>CM053791.1:410616770-413016770 GCA_028749045.1 Cupressus sempervirens
GGGTAGGGCATAGTCATGATACTTATGGTGGTAACAATCTAGAAAGTGCTCAAGAGATAGGGATATACATGAGGGAGTCCTATAATGGCAAGGAAAAGAAAGTCTAATGCACTTTTTTGCCTTTGTATTCATGTTTGCATTCATATTGTTGTTTGATCATGATATACCAGTGACCTAATATAGTTAATGAATTATTATGTTCAAAGAAAAAATTAATCATTATATCATCTTCAAATGGATGCATTTTCATTTTAAAACCTTTTAGCACCCTTTCTTTAAATCCTTTCTTGGACCATAGATGAAGCTATGCTTGGTGTCCTCTTTTCCCTATCTTCTTCCACTTTCTTCTCTTTTCCTTCTAGCAACTGCTTGATCTCTCTGTGGTTCCCCTATCCTGGCCTCTAGAACTAGGTTAACCTAGGTTGACCTAGACTAGGCTAGGTTAACCCAGATCAACCTTGTCTACGAAAGGTCAACCTTGTCCCCAAAGATTGTGAGGTTGAGGGCCCAAAAAGCCTCGAGGGTTTAATTGGTGTAACTCCAATCTGGTCATATTGTATTATTTTTCCACCCAAAAACTCATATATAAAAGGCCTTCATTTTCATATTATAACATATCATGCAATCCAATTTCATCTCTCAAGCTCAAGTATTCATATCCTTTTGAAGACAAGCAAGTTATTCAAGGAGTTTGAGAATTTGAGCAAGGGATATTTTTATCAAGCATTGAAGGATCCTTTGTGGGAATTTTCTCTTCATGATCTAGTTTATTGTTGGCCATCAAGGGAGAAGATCTATATTGAAGAATTCATCATTTTTTACGTTGATGCACATTTACTATTGGTCTTAGATTGGTTTTGACAATTGAGTGTCAACACACTTAACCAATTCTTAGTTGATGCCAAGTATAAAACAGAAGTCAAGCTACAGTGTGTGTCGAGCCAGAGAATTCAATAGGTGTCGACTGAACTTCAGATGCCAAGTGAAGTTCAAGTGCTGAGTGATAAGCAATGTTGAGTCACTTTAGGTGTCGAGTAAAGTATAGATGCCAAGCGAAATAGAATCACTATAGGAGCTAAGTGAGACATAATTCCTATATGTGTTGAGCATCAGCAATTAGTAAGTGTCGAGTAACATAGAATCAACATATGGTTTTTTGCCTTCACAAACTCATATGTAAACCATTTTTGAGCTAAATCAAGATGAATCTCGAAGGATCTTGAAGATAAGATCAAATCTTTTGCATTACCCATGTAATTAGTATGTAGCCAATAAGAAAAATGGAGAAGGCATGCAACCAGTAGGAAAAGTGAAAGAATTAAGCGAGAAATGAAGAGTGAATATTAATCGTAAATTCATAACTAACCCTAAGTCTTTGAAGCCTTTAAAAGGAGGACGAAACCCCATTGTGTGTATGCATGAGAGAAGTGTATGGGTGAATTATAGCAAAGTGCAGAGGGGTGTAAAGACTTAGAAAGAGCAGAACAACATTGTAGAATTTAGTTGATTGAGAATAGAGTATCAGAGTTGCAAAGAGAGACATATTAGATCAAGCAAGGATTAGAACAAATAGAGCAGAACAAGGATATGGAATCAACAATTGAGGATTACAAGTCATCAGGTCAAGACTTTCTAATACTCTCTAGCTATTGTATTAGGAATTAACATCCTATGATGATAGGTTGGTTTAATAGCCATGTTGTGAGTCTTTAAATAAAGTACTAAATCCTTTAATAGGGTAACATTCCAAGTGAGTGTTTATAAATCCTTTAACTAGGTCCTTTTAATAGGGTGTAAAGTCTTTAACAGGACAGGCCTTTCACAGGTCAGACCATTGGAAGTGGTCAAACTTTGTAACCTTAAACAGTTATATATTGCTCCAGTGATACTTTGTGAGTGTCATCCCCACCCCATTTTTACCTTCTCATTTTTTGAGGGTTTCTGGGTTACCAAATTCTTGTGTTATCTATTTTCATGCATGTCTTTACTTTCATGTTAATTAGATGAATTAGATGCATGTGAATGATATCAACTAAAAGGTTTTCAAGAGGTTAAAGTTAGTTACTTTTGATTCACCCCCCCTCTCAGAAGTAAATCTTCCCACTTGTAAATTCCAACAATTGGTATCAAAGCCAAGTTCTCACAAGGAGGAGCCTTATAGCTTGGAGAAAATATTTGGAAATGAAAGTCTACAAACTTGGGAAGATCATAGAAAATCAGGCAATTGATATACAACTTTCTCTACACACTTTGGAAGAAGCTAGAGAAGAACTGAGAAAATCCTTAAAGAGAAGAAGATAGATTACCATAGCTAAGAATGATACATAATACAAGGAGATTGACACCTCAAAATTGTTTGCAAATGGAGATTCCAAAGAGTTTAATGCAGTAATAGCAGACCTAATGGAGAAGAATAGAGCTCAAGCAGAAGAAATCAGAACACTCAAGATTGAACAATAGTCACAAGCCATAATGCTTTGTGAGGTAACTGAATAGAAGAAAAGAGCCATTGAAGATAAGGCTATGCTAGAAGAAGACAAGAGAAATCTAGCCAATAGACTGGAAGAAAAGTCAATTGAACTTGCAAGAATTTCAAACATATAGCTAGACACCCTAAGCCAGATGATGAATACACATCATGAATTGAATGTCAAGGACATTGAGATCTCTACACTGAAGATGCAAAATGAACAACTACAAAATGAACTAAAAAGAGAAAAGGAGATTGTAGAGAGCTTCAAAAAACCCAATGAGGCCATCAAGTACTTTGAGTAGCTACTAAAATAACCAAGGGCTAGCAATGATACTTCAGGGCTAGGATACAACAGTACAGAACAAGAAGAGTCATCCAAGACTGTAGAAGAAAGGAATAACAAAGGTAAGAACACTAAACCTACTTGTCATTTGTGTGGTAAAAAGGGACATACCTCTAATGTATGCAGGAGCAAGAATGCTCATTAGCATGACAAACCTAAGAATGTGAGTCACTGTCATAAGTGCAAAAAGCAAGGACATCAAGCACATGACTGCAGGACTAGGACCATCAGAACACCAAGATTTGAAGGTCACTACTACAATTGCAAGAAGTATGGACATAGAGCTTTTGAGTGCAAATCAGAGCCTATGTGGATACCTAATCAACTAGCAAGAGGAAATAACCATGGACATCACTACAATTGGGACTACAACACTAGGTACAATTGTCATTGCTATCAGGAATATGGACACGTTTTTGAAAATTGCATAAGAACACATTTTAGTGGAAACTAAAATAGGTTATTGAGTCAAACCACATGTTTTAGTTGCTTGGAGACTGGTCATATCAGTAGGAATTGCCCAACAAGGTCAAAGGCACCCAATTAAGGGAACAACAAAGGAAAAGAGAAGGTAGATGTTGAACACATCAGATGAGAAATGAATAAGACACGAAAGAAGAAAGATGGGAATAACACAAAAAATAAAGTGATCACTTCACCTAAAAGGTCAAGTGGTCACACTTCATCAAACTAAGCAAAGAGAAAGCATCAGGGACTAATTTGCAAAGCTTTATCATACATTAATTCCTAAACAAGCAAGTACTGGAAAGAAGAGATCAACATGATTAGAGATGCAAAGATAAAATTTCAAGATTTCATAAGTGTTGTTGAGTTGCCCCTAGAAGTTGAGTAAAGTTCCAGTACAAGCCGAGTTGATTGTCAAAATCAATAGAAGTCGAATGACTAGTTGTAGCCAAGTTGGTAAAGGAAGCCGAGTAAAGAGAAATTTTAGTTGAAGCTGAGTGAGTAATACTTTTGTGGATGCCGAGTGATGAAAAGCCAATGGAGGCCAAGTAATGCATAAATCCTTAAGAAGTCAAGTAGATAGCTGTAAACTCACTAATTATTAAATGCAATGAAAATAGGGTATATTATCGCATTTTCAATCATTTTTCTTCATCGCAAACGAAGAAGAGCGCAGAACAACTCCAAAGCAAAGAATTCAGCATTTGAGCCAATCTAAACAGTGATTCAACACAATTTCATCAAATTCAAGGTATTTACATTTGTGTCAAGCTAAACAATTTCATATTTTCTTTGTGTATAAACTTTAGATTGCAGAAATGGCTTCTAGCTCTAAGAAAACATAGGAGAAAGAGTCATTTGAGGTTCAGCTAGTATATAATGAAGTAAAACAACCTAATTTCTGGCCAATCCCTAAAGTGGCATATAAAAATGACTCAGAGGGAGCCCTATTTGTCATAACCCCTAAGGTAGTTATGGTTCAGGATGTTAAAAGGTGTTACAATTACAAAATTGGAGCCATAGGAGACATGGAGATGAGGGAAGCTTATGAGAAATTGTGTGAAAACGGAGTTTTAAAGGAAGAGTATCAAATTGTTGAGAAGAAGGGTTTGACGCATGCCCTAGAGTTCCCCATAGTATTCAAAACTAAATGGATCGGGATAGTGCTTAGCAGCATACATGATGGAAGTTTATGGTTGGAGGATGGTCCAGTAAAAATCACAAAAAGAATTGTACATAGAGTGATAGGTTACCCAACCCTAGATTAGCCAAAGACCCTTAGGAGTGATTCTAAGGAAGTAATTGAAAAGAACACTGGTGCTAAGTGGAACAAGAGAGGAATGATAATAGACACCATTCAAGACCCTCTTGTTGACTTTGTTGTTAGAGTCATTGCACATAAGTTCTACCAATCTAGAAGACTTAACAGTGTGCCTTACATTGCAGTGGATGTGGATCACAAATTAGTGAAAAAGGATCATACATATGATCTTGCAGAACTGCAATTGCAAAAAATTAATGAAAATTTAGCAACAATAAGGAGAACCAAGGGAGCCCAATGCAAGTTTGGTGCTATTTTGATTTGTATATTCTTCTATGTACAAAATGAGTTTCCTTCCTTTGGGAAAGTAGTTTGGAAAGCAAATAGGTCTAGCATAGCTCAAGTTAATGAATATATAGAACAAATGAGAGCTAATTTTGAGACCCTAATGACTAGCTATTTTGAAGATTTCAAGAAGACCATGAAGCAAAGGCTAAGAATACCAGTTTCATTTGTAGAAAAAAATGTAAATGATGTATGCTTTCTTGTAGATATTGACTACACCTATATACAAGCTACCATACTAAGAGTTGGATGGATAAGACCTCTTGGCTATGAAATAAATATAGATGAGGCATCAACAACTATAACTGCACTACTAGCTGAAGAAGTGGACAAAAGTGCACCACATTCTGGAACCTATGATGTAGTTAGGTCAAAGGTGGATATGGAGTTGAAGATTGCCTCCACACTGAAGAAGAAAGACAAACTTGTGAAGAAATTGAAGGCCAAATTTGGTGAAGGCATGACAGAAGAAGAAGAAGAAGGTGAAGAAGCAGAAGATGATGAAGAAGAATAAGGATAGGAAATACTTGCTTTGACCCAAGGCATGGGGAAGGATGCAAAAGAAGAGGAAGGTGCCGAGCAAGAAGCACCCAAGGCTGAGCCAAAGAAGAGAAAAGCACAAAAACAACTAGTTGCACAACCCAAGGGGAAGAAGAAAGCAACAAAGCCAAGCCCAGCCAAGCCAACTACAAGGGAAAATACCAAGGCAACGACACAAGTGGCAAAGGAAGAAGGAAAGAAAAAGGACATAGAGCAAGGAGGGATTGCAGAACAAAAGAAGAGAAGAAAATACGTTGCACCCCCAGAGTCAGATGAAGAAAAGATAGAGTCTGACAACAATCAATTCAAATTGGTAAGACATTCTACCAAGTCTAATTTGGAAAGTGTTTGTGATAACATTAGAGATAATGCAAATTTGACTGGTTTAAAGACCATTGATTTTAATAAATTTTCAAGAGAAGAATAGAACATAGTGGAAGAGTCCATCTGCACTGTGATGGCTTATTTCAAGACCACCCCACTTGAACTAGACAATTCTATGCCTAAAGAGCCAAGCTCCATTGTAGAGAATAAATGGCATTACTACCTTAATATGGAGAAAGAAATAAGGGATTCTACATTGGCTCGTGTGATGCTAGACCTTACAAAAGGTCAAATGGGAGAAAATTTGCACCCAAACACAGAGCCTTTAGTAATTTATAGAATAAAATAGATGATGTTGTAAAGAAATCCACACAAATGTGGAAATTGATTTATAGATTAACTACTATAAAAGAAGGGCAGGAAGATCTCTTTGAGGGAAGAAATGATGAGGAAGAAGAAGAGAATGAAAAGAAGGAAGGAGAGAAAGAAAAAGAAGAGGAAACAATGGAGAAGACACAATAAGGTGAAGAGGCAATAGCTGAGGAACAACAGATAGAACAAAGTGTCCAAGACACACAATTGCCACCACCAAGTCTTCCATATACAACACTTGTAGAAACTATAATTGCTAAGGATGTTCTTGACACCTCAGGTCAGAATATCAATCTATTGACTACAGAGGATCTCAAAAAGATCCTTCACCAAACCACATTGCAATCGCAATTGTGCACAAATCCTATTTTGGTGAGTGTGGAAGAGTTGCAAAAGGCTATGGTAGATATCACCAGGGAGAAGGTGAACACACAAGAACCACCTTCACAACCTCCCACAACTAGAGAAGATCAACCAAAAGAGCAAGCGACATAGGATACAACTATTAAGGTTGATCATATAGTCATAGCAATAGCAACTGCAGAGGAGCCAACAAAGGAGCAGATAGGACAAGATGTTCCTACAGCACAAAGCCAAGGTGCACCTACTCAAATCATTATCATTGATCAGGGTAGTAGAGAAGATGAGAAGGAAGAGGAGAAAACCCCTAAGGAAAGAGAGAAAGAGACAATATAGACACTAGTAAACTTGCCTACTATGGGAACTCCTACCAAGCAGTCGAGCACTGATGTAGTACTACTGCGAATTTCAGCACTAGGCTCAAGCTCCACCAAGGTAGCAAGGGTACTTCACTATGGATACCCTACACTTGATGAGGAAATAGTCATACCTAGTTATAACTATAAAACAATGAACTTGGCACAGATAACTGAAGTGCAAGAGGCATTAGAGAGAAAGAAAAAGTAGGAGATACATAGAAATGAGTATAGAGGAAAGCAAGCATTAGTGGAAATCAAAGATATATTCCTTGATGCATTTAGCTTGCCAATACTTGATGAAACTAAGCCCATCATGGAGCAACTGTCCAACATAGTGGACCAAGTACAAAACAAAGACCTTGATACTAATGTTAAATTATTAGAATGGTCTGAAAAGAAGTCTCAAATGAAAGTTAATGAGAAAATATCAAGTGAGATAGCACTTTCACAAGTGGAATTGGCTAAGAAAGTTGAGAAAGTGAAAAAAAATACTTGAGAAAATATTCTCATTGTACTCCAAATTGTGTGACTCGTCATTTTTCATGCAAGAAAATAGCCAAAGAATACTGCGCTTGGAACACAATCTTAAGATTTCTAGCACACAACTACCCAAAGATCCAGCTCAAAGTGAGAAGTATTTTGCAACTATGCTTCACACTCTGAACTAGTTAGTTATATTGATAGCAGAAGAGGCTAATGCCAAGGCCAAATTGATACAAATTCAATTTGAGTATCACCCCACATCTGGAAGCACTACATAAGGAAATGGCCTATGCAGAAAATGTTTTAAAGAAAGACCCCAATCTTTCTACCTTAGAAGGCCTAGTACATCTTGCAGCAGAGACAGCCATCCAACACAGATCACTAGAAATTGCCTTAGACAATTGGGATGCTTCTCTAAAGATGATAATGGAGGTAAATAAAATATTTTTGGCTAAATATTCTATTCATTCTTAGGACCCTTTGACATAAGTGTCAAAAAAGGGGGAGATATTTATTATTTCATATAATAAGAATGGGGAGATAATACATTCTTTGATGGAGGTAATAAAGAATATCCAAAGGGGGATATATTCATAGAAATAAGAGAATAAAGCCAAAAGGATGCAAAAAATTGCAAGATGATGTAAAAGGGGAGCATAAACAAAGGGAGAGTACAACAAACAAATGCAGAGTATAGACAAGGCAAAGAGTATCAGACACATCAACATGAGACAAATTCAACTCAAGAGTCTTTGGTTGCAAAAGTGGAATTTTGGTTACAGAATTGGCACATCAGCTCAGGGCGAGTTACAAAATTTTTGAGGTATACAAAATTTTGAACAAGTTTTTGAAGTTTTGTACATATGTTGAATAGAATGTGTAGTATACTCATAGAGATCAGATTCATAATGTTTAGTTAAGTGTTTTTGCCACTCATGTCAAAGGGGGAGATTGTTGGTCTCAAATTGGTTTTGATAATTGAGTGTCAACACACTTAACCAATTCTTAGTTGATGCCAAGTATAATATAGAAGTCAAGCTACAATGTGTGCCAAACTAGAGAATTCAATAGGTGCCGAGTGATAAGTGATGCCGAGTCACTTTAGGTGCCGAGTAAAGTATAGATGCTGAGCAAAACAGAATCACTATAGGATCCGAGTGAGACATAATTCCTATATGTGTTGAGCATTAGCAATTAGTAAGTGCTGAGTAACATAGAATCAACATATGGGTTTGTGCCTTCACAAACTCAAATGTAAACCATTTTTGAGTTGACTCAGGATGAATCTCAAAGGATCTTGAAGATAAGATCGAACCTTTTGCATTACCTATGTAATCAACATGCAGCCAATAAGAAAAATGGAGAAGGCATTCAACCAATAGGAAAAGTGAAAGAATTAAGTAGGAAATGAAGAGCGGATATTGATTGTAGATTCATACCTAACCCTAAGTCTTCAAAGCCTTTAAAAGGAGGATGAAACCCCATTATGTGTGTGCATGAGAGAAGTGTATGGGTGAATTATAGAGAAGTGCAAAGGGGTGTAAAGACTTGGAAAGAGTAGAACAACACTATAGAATTTAGTTGATTGAGAACAAAGTATCAGAGTTGCAAAGAGAGACATATTAGATCAAGCAAGGATTAGAACAAATAGAGCAAAACGAGGATCTAGATCAGCAATTAAGGATTGCAAGTCATTAGGTCAAGACTTTCTAATACTCTCTAGCTATTGTATTAGGAATGAAAATCCTATGATGATAGGTTGGTTTAATATCCATGTTGTAAGCCTTTAAACAAGGTGCTAAATCCTTTAACAAGGTAACATTCCAAGCGATTGTTTGTAAATCCTTTAACTAGGTCACTTTTAATAGGGTGTAAAGTCTTTAACAAGATAGGCCTTTCACAGGGTAGACCGTTGGAAGTGGTCAAACTTTGTAACCTTAAACAATTACATATTGTTGTAGTGATACTTTGTGGGTGTCATCCCCACCCCTAGTTTTACCTTCTCATTTTTCGAGGGTTTCTGGGTTACCAAATTCTTATGTTATCTGTTTTCATGCATGTCTTTACTTTCATGTTTATTAGATGAATTAGATGCATGTGAGTGATATCAGCTAAAAGGTTTTGAAGAGATTAAAGTTAGTTACTTCTGATTCATCCCCCCTATTAGAATTAAATCTTCCCACTTGTAAATTCCAACATTTACATCCATAGTACCATTATGCAATTATGGTAGATCCATTACAAATTGTAGAAATAGCCTACATTCCTATACCTAATTCAAGGTCTACAACACATTATAAAATAAATCCTTGTTGACAAGGGTTTTAAGAAAATTTTAGATCAATGCAAAAATAGCTTTTGAGGGGACGTGAAGCCCCTTACAAAAGTGAAAGATAAATAGTAAGCATCACCAAGTTTCACAAGGACTTGAAACCTGAATTTCACCACAAAACATCAAAATATCAGGTTTTACAAGGACCTGAAACCACAAGAGTAAACAAATTGAAGAAAACACAGGTTTTACAAGGACTTGGAACCTAGAGTTAAAATAGAAAAAGCTGAAAACAACAAAAAAATAGAACCAACAATCTAGCATGAACCAGAAACCAACACTCTAGCAAACCCAAACAACAACTAAAGAAGCTCTTTAATGACCTTCACTAACTGCTTGCCTACCTCTGCAGTGCTTTGGATGATGTCTTCTATTGCAGACCCAGGAGCCACAGGAGCCTCAACAACTTTCTTCTTCATACTCTGCCTTGTTTTCTTACTTGGACCACCTAGACTCTTAGTCACAAATGTATCTGGAGACATAATCTCCTCATTATTTTTCTTCCATAAACTGGCCATAGTGGTACGTAAGTTGGAAGTAACAAGCTCCATCTTCTGCTCACTATCCTTGATTAGTTGTCGGAGTTCCATTTCACACTCCTTAAGTTTCTTAAGAATATTTCCAACTTGGCTTTCTAGATGGGCTCTCAAAATTCTTTCATGATCCAAATATTTTTGCATGTCACCCACTTTTTTCTTAAGCACCATAATCTTAGTATAGAGCCATGGGTCACCTTGAAGAGACACATTAGCTTTAAGAAAATTGAATCCTAACATTTATCTTATTTTTAGTCATTTACATTTATAAGGTTGATTTCTCAATCTAGGGCTTGACCAAGGTAAGCCCTCATCCAACAAACAAAAAATTCCCTTCATTTTTAATTTTATAAAAATTTTGTGGAGCAGGATAGCATAATTTCACATGCAAATCTAGAAATAACTCATCGGGAGCTTCTTGGAGAAGTTGGTTTGACTTTTCTATAGTTCTTTTGGACTACATCAACTTTACAGGAATCGGTCCTTCTAGGTCGACCCGGTTCTTACTAATTTTCTAGATAAATGATTTCTAGGTTTTGTTCCTTTTATCATTTTATTCGGGAATCCGTAGTTGGATATTCAAAAACAGGCTTGGATCCACAACTTTCAGAGCTAAAATACATCTTCTACTACATATTTCAAGGTGAGTCTTTTAAATTTTATTTTCTTTCATATCTTTACCCTAGATTTTTGTCTTAATTGGGTTGATTGTATACACTTAGCATCTAGATCTACATTATGTAAGAAATTGGTTCAATTTTGCATACACATTATCCTATAAGGGTTAAAGAGTGTATTTCCTTCTGATGCATTCTCTTTTATAATTTGTATTTGGTATTGGTTCCCTTTTTCCTTTGAGTCCTAGCTAATCTAGTTTGGGTTATAAAGAGGAATCATATTTGGAGGTTTCCCTCACATACATATTTGAAAGACTTAGTGGCCCAAAAAATAGGAGATCTACAATCATATTAATTGTCTCCCTTTTTTCCTATAAACAATCATGATTAAGTTAATATAAAAAATGGTTAAACACTAGAAAATTATGTTTAATGACAAAGATAATCAATTATTTTGATGTAAAGATAATTTTTGGATGAATTATGCTTTTGGCATGATCATTAAATTAGTAACAATTAAATGTGTAGAATATTAAATAGGCAATGATTGTTCTAAGTATTTTATTATTTCATTGTTATCTACATGTAATTATAAGTCTTGGAGTGAAATGACCATAATAATTATCTAATGTTGTTCATTCAACTATGTAAGTACCAAGTGAAAGATATGAATGTATATATTTCTCCTCTTATCAATGAGTTGCTGGTGTTATGGAATGGTTTCACTATATATGATATCTTTAGACCAATTGGACAAAAAAAATTCAATTCCATGCAATGCTTGTGTGGACAATTCATGATATTCGAGGGTTGACACATTTCTGTGGTATGTTATGCTGAAATCTAGTTGTACACGATAATACTAATTCCAAAAATGAACATATTTAATCTTATTGTATCATTATCTTGTAGGTCTGCAAACAAAGGGAAAATTTGCATGTCCAATGTGTGGTCCAAAGATGAAATCTCATCATTCCAAAAGTTTAAGAAAGTAGGTGTTTGATGAGTATAGGCACTTCCTCCACAAAAATCACAAGTATTGAAGTGTCAAAAAATATATTTTTAATGGAAAAGAAGAGACTACATCAAATCCAAGAAGAATGACACCTCACCTATGGTAGTTGGAATATAATAGAATTGAGGTAGTATCGCTCCACCTAATGGTTTATGTTGGGAAATTATATATTTTGATTGTGTTTTGTTGGGTAATTATGTAATTGATGATCATGAAGGTCGTCAAGGCATTACTGACCACTTTCCAAAGGGACTAAAATGTTATCCTAGAGATTTTAGTAGGCTTCCCTACTACAAGAAACTACAAATTGTGTATTTGTTTGATACTATGCATATTGGAAAGAATGTAATAGAGACACTATAAAAAATATTGGATGGAAGGCGTGACAAAGAAAAACTTGCCAAAATTTGTAATGACATTCATGATTCCAATCATGCAATGAAAAATATCATTGAATCAAATAGCAATGGAGACAAGATTAATGCAAGTGCCCTTCCATGGTTATTAACAGAGCAACAAAGTAATATCATAAAAGAAGTCATTGTAAAAAAATTGATTTCCTGCAAGATTTGTTGTGAGTATAAGCAATCTCATATCAAAGAAAAGTGAATTTGGGCCAAGGTTAAAAATGCATGATTGGCATACCTTCATCAAGGTAAGTCACGATCTTTTTTATTTAAAAAATATTTGCGAAATTGCATTCAATTTTCATTGTATTACATTAGAAAAGAATGAAATGATCAGTTGACAATTGTTGCAGTATGTGCTACCCTTATCACTCCCAAACAACTTCGACAATAATATCAAACAAGTGATATATGATCTTGGAAAATACACGAGGTAAGCAATGATATTTGTTCAATATATCAAACAACTAATATATTGTAAAATCTCGTACTTATATGTTTTTGTGTCTTAAATCCCTTAGAGGTGGTTGTCATCTAAATAAACCCATAAAGAAGATATAAAATATTAGAAGAAAAGAATTCATCTACTAATGTGTGAAATGCAAAAATTTTTACCTTCAACTTTTTCCAATGCACAAGAACACTAACTCATACACCAAGTTCAGGAGATTGAATTGTGTGGACATGTACAACCAAGGTCAATATGGATAGTTGAGAGACATTTGATTTTTTTAAGGGTTTGGTTCTAACAAAGAGCACATCTTGAGGGTTATATGATTGAGGGATATATGATATACTAGATGATGGTGTACATTACTCAATATCTTCTTAATCTTGCAACAAAGACCCATATGGATTACGTTTGAGATCTCCGCTGCATTAATTTTTTTGAAGGGGAGTACTTGGTGGGGAACAGTAAATTTAGGAAAGTGAAAGGTAATAAATCATGAGATGTTATTGTAATTAATTAATTCTTAATCTTCAAAATAAATATGTTTTAAGTCATCTATTTACTTTTGTACAGTTTCTAAAGAGTGGGATGCAATACATTTGTTTATTCCAAACAATCAAGATTGGATGACAGTATAGATTGAATGATGTCAATATTCTAACCATTGATTAAAATGGGAATTTGTGTTTTTGTCAGCTATACAAGCTCATTGTAATGAAGATCCAAATGTTACACAAAAGGAAATAGATTTAGCATATGGTTTAAGAGATCTCCAAGTAATTATAAGTTTGTTAATCAACTGTATGTTTTTGAACTCATGATACAATAATTTATACATGTTTCACATTATTGTAGGTGAAACACCACAAGGTTATGTTATGCAATGGTTATAAATTTTGCATCAAAATTTTGATGATATGAAGAGAAGTTGTGATTCTGGGATTAGTGCAGTCTTCAAAGTGACCAATATTTCATCTAGATATGACTTACATCCCTGAGAATCCCTGAATTAATACTATGGTATTTTGGTTGATATACTTGATTGTAACTTTAATTCCTTCAAATTAGTTCTCTTCATCATCAAATGGTACATACTACAACTCAATCAAAATGATCCTGATAGAACTGCTATTGAGCATGCGAATGGATCTCCAATGATTAATACAAGGTTGTTTGAGCCAATTGGGGATGAGCCCTATGTTCTTCCAAGCCAATGTAAGAAAGTATTTTACTTAGAGATTCAATATAAATCAAGTTGGTCATATGCTATTAGACATGATCCAAGAGGAAGGCTGATAAATTATAATGTGATGGAAGAAGAAGATACTGAGGAAGAGGAAGAAGTGGATCATGATCGAGAGTTAGTCAATGTTGCTTCCAATGCAAATGATGTTGCTATTGATCATGATGATGATGCTTCTACTAATCATGATGATGATGATAATGATGGTGAGGATGACGGCAACAACGACGACCATGATGATGATGATGATGACAACAATGACGACCATGATAGTGGTGGTGCTGTTGTCAACAACGACGATGAGCTTGATGATGAGATGGATGAAGAATAATATCAATGATGGGGGGTTTGATTAGTTAACATTGAAGGGGGTTTGATTATAAATGACAAGAATGAAATGTACAAATATGTGATCAATGCATATGCTATTCAATATTGAGTTCTTCATAGATCAATGATTAATTTGATTAACTTTTCATGTACCTTTTACTCTTTATAATTCATATGTGATACTAATATTTGATGTAAGAAATGTACAAATAGGTGATCAATGCATATGCTATTCAATATTGAGTTCTTCATAGATCAATGATTAATTTGATTAACTTGGCATGTACCTTTTACTCTTTATAATTCATATGTGATACTAATATTTGATGTAATTTTGAGTATATGTATCATGAATTTTGTATCTAACATAAGACAATTGATTTACATATGCAGAAACCCGAAGCCCTTTCACAAGCATCCCACACAGTATCATGGATCATTAGGTGTAAGTCAATACACCCCATAGGTATTAATGTATTTTACAATTTGTAAAATATCTCTCTCATTTACACCTATCTCTCCTATTTCATGGAGTGCAAGTACCAGCAAATAGGTATTTATCAAATTTGTCTTCCTCAAGCAAGGAAAATGTTAGAATGGAAGAAGAAAGTGAAACATTTAGTATGTCTAAATCAAGGAGATTGACTTGAGGTCAAAATATCAAAAAGAAATTCAATAAGCACATGAATTTTTTCCTTTCTCAAAGGGGGTCATGTTCTTATGATGATGAGAGTGAAGGTGACTCCAATGCACCCTTTAGGTACAAACATCTACATAAACGATGGGTCCCCAATGAACTTCCTTCAATAAACATTGATTTTTGTGTTGGAGAGAGGATATATCACATAACACTATCCTCATTACATGGTTTGGGCCAATTTTCCATGGATGGCATAAAAGTTTGTTACAACAAGGTTGTTGAATTGATGGAGTATAACAGACCTTGCTATGATTACAGTAGTTGAATGCAAATTATTAGATATAAAAAAGTATGTGTAGGTATGCACTCGTGACAAATTATATACACCAAAAATTTAGTGAACAAAGTAATATATTAGCTATATACATTAACATAAGGCCAAAAGCATTAGGGAATATTACAGGTTTTATAAATAGTAGGTGACTTGCGTCAACTAAGAAGTGACCCAATTGTATATTTGAGGCATGAGGGAAATTACATATTTATATGTCTGATAAAATCAATATGTGTAGGCAAAGAGCTTCTTATTTATTACGATTTGAATCACATAGATACAAACAAAGTCACTATCATGGGCGAGGTGGTATGTACTATGCACATTTAAAATCAACTCCACTCGATGAATCCAAGACAATTAAATTTTTCATTTTTTTTGCTAACTTAGAATAATAACACGTGTTTTAACATGTATCAATGATTTTTTTTTGAAATAAAAGGCTATAGTATGGATCAACAACCATAGGATATGTATGGTGATGATGGTTCTCATGGGACTTCTTCTTCCCAAATGGTAAAACTCATTGTTGTTCTACAAATTAGATACAAGAAATATGTTAATGTGTATTTTTTATTATGTTTTATTCTTTACTATTATTTTGGATTGATTTTAAATATAATGCTAATAATATTGTTATCACAAACGAGCATTAATCATGAAAAGGGAAAGGAAAAATTAGTCTACGAGGAGCCACACGATGAGTAGGATGAATTCATGATTGATTTTGCGTCAGCCGCTAATCCTATGGCTACACTACAAAAGGTGCTTCATGATTTATCAAGAAATTTAACACAACTGACATCAATTCAACCTCAAGATCCTGAAGTACAATAGAGAGAGGATGAGTTGATGCACCTAGTTGAGACATATACAATAAATATTAATGTAGTGTTTAATTATAACAAAAGTTCAATAACAGTTTTTACAGTATACTCTTTTATTTATGTCATTAAATAAAATACATGTGTTATTTTTATGGAGGATTCTAAAGAGGTAAAAGGGAAATGCCCTAGAGGATGATACTTTAGGTGGTTCAAGTACATCACATGTTCTATCCTACACTTGTGTTTTGCTTGAACAATATTTTTTTAATAGCTCTAACAATCTTGTTTTATTGTGCTCTAAAAATTTCATTTTTCAGCTCCTACCATTGATCCTATGTTCACTACGCTAACTGCTACAAGGAATAGAACCAAAGAGGTAATGCCAACTATAATGTCGATAACACATAGCGTGACTAGAGATGCAATGGCAACACCTATTGGTAAGTAGATTCCTCTTTTTCTCTCTCATTTTTCATGTATTATTTCACTTAAACTATTATTTCTTAGGGGGCATTTTGTAATATTAGATTTATTTTATGCAAGAGGCGATGAGGGCATTCTTGGGTGTACCCCTGTTAGATGTACGAGAACACTAAAGAATTATGATCAATTGCTCATGAGCAAAAAAGATGGACTTCCCTCGAGAGTAGCTCAACTTCCAAGTACTTTAATGGTTGATCCTTTCTTTTACTATACAATATTATACTCGTAATCAAATGCACTAAGCTCTATAGTCCCTTGCAATAACTACTAATCCCAAATTATTTTACAAGGAATAATCTATTTTTTGAAAAACTTAATGATAAATGTTTGCGCATATTTGGACTGACCATACGTATAGGATATCATGTTTTGATTTCATTGCTAGATCATGTTTCCTTTGATCAATTGCTTTAAGTAATTTAAAAGGTAGCTTCAATATATTTATGAATCTAACAATTTTTTTCTTTTCTTAAAAGGTGGAATTTACAAACTAAAGAGTTAAAGGATAAACTTATTGATGTCACGACAACACTTTTTGGACCCAACGTCTTTCAAAGAGTTAGGCTCCTTGAGAAAGCGGGGCAAGCTTTAAAGTATATTAGGTGCAACTATAGGACCAAAATACAAACCAACCCTTATTATGAGTGCCCCCCCATATTCCTATTACTAAGTGGGAGAATCTTAAAAAGGATGCCATTGCGAAAAGTGCAAGACATGAAGGAGAAATAGTACCACTCAAGGAAATAAGGTATCTCATAATATTAAGAATGAAATTATGTACTAACTACTCTTAATACTTATGTGATCTAACATATTCAAACTTCATATAGGTTGCCTGACACATCAAACACAATCGAAGTAATAAAATAGAAGTACAGGCAGCACAAGCTCAGCTCAGGTGGATATTCAAAACTTGTTGTATGAATTGTAAGTATAAGTAAATAAAAAATTATATGCAAATATTTGTAAAGTGTAAACAATTTAGTCTTTTGATGAAATTGATTTTTTTTTTAAAATCATGATATCAAGAAAAAATGTAGGCCTTGGAGTTTAAATAAACAACTTCTGAAGAGGACCAGAAATTAGCCTACAGATAAGGCTATATAGTCTTGGTTGAATGACTCCAAGTAATAAGTGCACAAGGTTCTTCTATTGGATCTATTGATGAGGTAAATAAGTTAATTGATTTTTATTTCAAATTGAGTACTTTAGCAATTACTATATCTGATAGGGCGGGGGCCCTAGCTCGGTTGGCTAAATCTTTCCTGTTGCAGGGGGTTGGTCACGGGTTCTAGTCTCTCCCGTCCTCATGGTACCAGTGGGCGTGTCGCGCTAGCGCTACCGGTCACATTAAAAAGTTTACCAGGTGCACTGCAGTTTATAAGGGGGCCGTGTTGCACTGATTCCTGTAGTCTAAACAAAACAAAAAAAATTACTATATCTGATATTAAGTTCCAAAAATATAAGTCGTTATATTTGTTTTAAGTAAGGAAATAATGATTATATATTTGTTTAGAACTTTGAAGTGAATATATTTATATGTATTAAAATGAATGATTAACATTTTTTAGTATTTGTCTTACATTTATATGTATATATTTTTGATAAATGAGCTAATTATTTACACAACATGCCAATCTTGGTACACCGGCCAAGTACCATGGAGGCATTGATTTGAATGTGCATTGTAGTACAAAAGGTATATATTTTCTATTCAATTTTCTATTTCTGAATTATTAATACAAGTAAACATTTTAAATTGAATTTGGTGTAGTAATAGAAATTTAACTATAATATATATTGGGATTAAGAAAACATCTTGTATTGCAATTGTAGAGGATGTAAAGGTTGTTCCTAATGAGCATGTTGAGCTTCAAGTCGTCAGGAAAGATGATGTGGTTGGACAAGGTAAAGAGCGCTACAATGTTCTTTAAAGTCTTTGAAGTCTTGAATTGTTTAAATTTAACCCTTTTATTTGTTATTATAGAGGGCCTACATTTGTAAAGGATGGCGAGATCATGTCCACAGGTAAGAAGAAATGTCAATGAGAACATGGATATGCCTCTGCAACAATATAGGGAAGGATAAAAAAAGAAAAAGATAAAAAAAAAAGATTTTTATTTATGTAACTTATTTGATAAGGACTAATGTTTATGTCTAGATGTTTTATTTATGTTTTATTGACTATTCATGTGAATGTTCTAATGAATCTTATGTTTAATGTTAATGTGAATGTTCTAATGAAACTTATGTGTTAATGAATGTTATCATGTGCTAAGTCATGAATGTTACATTTTATTAATAGAATGAATGAATTTTAGATGTTAACAGGGAATTTAGATGTTGGGGGGGCAGGCAAATGAGCTTCCACCTTCACATTGTTGGCCTTGATTAGTACAAAATATTAAACTATTCTCAAAACCAAGTGAAGGTCAACATTATTAACCTATGATTGCATGAAAACTAATTGTGTGAATCTCTTGGTTTTAGGCAATGTACAAGGAGGCCATAGTTCAATATGCAATCTCAATTCATATGCACAGGACATTAGGTGGAGCTAAAAAACTCAATAGGTTTGCATTTTTGTTAGGGGTCTTTAATTAGGTATTTTAAGTTATAGCCCATCACAAAAATTGTAACTTTGACTCTTATAGGCAAGGGTAATGTCCTCAGCATGCAAGCAAATTAAGACTTTCTATGTGCTAGCTTGCTGAGGACATTCTCTCATCCATAATAGCTAGAGTTCTAACGTTCATGATGGTCTATATAAAGACTTAATAGACCTATTAAATAAATATAAATGTGGTGCATTTTTTTAGCTCCATCAACATCAACATCAACATACAACTAGTACATGTGCATTCTCGATTTAGAGTGGCAAAATCTTATTTTGGATGAGACTCTGATACCCACTGGAGAAGCCTACCTGGTTGAAGAATCACATGATAGGAAGAACATACCTAGATTCAAACATTCTTTAGACTTGGGATGTTTCTTCCAGTAACCATTGAATGATGTTTTATCAACTTCAATGTGGCTAGAAGTAACAAGTTTATCAAATCAATGGTATGATGTCATTCACATCTAAAATTTTGCATTAGCAAGTTTAGTTAATTGCTAGGCTATTGTTGCAAACTATACATATGCTTAAACTTACTTTTGAGCTCTAATATTTTTAGAAAGTAAATGAATTCTTTTTCCTATTATCAAAGACTAAATGCTAACAAAGTGATTCAAGATGATCACATAGACTGCATTCCCTGCATGCTTTTAAATATGTCAACAACACAGGAGGTAAACATTAATTCTATGCATTTTTTAAATTTTGATATGTCAACGTAGGTTCTCAACATATGTATTGTGAACTAATGGTTTAACAGAAAAAGGCTAAGAAGAGTTTTCCAAGCTGTTGAGGACTATAGAGAAAACACCTGGCTTGTACTTTTCATATTATGTCGATTAAACTCTAAAGTGTAAGGAAACTTGGCAGTAAAGAATATAACCGTTCTCACATAACCCATAATAAATCTAAAATAAACACGAAATTAAAAAATCCACATGCAAGAGAATAGACAACATACCCACAAAATTGTGACACAAGATATACCCTAGGAAACCCTTGTTGAGGGAAAAACCCAACCTCCAAAAGCATCCATCACCATGTATTATTTAGCAAAAATACCATTGTCATACAACCATGGAAGCTTTCATGGCCATAGCCACAACTGAGCAAACTATGTGAATAAGCATGAATCCACACATCCCATGCCATGCTTTCAACCTTCACAAATGCTCCCTTGGCTAACCTGTCAAGCCTTGTCCCGCTCGACTCTTGCCTTTTGTCTTCTCCTTGTCACTCTCTCTTCTCTATCTACAACAACTACCCTTGTGGCTGCTTATATAGTAGAAAGTCCCACAAAACCACTAAGTGGTATTACATAAACCATGTGCTAAAACCATGTGCTACCTAACCCATTGACCCCACATTTAATATTGGGCATTTAATTCTTTTCCCCAATATTAAATAATTACATGAAATATTTTCAAAATGTTACAATACAACTCATCAAGAATATTCCATGGGAATCTTTACATGTTGCACGTCCATCTAGGCACAACATTACATAACAAAATAAAATATAACAATATTATGCAATGTGTGCAACACCCATTATCTCAACAATCTCCCACTTGTTGTATACATTGCATAGGGTCAATCCGTAGCCACATAAATGAACAAGGGAACAATCCCTCCTAGCACATCCACCATCATGGATCAAAATACACCAAGTGCTCCATCCTGGTACCCGCAACAAAATTAAAGTATCCAGCATCTCGAACATGAATGATCTCACCTCCTATTATGCCACTGCCACTAGACATACATAAAAGCCATCCAAAGAGAAAGTCACCCAACTTGTCGCATTAGAAGATCATAAAATCTTGTACCAACTAAAATTCCAAGCACAAATAACTTGATCCAAAGGTAATCACATGTATCCGTAGTTGTCAAAATATCCATAGCTGAAATAGCACCCACAGTAAAGTGCCAAACCCATCCAACTATCCATACCTCAAAGGTATAACAAGTGAATCTCATATCACCGACATATCCAATCTATAACCTGCAATCACAAGCCTCAAGAGCAATACCTGCCACATATATACCAAGAATCTCCCACTGCAAAAGATAATGTCAAATCTATAACCAATCCACTCACAACATCTCAAAGAAGTGAATCCATGTAGTATCAAGGACATCCACAATACATAAACTAATATCTTGCAAGAACAATTCTCATAACAGGTCTCCAATAGTCTCCCAAATTCACCACAACCAACAGAGGAAAGAGATAAAGGAATAACCATGTCATCTCTCACATGACATACATGAGCACAAACCAGTGATCACAATCTCTAACCAATCTCAAATCCAATGTAGGCAAAACTGAACATCCAAGAAGATAACCAAGAGTAGAGAAACCATGCAAATCATAACCTGTATTATGTCCTTCTACACACACCTCTAGATGTAAACTGTGCAAGTATGATCTCCTCCATAAAACCCCAACAAGAAGCCTCAACAACACCCAAACCATACCATATAACTAATCATGGATGTAAGCCTCTCACAAGAAGATCAAACTCATTAAACCATTCATAAACTAAGGAATAACCATTCCTAATCCAAGGAAAATGCCCAATATAAAACCATTTCCCAAACTCAACCAGCATAACAACATATGCACATGGAGATAAACAATGCTAAACCATCTCTCAAATGAACCCTCCAGAACTAACTCATGTACCATAGCTCAAGATCCATATCCATGAAAGACAAGCATAAATATAATGCAACTGAGAGAAACAATGGGCTATACCTCTCAAGTAGCAAACCACCGAGTCGACCAAGAGTGGGGAATGAGAATGCTCATCAAGATACCCAAGTCTCCAACCAAGACTCATCTAAGAACAATCTCCTCTCAAGTCCATATCAGGTGACTGCCCCTCGGACTTCCTGCTGAAACCATCGATTGTCCCAACAAATACTTCTCTAATCCAAGAGAAATCAGCGTCACCACCGTCTCTAAGTATCCATGAGCACCTGTAACCAATCAATTCATGCCAACTCCAAATGTAACATAGTAATATCATGAAGTATCCAGCTTATGATCAGTGTACTCAATACCAAGAAACTAAACCAAGATCAATGTCAAAGTTCCAACCATGGTCTCAGGAACATAAACATGACAACATGATCTTACCATCTCAACTAAAGAGATAACATGCTCCATATGAACACACCATAGCATGTCACAACTCTAAACGCGTATCAAGAGTATACCGTGACATAATAATGAAACCATCCTCATACCAAGGATAACATGCCAAATAAAAGCATAAATCACACCTTTGCCAAGAACCCTGTGAATCCTCAAGATGCAACCATCTCCACACACCATGAAGAAAACCATCTCCACATACCATGAAGATAACCAAGAACTCCATGAGTCCTCAAGATCTAACCATCTTCAAACACCATGAAGATAACAAGTGCACCATGCAAATGTCAAAGACGCTTATGCAGCAACAGGATCTAAGACAAACCTCCAACATCTGCAAACACTCAATAAATATATCAATGCCAACAACTCCCACTCAACTGTGGTACCAAGTCACCTATGGCATCATAAAATCCATCTCCTATATGAAGATCCAAATCAAACTAGGAACTAATCCTGCACTGTCACCCCATCACTGTCACAAGCTCCCACTAAACCATGTATCTAAGCTATCCATGACATCATGATGAAAAACCATCCTCTAACCATGAGAATCAACCAAGGCATCAAACCATCAAAGAACTCAAAGTGCACATCATGAGCTCCTAAAAAGAAACCAAATAACCATGATCCTCAACCAAGAAGATATACCACCATAACTGAATCAGAAATCCAAGCTAATGAACATCAAGAATGTACCTGTATAACCAATCATGTCATGCCAAAATCCATGACACCATGATCAAATCCATGACACCATGATCACATCCATGAACCGAGCATCTGGTTCTCAATATGTCCAACCTGTCAGCATAGTCAACCACAATCCTCCACCACGACTGTACCTGGTAACAACATCTCATCCCTTCTACATGAAGAAAATAGTAAGTCATGTGACTTAGGGTATAGACAACCCAAATCCAAGCCACCAATCTGAATATGCATCAATAATGAAAGATCAATGGGCAAAGACAACCCATAACCAAGCTATAAATGCAACCTGTAAGTATAGACCGCTTACAACACTGCACAACTTGTAGACCTAACAAGTCATCATGCATATCCAAACCAAACACTGATAACCATATCATCATGAGACCAATCTGATATATGAACTGAGTATACAATGACATCAAATCTTAAATCTCCAATGCCATAAACTCATAATGTTACCATAGTCAAAATATATCTATAAGTTGTTCAGATAAATATATCACCAAATAAATCATGCCAAATCTACACCAAATCTGAACCAATTTGTAGAGCTCTCCAAGAGCTTTCCGTTGACTACTTGAAGTCCAAAATCCGACTCCATATGCCCAAGTTATGCCCTAATCCGTGCTCAAAATAAAAAACATCTGTCTCTAGGGCTCTTAAAACCTAACAAAATTTTAAAATCATAGAACCAAACCTACACCATGTTGTAGTGCTCTGAATTAGCTTTCCAACGCCTATAAGAACTCTGAAATCCGATATTCTGAGAGAAAGTTATGGCCGTTTTACTAAAACTATTTTTTTACCATTTTCAGTACGATTTTTTATTTTTAAATTTTTTTCAGTGACGAAAATTCTGACAAGATTAAATTTGACGGCCATCATGGGCTGAAACCAAAAAACTCTTTCATTTCCTCTGAACATGGCCAAACTAGGGCATAATATATATCAAAATTTATGGAAATGTCGACCCGGATCCAATGGTGAGGTTTGTTTTTACCCAAGAGGTCATTTCTGCATGCTACCCCCCAAAACCCTCATTTAAATGAAACATCCAAAAAATTATTTTGTCCAACAATTTTCCATGCCCAAATATTTTAACATCCCATCGTAACAACAAATCCAAAACCCTTAGATCTGCAATAAATCATTCATATATCTTGCCCTTTCTTTTATCCTCTCATGCATTCCCATGGATTCAATCTAGGGTTACAATAATAAAACCATAACTCTGACACCACTTGTAAGGAAACTTGGCAGTAAAGAATATAACCGTTTTCACATAACCCATAATAAATCTAAAATAAACACGAAATTAAAAAATCCACATGCAAGAGAATAAACAACATACCCACAAAATTGTGACACAAGATATACCCTGGGAAACCCTTGTTGAGGGAAAAACCCAACCTCCAAAAGCATCCATCACCATGTATTATTAAGCAAAAATACCATTGTCATACAACCATGGAAGCCTTCATGGCCATAGCCACAACCGAGCAAACTATGTGAATAAGCATGAATCCACACATCCCATGCCATGCTTTCAACCTTCACAAATGCTCCCTTGGCTAACCTGTCAAGCCTTGTCCCGCTCGACTCTTGCCTTTTGTCTTCTCCTTGTCACTCTCTCTTCTCTATCTACAACAACTACCCTTGTGGCTGCTTATATAGTAGAAAGTCCCACAAAACCACTAAGTGGTATTACATAAACCATGTGCTAAAACCATGTGCTACCTAACCCATTGACCCCACATTTAATATTGGGCATTTAATTCTTTTCCCCAATATTAAATAATTACATGAAATATTTTCAAAATGTTACAATACAACTCATCAAGAATATTCTATGGGAATCTTTACATGTTGCACGTCCATCTAGGCACAACATTACATAACAAAATAAAATATAACAATATTATGCAATGTGTGCAACACCCATTATCTCAACATAAAGTAATGTCACAATTTGCTCACATTAATTGTTGGATAATATTTTGGGTGTATGCAAATTATTTGAGTGCTATGTCAATATTGTTCTATTATTAAAAAGTAACACTTCTTATTTTCTTGTATGTGCAATGCTGGTTCTGAAGTGGACAAAGATCTGACAAAGAAGTCTATTGGCCTTTTCCTTCTTCTCTGCCCAACTGGATGTGACTGATGAATTTTTGGTAGTGTCAATAGAGAATTCTAGAGTATGACATCATAACAGAATAATAAATGCATTGGCCTAAATATGCTAAAGGGCTATGCAAGAATTTGTTTGACCCCACTTCATCCTAAGATGTCAAGTTCCAGAAGTGTGGTGTGTCTACTTAGTTGTATTCACTCCATAAAATACTAAAACAAAAATAGTTTAAAATTAAATTGCTAGTATCATTTGAAGCATAGAAGATGACACATCCATTTTATATTGAATACTTTAATATTAAACTGCAAAATATGGTCTTATCGTATTTGCATACACATTGCCACATTACATAGCCTATTAATAATATCGTTTTACATATATTTTCAATGTTAGCCAACAAAATAAATTTAGATCAACAATCAATCAACAGAGGAAAAAGAATACCTAGTATGAGAACTCTATAAATTGTGAGATCAAATACATAAGAAATCTCAGTATATATGTCAATGGTTTTTTATTTCTTACAATCTATTATCTTCGTAATTTATTATTTTGGATTCAATTTAGGTTTACTATAGTTTATGTATATTGATAATCTATTTTTTTGGATTCATTCCGATGAAATTCTCTGCACTAATGTTTTGAATGGTAGTTTATGATATAAAAACAAGAAGATTTCCACAATCTATATAAAACTATCTTATTTTATGTTTCTGAATTCGGTTGTGTGATTATTTTTGTATCAAAGTTTTAGGTCATGCTCTGTGATCTATCATCATCATGTGATTTAAAACAAATTACTCACACTTTGTTATTTGTTATGCATGTAATTAAGTAAGATATTCTTATTCTAAAGTAGTAGTTAAAAAATTAGCTAAAGAGATTATTTGTGGATGTTATACATATTAAATTTGAATTCTAGTATGTGTGAGAGGGAGACATGCAAATTATATAAATAAAATGCATGTCTGTTATGTAAATTAACTGAACTTATATATAAAATGTATGCAAGTTGTATATACTAATTTGCACACTATATATCTATTTCTTTTATGCAACCTCTAAAAATTATGTTTATGTTGCCATTTGTATTACATTTCTTGTTTCTCATTTTATTACATTTCATGTTTCTCATTTTTGGTTGCTTTTTGATAACTATGAGACTCAACTTCAAGAGCATTTTATCTATCTAATATGATATTGATATATATTCTTTGAAAATTAAGAATTAAAATATACCATCGCATCAAATTCTTGTAAGAATTTTGTTCTCTTCAACCAAGAAAACCATAAGCAGTACACAGTTGATCTCCTCCTCTTGAATGCATGTAGATAAATAAGCCCAAGGAGATAAAGCTAAACTTTCATAAAAGTTCAGTTCCGTACACCATGGAATAGGAGAATCTTAAATATACCAAAGATGACACTATTGATAGATTTGGAAGACTTGTTCTCAAAGCTCGGACAGGTGGTTGGAAATTTTGCAATTTTGATATTATGTACTCTCAAACTTTGTTTCTTGTTTCTGTACAAAAATATCATATGAATGATGATAAAAGTTACAAGATAATTTGATAACTGGCCAAGTTATACGACACTTCAAAAGAATATAATTTTGATGAGAACAAGAAGGTTTTCAAAATTCATATGAAACTATCAAATTTTATGCTTTTAGATTCAATTATGTGATTATTTTTGCATCAACTTTTCTGATCACACTCTATGATCTATCATCAAAATAAGAGGAAAAGAGCACCATGAGAAAGTGATGGATCCTAAAACATTGATGTAAAAATAATTGGACAATCAAATTTAGAAGCATAAATTTTAATTAATTGATCTTGTACATGATGCATCTTAGTAATAAACTAGTGGTTGGGGTTCTCTCACACAACATATGTCCACAAATTTGTAAGTTGATTGGTCATACTAGCTATGACACTTGTACACCATGACAAACTGATTCATTGTAATTATACATGATTTTTAATAGTAAACCAAGGATTTGAGACACTAGCATTCTTTGGAGTAGGTGTAAACTTGGTTCTATTCCTGACAAGAGTACTTAAGCAAAGAAATGCATCGACAACAAATAATGCGAGCAAATGGACTAGAACAGTTTATATGTTTTCTCTTGTTGGAGCATTTCTAAGTTATTCATACATGGGACGCTTCAAGACATGCACTAGCTTTCTTTGTATTTTTGTTGGGGTAAGTTAAAGCCATTCAATTCAACTCATTTTTTTCTTGTATTTTGGCTCATGGTTACATAACTGCTTGATATCTTTCAGGCAAGCACCTGATGAACTTCATGGAGTATGTGCTTGTTTGTTTGCACCTATTCAAGTCTTCAGTAAGAAAAACTACCAAATCATCCATGCTAGAAAAATATGTAGACTTATGGGCATCTTCTTTACTAAGTATTAGCATTTTATAAATGCATTTTGTCTATGTTAGAAAGATATAATGTGGAGTTGGGATATAAAATTGCTTATTACTAGATGCCTTGCCTTGATACAGAGATGCATAAATAATTATCTCTTCCTATCATAATAGGATAGTTTTGGTCTATTTGAAATAAGCAATGTTGACAAATTTTGTTTTTGGATTCAATTGTGTATGTGTTTTAGCATCAATGTTTTAGATACATCTTATAATCCATCATCACATATGTTTTTCTTTATTATCCTTCTCTCTCATTCTGATGATGGATCACAGATGTATCTAAAACGTTGATGCTAAAACACATACACAATCGAATCTAGAAACAATATAGAATTTAAGAGTTCATTAAGTTGAAATTTGTCAACGTTTGGATTAGACTTGAAAATCAATATTGAAGTGTTTATGTACTATCAAAGAACCATCAATTGCTCTTATTTCTCCTTTGTCATTAATATTTAAATTGAGGTCATCATTTTTTTGAAATTGTGGATGAGTTAATTTTTTTTTTAAATTAATAGAATTGGACATGTGAATTTTATTATTACATTCTCATTACAACTTTTTATGTTGAGAAAAATTATTCTTCACAAGGATTAATGATTTTGGATATTTATTTTTATGGTTTCTATTGGATACGATTGTTCAATTGTGTGTTGTCTTTGATGTTACACAAATGTCATATCAGTTATTAGACAAAGTCTACCGAGCTCAGTTGGTCAGCAAAGCAAATTATAGAGTCTACCGAGCGTTCCTAAAAGTTACTTTATGGAAACAATTTTCTACTGAGCTCACTTGAGAGTCGAAGGTTTCTATGGTAGAAGTTAATTTCTACCGAGCTCACAAGGTCAACGAAGGAAAGTCAGTGTTTACCGAGTTCACTAGGTCTCTAAAAGATTTTGCAGAATTCGCAGTGTTCACCGAGCTTCAGTTGGTTAACTTTGGAAATTATTTCTGGAGCAGTATTTACTGAGCAAGGTCGACCAATGAAGGATTTCATTGTTTTGGGAAATAAAACTTAATTGTTTTATGTAATAATTATAGCCGACTGATGTAATAATTATTGGTAATTGTAACTTGTAAATGAGCCGACTTGACAATTTGTAAGGTATAAATAAAAGGTCAAGATGTGAATTCTAAAGTATGAATGGGTGAGCATGCGAGTGTATTGATTGTGAAGAAGAAGGTGTGAGCGAATTTTGAAGAAAGATCAAATATCCTTAGGGAGTAGCAAAGATTTATTTGATCAGTGAGGATCTAGTGAAGTAGAATTGAGATCTGTATCAGCAAAGTTCAGTTGCATTTCATTCAAGTCAACTCATTGTTACTTTCTCACAATTGTAGCAGTGATTTTTAAATCTCTTAATAGAGTTGGTTTAACAACCATTTTGCAAATCCTCTAACGAGGTGGACAGTTCTATTGAATTGTTCTAAAGTTCTCTAGCAAGGCCACTCTTAGCAGGGTGATTAAATCCTTTAACAAGGTCACTCCTAATGGTGTGTTTTGTAACCTTTAACAGGGTTGGCTCCTAATAGGGTTCACTTCAGAAGAGTGAAAATCAGTAGCTAGTTACTTGGTGGTTTTTCCCATATTGGGTTTCTACGTTAAATCTGGTGTCTCTTGTGTTCATGTTATTTCTTTTATGCATGCATGTTAAATTTCTATGAAAGCTTAAAGATCAATAATAAGTTAACATACATCTACCAAGTTACAACATTTTTATGTGTGGCTACCGAGTGACAATAGTAACTAGTTTTTAAGACATCTAAGGAATCTGTGGATTTTTTTTTGTGGTAACTGATTTCCCCCCCCCCCTCTCTGTTACTCCATCTATATTTCCAAAAATTGGTATCAGAGCTTTTGGTGCTTGCAGGAAGGATTTCAAGGATCTAAGCTAAAGATCAGAATGTCTTACAAGAGGGAAATTCCAAGGCTTAATAGGGATAAATTTTTAGCATGGAAAGGTCTCATGAGACTCCATCTGGCTTCCATTGGAGATACATGATTGAAATATCTTGATGAAGAATATACAACTCCTACTGGTACAATATATGTCAATGACATTGCTGAGAAGAAGACTCATAAAACCATGATGATAGACATTGCATCTACCCTAAGCTATGAAGAATTTGATGATATCAAGGACTGCAAAACTACCTTTGCTATGTGGAACAAGTTGAATGATATCTATGGAGGTGATGATAATGTGAGAAGAGCCAAAGCAGAAAGTCTAAGAGGACAATTTGATCAGATGAGAATGAGAGAGGATGAGAACATTGCTAAATATGTTGAAAGAGTCAAAGCAAGCATCAGTGCAATCAAAGCTTTTGGAGGAGATATCAAGGATGAAATAGTTGTAACTAAAGTTCTTAGAACATTGCTTCCCATTTATGCAATTAGAGTTTCTGCAATTCAAGAAAGAAGATGTGAAGAAAATCATAATATAAATTTAGAGGCCATAGTAGGAAGATTGACTGCATTTGAGCTAGATAACTATGACAACTATGTTCCAACTTCCAAGAACATTGAATCAGCATTTGAAGCCAAGCTTTCACTCAAATAAAAGGGCAAGAAGATAAATGATTCTCAGTCAGAAAGTGAAGAAGAATCAGAACAAAGTTCTAGCAATGATCTTGAGGTGGTTGAAGCTCTACTAGCAAGAAAATATTCTAGAGGCAAAGGGAAATACAAAAGTAAAGTTCCTTTAATATGTTTTACATGTGAGGAAATTGGTCATATTGCTGCTAGGTGCCCAAACAAGCAAAACAAGGATGAGAAAAAAGGTAACAAGTGCAATAGCAAGAAAGACTTCAAATCATTCAAGGACAAAGGTAAGAAAACATGTTTCATGGCTAAGGATTCTAAGGATTCTGACAATAGTGAGGATGAAATTATTTACATTGTTGTGAAAGATGAATCTAATAATGACGACGAAGATAAAATGGCACTTATCTCTCATGTGAGCAAAAATGATACATGGATCATAGACAGTGGTTGCTCTCATCATATGACTGGTGATAAAACTAAGTTTGAATAATTTGAAGACTATGATGGTGGTAGTGTGAGGTTTGGTAATAATGAACCTCGTTGCATAGAAGGAAGAGGAAGAATCTCACTAATCGAAGAGCTTGTATGTGATAATGCCTATTGGGTTGAAGGACTAAAACACAATCTGTTGAGTGTGGCACAACTACTCAATATTGGATTCAAGGTGGAATTCATGCATGGAAAAGTAAGACTCTTGGATGACAAAGGAAAGCTAATTGGATCATGCATACAGACAAAAGGTAACTTGTTCTATCTTGAACTTGGTGAATGTTCATGTTTTATTGCTCAAGTTGAAGAAAGTTGGTTATGGCATAGAAGGTTATGTCATGTGAACTTTGATAACCTGGTGAAAATAAGCAAATTTAGGAAAGTAAGAGGCATTCCTAGTATAAAGAAATCTAATGTTGGTTTATGCAAGAATTGTTAGATTGGTAAGATGGGAAAGACTAGCTTTAAAAGTAAGAATTATCAGTCTAAAGAAATTTTGGAAATTGTGCACACTGATTTGTGTGGACCTATTAGAATTAAGAGCTATACTAGAGAAAAGTTCTTCATTCTTTTTGTTGATGATTACTCTAGAATGATGACTATCATGAATTTGAGAGAGAAATCAGAAGCATTTGAGAAGTTCCAATTGGTATTTGGCCAGAGTAGAGAAGGAAATAGGGAAAAGACTAAAATGCTTGAGGTAAGACAGAGGTGGTGAATTCATCTCCCATGAATTCAATAACTTTTGCATTGAAAGAGGAATCAAAAGACAGGTATCAACACCTAGAACTCCCGAACAGAATGGAATAGCTGAAAGGAGGAACAAATCTATCATGGACTATGCAAGAACTCTAATGATTGAAAAGAACATTGCTATCAAATACTGGAAGGAAGCTATCAACACTGTAGTTCATACCTTGAACTGAGTGCAGTTGAAGAATGACTCATTTAAAACCCCCTTATGAGTTATGGTATGGCTATAAACCCAATGTAAGTTACCTGAAAGTATTTGAAAGTAAATGTTACATTTTGAAAGAATCTAGAAAAGGCAAATTTGATGTGAAGGGTGATGAAGGCATATTTTTGGGATATTCTTGCAAGAGTAAGGCATATAGATGTTTGAATTTATCTACTCACAAAGTCATAAAAAGTGCACATGTGAAAGTTGATGAGTTTGTAGAAAGGACTGAAGAAGAAAGCAAAAAGGAACCGAAAGATTACAGGAGATTTGTTTTCATTGAACTTGATACAGTACCATATACATCTATCAATCAGGAATCTTCTACTCTTGAGTCTTAAATAATTGAGTTGCAAGAAGTTCAAACTGAGTTGCAGGAACTCGAGTCACATTCAGATGCTACTGAGCCAATACCTACCAAGTTTGAAGGACCCGAGCAACAGTCAAATCAACCAGAGCCAGAAAGTGAAATTCAAAATGAAGACAATGGAACTCAGTCAAAAGGCAAGGAATTTGTATTAGCCAAGTATGTCAGGAGACATCATACACTAGATCAAATTATTGGAAACAAATTTGAAGGTAATATGACGAGAAGTAAGCTAAAAAGTACTTGTTTACTTGCTGATTTTGAACCTAGAAATGTCAAAGATGCATTAGAAAATGAAAGTGGATTAAGGCTATGAATGAAGAGATAGAGTAGATAGAGAAGAATAAAACATGGACTCTTGTACCTAGGCCTAAAGAGAAAAATGTGATTGGAACTAAGTAGGTATTTAGAAATAAGTTGAATGAAGATGGTAAGGTATCAAGAAACAAAGCTAGATTGGTATGTAAAGGCTATTCTCAAGAAGAAGGAATAGACCATGGAGAGACTTTTGCTCCTGTTGCAAGACTAGAAGGTGTTAGGACCCTACTTGCATATGCTGCATACAAAGGATTTAAGGTTTATCAGATGGATGTCAAATCAGCATTTCTCAATGGTATTCTGGATGAAGAAGTTTATATCGAACAACCTGAAGGCTTTATTGACCCAGACAAGAAGGACATGGTCTGCAAAATACACAAAGCATTGTATGGTCTGAAACAAGCCCTTAGAGCATGGCATGCAAGATTGCATAACTATCTTATTCAGATTGGTTTTTAGAGAACTAATGATAACAGTAGCTTGTATATCAAGGAAGGACCATATAACAAGATTGTTTTGGTAGAAATATTTGTGGATGACACTTTGTTTACAAGAAATGATGATCTATGCAAAGAATTTTAAGAGCAAATGAACAAGTAAGCTGAGATGTCAATGTTTGGTGAGATCTAATTCTTTGTTGGTCTTCAAATTCAGTAGAGTAAGAATGGTATCTACATCACTCAATCTAAATACATCAAGGAGATACTCAAAAAGTTTGAGATGGAATATTGTAAACCATTTGGAACTCCTATGTGTACTGGACTAAAGCTTACCAAGGATGATGAATCAAAAGAGGTAGATCAAACCTTATATAGATCAATGATTGGAAAGTTGTAGTGTGTAGTTCATACGAGGCCAGATATTGCTCTTGTAGTTGGTATTGTAGCAAGATTTTCAGCAAAATCAAGAGAAAATCACATGATGACAATCAAAAGGATCATGAGATACTTGAAAGGCATTGAAGATTATGGATTATGGTACAAATTTGGAGGTAATCTGAACTTGAAAGCGTTTACTGATGCAGATTGGGCAGGAAACATTGATGACAGAAAGAGTACAAGTGGAGGAGCATTCTTTCTTGGAAAGAGGTTGGTTTCTTGGACAAGTAAAAAGTAAAATTGTACATCCCAATCTATAACAAAAGCAGAGTATGTTGTTGTAGCAATAAATTGTTCTAATATTGTTTGGTTCAAATAGTTATTGGAAGGCATGAAGGTGGAGATCAAAGAGCTTATGTTATGTTTTGTGACAATACAAGTGCAATCAACATATCTAAAAATCTAGTGATGCATTCAAAAACCAAGCACATTTCAATAAAGTATCACTCTATTAGAGAATTGGTGTAGAATAAGGAGATCAAATTGGAATATGTCCATACAAAAGAACAAATTGCTGACATATTCACCAAGCCATTACCTAAGGATGCATTCTTATATCTAAGAGGTAAGTTAGGGGTCATTCCCCTATCTGAAGCTCACTAAAATGAATTTTTAGTGATGCATCAACAGGTATCAAGTTGAAGATTTTTCAATTGATGTAGCATAGTCATAGAAACATTGCATATGAATCATTACTCAAGGTACATTGTTACTCATTTGGTTTGTGTTGTCTTTGGCATGTGTTGTCAAAGAGGAAGAGTATACTATCATATCTTTCTAAAATTTGAATTTGTTTATGAAGAGTTTTCTGTTTGAAAAGAAGCTATGTAATTCCTTCACAAAGGGAGATTACAACATTAGAGAAGAGTTTGTGGCATAAAATCTAAGAGGGAGAAAATTTTCTATTAGAGAAAGACTTGTTCTCAAATTTCATCTACTATGACATGTTGTGTTGCCATCAATGTCAAATGGGGAGATTGTTGGATACAATTGTTCAATTGTGTGTTGTCTTTGATGTTACACAAATGTCATATCAATTATCAGACAGAGTCTACTGAGCTCAATTGGTCAGCAAAGCAAATTACAGAGTCTACCAAGCATTCCTGAAAGTTACTCTGTGGAAAAAGTTTTCTACTGAGCTCACTTGGGCGTTGAAGGTTTATGTGGTAGAAGTCAGTTTCTACCAAGCTCATAAGGTCAGTGAAGGAAAGTCAGTGTTTATTGAGTTCACTTGGTCTCCAAAGGATTTTGCAGAATTGACAGTGTTCACTAAGCTTCAGTTGGTTAACACTAGAAATTATTTATGGATCAGTGTTTACCGAGCAGGGTCGGCCAATGAAGGATTTCATTGTTTTGGGAAATAAAGTTTAATTGTTTTATATAATAATTGTAGCCGACTAATGTAATGATTATTGGTAATTGTAACTTGTAAATGAGCCGACTTGACAATTTGTAAGGTATAAATAAAAGGTCAAGATGTGAATTCTAAAGTATGAATGAGCGAGCATGCAAGTGTATTGATTGTGAAGAAGAAGGTGTGAGCAAATTTTGAAGAAGGATCAGATATCCTTGAGGAGTAGTAGAGATTTATTCAATCAGTGAGGATCTAGTGAAGCAGAATTGAGATCTGTATCAACAAAGTTCAGTTGCATCTCATTTAGGTCAACTCATTGTTACTTTCTCACAATTGTAGCAGTGATTTCTAAATCTCTTAACAGAGTTGGTTTAATAGCCATTTTGTAAATCCTTTAACATGGTGGACAGTTCTATTAAATTGTTCTAAAGTCCTCTAGCAAGGCCACTCCTAGCAGGGTGATTAAATCCTCTAACAAGGTCACACCTAACAGTGTGTTTTGTAACCTTTGACAAGGTTGGCTCCTAATAGGGCTCACTTCAGAAGAGTGAAAATCAGTAGCTAGTTACTTGGTAGTTTTTCCCATATTGGGTTTCCATGTTAAATCTGGTGTCTCTCGTGTTCATGTTATTTCTTTTGTGCATGCATGTTAAATTTCTATGAATGCTTAAAGATTAGTAATAAGTTAACATACATCTACCGAGTTACAACATTTTTTGTGTGTGTAACAACAGTAATTAGTTTTTAAGACATCTAGGGAATCTATAGATTTGTTTTTGTGGTAACTGATTCACCCCCCCCGGGCCTCTCAATTACTCCATCTATATTTCCAATAGTTTCAAATGTACAATTCATTTATCTGAACATCTTGAATTTGTAATCTAGTTTCTCCAAATTTGACTTAATAATTTTAGCTTCTTCCTTAAGAATGAGACAAGTCCCAAAGTATGATCATCATCTTGCCAAACCCATACAATATCTTTGAGAGTAGGTTTAAACTATTGATTACATAATTTTTCATATTATATTGTATGCCCATTGCCTTTTCTCAAGTCCACTACAAAGAATGAAGGTGTCACCTAAAAAATCTTTGCAAAAGATACCAAGTTACCTTTTCTTCCATTCTTATTTCATTTCATCTTGATTATGCAATCTATTTTCTTCATATTGAAGTTCAAAAGTTTACTTGCTTCCTCAAGCTTTGTGCATATACTAGAAAATGATTGAGTAGATGTAAAGCTCTTCTCACTTTTTGCTATGTTTTTCTCTTCAAGTAGGTGCAATAGATGAAGCCATGAGAAAAATAAATTACATCAAATACATTTTAAGCTTGATAACTTCTTTACATGGGTGTTATAAGGGGGATGAATTATGACTCATCTTGAAGCTCGCTTTGTCAAAAATTCTTCTAACAAGGTCATATCCTCTATCTCAAAATGTAAAGGTTTGCATTGTATTTTGAATAATGGAACTTCCATCAACTAGGGAATAATGAGTAAGGTTTTAGGATGGGGATCTAATAACGTGTCCATTATCCTTCTAACGTCACATATATGAAAACTAAGATGGACATTTAATTTATCAATTGTATATCTTATTGTGCATGACCATCAGATTGAGATCTTGAAAAGGTAGACAACTAGCCATCAAACAAACAAAATAGCCCCTCATGACCATGCATCTGCCTTGGCACCATTATAGCTTTTTCTTGTAATCATCTCTTGTGAAACATATGTAGGAGTACCAAAAGTTGTATGTGATAGACAATCATGCTTGAGTTGTTGAGTCATTGAACTTAATCCAAAATCTAAGACATTTAGATTGGTGCTCTGATCTAGAATCAAATTTTGCAGTCTCAAATCTCTGTAATAAACTCCCATGTTGTCACAAAAGTCCACTACATTGATAACTTGTTGGAAATGTTTCCTTGCTACATCCTCCTTTATCTTTCCCATAGCAACTTTGTTGAGGAGTTCTCCTATAACACATTCCATATCAAAATGGATTTTGGTATTTCTTTCCATGACTTAAAATAGTTGTACAATGTTGGGATGCTTGACTAGTCTAATCTTAATGTATGGCTTTTCATTTTCTTGTAAGTACATTTAAAAGAGTTGTTTACATGACTAGTAGATGATAAAATGAAGCGTTAAAATGAATAGTGATAATGTTGTTATCATAGTCACGAGTCATGGAAGACTGTGAACCATAGTGGAGAAGGATAACCAAATAATGAGAAAAACAATGATTTTCCTAGTTACAAAATGAAGTGATAGTAAATAAACAAAACTGAAAATGGTGATAAGTTACTGTTGCTGGACAACATTATCACACGAAGTTCAAAGCTAAATGAGAAAATGATTTCAAATAAGGACATGCGAGTGATTCAAAGGAATCCCTATTACATTTGAGAGAAGTCAAAAAATAATGGAAAATATGTTTTGTTCAATACTATAAAAACAATGAATGCATATGATAAAATACAAAGTTTTTTCTCAGAATCTGACAAGAATTCACCTGTCATAACTGATATCACTGTCTATTTCTGCTAAACTAATGGAATGAATGATTTCACATTACATAATATGTTGCTTGGTTTTTGACTTATCCTTGGTGAAATCTGGCTTGCAAAGCTGCTACCAATTCTTACACTGGGTGTTTTTGAATCCTTCTTTATGATTGATGAACCATATTTATTTGCAACTCACTTAGATTTTCCTTTACAAAATCCTGCCCTCCAAGATTTTTAGAATTGAATTTGGGGCTTGCCAAAGCTTTCCTTTTTACCAGATCTGGTCTTTTTTCTGTGGAGCTGGTGATGATCCTTTTAAAGAAACTTCCAGTTGGAGGAGTAGCTATGGGTGAATTATGTTTTGCTAAGTCTGTCAGAATATTCTTGGTACTGAGAATATTTTTCTTAATTAATGAGCTAAATCCTTTTTGAGTTGTATTCATTGCAGTATGATAATTCATATTCTCTTCCTCAATCAGGGTTTCCTCCTCAATAGGAAAACATCCAATATGCTCTTGAACTTGCTTTGCAAACAAGTGGGAGTTTGTGTACAGGGAATTTGTGATAGTTCTTTCACATAATATTCCACCTATAGGGATCAATGAATATGAATAATCAATCTCTGATGGATATCCCTTCCCCCAACATTTGATAGAGATTTCTAAGTGATCGCTAGAGTCTAAGGAAAGATAAGCCCATTGCACATCTGATGATGTGTAATTTCTACACTTCAACATTTGATTTATTGGAGTGAATAAGCGAATAACATTGTGAACATATGTAGCTTCCTTATCCCTATTCACAAGGTTATCCATTTCTCGACACTCTATAGGCTTTCCTACTATTGTGTAAGTCTTCCCCATTTTAAATCCCTATGATATTTCTATTTCATATAGGGACCCTAATCTTGTGCTTGGAAAAGGATTGTCATGACTAGTTGACTCAACAACATTTCTTGTTGAGGAAAACTTGTGGTAAGACTCCATCATTTACAACTTCACACAGAACTAGACTGTAGTCCAAATTGATTGGAAGGCTTCTTATTAACTGCAACTGACTCACTTAAACCACAATGACCCAGTTCTTTAACCACATTTCTTTTCATCAAAGGTGTCCTTTCAATGTCGCATTTGTCCATGCCACTTAGCCCCTTCTGGAAATAAAACTCTAAGACATAGCTCCATGTGAGACAAAGCTTGAAGCCTATCTGACAATAGAAGCAACCTAGGCATTAGGAGCAACATTTAAAAAAATAATAATTTGACTAGCTGTTGCAATTGTGACAACATGTTCTGATGGCTAGTCATCACTTGTACAACACAACTATCACAACAACATCGCAATTATGATAGCTAGTCCCGATGGATGAAGGCCACTTCCACAATACAACTATCACATCGACGTCGCAATTGGGACAACAAACTAGAAGCTTAAGACATTGTAATTATGACATCGTACTATCCCAATTGCTACGCCATGAACATGAACTATTGTCCCTTCCTTCTTCCAAGTTACACCAGTTAATTTCATCACTATTATGATGGATACCCTCGCTAATGCAATTTGCAACAACAAAAGTTTGACGCCCATCCAACGAGAGCCAATTCATGGTTTTGTCACTTAGACGATAGGTAGACATTGCAATTGCAATGACTTGCCATCACAATCAGGGTCCAAATGTACTAGTGTAAAATATTTTTTTGAAGAAACTTTCATGTTTTGTATAATTTACAACACCCAGCAATGATTAAACCACATTAAATGCAATGATTCAATATATATGTCAAAGACAAATATAAACACAAAGAAACCCTCATATTTAAGATGAAAAGTAGAAAAAACCACGGAGATTCACAAAAACTACAACACAAAGTAATAATTAAATCAATAATGTATACTATTTCTTTAGCATTTCCTCTAATTCTTTCTTTCTATCACATTTCATGCAATAATTTTGATTGAAACATATGATAAACAATGTAGGGAAATCAATAACATACACTCATTAACTGATAAATAACAGTGATATATTGCTACTTTATGATTTCTCATTTGGTAGTAGAAGACTAAAATCATTGACACACATGATGAAATAGAAGTAGCAAGAAGCATTCATAGGAGATAATTTTGGTAGGTAATGTTGATAAAAATGAGTAGGTTTAGGATTCAAAGGGCATAGTGATGCAGGAGCATCTTGGGTCCTTTGGTAATCTTGCATCAACAAAAAATATTTCCTTTTAGTTGTTCTTGTTTGTTGTTCATGGAATGACTCTTGTTGTTCATGTTCTTTCTTTCTGCGTAATTAACTTCTTAATGTGGACCTATCGTGGATCCTTGTCCTATGTTCGCAGAACTTGATTTGATCATATGCGGGAGTTATCCTTTCTCTTTTCTCGTGGCATGTTCTTTCCTAGCACCTCGAGTAATGCATGAGTTTGGCTTCAACTAGGTTACATGTGATATCGAGGCTTTCTACGACCTTGGGGATGTCTTCTTGGATCATGCATGGACCTATCTTTTTCCCCATAGATGTTATCTTGCTTAATTGTAAGGTCAATGATTTCTCCTTTGGGGCATGACCTATATTTTGTAATAATTTGCTTGACAGACCAAATTGTGGTCTTGCTAGCTATATATTTGAGATCTAGGATTATAATAGACAAGGATGGAGTTAGATAAAAAGAGTATAATAAGTTTTGGCTTTGTAAGTCCGAGCTTCATACTCGCAGATTATAATTGGAATGTTTATGGCTGCAACCAAGTAGGCCTTATGCTTGACATGTTGAAGGAAGATTGTCTAATCATATTTGCATTGATTTCAATATAATTTCTTGTGGTTTCTCATATATTGTTGGCTTCTGTGTATAGCTTGGGAGTGTCTTCTATTGGCCTCTTAGCCTTGCATTACACAATAACTAGGTAACCCATGAGTGGTAACGTGACATTCAGTGAACTGCGAATGTGTTTAGGTGATTAGGTACAAGGTCAGGTGTGGTTAAGTGGGGTGCTTTGCTCGTTGTAATAAGATGAGATTTTTATTAACGAAAGGGACAATGTGTTTTAATTAAAATGACCCATTCACTGCCTTTTCTGCTTAGTGAGCGAGTTCACATTATAAACAACTTAGTCATGATGATTAAACGTTCACTAATTGGAATGATTTGATTTTTTTATTGGGCACTCAGGTGTTGCTCATTAGAGGGTCTATGTGTGGGGTTCCGAGTGAACATTTTTGAAATGACACTTTTCGATCACCTTGCACTCCAAGATCTAAACAAAAATATCTTTAAATACTTAAAAGCCAAAAACTTAGCTTCAAGTTCTTGACTCACCTATTAAGACACACCAAACATTTCGACAAAATCCAACTCACAATTTAGGAGATCTAGCTACCCGAAATTTAGCATGGGCAAAAACGCCTAAAAAATCTATTAATGTAGCTCTCTTTGTTGATGCAGCTATGAGTTGAATAAAAAAATGGTCTTTTGCCCAAAAAATCAAAATAAACCCACCCCGAAGAGATCTTCCTTGCTTTAAATCACCTCAATCAATTTTAGTAAGCTTCATCCGGAATCCTTTCGATTGTAGAGATCTCTACACATTTGAAAATTTCAAATTTTTTTAGATTCCGCCATGACAGCTGCAGCAGTAGGAGATGCAGTTTTCCGAAGCATTAAGGCGTCGAATTCAGGTCTTTCCCCCTCTTCCAAAAAATCTCACGTATCACTTAAATTACACTCAGTCTATTCAGGTTTAATTTTATTTTTATATTATTGGATTTGGGTGTGGTTTTCTGCATTCGGATGCAGTGTCTGATGAGCAGCTTTCCATGTAAGCCTTCAACTTTATTTCTTTATTTCTTTACATATATAATTTCATGGTTCATAGGGCTTCGGTTTTCAGTTCTTTTTATTTTGAATTCAGAGAGCCATTGTGAAATTGTATAGAGTTTCTGATGATCTGCATAACTTCTGAGGAAATCAAGTGATTCTTCTAATAGAATTTCAGAAAGTGGTTAATGGAGAGGGTTTTAATAAGTTAGAAGAGACTATAAAAGTACATTTTCCATTCTTTAGGTATCTGGTAGAAGCTTGATTCCGGGTTAAAGTAATATAATTATCAGATGGTAATTTTTTTTTTTTTTTTGGTTTTTCAGTTCGGTAGATCTCGGTGTTAAGATTGCAAACGTCTGTCACACTTGAATGCACTTCATGCTTGTATACTTGGCTTCTTAGGCGCATTCACACCTTGCCACTTATCTTCCGGAATGCGGACTTTGTCGATCGCCTTCATGGGATGTAAGGGAATTGAACCGGGTTGCATCCCATTACAGTTACACCAGAAACTTTTCTACTACAATAAGCTTTAACCTAATTTTTAGGGAGCACAGGCTTGTCAAAATCATCAACCATTAATGGGAACTGCTCAAAGGATTCTCTTTGGTAGCTCAAGCAACATAAGTTAATCTCGATATGATTAGATTAGAACGCCCAAATTATATAAATTATAAAGGGGTCAAGTGCTGCTTAATAGCTTATAGCATCAAAGACTAGCAAGAACCATTATCACTTTAGGGGAGTTCTAAAGACAGCTGCCTGAAATAGATGTAAAATAGGAATAGATCTTCTCTTTGGCTTAACAAATATTTCCTAATATTTCCTGAAGGTAGCAACCCAACCCAGAAGTATATATTCTGTCAATTTCCTCCGGAATTTAACCTGGGTTGTCAGATTACTCCATATGTGGGCCATCAAGATTGCAGGAACTTGGAGATACAGGTGCCATCACCATTGTGAACTTGTGGGGACTTTGAGATATAGTCCAATGTCCCCTTTCTGAAATAGAATTAAATAAATAATAATATGATATAATAGATACCAATTAAGTTTAATGAAGGGTTAATAGGCATGCAATGAAGAGTTTATGACTCCCTCAACATATGATATAAAAGGGAGGAGTTCATTTGACATGAAGGAAGAATAGAAGATGAGAATTGAGAAAGATTTAAGGAAAGAGAAAAGAGGAATTTAAAGAGAATAATAAATCAAGAGGATGAAGGGTTGTGACTCTTCCAAAGTGTGATAATTATGAAAGTTTTTGACTATTGCAAAAGAGCAGACATGATGAAGAGGCATGACTTCTCCCTTATATTGAAAGATATAAAGGGGAGAAGGTTTCGTTTGAAGAGCATACAAAGGGAGATGAATTTGGTGAATAATATATTATTCTCAAAGGCAACAATGAAAAGTGGTGACCCAATTCTTATGAAAGGTGGTGACCCTTTCACCAATGAAGTATAAAGGAGACCTCATTCCAAGTATTGAAGGACTTAACAATCATCACTTATGAATCCATCCAAACAAATCCTTCAGCCATCAATCATTAATCCCTCAAGTATCAACCAAACAATCAATCAGTAAGATCAAGCAAACAAATCCACATGAATCATCACTTCATCTTGGTATCAAGAAAACATACAATTCAGTAATCAAGCATCAGTCTATCAAATCAACATCCGTTGAATCATCATCTACCAATATATGAAACTAGCATTTATGATATCATCATTTTCAGCTATTTAATGAACAATTACTTAATCATCTTGCCAAAACCTCAAATCATCAAATCAAAGGAACTCATTCAATCAATCAATCAATGTTCTTAACCCTAGTAGGAAAGATCTACACTTTAAATGGCTGTAATAAAGATTTAATTTGTGGATGATGTTTCAATGATTTTCTAACATGTTGCAGAATCTCAACCAGTTACATGATGTTACTGATTTTATCCTACTTCTTGTTGCACTTGGAATTTGTGATTTATGGCAAAAACTAGGGCATTTGCAAAAGGGGACATTACATATAGCTGAACTGTAGATTGCAAGGGAGGCCTTGCACCTTGTCTTCTGTACTGTAATTTAACTCCTGCACTCGTGTAATAATGAAAATATGGAGATGTTTCCTTTTATGAGATCCGAATCTGGCTATGGGTTTGTAAGGCTTCTAAGAATATCACTGCTTGACCAAATTCACCTTGTAAAACTGAAATTTGTATGTGAAACACACTGCATAAATTGCAAAAGCAGAATGATGTGAAATAGAAAATGATTGCAACCAACTCATCACTTGCAAACTTTTATTCTGTATTATCTTTATTCCAAACATACTAAAAACCTATTGAGCATTGTCAGATATCATCAAATTTTCAACCTGGACCTGAGCACTCAAAGCACCTAGCATTCGCCCTTTGATTAAATTAAACTCAATTGGTCAGAATGCTCAATTCTTGGAAACAAACTAAAATATGTTTGTGAAGCATAATACATATGACTTAAAACGGGGAACTGAAGTATGTTAAAACTACAGGGAACTGAAAATGACTGAAATAGAAAGGTGACTTGTGGACTCACTTTGTCATGTCACCTTTCTACCCCCTGGAGATAAAAATACATATCACAGTTATCTCAGAGTGTACTTAAATGCCAGTGATCTTGTAATGTCTCCTACTGGACTTAACCTGCCCTAAAATTCTCTTGTAGGGTTTGAGTAATGCTTGGGAGTGGGAGTTGTCACTTTAGTATCCTGGTATAGGTCCTGCAACCAGGTTAGTATCAGAAGATTAATAAGCACATACACCAACATTACACAAATATAATTCAAATTCACTACTATAAATTATAATGTAATGCCCCCTTTTTACAATATGATGTAATAGTAAATAATAATAATTCTAATTTTATTGAAGAAGATTGACTATTCTGAGGGGTGATTATTTATTAATATTCTATTTATTAATCTGGGGGAGTCATAGACTTTATATGTGTTGGTTGATAGAAAGAACGATATATCACTGGACAACTTAAGGGATTCATCCCCCGGTGACAACAAAGTACTCAACACTTGCATAGTCAATGTACTGCGACGATAGGTAGGAGTCAAAGAACTCTGGTTGGTTGCAGTGGACAAGTTCGCTAGCTGTTGTTGCAGCTGACCTATATTTTGCAATACAGTGTTTGGTACTGGATTGCTAGGTGGATGAGAGGAGAATCACCTCTGCTTCCAGGTGGGGCTGATGATCTGCTGTGTGCAGCTCGTCCACCGCCAGCTCCAAAGGTAGCCGCCAGTATTTGGTGAACGAAACCTGAAAGTTTTCCCATTTATCATGACACTGGGGCAAGCACCACCACTCCTGGAGATAGCTGTAGTACCACTCCCAGGAAGATTGCTGGTGGAAGGTTCCACCGTGTGCATGGATGCCCCGGGTATGTTAAGGTCCATCTGTTCTCCAATCAGGCCTGAGTGCGATCCTTGTTGGTTAGGAGGAGGGAGAGGTATGTTCTCATGCGCTATCTCCCCTACTATCAGGAGCACTTCGAGGCCTTCCTTGTTTGCCACCAACAATTCCTGCAAGTTATAGATGGCATCCCTTTCTTCATGAAGGGCATTTTTTTGTCTTGAGGAATGTTTCAAACTTTTGAATTGGAACTTATTGAATTCAATATAAGAGCTGAATTGTGGTCTACCGCTAGAGGAGATTCTGGTGGATAGTTGTTAGGTCTGATATGATGAGATCCCGATCCTAGAGAAGTGATAGTCATAAGAATAATTGAGATCTACTTAGATGGTTAACATCCACATGCTCTGAAAACATAGGTCCTGGTCTATTAGGGTTGTATCAGTCAGGAGGATCCATATGCCTAGTAAACCTTCGTACCCATGCTCCTATCGTAGTCCGAGTCGTAAAGCTCATAGAGTTTCACCACATCCAAATTTTATCGAAGGTGCTTGTTCACATCAGGTTCATCAAAATGTGGGGAAGAAAATAATGCACCTACCAAGAGGCTGGTTAAAACCTGAAGGGATGCATGACTTCCTTGCACCACCTCATGTTGCTAGCTAGGAGTGCTAGGGAGATTGAACTTAAGATGAAGGAAGCTGCATGGTTACCTTGATGCAATTTAGATGTTGATTAAATGTGATTATCTAGATGATCAGATGTAATTTAGATTGATTAAATACCAATTAAGCATTTATGTGTAAGTGTTGCAACTAAGCTAAATCAAATACAAATAACTTGATAGATAAATTAATTAAAATGTTTTGATTACGAAAAGTGAAAGAGCTAACTGAAAGAGTTAAGCCCTAAGTTTTCTAAGCTCACTGCCTGAGACAGAAACGTGGCTCAAGGACTACAACACAACTGATGGACACCAGTGCATAACTCTCACATCTTGTATGGGCAGAGTATGGACTTAGCAGGAATGAAATAATATGTAAACCAAAGAACTAATCTACGAAAATGCAAATAAGATAAATGAATAGAACTGTTACCGATTTTCGCTACTAGGCTCAATCAAGTAGAGCTTTTTATGAATTTTAAATGAAGCAAATAACAGTTTAACTCTGTTGTACCACATTCATGTGCATAAAGAAAAGAACAAAAGATTACAATGTTATATTGCATAATGTAGATGCATGTGATATAGGAGAGACTAGAGACTGCAAAACTTTTTGAGGAAAAGTAATCTTTATTGAGAATGCAAATGAATAATGTCTCACAGAAGCCGCGAGACTAACCATTACTATGAAAATGAAAATAACATTAGACATTTGAAGATGCTATAAAACATAAATGCACAGGTAATGGAGGGTGACTCGGCATTGCCTGAATGACGAGTATGTTTTGAGTTGTTTTGTCTTGTCTCTAGCCTTCTCACTTGCCTCGCATCCAACTGTTGAATGCTTGCTGCTCCTAAAATTCCTGCATTTAAGTGATAAGAATAACGTTAGATCAATGATCTAAGCAATGCCAGCTCATCATACATTAAATTTACATGCATCTGCAAATATACAGTCTGTCTAATATGCATAATAACAACTAGCTAGTCATGGATGTACACAAGACATATCAAAGCAAGATTCATATGCTCATTTTTATCCAATAAGTTTGTTTCATGTGTAGATACAAGTGTTTGTCCTGTAACACGTGGGGCCAAATGGGCTTTCACAGGAGTTGAGGTCAGCGTGCTACAGGATGACAAATGAAGCTACAACAAAATGCAAAGATAGTCACAATTACTTCATGAAAGGACAGCAGAGCATAAAGAATAGTGATGTCAAAATTAGTAAAGGATACAGTCAAACAATCTCTCAAGTGTAATGGTCCCAAAACATTGAGAGGACAACAATAAAAGAAAAGGAGATGTTTTTTATACAATGAAAACAATGCCAGAACAGTGGAAATGAAAACACAGGACATTTACTGTTGTTGCCATAGTCTTCCCCAGCAGATTCAAAGGTAAAAATAAATGCTATGGAATGTTTAATAGCTTTTACTCTTGTTTGCATCCAAAGATTATCACTTTAACCGGTGATTAAATGGCACTGAAGGAATACTAGGAGACATCATTTCAAAGAACTTACAGTCATTCAAAGTAAACAGTGCCACATTATGAAAGCTGCTACAGGAATAGCAAATAGTAAACTTTGAATTAATAATAGCATGACTTTGTGTTTTAGTCAAGGCAGCAATATACTCTGAGAAATGTAATGCTTACAAGACAATGTGACCCAATTATGTATCAAGGTGCCATGTTTCTAGTCATTCAATGACAGTCATGAATGGATAGAAAACAACGATGCTGTAATATAAAGACATTAATCTTCACAGAGCATCATTGTGAGCAGATAGTAACAGTGAGTTCAGATTGAAGAACAGTGCCCAGTTTTCTGTCAGACAGTGACCTTATGGTTTGTAAAAAGCAGTAGCACATCCTACAAAGGACTGAACAATAATCATAAAGGACATAGTGAAGTGACATCTATCAATCTATACAGTCACAGTCGGCAGCAATGGTATCAATGTCAAGTCACAATGATCTTAGGTGGAGATGTAATGAGTAATAGTGCATGCAACTGTAAGCAAAGAGCTGTCAAACACAATTAACAAGGATATTCATGATGAAAAGATAAGCTGACAGAACAATGGAAGAAGAAAAGAAAAGAACAAATATATTCACAGTACTGGTGTTCATGCAGCTTACATTCTGTAAGTAATCTAGCTCAAACTATGAAAGACCTACCTATTCTATTTATTGATCAGGATACTATTGCTGATTGCATTGATTACAACATTGAGAATGCTTCAGCTTCAGTTCAACAGAGTCTCAGACATTCGCAACTGGGTTAGAACACTGATTGTGAAGGCAGTAACATTATGATCACATGGTATAAGCAGAGTAATGAACATAAGAAGAGTTTTAATCAGAGAACAAAATAAATCTGACAAATCATACATGCTTCAAAGGAATAATGCAAATCAGGATATATCCAGAGGACAATCTGTGTAAAGACTGGCATAAGACAAATCAGTGTGCATTCATAAGGAACAGTGAAAGATCATTGTCACAAAGAAGGGACAGTTGACATAAAGAAACAATAAATATGCAATCAACATTACAGGAGAGAGATTGTTATATAGATCCAATTGCATGTGATTTGGGTAAGTTATAGCATGCTAACTGCGCGAGAAAGAGGGGCACAATGAACCAATGTTAGTATAATGAAAACAATCAACCATGTAAATACAATGTCGGTGAACACAATAGCATATCAGCCTGTGATACAATAATGAATATAGCAGAAATATGGAGATAACAGTTCTATGGTCGTCATAAACATACAGAGATCCATGATGGACAGGGTAGTTTGTGAATTCTATCATGATGAAGACACAACATCTAAACCAAGAAAACCCCATTTATTTGCTAAAACCCTTCTGTTTATAGCTGTTATAATGGTATCAAGCATAAGCACAAAATATATTAGCCGTGGCCAGCAGGGAAAGTAAACCCACAGGTTTATCTCACAGTTTGGCATTATTCCCAATCAAGTAACACAGAGATATTAAAAGACTTAGAGTTTCAAAATGTGAGAATCACTGGCCTTACAGAAATCCTTGAGTAACTTTCACAGAGAGCTGACCGAATATCAAAAATAGAAATCTATGATACATTGATTTGAGAAAGCAGAGTATTGATAAATATGCCAAGACAATGAAACCAAGGCCAGTTTGCAAGCAAATGGAGGCCTCTTTATTCATCATTTTTGGCTATTTAAATAACAAGGGTTTCAGTCTCACAAAAATGCCTGTCAAAAAATGGTGGAGATACATGAATGGCCACAGAGCTCAATAGCTCTCAAGAGCTTAAAAGATACAGAAATATCAATTGTTCTACTAATTTCGATACAAATAGAATCTGCAGGAAGCACATGCAAGCTTAAGCATAATAATTTTTATTCTTGCATTCTCTCATCCTGATGATGGATCACGGAGTCTGATCCGAAACATTGATGCTAAAAAAACTTACACAATCAAATCCAGAAATAAAACTACACATTTCTAATGGATTGTGGAAATCTGTTGATGTTAATTAGAAGAAAAACTTACCAATACCTGCATAGAATGTTCTTCATATGGCCAGGAAATCACTACAGACACTTCCAGAAATTTTTAAACCTGTAGTAGTCTTTGGCTGCAAGAACATGGAAAAAAGAAGTGACAAAATGATAAGAAGTATGTCGGTCAGCACTTAAGGCATTTCTGTCGTTTCTTTTACAATCTGTTGGAGTTCTTTTTGGGTAAGGAACATATTAGGTGGGTTTAATCCTAATACTAGGAAGCATAAGACAGGGACAAGCCTAAGGATGAGCTAAATCCTATATTCAGCAGGGCTAAATCTTAGTTCTAGGCCAACATCAATAGAGTCATCAAGACTCACTTCACTTTAGGCTCTGCAGGGCCAAGGCAGGCAAACCTTAGGGATTGATCTTGCTAATTGATATTCTTCTTATCACAACTACCCCCTATAGCAGAAATCATCTATGTTCTTCTATGATTTGCTGATAAATTTCTTGATCATAATAGCTAACTACAACCAAAAAGTAACTGCGAATAAGCAATGACCAACACTCTCAGTTCTTAGTATATAAAATGGTAAATTGATATTTGATTAAAGATTTGGATTTCAGCATAACCTAGGTATGCAACAGCAGAAAACATACAACCTCTAAGCTGATCAGTCCCTTATCCATTGGGCATCAACTAAACCTTAACATACACATGGATACCTGAAGTATACTCATATATCTAGACATCTGATCAATCTATTTAACTTGCAAATAGACATCAATCTTCAAATGAAATTTGTGCTTATCCAATCCCCCTATGATCCTTGCAGTTCTATCAGTGGCATATCAAGAAATTACTTAGGTTCTTGACCCAACAACAAGATACACAACGACATACAACTTCAACACAAGTTGCAAATGGACAATATGCACTTTGGGCATATATCACAGAAAACTACAAAACTCACAGAAAAGGAGATAAACTTTAGAATGAAATTTCCAGTAAAATTTTGTATTCATTCCTTGAAATCAATACATCATCTGTATGTCAAAACTTCAGAAAATACAAAATGAATGACTATATTAGCTAATGCTTAGAAGAAAACTACATTACTGCAGTTCATAACAAAGGAAAATACTGAGAATGGTATTACAGCAGTTAGGAAATTCTCCAACCCTTGGAACCCCTTACAAAAAGCAAAGAAGAAGAAAATATAGACAAGAAGAAGTTTTTAAAAATGCCATTTGATTCTGACATGTGTCCTGCTGAAATTGTCTTCATCCTGATATTGTTGAAACTGATCTTCTTCATCTGCTGGTAATCAAAACCATAAATGCTGTTATAGAAATATTTGATATATCCCCTTAAAGTAATCAGCAAAATATCCTCTAAAGAAAATATCAAATACACATCATAATATGTGCTGAAGATTCAAATTTGATCTTGGTTTGTCATGTTCTACTTTTGCCATGAAATTCAATTGTACTGTCGGCAAACACTTGTCACTTGCAACTGCTTACTTTAAAACATTCAATTCTACCTTTATAGCTGCTCAGGGCACTTGATCACATCAAAATTTGATCTAACCTTGATATTACTTCATCTAAAAACATCAAATCTGCCTTTGCACTGAAGATGCCTCGAAATCACAAATCTTCCTATAGCTGCTTCTGGTGAATACCTATATAAAAACTGACTGCAGAAATGGATAGTTCATCTCTTGTTGATTCCAACGGTATATTATAGTGCATTTTTTTGATAAAAATAATGCCTCTAAGGTCGATTTGAAATTCCAGCCCTCGGGCCATGAACAGAGTTTAAAACGAAAAAATTAAAAAAACTATATAGTATAAACTATATAAAATCATTAAATTTATTTGCAACTTCAACATTTGAACTTTTGAATGCATTGAATATTTCTAAACTTTAATTTTTCATTCCTTACCTTGTCTCTCTAATCCACATGTGCCAAGTGTTGGTTTTTGATTTGACCATCACCATTTGAGCGGGCCCCACATCCATCTTCCTCAAGTGTAAGATCAAAACTATGAGAATTCTGACCCTTGACCATTCGAGCCTTATGATCTTATGCTCGTTGGTCGAACTCGTTGTAACTTCGTAAATGTCAATTTTACCTTTCCTGATCTTACACCAAACTTCCCTCTTCGTAGTATTGTAAAGCCTCATTACTCAAACTCCGATCTTACGATGGATCGTAGCATCGCGACCCTTCTCATTAGGCTCTATGATCCCACAAAATAATTTCATCTGCCACATCACTTTCATCTTTCGGTTTTAGTCAAAATTTCGTTGACTTTGCCATCCAAATGGCCACGACGGGCCCTATCCACACGATTCTTGTATCTTGAGTCACAAAACAAGATGCTTTCGACACTTGTATTGAATGTGCTTTGGTATTTAAAAGGGTAAAAAAGCCATGCCGTTGTCAATGTGGGACAAAGGAACAGTGTAATCGCTGCTTGGATTACAGTGTTGAGCCTAAGAGCTCCAAAAACAGAGGCAATCGCTTTCAATGCGTGAATCCTTCCTCATGGGTGAGTGACTGGGAAGCAGGAGAAAACTTGATAAATAATTGATGTTCTTTCATGGTTAAGATGCGGTATCCATAGGTAATGAAGTGAGGGGCCATGTACGTGTGTAACAACTAACTTTATCTCTAAGTGCATCTTTTTCTGTGGGATGCTCTACCTTGCCTTGGGTTCAAATATTGCTACCACTATGGATAGCATCCAATGCCTTCTTTGAAGGGTCAGAGATACCTACAATATGCCGTGACTTTATATCATCCAACACTGTGGATACTTTGTTTCTTGTGCTTGCAGGTTTCTCTCCTTCAATGTGGGGCTCTTCTTACATGCTGGTTGTCTTCCTTGCCAAACGTGCCATCTCCTTCCTATGGGTTTGGCATGCCACAACTTGATCAAAAAGAGCAGTGAGGAAGGTGTAAAGAATGCCTTCCATCCTACCATGTTATGAGGAAAGTGCAAAAACTCTGCTCCTGTCGCAGATGGGAAAAAACCAACAACACGATCTCATTGTAGATTGCCCTGCCCCTTTTCCCTGTGACACATATCAAATAGTCTGAAAATCTCCTTCAAAAAATCGCACACGCCTTCCTTTTTTGCCGTGCACTGCAACCCCCCTAAACTCTCTTTGATGCAATTGAGATTTCCATATATATGGAGGTTCAAAAATCGATGGGCATTTGGACAGCCTTATAGTTTTTAACGTGCTTTTCGGTATGAGTAACTAAATATAGTATTGTATTAAGGTCTCAAGTTTTTTGAAAGAGGACTTTTTTTCTCACTTCTCTCACATGAATTCATTTATGCCATCGGGGAAGATCAAATACCTTTACATCACATTTTTAAAAAAAAGTTAAAGGATCAATGCTCACAAGACGTTATATTCAAAAAGATCTATAAAGTGCACTCAAGTAGCAATTAGCCAGAACAAACTTCCATAAAAGTCCTCAAAAATCTTCAAGTGGGAAGTTGGCTCAGTAAATTGATCAAGAACTCCATGACGTGCTTACTATATAGTAAGCATGTTTCATCCACTAATCATTTCATAGCTTTTATAGTCATTGTTAATTTGATGGAATTAGTTGGGCCCCAAATTGGGCCCGCCTAAAAAAAATTCATTTTCGAACAACTGGCATTGCAAAGTGATCCATTGAACAATTGGTACTGATTGGATTCAAATTCGACAACTAAACTATCATTTAGAACATGTTTTCAATTTATCTGCAAATTGTGAATTTTCTGCCCGGGAGCCTCTGAAACTAGCTTTAAAAACTGATTGAAACAAGTAACTAGGCTCTAAGAATTGGCATGCTGATACTTTGTTCCGCATTCTTGCACCCTGCCAGATCTCGTTGCATGACGACATCAGGGTAAACAAATATTGACCGTCAAAGTTGCCTAGTTAAAAACTATCAGCAAATAACATGTTAAAAACCATAAAACGCATTTGTTTTTAGCTTCAAAAATTGGGGAATTAGTGCATTGCCATGAGGAGAATGTAATTTTGTGATTTGGGCTCATGATGAATAACAGGACGCATTTGGCAAGCGTACGAAGTTAGGTACTCAGAATTGCAGGATTGGAAACATCAGTAGAAAAGTGTTTTTTGCAAATGGAATGGCTGTGGGAAAGTGTGCAGACGGATTCTTCAAGGTTTACAAACTAGCACACTTAAAGTATTTTTGGAGTAGAATGCAATGGTACAATCAATTTGATCCAGGCAATCACGGATTTTAGAGTTATGACATCTCGAACAGGGGTATTGACCAGTTTGCATTTTATGACACCAATAAAAAGTTATAAATTGCATTCGGAATCGTGTTTGCAAACTGATCAAACGGATTTGTCACAAACTCAAATTTGAAATATAGCAAGTGTGTGACCTCTAGAATGCAATGCAAAAGGAATTTTCTTAGTATGGTTAACTGGGTCAAAGTTATAATTGGTCAAATAGGGCTTCCCAGATTTTGAGAAATATACATCAGCATGACAGAGATAAGTAATTGACTTCGAGGGATTCAAAACCTAGTCAAAACATATCGAAATGATTCGAAAATTGAAACATAGGTTCATTGATATGCATACTAAATACTCCCAAAGCGGCGAGTCATGAAACATTATCGGGTACAAGATATTCGAATGCAAACTAGGCTTTCTGTCGCTGTTTGATACTTGGGCAAAAAATGCAGAAATGAACACCACTCAAAACAGAATTTCGCGAAATGATTCAAAATGTTAGTTTATCATTATAAAACGCATGGATATGTTGAATGCAAGGTGGTAGAAACATAAAACACCTGTTAGGCCTTAAAACGACAGCCGGGTACATAAGTAAGAAAATGTGTTTATAGGGCTCAAAGTGACTCAAAAGTTTGGAAAGGAACTCAAAACGGGAATGCATTTTTGAGTCCCATCACAATCTTTGCTTCATAACCCCATTATTAGTGCTCTTTGTTGTTTATATATACTTTTATTCCTTTTGCATCAAAGTTTCAATGTAAAAGTAATACTAAAGTGAGATGTGTAAAATAACTTCAATAATATTTATGAGGCAAAGAAATAGAATAGCCTTTATTTATAAAGTCAAAGAGGGTAGATTCTAATTGATGACAAGCACCAGGTCATAAAGGTATGGCTAAGCATTTATGAGTAGGGGCCAAGCATCTAGGGGGAAGTTGAGAAAGTTCGCTGAGCTAATGGAGGGTATCTAGGAGTTTTGAGTCAATTTAGGAGAGGGTTGGAGCATTTTGAGGAGTCTTCATGGTGGACAAGATCATAACTTGACTTTTTCTTCTATTATGAGACTTTTTTGAGTCCTTTGAAGGCCTGAAAAATAGGCATTTTGGTTACATCCGACCAATGACTCTGAGGACCTATTATATTATCATACAACAACTTTTTGGAGAAGCATAAATATTGTAACATCATTGTTGAAGTTATTTTTCATTATGCAGTTTTGCACTCAGTGACTTTTTTTGGAGCCCTTTGTGACAGTTTTCATAATTTTTTGTATCTCATCTTTGGACATGAATATCAATGATAGCTCTGGAGACCAATTATTTAGTTGTTTCATTTTTTCTCATCTGTCTAATTGTGTGCTCATAAGTGATTGATCAAATTGCTAGTAAATATCTTTAATTTTGTCTCATATTTAGCACCCTTTTGCAAAGAAATATATTGCTTGTAGGTTATAAGTTATGTCTCAGGTGAAAGTTGTGAAGTTCTCTTCTTCCTTCGAAGGGTCTAGTATTAGAACCTTGTTATGAAATATGTATGGAGGGATATATAGGAGTGAGTTGTGCTGTTCTAGCATAGTTATTACAAACAAGAATCTAGTTATATGAATCTCATGGTCCTGTTAAGTTTGGTGAGTCACCCTATATGTTAGATTTTAGTTTCATGTCTCTCACTAACCCTTTCCCTCTAAAAGTTTAGTAGTTAGATGAGAACCAAGAGGAAGCCAACCATTGGAGATTCATTTCAAGTTTTGGGTGACCCACAACCTAGGAGTGTTTCTATGTTTCTCCAAAGGGCTAAGTTCTTCAACTTAGCAATAATAGATGATGTCAAATTAGAGTAGTGTATGAAATAAAAGGAAATGACATAAAAAAAATAGATTATGATTCTAAGACAACTTAGTATTGTGGAAGGTTCAACTGTTTACGAGTGATTAATGAGAAAATAAAATAAGGAGAAGAGTAGAGATAATAGAACTTGATTCAATTGCTGATAATGTGTTCTGATTTTCGAACCCACAAACTTGTAATAGAAGCCTACACACAAGTGAAGAAGGAAATTTGTTATGGCCATAAAGAGGCTTGCCAGTCAAACCCCTGCTTTGGTGTTTCCACCTCTACGAACAACCATTAGACTCAATAGTTTTGGTGATGGATAACCGAGTAGAAAATAAACAAAGATGATATAAGCTAGAGACGAGATAAGAAAGATAAATACGCTCAAGGCACATAGAGGATATCAGAGCAACAATGTGGTATATAGAGCCAATAATGGTGGATAATGGAGGATATGAACAACCAAGTGAGTGAATAATCGGTCCAAGAAGCTGTTAGAAGTTTGAATAAGCATGGAAGAAGGCCAAATGAGGGTTGCAAAAGGGTATTTGATGGAGTCGGACAGATTACACACAAAGAAACCATCATTCTCAAGTGTCACAATGTAGGTTGGCAAATTCACAATGCTTCAACGGTTGCTTGCACATCTGCAGATTTGTGGGCGATTCTTTGCTGCATAGACATATCTGCAGCGCACACGTGTCAAAAGCCAAGGGCTTCACTGGGGGAATATCGAGTTGGACGATGAGTTGGTTGATGACAAGAATAAAGTTTGTGACAAGATTTTGCATATTAGGCTAAAGCAGACAAAATTAAAAAATGGCATCCTGCATGGGGGTGTAAAATCAGCTTCATCACACAAAGTTATAATATGTGGCTACACTCATAGTACTTGCTGCAAAGAGATGGCAATTTTCTTTCACTGCACAGCTATCTGGGCAACCATGAGACTTCTAGAGAAGGAAGAATCAACAAAAGGTTCTTTCAAGCAAACTTAAGCAAGTCAATAATCTATTTGATGAAATTTACAAAGAAAATAAATGAAAATTTGGATAAGATTTCTTAAGGGATAAAGATCATTAGGACAATCGAACAAACCAAGGATTTGGTCTATATTTAAAACTTCAAGAGCATAGTTGTAGACATATATCAAAGGTAGAGTTGAAAGATAAGATAACAGTCCATATATCAAAGGTAGAGTTGAAAGATGAGAGAACAGTCCATATAGAGAAAAGCCAACCTTGTGTTGCATGGACGAAAGTATGCCAATCCAAAAAGAGATATTTACAACATTCTAAACTGAGAAGAGGACAAGAGGGACAAGGGTTTTGAGAATTAACCCTACATGGAAGGGTACTAAAAAGTAACGGTCGTATGTCTAGGATAAAAAGGAATTTAGATTATATGAGGAGATGGATCTAGTCCTAGTTGGATGTTCCTGCCTCTTGTGGGTCAAGTGTTGAATTAATTTCTCCAAGAGATGGATCTTGCTGTGGTTGGATGTTCCAACCTCTTAGTCTATTGGTTACTTCGAGAGATGGATCTGGTCTTGGTTGGATGTTCCTGCCACTTGTGGATTGGTTACTTTGAGAGATGGATCTGGTCCATTTGGTGGTTCTCGACTCTTGTGGATTGGTTACTTCAAGATTTGGATTAGTCTTCGTTGGACGTTTCAACCTCTTGTGGATTGGTTATTCCAAGAGATGGATCTAGTTTTGGTTGGACATTCCTGCCTCTTGTGGATTCGCTACTCCAAGAGATGGATTTGGTCCCGGTTGGACATTCCTGCCTCTCGTGGATTCGCTACTCCAAGAGATGAATTTGGTCCTAGTTTGGACATTCCTACCTCTTGTGGATTGATCACTCCTAGAGATGGATCTTGTTTCGGTTGGATGCACTTGCCTCCTGTGGATTAGTTACTCCAAGAGATGGATTTGGTCCTGGTCGGACATTTTTGCCTCTTGTGAGCCAAGTGAGCTGTATCTACATACATATTCATGTGTATGCTTTATGTTCGGATATTTTCTTGTGTGTACTTTGTGTATGCTCAATGTCTTCATGCATTAATGTGTCTACTTTGTCTATGCTTTGTGTCTTCATGCAGTCATGTGTATACTCCATGTTTTCAAGTATATGTTTTGTGTTTTGCTCTATATTTTTAGTTGATCTAAAAGATAGAATAACTAGGAGTAAACAAAATATATGAATGTGAAGAATGCTATCACGCAAACGTCGGTATTTGCAAAATTCAACTAGCACCATTATGGGATGGTCTGGATCCTTTTTTAAGAAGATGAGAGAAAACTTGCCTTATGCTCGCAAGCTTCTTCTATCAATCATATTTCACATTCAAAATAAGGGAGAACATATATGTTAATATCAAAGTAGTGCAATAGAAGGTGGGTTATGGATAGGTCTCCATGATCATTCAAACATTGCTTGAGGACAAACAATTGTGGGATGGGAGGACTGTAGCGTCTGCTTTCTGCAAAAGGATTTAATAGTAAATAACAATATTTAAATTAAAATATGGAAAAATATAAATAAATAATAAACAAATAATATATGCAATGAAGAGTAAATCTGATCTATTTTTACAAGGACAATGATACTCTTTCTTTGAGGACAGAATATTAGGTTTAAAAAAGAGACATTAGACATAATATTCAACATGTAGGATTACCTTGACATTCTATCTATCCAACTCATTGTCATTATGGAGCACTGGTTGGGAGACATTACTTGCTCACTTTCATAAGTCACCTAAGTATTCTACAAAACAAATACTTCATCCTGATTAGGGATTAGAGAGTGTGGTCCAAAATATTGATGCATAAAACTGCCACACAATCTAACCGAGAAACAGCAATGACCAGAACTATAGATTGTGACAAGCTAACATTGTTAAAATCAAATACTTAAAACACAGTTTTATTTTTCCAAAACCAATTCATCAACTTAAATTACAAATTAAAAATGAGAAATTAAAAGATAAAATTTCAAGAACACATGCATTTTGGAAGGCTTCTGAAATAGCGAAATGATTTCTGCACTTCTAATTGGGAGACCATACAAAGCTCCTTGAGTCTTTCCACCTAGCCCAGGAGCATGGAATGACAACCTTCATCTGGGCTACTTCATGGAATACTTCATCTTCTATCAGATGCAAGTCCAAAGATCCATCAATTTATTACATAATATACATAATACCACTGACAAGTACAGGGTTGCAGATTAATATAAATATATTTTCTGAAATCGTATCTTATTCCAATTTCTGATTTTCTTCTCCTTCAATGATCACTGCTTTTCTACTTAATGTATTCACTGTTCTTCTATTTAATATATTAGCTGCCTTTTATCTTTCGAGCCTGCAGCTTTCATTGGAATGAATTTTCAACCTTCTCTTCCATTTCAAAATGAATTCTTCTTCATACATTGTGGTGAAAGGTTTGTTAAGGAATATGAATCGGGTTGGTAGAGATAATATAATCACAATATATTTACCTCAGACTTGGTTTATGTTCTTTTACAAAGAATGTGTGTGTGTGTGTGTGTGTGTATCAGACCTGAGAATATATCTCAGTTTAACCGAGATTATATTGAAGTGATGCTTGTATCAATATTTCCAATGTTGATAGTATTTACTTACACCTGAATTCAAAATTCAATATATTTATATTGACTTGACTCTAAGAATGTATTCTCAAATAAATGTCGAATGATCTGACTGTGACAATATGCCTTCAATTGATATTGTCCAGGCAGATCACCAATTACCATATATACAAATGTGAAGGAGTTCCATAAAGGAATATGACTCCTTTGTGGTTTGAGCCATGAGGAGTCATGGCCCTTCGTGGGTGATTCCTCTTATGAATTGGCACTAATACAAGCCTGACCAAAACTGAATATAGTCGGCTTGATTCTGATTTAATTAGACACCCCATAATGGGTTGATTTGAGAGTAAATAAATCTGTCTAACAACAGATCGATAATCAGGTTTATTATGAGTACATTCAACTATATATATATATATTTGTGAATTCAATTATATATATATATATGACATATTAATATTTCACAAGTACACACACACACACACACACACACACACACACACACACACACACACACATATATATATGTTGATTTAATAACATCATAATACATTCTTCAATCCGAATGATGCTATACTCCCAACACTCCCTCTTAGCAAAAGAGGATTATCTACTAATGGAATATATTAGATCTTGTTATTAGGTTTCCAGCACTCCGGGACAACATTGAAATGAAGTCTTATTAGATAACAACTTGATCCTAGGATGCCAATAAGGTCATACATATCACAACCTAAAAATCAATACATTCCATTTTGATACATAAGTTATCATGACTTCTGACACATTTCAGGATAACAAATTAATGTAGTCTGTCATGAATAAACAACAATCACAATATCATGATGTCTGACACAGTTCGGGACAACAACAAAATGAAGTTAATTATGATAAGTAAGCTATCACAATCTTTAACTCAATTTGGAGCAACCTTAGTGATAACCAATTTATTTCAACACATTTAGTATCAAAATATCTGGCACTTTCCAGGACATCAACTTAATGCAGTTGATCTTGATAAATTCGTTATCATGAATTCTGGCACTTTCCGGGACACACAAGTGAATGCAATCTTTCATGATAACAAGTTTACTATTGTTAAGGTTGTCACCTCACAATAGTGATTTTACACATACATTACATGAACGATCGTCACCTTTCATAATATTCACTTACTATATTGCAATATATCTTTTTAAAATATTCACGAGTATATCAACTTACACAAGACTGAGATTCAATCTTAGAAATTTAAGTTACAATTTAATCATACCAAGTTTACCTCTGAAGTACTCTATTTTCAGCTTCGCAAGAGGCTTGGTAAATATGTCAGCACTTTGCTCTTCAGTGCTGATATAATCCAATTTGATGACATCTCCATCTACCATATCTCTTATGTAATGGTAAGGGATCTCTATATGTTTGGATAGATTATGAAAGATTGGATTTAAAGAAAGTTTGATGTAGCTTTGATTATTACAGTGAATCACAATATGATTTAGGGGCTTCCCAAATAGCCCAACTAGTTACTTCCTCAACCACATTGCTTCACGAGCTCCCATGGCCACTGCCATGTATTCAGCTTTGGTAGAGCCTAAGAGCAACTGCTGATTGTTTCCAACTAAACACTGAAACAACACCCAGTAGTACTTTTCCAATTAATAGAACTGCTTGCCCAGTCGGAATTAGAATACCCATGAAGTTGTATCTCAACATTCTCATACTTCAGACCAAGTCCAATAGTACCACACAAATATCCCAAAATATGCTTAGCAACCATTAGGTGAATCTTCTTAGGTTCGAACATGTGAATTTACCAAATACATAAGAGATTAGCAAATATCAGAGCGAGTATTTACCAAATACATAAGAGATCCAATAACTCATCTATAGTATGTGGGGTCTGTAGGTTTTGAATCTGCTGCTTCATTTTTAAGCTTATGAAGATTTGTTTCCATTAGAGTGGATAGAGGTTTACAATCCATCATGCCAAATCTAGTCAGTGGTATACATTCCTTGATTTAGGAAAATGTAATTATCTTTCTGGCATACTTCTAGACCCAAAAAATAGTGTAGAAGACCTAGATCCTTCATCTCAAATTCAGCTATAAGATCTTGCTTGCATTTTGCAGTAAGATAATCTTCACCAGTTATCAATAAATTATCAACACAAAGAACAAGTATGATCGTGTCACCATGAATATTTTGAAATATATGTTAGTATTAGCTTCATTTTTGGAATATCCTAGCTTGGATGGATAACTGTCCATTCTTTCATACCAAGTCCTAGGAGCTTGCTTAAGGCCATAGAGAGCCTTCTTTAGTTTACACATAGAGATTTCTATCATGAGTCGCAAAACCTTCAGGTTATTCTATGTAAACTTCTTTCTCAATGACACCATTCAAAAAGGCAGTCTTTACATCCATTTGATGAATCTTCCATCCTTTAGACACTGCAATGGTAATAATGGTTCTCATAGAGGTATACCGGGCAATTGGAGCAAATTTTTTTTTATAATCAATTCCAACCTTTTGATAAAAAATTCGGGCAACGAATTTGGTCTTGTGTTTTTCAATACTGCCATCTAGTGCATACTTAATCTTGAATAACCATTTTGAAGAGACCACTAATTTGTCTTTTGGTCTAGGTACAACATCCCAAACATCATTTTTTAAGATAAATTGGTAGTCCTCAATCATTGCATCTTTCCAAGCGTGATATGAAAGAGCCTCTTCTACATTTCATGGTTTAGTTTTTGTAAGCTCGTTTATAAGTGCAACATAGCATGATATGCTTCTTGTTTTCTTGCTCTCTCTGAAAATTTCATTAGGTTCAATATTGTTTTCTTTGAACATCTTTCTTGCCCATAGTGGCCCTTTCCCGTTGTTTAAAATTATAGCGTCCTCACAATTAAACGAAGATCCTTCATGGTCTCCTTCATGACTTCCCATGTTACTCTCCCTCTGATTCTCATTTGTGTTATTTTCATCTAATTCTGTGATGGGTTCATCTTCTATATTTGGAGTTCCTTTGAAAGTAGTGTCTTTTTTGAATTTGACATCTCTACTAATGTCAGTGGTTCTTTGCCCTGGGATATAAACTCTGTATCCTTTAGTAGCTTCACTATACCCAACAAATATCCCTTTCTTTCGAGAGGGTTCTAGTTTGGTTCTTTTTCTTTAGGGATGTGGATATATACTAGACTATCGAAAATCCTTAGATGTCTTAAATCTGGTTTAATTCCTATGAATGCTTCTTCAGGTGTTATATTATCAAAGATTGAGTGAGGGCATCTATTTTGAATGTACACAACTGTACTTGTAGCTTCAGCCTAGAATGAGATGTGGAGATTTTGGTCATGTATCATGGCTTTGGAAGCTTCAATATAGTTTTTTTTTCTTTTCAGCTACTCATTCTGTTGAGGATTATAAGGTATTGTATACTCCCTCTTAATCCCAACAAATTGTGCAGAAATCCTTAAAATTCTTAGAATTACATTCACCTCCATTATCTGATCTTAGGGTTTTTATTTTCTTTTTCGTTTGCCTTTCTACTAAAGCTTTAAACTCTTTGAATTTCAATAGTACTTTATTGATTCTTTAAGTTTTAGAAAGCAAATCCAAGTTTTCCTAGAGTAGTCATCAATAAAGATTCCCCTAAGGAGGGTATGGACATTGGTCCACACGAATCAGCGTGGACTAGTTCTAGTACAACTTTTGATTTATGCTCACTAGTAGGAAAAGACCATTTCAAGTTTTTCACTAAAGCACATCCTTTACAAATGCCAACATGATCAGATTTTAGATGGGGTGTTCCTGTAGTAATCTTCCCTATAGTAGGACGAGTACTAAACCTTAGATGTCCTACTCTTCTATGCCAAATTTCATTTGAGTTTGATACTTTGTGACTTAGAGCATGTTCTTGAACATTACATAATTTGTATAGACTACCATCTCTAGATCCTATAGTAATAGCATTCTTTATATTTGAGTTTTTAGGCTAGGATAAGCCTTTGTCTTCATGAAAGGAGATATGACATCCTTGATTTGCCAGGCCTGAAATGGAGACCAAATTCTTTTTTATGCCTGGTACAAAGAGAACATCTTTCAATTGTAAAGTAAATCCGGTTTTTAATTTGATAGAGCAGGTACCAATTCCTATTACTGGATGTGTGGAATTGTCTTCGATAACTTCTTTTGTGGAGTGCCCTTCAAAAGTTTCAAAGTTGTCTTTAAATCCGGTTATGTGACGTGATGCTCCATTGTCGATTATCCAAACATTCTCGTTTGAGTTTATCTTGCTTGATAAGGATAAGAAAAATAAGGAATTTTCTGCTTCCTTGACTTCAGCTACTGCGGCTTCCGTTTTCTGTCTTTCTGGACAAAACCTACGAGTGTGCCCATATTTATCACATCTGTAGCATTGGATCTTGGAGAGATCTCTGTTTTTATGATGATGATTATTGTTTCCTCTTTTTCACTTAAACTTCGTTTTCTTCCCTTTGTTGCTTGATTTTGCATGCAATCTCCCTTTTTATCTGGCATAATCCCTCTTGAAAATTGTCTAGATTCTTATTGGGTGTAGACGTTCTTGAGTTGATCAAATTTTGGAAGAGTTGGATGACTAATGCATTGGATGAATGATTCCCAAGATGTTGGAAGTCCTCTAAGAGCTATTATTGAATGTTCCAAATCATCTACTTTGTTTCCAATCGCAGAGAGTTGGTCTCTCAGTTTAGAGATTCTCAAAAAATAGGAGGAAATTGATTCCCCTTTATTCATTATATGTTTATGAGTTGTTTTAGAGTTAGCATTCTGCTTGCATTATTTATCTCAAATGTACCTTGAATAGTCTTGAACACTTCATAAGCAGAGGTGAGACTTGATATAGATGGAAGTATGTGATCTTTGACAGCATCAATAATTATTTTCTTAGCTTTATTATTACGTCTTTTCAATGTTGTTTTCACCATCTTTCATAAGAATCGAGTCACCACTTTTCACCGTCCCCTTTGAAAATAATATAATATTCCCTGAATAAATCTCGCTTTGATAATCTCTTCAAATGAAATCTTCTTCCTTTTACATTCTCCAATATAAGGAGTCACACCTCATCGCCATGTCTGCCCCTTTGCAAGGGTCACAACCTTTCAGAATCACCAGCCTCTGTAATGTCATAATCTTCCATCATTTATGCCCTTTGAGAGAGTCACAACCTTGCTTAATTTCAACTCTTAGAGTTACAACCCTTCATTAATGCTGCTCTATGAGGAGTCAGAACCTTCCATAATTACCACCCTTTGGAAGTGTCACAACCCTTCATTTCTGCTTTCAAGGGACCAATTTCTTATTTTCTTCCCATTTCTCTTTTCTCCTGTGAAAGACTCACTACTTCAATTCTTCCTTCCCCGATCCTTACCTCCCTTTCAAATATATATTTTTCTCCCTTTTATATTTCACGTTTTAGTGAGCCACAGCTTTTCATCTCATATCTTTTGACCCTTCATCAATCTTAACTGAACTTTGGTCATGGTTATTTATAATTTTGTTCTTTTATAGATATAATTTAAATTTAATTTTATTGTTTTACATTTTAATTTCAATTTAAGTGTTAATTATTAAATATAATTTCAGAAAGGGGACATTGCAGATCTGAGAAATGAGACATATACTTTCTGAAAGGTTCATTTGGAAGAAAAAATGTGTTTTTCATCAGAAGATAACAGTATATATGGGTGATCAGCATATGATGAATTCCTAGAATGTCTGCTACCATTCTATATCCCTTAAGAAATATGTAAGATACAAAGTTGTGTAGACTGTACGAGCAAATTATTTTCAAAAATTATCTTTAAGATACAAGAAATGTAAACAGCTTTTCAGACACAATGTAGGTATATGTAACAGATCGAACAGACCAATTTGTCTAGGGGAGAATGCTAGGAATGTTTGTTTCAACTACTTTATTATGTCTAATGTTCCGTACTAGTTAATGTAGCTAAACAGTAGAGACAAAATGCATAGGAATGTTGCCATGTTAGTTGCTTAACTCTGTGTTTACCAGGAACAGACAAGCTGCCTTGTGATTATTGCCTTTAACACCCAACAAAGAGAGATTCATTATACATCACTGAAACCTTCTCTTTGCTTTTCCTTTAACAGATGGCACATTGATTATGTCATTTAATGTGTAGCTTGTGGTTTTCATGACACAGCCTTCACTTTCTTTACGGGAGGAATTTTGAACGAGCAATGCGGATATTAGATCAAGGTGGTGTAACGCTCATAATTGGCGAACCGAGTAACCGCGCAGTTTTCATGGTACCCAATCTGCTTTATCAATTTACTTATGTATTCATCTTAACACTAGACATTGGGATTTTTTCTCATTTATTGTCATTCAGGTTGCTGGAGAATCCAAAAACAAGGATCAATATATATGTTTTCCAGAGCACCACTGTACATGCTATTCCTTTTTCTACGAGACTGTTAATAAAGCAGAACAATTATGTGTAGGTTTTTTTCTTCCTAATACTCATGCATGAATGTTTCTCAATTTTTTTTCTTCCTAATACTCATGCATTAATGTTTCTCAATTTTTTACTTCTGGGACGTATTACTTTCTGTCTACCGTATCTCATTAATGGAAAAAAACAATGAACTTGCAGTGCAAGCATCAACTGGCAGCAAGAATGGCAGATGCACATAAATTGTACAAGTTGGAAAAGATTTCCGACGAACAGCTGGCATTACTTTTGTTTCAACATTGAAAACAAGTGTTAAGGGAAAAGTGGAATAGCAGTAAGATCAAGATCTAAGAGGATTGAGTTTGTATGTGCTGTCCATCTAAAGTTGGAAGCAGTGTTAAACTGATAGTTACCACTCTTCTACGGTTGCACCTCTTTCTACACAATATTAAGAGGAAAGAAAAGATGAAAGTATATTTTTTACAACAGAGTTTTAATGTCAGCTTCCTTGAAAAAAATTCAACTGAGTTTGTCATGTGAATTGAGGATCTAATCATATAAGTAATTTAAGTATGTTGAACCATTAAGTATAATGCACGTCTTGGAATCATCATTTTCTTAGTATCCCGTACATTTTATTTTAGATATTCACAAACTAGTGATTATATCAATCATCCTTCGATTTCACCGTTCGTCGGTTCCCTCTAGGTTTTGTCCTGCTGGTGGTAATAACATGTTATGGCTGAAATATTATATGTGATCATTCAACTCAAACAAAGAAGCTCACTTGCACTCAGAAAAATAAGAATTCTGGCATGAGACATGCTGTCCATGGCAGGATTTTATTCAAATACGGAGTCTATATCCTAGAAATAACAGACCTCTGCCTGCCTATACATTTTGAGAATCACTAAGATATGATATGATATGATATATTTTAATGACGTCCACGAGACTAAAGTAGTCTATGGGACCCATGCAATCGCCCTCCCGAGTCAGGAGCCAAATTAGTCAGTTGCAAAGTTTTGGTTAACTTGTCTCTTCTTCTCTGAATTTTGATAATCAACTCCGCTGTTCTCTTCACTTGATCTTCCTCAAATAAATAGTTGAAGTCCTTGTTCTGCAGAATTTTTGTATAATCAGATCTGATGTCGTTGTAAGCCAAGCATTCCATGACAAAGTGTTGCTCTGTCTCCACTGTTCCCATATTGCAGAATAAACATGTTCTGTCTGCCCACTCTTCCTTTGGAACTTGCCATCTACCAGTTTCACATCGTAGCTGATGTGAACTAGTTCTAATTTGTGCCATCAACATTTTTGCTTTCCAGTTAATAGGTGCCTTTATATAGGCCTTTTCATCATGACTAGAAGTGGGATTAAATTCTTTAATGTAATAAGATTTTTTCCTTTAATGTAATAAGAGAATCAGTCGATATGAGTTATCTTTCGATTAAATATTTACTTTCAGATAGTTGATATAAAAACGTTGTTGTATTGAGTGTCTTGATTACTTTGATTCCAACATTGGATTTCTGAAATGCACAATTTTGAAACTTACGTAGGACTATTTCGAACAAAGTTGTTTTGCAACTCTAATTACATATATGCATCAAACAATGTATTGTGCCATAAAGCACTTTAAGATTTATATTTATCAAATACGTATACCGTCCAAAATAAAGTGCCATTCAAATGCATATATCCCCAAAATAAAGTGCCATCTAAATGTATCAACTATGTCTGAAATGCCACACAATAATCACAATAATCAAAATCATGATAAGAACTAAAAATAGTACTGCAATGTCGATTTGCCAAACTTGTCATGATAGATATTCCTTTTAAAAATTAAATTAATAAAAATGACAAAAAGTTTCCATATAGATCATCATAACATTGACATTGGATTGTGTAAGTGGATAAAAATAATCACAATTTGAGTCATTGGCACTTGCATTTGAGGTATATTGACAACTCAAAGAACAAAATTTGTTGGAAGATAGAAGCATCTAAGTTACTATCTTATGACACTACATCGTACGACTTATCACCCCTTCTAGAGATCATGTTTGTGCAAAATAAAACAAAAGTTTGATTAACTCGATTTGTGCAAAATAAACCACTAGCTTGACCAACCTGATTATTGATATAAATGTAGGTTTTAATTAAAATTTTGGGGATTCACGTTAATATCAAGTAATTAGCCAAACTTAGCACAAGAGCTTGATACTTGTAGATATGTAGTATTTCTACGTTTTGTCAAAATGGATCCTAAGCTAAATGAAAAGTGGAATGGGAATGTAAATTTTACCATTTCAATCTTTTATGTAAGTGTATTCCGTAAAGCGGTTCAAATTTACCATCAAATATATTGTATGGGCAATACAAATGCACTCTAGCCTTTAAAGAACACACACCACTTCTAAAAATTAAATACAAATGCACTCTAGCCTTTAAAGAACACACCACACTTCTCAAAATTAATTCACATATGTATGCAACAATTCAAGACAATAGTCTAAATGGATGTGTTGAGTGGTGCCTATGTTGCGCCTGATCCCACGATAGTGAATTGTACTCACCCATGAACATTTTTTTTTTGGCAATTTTAAGCACTTTTGTATGAAGGAGGGTGTTTGAATGAAGATGTTTTTAGCCTTCATTTGAACACATTGATTTGAATGAACCCATTCTCGCTTAGGCCTTTAAACAAAGGCCTACGATAGTGGTGAATATTTTAATATGTTTAGGTGTTCGCTTGAACAGTGTCTTCGAGGAAATCTCTAGACCCATTTGTTTAATTTGTTAAAAAGTATATAAGCTTGAGGTGATAGTTAAACAACCATTTTCTTGAGAGCTTGGGCTCTTAAAGACATTAGATTGTACTCATAAGACAAAGCTTCGTAGAGGAAGGTATGAATGGACTACAAAACTTTCCAATTTAGTTCTATTATACCAGGCACACAAAATTCTTTTTTTTTTGTTTGTTTAAATTTCTTGTACGTTCTTTTTTTTTGAAATTATTATGTTTATTTGTTTCTTGTTGAAATCTTTCATTTAGGCGTGTATTTGTTTCTTCTTGTATTCTTAAGTTCGTTGTATTTATTCAATAAGAATGAAATCCAACACATAACTTTGAAATTCTAGCTATATGACTTTGAAACCCTAAGTATATAACTTGAAACCTAAGATCACATTGAATGTTAGAACCCAAATCCATTGACTACACTTGTAACTTGTTTTGCACACTCACATAACTCTTGATATACACTAAATACCACTCCCTTTGCAGTTTCAAATGAAAAATAAAATTTAATCAATTAATTAGAAATGATCATCAACAAATTTGTATTAATATTAGGAATCATCACCAAAGTGATATAACCTAAATCAATTAAGGTCATTACCAAAAATAATAATCTAAATCAATCAAGTGGTATTTGTAACCTCACATTGTTTGTTGAAGGATCCTTAAAATGATCCCTTAATGTGAAATTGTATGACCTTAAAAAATTAGGACACAAATTTATTTAAAATTTAAGAATTTAATAGTCAGGGAGTAGGAATTCAATCTTTGAAATGTTAAAATATTTTGCTTAGGATTTTCAATTTAAAAAATAAAGATTTCAAAATAGATTGAGACTCAAATTCATGTCTATTTAGGGTCCTAGATTAAAAATGAGTTTTTAACATATTCATATGAAAAATTGATTTATAATATGGAGATTTAAGGTTTTTAAATAGTTTGTGACTTGACACATACACATGTGCGCACCCCCTCTCCCCCCCCCCCCCCAACACACACACACACACACGCACCCACTTGCACATGCATGCGCACGCACACCCACCCACCCACTGACCCACACACACATGCATCGACACATGCTCACACACACCCACTTGCACATGTGCGCATACACACACATAGATGTGCACACACATACATGCACAAACACACACTCATGCGTTCACACACACACACACATGCACGTACACACATGCACACATAAGTATGTACGAGTGCACACACACTGACACACTGACAGACAACACATGCCCACACAAACATAAGCACAATTTATGATCATATAATTTGGAGATTGCATGTCTCTGCGTGCGTGCTCATGCGAGAGCATGTGCATATATGTGTGTCACAGACAAATCACGAGTTTTATCATTTGAATGAAACGCTTTCAAAAGTAGAATGAAATTTGTATCAAATTCATCGTCACAACAATCTTGCATACATTCATCCTTATATATTTCTTTACCTTAGGCATTCATGACCATATTTATAATTGATTAGACAAGGTGCTTATTTTGGGTCATGGTCATATTGTTATTCCCAGGATTCTAAATATCATGTGTGACCCTTTAGTTTTATCTAACTCAATATCGAAGACAAGGTCTAGAGATTGATTTTATTAACCTTTCAATTCATGTTTCAAAAATTTGCATTCTTATACTAAAATAGATCCATGCTTATTCTAATCGGTAACAAGTGTTTCAAAATTGTGAACTATACTTGTCTCACAAAAACCTAAAAGCATTGTGGTACCCTTGAGACAAATTTGAGCTCTCAAATTTCTTAAATTACCTCATTACACATTGGATAAATCTAAGGATTCATATTTTCAACTAGTATATCAAATCCAAATCCTAATGTAATTACTCAATGTTTAAACTCCCCATATTCCTTGTAGTATTGAAGGTATTTATTAACTCATTTTTATACACATGTTATGGCCTATAAGACTAAACACCTTTCTCTATATATTCTATCAATAAAATAATTCACTTATCCCAAAATAACACTCCCAAAAGCTAAGAGAATTAATTTATTAAATTCTCACAATTGGATTACACCCAAGGCACAATTTTTTGGTAACTAAAATAATATCAATGAACACATATTAATATATAATATGTTTGTGATTGTTAAGGATCACCCAACTATACAGACGAATATTGGTTAAAACACAATGCATGAAATCTCGGCTCTTGCCTCTACAACAACTGGAGGGTAATAATTCAAATTGGATACATTGTTCTATTTGTGAATGAGATTTGCTAGGTATGCATACTATCCAATGTGATTATCCCATGTAACCAACACTGGGAATAATGATGCACTCGAACATGCAACTCAAGTAGAGACAATGTCTAGTAACCACAACATGGACATAATATATATAGCCAAAGCACATGCACACAACAATTAGAGTGTGCCTAATGGAAGAGGGTGCTCTAGAGGTATAGTCATTCATATATATTAGAATGCTAGCAATTGGTCATTCCATGTTTAATCCTTAATGTACAACACAATTAAATATTGTATCTTAAACATTAAATAATAATTTTATGACACTACAAGAATATAACAAGGAGAACTCCAAATGCATATCCATCAACAAGATAAATCATAAAACCATTGGAAATTAGAGATGACATCACGATAACATGTATAATGCTCTTTGATCTAGATAATAACTAGACATGATGAATAAGATAAGATAAGATAATATTAATGTCCTAGAAGAGACCACAACACGGGTCTATGGGATTGGGAGTTTACGACCAAGAAGATAGCACCAAAAGGAACACAAAACAATGCTGACAAAAGAGCAAGCACAAAACCTAAAATAGAAGATGAAGAAGAGAGCAAGAGTCACCCCGAATAGGCTTAAGGTTTAGGGATCCCTCCTTGAAGGGAAGGACAAAAAGGAATGAGATGGACAAGGGCGACTAGGGGCTCTGTTCTATCACTGAGTGTTGTGGGAGGAGTGTCGTTGGTGGAGAGGAACACTATGGGGTTTTACTGATCTGAAGTGGCTGGTTCAAGAGAACTATATAGTCGCTTCGTACCTCAGGTAGGAGATAAGGGTGAGAAGAAGGACATGATAAGCTATACTTGGATCCAACTCATGGGGAAAGATAGCTACAAAGCATGGTTGTGAAGTTGTATGGATTCACAAAGATAGAGTGGAAGGCAATGCTGATTTGTGTACCTGAAGAAGTCCGAGAGGGATCTGCACTCTTTAAACAAACAATAGAATCTCCCTCTGATCTTGTAGTATATGGGGCATCTAAAAAGGAAATGGGTCATAGATTTTGACTCTACCATGGTACAAAGTCTACAAACCCAATCCTCTCTATCAATATGGTGGTTGATTTGAATTTGGAGTCGGTGAGAGCCCACCCTGAATGAGCCAAGAGAGATAAGTAGGGCATGGGACCACTATTTATGTGAGTAGTCTGGATGCCAAATGATCTTGTCTCGAATATCCAAGAAGTGATCGGCATAGAATGCCATCCTTGGGCGTAAACCCCTTAGAGGATCAACTTAGGTACGAATAATATATTGTTTGTAGATGTCAAGTCTGACATATTTTTTCAACTCCTGTCGAGAGGGAAGGAGGTGAGTTGGAGCGTCCAGTGAGAACTGGTAGGGAATTTATATCTATCCCAACCGATCTCAGTAGGATAGTAGCTTGAGTGTACCAATAGTGGGCCCTAGATGTGGGCTCCGAGTCTGTAATAGTAACTGAAGAGCAGTATTCCAAGTGAGGGTATCTGTGTTGGCCTTCAACAAAGTCCGCAAAGCCATGAAGGCAGTGGAGGAACCAAATCAGGTAAAAAATGGCCTCTAGTTTGAAAGGGTGGGCACCAAACTCAGCCAAAATAACACTGTGGGGGGTGGATCTTTGGAATCTGATAATCCAACTAAGGAGAAAAATATGAATACACTCAATCAATGCCCAATCTGAGTCTAAAAGGGAAGGCTCCCATACCACCGAACCATAAAGCATTGTGGGTTTGACTACGGAATCTAGGAGGGATAACTTAGTCGAGGTGTCTTGGAAGTGATGTGGAAAGTGCCATCTCTCAAGCATGGCAAGGGAACCCAATGCTTTGCAAATCTGAGGCTGAATGACTGGTTGCAAGTTGAAATGGGCCCCATAAAACTTAACCCCAAGGTATGTGTAAGATGAAGTAATCTCATCTTCCTGACCCTGGAGGTGGAAATGGAGATGTGAGGTCTTCAGATAGTTGAAGACCATAACACAAGTCTTCTCAAGGTTCACAACTAGCTGTCAAGTCACAAAAAGATGCAAGTCTATCAAGGAGCCTTTGAAGCCCCCTAGGAGAAGAAGCTAAAAGAGCCACATCATCAACATAAAGGAGGATGAAGATCAATACCTGGCGTAGATGGCAGTCATCACCCGTGGAAGAGGAGTCACTAAGAAAGGTCTTGAGCTCATCAATGTAGATCCCAAACAAGGTGGGTGAGAGTGGGCAACCTTGCTTCACCCCCATGGTGCTTTAGATAGGATTAGAGAGACCCTTGGGGGTCTTGAGTCTACCAACCACCTTCTCGTATAACCTCATGATCATTGTTAGTAAGATCTTAGAAATACCAATATCTCTAAGCCTCTAAAAAAGGGCAGCATGGGGGATGGAGTCAAAAGCCTTACGAAAGTCCACAAAACAACAATAAACTTTCATCTTGTAGTGGCGTGCCTCCTCTATAATAGCTCGCAGTGTGAAAATATGGTCCATGGTTTGGTAGTCTGCCTAGAAGCTTGCTTGACCGTTGGCCTTGCACTCTCTCATGTTAAGCTCTCTAGATAAAATGGTACACAAAGCTGTCAAATAGAGTTTGGCAAAGGTATGCGAGATCATGATGGTTATGTAGTTGCTGGGGTCTCAAACTAACCTAGACTTATGGATAAGTGAAACTGTCAAATCATAATCTAATAGTCACCAGGACATGCATAAGTGAAACTGTCAAATCACATCAAAGGCTATATAAGCTAGATACCATCATAACCTTGTTAGTAATACCAAAATAAACAAAAGAATAATTTGAACTAGTGGAATCTCATATTGCTAACATAACACAATAATATGAGAAAAATCACTGAATCACATAAAATAATCAAGCTCACGAGTAAATAACCTGGAATACAATGAGTTGACATAACTCACACAATAATTTCATAAGGTCTAACATCCCAAATCAGGTTTGTAACAAGCCACACCACAATGGTTATCAAAAATAGGCATAAGAATATAAGAACATATCCATCAAATCGTAAGGTAAGCTCAAGCAATTACATAAAGAAATAAGAAAACATCTAGAGCCAAAACAAAGCATCACAATACATTCATCAAACTACATAGAGGCACTAACACAACATAATGTCTAATAAAACAAAAGAGGCATTACAATATGTATTGAAGGTTTCATGCACACAACCCTTTCGTATATTCAAATTGATATACTCACAAAACTAAGTACATTTTGAAATTGTATATATTGAGGACTTAATTCCAAAAACATTTTCATATATTAAAGGTGATATATTCATGAAATTGTCTATATTCTTTATCAAAAAGATTGATATGATATTTGTTGGAAATAAATGCAAAAATAAATTAGACAACTTTGAAGGGATGGCTTCCAATAATCGAATAATAACGTATGAATTCTACAGTAGATGATATAATGACACAAGAGTGATTATCTTCCTTTGTTATAGGCTTAACTATATAGGTACATAACCTTCATCCTAATTGAGAGGGATTAGTGTGTTAAATTCTATATATATGTTAGGGTTTAGCATACTACAAGTTCTTATCATTATTATTCTTAGGAGTATATAATACATAACATTCTCTTCCCTTTCAAAAAACATTTATCTCGATGCTTAGTGAAGCATTCATCCTTCCATATTGTATCTTGTTAGGGTAAAAGCTTTAATCCAATTGTTTTATTAAGTTGTCTTTTATGCCTTTTGAAGATTTCACATTATGCATTGTCACATTTAATAATTGCTTTAATTATTAAATGTTTACCTCTTAGGTTTTGATCTCCTTTTAGAAGGATTGATCTTTTGCATTTTGTAATTCAATTTCATTATCCATAAAATAGATCTTTTCCTATTTTCAGAGCCATCTTCTTACCTTTTGTTCCATTCTTCCTTGTGATAGGTTATTTTTTATGCAGGTGTTCTTCAAGTACCATGAAGTTGTATTTCTCAACTTCTACATGGTATTAGATCTTTGACCTGTTACAACTTGTTCTTGTTTTTGAAGAATTTTGGAGCTTCAAGGGTTTGATGGTTTCAAAGGTTTTTTGATTGGATCCAAGGGCGAGTTTTTATTTTTCTTTTTTAGAGTACCTTGGGTTTGAATGGACCTTAGGGTTGGATTCCTAGTGCTTGGAAACCCCCATTTCATATTAGGCATATTCAATTCAGTTACTCTTGAAATCCAAGGCAATTTTTTTTACTACAAGGTCATACGACCTAGGACACGAATGTCGAAGTGACGATATTTATTTTCAGAAAAATTGTGTAGACTTTTTTTTGAAACACATGACATTTTTTTATTTTAAAAATGCATGATTTAAAAAAAAAAGGTTTTTGCATGCCTTTAAAAGGAAGAAGGGTGGCCGTACTAAATTTCTTTTTAGGAGTACATTGACTTGCGAGTTCCTCCTTATTTCCATGCACTTCGTCCTTGGTTTTAGCACCACACTTTGTCCTCCTAGATGCTATGTGGAACCCTTACCGCGCTACCTAAGTGAGCTTTTCCCATCCCCTACGTACTTAGGAAATATGTTTTAGGTGCTCCAACCACCCACCTTAGCTCATGGCCCTGCCCAAATGGCCCACCTTGGGCTTTGTTTTTCCCTCTACCTTAGGCTCTCCTCTGCCCGTCATGGGATCTCCTCCACCCTACATTTTTTTCGAATGTCGACATCTTTACTCTCTTTGCTCATACCTGACCTTGCATAGTTATTTTTTAAAATTTAGGCCCCTTTTTAAGGATTTTATACTCAAAGGTTTTTATGGCCCTATCATCGAATTTTTTGAGACTCAACGTTTTCCCTTTGATTGGAGGCTTACCACGCATTATAGTGGTTTTGACCCCCAAAAGGTTATTTTTCTAGGCACTTAAAGGTTATTTTCAACGGTTTTTTTAGTTCTTATGAATGATGTTTTCCAAGATAGTTTAACAGTATATCACATGTTGTTTCCTAGGTTGTTCGACAATTTTTTGATCTTATGTTTTTTTTTGGGTAGCGATGGTGTTTTTTCCCCACATGCTATTTTATGGCCACTTGAAATTCTTTCTGGCATCACCTCCTCTTCCTTGCAGAATGACATTTTCTAGGCAGAATGTCCCTTTTTGGCAATCTGGTTTTTCCAACATTTTTTTTAGCAACTAATGTTTTTTTACCTTTATGTCTATTTGACCATCCGATTTGGGTTCATCATTTGTTGGAGCTAGCATTGCATCAACATGCCTACTAGCCCTTCTACATTTGTTTGGACCTACCTTTGATTTTTTGCTCATATCTCGGGCATACAAACCCTATTTTTTGCGAATGAGATATCTCTAGGAAGTTGGTTCCTAGCCCATCATAGTGGTACACTTATTTTTGAGTTTAGATGTAAATTTATGATGACATTTTTATTTCAAAGTCAAGGGTTCATTTTTGCACTCCACTAGACATATCTCGAGCATCAAATCCTTGTTTCGGGAAAACTTATATCATTGGAAAGCTTGTTTTATGCTCTTTCTAGTGATGCTGGTTGTTTTTTCAGATTCTACTCTAAGTATATTTTAATTCCTTTTTTTTGCATTTTCGTACTCTAGTGGATATCTTGGTTGTTTTAGGTGTGAGGATCATTTTTGTTTCATGGGATGACTCATCTTAGGATGTACTTTCCATTGTAGAAGCTTTATGTCTCTTCTGATCTTTGTTGACATCTTTTGTAATAATTTTTAAAAACACATTGAGATAAAGTGCCACATTCCATTTGTATTTTTGCTTAAGCTGTTTTTCCTTCTGATTGGATTAGTTTCATTTGAGGGCACTCATACAAGTTACTGTCTTGTTGGGATCTACCATGTCTTGTTCCTTAATATGCATGCACTATTGTGATTAAGTGTCACGGGGGGGTTGATGTTTTCTTTTGTTTTCCATTTACCTTTGTCAGTCATGAAATTAGCCTAAATGTCATATTCAAAGACTGTGATTATAAGAAAAAAAATGGATCCCAACATATGCATGCAACCATATTTGTTAGCATGAATCTTGATGAAATTCCTTTGCAGTAGTATCCTAGCACTACTGAAGCATTTGGGAGATTGTTAGCATAATTTTGTGTTGCATTCAGGATTATGTTTTGTCATTGATGCCAACATACTAATGATTTTTTGAAGACTAACATAATAGCAGACAAAGATTGAGATCATGAGGTCCAAGGATTGAAAATGAGGAAAAGCGTAGTTGAGGGCATGTTTTACAAAGTATCATGATGATGTTGCTAAGAGCACATGAAAAAATATGAAGACAATTGATAGTTATTCAAAATTTATTGAAAAGAGAGTTTTGGAAGTGTTCTTGTGAAGTTCTTTCTAGTAATTGGATTATATCTTCTAACACAGACAAAATCTGGTTAAGCGTAGTTAGATTGAGGTAGAAGACATGAAGAAGATGGTGTGGTTGATCGCGCTAAGTCCAAGGTTGTACATGTGAATAATTGTGAAGATCGTGAGCCGATAATGTTATGTAATTATGAAAAGATGTAATGAAACATCTATTGTATTATCTTAATGTGATCCTATTGTAATTGTAAAGTGAGAAAGCCTCAAGGCTGACTCAACAATTAGTTTGAGGACTTGGTATAAAGGAAAGTTATTTTTCCTTTTGGTTAAGTGTAATTGTAGCAAGTAATTATAGTTGTGGTTGTGAGCAAAGTATATGAAATACGAGCTAGCAAACCTGGATGTAAGATCCAATGAGCTTGATATTGAATATCTTGACATTAGAGAAGTGTTTGGTGTGAATAAGGCATTACAAGATGACAGAGAGTTTGCATTTGGAAAAGAGGTTACTGTGGACGATTGTTTATTGGTATTATTCTGCAAAGGATAGTACAAAGGCCAATTGGATAGTGAGTCGATAGTCTTTCCCCTAAAGTTTTTTGGACAGTGGATATTTCTGCCTTCCACATCTCGTAATAGTGTTGGAATATCCTCATAGGGATTTAAAGTCTCCTAATAGGGACTGATATGTACTAAATGTATTTCACTAATCCTTTTCAGGAGGAAATAATCTACCAGGATACAACAGTTTCATCTACTAGAGATGCCTTTTTTAGGCAAGGTGGTTCCAAAGATATGGATAAACATGGAAAATAAGGAGCACCCAACTTGGAAGGTCTCATCCAGAGCATATTACTTTTACAGAGAGAAATATTATAGATCTAGATGATACCACAAATGAGAAGCTATAACTAGTCAACCCCGATGATCTCTTTACTGAGTTAGATCCTCTCAGAAAGAAAGTTGTAGAAGAAGATGCCAGATACATGCATTTGGAGAAAGAAAAAGAAAGGATAACCATGAATGCTCTCATATAGAGATAAAATTTGTTGAGACAGATAGCCTTGTTGAAAGAACAAAACAAGAAATTGGAAGAGAGATGTACATCACTGCATACATATCTATTTGATGACCTTGGGGTTTTGAGAACTAAGATTCAAGATGAGGAACATGCTTTGCACAAGAAATAAGGACCTATCATAGCACATATCCATCCATATAAACCAGGTGAGGAAACTAGGGTTGAAGCAAGTACCACAGACACTATAATCAAATTTGAAGATAAAGGCAATTAGAAGGTTGTGGGTATTTAGATCAATGAACCTATGTTGACATCAAAGGGAACCCTTACCATGTCTAAAATTAATTTTGACTTAGAAAAAATAGAAAAGAACATGAAGATCTTGCTAAGTAACTAGAAAATATTGAGAATGAAGCTCAAGTAGTAGAAATGAGAAGGAAGTTCTAGTTCCTCAAGTCTTCTTCTGACCTTGCTTCTAAACAACTTGCATCTTCTCAAAGTATGTCTTCTGGAGTTTCTTGTGGTCTTTTAACAAGTAATATGGGTATTTCCCAAGATGGTCCTTTGACTTCCTCTACTACAATAGGCCAAAATGTGTCTGGACCACATCCAAATACTAATTTAGGAATATTCGTTAATTCTGTTGAGCCAAGTGCTAGTGGTAACTTAGGAATTCAAATAAGACATGTATATCTAGAAATACACAAGAAAATAACCTTTGTAGGGATTCCAGGGTATCTTAACCCTGTTCCTAATGAATTGAGGTATAATGTTACAAAATTTGCTAGTAACAATGTTATTAGTGGGGAGGAACACCTTATAAGTTTCATTGATCTGTTGAATGACTATGAGGTGGAACGTGAGATGTAGTCATTAATTTGTTTGTACATTCCCTCATAGAGGATGCTAGAGATTTCTTTAGGAGACTTCCTGATGATAGTATTAGTTCCTAGGATGATCTTAAGAATGTTTCAGAGAACAATATGGGGATAGTACCAATGTTGGTTTTGTGTTGAATGAATTTAACAACATCAATAAAAATCAGAATGATTCTACTTTTGATTTTAATGTTAGATTTGAAAAAGGCATGTATAAATTTTTTCAAGTAAAGAAGCTAGATGAGAACGTGTGCCTAACGACCTATTTTATTGCACTTGATAGAAAAATGACACACATACTTAGAGATAAAGACCCCAAGACATTGAGAGATGCTTTCAGGATTGTAGTAAATATTGAAAAGAATAGAAGGGGTTTAGGTAAGTTGGAGAGAAGAGATGACCCTAAGTTGTTCAATTCTCGAGGGAACAAAAGAGAAAATGATAAGCTTGTTGGAAATACAAAACCAGAGGAAGAAAAAATGGATAAGGTTTTGAACATGTTAAAGGACCTCTAACCTATCATTACCAACACAAAGAAAGGGAGTTTTGGTGATAAAACACATTTTGGTAACAATTTCAATAGACAAAACAAATTGCAAAATTTCCCTTATAATATCCAATGGAAGGATGGTAATGTCAGCATGAAGGCTAATGATATTCCTATGGGGGAGTATCCTAGCATTCTTGAAGCATTTGGGAGATTGTTAGCATGATTGTGTGTTGCATTCATGACTATGTTTGTCATTGATGTCAACATACTTATGATTCTATGAAGACTGATAGAGCAACAAACATAAATTGAGATTGTGAAGTTTGAGGATTGAAGATGAGGAAAAGTGCAGTTGAGGACATGTTTTGTAGAGTGTCATGATAATGTGGCTAAGAGCGCATGAAGAAATATAAAGACAGTTAACGGTTATTCTAGATTTATTGAAAACAAAGTTATGGTAGAATTCTTGAGAAGCAGTTTCTGGTAATTGGATTATATATCCTAACAAAGATATAATCTGGTTAAGCACAATTAGACAGATGTAGAAGACTTGATGATGATGGTGTGGTTGATTGCACTAAGTTAGAGGTTGCACGAGTGTAGATTTGTGAAGACTATGAGCTGACAATGTTATGTAATTATGAAAAGATGTAACATAACATGTATTGTATTATCTTAATGTGGTCCTATTGTAATTGTAAATTGAGAAAGCTTCAAGGCCAACTCAATAATTAGTTTTAGGACTTCGTATAAAGGAAGGTTTGTCTCCTTGCGGCTAAATGAGTAATTGTGGCAAGTGATTGTGAATTATAAGCATGGATTGCGAATTATAAGTGAGTAAGCAATCTAAGGGATTCTATGTAATGCATGTATGCGAATATGGATGTAAGATCCAACGAACCTGTTATTGAGATCAGAAAAGTGTTTGGTGCAACAGAGGCACAATAAGTTAGCAAAGTGAATATATTTGACAGAGAGTGTTAGTGGACAGTTGATCATTTGGTATTATTCTAGAAGGAATACTACTAAGGCTAGTTGGATAGTGAATTTGGTGGTCTTACCCCTGAAGCGATTTGGATAGTGGGTCCTTCTGCCTTCTACAAATCCTAACAGGGTTGACACAACTTCTAACAAGGTTGGAATCTCCTCACAGGGATATAAAGTATCCTAAGAGGGACTGATATGTACTGAATGTATTTCATTAACTCTTAATAGGGCCCATCCTCTTACAAGGAAGTTATGTATTAGTACATCATTTTATGTGTACCATCCTCACTGAGGTTTTTCCTCTGATCAAGGGTTTCCCTAGTTAACAAATATTGTGTTATTATGTATTGTTATCTCCTTGTGGTTGTTGCACTTGCTAATCATATGTTTCAGATTTAATAAGGTTAATAAGAGGATTTTTAATTGGATAACATATTCACCTCCCCTCCCCCGTCTCAATTATCTTGGTGGACTTTACTTTCTAACAATTGGTATTAGAGCATTAGGTCCTTGAAGGAAAAGCTTACCATCTCAAAGAGATAAATGACGAGTCATTTCAGAAAAGAAACTTTGAAGTTCGATGGAACCAACTACGATAGTTGGAAAGAGAAGACAAAGATACATTTTCTATGCATGGGTCCAAGATATTGGTTGATCACTAAGAAAATAAAGAAGTGGTTGAAGAAGATAAGCTTGAGGAATGTACTGAACCTCAAATAGAATTGTTTATGTGAAATATGCTGGCTAGGGAAGCACTTTTTTCAACCCTTCTTGCAAACGAGTATAGTTAGGTAAAATCTTTTAATTTGGCACATGAAATTTAAAAAGCTTTGGAATCTACTTATGAAGGTGATAAGCATGCTAAGAAGGTTAGACTGTAGTTTGTAAATGTTTATTTTAAGAAACCAAAATGATGGAAGATGAATCTATAAGAAGTTATTTTGGTAGAATATCAGACATTGTTGCAAGAATTAAGGGTTGTGATGGAACAAAAGATGAAGATGAAATTGTATGGAAGATCTTGAAAACTTTGATAGTTGCATATAAGTAGATAACACAAATGATTCAACAAGTTATACCTTGCACAAAAAGTTCACAAGAGAGACTCTTCTTGGAAGATTGGAATCAACTGAGATAAGTTTTAGACAAAGTGGTGATTTACCTAGAGTTGAGATTTCTTTTAGTGCATTGAATGTTCGACCTAAATTGACAAGGATTGCGAGTAGTAGTGGAGATTATGTCACCAGTAGCAGAGGAAGATCTGAAGAAGATAGGAAGATTGAAGAAGGAATTGCCCTACTTGTGAGAAGAGAACCTAAAGGTAATAAAACATTTAAATGTTGGACTTGTAATGAATATGATCATTATGTTATTATGTTCCCTAAGAGAATAAAGAAGTATAAGAGGAATTTCAAGCCTAAGAAACCTAGAGTATGTCTTTATGCAAATGATGAAGATCTAGAAGCTAGTGTGGAAATATTCTTGAGTGAAAGTGATAATGAAAGTGATGAAATATAATTTTTTGCAATAAAGAAAGGAAAGTCCTAAAAAAGAAGTAATCAAAGAAGAAAAGGCATTAGCATCACAAGTTGAGAAAACGAAATCTGATTGCATCATAGAGAATGGTTGTTCACATCATATAACTAGTGATATGAATAAATTCATTGAGTTCAACAATTGTGATGGAGGAATTGTTAGAGTTGGAAACAATGTGGCCTGCCACATAAAAGGGATAGGATCTATTACTCTTGATGGGAAAACTATCATTAATGATGTTTATTTCGTTGATGGTCTGAAACATGATCTTCTGAGTGTTGGAAAATTAGTCAACAAGGGATATCCATTGTAATTCATAGAGAAGACATGTATAATCAAGGATAAAGATGGTAAGATGATTGGTACCAGAACAAGATCAAGAGGTAACATTTTTTAGTTGAATCCTACTAATATGACATGCTTAGTTGCTATGGTTGATAAAAATTGGTTGTGGCATAAGAGGTTTTACATAAATTTTGATAACATTGTGAAAGTGAGCACTACACTTGCTATTAGAGATTTTCCTAAAATTGTAAAGCCTACTAACATGGTATGCAAGGAATGTGTTATGGAAAAGAAGAAGAAAATTTCTTTTCCAAGCAAGAAGTTTACTACACTAGTGTAGTTGGAGAGAGTACACACAGGCTTGAGTGGTCCTATAAAGACAAGAGCGTTCTATGGTGAGAGGTACTTCACGATTCTTGTTGATGATTTTATTAGGATGATGTGGGTAACATTTCTTAGAGAGAAATATGAAGCATTTGAGAAGTTTGATGTGTCTAAGAATAGAGTTGAAAATGGATCTGGATTAAGGATTAAATGCTTAAGATTTGATAGAGGTGGAGAGTTTACTTCAAACTAGTCTAACCATTTTTGTGAAGTAAAAGACATTAAAAGACAACTTTTTCCCCCTAAGACAACTAAGCGGAATGGAGAAACATATCAGTAACAAATGCAACAAGAACTATGATGTTTAAGAACAATATTTCAAAGATATTATGGAGAGAAACAATTAATACAATTTATAAACCATGAACAAAGTACAAATCAGATAAGGCACTATTAAGACCCCTTATGAGCTTTGGTTTGGATATGCACCCTTAGTTAAGTATTTCATAATCTTTGGGAGTAAGTGTTACATTAAGAGAGAAGATGATATTGGTAAGTTTGATGCAAGAAGTGATGAAGGTATGTTTCTTTGTTATTCATTGAAGGGTAAATCATACAAATGTTTTAATCAAAGAATTAAGACTATTGTTGAGAGCGCGGATGTTAAGGTTGATGAGAAGTTTGGAATTCAAGAAAGAATGCTTGATTATAATTCTAATGAAGAGGTTAATCCAAAGGTTAACCAAGCTAATATTGAGTGATTACTGATTTTATGAGACTGACATAGATTTGCAGAATGCCATACAGATTGTGAAATGGAGAGGAGAACCAAGGAGTGAACGTAGAGCTAATCTAAGAGTTGAGACAATGACACCTAATAAGAATATGATAAAGAATCATCCCATTGATCAAATTATTGGTAGCAAGGACAAAGGAGTGATGACAAGGAAAAAGGTACAAAGAGAAGAAATATGCTTGATTTCACATGTAGAACCTAAAAGTGCAGATAAAGCTAGTAAAGATGATTTCTGGATTAAAGCTATGAGAGAAGAATGAGATCAAATTGAAAAGTATGATATATGGTAACTGGTTCCTAGACCTAAGGATAAGAATGTTATAGGAACTAAATGGGTTTTTAGAAATAAGATGAATGAACAAGGAGAGGTTGTGAGAAACAAAGCAAGAGTGGTATGCAAAAGGTTATTTACAACAAGAAGGTATAGATTATGAGGATGTAATGAACCCTAATTAATGTATTCTTTCTTCCTAAAAAATATACTTATATTTGTTTATTATTTCAGTTAATATCTTAACTATATTTTTGATAGCACTATTGTTGAACCATATCTACCAATAGCATTAAAAAAATCATGATAATATTAATAAATTAATAACATTAATATCATATTAAACTCAACAAGAGGTGTTGATCATTCTATTAGTTATATTACCAAATATAATTATAATTACTTTATTAATTATTACAAAATATTATATTCCAATACCCTAATCCATTAACTACTACAAATACTTTCTAATTAAATACTCTTATGTTTAATGTTACAATATCCTTACCATAAATTATTAATCCTTTCAAATGAATAGAATAACTTAGATACTATGCTTAAACAATAAATGTACATAAAATTAATTAATAAACATAACATAAGAAAAGATTAAGCATATAATAGGGCGCGACCCTTCACCTGTGTCTGCCCTAAGTTATATTTAGGGTTAGGGCTAATCCGAAGGAAGAGAGGAGAATATAACACAAACCAATAAGTGCGAAGTAAAAAAGGATATTATAATCTGCGAATTATCACCTGTCTTGGCGGTTGACCACTCTCCACGATTCTACTGTCACATTGAACTGAGAAACCATCCAACTTCCGTGCTGTGGTCTCGTCTGACGACACTACAAACAGTCATTCCCGTGGACACAGGTACAACTCCAAATTTTGCTACAATACCATCTTTTTCCATTTGCTATAGTATTCATGGTAACATCACTAATAAATTTTAATATGAAAAAGTTGCATTTGCGTTGCGGGTGTAGTGTATTATGAGAACGTTGTACAGAGTTTAATTAAAGACAATGCTCTTCACCCACCGATCTGAGTCGGAATATACATTGGGTGTAATCATACCAATTTATATATAAAGCATTCAAACATAGCATTAGCCTATATGTGGATACGCATAATAATAACAAATATTCCAAATCATGAATAAGGCATAAATGAACAATTGCAATATATTGAATGCTATCATTTTATATATATATATATATATATATATATGTATATACATATATGTATATGTATATACATATATCTATGTATATGTATATACATATACATATACATATATGTATATGTATATACATATACATATACATATATGTATATATATATATATATATACACACACACACATGTATATACATGATGATACATGTTCAAAACATATATTAATACATAATCTATTAATAAATATTGATGTGAGTAATACATTTATGTGTAAAGGAATAGAATAACATTAAGGAGTATTTTGAATTATAGTGTGAAAGGTTGTATCTTTCCTTGGATTATGAAATTCTGAGATAGGGAGTTGGTGGAGGGAAAGGCAGAGTTATTTCGAGGACTTGTCGGATACGCTTGGACCTTGTTTCACGCGCCCTCTGCACTGTCATTCTACTGTCTCAGAATGATCCTAATCAGGAAGAAAGATTACTTGACACTAGAAGGAGAAATCTTCCATGAAACTAATTAATTAATGTTAATGCTCCACTCCTCGCATAACTTTATATTAAAGGATCTTAGGTTGTTTTCTTGATGATTTCCTAATTTATACCTAAATTGAAACATAGGTTTAAAAATTAAAAAAGGGGTCATTACAGAGGAAACATTTAAACTTGTTGCTATAATAGAGCCAATTAGAATATTTTTGGCTTATGTGGCTAACAAGAAATTCAAAGTGTATCAGATGGATGTCAAATCAACATTTGTGAATGGAGAACTCAAGGAAGAAGTTTACATTAAGTAGCCTAAAGGTTTTCCTTTGACAATAGAAGGAGATATGGTTTGTAAATTAAAGAAAGCTTTGCATGGATTAAAACAAACACCTACAACCTAGTATACAATGTCGGATAAATATTTTGAAAAAATGGGATTTGCTAAAGGTTCTACATATAGTAACTTGTATTTGAAGGAAATTGAAAATGTTTTATGAATTGTTTAAGTGTTTGTGGATGGTATAATCTTTGGAGGTGATGATGAAGCAAGTGAAGCATTTGCTGGTGAAATGAAGAAGGAATTTGAGATGAGCATGATTGGTGAGATGAAGTATTTCTTGGGACTGCAGATTGTGCATAATAGTGATGGTATTTTCCTATCACAAACTAAGTATATAGAACATTTGTTGAAAAGATTTGGTTTAGAAAGTTGTAAACCTATTGGTACACTTATAGTAACTTGTCATAAGTTATCTAGCAAAGATGAGGCACCTAATGTTGAGAAAAACAAGTACATATCTATGATTGGAGGTTCGCAATATTTGATTCATACAAGACCATATATAGCTAATGTAGTTGGTATTGTTGTGAGATTTCAAGATGATCCTAAAGAATCACATTATGCAATAGTAAAAAAGATTTTTAGATATTCGAAGGGTACACCTAATTTTGGGTTATGGTATGATAGATCAAATGACTTTACCTTATGTGCATATACTGATGCGGATTGGGCAGGTAGTATGGATGACAAAAATAATACATGTGGTGGAGCATTTTTCTTAAGAGGAAGTTTGGTTTCTTGACTAAGCAAGAAACAAGACTGTATTTCACAGAGCACAATAAAAGTAGAGTATGTAAGAACAACAAATAATTGCAATTAGATCATGTGAATGAAGAAAATATTGAAGGACATCAGAGTTGAGTTTACAGAGCCTGTTATCATACATTGTGACAACATAAGTACAGTGAGTATGTCGAAGAATCTTGTGTTACATTCCAAGACAAAGCACATATCTATTAAGTATCACGTCTTGAGAGAGAAAGCTACATAGGCGATCATATTAGAGTATATCAATACAAAGGAGAAGATAGCAAATATATTTACAAAGCCCTTGCCGAAGGATACATTTGAGTACTTGAGATGTATGCTTGGGGTCATGCCCCTGTCTACTTCTAATTAGTTGATGTAGAGATTGCATCAGTCTAGCGGTACAAATCACTATTGTTTATTTGGACTAGATGCTTGATGCTTCGTATATGTGGGAGTATCTGTGTTTGAGATGAGTCATGAAGGACTCTTGGTAATTGGTATTTAACAATGCCTTTGGATACTTTCACTTGTTGAAGATCTTTTGTAGTAGAATTGACATAATGATGCCCTTGTCATTGATGTCAATGGGGGAAGCATATCAATGGGGGAGAGTTGATCCTAAAATTTAGATTTGATTGATGAAGATGATTTGAAAAGAAAGAGTACAAAAGCAAAGATATACATTTGGTATTCATAGAACTTAGATGTTTTTCATTTATGTTTCCATCAATGCCAAAGGGGGGGAATTGCTAGCATGAATGCTGATGATATTCCTATGGGGGAGTATCTTAGCATTACTGGAGCATTTGGGAGATTTTTAGCATGATTGTGTGTTGTATTCATGATTGTGTTTTGTCATTGATGCCAACATACTAATGATTCTGTAAAAATTGACAAAGCAACATACAAAGATTGAGATTGTGAGGTTCAAGGATTGAAGATGAGGAAAAGGGTAGAGGATATGTTCTATAAAGTGCCATGATGATGTGGCTAAGAGCGTATGAAGAAATATGAAGACAATTGACAGTTACTTGAGATTTATTGAAGATGAAGTTTTAGCAAAGTTCTTGAGAAGTGGTTTTTGGTAATTGGATTATATCTTCTAAAAAAGATAGAATATGATTAAGTGCAGTTAGATAGAGGTAGAAGACATGATGAAGATGGCGTGGTTGATCACACTAAGTCTAAGGTTGAACTTGTGAAGACCATGAGATGACAATGTTATGCAATTATGAAAAGATGTAATAAAAGATGCATTGTATTATCTTAATGTGGTCCTATTGTCAATGTGAAGTGAGAAAGCCTCAAGACTGCTCAATAAATTAGTTTTAGGACTTGATATAAAGGAAATTTATTTTCCTTTTGGTTAAGTGTAATTGCAATTGTGGTTGTGAGAGAAGTATATGTAATGCGAGTGAACGAATCTGGATGTAAGATCTAGTGAAACTGATATTGAATATCTTGAGATCAAATAAGTGTTTTGGTGTGGATTAGGCACAACAATATGGTAGAGAGATTGCATTGGAAAAGAGGTTGTTGTGGATAGTTGTTTACTAGTATTATTTTGTGAAGGATAGTACAAAGGCTAGTTGGATAGTGAGTTCGATGGTCTTGCGCCTAAAGTTGTTTAGACAATGGATCCTTATGCCTTCCACAAACAGTGTTGGAATCTCCACACAAGGATTCAAAGTCTCCTGACAGGGACTAATATATACTGAATGTATTTCATTGACTCCTAACAAGGTCCATCTTCTTACAAGGAACTTATATATTAGTACATCATTTTATGGGTTATCTCCTTGTGGTTGTTGTACTTGCTGATCATATGTTTCAAAATTAATAAGGTCAATAAGAGTTAACTAGTTTACCCCCTCTCCCCCCCTCCCCCCCTCTCAATCATCTCAATGGACTTGACTTTCTAAAAATGCTAAATCATCACTAGTGTTTGCATCAAGAAAATATTCCTTTCAAGGGTTACCAATATACACAATCACATAGTAAATCCTCCAATTCAGTTTGCATATTCAAGAGCTTCCAAGTTGTAATCTAAAATAAAAATAAAAATTTGGAGATTCGTTCTTGTTCCTTACGCATTTGGAAAGGCATTGCCTTGTACATTGAATATTGTAGGATTCAGTATTGTATACAATCTCCTTCCAAATCTCTAGGTGTCTTGTGCAACTATTGAGAACTTTGATTGCTCAAGATTGTCAACACAAAGTCCAGTGGAAACAAAAGCTTTGTTAAAACACCCATCCCCTTTTCTTCCCTTGGATTCAATCGTACAACTTTGTTTTCTACTACAATTCCTCCTTTACATTATAGTGATCATAAAGGGAAGATACACATGGAATATGAATAGAAGAGTTTATGTGGTAGAGACTGTAGTGAGATATGGCAACAATAGATGCACACTTGACACAAAAAAAAATGCAAAAGAGTGATAGTTCATTATATGTTACATATTCTTCAAGTTTACAGCCATAGTAGATGCCTCCTTTTTACATATACCAGTTTGATCTAGGATCTTCTTTATTAACTCTTTTCCCAAAGTGCATGTTCACACAGATTATGTGTTAGTTCTCTATGTTGTATGTACTTCGTTCCTAACTGCATACACTAAGCCAATAACCAAAGTTAAAGATTGGCTGAATACATTGATGGAAGGCCAAGAGAAACAAGAAATATTGCAAGTTTTATAAATAGAATGCAACTTGGGTCAACTCTTAAGAAACCCAACTACATATTTGAGGTGCGCAAGGGAAATTGTGTGTTTGTATGTGCAATAAAATCAATATGTGCAAGGGAAGAGTTTCTCATTGATTACAATTTAAATCACCTAGATACAAACAAATCTACTATCATGGGGGTGGCACATACTATGCAACATTTAAGCCAACCTCTAAACAATGAATCAAACACAAAATTTTATTATTAAGTTTTTTTGCTAACACTTTTATATTGATGTTTGTCTCAAGAGCACATGGATCAACATAGCTTTGGTAGGGACATTGATATTCCTAGCTCTTCTTCCTGGCAGGTAAACCTCATTGTAATTGCTTGAATTAGACACAAGAAAAATGTTATTTTATTATGCTATTATTTTGAGTGTATCGGAGTAAGTTTGATAGTGTTAATGTTATTGTTGTCACAATTGGATGATCAAGGAAAAGGATTGGAATCTACAACAATCGTGGAGGAGAGCTTTGATGAAGACTATGATACTATTATTGCAAAATCCATTGATGCGGTCACAACGATGAAAAAAAAAATTCAATATATTAAATTCAAAGTTCTTAAGTTGTCAAAAATATGCCCTCAAATTTCTTAGATAGATGAGAGGGTGAACATTTTGTTGGACCAAGAAGATGCCTTAATAGTAAGTAGTAATGAAATCTTTAATTATAAAAAAAGTTCAATAATGGGTTTTTAATGCTCTTTTGTGTTATTAACTAAAATATGGACATGTTTTTATAGAGTTTTTTGTTTATTAGTGAGACTTCTCACCTTGAAGAGGGTACTTCATGTGGTACAATTGATGCCCATACTCTATGCTCCACTTGGACATTCTAATCATAATATTCTTATGTTGCTCCATCCATTGCTCTTGGGTGATGTTGATGATATTGTGCAAATGCCATCTTTGACGAGGCCACACACATGTGTACATCCCACTCCAATGTCAATAACATAGAGTGCACAATTATCCTGTATTGCACAACATATTAGTATGTAGATCTCTCATTTTTCTTTTTTTTGTTGTGTTTATTTCCGTTGAAGTGTTCTTTTGTGGGGACATTTCATAATGCATTTATTTTCTGTAGTGGGAGATGCGACACGTGAGTAGAGTGCAGAATAATTTCCTAGATGTTCTCATGTTGCTAGGTAAATGCAAGAAGTTGAATACCAAGACTGTAGAAGTCCTTGAGGGAAAAACATTGTAACTAGAAACGGGTACCCGTTTATCAAAAAATAGGTACCCGCTTTAGGCTCAAATGCCCGATCCTAAATTCAAAAAATGAGTATAGGTTTTTTTCAAAATGGGTACCCAAAATGTATTTTTAAACATGTACCTATTTCTAAAAAGGTCAATTTTTTTTTTTTTGGCCTAAAACCTCATTTTTACCCACTTTTAGAAATGTGCACCCATTTAGAAATGTGTGCCCATTTATAAAAAAAGAATTTCACAAGCCATGGGTTGCATTGAGTTTTGGCTTGGAAGATGCTTGGTAAGACCAAATCTATGCTTGTGCCAGCAACATTTTGGCTTAGGCACAAGAACATGAAATTTCTGCCTCGCCACAATTTTTTGGAGGACTTTTCAAAAAAAATTTGACAAAAAAACTCATTATATTACTACTTGTCTAGATTCTAAAAATATAAATTTTATAGTGATATAATTTTTACAATATTTATTAAGCCAAATTGGTACCTAGACTTCAAATAATATGGTTAACTAAAATTTTAATAACATTTTTGAGTTTATATTTTTTGAAAAATGAATTATATGTCATCAATCTGCATAGAATGTACTTCAATATTCTTTTTTTTTTTTTTGGAAAAAAGATGAAGTTATGATCAAATTATGGTGGTCCTACACTAGGGGTTTTCAAAATCCACTTTATGGTCAAATGATTTTTTATTGAAAAAAAAAACAATAAAAAATAAAGAAAAGTAATATCATCAATCTTTGGTGTGTTAGGTACCTTTCCCCAAAAGGAATCACAATTTTTTTTTTTTTTTTTCTCAAAAAAAAGTGGTCGTACATGTGTGTGGTATGATCGTGATACAATCATTTTGGAAAAGTAGTTTTTGACATGCCTACCAAAATGTAATGTACATCATGTGGGTATTCCAACAAATTACATATTTGAAAACTTGATTCTGAGCACTACATTTTCTATTGGTGAAGTTTTCTAAGATTCAATTTGAATGTGCCTCTAATTTGGACATCAAGTGATAGAAATTTTTAAAAAAAAGGAAAAACACTTCCACTTTTTGCCCTAAGTGGGACTCAACTTCTTGCACCCACCTTGCTAGCATGCAATCGATGAAGGATTGTGAACTGCTCGTGAGTGACACAAAAATGATTCCCTTAAAGATACCAATAGTTCCAAGTACTTTAAAGTTATTAATATATAATCCAATTGCAGTTTATTTATTGATCAATCTATTTTGACTAATGATCACATGATTTCTTTAATCAAGGAATGATCTTTTTAAAAAATATCTTCATGACATTAAATTGGAGATATTCAAGCTCATTGTACATCAAAGGTCAAACATTATTTGTGAACTAACCCTAAACCAATATTTTGATTTGATATCATTGTTAGGAAAATTTCCTTTGATCCAGTTCTTGAACTATATTAAAGATAGTTTACTTCATTTCTAAAGCTAACATGTTTATTTTTTCTTAAAAGGTGGAACGAGCAATGTCCGAACAAAAAACACAATCTCATAGATTGTATGAAAAAGCTTTTTGGTGATTGCACATTTGATGAAGCTAAGCTCCATGAGAGAGGTTATATCTTAAGTATCTGAGGGACTAGTACAAGTCCAATTTAGCAAATAACTTGAAGTGCGAGTGTCCCCCCTAAATTATAATTGATGAGTGGAAGAACCTAAATTTGGACAAGGAGAAAAAATTGAAGATAAGTGGACACACCACAAAACGATAGACAAAGGTATGTGATACTATTAAGAATGTAATTATTTACTAATTAATATTTATATGTATATAATCTAACATATTTCAAATTTTTCATATAGTGCTGACATGTCAAAAGCAATGAAGGCAAGACTAGAAAAGTATAGTCAAGACAACCTCGGATCTAGTACTTATTTGAAACTTGTCACACAAGTTGTAAGTATCAGTTTATGAAATATCATATCAAAATATTTATAAATTGAAATCAAATTTGGTTTGATGAAACAATGCAAGAAAAATTCACGATGTTGGAAAAAATGCAGAGCTCAGAGTTCAACTAACCACTCATAGATGAGGTCAAGAAAATTGCCTACAAGGAAGGCTATGCCACCATGGTTGAACAACTTCAAGAAGTGAGTGGGCAAGTTAGTTCTATTATTGAATCTGTCACATAGGTAAAAAATCTAAATGGATTTTTTAATTTTTATTTTTCAAATTGAATACTATACCAATACTGTATTTAATGTTATGTTTCAACATTAAGTGACAATATTTGTTTTAAATAAGAAATGAATGATAATAATGCACATGACATTGGAATACAAAATATTGCTTCTAGAGCACAATCCGCGATTGGTGAAGGTCCCAATCTAGATTCTAGGACTACAGGTAATCAATTTTTTTAATGTAATTATTAATATGATCAATCATCTTTAATTGAAACTAGTATAGTAATTAATGTAACCCTTTCCTTACTATTTTAGAGCATGTAGCCTATGCTAAACAAGTGGAGCATGACCCACCTACAAGTGAAGCACCTCCATCAGATAAAGAGGACAACAATTAGTTTTGTATACAAATTTAATTGCAATTGGTGTTTTTTCTTAGCATAACCTTTATTATTTCAGCTCTAAAGGGTGGTCAACAAGCCGAGGTCAAGGGGAGAGAAAATGATGTGGAAGATGATGTTGCCCCCTCAGATAAAGAGCAACAAAGTTATGTTCCTTAAATTATTCACACTTGGAACAATAAAAATAAATTTATCATTAATTTAAACCATTTATTTCTTATTGCAATTAACCCCCCTTTGCAAGAGCGGCCTCGTCCTCGCACTAGGCTTACAATGAGGACAATAAAAGAGGAAAATGATAAATAAAGGGATGAAGCACTTGTTGCTTTCAAGAAGACTAAACATAAGATATGTGCTAATGAATGTTCATGAATAATCATGAATGATATGTGCTAATGAATATTGGCAAATATTGTATGTTGATGAATGTTTTATTTGATTAATAGTGTTAGGTGTTAGCTTTTGATATTATGAGATTATTTCATGGATGCTTATAATTTTTTTTACTTCATGTGATAATGAAAAAATGTTATATTTTATTATTGGACGAACTAATGAATGAATGTTAGATGTTAACGAGGAATTTTTAGTTATATTGGGGGGTTGGGGGGGGGGGTGCAGGGTGCAGTTGAGCTTCCAACTTTACGTGGTTGGTGCCATTAAGTGGATAATAGTAAACTATTATCGAAGCTCATTACCTAATCACCTTCTTAAAGTATAATTGTATCAAATATTCTTCACATTCAAGAGAACTATCAATGGTCAAACTCCACCTTATGATCCAATACTTTCCACATATCATTTACCTTCAATATCTATGTTGATGTTGATAATCTTTCCATCTAGTTTTTTTGACAAACCAAATACAATCTTTCATCACTCACCATACCCAATATCAAACCCTAGAATAGATTCGTACCTAATAACTTCACTCTCCAATACACTTCCACATGGAGAACCTCTTGAACTTTATGTTGAGTAACAAAACACTTAACATTTCCCATCTTTATTCACAAAAAAATTGACATCATAATCCCTATCCTTATGACAGTTACCAATACCCCTATTTATGACAGTCACAACCAACCCTTTGACTTCATGTCACTCAAACCTAGGCTTAAGAACATCTACTAGGTTCCTTTAGAATCTCATGTGATGGAGTGAGGTGGATCTAATCAATGGTCCTCTTCAATAAGGACAAAATTTTTGAAATTTTTGTGAGATACAACTTCTCACATCAAAAGTGTCATTTCAAGACACTACTCAAATCCATCCAACAAGGAACAACTCCAAGTTCCCCTAGCCACTTTACTACTTCAACACAAACCTCCAATAGACCCTCCAATAGTCACAAAATCCTTACAAGGATCAATCCACATCACATATCCAACACTCACCATTCTTGTCCATTATTTACTGCATTTACCTTAATGTTGGAAATGCTCCTTTAGCATGTGAAAGCTCCATTTAGTATTGTATCATTATCATGTTCGACACATGTACCTTTGTATTCACATTGTTATTATATTTATTGGAAGGTGTAGTTGAAATGTAACACATTCATGCAACTTTACTACCCTTATTCATGTACACTTGAAGCCTTGGAATATATCTGAAATGTAAATAATACATATGAACATTTTTTTATATAATTGTGGCATTTCCATGATTGTATTCATGATCCAGTGTATTATAAATTATAAGTATATGGTACTATTAGATACCTCTATTTTAGCTATTATGAATGATTTGTGTAACATCATTGCAATGGGGTTTCATAGAAGGCATTTCCTCTATGGTACGTCTTTCACCAATTCTTCTTGTTATGCTTTTCTCTAAGCACAACCAAAAGAGTGCTTTATGGACCTCTTTGGTTATAAGCCTTCAAACTTGACATCTTCACTCCCAATTACACACACATCTTCAAATGCTACTCTACCCTTCCAAGTATTTTGAATGCCAAAAAAAGCCCTACAAAGTCCTAGGGTTCAAATCAAAGTCGATGTCAATTTGTGCTTTAAGGTCCAGTTCCCTAAACTATGCCAAAGTATGGAAATCTACTTCGAACTCTTCACAGACTCAATCCACTTATTGGAATGCTTTCCTTAGGCTATTTGTATGAGGATTCAACCATTTATCTAGTCACTTTTCTATTTTTCTCAATTGATTATACAAACTCCCCATTTCATAGAGATATTTGACTTAGGTCTTGATCTTCTTATCCCACGATTTGAAATCTTAAAGTACATGGTCCTAACTTGCATTTCCCAAGTGGTTGTGAAAATACACTAGTGAAATTGCAAGTTAGGCCTTCATTTTTACAAAACCCTAATTTCTAGGAGGGTTTTTAGACTTCTCAATACAAAAACACATATAACACTCTTCATCAATCACCAAATTAAGTCAAACCAAGTGCATTAGAAAGGTAACTTGGAACACTATCCAACCATGTCACCTGGTCTAGTTTGTGAATTCATACAAGGTTATATAACTTCAAAAAACAAAAAAAATTAAATAGAAATGAGTGCTTCTTTATTCATCAATCTTCAAATCTGTCCAATCTTCATCCACTGACTTGGGAATGGTTCAAATATGTCTATATAGACTCTTACCAACAACCAAAACCAAATTTTGGATAGGTATGACCGTTGATAAAGAAGTTATATTTATTGAGCAACTTTTGCAAAAAATGTTGCTTGACAATATTTTCACATCTTTTTGCAAAAATATTGCAATTTTGACAATTTTGCTTCTAAGACCCAAATAATGATAAAAAGCACGTTAGGGCCATTTCTAAGGCCATTATTGGATAAATCAACTCAAAAATCTCTTATGAAATCCTATTCTACCTCCCTATTATGGTCTTATTGGTCTAATGAGACCCAAGGTTTATAAAACACCTTTGGGCTCTAAGCCTTACATTATGAGACCCAAGGTTTATGGTCCTACTTTTGTTAGTTTTGCTCCAGTCTTCTCATTTTCTTCTTTTGTCATCCATGTGGCATCTTCAAGGGGTTTATCTTTCCATTTAATCAAGAACTCATAATAAGTCCTCTTTGTCTTGTGTGCTTCCCTCTTGTCCAACATACATTCAATTGTAGGCTTGGATTCTTGTGGTAGATCTTTCACCAAGTATAAATAAGTTGGATGTAAACATATAGTAAATGGAGAAATGTTTTATGAAAAACTTTCTTGAGCATACAAGTTTTGGAAATGTTCATTTATGACAAACTTTCTTGAGTGTACAAGTTTTGGTAATGTTCATTCTCCAAGTGAGGCGAATGGTAAGATATTTCTGAAGTAAAAATGAATGAGACATTAAGTGATTGTTACAAAAATGATTGCAGTTTGATTCTGGGCAAAGACATTTCCAACAAGTAATAGACTTTGAATCCCATCTAAACTCAGGTGAAAGATTAATTCAAACTTGATTTTGTATATCTTCTTACCTTCTCTTCATTTTGACAACTCCTTTGTCATGGAACCTTATCAATCAAAGTTATGCTTCTCTCCTCATTATTGATATTGTACATATCTTTGTTAGGCTATAACCTGTTTTAAGATTTTAAAGAAGTTGACCACTCATTCCTACTATTAATGCAAAAATTTCCTAAAGGGGCCTCTATATCTCTTGTCTTTTTTGCATCTCCTCTTATTTCATTCTGGAGATTTTACGTTTCATATTTGAGGTATCTAATGGTCAGTTTGTTGTCGAGTTGTATCTAGCATACATTTCTTGAAAATGCATTCTTTTTGTTTTCTTAAAAACATGATAAAAACTATTTGTATACTTCCTTGCATATTCTAGTGATGTCTCTAATTTAAATCTTTTCCTTCATTGCGTTTATTATATTTCACAATAGATTAAACTAGATTAAGGTTGTAATCAAATAAAGATACTTTTTTTAAAAACTAGTAACCTCTATTAAAAACCTCTAAAAATGAATAATCCTTTAAAAAAAAATTCCATGTGGTGTTCCTTCTCTATTCTTGTTCTTGTCATTTGATCTTTGTATCTCTATTTCTTTGTACATTGGAGTTATCTATTGAATCTCTTCTATAAAGCACATGTGTCTTGTGATGCATATCAATATTTCTATTATTGCGAGATTTTTTTTTTGAAATACTCCACCTTATCAGTTAAAAAATTGATATATTTTCCATTTCTCATGGCTCATTTTCTATATGACATGGTTCTTGATGATTTCAAAGACATTGAAAGACAATGTGGTTAGTGGAAGCTATAGATTTCCACAAACACTCTCTTTTGCCCTCTTAGATTCTAGGATCCACACCATGCCTTACTGTCTCAAAAATTTTTCATGTCCATCCATAGGCCCTCTCTATCATGGAACATGCCCTTAACTAAGGAAACTATTCTTCTCAATCACTACACCCTTCAATATACCTCAATGATAATTACTAACCTTCTTTAATGTTATTTCCCAACATTCATTGTCCTTGGGCAGCCTCATCCACCATAGTACATCCCTTCATGCTTTAGTGGCTTGGAAAGGTAATGTAAACCCACATTGGTGTTTTATTTTGCGTTAAAAAACCCTCAATGTTAGGGAATAAAACCAAGACTCCAACTCTTGATGTGGTTACAAGAATGAGTAAATGGAATACTGTTAGGAAATCATTTGTGAAACAAGCCTCACATGTTCAACTCAACGTTTTCTCATTGCATGTAGCAGAGAAATTTTGATTCTTGCACGTTTAGTGCTGACATATATTTTGCTCTATTTTTCAAAGGTTATGTATTTGATCAACTTTCCATGTAGGATAAAGAACCAAGGAAATTTCTTATATCATGCAGAGAATGCATTTAAAAATATTATACGCTATAAGAAACATTAGGAGAAAGAGATGTTTGAAGAAACTTGGAGACTTATCAAAACTCTCTTTCCTATGGTGTTTCTTATAACATTTTGTATAACATTTTGAAGTCCACTCTCTGCATGGTATTAAAAAGTCCATTCTGTGAAGGATTTGGGAGCTATGCTTTTTAAAGTTGTTATGTGGTTCATTACATATGTGGACATTTGGGAGCTATTCTTTGTACCTTACTTTATCTCATCGCCATTATGTTCAAAAGAAGCTTTTTTTTTCTAGCAAAGGTATGTAATTTGTGGACTTGGTTATAGGCACTATGTAAATATAATCATTATGAATGCCTACACCAATCTCTTGGTTTGAGGTGATGTGGGAGGAGGCCCTAGTTCAATATCAAAGATCAATAGTGGTTTTGCTTAGGTGAATTTGCTTCCACTATCACAGAAACACATAAACACGCATGACACTTTTGAGGAAGCAGGTTGGGGACAATCAAAAACCTCAATCCATAAGCATGGACAACAAACACAACTTAAAAACATAATTTACAACACATCTTTCCATGTCTTTTAGGGATGTCTATATGTTTCTTAAGTTATAAATTGTGGTGGATGTTAGAATTATGTTTCCTATAGGCGAGGGTAATGCCCTCAACATGCAAGCGAATGAAAATAGCTAAAAGATCAAAATACTTCTAATCAAAATAGATAAGAACTTCCATATTAGAAAACCACCAAGGAGTTCTGACCACCAACAATTTTCTGAATTTCCTCAACATATACAACCTTTACCTATATATAAGAGTTGATTAGAGACGATATATGCACATATGATGAGCATTGAGAATTTGTCAAAGCATTGCTGTAGGACAACTCAACCACAAATGCACTAGTGGTATCCAAATCTTACAAAAACATCACTGTTACATTTGGGGTTTGGTCAAGCTCCCAGAAATGCTTTGGGAACTCTGTGTTCTCATCACCTATGCATATACCTTCTCTGAGAAACTCTTATATGCACAGGTAAAGACTATATATGTTGAGGATATTCAGAAAATAATTGGTGATCATAACTCCTTGGTGGTTTTCTAATAGGGGAGTTCATAGTTGTTTTGATTAGTAGCCTTCTAGTCTTTTAGTTGTATTAATTTGTTGGCTTGTTGGGGGCATTGTCTTGCCTATAGGTGTCATAATTTTGACATCCACGATGGTCAATAACCTAATAAATCTATCCACCTCTAATAGAAATACAAACTTGTGTTTTTCAACTCCACCTATTGTCCATGCATATGGATTGTGGTTTTATTGCCCCCAGCTTGCTTCCTTAAAAGTACCAAGAACAGGTCGTCAAAATTTTGATGAAAGTAGACTAATTTCTGACATGCCATCCGATAAGGATACCATGGTCACGATGACATTATCCTTGGTTGTTTGATGACATCTCAATGGAACAATTTTCCTAAAAAAATCTTTTGTGTGTTTGTTTCTGATAGTCAGGGTTTCAACATTGTGACAAAATCAAAATTCTGATGGCTACTTGGCGATGTTGAACGTTTGATGGTTTTGGCTACTGTTGAAAGTTTCAATGCCAATTTAGTGATGACCCTTTTGGTCAGAATGTTGATGATTTTCTATCATTTTTTGCAATGAATGGGCATCAAAAATCAATGCCAAATGTAGTGTTTAAAGAGATGTAGTATGTGATGTTCTCATGAATCTAGAATATGGGTCTTTAATGCAAAAAGATATGTAAATGTAATGTAAAATGTGGCAATCTAACCCTAGAGAGTGAAGCCTAGCATCTAAACACAATCAATATGTGCTTTAGTACATATCAATGTGTAAATATGAAGAAACAAAGCAAATATATTAAAATAAGATAGAAACCATACGAGGACTCCAAGGACTAAAGTAATCTAGCCATCTTTACAATATGTTTGCAACTCCATGATTAGTTGAATGTTGTTTGGAGTTCTTAATTGAATGTTGAACCCCTTTTACTTCAATGGATGAATCACACAGCCTTTGGTTCACCTTGCAATTGCTCTTTGTCAAATTGGGATGTCCACCAAAGCATGCTTTTTCCCATGTGCAATGTCATTCATGCTTAACTTTTCAAATGAAGAAAGTGAGGGTGTTTATAATAATTCAGAGATAAAATATTGAAATAATTGATTAAACTAGTTGGGAGGATGCAAAATTTGAAATCGATCTGAAATCGCACAATTTTAGCAACTCGAGTAAAGCCAACCTTGCCCTCTACTCAAGGTAGAGGACAACCTTGCCTTCAATCCTAGGCAGAGGACAATCTCATGCTCCATCCTAGGAGGTTCTAGGTGTATGCCATCTTAGAAATGCAGTTTTGGTCAAAATTTATCAAACAAGTGGGAAACAAGTATTTAAGCATGAGATAGGGTTAAAGTGGGAAAATAAGAGGATTACACATAGGGGTTAGGTCCTAACTCAAATTGTGCAAATGAAAGAAAGGGAAATCAACAAGGATGAGTTACATCCTACCTCAATTGCTAGGAAAGAAAGAGGGAAATTGAACCAAGTGTGTGTTAAGTGTAAGTGTACAATATACACATTCTAAAGAGGAGCTAAATGATCACTAAATTGAAGTGCTTCCAATTTAGGACGTTACAGTCTTATAATGATTTTTTTCTCAAATTAAGATGTTACAACTTGATGCAACAACAATCTAGACAATACAATTGTACTAGTACCATAGAGCACCCAAACAAAGAATTAATTACAATTTCATAAATATAGTGACTTAACGAAACTAAATATCACAATCAAATATAATAATATATGTTATCTACCAATGATGGAATTTTAATAATTTTAATTCACTAAAACAAGAGCAATATTACCATGTGAGTATAATATTCAGACACAAAATTAGTAGACACTTCATGTTATGCTTAAATTGGTGACAATTATTTATGACTCTTTAAAAATGTGTATAATCATGAATAAGGGCAAAATATAAATAGTACTAAGTATTGTGCACTACTAAGATGTATGATTCTAATCCCAATAGCTTTTAGGAACACAAATAAATTTTAGAAGTGGGAGATAAGATCTCTAAACCCAATAGACAAGGTTCACTTTAATTCAATTCTCAAGATTATGCTTTCCCTTATATGTGACTATGAATTGATTTACTATTGGTATTGAACTAGACTATATATGTGTCACAAGCTTGACTAAGGACTTTCCAAACAATTACATAACTCATATCAAGAAAAAGCTACTAACATGACATGAATATATTACCTCTTCAAAATTGCTAATACTAGCACTTGCACCCCAAGGAGATGCAAGGGGTATGCCGATAGGAAAATATTTGTTGCACTTTTAATGAATGAGTCGTGACATATTTATATTGCGTTTCTTTGATTTCAGGCCTACATGTTGTTGAAACAAGAAACTAGTGGGTTTTTATATGGAATGTATGGCTGAGTGCATGTTAAGAAGCACCCAAAAGTAAACAAAAAATAAAAATTCATAGTGCATAAGAAAAAAACAAAATTGTGTATCTTTTATCATTGTAAAAGAGATCTAGTAAAAAATCTTCTTTTTTACTCATTATTGTGTATAGATTGTTAATCATTTTTAAATATCACTCAAAGGAGAATGGTGGTTATATAGAAGACCATTTACTAATATAACCCTTAATATAGTAATTATTGTTATCAAATTTCTTTCTATTTTTCATGTATCAATTATTGTTTTGTGAGGTGAGTATTATGCATGGTGCTCAACCATGACATATATAGTGGTGCTTGTCAACTATTCTGTAGGGATATTCATAAAGTTATAAAGGAGCTATTTCTTTCTAGTTATAAAGATTTCCTACAAATTTATTAATTGCGTTAATGCTATTTTTCTCCATTACATAAACATTATCATAGTCTTGTAAGGTAGCCAATTTCAATTAACATTCTATCTAATTTAGTATTATTTTTCCATAATCACATTTACTTCGACAAGCATATACACTATCATCATGTGCATCTACTTTCATATATTAGATTTACATATCTCTCCTACATGTGTCATTTTGGAATCCGACCATATAAGGCCTACATCCCAAGCTTGTACCCTATCTCACAAGGTCATTCTTCCTAAATCTACCTTGTAGGTTATGTTTTCTTTATTCCAATGTATATAAATAATTATTTTTAAATAAAAAATTATTGTTATATTAAAAATTATTAAATAAAAATATTACTTTTGTTTAATTAAAATGTAAATATAAATTAAAAACATATAAAAATATATAATGAACAACAAACAATATCAGGGACCCAAAATATATCAATAAGTCCATAAATACAAGACAAGCTGGTTACCAATCTCTAAACAAGACTAGGACAAAATAAGCAATAATAAAGCAAGACAATAATAACATAGGCAAGTCCAACTAAAAGCAAATAAAAGAGGACTCTAGGTTACAAGTATGCTAAGTGTCATTGAATAAACCCTCACTCCTTATCTTATCCTATTAGTCTTTGTGGACCCCAACCACCAAGCAGGACTCATGTGGAACAAAACAACCTTTCATGACAATACATTGAAAGTGTTGGAAAGAAGGAATGACATCTCATAGAATGCCCACATCTACATCCAGCCTTACTATGCACATATGAAAGTTTCAAAGTCTTCAATGAGGGAATTTGAAGTCTTGAGTGGCAGAAGCATGTCTCTAACCTCGTTTACAACCCATGGTATTCATACAACAAAAATGATAAGAGATGACAATCGTTTGATAGAATGCTTCACTTCTCAAACTGCGGTGTGTCACTTCTCAATGATTTCGAGTTGTCGTGTGAGAAGACGTATGGTTGATGTTCATCTCCATACCTATGTATAGACAAGCATTCGACGTAGAAGATTCCGAGTCTTGATGCATCATTCTCACATAAGTGAAATTGCAGACTTGGCCAAAGCTTGATAAGATACAATTTGAAGAAATGAATGACAAGAGATGTGTCTATCCATCCAATGCTATCATCAACCGGCTTTAAATTTGTTTAGTTCAGTTGATGATGTCATTTATTTTGTTAAGTATGTTGTTGGTTAAGAGGTGTATTCTGTCGAGTCAGTAGATGTAGATTCAGTTAGTGATTCTAGGGATTAAGGTCCTGTGATCGAGATGTCTTAACTTAAAATAGTAGGGGTGGCACCCCCAAAAAATAGTAAATAGTATGTAGTGTCTGCCCCTAGTTCGCATTTTGTTATCGTTGCTGAACTCTTTTAGAGCTAGTTTTATGTTGATGGTTAGCAACATTGTTACGAGATTATCAGATATTGTGCTATGGATTCAGTTTATTATGTGATGAGATTATTTAGACTCTACATTTCATGTATGTATGATGATTATTTTTAGTGTTTGCAATTATTGATGATGATTATTACATTGCTTTCAGTTATTAATGATGATGATTTATTATCATATGTGTTTTCTTATGGATACTTACGCCATACTTGCATGTGTATGGTGTACGTGTTTGCTTTGCGTGTTTGCTTTTGTATGGCGTGTCTGATGTGGTTAAGGAAGAGAGTCATAGTCATCTGCTAGTCGGGATCTACACGATGCACCACTTCCTGCCATTGCCTATTTAATTTAGTATATATTGTGCTTGTACATGCGTGGTTTTTATGCAGGTTGCAGGTACTGGGTATCGACTTCCCTAAATTGCTAGGATGAGCGTACCCTATCACACTATCTCAATGATAAGAGAGGGGAGATAAATTCTCAAGTCCAAATCCCAACCCTTTAAGCCATTTGTTCTAATTGGAAAATTAGGACAAGTATCTGAGTTCAGTACCCTCTGAATGCGTCAGATGACGTAATTCGTGATTTAAACCCTTGGTTTGATTTTGTATGTATTTTGGCTATGATGGGTTTTCATATTTTTACCTTGTGAGTCTTTGATGTATTTTCTATTAATTAAGCCTAATTAAAAGATTTAATTAATGCTTTAATTTAATGAAAAATTAATATGGTATTTTAATATTTATTTTATTTAATTAATTGAAAAATTAATTAAATAAAATAATTAAATTTAAAAATAAAAGTTAAAAGTTTAAATTTGGAATGTGACAATATTTATTTTAATAATAATATATTTGGAGTTCATTTTTAAATAAATGACTAAATAATAATATTATTAAAGCTAATAAATATTTTAGCAATTAAGTTTTGGAAAATGAAATTTAAAAGTGGAAAATATATTTAAATTATTAAAAGATTCTAGATTTCATGTGATTAAAATATAAATATATTAAGATTGAAAAGTGAAATTATTAAAGTTAGTGCATGAGATTTAATAAATAAATAAATTAAATTGGAAAGAGTAAAGTAAATATTATATTAATGATTGTGCATTATTTTAATATTTAGGAGTTTGCAAATTCTCGAGAGTTGTCATGTAGACAACACAGGAGTTTGTACTCTAAGAATGCACAAGTTGTCTACACTTAGGAGTTAGCATTTTATTTGAGCACATGGTGTCTACAAACTTAAGACTTATCTAAAAAGTTGGAGTAGACTCATACTTAGTTGTCATGCTTATCTTCTAGTTCTTTCTAGAGACACTCTAGATGCATCTTAGAGGCCTTTAAATTGAGGCTCTCCTAGTGTGTTTGGACAAGCTTAATGGAAGCTACAAGCTACAAGCTTACATGCTCATATGCCTCTTCATGCTCATATGCTTCTTCATGCTCATATGCTTCTACATGCTCTTATGCTTCTTCTAGCACTTCTAGTCTCTTGGAGGATTTGATTGGCTTGGATCTTGGAGGAATTGCGAATGATGGAGAAGGAAGGGATTCTCTATGGACTTCTGAGGCATGGCAAATTAGCATTAGTGTCCAGGTGCATTCATGATAATCACATATTCTCTTTGCACTATTTCTCTTCCTGTCTTCATCGTGTTTGTTATATGTGTCTGAATACTCTTTGTGATTGAATCTACAATTAAATTGGAATCTAGATATGTTATTGGTTGAGAAGAAAACAATAGAAAAAAAAACCAAACTTCAATTTAGGAAAGAATTTAGATTTGAATCAGGTTTGGGTTCGAATTGTATTGGATTCAAGGATTGGATTAAACAAGAGTTTGTATGAAGGAAATTCTAAGATTAATTTTATGATCAAACCTATTAGACAAATTAATAGGTAAATCTGAGGAACAATTATTATGAGTAATTTAGAGACCATTATTTTAAAAGAGAAATTCTTATTTAAAAGAATTAGAAACCCTTTTTATTTTAAAAGTTATAAATATGTTCTCTCTAGAAAATACATATACATCTGCATACATATATTTAAATAGTAGTGCTGAATTACAATCTGTATATATATATATGTATATGTATATGTATATGTATACGTATACGTATACGTATATGTATATGTGTATATATATATACATATATATATATATACATATGTATATATACACATATATATATATACACATATATATATATACACATGTATATATATATGTGTATATATACATATATATATATATATATATGTATATATATATACACATATACGTATACGTATACATATACATATACATATACATATATATGTAATTGTCTAATCGATGTTTTATTAAATCCGAAATCGCATTTAAAATGCAAATCGTGAAATGTTATTGCAAATGTTTATAAAATGAAAATTATATACATTAAACATTTGGGGTGGGCGGGGTTTATTCCCACCGCACCCCCATTCCCTTTATTACCCCGGCGGCGTACTTGCCCTGCTCCTCGGATGCGCAGAGAAGCTACGATGGGGGGGTCGGGTACTTAAGATTGCCGCATGTTTATTGTACCGCACAGCGGTTTTGGTCTTGTGTCCCTTCTTATAAGAGGGGGGCGATAGACTTATGTTTAACTGCCGCACGATCCTCTTTAATATAGAGGTGGCAGCGATCAGCAGTTCCCGTAACATTGAAGGCCTATTGCGATATTAAAATCACATTTTAAGTTTGTATTAAAGTTTTAATGATTAGTATGTTCTTAATTATTAGTAATAAAATGTATAAATATATTTTAATTATGTTTAGTGGAATATTAATTAGAAAATGTATGATTTGGTTATTAATAATAATAATAATTATTAATGAGACTATTATCTATTAATAATTGATAATATTAACAAATTATTAACAAATGACGGTATAGTTAGTTTTTTATAAATTCAATTTAATTGAGATTGGTTAATAATTAGAGTATATCTATAAGCTATAAATCAATTATAATAATTTGGTTTAGACAATCTCAGGAGGTATGAGATATAAGGTTAAAGTAATTATTAGATAATGATAAGGAGAGATAATTATCCTTATATCATTGGAAATATTAATGCATCGAAAACATAGGTTATGGAAAACTATGGTTGATTATTAAATTGAGAGATATTCATTGAGTTGTGTAAAATATTAGTTAACTTAATTAATCGTAAAATTATATAAGTTATGTATTGCGGTTAATTATAATGATTATCGATAGCACGAATTTGTAATCATTGAAAGAGTGACGAATGTGATCATTATAGATTTCCAATATAACTTGTTATTAAATAATAACACATCATTATTGAACTAATAACATGAATATTAAGGAATCGGATCATAGTCAACTTTTAACTAATGTTAGTTATCAGTCAACTGATATTCTTTTGGTCGTTGATGAGAATAATTAAGTTATGTAATAGAGATTTAATTGATATAATTCTTTTAACGAGATTGTAAATTATCTATATCGAAGTTGATAAGTCTTATGACTTGAATTATGACTTTAGATATTATATGGTTGTCAATGATGATAACGATTAAATTAAAAGAATCAAACTTTAGTAATACTTAATTAAGTTTCTAATTGAAAACTAATAAGATGTTAATAGGTCATGGATGGTGTACCTATGTTAATGGATTGAGATAAATAAAGTTATCTTCTTTTTATTCGAAGATTGATTATTGGTTCTTTTATAAATGAATAATGATCCTTGATTTATGTTAAAAGTTAAAGTAACATTAAAGAAGAGTTAATCAATTAGAATATGGATCATGGTTAAATATAGAGGACAATTTAATTAAAGGTCAATGATGATCAGTTTAGTGAATATTTATCTTTAAGTTATTCTTAGAATGTAATTCTTAATAATGGAAGGATAATGCTATCGGGGAACAATTGGGTTGACTTGTAGGTCAAATGATGAAACTTAAAACACTTGAAAGTATACTTGCAAACAGAAAATTGGAAACCCCTACACATTATTCAACTATGTGAATTTAGTAAACCAAAACATGTGTTTGCATCGTGCATTCTATATGCTTCTTGTTTTGGATTTTGGGTTGACTAGTGTTGACCAGTCTTAGGTTGTTACCAGAGGCTCGAGGGTTATGAGATGTGTTGGCATGTTGATTTTATTTGGTCTCGATCTTTATAAGCCCAACCATGGTAATGTGATCGTATGCTCTATGAAATGTTTGTATTTACTGATTGTTATAGTTGAGATTCTTATGCATCTGAGACACTTGAGCTAATCATTTTTGAGTTATTGATCAGTTATCCTTGGATTATTTTTCAGTCGCCAGGATGGGACTAAAATGTGGATTTATTCTTGATGATGTCATGTTTTGACTCAACCATTTTGGAGTCTTCGATCAGTATGATTTTGAGATATTCTTGGTTGCTTGTTGAAGAACCAATGGATATGGTGATTTATTTTGAGATGTATTTTTGTTATTGAGAACCAATTGATACTTATGATTATCAGTGATGCCTTCAGTTTCCAATAGAGAACTGTTGTGGTCATGATTTTCTATAGATGCTTTTCAGATGCTCATGGAGATTTGATGATTCTTATCTTGGTGATTTGATGATTCTTATTATGGATATTTGATGCTTATATTGTGGTTATTTGATGATTCTTTTTATGGATTATCTTTTGGGTTTTCTTTACAGTCGCTTGTACAGGACTATGGTGATTTTATGATTTCATGAGCATTAGGGTAGGTAATCTACTTTTAGTGTTGGGAAGTGGCTTGCAATGGGGGCCGAGGCCCTAAGTGGCTGCCAAGGTAACTCATTGTAAGTTTGGTTAATAAGTGATAACATTTACACACTAAATGGGGATTAAATGAACATAAAAAGATAATTGTTTTGGTTCTCGCCCATGCCTTGAGCCCTTGTACAGGCTAGGATGGGAGTAGTGAGAATGCATGGTTGCGATCGTGCATTCCGTAGTATGCCTCGTCAATATGAGAGGATACTAGTGGCCGCATGAGATCAGTATGAACCCGTGGAGTTTAGCTAACTGTCAGGGTAACTTTTACGTGATAAATGCGATGACACTTTCCCGCTTGCAGAGTAGGTTTCGTACATGTCATTGTGTGCCTCTGAGAATTAGATGTCGGTTTTGTGTGATGAAACCTTTGAGTAGTATACTTTTAAGATTCTTGGACTATTAGAGATTGTGCTTTGTGTATTGATATCCTGTTTGGGACTTGAGATTATCTCCTCAGCACGGTGGGAGTGGACCACTTAGGTTCCACGCGGTCGGGTGGTAGTGTTTTTCCACTCTTATCATTTGAGATCCGTCTGAGACACCGTGGCTGGAGCATTCTTGGTTGGTATTTATCTTCATTATGTTCTTGGATCATTATGATAGATGATATACCTTATGATGGATGTATTTATTGGTATGTTTCTTATATTGATGATTTGCATATGTTAGATGATCTTATCTTATGCTTTACTTTGCATGTTAGATTACTTTTACATGTTAGTAGGATGTTTTAGGAGTGACATTCCTACTATGATAATACCGATGATCTCTTCGGTGCTTTGGAATGTTACGCATGGAGGGATGGCTAGGATCCACGATGGTCTAATGATGCTATTAACGGTTGGGAGGAACCGTGCACTTAGTTATTTATGTTTGTGATGTATGGTTATTTTACATGATGGATGTTTATATCTTATGTGATGATGTATGATTTATGGTTTCATTATGTTATTGCATCATGGATTAGTATTGGATGATGATGTTCTTTATTTACATGGATGTTTATTCTTTCAAGCTTTTCATACCTTGTAACATGTATAGTGGATGATTGAGCTAAACTAAAATGTAAATTCTAAAAGGACACTTGTATATTATTTAGGAACATTGGATGTATCATTGTTATTTCATAAGGATGTGATGTTAGATGAATAGTTAATTTAGATGTGATACAACGTTAAAGGATCTTTAAAGAATGTAATCTGTTATGTTATGTTATGTGTACTTTTATTCGAATTGTTTCTATTGCTTCCGCAAGTGTTGTGAATGGTTTATATTTCATGTTTAAAAAAAAATTGTTAGGTAAACTTAGTGTAATTCTTTGGATCCCTTGGCGGGGCATTACATAGTATTTGACCAAATATTTGCATTGAAGATCATCGAAGCATTCTAAGTTAGACAATGACCATTGTTTAGCCTGCAAACACATTAACTGGAATTGAACAGTTGGTAATTCATTCTTGCAATAGTTCCAACACCTCAAATATTTGAAGGCAGAGATAATAACACATGGGAACTATTTGACATAAGCTCCAACCTGTTAGTTATTGGATGAAGTCAAGTGCATTGTAGGAGAGATGGAACCAATGAGCTTCTTAACATAATGGATACCAAGATATTACCAAACTATAGCAATATGCAAATCAAAAGGCTCAAAAGGACTTGTGCAACAAGCGTTGTGGCTCATTGAGAGACATAAGTAGCATGCTGGAAGCTGCTTAGGGACTATTGACTGAATATAATTGGTGAAGAAAGGATACGACATGCTTGATAGAATGACATTGTTTTAAGATGCAATAACCTTAGAGTATATGCATGTATGGATAATGAAGTCCGCAAAAAAGGTAAATGAACTATTTGGCATTATGTCTTTAAGAAAATGCATCCACAAGTGTGAGGCACATGAATTTTTTGACACAATGCCTCTCGCATTCTCACATCTTCAACCTGAATCATGTTGACTTAAAAGTGTACATCAGATAGCACCATTTCAAGCAAAGGAAAAAGGTTATTATAATATGTGCAAAGCATAACATATGTGCTAAGATTCATTATAGGTGGTAGAATGAATATAAGTGGCAGAGCATAAGATGAGCTTCACTACCTTTCTAATTAACCTCTCATCCTCTCGATATGTGAATAATTTGGTATCCTAGACAAGGCACATGACTGGTTTGACAAGATGTCCACTTGATGTGAATAGTAAAACATGTTCATTGGTTTGGTGTAATGTGAAGCCCAATGTCTTAAATGCTAAAGAAGGCAACAGTAGCTCTCAAGTGATCCGTGTTGAAAACATGTTGTGGTGGACTATTTGATATAATGTGGAACTTGGAAGGGTCAGTGGAATTGATAAGATTGCAAATTGTCAAAAGAATCCAAAATTGTTGAAGAACATGTGTGTTATGGTGGAAAGTGACATGTGTCACTTATTGTAACAAAAGTTAAGATGTTGTGTTTCAACTTCATAAAAGGTTGGAATTGGTTGTGAAATGCTTCCCCAATGTCCAAATTCTAACTTTTTGAGTAATTACGAACCCAAGAAGGTAGTTAAGCCAGAATGACATATAAATTCAGGATTCTCAATGTAATAGGGGACTTTTTGAACTTGGAGACAATGAACACTTATGTTTTGATAACAAGATAATTTTTAGAAAGTGTGTACGGTTGTTGTTTTCCTAATTAGTCATTTCTTATGTTCTTGGTGCTAAGAAATAAAAGAAACTACATTTTGCATTCTCTTTTCTACTGAATTTGAATTGTTGAAGTGTTGATTCATCAGTATGAACATTTTCATGGTATGGTGTAAATATTCACAAATTAATGAATTAGCATTGTGTTGATGATAGCTCTCAAGCGTAGTTCTTGTTTGTTTTCATTAGCAGTCTATATCAACTTTATGGAAATATTGAAGTCGTGTGGTGCATTCATCAGCAATAGTTTCCTTTCTATATTTTAAGTTGTAATCATCTGTAATGTCCTGTTTTTGGGGCATCTTCAGATTTAATATTTTATTTGATAGTATTTCCTATTTTTCTATCTGATATCCTTTTGATTGTGTGATATATATATATATATATATAGATTAATATTAATTATATATGATTATATATTAATATTATTTATATATAAGATTATAATAATATATGAATCTTTTTAATTAAATATTATTTTAATATATAACAAGGATATAATGTCATATACTATTGTTATACAAATATATATGTATTAATTATTTATGACATATAAATATCTAATTACAAATAATATTCATATATATATGTGTGTGTGTGTGTGTGTGTGTGTATAATTAATATTTATAATTATATAATATATAACAATTTATTTTTGTATCTTAATATAATTATAATATAATAATATTTTATATAAATTAGTGATTATTAATATTATACTGTTTATATATAATACTTATTTATTAGTTAATTTATGTGCCAAAATGGGGATATCACAGTCCTCCCCTCTCGAATTTGCTTGCCCTCAAGCAAAACCTTTCATACACAAGCTTTCCCACATACTTGCATTCAAAAGACCAAAAGATTTATGAAATATACATTGAATGAAAACATGAGGCATACACGATGTAGACAGATCATGAAAACATGAAGTAGGCATGATGTAGACAAATGAAGACACAAAGCAAACACGATGCAAACACATAAGACACACATTATGCATTTTCTTAATTGTGAACCTGCAACCAAAAAAATTATTAGTACACATTATATATAAATCAATCTCCTGACAAGGTGTTTATAGTCTCAATCTATTTATTAACTCATCAATTTCTAAATATGGGAGGAACCATAATAGGGTGCCTTGTTACCCAACCAGTGGGCCTCACCGTTCGCCCTCATTATCGTTATCTCTCTCCAATCATTATTTCCAAGAAGGCACCCTTGTATGATGTACCCTAGGATATCCCGTCACCGTAGGCCTTACTCGATACTTGTAGGCTTTATCCGGTACCTCGAGTGATGTCACCTAGCCTATTCCATCGCATGCCTTATCTCAACTTGGAGAATCATGATCTTAAGGTGATTCTATCAAGTATTTTCCAATAAGAAGTCTTTTAAAGCATAATCTTTGAAATATCAGATAGTTAATCTTATCATTCAATTATAGGAGGAGAAACCATAATGGGGTGCCCTATTACCCAATCAGTGGGCCTCATCGTTCGCCCTCATTATTGTTACCTCTCTCCGACCATCATCCCCAAGATAGTGCCTTTGTATAATGTATCCTAGGATATTTGCTCCACCGTAGGCCTTATCCGATACCCGTAGGCTTTACCTAGTACCTATGAGTGGCGACACCCAGCCCATTCCACCACAGGCCTTACCTTATCTTGGAAGATGATGACCTTTTAACAACATTCTTTGGTTATTATCAACTTAAAAATCAATGTCATTTCCTTGTAATTATTTGATTATAATTATTTATAGTAAGTATTTAAATTGTTCAATATTTATCATAATAACAAAGTGTGTCAATAATAACAAAGACACTAACAATTATTTCATAATATATGAAGAAAACATATAATTTACCTCATTACTTTTCTTTACCTTGTTTGCTTGTGTTAACTTCATCCTTATCAATGTGAAGTGGTCTTCAAGAGACATAAACAATATATCTTTCTTCTTTGTTTTATGTATTCCCATATGGGGATCACCACTTGAGATGTCCCCTTTTCAAAAGAGGGATTGTATGAAGTTGTTTCTCAACATAATTCCTTTTTTCCCTTACTTTAGTAATGGCTCAATTTAAATGTTTATTCCTTTTAATCTTTTGTGGTTGATATGACTCAATATTACCTTTAACTTCTATATGCATATGGCTCACAGATACTAAGATGAGGTGATAATAGACAATTAATGTTATTTTGGGGGTTTATCACATTTTGCATCATGGCATCACCATTTGTTGCTATTCCCTCAACTGCTCCACCAACACTGGAAAGTCCAGCAATTCTTCTAGCAACATTTACAACTTGCAAATGCATATTACTAAAATAAGAAGTACCATTTACAACACTCCCAATACGTGATTTTGCAGCTCCTTTCATCTTTCCTGTAAGAAGTGCACTAGTTTGATAGGCCAAATATTGTTGTCCATTTGTTTCAATCCAAACATGGCTATTTGGAAATTTTCCAGGAGTGCTTCCCTCTGTTATTCCATTGTGTGACTTAGTGTTAACAAGATCTGCTCCAACAATGTCACTTGCAGATCCCTTTGAACTGTGTCAGTCCTCTTGCATAGAGCTCTTCGGTTGTACCCTAGCTTGACTTGTTATATTCATCTACCCATGTATCTCATTGGTATTCCGTATGATCTCTATAAATTGAATTACACACATATTACAATTGTGCTATGACATGTCTGTATGCATTGTTCGACCAGATAAAAAAATATCTGATCTTCCATGCATGCTTATTTGATTGTATTCAGCTTTTGAAATGCATGGAAATTGTACTTATGAAATGATGCTACTTCACATGCATCATTATCTCTCAGATATGAAGGACCTACAAAGTCAAATCTTCATGGGGACGTGCATCCAACTCACAAAGGCAAATTTATAGTCTCTTCCAGTTTAAATGTTAGTTAGTGGGTCTCTGTATTTCTCAAATCTGTATGATAGGATTGAAGTCTGTGTTCTCTATGGTCAAGAATTGACACTCTTCATTTGCGAATTTCTAACATTTTGATGCTAACTAAATAGACCTTTTCTACTCTACTCTTCAAGATCGTTGGTTAATCTATAACGTCTGACATGATACAATAATATAGTCAATATGTAATGAGAAGAGGTGTTTGGCCGATTGTGTGCTTGTTGTATTGTCTCCTGTAATTTCTTATTTTTGCACAAACTTCACAAGATGGCAAGATCGAATGTTCTGATACCACTTGTAATGTCCCGTTTTTGGGGCATCTTCAAATTTAATATTTTAATTGTATAATTTGATAGTATTTCCTATTTTTCTATTTGATATCCTTTTGATTGTGTGATATATATATATATTTTTTTTCAAAGGGTTGCCTCTTTTCATAATAATAGTTATAATAATTATATTATATATTAATAAGGTTTATTATATTAATAACTATTTATTATATATATTAATATTAATTATATATAAGATTATAATAATATATGAATCTTTTAAATTAAATATTATTTTAATATATAACAAGGATATAATGTCATATACTATTGTTATACAAATATACATGTATTAATTATTTATGACATATAAATATCTAATTACAAATAATATCTATGTATGTATGTATATGTATATATATCTATGTATAATTAATATTTATAATTATATAATATATAACAATTTATATTTGTATCTCAATATAATTATAATATAATAATATTTTATATAAATTAGTGATTATTAATATTATACTGTTTATATATAATACTTATTTATTAGTTAATTTATATGCCAAAATGGGGATATTACATCATCTTTATTTGAAAAATCCAAAAATTATCTTACAAGGGAGTTGCCCCTCTCAAATGCAGAGGAAGATTATGTAAAACTTTGCTTGAGGGAAAAATTCACCTAGGAACTAAGAGCTCAAACACAAGCACACAGTAGACCAAAGAGAGAGAATATGATCAGAATAACAATGTATTCAATAATTAGTTCCTAAGAGTACACTAGGAGTGCCTGAATATAAAGGCCTCATTAGAGCTTCTAGAATGCATAGAAGTTAGCACCATGAAGTGTCATACAACCAAGCACATGTCCACCAGATATGGATTATCCTCCATTAAGCATGAAAGTAAGTGCGGTGATGTGAGGATAAGTCTATAAGGGTGGGACACGCAAATAGTGTTGTAGACACCATGTGCTCAAATAAAGTTGCATACTCCTGTGTTGTCAACATGACAACTCAAAAGGTGTGCAAACTCCTAAGTGTCTCATAAATAATAAAATAATAAAATAATGCATTAACCTAAGTAAACTTAAGTAAGTGTAATTAGTAAAGTACATATTTACACCAACACCCCCCCTTAAGTGCAACTTAGGGGAATGCCCTTAAGCTTACGAACTAGTATGAAGATGCATATTGGGTCCCAGCTACTAGGCCATGTTAGGTACCCATGTACATAATGAAAATGCAATCTCCCATAAAGTGGGGAAAGAGGGAAAACCTCATGGGAAAAACCCTCCCCCAAAAAGAGAGATAAGTAAAGATGCATCGATGGATGGAGTAATCAAGACCCACCCATTACAACATACATCCAGTATATACATAAGAGAATAAGAGAAGGAAGAGAGACAGAATAAGCTCCCCCCCCCCAAAAGAAGAATACCAACAAGTGAAAACTCCTGTGATGAAGAAGCTGGTCCAAGAATGCAGAATGGTGTTCCTCCCCTTAGGAAGAAACAATGGCAAAGGTACAGTCCTGAAGATGTATCCTGGCCCTGAAACCTGCTCAAGTATCCCTGTACTGATGCTGAAGTTCACCCCTTCCAACTGTGCTGAAAAGAATGAATGCAAATCTGGCAAGGATGTCTGCTGAACCATCTGTCTCCTCAACCGACAAAGAGACCTCCACTAATTGCTGTTCATAAGGATCCACAATCACACCAACCTGAGTAGATTGATCATGTAGAGAATGGACATGAGGGTCAGAGTGAGCCCTCGCAACAACTGTAGAAGAATCATCATCAATGAGAAGATGTAAGTCCTCAAGTCTGTCTCCCAAGTCAACTGAAACTGGAGCTGGAAGACGAGATGTACCATGCTGTGATGGACCTTTCACTGTGGCAATGTAAGCACCTAGACTAGACTGATGTGACCTCTCACTGCAACTGTTGATAGAACCCCTCATGTTTGAACCTGTTGAAGCACTATCGCTAGTGTCACTATCAGTTTCCACACTATATGATCTGCGAAGAGGAGGAGAGGACAAGCTCGAAGAACTTTCCTCAAAATATACATCCTTCTCCACAAAAATCTGATGTGTCTCAGGATCTAGAAGTCTATATGCCTTCACACTATCTTTATATCCAATGAAGGTACAAGGTCGAGATGTCTGTGCCTTGCAATTCTTGGAAGAAAGGTTTGCCCAAGCTGGACAACCGAAGACTCTAAGGTGACTCACAACTGGTTTTCTGCCACACCACGCCTCAAAAGGAGTCTTGCCATCTAAGGCTGGATGAGGAGATCTGTTAAGTATGTGACTAGCACTGCTAATGGCTTCAACTTCTAGAGGATCGAGAGACTTGGCCTTTATCATGCAACTTGCCATGGTCTTGAGAGTCCTAATCCTCATTGCTGCAACATCTGTCTTATGTGGACTGAATGCTAGTGAGTTCTGAAGATCAATTCCCTCAATTTTGCAAAAGTTCTTAAGTCTTCTGTCAACATATCTATTCTCAGTGTCCACCCTTAATACTTTGATGGCTTTCCTTGACTTGTGTTCAGCATGAGCCTTGAATTCTTGAAGTTTATGAACTACTTCATTCTTATGATGAAGGAAGAAGACCCAAGTGAATCTTGAAAAGTCATCAACAAATGTGAGTATGTAGCGGCCTTGGCTGACTGAAGTCACTGCAAATGGTCTTGCTAATATCATGTGAACTAGCTGAAGAACAACAGGAGCGAGAGAACACTTCCCTTTATCATACTTCTCCTTAAGATTCATATCCACTGAACAAGATGAACATTCTCCCTTAGAAAAGTTGATGTTGGGTAGACCTTTGACCATATGTTTTGAGCAAAGTTGCTGAAGAGAGTGGAAGTCAAGGTGACCAAACCGCTCATGCCATAAGTTGTTTGAAGTAGAGTGAGTTAACAAGGCTTGGGAAGGACTCTTAGGCACAAAGTGGGAGAAGAAGTAAAGCCTCTTGCCATCATTGACTTTCCCCACTGCTACCAAGGAATCATCTTTGAGACTTTGCACCATCACTGAATCGTGAAGGAACTCAACTTTGTGACCATCTCCAAGGTGAGTGACTTGGTAAACTGATAGTAGATTGGAACTCAGATTTGGAACATAGAGAAAATCTTTGAATTCCCCATCTTCCATTTCTACATGTCCTTTCCCTTCAACTTCCATCTTAGCATCATCTCCCACGAAGATGTGTGGTACCTTTGACTGCTTCAATGAAGAAAAGTGTTCCCTTGAAGAACCCATGTGGTAAGAGGCACCTGAGTCAAGTATCCATTCGGAAGAAGAATTTGAGTTTGCCATAAGTGCTTGACCTTTACCTTTTGAAGAGGTAGGAGTAGAATCCTTGGAAGTACATGGCACTTGAATCTTATTCTTCTTGAGTAGATTTTCTAACTCATCGATTCTTTTTGTTTTGCAATGATGCTCGTCATGATTTGGCTTTTTACAGTATGCACAAAAGAGTTTGTCCTTCTTTTCATTACTTCCTTTCTTGTTTGAAGAAGAACCGCCTTGTTGAGAGGAGTCATGTTGTGTCTCAGATTGTGTTTTCTGCTTCTACTGCTTCTTGTTGTTGTTGCTTTTTCCCCCTTGACTAGATTTGGAATCATCACTAGCCACCAAGGCTTTGGTCTTAGATGACTTGAGAAGTCCAAAATCCACCAAGTGAGATTGTTCAACAATCAACATGTCTGCAAATCCATCAAAGGAAGGCTTTTGGTAAGCAGATCCCATGGTTAACCTATGAGTATTAAAACTTGAAACAAAGTTGGCGTACTCAGAAAGTAGCTTCTTCAGAATGTGATGAATCAACCTGTCATCCTTCATGGGATTTCCACAATCTTTTAGAAGTGCCCTATACTCATTGACTTTAATGATATAATCCTAAATTGTATCATAATTTCTAGGATCTAAGAGAAGTAGATCATCCTCAATCTGAAATCCCTTTTCTTCATCCACTTTACCATACAACTGTTCAAGTTTATCCCAAGCTTCCTTAGATTCTAAACAATTTTTAATGTGAAAGAGAAGATCCCCATGTACACAACTCCTAATTACACCTAAAGCTTGTCGGTCTTGACTTGTCCAATCAATGAGTTCTTTAGCGTCAGTAGGTTTAGTGATTGTACCATCAACATAAAGACTATATCCTTTTTCCATTAATCTACTCCATGCAATATCTTTCCAAGTAGAATAGTTGCGTGAAGTTAGAGGAGGACATTTAAAATCCATGATGCAAAAATGAAAGAGCACAAAATAGAGACACAAGAACACAGTACACACCCCCCTTTTTCACTCAATCAAAAGACCCCCCCAAAAAAGATGCTTTGGCACTTTATAAGTAGTGCGTTTATAATGGGCCACTTGTCGAAATGAACAAAGTGGACTTTTTGATTTTACTTTTACAACTGCCTTATGAGGCTAAAATCTGTCACTTAAGCATTGTAGCTAAGTTTTATAACAATTTTAAAAAAGAATCAAAGCATACAATGCCAAAGAAGGCTTAATTCTGAAAGTGAGAAATTTTTCCACACAACCCTAGAATTTGACTTCAGATTTGGAAAGTAGATGAAAAAATACGCACTTTCAAAAAAAACAAAACCTGAAAAAGTGACCCGATGTGCCCGTACGGAGCTTCTGAAGTTGCAAAATGCAGGATGATGCAGGTACAATCACAAAAAAATGCAAATTCTGCAAAATCTATGCACCAAAACAAAAAAACAACACCACCACTAGAAAATTCAAATTTTTTTACCAAATGTCAAAAAAATTGCACCTGAATCGAAGTCTGGATGTCTAAGATATGGGCTTGCAAAGTCAGGCTGCCAAACTGAAAAGCAATCTGAAGAGGGGTCTTGAGGAAAAATTGTGAGTTTAAATTTGACGGTCAAATGGCCATCAACGCAGTTGAAAAATGCCTGGAAATGATGTTCAAATGGGCGCCAAATTTAACACCGTAAAATGATGACGTCAGCAAAAAGAACGCGCCCAGTGCTGATGTGGCAAGATGACATGTTGCTGACTGGGACATTCGTACTATACAGACAGACGTGTGTCAGGCCATACGCTAACATGGCAAAGGCTGACCAGATTTTGCATGGCACATGGCAATTTCGGATGAGTTGGCACTTAGCGTGTCAACTATGACATGTAGCGGAGAAGAACTGGTCTGCGTGGAGGAGGTGCGGCGGATTGCAGTCGCGTGCGTGGGTGAGCAGAGGGGCACTGCATGGCGCTTGATGCAGACTTTGACGTGGGTGAGAGTTTGCAGAGGATGTCCTCAAAATTCGTTGAGCTGCACCTGGATCTCGATGCAGAGGAATGTCGCGCCGGAGTCAGTCAACACTTGTCGAAAAATGCAAGTGTCGAAAGATTTGCCAAATGTTGTGCGGGAATTGCAGTGGGCAGGAGGAATCCATGTGTCAAAGGATGGGAGATTCAACGGGTTTTCCTGCGGGTTGCCAAACTGTTGTCTGCGGTGCCGGATTCAGTCTTGTTGTCGTCGGAATAACTGTGAACTTCGTCGGAGACGTGGGTTTTAATCCCACATTGATAGTGGGAGCATCTCTTGCGCTATTTAAAAGCAAACCTCCGCAGAGGTTCAAACAAAGGGTCCGTCGTGGCAATGTTGAAGGGGCCGCCGATGTTGGAGGGTCTTTGGCTGGCGGGTGGAACAATTTGCTGAAATTGTTTGCTCGCCGAGGTTTCTAGTTCCGCTCGCTATACGGCTAGATTTCAAAGGCCAAAAATAAATAAAGAAGTCCAGTGACAAACAAAATAAATCCCTCCAAATTGGCAGATCCGAGGTGTCACTGCTCGGGTCTGCTAAAAAAATTTCTCTGACTGTGCTCGAAGGACAAAAATTTCCGCAAAATATTGACAAAAATTACAGAGAAATTAAATATAGATTCGAAATTAATCAAATAAATCTGCGAAAAATAATCATACTCATACCGCAAATCGAGGCTCCAGGTTTCGATTTGCAAAAAAAATTTGCCTCACGGTCAACTTTAGGCCAAGGTAGGTGTGCTTATAGTCGATTTTCACCAGTTTAGCGTTCCAAACATAATGGAGAGGTTAGATCTGGTGCTGGACACTCCCAATTTTTGCAGCACTCTGAATTTAGGCTAAGGTGATGAAGCAAGCAAGAGGTCTCGAACGACTTGCAATGAGAAAGTCTCCAAGTTGCTCTGATACCATGTAAGAATTTGACTGAGGGCAAAATTCACCCAGGAACTAAAAACTCAAATACAAGCACACGGTAGACCAAAGAGAGAGAGTATGATCAAAATAACAATGTATTCAATAACTAGTTCCTAAGAGTACACTAGGAGTGCTTGAATACAAAGGCCCCAGTAGAGCTTCTAGAATGCATAGAAGTTAGCACCATGAAGTGTCATACAACCAAGCACATGTCCACCAGATATGAATTATCCTCCATTAAGCACGGAAGTAAGTGCGGTGATGTGAGGATAAGTTTACAAGGGTGGGACACACAAACAATGTTGTAGACACCATGTGCTCAAATAAAGTTGCATACTCTTGTGTTGTCAACATGACAACTCAAAAAGTATGCAAACTCCTAAGTGTCTCATAAATAAAAAATAATAAAATAATGCAATATAATTAAATAATGCATTAACCTAAGTAAACTTAAGTAAGTGTAATTAGTAAAGTACGTATTTACACCAACAAATTGTATTATGGTAATGATCAGTTTCAATCTCTCCAACTGTTGGCATAGTTGTCATTGTTCACAGGGTGAATAGGATCAGTTTCAGAAGTAGCTATCACAGTGACAAATTTATTTATCAACAATGTAAAAATTGTTGGGATTAGGTAAAAATATATGTGAACAAATTAATTTAAGTGTTGGTAGTTATCCTATTGTTGTTGGTAGTCAAAAAAAGTGTATACTTAGATTTAATAACTTTGGGAAAGACTTGAAAAAAGAGCATGAGTCATTCCAAAAGCATTCTCAAAATATAATACTCCAATAAAGGCAATTCTATTTTTTAAATTTTCTACAAAAAATGTGATTCCAATCTTTTGTAGATGATAATAATTTGATGTTAAAGTTGAGAATTTTTTGTACACATTGATTTATTCAACCTTTCCTAGATTTAACCTTATAAATCTAACCAAAATTAGTAAATATAAGGCAATTTTTAAAATAATGAATGAAGATTTTTTCCTTTATCTTCTTGGTCAATTTTTTTTGGAGTACTTAGAATCTTTTCCATCATTTTAACTTGAAAATCTTGTGAGTGACTCTTAAGCATGCCATAGAAGATGGTGATAATTGTCTTATTCGATTGAAATATATGCCACATTTTGGAAGTATTCTTGATGACCATAAATCATCTTAATATTATTAATAAATGAATGCTATAGTTTTACATCCTCATCACAACTTTCATTCTTAAGATAAGCAGCCATGTGTTTTGATGCACTTGAAATAAGTTCTAGTTCCTTAAGGGTATTGGACAAGGTTCTTAGCATGCCTTGATTGTTAGAATTACCTTTAAAAAAAAAAATTTGATGAAATTTTTTTGATATCCTTTTCAACATGTTTCCTTTCCACACTCCATTAATCTTTAAGTTTTATTTGTTGTTAATAATCTACCTTGAGGTTTCCAATAAAAAGTGACAATATTTTTTAAATTCATTTACAAGGCATTTCCCTATTTGCCAAATGTATTATTAGATCATTTGATGGTAATGCATCTAGGGAAATTATTGTTTGAAATTGTATCAGTTCCAACACCACACCTCTATGTCTCACTTGGAGAAGCTTGGAATTTTGAACCCTTCTAACTATGCAAGACTCCATTAATATTTACGTAATCAAGATCATTCAATGGGAACAACTAGTTACAAATTGACACCTTTCCCTTGATGTCATTTTTGTGAACATGTGGAGAACCTCAACTTTTTCTCCCTTGAGATCAACAAGGTTATAATGATATCCATAATGTCTCCAAATGCTTTTATTGTCTCAAGTCTCCTAGAATATGACATTTTGATATTTCAATGAGATTGACCTTTTCTCTCCATAAAATGCACTTAGTTTTGGAATACTCTTACTGTGGATATCATCATCTGCATTTGGAATGACAAGAACTTTATGATTTTTTTGAGTCGTATTACTAATTCTTATTTCTCTTTGTATATCATGTCTAGTAGCTATTATTTTCTCCAAAAGTTTCATGCAAATTTGAGTTCAAGCTTGCTAAACTACCCTGAAGGTTTCTTACATACATAATATTTTGGATCACTAAGGCGATGTAGACTATATACTATTGACAAGGTGTAATTCAAATTTTCCTCCCATTTGTGAGATCATAGGTGTGATCATAGCCCATCTTGTAGAAGAAGTCATTGCTTTTCTCCCATAACTATTGAAAAGTCTTCGTTTTCTCATAGTTTGTTCCCAATATTCCCCTCTTTGTAGAGATGTGTGGAGGCTAGATTGTCATGTTCTTCCATGTTTTCTCATTTGCCACCTTTCATCTCTTTAGTTCATCCATAGTAACATATATATAGAAAACTCCTATGGAGGAAGGTATTATCATTAGTTGGGAACCTCTTGATGACACCACCCTTAATAATTTATAGAATTTTTGTCTTGGAGATTGAGATCCACCTTATACTAATATAGTAACAACTACTTAATGTTATTACTCTGGTCTTTGTTCTAGACTCTATTCTACTAAACTTATTGGTGTACCTCTCTACCTTCTTATAAATATTTAAATATTTTATTTGAGCACAAAAAAATGAATAAGAACAAATTCAAAATTTTATAATGAGTTTGTTACCATGACAATAATTAATTAGATGATATTATAGAAAAGTAAATAATGTCTTTAAAAAAGGCAAGAGCCTATAATAAAATGGTAACTTGTGAGCCTTTCATTGGGGAGGTCTTGGGTTTGAATCTACTCAACTTTAATCCATTTCAAAATGAATGTATATGTACACTATATTTGACCTATATCATAGAGTTTTTTTTCCATGAAATCTGATTTTTTTTAATGAAAAAAAAAAAGCCTGAACATGCAATTCTAAAAACTTCTAGATTAAAATATGTTGAAATATTTTTTTTTTCCAAAAATATTTACTTTATATTCTGATCAAAGGCTTCTAGACAAATATTAATATCCACAAATCTTATTTGATTACAGTGATATTAACTTCATAATCTCCTCTTTTATTAGAGATATAATCAACACTAAAGAATTTGGATAGCATCAAGAGTCTTGTACTAGAATCCTCTCAACTATTTAGAGTGATAACTATGTGAACTTTAGTGGGACTACATTAGAATATAATAAAAATGACTTTAAATCTAATAATAGAAAACCATTAATTCACTCATTTTATATTCTAACAATCCAACTTAATTCACATTTGAGCTCAAACAAAATGATAATTACAATCAAACAAAAAACTAGGTGTTTCACAATCAACTTTTAGGTTTCTGATTTTTCAAATAGAATACTTTGGTCGAGACCATTAGAAAGGCCCCTAACCCTCCACTCAAAGGACTTTTACATGGAGATTTGATTGGGAATGTCACTTGTTACTACTTAAATCCTCTTGTAACAACACTGACATATTGTCTCTGCTTTCTATTTGGATCCATTTTAACCTCATTGACAAATTGTCTTTGCTTTCTATGTGCTATCTCTCAATGCAAACAACAGATGAAGACACCCAACCAAGGAACAATCGCTTGCAAATTTTCTAAAAAATAAGGGAACGCATAGGAATCCTTTTAAACTTGAAAACAAAGGCAACACAAGGAGCATGTGCAATTTTCATCAACAACAAATCATAAATGGTGAAAGTGGCGAGGAACTAAGCTTTCATGGTTTGAATGTTGGAAAATTCAAAACCAAAATGGAAGATGTTATCCCCTTCAAAGTCTTAACCAACTCTACAAAGTGGCGCATATTTTTAATCCATACACGGGTAGAGTATTAGGTGGGATAATGCAAACATTGAATTCAAATTAAAGTGTAGCCAGAGACTCTTTAGAGTCGGTGAGCTGGGATTGTTACTCGATTTGTTTACATCGTGATGGAAAATATATGGAAATAGAAGTGTTTAAGGGCTCACAAAAGTCACTCAAAGCGTCAACGCATCGAGTGTGCCATTCAAATTGGGACCCAAAGTCTCCCTCTTCCCCTTCCCCTTTTCTTCTCCCTCTTCCACAACCACAACAACCATCTTCGACAAAGGGCATAGAGAAGCTCTCTAATTTCAAAATATTAGGAAAGCTGGGACATGGTAGTAGAAGCATGGTTTACAAGGTCTTCCACCCCAAATCCTCCACCAATTATGCCCTCAAAGTCATCTACATGGACCATGATTCCTCCCCCACTTCCCACATTAACAGAGAGATGGACATCCTAGAAAAATAGACTCTAGCTATGTTGTCAAATGTGAGGGTGACTTCCAAGAGGGGGGGAACATCAATTTTGTGCTGGAATACATGGATGGAGAATCCCTTGCAGAGTTGTTGGAGGAGAGGACATAGATAAGCAAGTCCTACCTTGAAAAGGCTGCACAAAAAGCATTGGAGGGACTGAAATACCTTCAGAGCTAGAGAATTGTTCACAGAGATCAAGCCTGTCAATCTCCTAATTAGCAAGAATTACCAGTGAATCAAAATTGTAGATGTTGGGGTTAGTAGGATAGTAGCACATGCCATAGATTCGTGTTGCAATTCCTATGTGGGGACTTGTGCTTACATGAGCCTAGAGAGATTCATGCTACAATTCCTATGCGGGGACTTGTACTTACATGAGCCCAGAGAGATTCAACCTGCAGAGCTATAGTGGGAGATGTAATGGGTATGCAAGGGATATCTAGAGTTTGGGATTGACATAGTCTTAATGCTATGTGGGTACTTTCCCCTTTGTAGCAACTGGATAACATGCGGATTGGGCTGGACTAATGTGTGCCATTTATTTTTGAGAGCCTCCCTTTGCACTTTTTAGAACATCTACAAAGTTCTAGAGTTTCATCAGACGTTGTCTTGAGAAGGATGCAAGAAAGAGGTGGACGGTCTCATAGCTTTTGAAGCATCCATTTGAGCCGTGCAATATTAAAGTGCCCTTCCAGTCCTCAAATCTCTCAGAATGTGTGAAATTTTGTATGGATTTCAGGGGAAATCGATAGATTAAGCTTTACACCACCATTGCATTCCTTCTCTTGATCAAGGTAAAGCTCCAAAAAAGTTAAAATCATCCAACTGTAACGAATTTTTTGTAAGTTCAGTAGTTGAAATAAAAAGAGGCAATCGTGCAAGTGATTGAGATGTAGCTATCCTACGATTGTGACATCCAATTCATAAACTGCTCAAAAATGTCATTTAAATTGCTTACCTCTTGAGATTAGAAGAAGTTCGAGAATAGAAAGAGAGATCTTGGTGTGTTCAGCATGGTAGCTTCTCATCTACCTGCGTCTGGAACAAGTGCACAAAATTAAGGAAATTTGTCTCTGAATTTATGTCTTCAAAAAATCCACAAAGATAACAATCCTCAAAATATAGGTTAGAAGGGAGTATATATTTTGATGGGATGAAATCTAGTTTAATCTGCATATCAATAAAGATTTGATTTGCTAACAAGAAACCTTATTCGATTTGATTTTAATCTATGTATCAATAAAGATTTGATTGGATAGCAAGAAACCTTATTCGATTTGATTTGAACATCACAACTCATCATAACAAATGTCATTTGACAAATCATTGATGAGGAAGTAGTTTCCATCATTGTTTAATGGTAAATGGTAAGCAGTTTGTAGTGTCAGATAGGTTTGAGGTGAAAACCCCACCTATAATAGCCTTTTAGCTAATAATGAACCTAATTATTATTGTGCACAACAAGTGGTGAACAAAGAAATGTATCCACAAGTTTAAAACCAATCACAAGCCTCTAAAAAATGCATGCCTCTGAACCAGTATAGTCATTGGCCTTATGAGATAGGGAATAAAGGAGTGGAAGGCATACAATCTTTCATTGAGCTTCATTTGTCTCTTCATTTTGGAGATGAGCTTTTTGAACACTGTCAAGTGCTCTTCATAACACAATTTGATGACTCTGTTGTGAGAGTTGGAACCATTGAGAGCCGTGAGAGCTAGAACCACACATGAAATTCTCTGTACTTTTACTTGTGTTTTTGCTTCATCCATTACTGCAACTACTGCTATCATGTTGTGAGCTATTGCAACCTTGGTTTGAGCCGTTATAGAGAGCCATTGGGAAGGAGCATCTCATGCATTGGCCTCCACTTTCATTGGTGGTCGTGAGCTTTTCCTAAGCCGTGAGCCATTGCAGAGAGCTTTGGTCCATTGTTGGTGCCTTGATGGCTTCCACCATGGGTTTCTCAGCTATAGAGGTAGAGGGATAGTTTTGCACACATCAGTGAGGATTTTCAAGAGGCTTCAAATTGCAACGACAGAGTTTGGCTATTAAGTAGGTTGTATGTGAAATGTTTGAAAGATTGTCTGACACATGTTGAATTTTAACAATGACAACATCCAACTAGGGTTTGGACATCAACTATTTGACATAATGAATCCTAATTCTGTCACAATTTCAATAGATTGTTGATCATTTAGCAAAAGTAGAGAAGGATAATATAGGTTTAAAAGATACAGTTCTCTCTTTAACCAGCAACCTCTCTCAAAAATTACTCCTTCAGGGGTTAGAGGTTGAAGACAGACATACTGATATGAAGAAACAACTTCAACAAAACTTGGAACCTTACAAGCTGGATACAATTATTACTTCACACATTGTGAAGCTTTTAAAGGAAATGAACCAGTATGTGTGTCAACTATCTGATTTTGAGTCATGACTGTCTGATATCCACACACTAAAGGAGCAAAAATTTGAACTTGATAAGAGACACTGCTCCCTCGAGACATAAACAAAACAACAACTAAAATCTTAGGCATCTATTTGTAACAACCCCAACCCAGTATCTCTCTTTGGGGTGGCGAAATTGGTCCAAACCAAGATGGTTGATGAATGGATTAGGTGTGCCTGTGAGCTAAACTTGAGGGTTTTCCGTCTCCGTCATTCTTCTGAGCTTCTTGCAGTGGGCTACTCCTTCATTAAAGACCAACTAGATATCACTGACATTTCACTAGATTCTGCCTGGGTCGAATATGACAATACCCTTTTTATCTGGTTCCTCTCATTCGCTGACTGCCTTTGGGCTCTTAGGGCAAAGAGGAAGCTCTTCTCTCTCCCCTTCAAGATTTATCTTGACAAGGATCTTACTAGATTCAGGTGACATAACTTAAGTAGGCTCAGGCTCTTATTGTGATTGTCTAATGGGAGGGTAAATGGGCAGTGATTAGAATCCTCAAGGTGGTGATTCAAGACACTTTTCATGTTGGTTGGGACTCGAGGTCAGCCTCTACAACCAACTCCAGCAAGTCCTAAATGTTGCATTCTAGGACATGTCCTTGGTGGCAGTATTAAGTAGGCTTGAGTTCTTGTCATGGGTGCTTGACTATCAAAACCTCATGGTAGTGATTTGAGACACTTTTCTTATAGGTTGGGAGTCATGGTTGGCCTCTAAAACCATTTGATGTGCAAACAACTTCGCCGCACTATCACTATCACGACCTTCTTCTTTTCACCCTTTTTTTGCCCTTATCTCTAGCTTGGGGTATGATGCATCCCTACCATCAACCTCTCCAACTCTAGGTGACCCCGTGATGCACCTCTTCACCAGCGACACTCCTCTTGTTACACTCATCGACATCGTAGTGCCCCTGGTCGCCCCTATCTATTTCATTGTTGGACCTTTTCTTTCTCTTTTTCTCTCTTCTTTGAGATTGGTTCCCTTCTTGTTGGGGTGGTTCTCGCTCTCTTCTTCATCTTTTTCTTTTGTTCTTGTCCTGGGCCTTCCTTCTGTGTGGATTTCTTTGTACCGAGTAAGGATTGTTGATCCTCTTCATCTTCTTTTGTTTTTGTTCCTGTTCTTTTGCGAATGTCGTTTGGTGTCCTTCTGTTGGTTGCTTTCTTGGTTGTAAGTTTTCAGTCCCATAGACTCGTGTTGGTCATTTGTTAGACATTAATAGATTTATCTTATCTAGAAGATAAATGTCATCATAAAAACAATCTTTCTATCTATTCTATAGAACTCTAAAATAATGGTTCACCCTTTAATTCCACTCTATAAAGATCTTGGTTTTTCCCTATCCACAACATTATCATTTCTGGTTTTTGGTACTCTGAGAGACTTTCCAAATGAAGAGGAAGGATGTAATTGGCATGTTGCAGACATTATTAATTGTTGTTATTGCAATTTCTAACCAATTCTAGGATTTGTTTAAAGAAGATTAATTCACATGTTTTTCCAAATAGTTTCTAAAAACATTTTTTTCCCTTCAAATGAGGAATTCAGCCTCTTCAAAAACAATTACTAATAAAATATTCAAAATACAATCATGCCTTTGTTAGCATGAATGTTGATGATATTCCTATGAAGGAGTAAGTTAGCAATGCTGGAGACATTATTCAAAGCTTATGTGTTGCATTCATGACATTGTTTGTCATTAATGTCAACATACTTGTTATTATGTGAAGACTTGTAGAACAACATATAAAGATTTATTTTGTGTGGTTCAAGGATTGGACAAGTCATAACTTACACACCTAACTTTACAAGAGAGACTCTTCTTGTGAGACTGCAAACATCTGAAATGTGGATGAAACAAATTGGAGAATTGCCTAGAATAGAAACTACTTTTAGTGTACAAAGAGACAAACTTGTTGTTTAGTGTGGAGTTTGATCAGTCCCCAAGTGGGAGATTGTTAGTTTGTGGTGATTGATCAGGAAAGTATTGTACATACTTCATAAATTTTTTGGGGTTCAGGTTGACATTGTGGCCAACGTATGGTCGACATATGGCTGATATGTTGTAACCCTAAAGTGCTAAAAATACTTGTATAAAAGGGCTTAGGGTTAGGGATTGTTTAATTGTTGTGATGTGAAAATTGGTTCTTGCAGCGTTATTGAGTTGTAAGTGATTACATATTGTAATCAGGTTGTAATCATTGGATTATAATAATATCGGACTTACTATTTGGTGGACATAGTCTACGAATTGGGTGAACCATGTTGAATCTTGGTGTCTTGTGTTCTTTTCTGTGTGATCTATTATTTTCTGTTATTGGTTATATTTGCATGTAATTGTTATTTCTGTCTATGGTTTAATCCTAACAAGTGGTATTAGAGCGAGGTTGTATTCAGTTATCTGTTGCAGTAAAGTCTCATGGTTAAGTGGGAGTCACATAGTTGTGTGGGAGCAATGGCAGACAAAGGTAAGCTAAAGGTGGAGAAGTTTAATGGGCAGAACTTTCAGTTATTGAAGATGCAAATGGAGGACTATCTTTATCAGAAGGATTTATGGAAGCCATTGGAAGGAAAATTCAAGAAACAAAGAACTATGTTAGATGAGGACTGGAATCTTTTAGATAGAAAGACACTTGAAAGTATTCGATTATGTCTGACACCATCAATGGTATTTAATATTACAAAAGCGAAGAAGACATAAGAGTTGATGCAAACCCTAGCAAAACTATATGAAAAGCCCTCCACTTCAAACAAGGTATTTCCTATGAAGTGTTTATTGAATATGAAAATGGTAGAAGGTGAATCTGTTGTAGATCATTTAAATGAGTTTAATACTATTACTAGTTACTTACCTTCTATGGGTATCAATTTTGATGAATAAATTAGGGCTCTCTTGATTTTGTGTTCTTTTCCTGAAAGCTAGAATGGCTTGGTAATGGCTGTGAGTAATTCTGTTTCTGAATCTAGTACCCTAAAATATGATGATGTGATTGGTATTATTTTGAGTGAGGAAACTCATAGGAAATTCGCATGTTGATCTACATCAGGAAGTGCTCTGAATGCACAAAGTTGAAGCAACACAATTGAGAGAGGAAATAATTCTAAAAATCGTGAGAAATTAAGAGGAAAGTCAAAGGGGAGGAGGTCTCAATCAAGAGGACTAAATGGCTACTTGTATTGTGGGAAACTAGGGCATAAAAAGAAAGATTGTTGGAATCAAAAGAAAAATGAAGGAGATAAACCAAATGTAGATAAGGAGGCAAATGTGGTAAGTAAAAAATCTGAAGATGATCCTTTGCTTTTGTCTTTAGAATGTGTTGATGATTCATGGGTTTTAGATTCTAGTGCTTCATTTCATGCTACACCTCATAGAGGTTATTTCATTGATTATGTCCAAGTGGATTTTGGGCTTGTTTATTTGGAGGATAATGAACCCTGTCAGATTGTTGGAAAGGGAAAAGTTAAGATTAAGTTGCAGAATGAGAATTATTGGCTACTACATGAGGTAAGACATGTTCCAAGGCTAAGTAGGAATTTAATTTTAGCAGGGCAACTCGATGATGAGGGTTGTGTAGTTACTTTTAATGATAAAAATTGGAAGGTTTCAAAAGGTCTCCTTGTAGTAGCAAAAGGTGCGAAAGTAGACACCTTATATCTTTGTACAGGTCATATTGTTCCTTCTACTTTAATTGTTTAAGAGAAAAATGAATGTTCAGGAACAATTCTTGTAGTTGAGCAAGGAGAACAAATAGCTGCTGTAAATTTTGATACAATGTTGTGGCACAACAGACATGGGCACATGAGTGAGAAATGTATGAAAGTAGTTCATTCAAAGAAAGTTTTATTAGGTCTGAAATGTGTTAATATGGATTTTTGTAAAAGTTGTGTATATGGAAAACAAAAGAGAGTGAGTTTTGTGAAGACTTGGAAGGAAAATAAAAGAGAGAAATTAGAGTTTGTGCATATCGATGTATGGGGACCAGCTCAGGTATCTTCCCTTGTTGGCTTTCATTATTATATTATATTTATTGATGACGCAACTAGAAAACTCTGGATTTATTTCCTTAGAAATCTGATGTATTTCAAACTTTTAAGAAATGGAAATGCTTAGTTGACAATGAGACTGGTAAGAAATTAAAATGTCTCAGATCTGATAACGGTGGTGAGTATTACAGTCATGAATTTGAAGATTATTGCTCCACTAATGGCATTCGTAGACAAAAAACTATTCCAAGGACTCCACAAGAAAATAGAATGGTTAAACACATGAACATAACTATAATAGAGCGTACAAGGAGCATGATGTTGCATACTGGGTTACCCTTACACATGTGGGTAGAGGCTGTCAATACTGTTGTATATTTGATTAATATAGGTTCTTCTACTCTTTTGGGTTGTGGTATTCTAGAGGAAGCATGGATTGGTAAGAAGGTGAGTTATTCTTTTCTCAAAATTTTTGGTTGTGAAGCATTTGCTCATATAAATTCTAAAAATAGAACCAAGCTAGAAGTTAAGTCAAAGAAATGTGTATTTGTTGGATATGACATTAATGAATTTGGTTATAGGCTTTAGAATTTTGAAAATACTTGTATAAAAGGGCTTAGGGTTAGGGATTGTTTTCTTGTTGTGATGCGAACATTGGTTCTTGTGGTGGTATTGAGCTGCAAGGGATTACATATTGTAATCATTGGATTGTAATAATATCAAACTTACTGTTAGCCCAGGAATTGGGTGAACCACATTAAATCTTGGTGTCTTGTGTTCTTTTCTGTGTGATCTATTAGTTTTTGTTATTGGTTATATTTGCATGTAATTGTTATTTCTGTTTGTGGTTTAATCCTAACAAAACCTATGTTGACAAGAATACAAGTACTGTTCGAAACAATAGTCCACCAAGATAACTGAGAGGGGGGGGGGGGGGGGGTGGTGAATCAGTTATTTGAGAATTAAAACATTTATCTTCTTTAAATAAACTTAACCATTCAACCAAAGTAAACAACAACCATAATAAGATGCACATAAACAATTACACTAGATATGTTGACTAGGGAAACCTTTGATCAGAGGGAAAACCCTAATGGGAATGATGCCCACAAGATGATATACTAATATAAATATTCATTATTAGAGGATGAACTCTATTAGGAGTCTATTATAACATTTAGTAGATAGAGTCCCTGTTAGGAGACTTTGAATCCTTGTTAGGAGATTCTAATCCTATTAGGAGTTATGGTATAATGTATGCAAGATGAGCCCACTTCCCAAACATGTAATTTCAACTACAAGAAGAGCTCACTGCTCAAACAAGTAATTTATTGTTATAAATTCTTCTTTCCTTTGTTCTGTCAACCAAACCAATCATTGTTAGACCTTGTAAACTAGGTCATGAACCTCAGATCCAAATATCAAACCTTAGATCACCTAGTAAAACCTCGGCAATGAAGTTTCCTTCACTTCCACTCTACTCTGCTTTGTTGCTAATAATTACTTCACATTTCGCTCTTACTGCTACTTACAAATATTATCTCATCCATGCTAGATAAAGGAAAATGTCCTTCCTTTATACCGAGTCCATAAAACAATTCTTTGAGTCAGTTGTTAGACCTTCTCAATTAATTACTATAGGACCACATTAAGAATACGTTAAACTTAGTGATAACATTAATCTTTCGCCTTGCAACTTGAATAAGTTTCCATACATGTGATATTATGACTAGTGAACTTAGCCATGTCATCACCAACATGTCTTCTTCATGTGCTCAACCTCTATTCTCATAATATCAAATCTCCTAAGAGATATAACAAGTTTACCAGAACACACCTTTGTAAACTCTATCTCAAAAAAAACATCACAAAAACTTACACAACTTCTTCTAGACTTATCATTTCATCTTTCAACATTAACTGCATATACTAGATACTCAGAAGTATCTCCCATAACCTTAAATAGTTAAAATACTTAACTAGCCATCCATACCAATTTGATCTTTTTGTTGTTCTTCTGTCAGATGCCATTAAAAATTGCTATGTTGACATCAATGACAAACTCAATCATGAATGTAACATATCTACAATACTCCCCCCTAGGAATATCATCAGCATTCATGTTTACAAAAATCTCCCCCTATGGCATTGATGGCAACATAGATGAAAAACATCTAGTTCCAATAATACCAACAAAAGATTGTTCATCTTTTCAAATTCTCTTCATCAATCATTCTCCCACATTGATATACCTCAATGTGCTTTCTGTCAAACTATCATTCCATGCTGCACTTCTTTCAAACATACTATACTCATGTCAAACTTTTTCAACTATTTTTTTATGCCAAACTTCTCCCTCATTGACATCAATGTCAAAGATTTCAGCAACCAACTTTATTACATCAAAATATGCAACAACTGATTCTTACTAGCTCAAGTGTCCAAAGACACTGTTTAAAAACAACATCCAACTAGAGTCCTAGATGACTCTGTCCATCACAGATACTCCCCCATACATGAAGCATCAACATTCAATCCAGACAACAATGATGCTTTATTACATTGGATTGATGCACTCTTGCATCTTCTACTCTGATATAGGAAGGGGTATAACCCGAAGCATACCTCACAAATACTCAAAAGTCTCTTTGGGAAGACGCTTAGTGAATATATTGCAATCAGCTCTTTAGTGCTCACATACTCCAATCTAATTTCCTTTTTTGCAACTTTCTCTCTCAACATATGATACTTAATAGAAATGTGTTTGATTTTTGAATGCAACACTGAATTCTTAGACATATTTACCGTGCTTGTGTTGTCACAATGTATAACAAGTTCATTGATTTCTATCTTTATATCCTTCAACATCTGCTTTATCCAAATGACTTGATTGCAATTGTTTGCTATCGCAACATATTCTGTTTCTGTTGTGCATTGTGATGTACAATCCTGCTTGCTTAGCCAAGAAACCAATCTTCCTCCAAGAAAGAAGGCTCCACCACTAGTGCTCTTTCTCTCATTCATACTGTTTGCCCAATCGACATCAGTATAAACACTTAGAGTAAAATCATTAAATCTGTCATACCATAATCCCAAATCAGATGTTCCCTTCAGATATCTAAATATCCTTTTGACTGCTACATAATGTGCTTCTTTGGGATTAGCTTGGAATCTTGCAACAATTCCAACTGCATTTGCTATATTTGGCCTTGTGTGAGTTAGATATTGCAATCCTCCAATCATAGATCTGTACTTCTTTTGCTCAACAATAGGTGTCTCATCCTTTGTAGACAACTTGTGTCTAGTTACCATAGGTGTTCCAATAGGTTTGCATGTTTTCGAACCAAACCTTTTCAGTAAATCCTTCAAGTACTTAGTCTGAGAAATAAAGATTCATTTTTTATTTTGTACAATCTGCAATCCTAGAAAATATTTCATCTCTCCTATCATACTCATCTCAAATTCTTTCTTAATCTCCTCAGCAAACTTCTCACTTTCTTCATCATTTCCTCCAAATATGATATCATCAACAAATATTACCAAAATCATCAAACCATTATCAATTTTTTTCCAAAAGAGATTACCATTTTCCATACCTTTTTTATATCCAAGCTTTGTCAAATGCTTGTCCAACCTCGCATACAAGATTCTCGATGCTTACTTCAAGCCATACAATACTTTCTTTAGTCTACATACTATGTCCTTGTCATCTATCAAAGGGCATACTTCACGTTGCTCAATGTACACTTCTTCAAGTTCTCCGTTCAGAAATGCTGACTTAACATCCATTTGATATACTTTGAATTTCTTCTGTGCTACATAGGCTAAGAATAATCTTACTACTTATATTCTAGCCACTGGAGCATAGGTTTCTTCAGAATCTATCCCTTCTTGTTGTGAGTAACCTTTACATACCAATCTTGCTTTGTTTCTTACAACTTCACCTTGTTCATTTCTCTTATTTCTGAATACCCATTTAGTTCCTATCACATTCTTGTCTATTGGTCTGGGAACCAATTCCCATGTCTCATTCTTTACTATCTCATCCAATTCCTCTTTCATAGCTTGTTTCCAATAATTATCTTTGGATGCTTCATCTACATTCTTGGGTTCAACTTGAGATATCAAACATAGTTCTTCATTGACTTTGCTTCTTGTCATCACACCTTTATCTTTGCTTCCAATGATCTTTTCGAATGGGTGATTCTTTATCATATTCTTTCCTAAAGTAGGAGTTTCTATCTCAACTCTTGGCTCAACCGAAGGTTCCAAGCTTTGTTCCTACCTTAGCTCTCCTTCATTCTGCAAATCATTGTTAGTCTTAAGAAATACTTCATCATTCTTTGGCTTAGTAACAACATCATCATATGAATTGTAATCAACTATTCTCTCTTGTATCCTTAATTTCTCACCAATTCTTACATTTGCACTTTCCATAATAGTCTTAGTTTTCTGATTATAACATCTATAAGCCTTTCTTTTCAATGAATAATCAAGAAACATACCTTCATCACTTCTAGTATCAAACTTACCAATATCATCATCTCTTTTGATATAACACTTACTCCCAAAAATTTTGAAATACTTAACTGTAGGTGAGTGACCAGACCACAGTTCATAAGGGGTCTTGTTTGTGTCTTTCCTGACTTGCACTTTGTTCATAGTGTAGATTGTTGTATTCACAACTTCTCTCCAAAATGTCTTGGATACATCATTCTTAGCTAACATAGCTCTTACAACTTCTATAACTAACCTATTCCTTCTCTCTGCAATGCCATTTTGTTCAGGGGTTCTTGGAGTTGATAACTATCTTTTGGTTCCATTTTCTTCACAAAATATATTAAACTCATTTGAAGTAAATTCTCCTCCTCTATCTAATCTTAAACATTTAATCTTCATACCAGATTCATTCTCAACTCTATTCTCGAATATGTTAAACTTATCAAATGCCTCAGATTTGTCTTTAAGAAATGCAACCCACATCATTCTAGAAAAGTCATCAACTAGAATCATAAAATACCTTTCACCATAGAATCCTTTAGTCTTTGTAGGAGTGCTAAGATTTGTGTGTACAATCTCAAATTTCATTTTAGTAGTAAACTTCTTGTAGGGAAAAGAAGTTCTGTTTTGCTTTGCCAAAACACACTCTTTGCAAATTGTATTAGTAGGCTTTACAATCTTTGGAAAATCTCTAACTGCAAACATATTACTAGTCTTCACAATACTGTCAAAGCTTATATGACAAAATCTCTTATGCCATAACCAACTGTCATTGACTTTTGCAACCAAACATGTCATTTTAGTGGGATTCAATTCAAATACATTACCTCTAGATCTAGTTCCTATTCCAATTAGCTTTCTATCTGTCTTTGATCATGCATGTTTTCTTTGTGAACTATAACTAATAACCTTTGTCTACTAGTTGTCCAACAGTCAAAAGATTGTGCTTTAAACCATCAACAAAGTATACATCCTCAATGTTAATTTTACTATCGAGACTTATAGATCCAATACCTTTAACTTGGCATGTTGTAGTGTTTCCAACTCTGAAAATGCCTCCATCCTAACTTTTGAAGTCAACAAACTTGTTCACATCACTAGTCATATGATATGAACAACCGTTGTCAATTATCCAATCAGATTTCTTCTCAACCTGTGACATCAAAGCTACTTTCTCTGGACTTTCTTCTTTAATTACCACAAATCAAATTTCATCATCACTAGCACTTAATGCTTGTTCACCAAAATCATTTTCTTCATTTGCATACAAACACTCTCTATCTTTTCTAGGTTTATAATTTCCTTTATACTTTTTCTCTCTTTTAAGACACTTAGATGCATAATGACCATATTCATCACAAGTCCAACATTTAAATATTTTCTTACCTCCTTTTTCTCTTCTTACTAGAAGGGCTACTCCTTCAATCTTTTTGTCCTCCTTAGATTTTCTGCTACTAGCAACATCTCCTCTAGCACTTGTGGTCCTAGATAAATTAGGTCAAATGTTCAAGGCACTAAAGACTGTCTAAGTTCATTCTCGACTGCTTCAAGTCTTCCAATCAATGTCTCCTTTGTGAAATCTTTGGTACAAGATATCAAAAATTGTATCATCTGAACTGTTGATTTAAATGGTGGTATTAGAGTCTTCAATATCTTCCATATAACCTCATCATTTTCTTTGGTTCCTCCTTGAGATCTAATACTCATAATAATTTCTGATATCCTACCTATATATGTTCTTACAAATTCATCTTCCATCATTTTAGCATCTTGAAAAGCACAAATCCAACTTTGTAACCTCAACTTCTTAGAATATGCATCACCTTCAAAACTAGTTTCCAAAGCTTTCAAAATCAAATGTGAAGTAGCAAGCGATTTTACCTAATTGTATTCAATTTCAAGAAGTGCAGTCAATATTGCTTCTCTAGCTCTCATGTCGTACATAAAAAAGATCTCTTTTTGCCTCAATATAAGTCTCAAAATCCTTTTTAGCAATGATTGTCTTCGCTAATTTTGTCAAGATCCAATATCTTGGACCCATACACAACAACTGTGTCTTCATCTTTTCTTTACTGCTATCATAATTTGTTCCATCGAACTTTAGACTATCTTTTTTGAACACACTTGCCATGGATCTCCCAAAGTTGTTAAACTTTATCTTCAAGGACTTGATGCTCTAATACCAATTGTTAGAAACAATAGTCTGCCAAGATAATTGGGGGAGGGGGTTTGAATCAATTATCTGAGAATTAAAACATTTATCTTCTTTAAAGAAACTTAACCATTCAGCCAAAGTAAACAACAACCATAATAAGATGCACATAGACAGTTACACGAGATATGTTGACTAGGGAAACCTTTGATCAGAGGGAAAACCTTGGTGTGAATGATGCCCACAAGATGATGTACTAATATAAGTATTCCTTGTTAGAGGATGGACCTTGTTAGGAGTCTATTACAACATTTACTACATATAGTCCCTGTTAGGAGACTTTGAATACCTGTTAGGAGATTCCAACCCTATTAGGAGTTGTGGTATAATGTATGCAAGATGAGCCCACTGCCCAAACATGCAATTTCAACTACAAGAAGAGCTCACTGCTCAAACAAGTAATTTACTGTTATGTTCTTCTTTCCTTTGTTCTGTCAACCGAACCAATCACTATCAAACCTTGTAAACTAGGTCATGAACCTCAGATCCAAATATCAAACATCGGATCACCCAACAAAACCTCGACAATGAAGTTTCCTTCACTTCTACTTTGCTTTGCTCTGCTGCTTATAATTACTTTGCATTCCACTCTTACTACTGCTTATAAATATCATCTCATCCATGCTAGATTAAAAAAAATGTCCTTCCTTTATATCGAGTCCATAAAAAAATTCCCTGAGTCAGCTGTTAGACCTTCTCAATTAATCATTATAGGACCACATTAAGAATGTGTTACACTTAGCGATAACATTTATCTTCCGCCTTACAACTTGAATAACTTTTTGTACATGTGATATTATGACTAGCGAACTTAGCTACATCATCACCAACATGTCTTCTTCATGTCATCAACCTCGATTATCATAATATCAACTCTGCTAAGAGACATAACAAGTTTATCAGAACATGCCTCTGTAAACTCTATCTTAGAATAGACATCACCAAAACCTACATAACTTCTTCAAGACTTATCATTTCATCTTCCGATGTTGACTACATTTACTAGATACTCAGAAGTATCTCCCATAACCTCGGATAGTTAGAGTACTCAACTAGCCATTCGTACCAATTTGATCTTTCCGCTATTCTTTTGTCAGATGCCACAAAAAACTGCTATGTGACATCAATGATAAACTTAGTTATGAATGTAACATATCATCATAGTAACACATCTACAATACTTCCCCATAGGAATATTACTAGCATTTTTGTTTACAACAAGTACAAGTGGAGATTATGCCACTAGTGACTGAACACGAGAAGAAGACCAAAAGATTGATGAAGGACTTGCCCTACTTATGAAGAGACAACCTTAAGGTAACAAAATTGTTATTTATTGAACATGTAAAGAACTTGGTCATTATTCTTGGAAGTTTCCTAAGAGAGAAGAGAAGTTTAAGCCTAGAGAGCCTTACAAGTCAAAAGTATCTAAGGATTGTTTCTATGTTGATGAGGATAGTGAAGTTGATTTTAAGATGATAAATTTGTTAAAATATAGTGATGATGAATGTAATGAAATGATATTGTTGCCATTGAGGAAAAAATCTCTGGAAAAGAAGTTTAAGAAGAAAAAGCATTAGTATCACAAATTGAAAAGAAAAAGCCTTATTGGATTATAGATAGTGGTTGTTCCCATCATATGACTAGAGATATGAATAAATTTGTTGAATTCAATAGTTATGATGGAGGAGTAGTTAAAGTTGGAAATAATTCAACTTGTCACATAAAAGGAAAATTATTTATTACACTTGATAAAAAGACTACCACTAAATATGTTTTCTTTGTGGATGGTTTGAAACATAATCTTTTGAGTGTTGGACAACTAGTTGACAAGGGATATCAATTGCAGTTTACAAAGAATACTTGCATGATCAAAGATAAAGATGGTCAGTTGATTGGTATTGGTACAAGAACAAGAGACAATGTATATCAATTGAATTTTTCTAAAATGTCATGTTTAGTTGCAAAAGTGGATAATAGTTGGTTATGGCATAAGAGATTTTTTCATGTCAACTTTGATAACATTGTGAAGGTTGGTACTACATTTGCAATTAGAGATTTGCCTAAGATTGTGGAACCTACTAACATGATGTGAAAATAATCTATATTGGCAAAATAGAAGAAAAAATCATTTCCAAGAAAAACATTTACTACTTTAGTGAAATTGGAGATTGCGCATACATATTTTAGTGGCCCTACAAGAACAAGAGCATTTTATGCTTCTTATTGATTATTTCACTAGAATGATGTGGATTGCATTTTTGAGAGATAAATATAAAGCTTTTGAGAAATTCAAGTTATTCAAGAGCAGAGTTGAAAATGAATTTGGTCTGAAAATTAAATGCTTGAGATCTGATAAGGGAGGAAATTTTATTTCAAATGAGTTTAACAATTTTTGTGAAGATGATGGTATAAAGAGACAACTTTCAACCCCTAAAACACCACAACAAAATGGAGTATCAAAGAGAAGGAACAAATCAGTTACAAAGGCAACAAGACTAATGATGTTTGAGAATAATGTATCACATGTATTTTGGAGAGAATTAGTGAACACAACAATACACACTATGAATAGAGTGCCTATTAGACAAGGTATTGGTAAGACAACTTATGAACTTTGGTATAACATGCACCTTCTGTAAAATACTTTAGAAACTTTGGAAGTAAATGTTATATTAAACGAGGGCGGGGGCCCTAGCTCGGTTGGCTAAATCTTCCCTATTGCAGGGGGTTGGTCACGGGTTCTAGTCTCCCCCGTCCCGTGGTACTGGTGGGTGTATCGCACCAACGCTACCGATCACGTTAAAAAGTTTACCCGACGCATTAAAAGAGTAAAAAATTAAAAATTAAAAAAATGTTATATTAAACGAGATGATGACAATGGAAAGTTTGATTCAAGAAGTGATGAGGGGATGTTTCTTGGTTATGCTTTAAAGAGAAAAGCATACAAACATTTTAATTAAATATCAAAGAGTATTGTTGAAAGTGCTAATGTAAGAGTTGATGAAAAGTTTAGAATTTAGGAAAGGATACGTGATTACAATTCTGATAAAGAAAATAATCAGAGAAGTAATATTTTGAATGATGAACATAAATTATTTTATGAAATTGACATTGATTTGCAAAATGAATTACAAGGATAAGAACCTAGAGTCAGAGTTGAAACTGTGACACCTAACATAATTGTTGAATAGATAATTGGAAGTGTGAACAAAGGAGTTGTGACAAAGAACAAGGTAAGTGAATGAATCCAAGGATGTTGACGAAGCTTGTAAAGATGATTATTGGATTAAGGCTATGACAGAAGAACTACAACAGATTGAGAAAAAAGAGAGTTGAGAATTGGTTCCTAGGCCTAAAAATAAGAATGTTGTTAGAACTAAATGGATATTTAGAAACAAGATGAATGAACAAGGTGAGGTGGTAAGAAACAAAACAAGATTGATATGTAAAGGTTATTCGTAGCTATAAGGAATTGATTTTGAAGAAACTTTTGCACTTGTTGCTAGATTAAAAGCAATAAGAATGTTTTTGGCATGTACAACTAACAAGAACTTTAAAGTATTCAAATGGATGTCAAATCAGTTTTTCTAATTGGAGATCTGGATGAAGAGGTATACATTGAATAGCCTAATGGTTTCCCTTTGAAAAATAGGGAGGATATGGTGTGCAGATTGAAAAAGGCAATGTATGGATTGAAACAAGTGCCTAGAGCCTAGTATGCAAGATTGGATAAATATTTGACAAGTTTGATATTTGTGAACGATAATGTTGATAATAATTTGTATCTGAGAAAGAATGATAATAGTTTGCTAATTATTGAAGTATTTGTGGATGAAAATATTTTTGGAGGTATTGATGAAGGAAGTAAGATATTTTCAGAAGAAATGAAGAAGCAATTTGAGATGAGTATGATTGGAGAGATTAAATATTCCTTGGGATTACAAATTGTATAGAACAATGATGATTTTTTATATATCACAAGCTCAGTATCTTAGGGGTTTGGTAAAAATATTTGGATTGGAAAGTTGTAAACCTGTTGGAAAACCTATGGTAACTAGATGTAAGTTATCTAGTAAAGATGAATTCCCTAGTGTTGAACAAAAAAATACATATCTATGATTGGTAGTTTGCCGTATTTGACACATACTAGACTTGATATAGTAATGTAGTTGGAATTATGTCTAAATTATAGGAAGATCCTAAAGAGACACATTATACAATAGTAAAAAGAATTTAGATATTTGAAAGGAACTTCTAATTATGGATTATGGTAAATGGCAGGTCACATGATTTTACTTAATGTGCACACATTGATGCGAACTGGGCAGGAAGTGTAGATGACAGGAAGAGCACTAGTGGTGTAGCATTCTTCTTAGGAGGAAGATTGGTTTCTTGGTTGAGCAAGAAATAGGATTGTATTTCACAAAGTACAACAGAAGTAGAGTATGTAGCAACAACAAATAATTGTAATCAAATAATTTGGATGAAGTGGATGCTGAAAGACATTATAATTGAGTTTACAAAGCCTATTATCACAGATTGTGATCACACATGTACAATAAGAATGTCAAATGATCTAGTTTTACATTCAAAGACAAAGAATATATCTTTTAAGTATTGTTTTTTATGAGATAAAGAGAAAGAAATCATATTGGAGTATGTTAGCACAAAGGAGCAGATAACATACATATTTAGAAAACCTTTGGTTTAGGACACATTTGAGTACTTAAGAGGTATGTTAGGGGTTATGTCCCAACCTAATTTTGAGTCCTTGATGCAAAGATTGCATCAATCTAGTTGGTAGCAGAGCACTATTTCTTTATCTAGACTGGATGCTTGATGCTTCTCCTATGGGGGAGTATCTGTGTTTGAGCTGAGTCAATGAGGACTCTTGGTACTAGTATTTAACAGAATCTTTGGACAGTTGAACTTATTTTAGATTGTGTTGGAGATGATTGAACTTAGAGAATTGATATAATGATGTCTTTATCATTAATGTCAATGGGGGAGAGATGAGTGCATTAAAAACATTATACTTGATACATCCTTTGGGGGAGAAATGTGTATATGAAGGGGAGATGGTTATCTATGGGTGAGATTAACACCTTCCTTCTGCATTGGTTACATTCATGGGCAACATGAATGGGGGAGAAAAGGAAGACAAGGAAGAAATATATTGCAAATGAAATGTATTGTAGACGAGCAAGTGATATATTTGATATTCATGAAACTTAGATGTTTTTCATCTATATTGTCATCAATGCCAAAGGGGGAGACTATTAGCATGAATGTTGATGATATTCCTATGGGGGAGTAAGATAGCAATGCTAGAGATATTACTCAGAGCTTATGTGTTGCATTCATGATAGTGTTTGTTATTGATGTCAACATACTTGTTTGTCATGTCCACACACACACACACACACACACACACACAATTTTAATACTATAATGTATTAAATTAATAAAATAAATAATATTTATATCACTATTGAGAATGATAATATCATTAATATAGATATAATATATGTAATGTGTAATTAAACTTATATAATATAATCTATATATTGATATATTATATATTATTGTTAATTTAATTATATAATTAATATAATTTTTTATATTATGAAAAGACAGGACTCTTACTATTGAATAAATATATAGAGAGAATAAAAACTTGACAAGGGACTATCTCGAAAAAAGGAAAGAAAATATATGCAAAATTAGGTTTATAAACAAATGTCCAGATCAGGACATTACATTGTTACTTTGTGAAGACTGACAAAACATCAGAGAAATATTTGTTTTGCATAGTTCAAGGATCTAAGATCAACTTATGCACACTTGAGGATATGTTCTACAATATGGCTAGATGATGCAACCAAGACATCATATGGAAATATGAAGACTAGACAGAGTTACGAGGATTTTGGTGAAGGTAGATTTTAGACAATCTTTCTGGAAAACGGGTACTATTGTTTGGATTCTATCTCCTCACAGAGTTGGAATTGGCTTAAGCAGATTAAGACAGAGATTGAAGATGTATTAGAGATGCCTTGGTTAAGAGGGCATAATCAAATGTTCATCATCTAAAATTTTATGAAGATTATGAGCCAACAATTTACTTATAATCTTGAAAAGATATAATATTGTCATGTAACATCTATTGTAATATCTTAAGGATGTTGTGTATTATTATTGTAAATTGGGAGAGCCACAAGTTCGACTCAATAATTTAATTTAGGATTTGGTATAAAGGAAAGGTCATTTCCTTGTGGTAGAGTGTGGTTTTGATTAGTAAGATCATTGTGTGAACTTGAATGCGAATATCTTTCAATCAGAGCATAAATTGATGAGGATTGTTGTATTGTGAGCTTCAAAGGAATTTTATTGGCAAAGGAGTTGTTGTTTAGTCAGTTCAAAGATCTTGGATATGCTTACTCGGAAGATTGTCTAGTGAAGATTGTTTCATAGGCTATTTTGGTAGTGGGTTCAATTGTCCTCTTTCCAACTCCTAACGGGGTTGGAATTTCCTAATAGGGATTCAAAGTCTCCTAACAAGGACTCACATGTACTAATTGTATTTCATTGATTCCCAATAGGGTCTATCCTTTCACAAGGAGCTTTTATATTAGTACAACATTTTATTAAGTGAAAAATAGGTTTTGAAGATGATGAAGGGTGCTTCCCTTAATACCACAAAAACATAATAGAAACAAAGAAATACCAGCATTAGTGAAAACAAAATATGGGCTTCTTATTATCGCCACAAATGTGGAATTACATAATTATGAAATACAAAATGCAAACCTACATAGGCACCTTACAATAATTTGCAACACAGTGTTGCAAACTATCACCCAGAGTCGTCCTAGACAATGTATGGACGTTCCTTATATACACATTTTTACATCACTCGGGAAGTTTCTAGACATCAAACCCTAACACTTGAGACTGACTAACTCTAAAATTACATATAGAGTCACTTTGATACACCTTTGACACTTATTTTGGAAAATTTGGTCCCTAAATATGAATATGATGATGAAGAAAAGGATACAATTGGTATTAGATGAATTATTGAGAAAGGGAATTCCTCCTCCTATTCCCCAGATTCATGAGTTGACAGTGCAGGAAATAAAAGGCAAGTTGCCTAGAGACCTACAAGTAGAGGCATGTCAATAATTCATGTTTGATGACAATTTTGTGAAGTCCATCCCTTTTCAACAATTCCTATGGCAACAAAACATTCAGGAGTATACCCAAAGGCTTGAAGAAAGAAGGAAGCAAATGCCTAGTGTTCCTAAAGAGATAATCACAAATGAGGTAACTGATGAAACGAATCAAAGGTTTCAGGCAATCACTATTCAAGAAGGAAGATAAATTGTGCACAATCTAGGGATATTAATTTTGTTTGGCCAAGATCTAGTAGATGTTATTGCCTTCAATACAATAAGAGATAACATAAAGAGGTATGGCTCTAAGCCTGAGAAAGTTGATTTGGAAATAAAGGGGATCTATCACAGTAAGGACATTGTCACCCTTGCTATTTGGTCTTTATCTTCTTCTCAAGGAAGAAATGAGATTATTAATGACATAGAAGTGAGGGACAATGTCATTTTACAAAGGGTACGAGACAGAGACATTGATTAGGTGGAAAGAGGTTTTGTAGAACATGCATTGTTTGTAAAGGGCTCTACAAATCATAATAAAGAGGGATTATGAGGACTTGACACAAAAGTATAGGCATGCTTATATAGGATACAAAGTCAAGTCTAAACTTTGTAATAATTTAGAAACCCAAGTTGATATGCTAAGGCAAAGGGTTGTAGAGTTGGAGGCTGTTAGGCTAGTTAGTGAAGGTGTTGTCCCTGGATATTTAAGAATCATGCTTGCATTAAATGATGTGGATGCCTCACTTATTCATAGGATAATTGATGATGATATTGACAAGGTTTTTGAGTTGGAAAGGAGAGATGAAGAAGGCAAAACAATTTTTTAGATGGACAAAAGAGGCATTGTTTAGATTGCTTTTCTATACTTACATGAAAAGGAGAATGTTAGATTGCTTGCTACATATGAAGGTTATTCTTCGTTATATCAAGCAATACATTTTTTGACAAGGATAGACAGGTTGTCAGGCCAATGTATGAAAAGTGGGTGCAGAAGGTGGAGAAAATGAAAATTATTGAGTTAACTTGCAAGTTCCATCCCCACAGGTCTACATTGATCCCACCAATTGCCAGATTGGTTAAGTCTTTGGTAGATTTTCCTATTTTGCCAGAGCGTATTGAAGCTAAAAATGATTGAGTTGTAGAGGGGTTTTGACACCCTAGAGAATACATTGTTGCCTCCCATCTTAGATGCAAACAAAAAGATAAAACAATACTAGTTATGACATGATGAAGCATTGGACTTAATATACCAAACAATTGATAAGATTATTCAAGAGTTCAATGTGGAGTTTTTAAAGATATGTATGGGTAAGTTTATTAGCTCCTTTATGAAAATTTTGAGAAAAGAGGTAAAACAATGTGATGTCAAATATAATCCTTGTAGGAAAATGGTTGATCAAATCTTAAGTTTTAATTGGTCAATTGATCAAAAGTGTGAAACATGGGTCAAGCTTCACATGAGAATTGATGAGTCATCTTTTGAGGTCCCACCACTATAGCGTCCTAAATAAAGATCTAATCTATTCTAAAGGACATGCAATTGCATGCCATGGAATGAAGAGTCACGGGTCTAAAAGTGTCAAAATCATCTTCTCAAAGGTGACTAATTGCAAGCTTTTCTTTCCAACCAATTGTAATTTGTTATGATTCAAATTGTATCAAACCAAGTTGTGACATGTGTCATATTCCAATGTCTGAAGCTTGTTGCAATCCTTGCGTATAAAAGGATTTCCAAGACTTGGAATAGAGGTCCCAATTTCAGTTTTATGAATAAATATCATAGTTTTGTCAATCCTTTACATGTTTTGAGCCTAATATTTTGCTTGTACTTTGACAACCAGACTAAATGAAAGAAGTTTTTGGATTATCGTAAAAATAAGTTTTGAGGGGACTCAAAACCCCATACAAAAGGCCAAAATTAGTTCATAATCAACAAAATAAGAGTCGAACCATGTTTTACAAGGACGTGGAACCTACAGTTATGATAGTAAACCAAAAAAACTAGGTTTTACAAGGACCTGGAGCCTAAGTATAGACAAACAAAGAACTACAAAACAAGATATAAAATTGATACAAGACTAGCAATAAAAACTAGAACCAAAAACCATGACCAACAACTAGGACTAGCAAAAATAGAGACACCGTACACCAACTCCTTTGTTGCCTTGGAATGTTTTTTTCCAATGTTAGTTGCCTCGTGAATAAGAGCTTTCATAGTTAACCTAGGAGTAGCTCCAATGACCCTTTCTGTGCTCTACCTCATTTGCTTGTTGGGACCACCAATCATCTGGACAACAAAGGAGAAATAATCTGATCATTGCTTCTTCTGCCAATGCTTGTTGTGACCACATATAGACTTGAAGTCACCATGTCCATTTGTTGACCACTTTCTTTGACCAGTTGTCTTAATTTAGCTTCATAAGCCATGAGCTTACCAGGGATATTCCCAACTTTGCCTTCCAACTCCATTCTTTTTATTTTTCCATTTTCAAGGTTACCCTACAACTATTTGACATTTTTCTTTAGAGCAATAGTCTCATTATACATCCATGAGTCAACTTGAAGGGAAGTATCTGCTTTTAATTTTCTTTATGAAGAAACATCACTCTCCCATTGACCTTATCATTCTCTTCCTCCTCAATAGCATATTTATACTTAGGAAGATCATAAATTTTGTGAACATCTTCAAGCATAACATTTCCCTCCCCTTTTCCATGTTCCATCTCCTGATCCAATACAATATCATTAGGCTCACTGGTTATAGGAGGGGCCTGCATGGCATCATTGTGATCACCTTTAGTCTCCATAGACTGACCCATCTCCTTACAATTCTTGTGGGTGGCCAAATTCTCCTTAACAGGAGTATCTTTGTTTTTTCTTTGTGACTAAATGAAAGAACTTTGTTAGTACTTTTCTCTATTATTTTCATAAAGTCTTGACATATACTTTGATGTATCAATTTCAAGGAAGTTAATACAAAAGTTTCATAGGAGTATTTTATTTTGAATCTTGTGTCCTTTGGTATTTTGTGGTCTTCTAAATATTTTGAGCAAAGTTCTCAAAATTTTAGTTGCAATTTTTTAAACTTGTATATCATTTTATATTTTTTGTCACTTTAATGAACTAAGTAAATGCTTATATAATTTGATAGGATTATAGAGGTGTAGGAGTCAATTGTTATGAGTAGAGAATTTAGGATAATTGTCAAATGTGTCATTTACAAGGCGAATGAATAGATATGGATGTTCATAATATATAATTTGACTCTTTTGACACCCAATGGATAAGGGATGGTCAAGAAAATCTTCATGTTTTTCATAGTTAAAATCAAAATCAATCAAAATCCTTTTTTATTTATGTTTTTATAGAACTTGATTGCAGACCGTCACTTTGCTTGTGGGTGGATAGGTTATGTGAGTAGTTGTTACATTTCTATTCATTTTGCACAATTATAGAAGAATTGAGGTCCCTATTTGCTTTGTTTGGATTAGATTTGAAGTGATATTATAGAATGAAATGACTATTCCTAGGTGTGCTCATCTAAGATTTGTAGAGCTTAAAGAGTAGAAGGTGGAATTACCTTGTTAGTTGATCCAGGTCCTTATCAAATGTGTTGATCATGGGAATCCACTAAACCTTAGACATATTTGTGTTGAGTTTTCTTGGTAGTTAAAAGCTTGTGAAATCAGAAGCCAACCATGGGAGTGAAGGGTCATACCAAAGGAGGAATGGGGAGATTTAGTTTTCTTACTTTTGACTATAATTCAACCATTGTCAACACTAACAACAAGATTTTGCCAAGAAGCATATTCCAACACAAAAGTTATCCCACGAGCAAAAGGATGCAAGGAAGGACCAGAATGAGCCTATGAAGAGGGCAAAATGGGAAGGAAGGAATCTGACAAAGATCCAACAGAAACCTGAGAAGCACTACCAACAACAACCATAGGGGAGCAATAAAGCATCCTTCAACTAATATGCAAGAATGCCAACATTTCTAAGAGCAACCTCACACTTCTTGGAAGAGGTGGTAATAGGACTAGGAAAACTCCCACCATCCAGTGCCATGACAAGGACAAAAGAGACAACAATTGCACCAACAATATGAGAAGGGGTCAAACCAACAAAGATTCCACCAACCAGGGCCACAACAAGAGAAGAGGAGTCAAAACCACACCAACAATCTAAGGCAAGGTGGCCTCAACACTCAGAGATTCATGTGTAACCAACAGGGAGGAGCTTTTCTTCCTAATAGAGTAATGTTTTGAAGAAACACCCTTCCAACACAAAACACTTTTTTCTTTTTTTCTAAGTCACATTGAGCAACGACATGCCTAGTTTTGAGGCATCTTCAACATTTGAAAGGGATACCTTCATAGTCAAGTAGTTTGACCCAAGAACCCGTAGAAGATTCAAACATTATCTCACTAGGAAGCCCTTTAGAAACATACATATCAGCCAAACTTCGGGCATAAGTAGAATGAATTTTTTTGAATGATCCTTGTCAATCGTCACAAAATCCCCCAAAGCCTCACCCACTTCTTATAGAGAGAAAATCCATAGATGAAGGGGAAGGTTAGCGAGCCTAACCCAATTAGGAATCTTGTTAAACAATTCAAAAGAAGGGTTAAAATTTGGATGTCAGGATTTAACCATCAACAAAAAAATATCTTCCTAACTCAAAAAATTATCAAACAATTTTTTTGATCTATCCCCGACTTGATTGAATTTAACAATGAATTCACCCTTGGCCATAGGATAGATGTAAGCAATACCCATTAGGATTATTTCCTAATATTGGTATATCCAAGCATGCAATTGTGGAAGGTTGGGCCAAAAGCCTTGAAACTAACAAATCAATCCATGAGATGATAACACTGAAGTGTTTTGGATAATCTCCTTCTTTGTATCCGAAGACAACCAAAGACCAAAGGATATACACCAAGAAATGGTTTGTTGTGCATCAACAAATCACAAGTCCTAGTTGCCCCCACATCCAGAGAAGAGCCCTTAGTAGCAACTAGTGGAGCAACACCCCCCATAGGCCCCCTTACTAGTAGTAGAGAACAAACGAACATTAACTATAGTGTAATAGTGGAGAAAAGTTTAGAATCTTGCTTGATATTTTTTAGACCCATTTTTATTATCATTGAGCATAGACCCAAAAACTACACCAGGTAAAGAAAACATCGTTTGAGTAGGAGGGAAACCGAGAAGAGCATCTGCTCCCATAGAGGGAAAAGTCATTGACAAGAGGATTCCCAAACTTGCCCATTAAAGACATGACATGTCCAACACTAGATCGTTGCTCCAATCACACATTTCAGCAGATTTGCCTTGTTACCATGCATAAATTATAAGGGGGTTAATTGAACAAAAACCTTCATTTGAACAAGGGCCATTTTTAATTGTGGCAAGCACAACTTTTCATTGTTGTCATCCCATCTTTTTATTAATTGGTCTTCCAACAACTTAATTTATATTTTTCTTTCATAAAGGTTGTCTCAACACATTATTTAATATCATTTTTACATATGCTTCTTCATCCACTAACTTGACTCGTATAGTCTCATGTTTCCTTCTTTACAAGGGCTCCTTGTTAAGTTATGAGGACCCTTCGTTGACAAATGAATATCTGGTGTCATGGGGCTGGATTTAGCTCATGCCCAGGATGAGCCTTCTTCCTTAGAATTTCCAACCTCAAGCGACACTGGCAATCACTACTTCTGACTCCCCTTCTGGTCCAGTCATTTTTGTTCACCCAGACTATGCCTTACTCTTTATCAAGTACCCACACACCTAATTGCCTAAACATACACCCTTGCGGAATAGAAGTGCATGTCAAACCAGCATGGTTCTAATTCCTCTGCTACACCATGCATACATCCTTGAGCTCCAAGCTCTACTCCTATTAAACCCCTTCCTTAAGCCCTTCTATGTCTTTGTCTTAGCGTCCCCCATAAGACAACCTTACTCCAATACTGGCCATATGTGATCTCCACTCCTTGAATCTCTTGATCACCCTTAACCACCACTGCATCACTCCATGAATGCCCAGAGCTACCATAGCTCCCCTTACTTATTTATGCATGTTACCTAAGCAATACACTGCACCATTGCATTGAGAATCACCCTAACTCCCTTGTTGAACAATGCATCCACCCTGAGTGACCTAGACCATTAAGTCCTCCCTTGCTCACTACGCATACTGCCAAAGCATACTCAACACTACCAGAGCACCTCAAAATATCCCTTGAGTCATCAAGTTCAACCTTGCATGCTACCTCAACATGACCTTGTGTCCACGAATTAGCTTCCCATGTTGGTCTTCCCCAGCTCGCCATAAACCTTGAAGCACCAAACCTATCCCCCCATGGAATTGTTAACTACTTTGGCCAAACACTGAGCCCTAACTGCCTTGATACCATGTCTATGTCTACATGCCTTGCTGGTGAACACCTTGTTACTTATGCATCCACTACACTCAAACCAACCCTTCATGTGTACACATAATCTTACTCATCTTGAATTCCTTTGCCATGCATACCTACTTAAGTACCAAACCCTTGTTCCATGATTCACCCAATCCCTTGGACATTGTACTCCCTTTCCAACTTGGCTATGCCATCATAGCTTCACCTATGAATCACCTCACCTGTTTTAGTCATGTACCACAAGCTATCACTTCTTGATATCCATCGCAACTCACCCCTTCGAGCCATGCCACACAACTACCTCTTTAGTCACTTGATACAGATCTACCTCATGGTTTGGCTCCCCTCGAGCACTTCTTTGGAACACCTTATCTTGATTGCCAGATTGGATTGTTATGACCCTTGAGACACCTTATCCTAATGCAAATCCGATCCACCAAGTAACCTAGATGTGCACCAAGTGTCAAACCCCTTCCAAGTCACCATGCATAGATAACTGACTCTGCAACACTTCTCCACATAGCTCATCATAAGCCCCAAGGCTCCTACTCGGACAAACCGTTTGCCCCCTACCACGGGTTTAAGTACTCCACTTTCCCAACTTTTAGACCTTAGACAACTCCCATCGAGTCATCACCGACATTGGCTCAACTACTTTGCTTCACTACAATAGGAACCCTGCATTGACACCAAACCTCACCACAACATGATAAGGTGAAGCTACTCTTCTTCACTCTTGAAACTATGTCACCTCTACCTCATCTTGAAACTAGAGGGAAGGACTACTTTGCTTCATTCCTCTTGAGGGAGGTCAACTACCTAAGTCACCCTTAATGTACACCAATACTTACCTTCTGCAGTTACACCTCAACTTGGCTCCTCACCTGAACAACAACCTTCATTTGAACAAGGGCCATTTTAAATTGGGGCAAGCACAACTTTTCATTGTTGCCATCCCATCTTTTTATTAATTAGTCTTTTAACAACTTAATTTATATTTTTCTTTCATAAAGGTTGTCTCAACACATTATTTAATATCATTTTTACATATGCTTCTTCATCCACTAACTTGACTCGTATAGTCCCATGTTTCCTTCTTTACAAGGGCTCTTTGTTAAGTTATGAGGACCCTTCATTGACAAATGAATACTTGGTGTCATAGGGCTGGATTTAGCTCACGCCCAGGATGAGCCTTCTTCCTTAGAATCTCCAACCTCATGCGACACTGGCAATCACTACTTCTGACTCCCCTTCTGGTTCAATCATTTTTGTTCACCCAGACTATGCCTTACTCTTTATCAAGTACCCACACAACTAATTGCCTAAACATACACCCCTGCAGAATAGAAGTGCATGTCAAACCACCATGGTTCTACTTCCTCTACTGCATCATGCATACATCCTCGAGCTCCAAGCTCTACTCCTATTAAACCCCTTCCTTAAGCCCTTCTATGCCTTCGTCTTGGCATCTCCCATAAGACAACCTTACTCCAACACTGGCCATATGTGATCTCAACTCCTTGAATCTCTTGATCACCCTTAACCACCACTGCGTCACTCCATGAATGCCTACAGCTACCATAGCTCCCCTTGCTTATTTATGCATGTTACCTAAGCAATACACTACACCATTGCATTGAGAATCACCCTAACTCCCTTGTTGAACAATGCATCCACCTTGAGTGACCTAGACCATTAAGTCCTTCCTTGCTTACTATGCATACTGCCAAAGCATACTCAACACTACTCGAGCACCTCAAAATATCCCTTGAGTCATCAAGTTCAACCTTGCATGCTACCCCAACATGCCCTTGTGTCCACGACTTAGCTTCCCATGTTGGTCTCCCTCAGCTCACCATGAACCTTGAAGCACCAAACCTATTCCCCCATGGAACTGTTAACTACCTTAGCCAAACACTGAGTCCTGACTGCCTTGATACCATGTCTATGTCTACATGCCTTGTTGGTGAACACCTTGTTACTTATGCATCCACTGCACTCAAACCAACCCTTCATGTGTACACACAATCTTACTCATCCCGAATTCCTTTGCCATGCATACCTACTTGAGTACCAAACCCTTGTTCCATGATTCACCCAATCCCTTGGACATTGTACTCCCTTTCCAACTTGGTTATGCCATCATAGCTTCACCTATGAATCACTTCACCCGTTTCAGTCATGCACCACAAGCTATCACTTCTTGATATCCATCACAACTCACCCCTTCGAGCCATGTCACACAACTACCTCTTTAATCACTTGACATAGATCTACCTCATGGTTTGGCTCCCCTCGAGCACTTCTCTAGAACACCTTATCCCGATTGCCACATTGGATTGTTACGACCCTTAAGAAACCTTATCCTAATGCAAATATGATCCACCAAGTAACCTAGATGTGCACCAAGTGTCAAACCCCTTCCAAGTCACCATGCATAGATAACCGACTCCACAACACTTATCCACATAGCTCATCAAAAGCCCCAAGGCTCCTACTTGGACAAACAATTTGCCCCCTACCATGGGACTAAGTACTCCACTTTCCCAACTTTTAGACCTTAGACAACTCCCATCGAGTCATCACCGACATTGGCTCAACTACTTCGCTTCACTACGATAGGAACCCTGCATTGTCACCAAACCTCACCACAACATGATAAGGTGAAGCTACTCTTCTTCACTCCTGAAACTATGTGTCACCTCTACCTTATCTTGAAACTAGAGGGAAGGACTACTTTGCTTCATCCCTCTTGAGGGAGGTTGACTAAGTTGCCCTTAATGTACACCAACACTTACCCTCTACAGTTACACCTTAGCTTGGTTCCTCGCCTGGCCATACCACAACCATGCTAGTGGGAACATCACATGGCATAGCCCCCAAGTTTGCACCTCGACTCAGCTCCACACCTTGCCTACACTGCAACCATGTTAGAGGGAATATCCCATACCACATCCCCATTGGATACACCTTGGATCAGCCCAATGACAAGATCCTATGCCACAATTATACGTGCCCAACATACGACATAGCCCCATTGAATACTCCTCAGATCGACACAAGGCCTCACCTACTCCACACCTATGTGCACCCATCTTTGTTGTACAAGCCCATATTCTTGGAGTTTCATCTTGTGAAGTGACAACCCCTTACTCCTAGTTTGTTGTTTGAACTAGAAGTTCTTCCACAATAATCAATGGTTCTTAAAGAATCCTTACAAGATGAGGTGGTATTACTTATCAAGTTATCACTTCTACAAGTCAAGTGGATTTTCCGGCTTTAGTGGTCTTATCACACTACCACTTTTCCACCTTATGTGGATGACAGGTTTTGTTCATTGCATAATGTGATGACACTTGTCCACATCTTTTCTATTCACCTTCCCTATATATGCAAGGTTCATAATATGTATATTAATATGTCCATTAGCAATATCAACATTCTTCCATTGTATTGCAATCTTCTTTCTTTGCTCTAATAGAATTTATCTTGGTTTTTTTTTATCTTATGGGTGTTGCAGAGTCACCTAAAACTCTTAACATGGTATCAAAGTTCTTTAGTTCAAAAGACTCCTCAAGAGTTTTAATTTTGGTTTGAAGCTATTGTTAGTTGCAGATAGAGAATCTTATCACCATTATGTTTAGGATGTTGTTCCAACAAATTTTGACTACAAACATGCCTATATGCAGATAAAATTGTTTTAGCAAAAAATATTTTTATAGTTGAGAGGTCATTTGTCCCGTCTGGATTAGCAAATCACAAAAGAAAAAACTATCATTAGTTATTTCTGCAATTGTTTTTTCAGATCTAGGCTATTGTCATACTATGCAAAATATTGATCATTGTTGGAAGCATATAATTTTTTTTTAAAGTTTGTCCAAATTTATTCTCTATGTCTGCACTGTGCTTGAAAGGTCACATTTCGTTTTATTTGCATATCTATATTATATTTGCAGGTCTGTTTGGATGGAACTCAGAATTGTAAAATTGTACATCATTGCAGAGGCTGGACTTAACCAGCACCCTCAAAGCGTTGACCTGCTTTGGTGACTAGCGTGCCCCACTACCAACCAGTCACGTTTGTCATTTGCATCGCCATTTTCAGTTATTGTCAAGCCCGCACAAATTTTAATTTTTTCGGAAATTTTTTCTCCTGCCCAGTATTATCTTGATATGCACCAAACTGCTTTCCAACGGAACCAGTTCCATGATGCACCTGTCTTGTGTCAAAACACAGAGCTTAGCAACAGGGTATGAATGTCCAATCATCACTGATGCACCTGTCTTGTGCCAAAACAAAGAGCTTAGCAACAGGGTATGGATGTCTGTCATAACTGCTGCAAATGCTTTGGAAGGCATGTATGCAAAAAGAGCATGGTTTCGTTGAGTCCTATGTTTGCAGGATATGCACAAAATGTATCCTTTGAGAAGGCTTCAGAAACTTTCAATCAACTGGTGAGAAGCAAGAATCTGCAATCTTTGACACCATTATCCCTGCCTATACCAAATTGGAAGCTTTGGAATGGGTTATAAACATCCACCACAGGATAAAGGAATCGAATTTTCTCACATATTGTAGCTGCAGCTGCTCTGGTATATTTGTACAAGCACGGTGTGGAAGAATGGACAACACACCGCACTTAAGCTGTTTAATAGGATACCCCAAAGGAAAGTGAACTAATGATTGCAGGACATGCCAAAGCAATTTGTTTGAAAGGCTTCACAAACTTTTCAGTAAATGCAATCAGAAGGTTCAAAGCCAGACTCCACAAGGTTTGCTAGCATCCTCCTCGACTGCACCAAAAGGAGAGCTCTGGAACAAGGTATCCAATCTATCAAAGGATAAAAGATAGGGGAATTTGAACCATAACCAAGTATGTAAACTGTTTGACAAAATCCTCAAACAAATGTTGCCTTAGGTAAAGCAATGTTTATGGAATATGCGCGGATTGGATTTTGCAAGGATGCTCTCAAAATATTTGAATTAATGAAGGGCTTTACAACATATCATAAAACAAAACATTTTTTCTATTATATCTGCATGCAAACATGTAGGTTTAGTAAATGTGAGTTGCGCATACATGAATCACATGGTAACTCTTGCTGCATTTGAGACCACCTTTAACTTTATTACCAAGATGCCAGTAAAACCTGGGCTGGATGTATGGATCTGTTATGCTGCCTGCAAATCACAAATGAATATAAGCATAGTAGTAATTACATCAATGCTATTTTTTATTTGGATCTGAAAAAATTGCAGTCTAATCTCTTCTCTCAAACATCCATGCAAAAATGGGCTGGTCATGTGATCTGGTAAGGAGATTGATGAAAGATTAGGAATTTAAAAGCTCCTCGAATGTAGTTCAATTGAGGGCCACAAATGATAAGTGCTTACTGTATAGGAGAAAAATGAGATTCGTAATCAGAGTAAATCTATGTAAAGTTGGAGAATTTGGCTTGGGAGAAAGGCAACTAGGTATTTTTGAGATTCAAGACACTTAGCGGTTTAGGAAAGGAAGGAAAAAAAAATTTCTTCCCAAGATAATAGCTGCATTGTCCAGAGCAATGTTATTACTGTGCTATGCTTCATATTGGAATGAAATAAATACAAATCTAGTTTCAAAGGTCATTCACAATTAATATCTTAAGAAGAGTAATTATAATAATAAATTTGGCAACTGTAAGTTTGATCTTCAGGCTCTGTTGCATCCCTAGATTTCTAATCTCTTATGGGTTCATAGTTAAGCAGACTAAATTCAAGGGTGGTGCAAGATTACGGTTTTCAATTGCCAATATTCTCTCAGATAAATTAATCAACTTACTGCTGAAACAAATTCACCAAGTTAATGTTGCTATTATAGCAAGAAATTTTTTATTTTTTTTGAGATACAGGACATTACACCAAAAAAAGTGAAACAAAAAAGAAAGAAAATTTATGTAGCTTCACACCTTGTTGCTGCATTTTCAGATATTTTCATCTTCAAACATGGCTCAAGTTCCTCCTATATTGAAAATTCCAGGGTTAGGGTTCCTTAGTCAGCAATATCACTTTTTGTTATGTAAACCTCAGTATAACACTGGTGCATAACACCGGCGCTGCGGCACATCAGTATGAGTTTCCAGGATGGGATGAAAGGGCCTCAACTTCGGGACGACAGTGGGACGGTGAGGGGGGGAGTGTTGTATACTAAGCATATAAAACTTAAAATGCTAGTTATAAAAATAGCAAAATTGCAACATGAACCAGAACAATTGAACATTCAACATAGTAACAAAGTACCTACCCAATAGTAACATTCAAAAATCAAAGTTCAAATAGAAATTCAAGTACCCGTCCTGGTGGATGCTTGGATGCAGAATGCCGGAGGTGGGGTACTTGGGTACTCCAAGTGCCTGGTGTGGAGTGCGAGTCCCCAACTTTCACTGAGTCACTACTACTAAATCTAGACTATTTTCTGGTGCTGGTGCCAAGCCACTGAAGTAAACAACAGGTGTTGCTGTTGGTAGTGGAGGTGGTAATGCCACTGATATCACTGCTGATGGTGCTAGTGTCAGTAGTGGAGGTGGTGGGTATGCTAGTGCTGCTGCTGATGTTGGGTGGCAATCCCTCAATCTGGAAATAGAAATGCAACTACTCAGATGACAAAAATCAGTTCATTATCTTAATGTTCATTATGGAAGCCCCATTTAGACAAAGGAAATTAATGTGAAAAACTTGTATCTATATGATGATGGGTTCTTCATACAGCAATGCATTTAAAAATGGACATCCCATTTTAAAACTGATCTTACCATGTACACTTTGGAAATTGGATTCTCCATAAACCAATACAAAACTCACATAAAAACTGAAGACTAACATAAACAGTCTATAAATATACCTTGGAAGGTGATGTGGGCCTACTTGGCTAGGAGGATATTACAAGCCATCTCATCTAATAAATCTTGTATCTCTGTGCAAGTCGGCGAATTCCCTACACAATATCCACAAAGAAATAACAGACGGATTTGCTACTTAAATACAAAGGTAAATTGAAATACAACTCATGCCCTTGAGGAATCTCTTTGCAACATTCTGATAGAAATGCAAACAAAATAAAAGCCCACAGACATTTCTAAGCAAGGCATGCAATCTGCTTTGTCAAACTCCATGCAGTTAGCTGCAAGTCCATGTGCCCTTCCTGCCAAAAAGGAAAAAATATTAAAAAGACATGCTTAATACTTTCCCATCTTCCCTTTTATTGGAAAGGCATTTGAAATTATTTTTGCAGAAATAGAAATTATTTTTGCAGAAATAGAAACCCTGGGAAATTATGCTTTGGCCGACTAGGAGTCAGATAAAACATCAATTTTCATGCAACAAAAATAATGTTACAAACACACCATAGTATGTGTTTTATTTCACTATTGGCATAGTTCCTGAGGACCTAATTAATTGCAAATAGCTAACCAAAAAACATTAGTTTCTGCCTATACAGGCAGGGACTAATAAATTAGACATTTTGGTGAAAACCAGATATTCAAACTAAAACATGACAATTGCTTTAGAAAATTGATCAAAATGAATGAAAGGAACGAGTATATCAACGTTCTCACCAGCTAGAATTAACAGAAATGGTTTTGAGTAATATCAGCGCATCCAGACTCTCTTCTGTAGAAAATCATTCCACACCCTGCAGGATGCAGAATTATAAGCGACTTAACATGATGTGTTATTTATCTGGGGAGCGAAAGTGAAGGGTGGTGCAGTTGAATCTTTCAAAGAACATTACGAAGGATTAAAAACATACTTTAAAATTCTGTCATTTTCTTGAATTCCACCGCCACACCCCAAGAAAATAGAGCACGGTTAATTTAAAGCCTAAACAAATCAAAGAAAACCAGAAGGATTAGGTGAGATCTAAAATTTAAAGGTACACTATTAAGTGAGAAAATTACACTGGATGAAAACATGGATCTGCGTTATAGGACTAGACTAAATGTTACTTCTGGACATTTATATTCCGATATCTGTTAAAAAACTAAAATCAAACAAAACTGAGATACCTCAACAAAGCTGACATTACAGTTTTTTAATTAGGTGCGGTGGCAAATCAGATGTCCATAATTTACAAACGGTGTTTTTAAAACTTCATAGACTGCACTGTTAACTCCTCTCCACTCAAGAATTCCAGAAAATAGATATGGACAACACGCTTCAGCAAGTCATTAGCACATGAGATAATCAGATTCAACCCAAAATGTCATTGGTATTCCATAACTATTGACGTCACAAATCTACCAGTAACTGTAAACTTGATTTGATAGTATTATATAGGGTGAAAGGGCAAAACTAATACTCCAGAGAAGGTAGAATTGATCTAGACAAATATATCACATAAAAGGGTGTGAACAACCACAGAACTGCTTTTCTATCTATACAAGCGTTGACTTGATTGTAAACCCACCCTTCTGAACAGCTTCCAGAAAATAGATATGGACAACACCCTTCAGCAAGTCATTAGCACATGAGATAATTAGATTCAACCCAAAATGTCCTTGGTATTCCATAACTATTGACGTCACAAATCTACCAGTAACTGTAAACTTGATTTGGTAGTATTATATAGGGTGAAAGGGCAAAATTAATACTCCTGAGAAGGTAGAATTGATCCAGACAAATATATCACATAAAAGGGTGTGAACAACCATAGAACTGCTTTTCTATATATACAAGCATTGACTTGATTGTAAACCCAGCCTTCTGAGCAGCTTTATATTGCTTTCAGCCATTCGACTTATTTTTCATTTTCAATTCTTCTGCCTTTGTATTTTCACTGCTGAGCTTGACAGGATTCCTGGAAAGGATTCATCGTGATTCCATGGAGTTATGATACAACTGTGGATACATCTGGCAGTGAGGCATTCTATACACTAACATTTCATAGAATCAAAAGCATAGCTCTCCAAGTGCTAACAAACAAAATATTTTGAGAATCAGAAAACAAATCCCGGTTCCTTCATGGCTGCAGGTCTGACACCATGAACCTTGTTCCTATCCAAGAATGTGTTCATAAATTACTTTGGTAAGCATCACCAATAATCTCCACAAGATCATTGACCACCTTTGAAATGATGGAAATGGTTTGCATCTCTCACAACGATTTCTCTTGCAACAACCTTGGATATAAATTTGGTTGCAATATGGCAGTCACCACATACTCGAAGGTTCTTGACAACTCTAATAGTTGTTCCAGGTGGAGTGTTTAACAATCCAAATACAAGTGCCATCTTCTCACTGTGGTGGCAAAGGAGTAATTGTTTCTCCTCCTCCTCCACATTATTCAATACAAATCTTCTATCTGGAACATAGCCCGCTTCCTTCATCTCCAAAGACAGTTTTTCCAATGTTGCATAGATATCTCGTGTTTGTGGACGAGATTAGTCTCCTACGCAAAAGGCATGTGATATTTTATGAACTTCAATCCAATTACACCCAGGTGTCTTTTTAATTCCTTTTACTTTCATCAATTTCCTTACCTTTTGAAGGTCACCCCACTTGCCAACTTCTGCATAAATGTTTGACAAAAGAACATATGGTGCAGCAACAGTTGGATCCAACTCAAAAGAACTGTTGCCACGAATTCCCCTATATCTAAATTTTTGTGTGATCTACAAGCACCAAGCAAACACCTCCATACAACCACACTAGGTGGAAATGGCATTTTAATAGCAAAGTTTAGGGCTTTGTCAACATAGCCAGCACGACCAAGGAGGTCAAGTGTGCAAGTATAATGATCCATCGTAGGCATTATGCAGTAAATGCCATTCATGCAATTGAAATATTTACAGCCCTCATGCACGAAACCTGCATGGCTGCATGCAAATAAAACCCAAATGAAGGTTATATGGTCCGGCTTGGTTCCAGAGTACTTCATTAGTTCAAAGAGTTCAAGGGCATCCTTTATATATCCTCGCAATGCATGTCCTGCAATGAGTGCATTCCATGAGACTAATGTTGGATGTTGCATTTTGTTAAACAATTCAAGTGCCTTCTGCATGGTTCCACATTTGGTGTACATGTCTACAAGGGCATTCGTACCTACATCTGCTAACAATCCACTTTTTATTATTTTCTGATGTATGTCCATTCCCTGATCCAGAGCTCCAAGTTTGCCACAAGCTGGGAGAATACTGGTAAAAGTTGATGCGTCCGGATTTACACCTGCCAATTGCATTTTCTGAAATATCTCTAAGGCTTTTATCATCAAGCCCATTTTGCAAGTATCCTACAATCATTGCGTTCCATGAGATCACATTCCGTTGAGGCATTTCTTCAAATAGTTCATGTGCCTTTTGTATGCTTCCACATTTTGCATACATGTCTATCAGGGCAGTTCCAACTATAACATCTGACGAAAAACCACTTCCAATTATACTTCGGTCAAAAATTATACCCTGTTCCAAATCTCCAAGTTTAGCACAAGCTGGAAGGATACTGGCAAAGGTTGATGAATTTGGTTTAATACCTGTCAACTGCATTTGCTTATACATCTCCAAAGCTTCTTCAACCAACCCATTTTGTACATATCCACCAATGATCGCAGTCCAAGATATAACGTTCCTTTTAGGCATTTTTTCGAAAAGATTTAAAGCCTCGTCCAAAGTATTATACTGAGCATATCCTGTAATCATTGCATTCCATGACACAATATTTCGCTGAGGTATACTATCAAACAATTCACGAGCCTTTACCATATTTCAACATTTTGCATACATGTCTATCAGGGCAGTGACAACTATAACATCTGACAACAAACGACCCTCAGTTATTTCTTGATGGATCTCCATAGCCTGCTCCCAATCCCCGAGTTTGGCGCAAGCTCGGAGTATACTCGAAAAGGTCATCGAGTTTGGCTTTACATCTGACAATTGCATTTGCTTATAAATCTCGAAGGCGTTTTCAGCAAGACCATTTTGAGCAAATGCAGCGATGATGGCAGTCCACGATACTCATTTCGATAAGGCATTTCTTCGAAAAGCTCCAAAGCCTCGTGAAGAATACCATTGTGCGCATATCCTGCAATCATTGCAGTCCACAAGAAAACATTTCGTTGATGCACTCCGTCAAACAGTTTGCGTGCCTTCTCTATGCATCCACATTTTGCATACATGTCCATAAGGGTATTCACTAAAATAAGGTCGGATTGACATTGATATCTAACAAGCTTTCCATGGATCTGCAAGCCGTGCTTCAGTGATGCCATGTCAGTTCAGACAGGGAGAATGATAGAGACGGTAAACTGGTCGGACTGAACATATGTTTGTTGCATCTGGTGAAACATAAATAAAGCCTCCTGAGAAACTCCATGACTTTTGTAAGCTGCAATTATCATATTCCATGTGAAAACATCCGGTTCACTTATGTTGTCGAAAACATTGCGAGCATCCTCCAAACTTCCCCATTTGTCATACATGTTGATGAGCTTGTTACTCAAAAATGTGTTTTTGGCAGATAAATACCCTTTCTCATCCATGTGAGAGTGGATTTGCTTACCCTCTGTAAGGGCTATGTTGTCAACAGAAGCTTGCAATAGATGAAGATATGTAGAATAAGGACAGCCTCCTTCAAGCAACCCTGAGTACACAGTGTTTTGAGATTTTGGTTGAGATAGACAGTGGATGACATTGTGAAGGATGGCTGCTGTATTCATTCCATTAAAATACAACATTGTCTAAAATATGATCAGATTCTTCGTGGGGGACTGCAAAATAGTACGCAGGACCGTAAATTAGTCTGAAGCCCTTCAACGGATCTTAATCTTCAAAACCCTCTTTCAAGATATCATATCAGGTGTTTATTTAGCCGATAGGCTGTATGCGAGAACAAAAATTGGCACCCTTTGTTCGTCCTTACCATTTTTATCTCACTTCAATTTTTAATTCTTGTATTTAATTTATAAATTAATTTATCTATACTATTAATCTTTATATTTATTAAAAAAATTAATTAGTTGTTATCTCCACTTTAAACTCATATTTTGCTTTCTTTTGCTTTCTTTTGATTTAATTATGATTTTTAAATTGATTGAAATTTTTGTAAGTTTCTATTTTTTCACTATATTTTTTTTAATATTTCTCATATTAATTTTTAGAGATGTTTAAAATAATTATTTTATTCATATATTTAAGTCTATTAATAGACTTAGGCAAGAGCCTACAACACAATGGTAATTTGTGAGCCTCCCATGTGGAAGGTTCTTGAGTTTGAATTCGTTTAACACATAAAAATAATTAATTATAACGAATAACAATAATTAATCTAAGCTTCGACTATTTACCAATAAAAAATAAAAATAAAAACTATTAATAGACTTTAAATGAGTTCAGTTTTTAGTTTTAATAAATATTTTTTAAAGTTTAGTTTAAGTAGGAGATATGTTTCCATTGCAAGTTAAATTGTGTTTAACTATGTAGTTTTTGAGTCAATAAGTAGTGATTTACAAGAATCCATCTCTCATGACAATAAATACAACACTTAGCAGTCATTGAATCTAGGTGATGCTAAGAGAGGTGAAGCATGACTTCCCTTAATTTAGTTTTTTGTTTTTAAAATTATTTTAGTTTATATTTTTTGTTCCACTATATACGTGTTTTTTTTTTCTTCATATTTTTTTCTTATTAATTTTTCATAATAGATTTTTATGAGATTATTTTTAAAATGATAATTTATTAATATATAATAAATTAAATAAATAAATATTATTTATTTGATTTATTACAAAATTAAATTTTATTTACTTAAAGTAAACACTTCTTGGCTCATTATTGCAAGCACAAAAGCTTGCCGCTATAGCTTAAATAAATTTTCTTGGAGGGTAATAGTATGAATAAATTGACAAAAATTCCTTCTTATCTTAAATAAGAAAGCATATTTTAAAAAAAATGTATTTAAGGGCATTTGTTGTGGCTGGATGCCCATGCCATACATACTATGTCATCATCCATAACTTACCTCGATCAATGCTATTTTTTGTATGTGTAATCTTTTACAATAATAAAACTAGCGATTGCACTTAAGGTTGCAATAAAAATATAGAGAATAAGAATTACATAATCTAAGACTACAAAGAAAAATGATGAAATTAATTTGCATGTATATAAAAAATTGTCAAAATCTATTTAATGATATTATTTTAACAAATAATAAAATTTTATAGTAACTAAGATCGATCAGTTCTCGTAAAAACCTTCATATAGCTTTTGAAAACTAAACCAATTTTTAATGTGCAATGTTTGTTGTCTTCATAACCCTCTAGATTTAGACCCGTTGCATACAATAACATATTTGTATTAATTGGAAAATGAAACAAAAAACAATGCTCTAAAATAAAATCCAATTTATTTGTAAATTTTTAATTCAAAGTCACAAGTTTTATAAATTAAAGCTCATTCAAAAAAAAAAAACAAAGTGACTGTATACATCTATTTAATAGCAGATAATTATCATTTTTTTAAAATAAGAGTAATTATTCTAAGAATTATTTTAATTATAAATTAAGACATTTTAAAAAAAAACTAAATCAAACATAATTGCATATATGAAATGCGTAATGGGAAATATCAGTCGAACAATTTTAAAATTTGAAGCACATTCAATTGTCTATTAAATCTATGGAAATAAAATGTTAACTCTACACTAGGAAAACTAAAATTTCATATGTTAAACACATACTTTTCAAATATAATTTCAAACAAATATTTAAACCAATTGAGCCAACTAAAGATCTCTCAAATATAATTTCAAACAAATATTTAAACCAATTGAGTCAACTAAAGATCCTGCCAAAAGATGCTCTTGTCTCCTTCACACAAGGAGTAGAGGATAAAAGAGAAATTGAGGTACCATCAATCAAAAGCCCAAGAAAAAAACAACAGTTTAGTACAAGCAATGAGAGGGATCTTAAAAGACCCAAAAGCTCAATTAGCCTTGTCCCTGATGCCATGCAATGTACCAAGGCATGAGGACACTTTTTGGGTGACTTGGTTTTTTATTTTAAATATCTTCATTTGCAACAAAAAAATTGGCAAAGTTCTAGTCAACAAGATAAAACCATTTCTAGAAAAAATTATTGGTACTCCACATAAGGGATTTGTTTCGGGAAGACAAATCCTGGATGCAGCAAAAACCACACATGAGATTATTCATTCTATGGAAAAATAAATAAAAGACCTAGAATGGCCTTCAAGTTAGATATCTCCAAGGCCTATGATAAGGTGAAGTGGGACGTCCTCTAGGATGTGCTCGAACAAGTGGGGTTCAATGACAAAGTTATAAACTTAATTAAGATGATGCAAGGATCGATTTAGTTTTCTATTGTTTTAAATGGCTCCCCCTGGGGCAATTTTGGAGTGGAAAAAGAACTAAGACATGAACATGACCCACTATCGCCCTGCCTTTTTATTATAATTGCTGAGGTATTGGGGAGGTCTTTCACCAAACTGGTTAATATAGGATGTGTTAAAGGGGTTAAGCCTACTACTACAGCTCATACTGAAGTGCTACAACAATTTGTTGATGATACTTTCCTCTTTGGAGAATCTTCGGTTATGGAAGTTGAAACCTGGAAGACTGTCCTTCGTAATTGTGAAGAAAGTTCAGGCCAGCAAGTTAATTACTATAAAAGTAAGATCTATTTTTTTAATACTGATGCCTCATTACAAAGGAAGATAAGAAACATTTTAGGTTGTCAGTTTGCCAACCTCTCGGATACTTATCTTGGCCTACCATTAACCACTAAGGAGGTGACTAATGACTTCTAGAATACTATAGTGGAAAGAATTCAAAAGAAGCTAGTAGGATGGAAAGAGAAAATTTTAAGCAATGCTGGTAAATTACAATTGCTCTCAGTGGCTCTACAGGGCATTCCAATTTACTTCTTGTCCCTTTTTAAAATTAACCAAAATATGACAGACAGAATTGAGAGAATACAGAGGAATTTCCTTTGGTCAGGGACAGAGGAGAAGAACAAATTGAGTTTAGTTAATTGGGATGGGGTGTGTAAGCTAACAGAGAAAGGGGGGTTGGTAGTTATAAGACTTCGGGATTTGAATAAAGCACTCCTTAGAAAGATAGGTTGGAGACTGGGAGAAGATAATACAGATTGGGGTAATATAATGAAAGCTAAATATTTGTCAAATTCTCCCTTTACTTGGAATCTCTTCAATAATGATCTTTCGGGAGGTTCCAAAATCTAGATGAATATTGTTAAGAGTAGAAGCTTACTAAGGGAAGGGACAAGGTGGATTGTGGGGAATGGGCGTATATCAGATTCTAGGAGGATAATTGGATGGGGGGGGGGAAACCGCTGGTTTACAACAAATTTAAAAGACTAATGGAGTTACTAAAAGAAGACATGGGAAGGAAGGTGGAGGACTATATTGACTAAGGGAGGAAATGGAAGAAACTATGTAAATACACTTACACCCAAGAGGATATTCAACTTATTAAAGAATTAGAAATGATATTAGGAGCACAAAGACCCCCAATTCTGATCCAAGAGTATACTAAAGTTTGGGACTTAACTTCTAGTGGCCAATTTACAGTCAAATCGGCCTACAAACATCTCTTTAGTAAGGACTCTTGCCCACCATTATGGGGTAAAGTTTGGATTAGTAATCTTCTCCCTAAATTATTTTTTTCTAGTGGACTATTCAACATGGTAAAATTTTAACTCTTGACAATCTGAAAAGAAGGGGGTTTTCTATCACAAATCGATGTTGTCTTTGTAAAGAAAAGGAGGAGAGTATCTCTCACCTGTTCCTTGTATGTCAATATGCCTTGAAGATTTGGGCTATGGTGTGGGAGAAATTTGGTCTAAATTAGGTTTTGAAGGACAACCTCTATCAATTTGTGGAGAATTGGAGCTGTCCCTTCGACCACCCAAAATTGGTTTTTCTATGGAGAATTGTTCCACCATATATTTGCTGGCATATATGGAAAGAGAGAAACAACATAATATTTAGGGAGGTGGAAAAACTTGGGGAGGTGGTTATGGGAATCATGGAGAAATTGTTGAAGGAAAATTTAAGGGTAGCCAAATGTAAGTTACTAAAGGAAGAACTAGGTAGGCAAGAAGATCAGATTGCTAAAAAATGGGGTATTCAAGAGGATTTATATATTTTTGATAACTCAAAAGTGTTAAAGAGACAACAAATGAGATGGAAACCACCAACCCTAACACAATTCAAACTAAATTTTGATGGGGCTACTAGAGGGGGTATAGGATCTGTGGGTGGAGTGCTGAGAAATGGGAATGGTGAAGCATTGTTAATCTACTCTGGGAAGGTGCGGGGTGGAAGTTAGAATTTGGCTGAAGCTATGGCTTTGCTTTGGGGTCTTCAGCTGATTAGTGAAATGCAAGTTAAGGAAATAACTATAGAAGGGGACTCCAAATGAATTATTGAAATAACGTGGCAGATGTGGCGACGGCCATGGGTTTTGAATTAATGACAGTCACGTGCTAGAGAAATATGGAAAATCTAAACGAGGACATTATGTCCTTGATTCATAAGGAAAGAGGGGGGAGTATTAATTAATTATGACTACAAAATTTAAGGCTGGGGCCAAATTTGGCAATTTCTTCTATAGAAATTTGAAATTCACTAAATTTAATAAAAGTTTTGGTGAAATGAGGAGAAGAAGTGGCCGTACAAATGGTAAAATGAAGGGATGTGAATTAAGGAGAGTGTCATTTCGTCATTATGGTAACTTATTGTGGAATTCAAATTACTTCCTCTTTGAAAGTATGAATAATAACATTATTCAAAGTGTCAGATTTTAGGGGTGTAAAAATTATGATGTTAAACATGCACGATTCTCATAATGAATTCACATGGGATTTTGAAGTGTCTCAAAAATGGGCTTGTATAACTATTTCGCTCTTCGCAGAGAGGTACAGAGCTAAAAATATTAGTAGTGATATTGGAGAAAGGAGGTTCAGATGTGCATCATTGACGTGGGGGAATCAGAAAAAAGATGAGAAGAAATGGGTGGAGATTTGAATAGGCTGGAGCCTACAAAAATTGAGAATTTCAAAGATAGGATGGCAACCTAGTTCTTTTTAAAGGAAGGGGGATTTTTGCCTTACATGCAAGTGATGACAAGGTATGATGAGAATTGTGCCCTGAAATTCGTTAATGGGTGGAACAACCGCAAGGTAACCATAAATGGCATTACCTTCCAAGTAAATGAGGAAGTAATTGCCATGGCCACTGGGCTATCTATGAAAGGAAGAAAATGGAGAAAGGTCACTAAAACTACAAATGAGGCCAGTATGAGGAGTTTTTTCACGGAGGGAGAAGAGCCAGTGTGCTACAAAGGAGGATTTAAGAGGGATAAGCTGCCAGCTCTGTGGGACGATGTCTGCCTAGTGCTCATGAAATACATTACATTGGAGGGCAAGTTTGGTGTTTACTACTATTACCACTTTCCCTTCTTGAATCATTTTAGAAATAGGGTTTTTATTTCTATCCCATTTTTTCTGCTACATTCTCTAGAGGATACGGTCAGTGATGTTAGGGAGAAGAGGAACAAAGGGCATAACTTTACCATTATTCACCAAGGCCTAATTTTTTTTCCTATACCAATTCCATCTTGCCCTTTGCCCCCAAGGGTTGTGGTGGTTGATAACCAGTGCCACCACTAGAGTTCTCCCCTGAGTACCAGCACTGGTACCAAAATTCATACCTCGTGACCTTCCCCTAGCCGTGAAAATAAGAAAAAGAAGAAAGATGAAGTGGTTGTCAAACATAAGGGTAGTAAAAAGATTAAAGTAGAAAAATCGGTGGAGGTGGAAGAGGAGGGCTCAGAGGAGGAGGGATGTGGAAAGGGTAGGTGAAGGTTAGGTAGACTTTCCAAATCCTAAGCAAGGCATAAGCAAAAATCTAATAGATTTAGGGTTGAAGAGGTGGAGGAGGAGAGCTCTGAGAAAAATGAAAGGGAGAATAACTCTGACTCAAAGAGAGAAAAAGAGAAAGAGGAGGTAGAAAAGAGTGAGAATTGTACCAACAATTTTGTTGATAACACCCATATGTCTGTAGGGAACACTCAGGTGTTAGCTAGAAATGCCATCACTACAGAGACTACTCATGTTTCTGCTAGCTTCACCCTACAACCCATTACCTTCTATGAAGATAGTAACAAAGTTGATACCTCCCCCATTACCATTTCCTCCCCAGTCAAGGAAAAAGCCAAGGTTTATACTAACCCAAAGGTCTTGCAGGTTGATAACCAGGTGGAAAAGGCTAAAGAGGAAGCTAAAAAGGCGAGAATTGAAAACAAAGAGAAGGTTTAGAAGCAAACAAAGGTGATTGCCCAGCTGAATCAAAGGGTTAATGTTTTAGAGGAAGGATTCTCTACCTTCTCTAAATTTTCCCTAAAGGTCACTCATGTTGCTACCACCACCCTCCAATTGCTAGCACAGGAGAAAGAAGAAATAGGGATAGACATGGAGGATCATAAGCTTCTCTTTAAGTTTCTTGCTGATGATTGGGCCCAGGTTCTTTTGGCTAGGAAGGGAAAGAAAAAATTTGAGAAATAAGTCTATAGTTTTAAAGGATCATTGGATCCTAGTTGTTTTATGTTATTATGTTATTACTTGGTTTGCTGGTATCTAGCTATTACTCAAACTTGGGTTGGCCTGATTGTACCAACAATTTTTTTGTGAACTTTAGTAGTATAGTTAACTCTATGGACTTCTACTATAGTTTAGTTGTTTCTATTCATAGTAGTATGTTGGTTAGAAGTTTGGGTAGAAATAGTGTGGTTAAATTACTTCTTAGTTTTCTTTTGTTTCAATAATGTTCTTTATTGGTTCTTGTTGGTGATGTGCTAGTTACCAACATTTTGGTTGTAAGGGCCAATCCTCTTGTTTTTGGTCGCTTTTAATTTCAAAAAAAAAAAATTGCATTTAATGACAATATAAGTTGTCCAACCAAGGATACCACAAGTAGCCCCACGATACTCATTTTCCCTACTTTTCTTTCAAAAATTGTAAAGTTAATGAAAATAATTATGTCACAATTTACAATTTTTTTCTGGGTGTTCACCTTTAGATATTTCAATCAAGTAACAAAAATAAAATAAAAAAATACTCGATGTATAAAAACTTAAATGTAGAAAGACTTTTTAATAATATTTGAGAAATAATGCACAATACATTTAAAATTTTAATTATTTTTTATTATAAGTATTTACTTTTTCATTCATTTGTATAAAAGTAAACTGAAAATAAATAGTATGAAATTACTTAGAAGGAGAGTATCTTTATCCTCTGCCAAATTTTTTTAAAGTTAGTGCTAAAAAATAAAATAAAATTTGCAAGTAAATATCGTGATATTTAAATTTAATGTTTTTTATCATAGAATTAGTATATATTATATATTTATTATTTTACTTTCTCACTTTCTTATTGTTTTGACAAACCATATTCAATCGCATATGTAAAGACATTTTTAAAAGCCATATTAGAGAAGAGGTGACCAAGTAAGAACACATATTTTTCCACAACCAATCGTCCATTTTGGCAATACAAGGACCACTTTTATGGTGACATCAGTCTTATTGGCACAAGGAGCATAATATATTGGAATACTTAATTTGTTATAGACCAAATGTTCCAATGATTACAATGTCTTTTCTCCTTTGATTTAGCCATAGAAATATCCACAAGACAATATGTTTGAACTTTCTAATCCCCAAACAGTGTGTTCTGAAACCCTTTCTATTATACAGGAAAAACATTATAGGGTGAAGTTGAAAAAATCCAAGAATCTAAAAATTTCACCAAAACTATTTTAAAAATTAATAAAATTTCCATAAACAATAAATATTTTCATTTTTCTTGAATCCAATAAACAAAAATCAAGCAAACAAACATAAATAAAGAGGGCAAAAGTAATTCGTTACCAAATGTAATCTACGCAATCACAAGAAATCAATGAACAAGAAATTAAAACATTAATATTCATTACTACATACAATTGTGGGACTTCCAAACCTAAGTCAAATGAAACTCTTTGAAGTGTGCTCTCAAAAAATTGGGGAAGTTAACAAATGTGTCTCACATGCAGGAAAATGCAGGAGGATAAGACCAATCGTCCTTTGAATGATGGTGTCAGCACCCATAATTAAGGGTAGAGGTTTGAATGCAAAAGAAGGAACAAACCTAGCCAGGAAGGAGAAGTGATCGAGGGACCTAAAGATTTCAAGTTTTCATCAGAGAAGGGAAAACACCGCAGATATAAATCCTAATGAAATGATATTTACTGCAAATCTAGCCCACTAGACTCAAGCAATATCTCAAAATTGGTAGACTTAAACACTAATGTAAAAAATTTGAGCAACAATAATATTACAATCTAAGATGGTTGTAAATCAATCTGACCAAATTGAGAATAGTATGAATACCTGTCACCTTTGTAGCAACTTCTCTTGCCATTTGAGCTTCTTGAAGTGCCTATCTCTTAGCTTTCAAAGTCCTCTCCTTTAGATTCCTTATTCTTTACCGAATGAAATGTAATCAACAAAGAGAAAGCAATGAATAGTTGGAAATTGCAATCATAGTCTGAGGAAGAGGAGGTAACAAATAGAAGGATTTAAAGGGTGTAAACGTAAATTGGGGTAAATTTGAAGCCTATCCCATATGTAGGAAGATGTGGAGGGTTTATGGTGAGACTGTTCTGAGTCACCATGGCAGAGCCTGAATTAAATGGCAAGTGATGAAACTTGCTGCAGGGGCGAGAAAATTAGGGTACTTATTTGATTGACGATGGAGGAAGCTAAATTCACCTTAACAAGATGCAAACAACAAGAAGGAGAAATGTATTAAAAATTTGGAAAGGAGTACACTTGTTATGCAATGAGAAAAGAATCTCAAATTGGACTTTCCTATTCACACTCAACGACAAATGTAATAAAATATTCCAAAGGACTACACTTGTCAAGAATTGCATATTTGACATGCCTATTTTCATGTTTTGATATTAACGATTGAGATTACTTCAATCATCTTGCATTCTATATTAATGAATATTGAGCATTGATTTTAAAATGATGTTTTTAGACCTCAGAAAAGGAATGTCTTCAACATAATTAAATGAGAATTTGTATTATAAGTTGTTAAAAATAAAATAAAAAATAAATGTATTTTTTATGAGTTAATATTTATTATTTGAATGTTTTAAAATAAGATTTCATTTGAAGTTTTTATCTTTTGAAAAAGTTAAAGTTTTATAATTTTTTTGATAAATTAACATCCCCTCAACATTTCATATAAATAATTTAAAAAAATTATAATATTAAATTATATTTTTAAATTGAAACAAAAAAATAAAATTTATATTAAAAATATATATTAAAATTACAAAGCATTCACACTCTTTTAAAAAATTATTTAAAAAATAATAATCATAAATATTCTATAATAACATACACTTAAATTATTTATAATATTTTTTACAATCAAGTTTGTACACATTAATAAAGAGTAAAGATAGTCAAAGTTTTGAATTCAAATCCAAATCGACATTTATTATTAAAGTGTTATGAATATATATTTTAAAATTATTTTAAAAATATAAATTTAAAATATTTTAAAAATTATAAACATTCATTTTCGATCATTTCAAAATTTTATTTTTTTCTTAATTTTATTATAAGTATTCTAGAAAGCTAAACAACACTGAATAGTCAAACTATAGTTGGTAATGATTTATATATTTTCAGTGTAACAGGGTGACTCACCTCCCTCATAAACTTTGAAGTACCTGTCTCCGAGACTTCCCTGTCCCAAGTACCCCCACCTCCGTAATTTCACAACCATGTTGCCGCTAGGATGGGTATTTGAAGTTCTATTTGAATTTTGAATTTTGATTGTTACTATTGGGTATGTAATATGCTGCTATATTGAATGTTCAATGGTTCTTGTTCATGTTGCAATTTTGCTATGTTCAAGTATTTTAATTTGGTATGTTCAACTAAAACATCATTTCATAACTAGTATTACATGTTCTATATCTATATAACACCACTCCCTACCGTATCCTCTCCTTGTCGTCATCCCCTAGCCGTCCCCCATCATCTCGAAAATTAGACCCATTTTCTCCCTTTCCAGATCATGACTACCCCAATAACAATGTTACACTAATTTTTTATCTTTCAAACTATTCTTTCAATTATTCAAATTATATTATATATTTTATTATAAATTTATTTATTTTTATTAAATGAAATATATAATTATTTTATATTAATTATATTTTATATATTTAATAAATATTATTAAAAATTCATATCTTTAGATTTACAATATTACAACTTAGATAATAAAAAATAGTAATCTCAATTCACCTTACCTAAAAATAAATATGTCAATTTATCCATATCAATGTCAAGTCTCAAAATCCTCAAAATCTTTTATTACTCCTAAAATTATTTAACCATTCACTAATAGAAAATTAATCTTTTTTCTTATATATCTTCACTATTTCATTTTAAATATCATATTATCAATTTTAAATATTCAAACAACATGATTTATTGTTCTTCTTTCTATTATTCAAATATCAATATAGTTAACTAATCAACATTATACTTAAATCATATTTTTTCTTACATTTCTAATCAATTAATAAATATTTTTTTTTATTATCTAAATCACAAAGTCCATACTCACACAATCATTAAAACAAATATTATTCAATCAAATTTTAAATATTTTTCATTATATGAAATGCAATATTGACATAAAAAATCTAAGAATTTAATTTAATTACTAAAATCTATCAATAATAATTCGTATAATACTAAATAATAATTTATATAACACTAATTTGTATTTCCTGTCAAATCCAATATCATAACTTTTGTGGCACAGTAATGAAGTAATGCACTCCTAGTTGACTTCAACAGGTTCTGAAAACAAGAACCGAGGAGAAATGTTTAGACAAGTTAAATGCTATGTCAAGGCTCATGGGTGATGGTATGGCATGGGCATCCAGCCATGAAAATTTTTGTGGCTGTATAACAACTGCCATCTATAAATTTCAGACTTCTATTCTATTATTGTAACCTAACTAATCTAATGCATTAATGCAATGCGTTCAAGTCAAAGATTGAGAACTCGCTTTGTTGTCTCATTTTCCAAATTAGGCTAAAGTTTTGAAAATAGGTGTCTTATGGTTAAAATAGGTGTATTTTGTTTGTTAAAGTAAATTAAAGCCTTGATATCTCAATGCTAATATATATATATATATATATATATATATATATAGTAGCAGCGAGAGGGTAAGTCCTAGGAATTAAGTCACACTTTGGATTTGTGTTAGTGTCTAGATTATATTTAGAATTATATTTTTATAGGATTACCTATAGAATGACACTTATGGTTTTACATTAAATTACTTATTCAATTAGTGTTTAACTTGGTTTAGTGAACACTTTGTTATTCAATTAGGTTTAGGGAAATAGTTTGATTTTGGTTTATGTTTACTATTCTTTTTATTAGTGTAAGTTTAGGTTTAATTAGGTTTATAATTAGTATTCAATTTGGTTTAGTGCTAAGGGTAGAGTTCTATTTGATTCAAAGCATTCTAGGTTAGCATTTCATTAGGTGTAAGCTTATGATTAAATTTGGCTTAGCATTTAATAATTGATATAGGTCACTTTGTGCTAGGTTCTTTTAAAGATTATAATTCCATTGAGGATTTTACTTAGTATAGAGATTATGTGATAGATAGAAAGTTATATCTCTACTTCCTTCCCCATCACCCTCTAATTCTCTCTTCACCTCATATATTTCCTCCTTCCCCATCACTATCAATTCCCCATAATTACCATCTCTCTATCCCTCTCTTTGTAACATCATCTCTCTCTAACACACACACACACACAAATCTTTTTCTATTCTAATCCCTAATCATTCTCCTCCTAAATCTCTACATCATCTCTCTCCATCTCCCTCATCCAACCCCGCTTCCCCTTCTCCCCCTCATCTCAACATATATTCATCATAATTCTTCTATACTTATTCAATGCAATAGATATGCAGTGGCTAGTTACATAACCTAGAGATTCACAAGCTAAGTGAGGTTCTTCTTTCAGCTCTACAAACATGAAAAGGAATATGATTTTGATTTAAGATGATTTTAGCAAGAAACATATATAAAATAGCAAGAACATGAAATCTCTCAGCTAAGATCAGTGCCTTAACAACATTTGGGAAATTGAGTTATGAAACCCCTCACATAGCATATCAAACTTTGTCAAATAGCTTAGATATAAGAAATAATGATTTGCAACATTCCCATATCAACTATCTTCAATCAACCTTCTTATCAAAATCCTTGTGCAAGCTTGATTTATTTGCAACTCCTATTAAGAATTTAATTGATTTTTTGAATCAAAGCATAATCAAAGCATAAACAAAATGTGCATATCTTACAACAAGACAACAAGTGGGATAAACCCTTGGTTCATCCACTTGAAATAAAATTAAGAAACACACAGGAGAGATCTGAAACAAGAATTTATTTCCATTAATCTCCTTAACTAAAAACTGAATCAAATCTCATCATTTGGCCAAACAAACTTGCAAGTATCCCATTAAAATGATGAGAAGCCCCCTTTAGAAGAAAACCAAATCTTCTACCAAAATCTCTACTAAAAGTCCCACCAAATGCATGTAATGCTAAAATAATGCCAAATGATGTGTCTAATTGTCATGTGTCAACAACAAACAATTAGGAAGGAACAAAATTTAGAGAAAAATCCTAGTGAAAAAAAATAGTGCATAACTTTTTACCACTAACACCTACACTTATTTGGACTACAAAAATGGATAGCTTGTCTTGAGACCTTTTCGTTGATATATGATATGCCTAGGTTCGGGCAAAAATCATGCATTTGGTTCTCATTTGAAGTTGTTGACCATAAATGGATGAACAATCCATTCTTCATGTAAAAAAAATCACTTTATTAGAAAGTATGAGACTTTATAATAGAAGCTCCTTTATTTAAAAGCTTCATTTTTAATTTGGCAATCAAATCTTTCAAATTTAATATTCACCTTTATCCTAATTAGCCATACTTGCTTCACATGTGGGCCCCTCTCTTTATTCCATTTAATATTCAACTTTTACCTTTGACATTTAAATATTTCCCTTTTCTTGGAATGCATGTTCAACTTCACATATGAGATTGTCAATACTTTATTATTTTAATTTCCCTCCAATTTTCAACTTGGTCAAACCCATGTTAACTGCCACGTGGTAGTGTAATATTGGTCCATATGTCCCACATCACCTACCATGTCAATGCCAAGTGGCACCTTCTAATTGGTGGGTTTGTACACTAGGCTTGTTCCACCACATGGCTACTTATCATTATATTGTGATGCCATCTCAGGATCACTATGTCATCAACAAAATAACGACATTGTGCCACCTATCTAGCTTAGCCATATTATCACCTTGAAACATGTGTTATGTGTCACCGTCAAAATTGTCCACCTAATCGCCTTGTCACTTTATCACCTACCACATGTCGAGATTGACGTGAATAATATGGTGATCTACTATGTTGATCACAACAAAGTGACCGTCTGCCATGTATCATGTCAATCATGACAAAGTGACCTTTTTCTAGGTATAGTTTCTCCACCTTGTCTTGACTTGAAGTGTGTGCCACATGGCATCATGTCTCAACACTAACACGCTAAGTGTCCAAACTAATTTGCTTTATGTCAAAGAGGAGTTTATTTGTGCGTGGGACCCACCCAACCAACTTGAAGACAATGACTAAATTTTGATCGACAGTTTAAAGGCATCGTGCTGACATGACAACTTGTAGATGAACTAGGACATGGGTAGTGGCTATCCAACCACAAATTCGTGGGTTGGATGTTGATGCCTCTATGCCATGCATGGCCTACATCATGTAACCTTTTCCAGTACTATTATTTTTCATTAGTACTACTTCTTTATTTCTTTTCTTGAGAAACATTTGCCTATTGGTCCATTGTTGGTCAGGTCAAATACAAATGCCCATTAAAAAAGTTTGTAGTTTATTTTAAAAAAATGTATAGAATATTTTTTGTTATAAATAATTCAAAGTGATTTGTATCAAATTAATATTTTTTTTCATCATCGAATACATTTTGATCTCAATAAATAGCTCGTTAATTGAATTGTAATAATATAATAATAATATATTAATTTAATGAAAATTATTAATCATAATTGATATTTATTGATTGTCATTCTTTTTAATAATTGTGTAGAAACTTATAGGAAAAAACATTTGTTGATATAAAATTAAAACATATTATTTTTAAAAGAGAATCTTATTAGTATAAAATGAGACTTTGTTTAAAAAAAAATTTAAAAAATCTTATCAACATAAACAACTTTTATTTTCATCAAGTTAACATATTATATTTATATTCTTACATTTAATCAATTTTATTCTTGTATAATAAAATTTTAAAAAGAAATATACATATGTATATAAATTATATATTTTTATGTTGATGACTTAATTAATATTCAATTTGTCATTTTTTATCAATAAGAGGCCAAAGTCAAGGTTAATTATTATTACTTTTTGTGATTTGTTATTATGATTATTAGTTAAGCTTGAGTAGTTTTGAACCCAAGAACTCCCATTTAAGAGGTTCACAATTTACCATTGTGTTGTAGGCTCTTGCCTAATTTGTAATTATTTAACTAAAGAAAAATATTTATTTATAAAAAATGGAAACCTGTCCTTTCACAATTAAGAATGTCTATTAGCTTGCAATATAACTTAAAAAAGAATTATTATCAATTTTATTAATAAATTTTACTAAATTAATATAATATAATATTTATTCTATTAAATTTAATAAATTAATTAATTATAATACACATTAGAATTTAAAAATATGTGTCTAAACTTTAACAACAATCACATTGTATAATAAATTCATGTAGATAAGGTAATACAAATAAACTAATATTTAAATTATTGTTTATTTTGATGTTAATGACTAATTGATTTTATAGTTTAAAAATTTGCATGCAATCTTTTAAGTTATCATTATTGTATTATAATTTTATAGAAAATCACTTTTTGAAGATGATAACATTTATTTTAAAAAAAAACTAAAAATCTAATCTCAAATAGTGTACATAAACTTATTCTTTCACAAAGAAGAATGCATATTAGTTAAAATAAACTTATTCATTTAAAAAAAAATTTAAAATCTTATCAATTATGTTTAACAATTTTCACTAAATCAATATATTATCATATTTATACCATTAAATTTAACAAATTAATTATTGTATAATAGACTTTAATTTTAAAAATATTTGTTTAAGCTTTCTTTTTTTATCAATAAACAGTCTAAGTCATGTATATTATATTAATTAAATATAAAAGATACAATATAGTTACTCAGCCCAGACGGGCATTAATAGGATATTTGTTTAAACTTTCGCATCAATATTATATAATAATAAATTCTTGTAGATAAGGTAATTAAAATAAAGTAATAAATAAATTTAAAAATTTGATCAGTAAATCACCGAAGCCTTGTATTATATTAGATGAATAAAAAAGAGTTTATAGAGTTCTCCATTCAAAGAGGCATTGGTAGGAAAGAACAGAGTAAGAAAACCTCTAGTCTGGCCCAAGACAGAAGTCCTATATTATACATATTTAAAAAGGGCACACCCTAATGTAAATATAAGTTATTTCTTACAAATTTATACAAATTTGATGTATCAATATATGACAAAGAAACTTCCAAGGAAAATGGAACAACATGCTCGAGGATAGACAAGATATCAGACTTATGAATCAAATTTTTTACCATAAAGTAAAGATCTGTCCTACATTTGCATGACCAAACATGACTAGCTTCTAATTGGGGATTAGTTGCCAAAGTTAAGGAGACAAATAATAACCTAGGGAGGAGTAAAAGAAACCAAACAACACACTTGGAAGGCTCTGCAAAACAGAACCCTTTAAATATGTTGCCCTTTCCTTCCTATGCCATTTTTACCACACTTCAAAACTCCACATTAATAGTTAGTGCATAGTATAATTATTAGTTAATTACATAAATTCAAACTATCTAATATTTGGCATAAGAGACAAACAATAAGTATCCTGCTCTATACTAATGAAATTTGCCAATTGTGTTTAACATTATGATTATAAATATATTCTTATCTTATATCTGCTATGCTATTTCTAGTAACATTCTTCTCTCTTACTAACTTTTGAGGCTTATTTGATTAGATTATTGGATTACCATTAACTTTTTGTGGTGCTATGTAATGAGTGATGTTAGTAATCTATAAAATATTCCTTGTATTTGATAACCCTTGAGATCCTTTGAGTTCCTATGCTTAACTAATGGTTAAGATTACAAATTATAGGATGAATTTGTAAGTATAGTCTTCCTATATAGCTTATGCCTTAAAGTTGTAGCTTAACAATCTCTAAATAAGTTTTAAACAACTATGTCTAATATGTTGTTTCCCTCTTTTGATATTAAGAAACCTTGTAATCAAAGTTAAAGCTTGCTGAGCCTATGCCTACCTTGTAACCATGATACATTAAGCTTCTAAACCAACCATAAACAAAAACACAGAGCCATAAACACATGAAAAGGAATGAATTTAGAGAAGAGCAAGAGAAAAGTCCCAAAATTGAAGCAATAGGACAAACCACCAAGAGGGGCCAAGCCCAAGAACACTAATGAAACATAGAAGACAACAACAGGGATGAGAAAATGTAAGATATATATTCATGATATGATATATATACATTGGAAATATATACAATAGTCCAACAAGCACATAAGCTACCCATTACATTGAAGTAACCAAAAAACTACCTAGGGTAAAATGCATAAAACCTAGAAACAAAGAATATAATAAGAAAGGGCACCATTGTCCAACCAAAAAGCCTTAGAAGAATATAACCTGACAAGCTGACAGAAAAAACCACCCAAAAGCCCCAACATAGAAAGGGAGAAAGAGCCACCATGATCGCAAAAGCATCATGAACACCAAAAAAGCTGCCAGAACTAGGCCAACAATCCTAGCTACGCACCGACATCCTCCTTCCAAAAGACAATGATGATTTTAGAAGCTTCCCCAATATATTTGGCTCGAGGCCCAGGAGGAACTGATAAGTGCTTTTGGCTCTTCTCAACTTATCTAAATTAGGAAGGTAGAACTCCACGGCTTCCAAGTCTAAAAAGTCCACTCTTGGATGAATGTATGGATCAAAGGCATTCAGGTAATTCAAGATCCAATCCTTGGCAAGATCCTCTACAATACCTCTCTAGCGTAGTAGAAACTAAACACTGGCTTCCATCCTAGGCCATTCACAAAAAAAGAGGATATTATCCTGGATAACCATTGTGGGGTGCCTAGGAACAATAGCAAGCTCAAAAATCCCTGGTGGGTGAGCCATGTAAGCTTCTAGAAAAGGGATTTTGAGCTTCTCATCAATGCTAAAGACCACCTATTCTAGACCTACCAACCAAATAGGATCAAATATGTTATAGTTGAGCCAGATAATATCCCATTTCTCAACTTTGGCCCTAACTAGGCATCCAATCCAAATACCTATAATGTCACTATTAATATGCCATGAAAAGTCATAATTAAAGATGTCTTTTCCTAAAACCCTACAAATGGCTACCCTACTCATATCGTCTATGGGTTTGAGCAAATAAGTCCATCTCTTAGGCTTCACATTACCTCGAAAGGCCATAGTTCAGACTTCAATAGCATGAAACAGACTAATATTAGTATCCATGTTGACACCTGCCCTAGAAAAAACTACGCTCTTATGAAAAAATGCAAAGATAAAAGGTCCAACACAAATTTATAGAGGCTTCAACAAAGTCAAGAAAGATCTAAAAAGAATCAGGTGATGATGCAATCACAATACTACCGGGTAATGATTCATGCAACACGAAGGATAACAAGAAGGAGTGCCAAAGATCACAAGTAGTCAAAGTGATGAAACCACATAAGCTAAAAAATCGGAGCAGAATTCACACCTAATGCGGATAATCATATAACCTAGTGTCAAGGGGAATGCTATAGAAGTCTAAATGTCAAGATTACTTCAGCAAACTAAATTTAATTAATCAATTTAATATTTTCTCTATCCGTTCTTTTGTTAGCTAATAGGTTTGCTTCTATATTACCTTCTCTATATATCTTTGTAAACCTTCTTCAAATTTATCCAAAAGCCAGATAGTTTTTTTTCTAGTTTTGAATTTAATATCCAATTAGGGGTCTTCCCTTTTCTAAGCACATTAAGGATGATCTGTGAATCTCATTCGATTATAATCTTCTTGATTTTTAAGTTTATACTTTGTTTTATCCCTTCATGTATTGCTTCTAAATTTGCCATATTATTTGAGACTATTCCCAAGGGCTTATCTCATTTCATGAGCTAATTTTTGGATTCTTCCCTAATTATACACCCTATTCCTACTACTCTCGAGTTACCTATAGAGGCTCCATCAAACTTAAATTTCTTCCATCCTTTAGGTGGGGGTTCCCATTTGCATTTTTTTTGGCTATTCTATTCTTGTTTTTATAGATGATAGGTGGATTAATTAGGTGTTTCCAGTTCTTTTTTATTTTCTACATCTCATTCTGAGAAGGAACCTTCTTCTTTTGAAGTTTTTTTGAGATCACAATTTATAACTTCTATAATACTTGCTTCAATCTTGTTAACAAGAGATAATATATTAAGTTCTTCATCACTAAAGATTTGTCTATTTCTTTTCTTCCATATCTCCCATGCTAGAATTATTGGAGTGATGTTCCAGAGTTTTTTGTATACCTTCTTATTAATTATTTTGGCCACCCTATTAGGTGATCTTGCCACATCCTTGGGTGTGGGGCTGACCAATTCAGTTTGAGTTTAAGCCATTCCTAGCATTCCTTAGCATATTTGTATTGGTACAAGAGATGCTTTGTAGTTTCTAAGTTTTCTTTTCAGAGGATGCATCTCGAAGGGCCTTCAAATCCTATTTTCTTGATTCTATCTGTTGTTAGGATTCAATTTTGAGAGGTTTCCCATAGAAAGATGCCTGCTTTGGGTAGACTTGTTGGGTCCCAAAAAAGATTTACATGAATTTTTATTACTTCCCATCTTTGTGAATTTATTATTTGATTACATCCCTCCTTTACCTTGTAAATTTTGTCTTTGGAAACTATCCAGATAAGCTTGCCCTCCTTGTTGTAATAGTTGAATGGACGCTCTCTAAGAATAGCTTCTAGTATCTCCTAGTCAGCAGGGTTGAGACCTCTATTTTCTAAGGATTTCCATTTCTATGGGGCTTCTTCATTAGAGGGATCATGTTGGCTATAATCCTCTACCTTGGATATCCAATTAATCAAGAGTGGGGTGCCCATTCCAAGAGTCTTCCTAGAATAGGGCTTTGTCTCCTCTACTTATATCCCATGTTTCACAATCAAGGGGAGGCATTTTATTATAAAAATCCATGCTACAAAACCTTTGGGGGGGTTCCTAGTTCTTAATAATGATGTGCTATCTGATGCATTCATATATTTATTTTACAAAATTCTAGCCCATTTGTTGTCTCTTTCTTGATACATTCTCTAGACTTGTTTTACACCTAATGCTTCATTTTGCCAATCTAGATTTTTAATTCCTAGCCCCCCTACTTCTTTAGGCCTACAAATTTTTTTCCATATTATTAAAGATGCCTTCTTCTTATCCTCTATGCCTTTCCAAAAGAAATCTATCAGTTTTGTTTCTATTTTCTAATTGATATTCTTAGGTAATTGTGAACATGCTAGCTGATAGATGGGTATTACTGATAGAAATGCTTTGATTTTTGTTGATTTCCTAGCTTTGGTTAACCATTTTCCTTTCCATGCTTTTGTATGATTATCTATTCTTTCCAATGTTTGTTCCCAACCTCAATTCATTTTGACCTTTTTATCCAAGTATTATTCCTATATATTTACAATGGAAGGTACCTTTACTGTATCCTATTTCATTGCAGATATATTCTTCTCTTTCTAATGGTATATTTAGGATTTTTTATTTTTTATTTTTTTGCATTAATTTTTTTCCCTGATGCTTTTGTATAGTTGTTTAGGATTGTTTTAATATTGTGTGTTTCTCTTTTAGTACTAACTCCAACTAGTATTGTGTTGTCAACAAATTGTTGATGTGTGGTATTAGCCACATTCTCTATGACCTTAATTCCTTTAATTTTCTTTTCAATTTGTGTTATCTTAATTGATCTCCTGAAGGTTTTAGCCATCATGATGAAAAGGAAGGGAGAGATAGGGTCACCTTGTCAAATCCCCCTAGATATGCTAAAGAAACCTTCTAGAGTTTTGTTTATAAGGAGTGAAATTTTAGGGGTGGATATACACTAAAAAATGATGTTAATCCATTGATGTGAAAATACAAATGCTTCTAATGTTTTACATAGGAATCTCTAGTCTACTTTATCATATGATTTTTGAATATCTAGTTTTAGTAACATGCATGCTTCTTTATTCTTTAATGTTGAATGGATTTTTTCTTGTATGATTGAGATGCCATCTAGAACAGATCTCCCAGGTAAAAACCCTATTTGTTCTTCTCATATTAATTTAGAGAGATATTCTTTTAAAGTTTGCTAAAGCTTTAGAAATTTTTTTATAGATAGTATTGTAGAGAGCAATAGGTCTGAAGTCTCCTAGTTCTTCTGCCTTACTTTTCTTTGGGATTAGGGTTAGGAATCTATGATTAATTTCTACAAGTAGTTTCCCCCCTTTTCTTGATGCTTCTATTGCTTTCCACAAATCTACTCCTATAATTTTCCAACATTTTTGGAAGAAGAAAGCTTGAAATCCATCTGGTCTTGGTGATTTATCCAGATTGATATTAAAGAGATTTGTTTTAATCTCTTGTAGAGAAAAAGGTTTATTGAGAGATTTATTATCTTCTGTTGTGAAGACCTTAGAATTTTCTTTCAACATTTCCTCTTGTTTTACTCAGTTAGATGATTTGTAATTATTAAGGATATATTAAAATTCCTATGATTTTAGCTGGAGTGCCTGTTGAATTTCCTTGTATATCTTTTATTTTTGATATATTATTAGTAGCTCTATGTTGTAAGGCACTAGTATGAAAGTATTTTGTATTGCAATCTCCTTCTGCTAGCCATTTCTCCCTAGATTTTTGTTTCCAAAACACCTCTTCTTTAGCTAAAATTTCTTCTTGTTTTAATAAGTATTCTTTTTCTTACAAATATGTTTAATTATTCATTCCCTTTTTGATAACTTCTTTATTTATTTTTTCCAACTTTTCTTCTATATCCAATTTCTCTTTAAATATGTTGTTGAATTGTGCTTTATTCCATTTTAGTATTTTTTCCTTTACCATCTTTAGTTTAGATACAAAGAAGAACATTTTTAATCTATGTACTTGTCCTTCTTGTCACTAGTTTTTTATTTTTTCATAAAGTTTTTGTCAAGGAACCACATTTTTTCACATTTAAATGGATTTCTTGTGGGTTTAGATGGTTCCTTGATATCTATTTTTACAAGAAAATGATCTGAACCTGCCAGTGGTAAGACTTCTGCCTTGATTTCTCTCTCTAAGCTACTTAAGTCCCCTTTAAAAAAGAATCTGTCCAACCTTTCTTCTATATGGCTGAAATATTTTCTTCTATTGTTCCATGTATATGTTCTATTTTTAGTTGGAATATCTATGAGTGAGTTAGTCTCTACCCATTCTCTGAAATCCTCTATTGCTCATGGAATTGTCTAAATCCCCCCATATTTTTCTTCCCTTTTTAATATTGTGCATTGAAGTCTCCTCCAATGATAAAGTTCTCATTCTATTGATTAATTAAGAATGTGCTGATCTCATTCCATGCTACTAATTTATCTATTGTTGGGGTTGGTCCATAGACATTTATTACTATGATCTAGAGATTATTTTTAATACTTGAACTCTACATCCCATCCAATTAGGATTTGTGGCTATCATTTCTAGATCGATCTTTCAATAATTCCATAGTATTCCCAGTCCACCCAAGGCTCCATTCAATTCTTTAAATTCAGATTTCTAGATTCCTAACTTCTTTCCTAACTTAGTTCCTTATTTATTTAATTTTCTTTCTTGAATTAATAAGATTTATGTTTCAAAAAATGTGAGGTTATGCTTCAACAAGTGATTCTTGCTAGGGGCATTTAAGCCCCTAGCATTCCATGTTATTCTCATTTATCCTTGGGAAGGTTCTTTCCCTTCCCACCTTGTAATATTTCACTAATCTTAGTTTGTTACTTTGCTTGCCCTACTGCCTCCCTAATCTCTCTTAGTGATTTTCATCCTCTTTTAAGTTTTTTCTTTCCACAATTAGGTGTTTTCAAACCTTCTTGGTTGATGGATATTCCCAGATTTTCTAAATTTGATTGATGTCTAACCCATGCTTAGATCTCTAACTAGTCTTCTACTTTATGTTCACCCTCTGATAAAATCTCTTTAATCATTTGATCATTTAATGGATTGTCTTCTTCATCTTTAGTCTTACCTTCCCCCTAAATTCTACAATTTTCTACTCCTTCCCTAGAGATTTTTTCCCCCAGGAATCCAAACTCTTCCTAGGATGTATTATCTCCTAGCTAATTTTCCTGATCTTCTCTTGGTTTGATTGATTGACTGCTACTCTGTTCTGATTCTCTAAATAAAGTTTCTATCTCCATTGGTATCAATAGATCTATAAATGTCTTGTCCTCTATCCTAATTACCTCTTATCCAGATCAAACATATCCATCCCACTGATGGGTGTCTGCTAGAACTTATAGCTTTTTTTCTTTGATTTTTTTTTTTTATGGTAACATTACTCCATTGTGTTGATTCAACAACTGGTATGCAAGGACTTTGGTTTTCTTTTTCAATTATTACTTCTTTCTTTTCTATAGGGATCTATTCTTGATTAATATTTTTCTCTACTCTCATTATTTTGTTTTTGTCTATTACCATCTCTATTTCTATCCACTACACTCTGATCCATGTCTATCTCCTCTTCTAATGCTTTTGTCTCTATATTGCTTTCTCTTTCTGTATTATTTTCTAATTTTGACCTCATGACTGACTTGCCTTTATGTTCTATGTAATTACAACCTGCTATAGTAAATTGATCTTCCATATCATTTTGTAGGAGCAACGCCTCATGAGAAAGCATGTTCAATTTTTTCATATTGAACTCTATTTCTTCTAGGGTTTTCTTATTTTTCCTGCACTCTTTACAATTTCTATATTTATCCATTATGAATTGATAATCTATATTTTTCTTCCTTTTTATCTTTGGATCTTTTGTTTTTCTTATGTTTTCCCTCTAATCTTCTTGCTCTACTTCCTTTTCCTTCAAGACTTGACTGTTTGTGTTCTCTTAATCCTTTGATTTTCTTTTTCCTTGTGTCCTTCTTCCTTCTTCTCCCTTTTTCTAATGTTCCTTAAGGCTTCTTTCAAATCATTCTTTATGTTTTCCTTTTTAAAGTTTACTCCAATTATTTCATTGATTTCTCCTTCATATTTAGTAAAGGTTAATTTATATATTGATCTGTTTGTTATGATTTTTTTCATTATAGGTTCACTTTGTTTTGTTTTCATTGAAACTAAGAATCTTATCTTACTTGATTTATAATGGTTTACTTCAAAACCTATAAGATCTCCTAAAGCTTGCCCTATTATATTTATAATGTTAATGTCATTTAGTTTTGAGGGAATATTTGCACATTCCATCCAGTTTATTGTCTGTATATTTTGATTGTTATTTTCATTAAAGTTAGGTTGTCATGCTATGAATTTAATTGGGTGCCCTTTATAATAATAATTTGATATTTCTACCAGTTCGTTCCTAATATTATGATCTTGACATTGCAAATACCAAGAGTGATTATCAAAAGGGGTTATGCTACTTACCTTTTCACTGTAGATCATTGGTAAGTTCCTTTCCAAGTTAGCTTTATATCTTGTCAGGCTATTCTAGATCACATATATTCTGAGATTAGAGCATTCCTGCCATTTTGCTTCACTATATTCATTGCTAATTATAATTGTTTCATTGTTTTCAACATTGTTTATTTCTCTAGGAAGAGGGTTAACAAGTTCAATCCACTTGTTTTCTACAAGCTACTTCTTCTTATGTAGGGGTATATATACAGATGGCTTGGGTGTTGTTACTACAATATTAGTCGATCTATCTATATGTTTATCGGTAGAGGTGGTGGCAGTTTTTGCTTCTTCACTAGGGCTTTAGACTGGTGCAGATAGGGTTTAGAGATTCTTGTAGGTATGTTGTTTGCTTCTGAAACCTTTTTGGGTTGAGACAAAATAAATAGGCTCAGGGTATTAATAATAGAGGTAGACCTTCAATGGTGCTTGGTTTTGAGATTGGCTGATCATAGCTATGTTTTCAATTTTTTCAATTTTTGACTTGCTACCATCCATCTTAATCTTTGTTCTTCTAGTTATAGATTATAACTACACTCTAATTTGCATGGAGCCAGATTAGGGTTTCAAAATTATTAATCTTTGCAGTGGTTTTACTAATTCACCATTCTTCCTAGTTCGTGGATAAAACTTCAAACCGGTTTTGGATTGGAAAAAAGCTCTTCCCTATTATCTAATGGTGATTTGATGACCTTTTAGGGAGATTCCATAGTCTGGAATAATTCATTGGGGCATGTGGATGATTTTCCCTTTTATTGTCGAGTCTTGCTAGGTGCCCTGCTTTTTTCATGAATTTTGTCATTTTCACTAGGCAAAGTAGAATAGCTATGGAAAGTAATCAATAGATTATTCTTCTAATAATGTAATGATTAAATTAATTTTATAGTTGAAAAACTTTCATATAAATTTGAAAACTTATTTAAGTCACCACATGCAGCCTTGATTAATAAATTCTAATATATGAAAACTTATTTTAAAAATTAGGTATATATGTATATTTCTATTTAAAAATTTATTGTACAAGAATTATAATTTATTAATTTAAAATAAAATTATAATGTGTTAACTTGATGAAAATAAACATTGTTTATGTCGATAAGATTTTTTTTTAAAACATTAACAAAGTCTCATTTTATACCAATAAGATTCTCTTTGAAAAATAAATATGTTATAATTTTGTATCAACAAACATTTTTCCCTATAAGTTTCTACACAATTGTATAAAATAATGATTATCAATAAATATCAATTATGATTAATAATTTTCATTAAATTAATATATTTAAGCTAGTAGGCTTATTGTGGGAGCTTTGCTCCCAAAAATTACTATTTTGTCAGAAATGTTGTAAGATCTCCTTTGATTTTAGATTGATTTTCTGATGAGCTATTGGAAAAACCATATTTTTTTATAATTTTCAAAAATGAAAATTTATTCTTCTCAATCTCAATTTTAATGTTTTGGCAAGTTTCTATTTTGATTTCTTGTAGATCTCATAGTTCATAGATTCACATCTATTTTCTATTTTATATATTTGTTCATTTAATTTTATTGATATTTTGAACATGTAAACACGGCGGCCACTACTTTGCACCTACTAAAGGATAATCAGGAAGAGGACTTGACTCAAGAAGACTCCAGAATGTTGTTTGATTTCCTAGCAGAGGATTGGGCCAATGCCCTCCTTAAAGGGAAGGATGCAAAGAAGCCCAATTAGGGCTTGTTCCCCTTGGTTTTCTATGTTTTATGGTTTGTTGGTTCATGAACTTCATATGTTTTAAGATGGTTTGGCCTTTGTTTATAAACTTTTTCATTTTAAGTAATACTATTTTAGGCAATAGTAGTAAGATGCCCTGCAAAACCTTTTATAATGATCCTTTCGGTGTTGTTTTTATTTGGATTGGCAATAGTAGGGGGTAATTTTGTTTAGTGGTAATCTGTTGGTTGTTGGCCAGTTTGTCTATTGTAAGAGTTGACCCCCTTGTTTTGGCTACTTTTTAATTCAAAAACATTGTAAATTACTATTAATTACTTCAATTTGATATTCATGTAGAATAGGCACCATAAAATATGAACAAAATATTATTTTTCTTACAACAAATAGACAATAGTACTCAACAATATAAATATTTTTAAAATTTCAATTAATTTAATTTTAAAAAATACTATTGCTTTATATTTGATAGAAAATTAATATAAATATTAAATTATTCACATATTTTTAAAGAAAAATAATTTTAAAATTTTTTAACAAATATTTATTATTTTATTATTATTTTAATTTGATAATTTTTTAAATATCCATTCTATGTAATCATTTATAAATCTTAGTATTCATAGTGCTATTATTTGTGACAATTAAAATTCTCTTATTTTTCTAGGTCAAATGAATAATATCTTCAAATGCTAAAGTTTATATATGAACATATATAATTATAGTTTCAATATTATAGAAAAAAAACAATTCTATGAACCATGCCCAAGAAAAAATATTTCTATGGTATGAGACTTTTAAAAATAAATAAATATCAAATTTTATTTTATTATCTACAATTAAAAATAAATTATATGTATTCACAAAAAATATACTCTAATTTGAAAATTTGACATTATGTTATTTGTCTCATTTTTTAGAAGAGCTTCATTTATGTATAGATTGTCATTATCAGTAGTTAAACTATGTATATATATTTAAGCTATGAGTATGTGACAATTTGATTTTTATTTATAGGGTTGATAGGTACTTTACATCATGTTTCCAATGTAGGATTTGATCATATATTTCTTATTAATAGAATTTGTAAACTATTATATAATTTTTCCAAGATTTAACAATAAAAAATATTTAAATACTATATTTAAATATATTAATTATTTTTATATTAAATCTAAAGGGTCTTAGTAGAAATCTTATTCTTTCACAAATGACTCCTATTGGCCAATTGAGTGTACATAAACACACAACTACTAGTATTATATTGTTACTATTCAATTTCATGAACTATTTACTAAATTTGAACTGCATTCAATAATGCAAAATAATGAAAAAATTGATACAAATCAAGCCATGAAGGCATAGGCATCTAGCCCATGAAGTTCATGGCTTGATAGTCGCTGCCCATGTCCTAGTTTGTCTACAAGTTGTCATGTCATTACCATGCCTCTAAAGTTTCAATAAAAATTAAATTGTTGTCTTCAAGTTGGGTGGTCCCACGCTCAAACAAAATCCTCCTTGACATGGTGCTAATCATTGGTAGATGATATTACACTTGTATGATGTTCTTGTTGTTCCATTTTCGACGTGTAGGTCAACATTTTCCATGATGCCCATTGAGGTATGATGCTTTAAATTATACTTCGTGTATTTATTAAATCATGCATTTTGATGGATGGATGACGTGTAGGTCAATATCCTTGGGTAATGTCCCGTGTTACATTCTTAAATGGATAATTATTTGTTAATCCTTGATTATGGTGATTGAAATAGTTGCTAACTATTCAACTAGGGTTTTGCTTTCTTACTCATGTGTTCTTGCAATTGATAATGTGGCAATTGCTTAGCAAAACATGGTTTTTACATATGATAGAATAAAGTTGAACATATAGGTCAACTTCTTCTGATATTTTCATTTATGGTATAGTCATGTGATGATATGTTGTTTTCGACAATTTGGTCGATAATTGGTTATAAAATGTAATATTTATTGCACCTATCATTTCGACATGTAAGTTGGAAAGTAGAATGAATTTGCAAAATTAATTGGAAGATATTGCATCTACTTGTTGATTCAACTATTTGTAGACAATTTTTGACTAACTTGACTTGACTTTTTGGCCTATGTGGCAAGCATATGAAATATGGTCTTCCTATGAGAATGCAAATGGGTATGTATAGATCCCTCTTTTATCTACTTTGGTAATATTTTTGCATTGGTGTTATGTATATATGATGATCCACCATGCATGTGACTTCTACTTTATAGAAAGTTGTTGACTCATTTTATTTAGTCAACCTGGTCAATGCATGACGATTCACAATTGGTCATCTTGAGTTATATGTTTGACTCCTTGTTGATATGTTGTTCGACATAGGATTAGTCATATTGTATTTGACTTAGATTTTTTGGATCAATGTTTCTTTGATACATATGACCGTGTGGCCTTTATATCATCCATTTACTTATCACATTGATTAGATGAATGTCATTAATTCTCAACTATATGACATATTATGATGTAAATATAGTTGGATGTCAACTTTTGCAAGCATTTAGATGCATAATGATGATTAAATGTTAATGATTATATTAATGATATTATATGTGCATGTCATTATATTTCATGATGATTCAAATGAGGATGAGTTAGGTGTAATGGGATTGCATTACTTGATTATGTTTCGTGGACACTAGTCTATTGATGTGGACAATTACTCACCTAGCGAGCACCACATGTTAGATGATGTATGGTTGATTATTTAAGTTACAAATGATTAAGATGTGATTAAAAGTTGAGTTAAGAAGTTATAAAGTGAAAGGAAAAATGCTGACCCCTATTACTTGAATACTAACATTGTGAATGGGCTAAAACCAATATGAGTGTATGTGTATATGTATGGCAGGAAGTGGATATGAAGTACCTACTAGTGGGTCAAATCCATGTGTTCCAAGGTATGATAAGTAAGCACAGGTATGTGTGTGATATCATAAAATTGTAAGGTAATGTATTACTAGAATTTTGAAAAATCATGGAGATAAGGAAGTAATTGATTAGATATTTCATTTGATAATTGATTTGATTTATGATCTATGTGGATTGATATTTGATGTTGTTCCTATGAATCAACAGAGGGAACAACACATCATAAGAAAGGGGGAATATTGTTAGAGAGAGGTAGTCTAACCTTGTAAAACTATAGAATGGTAATGGAATTCACACACTCACATTGAAAAGGTCTTGAAATGATTAATTATTATGCATGCTTACTTCATGTGTGTTTATTTATGTATTAGATCTTTGCTAATAATATCCTTGAAAAGTTGTACGTTAACATTATTAGAATGCATTTCAATTGAAAATTTGGTTTCATTTAGGGAAAAATATTTGATCTTGTTGATTAAATGGTAAGATCTAAATGTAAGTACATGCATTATCTTGAATGTTAAACAATGAGAGTTAGATTTTGATTTCTTTAATATGTTTTTCTTCAATATTTTCTTAGATATGATTAAAATTTCTGATATATCACTGCATCAGGATGATGCCTTCTTTCTAGTGGGAGAGGATGTCATAACCCAATTCACATAATCCAGAATTATTGCCCTTAAGGTTCCATGTTGGATTTCATTAAAATCATTTTAATATTTTTATATAAATTGACGAGTAACATTAAGGTAACAATCGTGAAGAAGATAAGTAATTCCTAACAAATTAGTTATGTTTTGGCATGAGAACCGTTACCAAGAATCATCAGTTGGAGCTTATATCAAAAATATATTGGAGAATAGGGGAGGTAAGAAGTTCAATGGTGGATGACGTGAAAGCATTGGCACCCATTATGCAACATGCATACACAAAATTCAACCTCTCTGTCGGGATCGATCCTTCCATAGACTTTGAGACAATAGAGATTTCTGAAGAATGTATGTGTCAGATTTTCTAGTCTCCAAAATGCTGTGGAATTATTGCCTTGGACAAGTCCTCAGGCCAACTAATTGGAGTTTCTTTCCTCCACTTCATAGGAGAGAGTCTTCAACAAAGTGGGCCTGTGTTTGCTGATCCCACCCATAACAAAAAGGGAGTAGGGAAGGCTATGATGAGTGCTTGATAGAGAGGGAAAATGCTACAAACACTAAATCCATTAGTCTTGTTTAGGAGAAAGATTGGAGGCAACGGTTGGGAAAAAGAAAAGGAAGGAAAGCTTTGGGAGGGGAGTCTCAGCAACAAAGTTAGCACCTTCAAATAGTACCAAGTTCCACTATATATTTATGCATGTTATTGATTTATGCTCATTCTAAACTGTAAGTAATAGGTAAATAATTTGGATCTTGTCAGTGGTTTTCCTTGTTCCCAAACTAACTAAATAGCTTCTTAATTACACCTGAAAACATTTCATTGCTCTTTGTTTAATCAATGGATTATATTAGTTCATTAGATTTTAAGGATATTTTGTGGGGGAAAATCTAATACTATTCAAACTTTGGAAATAAGCCATTACATTTGTTACATTTGGAAAGGGATTGGGCAATAAACCTTATCATTTTTTTCCCTATTAGTTGCAAAGGCTTTAATATCTTGTGCTTTTTATTGAAAAAATGTGAGCCGCTATCAAAACTTTGTCTTTTCCAGTGCATCAATGGCGGCGTGAACCATTTGGCTAGGAAGAAAATTAGTTTAAGATATGGTGATGCATTTGAGTTCTTCATATTTAACTAATTGTAGAAAGCTTTCCAACAAAAATGGTTTTCGAATGTGGTTTAGTTTGTGAACAATCATAGACGCATGCCATGCCATTTTCCAATAGAGAACCTAGAGGAAAATAAATCTAGATTAGTCAAAAACGAAAACCTCATTGTGGGGTGGCTCATTGAAACAAATACAAATCTTCCTTAATTAGCATACTATTTGAAGTTGTGTGGAATGTAGCTAAGGCCTTTGAATGGAGGCATTTTAAACATGAACCTTTAAAACCATCACTCAACATCTCACATTGTATTGTGGAGATGGAAATTTCTATGGGTGTGTGACCCTACCTCAAAAACTTGTAGTTTGTCTACTTCTTGTCTTGTATTGTTTATTTAATATGATGTGATTGTGTCATGATATGCTTTTCGTGGCAATGTTATATGTGGATGGTTGTTATTGCAAATTGTGAGTGCGTTGTTTATATTTAACCAATTCCTCCTTAAAGTTTAATTGCCTTTTTCTATTGAATCTTGGTAAGTTCCCCACAAGGGATGCTATGAGTATGAATTCAGGTTTCTTTACCCTTGAGCACTCAAAATGGCTTTATAAGCCATATTAATGAATCTATGGTTAAAGTAGAACCTAAGTTGACACTCTTGATATGTTCTCTTTGGAGATTATAGCGTGTTGTATATTCGGTGGACTCACCTACAACCCATTGTATCCAAGATGATGTACCCCAACCACAACAATAGAAAGTGTTATGAGTTATTGTCAAATTAACATGTGTTGTAGGGTGTGGTCAAACTTATTATGTTGATCATCAACTGAATATAGTGTGTTGAATATACAATGTGTTAAATATCATAGATTACAACTAAAAAGAACCTAATAGCAAATTAGTAATTGATTGTATTGCTAGTTTGAGGGACAAGAAAGATTGATGGCATGTTTTGGAATGGACACCTAGCTTAATAACATAGGTTGTAATAAGTACATTTATTAAAAGATTTGAGTTATGTTTGAAGCTTTCCTATTTGTAGATAGTGCATTGGGATTTTGTTCTCAATTCTAAGATTATTTTATTTATGAAGTATATTGTTATAATGAATGTTGTTGAGTACATTCATAAATTTCTATTGTTATGTTGAATTGTTTGAGTTGTATTGCATCAGTGTTGACATGTTGATACTCTAAGTACATTTAGTTTACACATGTTAAATTGTACACCTATATATTGGTGGTGCATAGTGGAAATTTGAATGTGACAATAAATAGATCTGTATATGTAGATTAAGGAATGTTGATGACTTTCTTCTTTATGCATCTTTTGCATTGTCTTGAGAGGTGTTAAGTGTAGAATACCTTTCGAGGATATAACTATTCATGTATGATTTTTGAATTTTTATCCATGTATAATGACAAGACATGCATATGGGATACTATGTACTTCAATGTTGGATACCCATTATTAATTATTTTTAAGTGTTGGAGATGAGACAGACGCTAAAATGGCAACCAAGAATAAGGTTGTTTTTCCATCTTGTCGAACTATGTTATTTGACGCTTGAATATTTATGAGACTATTTTGCTACACAATTCCATTACTACTCATAGTTTTTCTTGTTTAGTCTTCCTCGATGCCAGGCTAGGTATCTTTCATGTCAGGAAAGATTATGAGGAATCTTAACAGTTTCATGGTAGGGTGGTAAAGCACTCCTACAATATTCTTGCCCCTTGTGTTCTTAGACAGGTTCTAGAGTTCATTTCAACTTGGTTGTTATGGTTAGACCATCTGGTATCTGGTATCCAGTATTGGTAATATGGTAATGAAATTATGGTTTCTTTTAGCTTTGAGCATATATGTATATGTATCATTTATGTTAAAGTTAATGATAGTTAATCAACTAATGTTGATTGGTCAATATTCAAAAGAATTTGAATCTTGTTGAATTTTCCACATTTTATGGAGATTGTTGATGTGGCATTGGTTTTGTAGGGGCAGTCTTTACATTCAATAAGGACGTTCTTAAATTTTTTTCATTTTTTTTCCAAATTTTTTGTGGTCGAAAACAACAAAAAATTTGGAAAAATTACTATGTTTTTGTAAATTTGAAAAAATAAAAATTGATTTTGCTTTTTCTTTAGTGCATTTTGTTTGGAGATTAGCTTGTCCCCTACTTTCCTTCCCTAAATTCGGGCTTAGTTCCATATTTCCCATATTTCAAGTGTAACATCTCTAACACTTCAAAATAACAGTTCACAAGCCTGAGAATCCTTGTCTCCATTCATGCATGTGGACTATGAAACGTCCAACTACAAGAAGTATGTGAGATTGCTCTTGATAGATGTCAGGGTAAGAAGTCCACACAACATCTCTCCCAACCCACATGTTAGATTTTTATTTTTCTTTGATATACAGTTGTGATCCCAATGAAAGAATATGCACACTCAACTTGTTCATTCAGGCCCTTGGAAATGTCTACGCATCCCAAAAGTAACCTTGATAACTTTAGATGTAAATCTGCAACCCAATTCTTCATTAGAAATCCCATTTTCCACTACCATCATGAAAAGAAAAGGTGAGATTGTCGACTGTAAAAATTAAACTTTCATTCACATTACCATTTGTTATCTAGTTTAATTTGTCTTGCACCAATATGGTTCCTTCCGCTGATGAAGAGCTCATACACATTATCTCATTAGAAGGTCTTAGACAATGAATTTTCAACAAATGAGCCTTGGGATTTATGATATGCTAAACTTTTCCCTATTGTTCACTATGTATTATTCCTCACACTCACTTGAGACAGTGCAATCCTCTAATAAGAATGGAAAATGGCTCTTGTTCTTATCCTTCATACTAATCTCATGCACCAACCGCAAGCATAATACCACTCTCATAGTACATTTTCTTGAATATGCTTGTGCCCTTCACTTGCAAATTGACAATGTGATCAATTAAGCTTTTGGTGTACCATTTGCGTATTTGTCATTATGTTTAGACATCAACTGCAACACTTATTACTTAAATCAAGATGATTTAAATAACAAGATCTAATATCTTCATGAATGAACAATATGTTGATAAGTCAAGTCGGGTCACCAAGTGGTCACTGGTCTGACTAAAAACTAAAATTTAAAACTCAAACACCTAAATCTCCTAGAAATCAAAGAGTTTTCATATGAAGTGGATCCGGGAAAGTGTGCAGATGGATTCATTGAGACTTGTAGATTGGTACAAATGGAGTATTTTCAGTGTAGAGTATAGTGGTATAATTGGTTCAAACATATCTATCACAGATTCAAAATTCTAACATACTGAACAGGGCAACCAATCAATCTACATATTTGACTACTGTTACGACCTTAGAAATTGCATTTGGAATTACATTTGAAAATTGATCAAACGAATTTGTCATAAGCTTAAATTTGGAACATAGCATGTCTTCGACACCTAAAATACAATGGTGACAAAATTTTCTTATTTTGGTCAACTAGGTCAAAGTTATACTTGGTCAAACAGGGCTTCTAAGATTTTTGGATTAAATGCATCAACAAAACAACAATAAATAATTGACTTCGGGGAAATACAAAACCTATGAAAACATGTCAAAATGAATTGAAATCTTAAACATAGGTTCTCTAATATGCACACTAAGCACCCCCAAAGTGGTGAATCATGACACTTAACTAGGTGTAAGATATTCATCATGACACTTAACCAGGTGCAAGATATTCAATTGCTCTTAAATGCTTCAAATGGCACTTCACCAAATGACTTGAAACTTCAAACTAATGACCTGAATGGATGAATATGCTAAATGAAAGTCAATGAGCACTTGGAACACACAATTGGACTCAAAACAACATCTAGACACAAGAGCACAAAAAGCATTTATAGGGGTTAACTTTAGCCAAAATTTTAAAATGGTAATGAAAATCCTGTTACAATTTTGAGTCCCAATAGAGCGTACAAGAATAAAGGAATAGGCCAAGCAACATGAAGAAAATAGATCATAAAAAATAACCATAACTCTACCAACTAGTATTCCATAGCCACCTCCATAGCATTCACATCGTTCATAGAAGAAAATATTAGAGACCTTTGGGAATTCTCCTTCCTAACATCTCCAAACACAAGCTTGAATGGTATGTGCCTCACAAGAGGAATCTCCAATGGAGCTTAATACATTGGTCCACCAAAATGGTTGGCTACCAAATCCAAAAGGAACTAGTGGTCAAAGCATAAGGTCTCTTTCTAGGAGGTTATGATCGAGCTCAATGCAAGGCCAAGAAATAAAAATCCCTATTTACCACCAACGAGAAATCCCAAGACTAGATGGTGGTCAAGGTTTCCATTACACCACTATACACCACTAGACAAGGACCAAGCAAAGGTAACCCCTAGAGATCACAAGCCAATAAAATTAAATTTCAGAAAGCAAATTAAATGAGGTGAACTCACTAACATGGTTCACGAGAGGGTCAACAAAGAATATAAAGTAAAATTGGAGTTATGGACTAAGTTAGTTATGAGGAATTTTTGAGAGTTAGCTCCTCTCATCTCCTAGGAGGACTCTAGTACATCTGCCCCAAAATTCATATACCAAGAGATGATTTCTTTGTAGACAATGAAGAGAAAATTCATCTTTGTAGACCAATGGATCTCTAAGTGAGTGGATAAGGTCTTGAGCTTCCTCTTAGAGTCTTTTTATATGGAGGAAATAAAGATTTCGCCTAACATCCATGCAGTCCTAAGACTATGGGACACTGAGATAGAGAAGTATAGAGTGCAAATAGAAGATCTAAATCTGGTATGCAACCTCGATAAGGATGAGATGATAATGGTCAACACCGTTGAAGATTTTGCAGACACCAGTCTTTGGAAAGTCAAATTCAAGGTAGATGTTAATGGAGCTTGTCCAAAATATTGTCATAAAGCACCCTCTATTGGTGTGAGAATACACTACGATGTTCAAAATAATTATAGAGCACATAATGGGTTCTGACCATGTACAAGGAAGTGCACCCCTAGATTCTTGATTAGTAGGTTTTGAGGAGCAAATGGAGGAATGATTTGGCCCTCCTCACAATTTTGACAAGCAGGATATGGATGATTTATGGGCTTGATTCTTTTCACATACCAAGCCTAGGATTTCGATGCAAAGATGAAGGATGACTCAGTTCAAGTGAAAGATGCACATTGAGAGGACAAACTTTGAATAAAATGGGTTGTAGATCCAAATGGGGAGTTTGTGTTGGCATGTATTTGGAATCATATGCGGCGTATAAGTTATCTGCCTTGGGATGATTAAACCCTACAGTCTTTATTGTTTCATTCTTTGTTCTTTGATTCAAAATGGGTTCTAACACTTCGGAACACTGGGTTTCTCTGAATTTTAGATAAGAGAGAAGTTAGGCATAGGCGATTTGAATGTCCTCAAATACAACAAGAAAAAACTAAAGGATTATAGTTAGAAATCATGTTGCACAAGTAGATGTAGAGTGTAGTATCACTTCAACATATAAAACCAAAAAAGAGTTAATAATATTAGAAACTCAACATACAAAATCAATAAAGAGTTGATAATATTAGAGAAGGTGAAATAAGATCCTTATTAAAGTAGTTTATTCAAGACTACAGTGGAAAGTGCTATAGGATAATTATGAGTCGTAGTAGTATAAATTATTGGTGTCACATGAAATGGTGAAGAAGCTGAATTCGAAAACAAAAAAAAATCCTACCTTTACAAAGTGTTTTGGTTGCAAAAGGTCATCAACTTTTACCAAGTGAATAATGTTTGGTTATTGTGATATTGCTATCAAGATCCACTCTGTAGTTTTGAGTCAAACTTTTTGACTCATGTTACATGAGTAGTGGTTCACAATAACCCATCTTTCATGAGAATGAATGAAACACTTAGTACTCATTGCATCTAGGTGATGCTCATAGAGGTGAAGCACCCTAGTACTCCAACTCAAGCTTGCCCAACAAGGTTTTCTCCAAGGTTGAGCCTACTTTTCTTAACCACAAATTTCAATGCAAGGTTGTGCTCACCTTGCTCGAAAGTAGGCTTAACCCTAGAGGAAACTTCATGGTTAAGCATGCTTGAATTGGAGTAGTACTAAGATGGGTGACCTCCTAGGAATTTTTGATACTTCACTAGTATGAACATCACCCAAATGCAATGAGTGCTAAGTGTTCCATGCATTCTCATGAGAGATGGGTTCTTGTGAACCACTACTCATTAAACATGGGCCAACGAGTTTGACCCACAACCACACATTTGAACTCCAATAGCAATATCACAATTTGACTTATTGTGGAAAATATCTCCTTATAAATGTTGGGTCAGTTTTCAAATTGAAAATACAATTATTTTTAAATTTAAATTAATTACATAGTTTGGTCAATAGTACATCTCGATTCTTGAAGAGCACTACAGATATTGAAAAGGCCAAGTTATGGAATATTTAGTATAAAGATTAGTCTTACAGTCATGGTTTTGATGCTTTAAGAGAGTCATTAGCATTGTAAGAAGAAATAGTTTTATGTATCTAAGTCTCGTTTGCTAGTTTGTTGGGAATATAAAACTGTTGGTGCATTTTTATAGTATGTTTTTCTTAATTGAGTTGAATATGTAAGTGAAGTTTTTAGGTCAACCGTCTTCCCATATGAGAAGATAGGGAGTTATGTATGTTTGAATAAAATGTTATCAAGATTTTGAAGTGTGTTCTTAAAAAATTTGTGTTGATTGACAAGGATTGGCTGCTTTCACTGGATACCTAAACCTTGCTTGTGTCTCTTTTGTTGAAAGAGGATGAAAGTTCATCCATCCCAAACATTAAAGCTTCATAATTACCACATTATCATTCTTACAATGAAATTACATATCATAAGAGCAACAAAAGGTGACAAGAATTAGGGCTAGCTTGGATGTCGTTTGTTGACTTTTGTGTAAATCTTGATGGTCATAGATTCATAATAGAGCTCATACCAAGACCCGGAAGCACTTGCCAAATGAGACTTCAATTTGGACTCCCTCAAAAGCCTCGCTACTCTATTCATTTGGCCTCCTTGAAATGGATGCATCCGTTCAATCTATTTATGGAGCCACCCAACATGACTGATCATTTAGTAGAATGTAAAATGCAAAATATCTTTCGTACCCCTATATTTGTAAGTAATATCCTCATCTTGAGGGGACATTCATGAGAAGCCATTTAACAACCAGATAATCCCAACTATTTGTTATATAAGGGATGAATGGTGAATGTAATTCACCGCAATGAGGAGGTGACAGTCATGAGAAGTGATTTAAACTAACTGAAATTAGTGACTGTGCTTTTGGCAATAATCATAAGTAGTGTAACACAAGGACGCGTCTCCCCCCCCCCCCCCCAAAAAAAAAAAAAAGGGGCCATCTCGGAGACATGGACGTCCCTGGGACGGTGGGACGACATCTCGGCATTTTGGGTGGCACCACTTAGAGCACCACCACCACCGGAGATGGCAAGATGTCTCCAAGTGTGGGTACGGGGGGATGCAAAGGAGTCTCCTTCATTGTGGGGGGATGCCAAGACATCTATCATAGCAAGCAAAAGAGGCACATTAAAAATTAAAAAGTTTAAAGCAATTTTATAATACTTAAATGTTTCTATTTTTATTTTATTGGGTTGTGGGGCCCATTCCTTCATCCTCCTTTGTTCAAAAGCCTTATATTCTTTATTTTTATTCACATTTGCATTTCTCATTGTTTGCAACAACAACAAAAAGAAGAGTGAAGAGCTGAGATAAGGGTTTGTGCAAGAGTGAAGAAAATGTTTGCAAGTGAAAAATGAGAACCTAAGAGTAAGAAGAAGACGAGGAGGGTTCACCATCTTATTGAAGGAGTTTTTCAAGCAAAAGGTAGGGTTTTAAACTTGTTTTTTTGATTTTCAAATGCATGCTTATAAATGATTGCTCAATGTTTTTAGTTCTAAATGTGTTGTCTCATTTTGTTATAGTTATGATTATCATTCATTCATTGAATCATTTATAAATATTAAATAATAGATTAAGATTCTTGATGTTTCATTTTGCAAATTCTTGTTATTTAATTTTAAATTTTAGAAAATTTAAAGAAGGGCATAGGCTAAAAGTTTGTAAATTCAAATTGTAAACTTTATTAATTTTAAAAATTTTTTTTTTTCATTTTGTGAAATGTAGTATCAAAATAAGCTCCTACATTGATACTCATAGTGATGATGAGATGTAATTTCATTCAAATAATGGTAGTGAATCCGAATATGAACATGAGCATGAGGTTGGGGCTGAGGATGATGATGACACCATTGAGAGGGGTGAGCATGAGAGTGACATTGGGGTTGGACCAAATCAGCAAGGGGCCCAAACTAGTTCCACTTCCATGGGTATTGATTTTGTACTATTTGGTACTCCGTCTATTGATTGCCCCTCCCCATCTTTAGCAGAGTGGGCTAGGGGTAAGTTTGATCCAAAATCTCCTTTATGCAATTTGCCACTAGAATAACAAGCGGATTAGGAATAGGTGGCACAAGAAAGTGGAGATGCAATATTTGTGGTTATGTATGGTATGGTAGCATCACTAGAGTGAATGTACACTTCCTCTTTTGGATAGGTAAAGGTGTCTTACCATGTAAATTTTTTACTGAATCCAAAAACTTGAAGTTTAGAATTGAATTCAACAAGCTTTGGGGAGTTCCAAAGGACTTGGGCCTTCTAGTGCCTACTACCTTGGTTGGTAGGCTTCAGACTATACAAGAGGTGCATGAGCAATAAATATAGGGGCAACAACACCGAGGCATGTCTTCTTCTAGACCACAACATAGAGCTTCATTTACTACATTGCTAGGGGCAGCCTCCACACCTTGCTCTACTTATAGCTCTATAGGTATAGCAGCAACCCAAACGAGCAAGGGGAAATGCAAGGCACAGTCTAGTGACAACAACCCTATAGCAGAATTGTTTGTAGCCCAGACGAGAGAGAAGTTAGATGCATGCATTGAGAGAATGTTATTTGCTAATGACATTCCACTTCATATTGCTCGGTCTCCTTATTTTAAGGAGGCATTTTACAATGTAGTGAAGGTGAGGTTACCATCATATGTGCCACTAGGTGAGCACAAATTGAGGACTAAAATCTTGGATGATGAGTATGCCAAGATAAGTGAGTCCATGGAGACCATGAGGGTTGTTTGGGAGGAATTGGGGTGCAACATTATCATGGATGGGTGGACGGACATTAGACACCGTCCACTCGTCAATGTCATAGTGAAATGTATAGAGGGCCCATTGTTTCTTAGGGCAGTTGATTGTTTAGGGCATCGAAAAGATGCTAATTTTCATTTTCAGATTCTTCGGGAAGCCATTGAGGACATTGGGCCACAAAATGTGGTCCAAGTAGTGACAGATGCGACTCATGTGTGCAGAGCTACAAAGAGGCTTATTGAGGTCACATATTGGCATATTTGGTGGACTCCTTGTTGTGTGCATGCTATGAACAATGCTCTAAAGGACATTGGGAAGATTAGCTAGATAAAAGGAGTGGTGAGTGATGGTAGAGATGTGCAGATGTATATCTACAACCACCACACTTCACATGCACTATTTCTAAGCTTCGCTAGGAAGGAGTTCCTAGAGCCAGTTGAGACATGATATGCATCCTATTTTATTCTTTTGGAGAGAATGCTTGAGTTGTAGGAGCCACCACAACTAATGGTTATGACGAATGAATGGAATAGGTGGGATGGTTATAGGTCAGAGCGAGGGATGAGGGTGAAGGATATAGTTAAGAGTGATGTATTTTGGAGTGATGCAAAATACATTGTCTCTATTATTAGGTCAGTCTTCGAAGTGATCAAGTATGGAGATGGGTATGCACCTACACTTGGAGAGGTGTATGAGTGCATTGATTCTATGCTTGGGCAGAGGAGGGCAGTTGTGTGAGAGAAGGACCCCACATTAGCCTTCTACAATGATCACATTTGACCTATTATTCAACATAGATGGGACAAACTTAACACACCCTTACACATGGTTGCATATGCATTGAATCCAAGGTGGTACATGACTAGGCCTGGTAGAGTTACACCACTTCATGATGATGAGGTGATTTATATTATATAACACTTTAAGAGTTTGTCTTAAGACTTAGATTCTTATCATTTTATAAATTAAAATCATTTACATTACTAGCATCTTGATTCTTCTATTTGCTAATAATTTGTACTTTTTATTTTTTTTCAGGTGAAGGAAGGGTTCCTCAAGTGCATAGATATGATGTATGACCTTGAGACAACAACTAAGGTTCACATTGAGTGGACCAAATTTGCTACTCTTAGGGGTTACAATCAAGAAGCAAAGGCAGATATCAAGATTATGGCACAAGAGAATCCCATTTTGTGGTGGTTAGCTTATGGAGGGAAATCTACAACCACTACACTAGCTATTCGTTGGTTGTCCCTAGTACTTAGTTCCTCAACTTTTAACTTTTCATTGTTCATTATTCAATGATCATTGTTCAACTTCTAATTCCCGAGAGTCTCACGTTGGCCAATTATTTTTCATCTCAAGTTTCTAGTTCCTCAATTGTTGAGAAGAATTGACCTACATATAGTTTCATCCACTCTCTTAAGAGGAATAGACTTACTTCTCAGAGAGCAGAGAAGCTAGTGGTTGTACACAGTGTGTTGCATATCGATGGCTGCAAGACAAGTGTGTACAAGGAGAGCCCAACATCATGATGGGATGTAGAGCTTGACGAGCCATCGTAGATTGATGAGGAGGAGGATGATTTAGATCTAGCTACAAGGCTAGTTGGTGTTCCCTTTTCGGCTCTTGATCTTGGAGAGATTGATAGTTCTAGTCGCGATGAGTTTCAACTTCCAACCTCCAGGAGATGATCATTGATCATTGATTTGGCATTTTGATTTGGACTCTTGGAGACTTGTAGTTTTTGTTTGCATTAAATACTTATTTTGATATCATGATTCATGGCACATGATACTTATTGTAATTATCTTTATGTCATGACTCATATGATCATTGATTACTATTAAATAGTAGAATCTAGATACTCATACTATTGATTTGAAGACTGATATATAGACTAATATTTATTATTTGTTGATGTTCAATGTTCAATGTTCAATGTTCATTGTTTGTTTGCCATTTGATCATGAATCATGATGTTCCAGTTGAAAACTTCAATGCAATGTTCAATGTTGAAGTTTTTTACATCTTTGTATTTTATATTGTATAATTGTAGTACATCTTTTCATAACTAGCATTTTAAGTACCATATGTATAGTATATACACCCCTACTCCCTCCGCTACCCACACCCACACCCACACCACCCCCCCTCCCCCCCTCCGTCCCTTGCCGCCGTCTTCCTGCTGTCCCCAAATCAAGGCCCCTCTGTCCCCCATCTCAGAAACTTGTCCCACCGTCCCGCCATCCCCTTGTCTCCCAAGGCAGTGTAACTATGATCATAAGGCAAAGCCGCCCATTTTCCACACAAATAATAATGTATTAGTAGTAAAAGGGATAAATAGTGAATGTAATTCATTGTTGTTAACTTTTAAGCTCTTCATACTCTAACCTCTCTTCTTAGTACTAAACTACCAGAACATTTAATGTCTTATAAATCGTCTAGTCTAGCAATTCTGTCAAGTTCTGATCACCGTGAGTTCCCAATACAGATAAAGGCATTATATTACTAAATGTGAGCTTGGTTTAAGCAGAGTGCTTGTTAAGAGTTATCGAAGATACCTGGTACTTGTGGCTTTGGAAGCGTGATTGGCAACTATTGGCAGATTTAAAATTTTGTGATTCCTTCTCTTCAGATTTCACATGCTTCTATGATTGTTCCTACGGCTAATCCACAGCACAAGATTTATAAACCCATATGAATAGTTCATACTATCCAAAAATTGGTTTAAACAAAGTATTAAAAGAGTATGCAGTCTACAACTCCTACACGTTGTATGTTTACTTCTAGAAAGCATATCTGAAACAACATATATGGATTGGACTCTTGGAAACTCATTGCCGCAATTACTGTGCAGTTCTCTCCACCTTCCCCAATCCATTATTGATCTAACTCACTATGTTTTATTATTACTGATTCAGCTCATTGTGTTTTAATTTGACCTGGAAGGCATTCAAGAACATGACATTAATCATAAATGGATATTGATGAATCGTGAAGAACCACAGGCATAGTCAACGATTGATACATGCCACAAATAATGAGTGTAACCAGATCTTATAACATTAAAGGTTCTATTAACATTCCCATCTCTGCATATTCATTTGTAATCGATTGCACAAATCCTGATGTTGGGGCCAGTAAGAAATATTTCTGACCTAAAAGAATATTCTGGCATTGTCATGGAAGCCATACATTTAACCTATTTACATCTCTCGGTAGCAGTGTGGCGGTCTCCACATTCTCGAATGTTTCTTATGACTCTAATGGTTGCTCTAGGGTATGTGCTCAACAAGCCAAATATAATTACAACTTCTAGCCATAAGAGGAGAGGCTCACTTCCCTCCTCCTCTGCAACATTTTATTTCAGGTCCTGTATCTAGAATAAACCCTGCTGTATTCATCAAAAAAACCTCCAGATTTTATGGGTTTGATCCGTTTTTTGTGGAAAGTGTGTGTATAAATTTATGGACTTAAATCCAACTACATCCTGCTATCTTCTTAATTCTTCTATCTGTAATCAATTGCCTTAGCTTTTGAACCTCGGCCCACATGCCTGCCGTTGCATATATGTTCGACAGAAGAACGTAAGGTGCAGCATTTGTAGGATCTAACTCCATGAGAAGCGGTGCCACAAGTTTCCCTAGCCTTATATTCCTATATAACCTACAAGTGCTAAGCAAGCATTTCCACACGGTTACATTAGGTTTTACTGGCATTTTGATGGCAAACTTCAGGGCATCCTCAAGATGGCCAGCACGAGCAAGAAGGTCAACCACACATACATAATGTTCCATTGTAGGAATAAAGCAATAAGAATCACTCACAGACTTGAAGTACCTACAACCATTGTCCACCAAACCTGTATGGCTGCAAGCAAATAAAACACAAAGAAGGCTTATATGGTCAGGGTTGTTTCCAGAGAACTCCATGAGTTCAAAAAGCTTGACAGCCTCATTGCTATGCCCATGCATTGCATATCCTGCGATCATGGTATTCCATGACACCACATTTCGACGAGACATTTTGTCAAACAAGTTGCGTGCCTTGTATATACTCCCGCATTTTGCATACATATTCATGAGGGCATTTGCAGCTACAACGTCAGATAAATACCCACTTTCGATTATCTTCTGATTGACCTCCATACCCTGATCCAAAGCTCCCGTCTGGGCACACGCTGGCAGAATGCTTGCCAGGGTTTTGGCGTTTGGCTTCTCACCTGACAACTGCATTTGCTTAAACATCTCCACGGCTTTCCCAGAAAACCCCTTTTGCACATATCCCGTAATCATGGCAGTCCATGAGACGACGTTCCGTCCAGACATTTCTCTCAAAAGCTTCGAAGCCTCGTCAAAATTATCATTTTGTGTGTACCCAGTAATCATAGCATTCCACGACACAACATCTACCTCATTCATTTTGTCAAACAGATCGCGTGCTTTCTTAATGGTTCCACATTTCGCGTACATATATATCACGGTATTCATAACAAAAACGTTAAATTGAAGTCCATACCTAATGATCTTTCCATGGATCTGCAAACCATGTTTAAGAGATGCCAACTCTGCGCAAACAGGGAGAATAGCAGAGAAAGTGAACTGATCAGATTGGACAGTTGATGTTTGCATTTGGTGAAACAGAATCAATGCCTGCTGAGGAAACCTATGCCTTCTGTGAGCTGCAATTATCATATTCCATGAGACGACGTCTGGTTGAGTGATATGGTCAAAAACTTGGCGCGCGTCCACCAAGCTTCCCAATTTATCATACATGTTGATGAGTGTGTTTTGTAAAAATGCAGGTGTGAATGTCAAAGAAGTGTAATTGATGTGAGAGTGGATTTGCTTTCTCTCTGAAAGCGCTTCCTTGACAATGCAGAGGTACAGCGGATGTGTATGCGTGCAAATGCATACAGGAGTATTTTGGGTAGTAAGAAGAATGTGCAAAACGTCTTTCAGGAGACCTTCCCTACAGACTGCCCTCAGATTTTGATTGAGAAGAGAAATGGTAGACATAGCATTCTTAAGAGAATTTGACCATACATTCAACTGATTTGGGCTACATAAATGATACGTGCAAGCCTTAGAACACCGTGAAAAAGTTAAAAAATTCCATAATATATTCGGAGTTCTTGAGAAAAAAGTTTGTGTAATAAATAATTTGTGCGATCAATTGAAGTTGTATTTTAATATATTGATCTTAAGCCTCAGATTCATTAACCCTTCCACCACACATTACGGAAATCTTCAATAATATCAGTCAAACATAGATTTCTTAGAGATTGGACAATTAGTCTTGTTAGGTATACCATTTTTCAAAAGCAGCAATGTTAATCATCCCTCTAATTACAGAATCATAATGATCAACTCCTTCTTGCAATATTTTTTGCTAACATGCTAGAAAATAAAATTAACAAATGGGCTGAGGAAAATCATAAACATGCAAAAGGGCAAGATGGTTTTAGGCCAAAGCACTCAACAATTGATCACTGTATCACCTTGAGGCATATCATCGAAAAAACGTGGGAGAGAGTGAGGTTTTTTGTTGCTTTGTTGATTTTAAAAAGGCTTTTGACACCGTCCCTAGGGACAAGCTTTGGCTCAAGATGGAAGTATTGGGGATCCCTATTAATCTCAGAGTCGTTGTTCATAGAATGTATGAAGAGGTCAAATTCAAAATTGGAACGTCAGATGGCATTTCATAGTGTTTTAGGAGTGATATAGGGGTCAAACAGGGCTGTCCATTATCTCCTACTTTGTTTGGCCTATATATTGACAAACTTGAGGAATGGTTAGACATGCAAAATGGCGAGGGTATCCAATTAGGTGAATTTTTAATAAGGTTGCTCCTTTATGTAGACGATCTCATTTTGGTTGTGAAATCTACTCATGGTTTGCAAGAATATTTTTTTTTTCTTGAGCACTTTTGCAAAATGGTTGGGATGCAGGTCAATATCACCAAGACTAAAATCATGATTTTTTCAAAAAATAGAAAATAACATCAGCATAAGTTCTATTTTGAAGGCAGTATACTTGAGGAGGTTGCAGAGTATAAATGCTTTGGGATAGACTTCAACAAAAATCTAAGTTGGAAAGGTTGTAGAAAAAAAAGATGATTGGGTGGGTGGAAAGCATTTTATGCACTTCAAGATAGGTGTTGGGAAACAGAAGTTTGAGATTGGAAAACTAGTGAAACTTTGTTTGGTCTTCTTATGCTACTAGTTCTTCTTTATGGATGTGAAATATGGGCCAGCAACACCTCGGCCTTACAATGGAAACAAATTGAGAGGATTCAGAAGCATTGGATCACAAACAAGTTTAAAATCAAGAACACTATCTCATATGATATTATGTTAGGTGAAGTGGGGGCTGCACCTATTGAGGCAATTGCTATGGTTCACCTCATTAGCTACCTAAAAAGAACTGAAAAAATGTGTGAAGATAGATGGCCTAAAATGTTCTTTAATAATACATTGTGCAAATGTAAAAAGATATGGATGCAAAAAAACATCAAGTGGATGTGCAAATGGAATATCCATTTCAATATGTGTCCCACTAATAATAAAGAAATAAAGATCTTTGTTATGAAGAAATTCTATAAGAAGATTTGGGGTAATGGACTTGGAAGGAAAAAAACCTATTATATCAGTGAGTTCAACCCCACATGTTATCAACTCCAAAAGGCATACATAGGGGCCAACATTTCTTGGAGAGTTAAAAGTCTCATTGCACAACTCAAAACCAACTCTCATCAACTCCGATGTGAGGTCGGTCGATAGAAGAGGCCAAAAGAGTCTTGGAAAGAGAGAATTTGCACATTTTGCAACGTTGGGAAGGTGGAAACAAAGCAACCCTTTATGTTAGAATGTGATGCATACATGGACATCAGATTCAAATTTTCGTATATTATATCTGGAATCTCTTGGCACAATTTATTCAATGAGGAGTACAATGAGAAGTTAGGGGGGCTCATCATCAGCTTGCACAAAAAAAACCTAAATTATTAAAGTTGGTTTAGTTGGAAGGTTGTCCCATAGGCTATTCTTAGCCTTGTGGACATTAAAAATCTATTCTATCTATCTTTACTTTTTCACTAAGAGACAATCAAACCTTATCTTATTTATATGTTTGGCAAAGATACTGAAAGATACTATGATGCTCATAGACTACTCGAGGTCATCCCATGATATTTGGAATTACAATGTGTTTACTCTTTAAGTGTCATTTTATTAGTTTTTATTATCATATTTTTCCTTGCATATCTAAATGGTTAAATTTGACCATAAATTAACTTATTTAATAAGGCAAGTCAATGCTTACACTAGTACACCAGTATCACACTATAATGTATAGATCATATATATATATATAGTGGCATAATTGAAATTATAGGTTTAAGAAACTTTCTATTACTATATATAAATTATCTTTCATATATTACAACTTAATCATTTGTGTGTTGCATTTTATCTAGATCTTTATCTCAAAGCTTTCAAATCCTTTTGTAATATATAATCTGTGTAAAAGAATTTGTGTTTGACTAAATATATCCATGTATAGACCCTAGATTAAGGGAATACATGTATGTACCCTTAAACTAGTGTTGTCCCTAATATTGATGGACTCTAAATTCTTGTGAAGGATTACTCCATCTTTTAATGTTAAATATTTACTATTAAGATTCTTCCCCTGAACTAGATAATTTATATAATCTTTCTCATTTTCAACCTTTTAGTGTGTTAGAAAGATTCCCTCAAGCTCCCATATCATTATTCCCTCCTCACCAAAGTCTCATAACTTTTTCTGTGTTGAAATTTTGTGCTAATCAATTTAATGCTTCATTCTAATTTTTGTCTTTTTTTTCATATCTAGAGAATGTGTCTTTCTATCTTTACATACATTCTTCAATTGTTGTAACATTATGGTGTATCTTTAAGAATCAACAAAGTGGTGACAAAAGATAGATAGTTCCTAAGTATGAGTTGAGCATGGCCTAATCCTAGTACCTTTTGAGTCATATACATTTCAACATCTCCCTAAATAGTGATGGCACATGTAAAAATATTATTGGTTTCAACATTTCCCCTCCCCTTTCTCTGCATCCCCTTGCTTTTAATCCTCCTCCTTGTTCTTCTTCACTAGAAGATTTCTTACCATTAACTTAAATACTAAGAAAAAATAAGTACAAAAGATTATTGGGCTTGTGCACTAAAAGTAAGGGACAAAACATAATCAAATGAAATTATATTTGGTTATAATATGCTCATTTTGTTGAAGAATATATCTGGCATGACCACATTATGGCTTGAGAAATACCAAACCTTTAGGGGATAGTGAAATTTATGATATATATAATGCAATCACCTTTTACAAATTAAAAAAAAAAAAGTTTCCCATTCACAACTATAATTGAAAGAAAATGAGATTAAGTGCACCAAGATGGTATATACTTTAGTTGACCATGCAAGAAAACTAAATGAACAAAAAAAAAAACATATTTTTAATAAATTCCATAGCCAGATGTGTGTTAAGGTTCACAAAATCTAAGCCACAAACATACATGGTTCTTTAATATAAATAAGTATATGCTTTTATTTAAGAAAAATATGTATATTTTTTTTTCTCTGTAAGCATAACATATAAATTGTTATTTAAATAATCATAATGTATACATGTTTTACTAATATTAAGCTACATTTTATTTCACATGCTTATGCTTTTAGTTCCACAAAGCATGCAAATGTATTGAATGTGAATTATTTTGTCCTCCCCTTAGTTTGTTACCTTTTTCTTTTATCTTTCTTATACTTTAAGTTATATCTTATGTAGATATTGGTAAGGATGTTTGACAATAGTTTCATATCTCTAAGAGTTTATAAATTTCCAAGATTTGTCAATTTCAGTAATCAAAAGGTTTATATTGTCAATCTTGATAGGGAGGCCCTAGGATCTAACTTCTTTTGATCTTTACACAAGGTCACTACTCAAAAACATGAGGGATGATCCTATAAGTTTTGGACTCCCCTTGCATAGTTCCTCATGTTGTCCAAGTTCTACTCCAAGTGCATACCAAGAAAATCAACCAAAACTACCATTTCACCCAAGGTTTGTTCTATGGGTTTGTTCAATACCTCCACAAATGCAAACATGGCTCAATTAGGAGTGGATTGATTCCAAAAAGTTCATTTCACTCTTGATTCAAACCTAACTATAATTTTCTTGAACTCAAAATTGATTAAATGCAAAGTAAAGAAAAATAAACCTTGTAGGACTAAACCCCAATTAGGTCTTTTTTTCTTAATTTTTGGAACTTTATTGAAAACTTTACCAAGGACCCCTAAAAAAATCAACATATCAAATACCCATTTGGAAGACCTAAAATATTTTCAAGGTCTTAGGGTTACAACCTCCTTATAATGTCCTAATTTGATTTTTAGCCTATATTGCTTGTACAAGGCAAGGAATTAAAAGTTCTTGCAATAAGATGGATGCATAGATTCTTGAGAGGGTTTCGACCAGACACATGGCTTCTCCTAACCCCAATCAACATTCTTGAAAGATAATTTCATTCAAATCAATCCACTCCTGAGACTTATTTTGTTTGGTATTCCAAGAACCTAGTCAAGCATGTTGTCTTCTCGTCTAGGGCTTGCATGCAAAATTCACGAACAAGTCTTTTTGGAAATATTCTAATTGAGACATATAGTAAACTATCTCTACTAATATTCCTCCAAGGTCCATTAATTCTACAAGGTGGAATTGAAAGTTAGAGGCTCTTTAGTCTTCAAACCCTAAGTTTGCCAAAGAAGGGTAGATTACAGTTTAAATTTTATTTGACACACCAAATCACACAAAAATTGAAAAAAATTATACAAAAATAGAGAACTAGTTGAATTCTAAATAGATGCAATGAAATCAAATACATCTAATCCATAAATCAATAGTTGCTCGAGTTGCAAACTGGTTGTATAGGAATTGTAAGAAAATCTAAATTGCTTAGTATTTCCAAATGTGAAAACTGACTTTCGGCCCTCTTACAATCAATCTTGGAGTCATGTATGGACCTCCTAACTATGTATCAACCATGACCATAACTGATTCTTTTGAGATGTAGCATCTTACAAAAAGTTGCATGAGCAACTTTTGCAATTTTGTAAACTTGCATTGTAACAATGCATGCAACATTTTGACATCTTAGCAATCCTCACTTCCTTTTGGTCTAGAATGATGACAAATGAAATTTTAACCCTTCCTAACAACTTATTTATGCTTTCTACCCTTGCCAACTCCATATGAGAGTATATGCATATTTGAAAAAAATGACAATGTTTAGGTCATGATTGACCAAAACACAAAATAGAGTCACCATACTTGACTCAAACATCCTAATGGGCTTATCATCTACCCTTATTACATCCTTAATCCTATTCAAGGGTTTTCAAACCAAAATTGAGTGTTTAATTGTCAAAACTCTAGGTGCTCTTGCACCATTCTCCCAAGGTGAAAAGAGCTCAAGTGACAAGAGGTGACAAGAGTGCATGATGAATGCCCAACTTATTGAAGTCAGACTCTTGAACCCATATAGCCTCTACATCAAGTAAACGCTTCCATGTTGTCCAATGTTCCATGTAAAATTGGTGTCTAGTCTTCTTGGAAACTTTATACCCCATTATCCTTTCAGCCTATGGTGAGATTTTACCAAGCATTTGCTGCAACTCAGGTGCAATGTCCTCAACAATGAGTACCATTTTTCTATTTATTAGAAGAGGACCCTCATTAGGTATAAAATCTACTTATTGTGAGGCCCTTTAGGTAATATTTCCTTGTTAAAATAAACCATCACAAGGTCTCCAACCTAGTATTGAACTTCTCTTTTCCTCATGTCAACTCTATCCTTTATTTTTTGAGTGCTTACCTGTAGTGTCTACTTCACTAGTTCATGTATCTCATGCATTTCTTGGGAAAATTCTTTAGCATAGCCACTTTTTTATCTACCCTTATTAAATATATCAACTTCTTCACTCCCCTAGGATGTAGTCCATGTACCACCTCAAATGGGCTCCTTCATGTGCTTCTATTGATAGTTTCATTTAGGGAAACTCTTCCTAATGAATAAATTGATCTCATAAATGACCATGTTATCTTGTTAAGCATCTTAGAAGGTTAAATTGGGTTTTGTTGACTATATTAGTCTAGACATTTGTTTGAGGATGGTGTAGACACTCAAAAATGGTTTGCATCTATGGTTTCATCACTTCTTCATAGTAATTCGTCCCATTTTTCTCATTCTACTAACTTTGATCTTTTGGCCAAATCGATCATATTTCGTCATTTGTATCCTTTTTCACATAAATTTCGTATCAACTCAAAATCATTTCAAATCAACTCAAAACCATTTCAAATCAACCTAGAATCATCCAGAATCAGTCATAATCATCATAAAACATATCAAACATCCCAAATCAATCATCATCTATCCAATCCTAGGCATTGTTGTGGCTTTCAGCGCCTTGGAAACCTATCAACCTATCAATCTTATCAATCTGACCTTAGTACTGTCGTGGCTCTCAATGCTAGGTCAAACTATCATTCATGTCATCCAATATTTGACATTGTTGAGGTTTTCAATGTCAGATCATGGCATTATCAACCATTTTAATAATATTGACAACGTCTGTTGATGTTATTATGATCAAACCTTTTCAATCAATTTCAATCCTGTAGAATTTACAATGTCGATTAAATGTTACATATCAATCAATCCATGTCATGTGTCCTTGGCATGTTATCAATTTCAATCAATCAATCAATTTGACCATAGCTTTGGTCTACCTATCATTATCCTAGTCAATTTCCATTATCATCATCACATTTTTTTATCAATGGATACTGTCGCACTTATTTAATCAATTTTAGCCAATCATCTACTAATTTTCTCTATAGGATTAAATAACCCATAATTTAATCCTATTATTCTTTCTAATTATTCTTCCTAATTAACATCCCTAATTAATTAATTATATTAATTAATTGATTCATCATCCGCAAACCATGGAAATTCACATTTTCCTAAGTCACATTTTCCTTCATTAATTCCATTTTCTACTAATTTCTATTTTGTGGAATAAAGGATTTTTAATTCAAATATTCCATAAAATATTGCATCATCATGACACTTGGATATGAGACCTTGTGGATTCTCCTTTGACACTTGGGTAAGAGATGTCATAATTCAATATTCCTATTCTCTTACGCACGCCCATATTGGGCTTCTTTGTCATAGATTATTGGCTTTAAGTGGGCTTGAGGTGTCTTATGACATGTCATAGATTCTCTTCCACATTTAGTCAAGTTTGACTTCCATGTGTCATAGAATCCTACATTTGGCATCTTTTTTCATATGCATCATGGATTCTCAAAGATTCTCTTGCCGCATCGCATATCTAAGGGTGAAAAATCCAATGCTCTCATCCTCCGTGCCAATTATAAAATGAGCATTCTTCCTCTCATTTCCGGTCCTTAGGTCCTAATTCTTGAGCATTTTTCAAGTCCTTAGCTTTTCTCATCTTTTGCACTCTTGCTATCACACTAAAATCACAACTTCAAGTATTCTCATAGCATTATCACCATTCTCATAGCTTCTTTGCATTTTCATACCATTTCTCTCAAGCTAAAATCACAACTTCAAGTATTCTCATAGCATTATCATCACTATAGGCTTTTGCTTCAATTTTATGTGCACTATAGGCAAGGTGGAGCTACAATCATTTGGAGAAGAAAGAAGGACATGGGAGCTACAAACGAAAGAGGGGGTTTCTATTTCTTTCTTTATTAGTTTGGCTTTCATGGTAGACTAGTGGGTGCTAACGTATGTTGATTGAGTTTGTGATTTCTCATAGTATGTTATGCATTTAACCCATTTTCTAGGTACTACAGATGGTACGCAGACCCAAAAGACAAATTAATTCCCAGCCTCTTCTGTAGAGTTTTCCAAAAATGACCAGCAAAATTGGGGTCCTTGTCTAATACTATGCTAAGGGGTAAGCCATGAATCCTTATGACCTCCTTGAAGAACAAATCAACAATCTGGGATACATCATTGGTCACCTTGCATGGGATAAAGTTGGTCATCTTGCTAAACCTATGAACCACAACATAAACACTGTCATGCCAATGTTAGTATTAGGTAACCCAATTACAAAGTCTATGTTGACACATTCCCATGGCATGTTAGGAATGGATAACAATTGGTAAAGCCCTACATTTGTAAATGTCCCCTTTTCTCTTTGGAAGATTGTGCAACTTTCTACATGTTTTCAGATATTATTTCGCATCCTTAGCCAACAGTAGTATCTCTACACTAACTCCAAGGTCTTATTAAGACTAAAATGCCCCCCAAACTATCATTATGTTTTGTTAAATCAATTTTTCTCTCATAGACCCTCTAGGTACATATAATTGTCTACCTCTATATAATAATCCATTATGTAATATATAGTCTAAATAGACACTATGAAAATGATTCTCAAAATCTACACATACCTTGTATACCTCAAAGAAGTCTTCATCCTCCTTATAGATTTTCTTGAAGTTGTCAATCCAATGCCCTTCAACTAGATTTCTTGGATAATTAACACCCTTCTTCTTAAGGAAAATATAACCTTTTTGGTCTACCCCTTTTTATGTCAATGGTGATGGTACAAGGCTGCAAATACTTTTCCCATTTTATATGCCTATGATTAATCTCATCTTGTGAATTCAAGAAGTTGGGGGCTTGTTATCAATATAGAGTACAAATTATTTAGGCAACAACTAGTGCATCTACTTCCTTAATTCTTGAACAAGAACATATAGTTATAAATCATAAGAGGACTACCCCACTTTTTCATCATTGAACTTTTCACTAAAGAAAACTATTGGTTTTCCTTCCTGGCTTAGGACAACTTCTACTACAACATTTCTTGCATCACATTCAATTGTGAATAACTTGTCAAAACTAGGTAATACCAATATTGGTTGAGTAGCCATATTATTCTTTAATGTGTCAAACCTTTGTTAGCGGCTTCTATTGAGTGAAACTTTTCCTTCATTCCTCCTTTAATTATATCTAAAATGGGTGAGCATATCTCACTGAAGTTTCTTATAAACTTTCTATAAGATTGAGCCAAACCATGGAAGCTCCTGATTTCACTAGAATATTCAAGAGGGGGGCACTTCAAGATTGCCTCCAACTTAGAGTGATCCATCCTCAAGTTGCATTTGGAGACCACAAAGCCAACCAACACCAACTCTTGGTTCATAAATCACACTTATCCAAATTTATGATTAGTTTTTCATCATGTAACTTCCTTAAAACAATCTCTAAATGCCTAAGATCTTATTTAGTCTTTCTAAAAATCAAGATATCATTTAAGTACACTAACAAAAATTTACCAAATAATCATTTGAAACCTCATTCATAAGACTCAAAAAGTACCAAGGGAATTTGTCATCCCAACTAGCATAACAAGTCATTCATAGAATTCCCCTATGGTTTTGAATGTTATCTTCCACTCATCTCCCTCCATGATCCTAATTTGGTGGTAGCCATTTTTGAGGTCGTTCTTGGTAAAGTATTGTGCATCCTCTAAACACTCCATAAGGTCTTCAAGTCTAGGTATAGGAATCTTGTATTTGATAGTAATCCTATTAATTTTCCTTGAATTAGTACACAATCTCCATGTGTTCCCCCTTTTTAGGTGCTAAAACTATGGGCACTACACAAGGACTTATGCTTTTCCTGATTAAAATAGTGTCCAATTGTTCTTGAACTTACCTAGCCACTTCTTCATCTTTTTAAGGTGTCATCTTATATGATGCCTTATTTGGAGAGGAGGCCTCTCATATACATTATATATGATGGCTAATTTCTCTTTGTGGTGGAAAATTGCTTGGGGTTCGATAACTTACTATGTCTTTATAATGATCTATAAATAATTTACCTCTATAAGTGCCTCTATTTTATTCTTGTCTCCCTTCTCTTCCTTAGGTTTCAACACTAGAGAAAATCCTTTCCCATCTCCTTCTTTTAAGGTGTTCAAAAAATCCTTTTGACAAAGTACTAGCACACTAGGGCCAATGGGTTTCACTTCTTCTCCATTTGTTAAAGACTAGATTTTATAGGTGACAACATCCTTTTGAAAGGAATAAGAATTGTTTTAACCATCATGGAGTACCTTCCTATAAAAGTTCCATGGTCTACCTAGAAGTAGATGGCAGGAATCCATGGGTAAAACATCACAAAGAACTTTATCCTTCTATCCCCTTACATCGAGTCCAACCTGTGCTTGTTCCTTTACTAACACATGTTGACCTTTATTTAACCAAATCACCTTTTATGGGTTACTATGAGGGATTCTACTTAATTTCAACTTCTTAACCACTTTATCACATATGATTATTTGTTTGTGTTTTAAAATGTCATGTTTCAAAAATTCCAATGAGAACAAAATACATCTAGGGGCAATGACTTCCCATCTACAATGTACTCGTTCAAACGCCAGGGCCAACTATAAGGCTAGACCCTTCTTCTACTTCAAGATCTGCAAAACCTAGGTGGGTGTATCTCATATTCATTTATATGATACCATTTTTAAAGAATACACTTGAATCTAACAAAGCAGATAATACCCTTAATCTTCTAATACTTATGTAGGCAACATAGACATGAAATAGCTAGAATCATGACATATGAACTAGATAAGCTAAGTGAGGGTAACACTCTTCACCTCTTCAACATGAAAGGGAAAAGATTTTGATTGATGATGTTGAATATTAGCATAACCTAAGGTATGAACAACAAAGACATGCAATCTCCTAGCTGATTAGTCCCTTATCCATTGGGCATAAGCTAAGTCAAAACATACACATGGATACCCAAGATATACTCATATGTTAAGATATCTGATCTATCGATTCACCTTGTAAACAAACATTTATCTTCAAAATGAAATTTATACTTATAAGATCCTCCCATGATCCCTGCAATTCTATTAATGCATATTAATTAATTTACTCAAGCCCTTGACCCAACAGTAAAACATCCAATGGCATACAAATTCAAAGCCAAGCTGCGATTGGATGATATATACCTTATACATTTTTCAATAGAAAATTACAAACCCATGAAGATGGAGACAAAGTTTAGATTGAAACTTTCAATAAATCTTTCTAGTAATCTCTTTGAAATCAATACATCAAATGTATGCTAGAGACAGAATATACACAATAGATGACTGTATAACCTATTTTCTTATAAGAAATTACAACTGTTGTTCATTACAGAGAAAAAGGTTGAAGAAATGGTTGAAACCCAGCTAAGCATGCTCAGAGAAATTGAGAACCGGTCAAGTGGTATCACAGACTAATTGGAAACTTGTCCTAGAAACTAGAACCAACCCTTACAAAAAGAGAGAAATAAAAAGATATAGGAAGGAAAAAGAAACTAGATATGATTCAAAAGTGACACATGTCCACTCGAATCTTCATTCAGTGCTACTGCAAAGATTCTCTCTTCTCTCTACAACCAAAATCTAAAAGGAATTTCATCATTGTGCTTCAACAAACTCAAAATATCTTCTCTAATTGATGAGAAACCCTTCTTCTGATAGAATCATCATATATGCATCCAAAATGCTAATAAAATCTTCTACTAAACTGACTTAGAGGTGAAAAACCATCACTAATTGCATTCTTACCAACTTTGGCGCACATCCAATTCATCATTTCACCAAAAATCAAATCTAAACTACTATAACAAAACAATGGTTAAAAAATAGGCACCTAGTACAAAACCTTGAATAGCTCAAACATATGTCTTTTTATGAAAAAAAAAAAAAACTTCAAATTTGAAAAGTTCATCCCAAGAGCTTTCCGACGGTATAGGATAGTCCTATGTTGGCTTATCAAGAATGCCCAAAAGATCAATTTGAAAATTAGGTTCAGGCATGCATGATAGGATTTCATTTTATTTAAAAAAATTTATCCCTTCCTAAAGTCAAAACTTTGGAATATAACCTCTTTTAATTTAAAATAGCCCTGTCACATTTAGAAATAAATATAAAAATAATAAATTATTTTTGCATGCTTATGTATTTTTCCCTCCATATTTCCATTTGTGTCAAACCTATTTGATAGAGCTATGATATGTGTCACACTCTGATTGGCCTATTCTTGCTCTATTAGTTCCTTTAGCACCTAGGTTCCACGTGGCACTAATGGATTGGTCCTCACTCTGTCATGTCTAGCTAGACCTGCTGCCACTTGGTAGCCTCTGATTGGGTTGCCATGTCGCTATCCTTAACTGACATGCATCTTTTCTTCATAAGATAGTGACAACCATTGATCTTGTGCCACATGGCACAATCTAGTGCACTCGTCCTCCAACTGCCACCTCAGCTTTGATCACCACATGTCCTTCTACTATTAGTTTGTACCACCTCATCAACATCCTCTGGACAAGTTTTCCACCTGGGTGCCACATGTCACTCCTTAATTGTGTCGCTATGTCACTATCCTAGTCAGCACTATCACCATGTTATCATGACATAGTGACATCACGACACATAGCACCTCTGGCCATGTCACCTACCTCATCATCTACACCATGTCATCAATTCCATGTCACTAGCCTCTACTATGTGGCGGCTTGTCACTATGTCGCTATCCTCGTCAACCAGTCTGCCACATCATCATGACATAACAACGTTGCAACACGTGTCCAATGGTGCCATGTCATCACCTCAATTTTTGTGCCAAGCTCAAAATTGTCTACCACATGTCATTCTATGAATCACTGTTGAGCTACCACTTGTCATTTTCTAGTTGGTTGTCAGGTACATGTCACTATTGACATCATCTTTTTTATTTACGTTTCTATTCAAAATTCCTTTAGCCTTCCTTCCAACCGGTTGGGGCCCATGAGATCATGCGGCTTTCCAAAAGCCTGGTGTCTTAAAGACACTTACTAAGAATGCCTTGGGATATAAAAACATATTGAAAAATGCTTCTTGGAACAATGTGGGATAAATACTTTGTTGCTTGTTTTACAAAGTGATTGTTCGTGACCCCTTAGACCTCAGCCCTTTCGGAATGGAAGGTAAAACAAGCCACCACGTATAAGATTCATCCCTATAGCATTCTAATCCATGCCAAAAAAGCATGGGACATATGAGAGATTACTTACATCTCTCCACTAATTGCCACATTGTAGTTAGAATTATTGCAGATGCAGTATCATGGTCAAGGCTTCGTCTTCCTTTGGCATGAATCACATAGATAGACTCTTTGGAAGTCACTGTGGCTTTTCAATAGTGGTAGAACCAGTGCTTTTTCACTAGACTCCTCTAGCTTCTAGACACATCTTTAAGCTTGGAATGTGATGCACAAAGCACTCTCACCCAACAATCTTCATGAAACATTGACATTGCATCAGGCTTTTGACTCCAAAAGCTCTAGATGTTTATGAATATCATTGGCTCACATCTTAAACTATTGTTATGGATAGAATGCCAAATCACACCCTTGATCATGATACACGATGGTACTATGTGTATACTACACCTACAAATGCGTAGCTTGGAGATGGTGGTAGAGAAAATGCAGACAAGCATAAAAATGCCCATGTGTTCAGGACTTAAGCCATCACTCTTTATGATAATCAATCTCAATAGTGAAATCTTCAAGCCGTCGGTTCCTTTTGTTTGATCCATCATTTGCCTCTCTTTTGTCATGCTCTCTTCACATTCACCTCCAACACAATGTGATTTGGATAAAAGATCTTGTTGACTTTACAATTGGTTCTCTGCACTGCCAATGTCATAATCCTAAAATGGCCCCCATGTGCAAATCAACTGCAACTACTGCATCCAATTCTTGCACATAATAAACAAGATTAAAATGTTTAGTTTCATCCACTTTCTTGAATGACAACATCATATATGGATCTTTAAAATCCAATTGAAAATGCAATGTGCCTTCTTTTAAGACAAAGGGAGGAAAAATGTCAAGGAGTTTTGAAACCTCCTCCCAATCATTGTGAGCAATGAAATACTCAAACTATGCCTCCCATGAAGAAAGGTTAATCCAAAATTACATGATCCATTGTTCATTGATTCCAGGTATCTAACCAGATAGTTGCACCCTCATTTGCGACACTAGATCTCCATATGGCAAGCGAGGTTCCATTTTTTTTGCAAATGGTATAGGATTTGGTCATGTTTATCTTTAGTATGGGTAGCTTCATGTTCCAAATCACATTCAGGAATATCATGCTCCACATAACCCAAATCTCTAAATATTGAAAAATAGAGCTGGTGTGTTGAAATGGCAACCTTTGAACACTTTGGAAACAAAATTTTTTAGTGCAATGATCTTTCAACCCACTTGCACAAATATTTTGCCACATCTTTGGTCACATATGCTACATAATATTTGAGTGCCTCTTTATGACATCATAACTCTATTCGACCTCAAATGCACTATGCAACATATTATAATGATTTGAAATAGTACAACATCCTTAAAAACCTTCACACCTTGCCTTAAGTCCTTACGACATCAACTAGGCCCCAAAGTGAGTTTGGCTAAAAAAAAATTGAACTAAAACACCTAAAACTTCAAATTGATCAATTGATTGGATTCAAAATCAATCACTAAACCATCATTTAAAATATAATTTTGATCTTTCCTACAAACTGTTGATTTCATGCCAAGAGGTCCTCTAACTGGACTTAAAAACTATCTAAAATTGACAACCAAGCCCTAAGATCTGACATATTGATTCTTTTTTCCACATTCTCTTACCCTGTCAGATCTTGTCTCATGAAGACACCTAAGTCAAAAGATATCAATCATCAAATTTTCCTTCGTGAAACTGTTTGCAAGAAAACATGTCATAAAACCATAAAATGCATTCGATCTTGGCTTCGAAAATAGGTCAAACTGACACTTGAGGGCTTGAAAACTGGGGCATTTGTTCATTGTCATGAGGAGTATAAAACTATGATTAGGGATCATGATGAATAACTGGGTACATTTGGAAAGCGATCAAAATGGGCTACTTGGATTTGCAGAACTGGGAATAGTGGCAAAAAAGTGATTTTTGCAAATGGAATGGACTTGGGAAAGTGTGCAAATGAATTTGTCAAGACTTGAAAACTGGCACATTTGAAGAATTTTCAAAGTAGAACATAGTGGTACAATCCATTTAGTTCAAACAATCATGGATTCAAGGTTATGAAATCCTGAACAGGGGTACTAATCAATCTGCACTTCTTAACACGAGTAAAACATCATAAATTGCATTTGGAATCACGTTTGAAAACTAGTCAAATAGGTTCATCATAGGCTCAAGTCTATAACATAGAAAGTGTTTGACCTTTGAATGCAATGCAAAAGGATTTTTCTCATTTTATTCAATTGGATCAAAGTTACAACTAGTAAAACACGACCTTCCAAAATTATGAACAAATATGCATCAACATGACAATAGTAAACAACCAACTTTGAGGGATTCAAAACCTAGTCAAAACATATCAAAATGACTTGAAAATTGAAACATAGGTTCTTTGATATGCATACTAAAAACTCCCAAAGTGGAAAGTTATGAAACATTAGTGGGTGCAAGATATTCAAATACAAACTAGGCTTCATGTCGTTGTCAGACACTTCAAAAATGTAGATTTGAACATTGTTCAAAATGGAACTTCACAGAAGGACTTAGAATGAAAAATTATCTTCATGGGACACATGGATATGCTAAATGAAAAGTGTTAGAAAAATTAAACACCTCTTAGGCCTCAAAAGGGCAATCGAGTAAACATGGATTAAAATGTGCTTTTAGGGGGCTCAAAATGACTCAAAATCTTATAATGGTACTCAAAACGGGAATGCAATTTTGAGTCCCAACAATATTATTGGTAGAAGTAGATTCTATGACTAATTTACATACCTTTCCTAAGATCTTTGAGTTGATTATGAATAATGACCTTCTCTGGTTAGTCTCCTCCCTCACTTCTTTTTTAAGAAATATCATCCTCACCATGATGTTCTTCCTAGTTTCTGAGTCTAATTTCACTTTAGTTGATTTGACACTGGTCACATCCTCTTGTATATAACTCACTCTCATATCTCCTCCTTAGGATGAAGAATCCTTTTGACTAAATCTAAAGGTAAGGTGTCCTATTTGATTACAATTATATCATCTCTTTGTTGAGAAGTTGGATCCTCTACCTAATCCACTAAGCCTTCCTCTATTACTAGGTCCCCTACCTTTATATCTTCCCCTACTATTGGAGTCCCCATTGTGCTCTAATGACTTAGAATCCCCTTGGGACCTTTGGTCTATACTTCTCCCTCTGTAGCCACCTCAGTGACCTTTTTTATCTTTCCCTCTTCCTTTATGGATTTTCTCCTATCTTTTCTTGTTATTTTATTCCACTTTAAGTGCCAACTGATAGCACCTTTAAAATTTAGTAGGAATTAGTAGACAAATCTCCTCTTGGATGTTCCATCTTAGTCCATTTAGAAACCTAGCTACTTTGATACTCTTATCCTTGACAATAGTTGACCTTAAGCACAATTTATGAAACCCCCCAACATATGGACTAACATCAAGGTCTTTTTGCCTCTTTTTGTGCAATTAGCTTTCATAATACTTTGGTACATAGGTTTATCTAACCTTGAAAACCATCCCTTCCATGTAGAAATGAGATTCTTGCCTTCTTTTTACCTCTCTACATGGACAAATGTCCACCAAGCTAGGATAGCTCCCCTCAACCTAGATTTGGCCACTTTCACCTTTTGTGCCTCACCGATCACTTTACAGTCAAAGTGATTCTTAAGTTCTTCAATCCATTCCATCACAAAGTTTACTTTCACATTCCCACAAAAAAGTGGTATTCCTTCCAAGGATTTTCCACCCATATCTTTAAGGTCTTTAAGGAATGGATCTTAAGGTAAAATTGCATCATGACTTAGAACCTCATCCTCCTATACGACTTCTTTCTTGTTTTCCTATTTTTCAATGGTCTTCACAGTTATCTTTTCTATTTTTGTCTCTATCTCTCTAATATTTCTTTCTAAAAAATCCAAATTTTCTTTGAGGAACCTAATCTCTTCTTCTTTCTCTTGCACCTTCTTGGAAAGCTTTGTATTGTTCACCATATTGGTCTCACCAACTGATTCTACAACTAGCATGCACCTTGCTTCTTGCCCAAATCTTTAGGCTATGATACCACTATGATAAGGAGGCCCTAGGACTTAATTTATTTTGATATTTACACAAGGTATTTACTCAAAATGATGAGGGATGATCCTAAAATTTTTGGAGTCCCCTTGCAAAGTTCCTCATGCTCTGCAAGTTCTACTCCTAGTGCATCCCAAGCAAATCAACTAAAACTGTCATTTCACCTAAGGTTTGTTCCATGGGTTTTCTCAATAACTCCACATATTAATACATTAACCAATTAGGATTGGAAATACTTTGAACATATATTATCACACTTGATTTAACCATAACTATAAGTTTCTTGAACTCAAACTTCATTGGTGCAAAGTGAAGCAAAATAGGCATAGTAGGACTAAGCTCCAATTAGATATCTATTTTCAAATTTTGAAACTTTACACAAAACTTGACCAAAGGACCCCTAAAAAATTCACCATCTAAAATGCCCATTTGGAAGACCTAAAATATTTTCAAGGTCTTAGGATTACAACCTTTGTACAATGCCCTAATCCAATTTTGGGCCTATTTTGATTGTACAATGCAATGAACTAAAAGTTCTTGCAATAAGACTGATAAATGGATTCCTTATCCCAATAAAAATTATTCAAACATAACTTCATTCAAATAAATCTACTCCTATAACTTATTTTGTCTACTATTCCAAGAACCCTGTCGAGCATGCTATCTACTTGCCTAAGGCTTGCATGAAAAAATCACAAGTAGGTCTTTTTGGTGGCAATCTTCTTATTGGAACATATAGTACACTATCTCTACTAACATTCCTCCAAGGGTCATTACTTTTTTGCGTTGGAATTATAAGTTAGAGGCTCTTTAGCCTTTAAACTGTAAGCCACTAGAGAAGGGCATATTACATTTTGTATTTTATTTAACATGTAAAACCTATATGAAATTGAAAATAACTATGCAAAAATGGAGAACTAATTGAATTATAACTAGATGCAATGAAATCAACTAATATCTAATCCATAAATCAATATCTTCTCGAGTTGTAAACTGACTATATAGTAATTGCAAGAAATGTAAATTGATTGGTATTGCCAAATGTAAAATCTAACTTCTAACCCTCTTACAATCGATCTTGGAGTTATAAATGGACCTCCTAAGTCTCAAAAAACTTTACTCACCCATAACTAATCAACTAACTATACCCATTCATAACTAATTTTGTTTGAGATGTAGGATCTTGCAAAACAATTGCACGAACAACTTTTGCAACATTTTGACAACCTAGAAAACCTCACTTTCTTTTGGTCCATAATGATGATGATAGCCCCCTATTTTTACTAAGCTTAAGTTTGTAAAATTTTAATTTTTGAAAATGCCTAAAAAATAGTGTTGTGGTGTTATATGTTATCAGTTTCCAATTTTAAAGGATGGCCCTAATAGACTATTTTGGCCCAGTCCAATTATTTTTTTCCTTGCCCTAGTATGAAAAGAAATGCCTTATGGGTTACTTTCTCATCTTATCCTACAAGATATTTCATAAAAGGTGGAGTCTAGCCCTTAGCTTTGGTTTTAAAAATTTGAGTGGGAGCTTATTTGTCTTTTACAATGTCTCTTATGATGCTACGACATAAGGGTTAGTGGAGGATTGTAGCGTAATGTTTTTAGCTCCCCAATCTTAACATATGTAGTACATCATAGTATCGTAGATAAGAAAGTTAAAATTCCTGATCTTATGATTCCTTTGTGACATATGATCATATGTCATGTGAAAGAGGTTTCAAGTCTAGAATGCAATGTTATGACAAGAAGCTAATATCGACATCGGGAGGTCCTTTGAAAAGTGGTAAGATGTTACAATGGAGGCCTGATCGTGAGATCGAAGAGTGGGATTGAGAATGCTATGATGCTTTGAAGTACTTATGATCATAGGATTGCAAGGTTCGAAGTGACAAGGCTTAGTGTCAGGTAGGTGACAAGTATCCGATCCTGATTTGTTAATTGTAAAACATACAACATGTGGTGGGGCCAAAAGATTATTTTATATACACTGCATAGTGTAATCTTCGATCTTACGATAAATAATATATCATAAGATCTCAAACCGATGGATGAATTGATATGAGGTTATGAAGAGGTCTTTGCCATGAGATTGTAAAAGGAAAAGATAAAGCCTGCAATGCTACAATAAGAAATGTAACAATGTCTTGTAGTATCATAAGGGTCTAGAGAGAAACATGAGATGTTACAATGTGTAGTATGAACCACATGTTGTTAGATCGTAGAGATTTTTCCAAGTCTTATGATAGTGCGATAGGGTCTTTTAACTTCAAGAGATCGAATGGCATCTCTTCCCCACGAGAGATATTATGAGGGTTTTTGACCATGGGGTCAATCATAAACCCTAAGTGACATTTTGTTTTCCCATCTTTTGAGTTGGAAATGACAAGGGATTCTCAACCAATGAGATTTAAGCAATGAACATAAAGTGCAATGTTTGATAATAATGACAACGCTGCCCTGAGGTTACAAAATAAGCCAATTTTATGGCTCGAGCATGTTGAGAATCAATGCAAAGATGAACATTGATAATATACATCAAGCTATAAGGACATTCTATCAATCAGTTATAGTTTACCGTTTGCTAAGAAAAGGATTTTGAGCAAGTGCAGAGTTTCAAGGCATATAGATAACTATTTTTAGTACCAAAGAGAGAAATCCATACAACATTTTCCAACATACTTTCAAGATGTCTGATAAGAAGGTAGAAGAAATTCAAGCCTCAGACATGGAAGTGGCAGAAACTTCAACTTCTAAGGGAGGGAAAACATGACAAAGAAAATCTAATATGTTTGTCAAAGAGTGGATTAAGATTTTTCATGGTTCCTCAAATGCTAATGTTGTAGATGACCATGCTTTCATTGATGCATATGCTCTATGCAGAGATGCTACATGCCTTAGGGCCATAGGTTTTGAGCTATTCAAATATTTTTATCATAACAGGGAGAAGAAGATCTTGGTGTGTAATCCATGGAAGAACCTAGCAAAGTTAATATTTCTAGAGCTTTTCATGGATGTAGATTTGGTGAAGGCCCTAATTCGATCATACAATCTAGCCACCAAATCCTTCTATAGGAGAGATGGAACTATCCTCTATAAACTTGATCGTGTTTCATTCATTGAAGCTTTTGGGTTGGATGGAGCCATGGTCCAACTTGTAGGTTTGGTGGATTTGCAAAAGAAGTTTAAGAAAAATACCAAGGCCTACACTGGGAAGTCTATGCTGCAACATATCCCTATGGATTTAAACATTGTGGGTGATTAGCCTAAGAAGGTGGAAAAAATGATGTCTTTGGATAAGTTTAAGAATTACTTTGTAAAAATAATATATGGTGTCCACAAGGTGATTGGAAAAGATGGAACTAATATGGTGGATGGTGCTAAATTTATCATTGCCAAAGATGTGCAAGACTCCTACTATGGGGGGGGGGGGGGGAGTATGACTATGTTGAATACATTTTGGAGGTAATGAAGGAAAACATTGCTCTGGCTCAGAGTGGAGAGTTAAAAGATTTCAAGTTCCATCATTCACTGTTGCTGCACTTGATCCTCTACAAGAATGTGGGGTATGTGAGCTCTGATTTCATTGATCATACTACTAATGCAAATGGAGAGCTACTAGTTCAATTGTGGACATGGGTATGAGATAGTAATTATCATTTTTCTGATGCTATTTCATTCTTTAATAATTGTAATACTATAATAATGAGAATGTTAGCTCCGGGTTATTTTAGGGCACCTGAGATTTTGAAATGTCTATTGAGACCAATCCTACTTCCTGTGAGTAAAAGGTTAGACCATAATTAGGGGGACATTTTCTTATTCCCAACTTTTTCCTTAATGAGAGTCTATGGTTCTCCCCAACCATCCCACATATTACCAAAGTTTATTCTCCCTAGGCTGGGTATAATGGAATTCATATGGCAATTGTTTATGGTCAACATGGAGTATCTAGGCCCTAAAGTGCATAAAGGCAATTTCTTGTATAGATGTTTTAGGGTGGGGGACTTTGCAATTGGAAAAGAAGCTCTTGATCAAATCCATTCCTTCCTCTGCCACTACAACCTGTCAACTGGTCCCTATAGGATGTATGATCCTGACAATTGGATGAAGGGAACCCTTAAGGAAATCAGGAACTATGTGCTTCCTAGCACCAAGGAGCTACCACATGATGATATTATTCCAAATATAGTTTCAGAAGGTGAGGCAACTAATAAGCTAGAAAAGTTGGATGATGTTTTGAGAGTGGAGAGGGAATTGAAGAGAATAGATCCCAATTTCATGGGATTCTTCATGGATATCCCCTATCCTCATAGAATTAGGAAGATGGTCATTGGCCATGCTAAGATCATGGCCAAAATGCTAGAGGGATCTATGGGAGAAGTAGAGAGGGTGTGCCTAGACAACCCCAAAATTGATATGACTCTAGAAATAGAGGAAGATGATGCTCTTGAGGCATCATGGGTCACAAATGGAAATAAGAGACAAAAAGTGGTCCATATCCCTGCAAAGGTGAAATAGAGGACCCTACGAATTTTACCAGGCAATAGTCAATATTTTTCTAACTTAAGGCAAGGCTATCTCCAGGATAGAATTAATGCAACTGAGAGCACACTCATAGACTTAGAACTAGTAGTAGCAAGGTTGGATGATAGGATCATTCAGGCTCAACAATTTATAGAGGATGATGAATTCATCAAATCGATTGAGTTCAACAACTTTTTGTACAAAGTAAAGCAGAGTGAGATGGTGTTGAAGATGAAACCATGAGAATTAGACAAGCAAAAGCTAGATGAAACCCGGATGGGATTTGGAGCAAGCATTTATGCTTGATCAAATACAAAGATAGGAGAATGCCATCTCATATGAGGCATTTGGTGTTGATGGAATGGAGAGAGGAACTAAATTCAACATAAATAAACAATCTATGGTAGTTTGGAGCATGGCTCCAACATCAAATAAACCAAAGCTAATGGATGTACAAAGCATAGAATAGGGTAACATGATTGTGTGGACTTTATAGGGTACCTTTGGTACATAAATCTCAAAGTCCATGAAGCATCTATCATTCATTAATGAGGCTAAGATAGAGGAGAGTGAGACCAGACTTTCCAAGTCCATACATGATTACATTGATGTAAGGAAGATCTATGAGGATGAACTTAGAAAAATCCATGTATATAAGGAGAAAATTACAGAGCTTGAGGCTAAGGTCCAAGCACTAGAGGCTAAGGTTGCATCTCTTAGGGAAAAAATTATAAATGCTAAGCAAGTGGTTTCTATAGAATAGAGACAAGAGCAGAAAGATCAAGAACAACCAACCAAGGACATAATTGAGGCCCCAACACAAACAGATAGTTTTGAGGCAGAGGATATAGTAGAACCGAGAAGAATGAGCACTGATGCTCCACCTACTCAACAAGGAGATGAGGTAATGAATAAGGTCCTTAAAAGTTTGATGATCCATAGGGTTGAGACTCTGAAGAATATATCACAATAGGCTCACAATTTTTATGTTGCTTTACAAAGTGCTAAGTAATTTTGCAATGAGGCATTTTCATGGTTATCATCCACATTCACTTTATGGGGGCCATATATACAGCTTGTAGAGAGCCTTATTGTATTGATGGCTAAAAAGCTAGATTTGCTTGATAAGATAATCACAGTGAAGGAGGGCTTAGAGGTAGTCAAATAATTAATTGGCTTCTTCACTGGTAAATTGCAAATTATTCAAGGTAAACTAAAAGTTTTATCTTAGTAAATATAACCTTGTATACCACCAATTTTGGATACCACTAGTACAGTGAGAGATTGGGAGGAATGGTTTGATTCTTTTGGTGCCATTTTGACTTAGGAGGCCACTATGGCAATTTTTGAATACATCTCTGATACCCCATATAATAAATTGATTGAGTCCCTGTTCAAAGTAGAGATAGACTTAAACATGTTTTCTATTGAGTCTAAAGCAATTATAGATGCTAGGTGGACTAAAGCCACGAAGGACCTAGAAGAGGTTAAAACTACAAAGTGACCCACCAAGCAAGAAATCTATGTGTGGGAAGTGGTGGGAAAAATAAGGGCCTTACCAGTAGGAAGCAACTGAAACATTATTAAGGTTAAAGGAAAATAAGAGATTAAAAGATAAGATCAGATACACTAATCACTTTATTAGAAGGATAAAACTCTCATAAATAGGCCTATCAATTTTGAAACTTTTGAGGAAACATATGGCATAAGAAGACAAAAAAGAATAAAGATAAAGTTTGACATCTCTTGCTCTCTCATCCTAATGATGGATCACATAGTGTGATTCGAAACATTGATGGTAAAAATCTTCACACAATCTAATCCAGAAACTAATTTACATAACTATGATGGATTGTGGAAATCTGATCGCATTAAAAGATAAAGTTGCTGAAGTAAAGTGCCACCTGCTGACTTTTGAAGTACCCTCCAAATTTTTGATCAAGTGTAGGAGAATGTTTTTTGTATTTGTTTTGTTTATGTGTTGCCTTTATCTTTTCCATTAAGGTAATGAAATGTGTCCTTCTCCTATGTGTATCTTGTTGCAATCCTATTTAAGGATTTCCAAGATGAGGAGTTGTGGTTGGAAGTCTGTATATTTTTTCTATCTATGTTATATTTCCAATCCGTCCAGTCTTTTTGATTGTATAAATATATTCAAACTTGTGAATTTGAGAGAGTTATGAATATGAAAGATCAAATTGCCAAGTTTTGAGTTATATTGTGAGTCTACATCTAGTGTTGTATGTATTTTCAAAGGAAATTAATACAAAAGGGAATTTCTACAAATCTGAATTTTGTCTCATTCCTTACATATCTATGATTTTGAGATTGAAATGAATAATGTTCTTTGCGTTTAATATAGTTTAGATAGATTGTATATCTCTTGTTGATTGCATTTAGTTCAAGGAATTAAGTAATTACTTTCAATAAGAGGTGGTTTTTTTGGTATATAAGAGGGATATGATAAGAATGAAGTTCAGAGTTCACTATTGACAAATTTAACTGCAAGTCAGTTAAATAGGTTGAAGACTATAAGTATTGACTCTATATAACAATGGATAAGGCATTGATCACTTAATTTTAGTTGCAAGTTGATAGTTTATACAACTATAAGATACATACATCAATTATAACCTATTTTATTTTTTTGGTAATCAAGAACTAAAGTTGTTGGTCAATACTTATTTGTGACAATTTTCTTGATATTTATAACTAGCTATTGTAGTTGGAATTTGTTGTAAACCTAATAAAAATTTGTGATCAATACCTTCTATAGGGGATAGTCTTGAAGATAATAATATCAAGTTAAGAAGATCAATCCCTAAGGTTTTCCCGCCTTGGCCTTGCAGAGCCTAAAGTGAAGTGAGTCCTGATAACTCCATTAATGTTGGCCTAGGACTAATATTTCACCCTGTTGAATATAGGATTTACCTCATCCTTAGGTTGGTCCCTATCTTATGCTTTCTGGTTTTGGGTTTAAAGTACCTAGTAGTCTAAAAAACAACCAACAGATAAATGATCTTTTAACCCTTCCTAACACCTATTTGACCCTTTCTATGCTTTCCAACTCCATATGAGGGTATATGCATATTTGAAAAATAATGACAACTTTTAGGTCTTGATTGACCAAATCACAATAAAATGTCACCATACTCAACTCAACCATACTAATGGGATTATCACCCAGCCTTATTGCATCCTTAACCCCATTCAAGGGTTTTCTAACCAAGATTAATGGTTTAATTGTCAAAACCCTAGGTGCTCCTACACCGATTCTCTTTATGCCTATATATCTCATGCTCTTTGTCAACCCCAAGCTCTACATCTGTTAATATCCCCCACCCCGCTCTCTCTCTCTCTCTCTCTCTCTCTCTCTCTCTCTCTCTCTCTCTCTCTCTCTCGTTCCATCTATTTCTCCAAATCTTCCTCTCTATTAATGTTTATCTTGAATCTCTCTCTATCCATCTCCCCTCCCAATTTTTTTAATCTCCCCTCTCTATCTCTCTGTATTTACATATATATCCTTCCTTGCAAAACTTAGACTTCTACTTCTTTTCCTCACTTTTTCTCTTAATCCTTCCCTTGCCATTTTAATCAATACCACCTCTCTCTCTCAACCTATATCTTTCTCCCTCCTTACAATGTTTCTCCTCCTCCTCCTCCTCCTCCTCCTCCTCCTCTCTCTCTCTCTCTCTCTCTCTCTCTCTCTCTCTCTCTCTCTCTCTCTCTACTTATCTATATCTACCTACCTCCCCCTCACACCCCCATACTCTATTTATCTACCTATCTTCTTGTCATTCTTTCCATTTTATTTTCTCTCTCTCTCTCTCTCTCTCACACACACCTCTATCTCCACTTCAACTCCAATTATCAATAGAGAGAGAGTGTGTGCTTTGTCTCATCTAGGGGTCACTAGATTTGCAAAAAAAAAATCTCAAGTTGCAATGTTTTTTTAACTCAAAGGATGGTTTGAAAGGCCAAGTTCATCATATGAAAAGATCAATGCAATGACTAAGGTGGTTGATTGGGTTTTTGATGAGAGTGGCTTTTGGAAACCCACCAAGAAGATTATGAAGGTAATTTTCCTTTTTGTCCTCATTTATATTTCATTTCACCATTTTTGTCACAGTTTAAAATACTTTTTTATGTTCATTGATATTCACATTGTTCACCTTTAATAGGAAAGCTTAAAACTTAATGTTTTACTTTTCACAATGATTGTAGTTCATAGAGCCTCTTATTTTTATCCTACAAATTGTTGATGGAGAGAATCCCTCAATGGGTTATATTTATGAGAGCATGGATAGGGTGAAAGAGGCCATTCAATATTTTTATGCATGACATCGAGATAAGTATGGTTCCATGTGGGACGTCATTGATAGGTGATGGCACAATCAACTTCGTAGACCTATACATGTAGTTGTCCACTTTCTAGCAACCAATTTAGCCCAAATTTGAAGCTTGATGACAAGGTGTGGAGTGGCCTATATGAGAATGTCACTCGATAGAACTATTGGAAAAGTTAGATTCTGTGAGATAGAGATGTATAAGAAATCACAAGGAGACCTATTCACATGAGACTTACGCAAGAAAAATTAGATAGAACTGATGCCTAGTAAAAATATATGATTCCAAATTCTAATTTCTAATTTTATTACCACTTTAGAATCTAGATTCTTGATTGATAAAGTCAAAACTATAGAATTGATTTAACATCTTCTTGTTTTCGATGTATGGTGGGAGATTTTTGGCACTAAGGTGCCAAATCTAAAGAGGATTGTATCCATATGTTAAGCCAAACATCTAGTGCTTTAGGATATGAATACAATCGGAGTATATTTGAGCATATACACTCAAAGAAGCACAATAGGTTGGCAACAAAAAGGTTGAATGGTATTGTGTTTGTTCACTACAACCCTTTCTTTTGTCACAAAAATATTTGGAAACTCACATTTCTCCTATTGTATTGGAGAAGGTTGATATACAAGCAAGTTGGAACATAGAGGTTGATGATCCTATCTTTAGTGATGAAGATTTAGAGTGGGTTGATTAGGTGGATCGAGAGGCAGAGGTAGTGGTGATGGTAGTGGAGGAGGCTAAAGTATGAGGAGACATAGTGCATGACCCTAAGGTCAAGAGTAATGGATCTGACTCTAATGATGAGGATTATTTGGATGAGCATGAGGATGGGGAGGATGATCACGATGAGCTTGTCACTAAGGTTTAACCATAGACACATGGAGAGAGGATGGTTCTAGATTCTTCCATGAGCTCTTAAGCATACTCATTAGATGACATAGGCTATCATGAGCCTTTACTTTTATGTGTTTTGAAATTTTGATTCCATGGATTACATATTACATGAATATTGTAGACATTTGACAGTTACACTTTATTTCTATTATATTATTTAGTTTAAATTTAAGTAATTTCTTTCAAAAATTTGCATGTATACTTATGTTATCTATGAAAAGTTGTGTATGTGTTCAAAGTAGCTTCTATTTATCTCAATTATTGTGTATTTGATGTTAATTGGCTAAATCATGAACAAAAAAAACTTTAAATCCTTAAAATCTTTGAATTTTATGGGTTTTTATTGTTGTGTTTGACCCTCGAGTCCCAGTCTAAGCCTAATTTGGGCTTTTCAAGTCCTAAACAAGTCCAAGGCTGGTAATACTATGCATGCGTTCACATTCCTATAGAAACAAGAAAGGATTTGGAGCCTTAAAGAAAATAATGCATCTTTTTTGGATATCTAAATGGTGTTAAAGGAATATCTAGACTTCTAGATCTTTCAATAGATACATTTTTTATCGAGAGGAGTGTCTACTTTGATGAAACCATTATGTGTACATCTCAAGAACAATATGTTACCACTTATGTGTTTTCTCCTCTTATATGATATCTAATACTTCTAAATTTGATTTAGACGAACATGATCATGCATGTGCAAATCCACATCCAACTCTTGATTTAGCTTTCATTGAGGACTTAGATTCCCTTGTGAGAAATCAAAGAACTTGGACTAACCATGGAAATGGGGTTGCAAGTAGAGTGGGTTTAACTATGGAGGAAACTCCATAGTTAAGCATGCTCAAGTTGGAGTAGTACTGGGATGGGTGACCTCCTAGGAAGTCTTGATGCTTCACCTTAATGAGAATCATCTAGATCTAATGAGTGATAACAGTTCCATTTATTCTCATGAGAGATGGATTCATGTAAGAATCACTACTCATTAAGCATGGGTCAATGAGTTTGACTAAAAAACTATGCAGTTAAATCTTGATAGCAATATCATAACTTGGACTAGCTTAACTGTAATGTATCTTTTTTGACATGCACTTTTAGCTAATAAACCTATTATGACCATGCATGTCTATGTGGTTTAAGGATTTTATCCTCTCACTTATGTTGAAGCTACAAGGGATCCACTTTGGGAAGCGATCACAAATGAGGAGTACGCCTCCCTCCTTGCAAACAAAACTTAAGACTTGGTCATACGTCCTAATTGCAAGCTGGTAAGATGTAAGTGGGGTCTATAGAAAAAAAAGGAAAATATTAACTTGTGAGTGCATACAAAATAAGGTTGGTAGTCAAAGGGTTCAACAAGTTCATGAAATCAACTATGATGGGACTTTTGCTTTGGTGGCAAAAATGGACTCAATTAATTGGCTCTTTCCAGTACAAAAACAAGAATGCGTGAGGTTAATCACATGGGTGAAAATAACACATTTCTTTATGGTGATTCTAACGATGAAATATACATGGAGAAACCTCAAGGGTATGTGAAAAATTCATCTTTGGTATGTAGAGTTAAGAAGCCACTATATGGCCTCAAGTAGGAACCTAGAGCTTGGTATGCTAAAATGGACTTTTGTCTTTTATCTTAAAATTTTGTGCAATATAAATCTGATTGAAAAGTTTATATGATGCAAACCTCTAACTCCCTTTTGATCATAGTGCTTTATGTTGATGATCTACTAATAGCAGGTAGCTCCCCAACATCCATGTTTATAATTGAAGTTATTTTTCATGATATTTTTTATAACAAACATGGATCTAGTACACTTTTTGGGGGGACTTGAAATCAACCAAAATGAATGGGGAATTTCTATTTCCATGTCCAGGTATGCAAAATATCTCCTAGCTCAATTTCATATGATAGATTGCAATACATCAACTACACCTTTCCTATCAAGGGTAACACTTTAGGTTAACAATGATAAACCATTGGTTGATTGCACTCGGTATTGATGACTTGTGGGGAGTCCTTTTTTATCTCATTTTATCCTAAATCTCCTATATGTAGTAGGACTTATTTTCAAATACATGCAAGACCACATGAGATACACTACAAATGTGTCAAGTGCATCCTTTGATATATTCAAGGAATCATTAGGTATGGGATTCATTATTTAGTAGGTTCTTCTTTGGATCTTATTGGATACATTGATTCTTATTGGGTCATTGATATCATTGTCTGCAAGTCCACTTCAAGATATATTTTTAGTTTGGGATCCTTTCCAATTTCTTGGTCAAGTAAGAAGTAATATGTTATTTGTTTTTCATCAACAAAGATCAAATATAGAGGCACAATCAATCTTACAATTCAAGACATTTAGTTGTAGAATATCCTAACTAAGATGGGTAGTCTTCTTCATCTTCCAGCTATCATTTGGTGTGATAATCAAAGTATAGTGAAGTTTTCTAGAGATCTTTTACTATGAAAGCATACCAAACACATCAAGATCCACACACACTACAATTGATGATTAATCCCTCACTGAGTCAATGATTTGAAGTATTAACCCACTTCTAAACAAATTGTCAACATCTTCATGAAGGCTTTCACATTGTAGAAGTTTCATTTTTATGTGATAACTTCTTGGGATGAAGGAAATTGCAACATAATAGTTGTTATGTATGTTAGTGTATATTAAGGGATTGTTTTATTCCCACTAATTTTTTTCCTCTTTCTTCTTTTCTTTCCTTAGGCTTTTGCCTCCTACATAGACTCAAGGGGGGTGTTAACAAATAAATTAGCAATATTTTATTTTTAAGAAAATAAAAAATAGAAATATAGATATAGGTAGAAATATTTTTACAAAAGATTCACATTTTCATACATAAAACAAGAAGCTTAAAGAAATCTACTTTATTCATCCATTGTAAACTCATGGAATGAACTAAAAAATATTTCCATAAAGTTAAGATGGGTGTACAAACTTTCCACAAGATATCAAAATACCCATATATTTTATGTTGAAAAGTAATATAAAGGAAAACTTTAAAGATTGCAGAGTTGAACAACCATCAAATAAATAGAACCATTAGAGAGTGCACAACAACCAACTAAAATACAGTCTACTAATTTTTTCTTCTGATAATAATTATCACTTCCCCACTTTCTTGATTATCCATATCTTTGCATGAACATAGTCTCCATCCGTTCCTTTCTATCCAACCAACAACAACAATCCTTCTAGTGTCACATTAAATTTCAAAATCCTCCCCATGTATTGAGTTATTGGGCCATATGAGGCCTAGGAAGCACTCTACTTTTTGGGATGTGATATTGTTCCAATAAAATCTTCTCTAGCTCAAGTAAGCACACATTTTAATGAAAATAGACCTTTTTCAAAATTCTATCCCATAAACTTGTTGGAGTGTTGAAGTTTGTACGGTGCTCACTGTATGGTAAGACCATCATATACTATGCCCACCATAGACTAAGGCATCATAGGGATGTCTTGATGAGGTCAGTACAGTGATACATATAACAAGGAACTATATGATCAAAGTAAAGTTGGTACAATGAAGCCCATCCTTGGCATACGATCATGCTACATATGGAGTGATGGGAGAATTTGATGCCGAAGGGAGTGCCTGCTAGAAAAGGAAGTATCTTGATGGTAAAGGAAGTATTTTGATATAGAAGGTGTCTGCATGATCAAAGTGTTTGCATCACCAAAGGTATTCATGTCACCGAAGGCATTTGCATCACTGGAAGCATCTGCATCACCGAAGGTGTCTGTGTCATTAAAGGTGTTCATGTCACCAAAGACATCCACATAATTGAAAATGTTTGAGCCACTGGAGGCATTTGAGTGACCAGAGATATTTAATAAGGATGAATAACCATCAAAAGGATGAGTGACCATTGGGACTATCAAATGGAGGATTTCCAAGTATGCCAGTATCTATTTTGTTCTTGATAGTTAATGCACTAGATTCCACAATGAATTGCAAAATGTATAAATGTCTATGAAATCCATGAGGAATAGCAAGCTATGAAGGCTAAAAGAAGGTGAAGTCTCAAAATGGTGTAAAGTTAGGTTGATTGTAAAGGAAATATGAATCTATGTAAAAGTCCATTGTTGTTTGTATGTAACATTGTTACTATAATGCAGAATGTGACACTTGGGTTCTTTGGTGGTGGGTTTTTCTCAGAAGGATTCCACACATTAAATCTTATCTCCTGTGTTTATCTTATGTGCATGTTATTTTTTCTATGTTCTTGTTTTTCCTACAATCTCAATGTTTTGAAGTAGATTTCAAATCTTTCTTATCTCCCCCATAAATTGGCACTAGTAAGGTGTTCCCACACATTACTTTCCTAATAAGTGGTATCAAGGCTTGGGTTATCCTTGCCAAGTAGGGTTGTTCTCAGTGTCAATTTGGTTCTAGTGGGAGTTTGAAAAGTGTTCATCTATAAATTAAACTGATATGGCAGGTGTAGGTTTAATAGACATTGAAAAATTCAATGGCACAAACTTTGAATTGTAGAAAATTAAAGTTGAAGATATATTGTTTGATTGTGGTCTATGGGTTGTTGTGTTTGGTAACATGCCTTCAAGAATGAAGTGGGAAGCTTGGGATCTAGCAGATCAAAACATTAGAGGAATGATAAGGCTATGTCTTGTGGATTATGTTTTGTTGAATGTCCATCAAGAGAAAACTACATGTTCTTTGTGGAAGAAGTTGGTGTTAGAATCTGATAAGATTAATAACCTAGAAAACTAGTGCAAAGAATAAATATCTAAACTATGAATGCAAATGATACAAAATCAAAATAGCATCATCGAGTTAGTCTCCAAAAGAGTAATGCAAATGCTGGAAGCAAAATAGCATTAAGAGGATGCAAAAACAAGAGATACAAATACAAGCCAGGTAGCATGCTTATATAGGCTAGGAAGAGGGAGGAGGTGGCAACACCAACCAACGAGGAGCAACCATCTATTGGAATAAAGATAGCAAAGTATCTTCCCAAGATAGCTAATGGATGCTCACATGTAGGAAGGTGACACCTCACAACCATTCGCCTAATAAGACATTCTTTATTAACCTAAGCGAGATTATTAAAAGTGTAGGAAAAACCTAGCAAAATAAGAAAAATAAAAAACTACACTAACACCCCCCCATAAGCGAAGCTTAGGTGGATGCTAACCTAGCAAAGCTATGAAAGCAGGAAAAATGGGTCCCAGCAACAAGGCCTGATTAGGTACCCAATACAAGAAAAAGAACTAGATGAAGGAAACTAAACCTCAAATCTAGGAAATGTCCCAAAGAGAGGAACAAAAAAGAGCATGAAGCATCTCCGAAGCATGAAGTTGCAAACACTGTCAGAAGAAACTACTGGAACCCCCACTGAAATAGTGCATGACCAGGTAGAGAAGACAAAGTCTGAAGAGCTGATCAATCGAAGAGGTGACCTCCAAAGGTAGGAATGAATGAGTGTCTATATAGTAGATGAACCATCTCACCGAAATGCATAGGTTCCTAGCCACTGCATCTACCTAGTACATAGGAACAAAAATTGAATACGTAGATCACTCAACCAAACCAAAGAAGCAATAGAGCCAACAGGTGAACCCCTCCATAATGATGAATAGGGAGAGGGGTGACAGGAACAATAAAATGCAATGCCAAAAACATCTGCAAGAAGAAGAATCAGGAACACCAATAGTGCAATAGAAGTACAAGCACAAGATAAAGGGCGGTGTCACCGACACACTGCATGGGCTAATGTCGTGGAAGAAAAATTCACTTGACAAAGGTGGATGAACACAAAATGGCAAAACATCATGACCCCCCATGGAACTTTATAACTGAGTGTGAGTACAAACAAACATAAGGTGTACAAGATCCCAGATATGCAAAAGTAGACACTTTATTTCAGTGTGTTTACAAAAAAAAGAATGCAATATAATAGAAGCATACAATGCTCAGAAGTCAGAAAGAAGAGTGAGCCAAAAGAACAGAAGAAGAGATTCCAGGACCTATAGAATCCAAGTAATCCACCAGAGTGTGAAAGTGCAAAAATCGAAGGAGAAAGAACCTGGAGAAAAATTTGGATAAAAGACCTCTGCAATTGAACAACTCATAGAACCAACTTTCCAACGATATCTGGCAAGCCTAGAAAAGAGTTCGAATGAGCGAGATATGGCTCCCGAAAGGCAAAATAGAACATTTGGCTTTAACTACCAAAATAGGCAACCAGACAGCAGTAAAAATAAAAAACACCTGACCATCATCTCCATCTCGAAACCAGCTTTCTGATGCATTTTTCAGATCGAAAAAATATGTCTGTATGCTCAAGTTACGGCGAAAAAACCAACAGGGCCTCCTCATGAAGAGCATATGCTAAAAGTGAAACTTGGGCACAATAATCAAGGAAACAAATAGCACCACTGCGATCTACTCGAAAAATCATGCACTTTCAAAAAAAGAATCGCCTCGATACGAGGTCGTATGAGAAAGTTATGATCCTCTAAAGTTTTCAAAACGAGAACTATGCATAGTCACGGCCGAGAATCTGCAATTTTTGAAGAATTCATGCATGAAAAAAAAAAAAAACAACTCTACTAATGGATAGAGCACAAAAAAATAGCCAAGTTCATAGCAAGAATCATCAAAATCGGAGTCCTTATGAGCAAGAATGAGACATTTGAAAACGGCGTTCAAATCTGCGACTGCCAATGGAGAGGGGTATGGCTGTAGCTTTGCATGCTCGATTTTGCAAAATATACAGCTTGCATGCAAAATCTAAAAGATACCCAGATGGTTTTTTGGGGCTGCGAACAAAACCCATAAAGCATTTTTCTTGCTGATGTACAAAAGATGTTGCTTTAGTGTAAATCAAACACCTTTAACAGTAAAAAATGGCTCCAAAAATCAAAAAATGACCCCAACAACCAGAATATGACATGCAAATGCTGGATCAGCTTCCTAAGTCCATCAATGGCATGCTGGAACCTACAAAACTGATTGAAAACTCCAAATATGCAAGTTGGTTGTCAGATTTGAGATTGAAACCCCAGAGAAAAACCATTTTTGTCAAAACTTTTATGATTCTCAGGATCATCCAAAGATGCAAGAGAAGAGCATACTTCATTTTTCAAAAAACTATAATAAAGTTTATTTGCCCCCCTCGAATCTCTCAAATAAGGAAACTAAAATCTACTCTTGCACATAGACAAGCTCTGATATCATGTTAGAATCTGATAAGATTAATAACCCAGAAAACTAGTGCAAAGAGTAAATATCTAACTCTATGATGCTATTTTGATTTTGTATCATCTGCATTCATAGTTTAGATATTTACTCTTTGCACTAGTTTTCTAGGTTATTAATCTTATCAGATTCTAACAGTTGGGAGATATTTATCAGGAAAAAACCTTGGTAAACAAGCTTTTCCTGATAAAGAAGGTCTACTCTCTAAAGATGGATGGAGGAATGACTATGGAAGATCATTTAATGCATTCAATATGGTGATTACACAAGTGAAATTTTTGTGTGTATCTATTAGTGAAAATAGAGTTGCATGTTACTGTTGTGCTCATTGTCTAATTCATGAGATTGTCTTATGATGGCCATTGGAAGTAGTACCACCCAATTCAAAATGGATGAATTAGTTGTGACACTTTTGTAAGAGGAGATGCAGAGGAAATATTCTGAGATGGCTAAAGAGGCTCTCACCATTCAAGAGGAAATAATCAAGATGGACATGAAGCCTGAATGTTCTAGAAATAAGGCCAAAGTGAAGTGCTAGAACTATGAGAAAGTTGGTCATATTCAAAAGGATTGCAAAGAGAAGAAGAAGAAGAAGAAAATGAAGATTTATTTTAATACAGAGTCTTCTCATAGTGATGATGAAGTTGCCAATGGTGCTTCTTTGGCTAATCAGTCATCTGACGATGACTGGTTAGAATAATTCAATCTTCATGTGGAATATGTCTGTCATGATGCCATGTGTAACTCAACACCATTGTACAGTGGGATTTGTTGGTAGTGACATAAATGCCATGTGTAACTTCACACCACGGTTTAGTGAGAGTTGTTGATAGTGATGTGGTTAATGATTTTCATTGATATTGTAGATGTTGAAGACACAAGATTCTAATGTTGTATAAGGATCTTTTCATATTTTTTGAAGTACTATTTGGAGATGTTAATCTCTATGTGACATAAGATGTTAATATCTTGAGGGCTCAAAATAGTCTTTAATAAAGCTTTGGATTATGTTTTCATTTAACATGTTATGGTATATTTAAATGGAGCATGTAATCTCTCTAGTTGAGATTGTTTAGATCAATTTGTTATGATTATTTTATTGAGGCCATGGTTGGAACTTTGACATTGATCTTGGTTAAGTTTCTTTGTTTTGAGTACAATGATCATTCATTGGATACTTCACATGATATTGCAATGTTGCATTTGGATTTTTCAAGGATTGATCAGTTACAAGTTCTTATGAATACTAGAGATTGCAGTGATACTATTAAGAGAGAAAAAATAACTTTTAATGACACATGTGGTCATGTTAAGTAACTCTATAGATGTGAGTACGTACTTCATCAAGTGGGAGATTATTGGAGTGCCAAAGTTCATATAGTGCTCACTGTATGGCGAGACCACCATACAACATCTCCACCATATGCTAAGGCGTCATAGGGATGTCTTGATGAGATGAGTATGGTGAAACATATAACAAGGTATGGTATGGTCAAAGTAAAGTTGGTATAGTGAAACCCATCCTTGGTGTATGATCATGCTACATTTTTAGTGATGGGAGCATCTGATGCTGAAGGAAGTGCTTGATGGAAAAGAGAGTATCTTGATGGTGAAGGGATTATTCTAGTATTGAAGGTGTTTGTGTAACCTAAGTGTTTACATCACTGAAGGCACCTGTGTGACCGAAGGTGTTTGCATCACTGAAGGCATTCGTGTGATTGAAGACATCCACATAACCAAAGGCATTTACATCACCGAAGACATCTATGTCACTAAAGGCATCCACATGACTAAAGGCATCCACATCACCGAAGGCATCTACATGACTGAGGCATCATGTAAATGAAGGCATCCATGTGATCAAAGGCATCTGAATGGCTAGAGGCATTTGAGTGACCGAAGACATCTAATACCATAAGGAGTGACTGTCAGAAGGATGAGTGACCACTGGGACTATCAAAATGAGGAGTTCCAAGGCTTCTAGTAACAGTTTTGTTCTTGACAGTTAATGCACCAAATTCCATAATGAATTACAAAATGTATAAATATTTGTGGGATTTGTGAGGAATAATAGGTTGTGAAGGCTGAAATTGTGTAGAGTGTCAAAATGGTCTAAATTCAAGTTGATTGTAAAGGAAATATGAATCTATGTAAAAAAGTCCATTATTGTTTGTCTGTAACATTATTACTATAGTACAAAAGGTGACACTTGGGTTCTTGGGTGGTGGGTTTTTTCCTAGAAGGGTTTCCCATGTTAAATTTGGTATCCTGTGTCTATCTTGTGTGCATGTTATTTTTTTTATGTTATTTTTTTTCCTAAACGTCTCAATATTTTGAAGTAGATTTGAAATCTTTCATATCTCTCATGTAAATTGGCACTAGGAAGGTGTTATGGCGTGTTGCTCTCCTTACAAAACTCACAATTTTTCTAATCCAAACATTTCTTTGAGATAGTCAATAAAAATTCTAGTCCAATTGAAAGGTTTCCATTTTTTTCCTTTCTGATTCATAAAAGTTTGCAATGATGTCCACAAAAATTATAATGCATGTAGAAGCTTTCTTATTCTGCCCATACCTGGTGTCATCCATAATACCTTTTGAAACCCATCTCGATATTGTCGAGAAGCTCATGTCCAATGGATTCAACCATCTTTAAGTTAAGGAGCACTACACAGTTCCTCTCAATGAATGCCCCTAAATGGAAGAGATTTCTCATTCTTATAGCATTCCAGTAATAGAGCTCAAAGACTTGGATGGTGTTGTTATAAAATCAGTTGTGAATGAGATCAAATATGCATGTAAGGAGGATGACTTCTTCTAGGTAAAATTATTTGTTCATTTTCCTCTTTTCCCTTAAATTAATTATTTTCTGCTTTTAATTTGGTAAAAGGATGTTGTGAAACATACAGATTGTGAATCATGTAGTAACAGATGCTCTAATGAAAAGCATGATGGATATTTCCAACTTGAGTTCTTTGAAAATGTCCCTAGAAGATAGAGCATGCCTCTATTCAGATGACCCAAGACAAATGATCAAGTTTTCTACAAGTTTAAATATCACCAAAGAAAAATTTCTTAACTAGATAGATTTTCCAATACAACCATGTCATCCTCTAGTAGAATACATACATGCATGGCCAAAAAATCTTGCATATTACATGTAAAATAAAAAACTAATTAAAATGAGATTTCTCTTAATCGTTTTGAAAGGAGAAGCATAGGTGATTCTTCTATTTATTTTATACTATAGAGAGATTGTAGGGGAGTATGCTAATGAAGTAAGAATCCTTAATTTGAGGCTCTTGGCTAGAATTTATGAAGCTATGGGATATGATTTTGATTATTTGAATAGGGTCTTCAAGAAGCATAGACAGATTATGAACATAAATTACTATCCACCATGCCCAAATTCTAATCTCACACTTGGCATAACATGTCATTCAGATGCAGTAGGCATTTCTGTACTAACGCAAGGACTTGTGAGTGGCCTCCAAGTGATTAGAGATGGAATATGGGTTGTTATAGAATTTACACCAAATGCCTTTGTGGTGAACTTGGGTGATAAGCTACATGTTTACTACAAGATATATGAATTCATTAAAAAGTCTTTTAAAAGTTTTCCTAATTTATAATCGTATTTGTAATTATATGATTGTTATTAAAATTTGTTGTGCTTGCTTTTGTATGGACATTATGTCACTCTTTCCTTTTAATGATGGAAGGTCAACGTTTATCTTAAACAATCCCTTAAATACCATATGTACAAAACTCATACTAACTATATACAATGTTGTTGATCATGAGAGTAATGATAGGAAACCCAATCTAAGCTCAAAAAAAAAAAATGATAAAGAAGATAAATCTAGGTTCTTAATATAGATGTCTAACTTTCTTCATTATTCATTATCATTTCTAATTTATGTGAGATCTTCTTTGCTATCCTCTTAGAGGTATAGTTTTAAACCATTTTGAGAATTTTCTATAGTTTAAAAGTTATTTTTGATGGGCTGATTTTTGAAATGTTTTAGTGAGGAGCATCCAGCTCTATACAGAGGATATAGGTTTGAAGAATACATGGGTGTATTATGGAGCCAAGGATTGAGGAGTAAGACCATTTTGGATCGCTTCAAGATTAAAACTAATCAATGAAATTGTTTAGTGAGCCCAAAGCTTGTACTTTATAATATCCATGTATGTTGTTAATGAATCTATTAGTATATGTAAATATTATGGTCAACTCCTTACTATAGTTATACCTCCAATGGTATGTGTAGTACATATTGGTGGCACAAGGATATATAATCTGTTAGTGCTTCACAATTGAGACTCTAATAGTAGGAACTACAAGGATAACTTTAGGAAAGCCCCCTTTGGAAAATAAAAGTATAACATTTTGGTGAATCAAACATTAGTTTAGAGGAAAAGAATTAATTTCTATTGGCAAATTTAATTTTTTGAGTAGGAAAAAAATTAATTTTATTGGCAATTTTTTTTCAATTGTATGAAAATTCTATAAAATCTAGGCGAATGTTTTATTATTGATGAAAATTGTGAGCAGAAGTACATATACCTAAAAACTATAATTCTTATTATTATTATTACATGGATTCTAATTGATTATCAAATTTGAAGGTTAAATTTGGCCTGCTTTTATCATTACAATTTCCCTCCATTTTTTTGAATGGTGGTTTGAAGGCAATACCTCTATTATTCATAATTGCTTGATGATCCTAAATCAATGGCCTAAATCCTATTTTGGGCCAAAATTTTAAAAGGATACCAAGTTTAAAGAAAGTCCTAGAAATAAAGACACGTGTCCCAATCGAATCTACTTTGGGCAAAAGTGAGAAAAGATTAAAAAATTCATGGAAAGTTTTTGGAATAGAGACACATGTCTAATCTATGTATTTAACTTGTAACTTAACTCAAATTTATACTAAATATTGGCAAAAATAACCATCGGTTAAGACAAGCATTGGAAATTGTAGTCAGAAATATTTAATTTACCACATGAAAAAAATAGATTTCAATGGTGAAGTCATCACTAATATATAAATACTTCTATATTATTATTGGTTATAGGCATAAGTATGGGACCTGATTTTCATAAAGTGCAAGCGACATGGCCACCCCAAAAGCGCAAAAAAAAAAGCCAAATTTGGGATCCCTAATGAGTGAGATTAGCCAATTGGAAAATATTAGCCACTAAAGTTATCCTTGGAGGAAGTATATTATTTATAAGCAGTCTAAAAAAATTTATATTGGTTGATTTAGTATAATATCAACTATCACTTTGAGAGTAAGTTGTCATTAGTACAACTATTTTTTCCTCTGTGTAATGGCCACCCGTAGTTTTCTTTTCTATTATGATTGTTAAACTCTTTTAGGCCTATTTGATGCATTGGTTAGTTTTAGAGATATTTGATTTTAGCTATATGATATCATTCCATAGCTTGGATTACAAATATATTGGTAATAATTTCTTAGTTGATTACATTTCACGTGTTGTTAATGATTATGGTTACTTATGTGTTAATAATGATTTCCTAGTTAGTAAATGTGGTTGCTTTCATAATGATGTTAAATGAGATGTCTTTAATGATGACTATGTTTGTATTCATAGAGATGCATCATTATATCTGAGCATGTGATAAGTTGGCTCATGATTTATTATGGTACTTACCCCATACTTGTATGTGTATGGTCCACGTGTCTATTTTATCTTTTGTCTGATGTGTTTGATGTGGTTAAGGGAGGGAGTTGTAGTTAACTGCTAGTTAGGATCTACATGATGTACCACTCCCTAACATTTCCTGTTTAGTTTAGATATAGTTATGTACATGTACATGCCCATCTTTTATGTAGGATGCATGTACTAGGCATCGACTTCCATGAATTGCTAGGATGATCATTGCCTTATTACAATACTCAAATGCTGAGAATGGAGTGATAATGAATAGGTCCAAGCCTAGCCATAGCCTAAATACTTGTCCTACAAGGAGGACTCATAATTGACTGTCAACCTTTTTTAAAACACGAGAGACTTTTGTGTGTATGTGGTTTGATTCTTACTTTGGTTGATTTTCCTTATGCACTTCTTAAGATTTGACTTGGTGATTTGTCTACTAGATTAGTTATTTATGATTCTTGGATCGATTGTTGATATTGAATTTTTAGATGTTATTTAATTTAAAAGTGGAAAAATGTTAAAATAGGATGATCTTGCATTTTTAGAATTATTGGGATAAAATAGATTTTTAGTTAAATTAAAAGATTTAATTAAAAAGTCCTAATTTTAGAAAGCTATGTTAAAAAGATTTGAAAATTAAATATTAAATATATTAAATATTAAACTTTTATTATGGTGTAACATTATTATTTAATTAATGAAGATTTAAAATTTGTGGCATTTTAATTATGCACTTAAGTTGACTTTATTAATTAAATAATAAATAAATATCTTTTTTTGAAATTAATTTGAAAGAAAAGTGGAATATTATTAAAATAATAATAAAAGAGTATTTTTCATAGAGTCAAACAAATATAACAGATAATCTAAATAAACATAACAGATATTTGTAACTCTTTAAAAAAAATCTCAATCCTATATTTACAATTAATTGGCGCCTTGGAAACCAAGGTAGCAAAAAGGAACATATATTTATAATTAATCAGCACCTTAGAAATCATGGCAGCAAAGAGGAAATAGGGCTATCCTATGACTTGAGAGTTTTGATTTTTCAAAATATATTTCCTCATTGCTAGGTCTGATATTTGCAAAGATTTTGAACATTTTTTTGTGTGCCCAGCTAATCAACGAGTTAATTATTCTTTTCCTAAAAACACCCCTAGGTTATATGGGAAGGTGATAGCCATTCAAGTACCTTGTCTAAACTTACATTTTGCACACATGTCAAGTAGAACAATTGGAAGACTACAACATTTCATGATACTAATCCTTCCACCAGATGGATTATCATCATCTCTATTAATTTTTCTTCTCGTCCTTTGCATTCTTTCAAGGGCATGAAATTTTCCATCTATCTAATAAAAAATTGAAACATTTTTTTCTTTTCTTGAAGAGCTATATACCATTATACAACATCTATAATTCATAAAGTTTACATATCCTTTTTGGAATTGAAAAGATGAAGCACAAAGTCAAACAATGATGCAAAGCGTCAAAGTTCCTGCCTTAGTATAGTTTTTGCATATGACATGTAGCAGTTTAGATAGTGTTTTATACATTGGATATGCAATAGGATAAAGCAAACTATGCAATTTTTATTGTATTTCAATAATAATTTACATTAGCAAAGCATGTACTCAATTATGCTATGCAACTTGATAGAGAAAAACTATGTCTTATAGCATATCAATGCATACACATTATTTCATTATACATATATGACACAGAGAGTGTACTTGGGTATTAGACTCATGCGTATACATTGTTTGATTGCACACCTTTCTTTGTATTGACTAGTGTCTTTTGTAACTACCATTAATTATAGCTTGATATGTCATTATAGCTATGCATGATACCTGCAAATTCCATTTTGTGCATGTTAGCATATTGCAACTATGTCTCATAATAAGGTGCTTTTAATATTTTAAATAAATGCTAATTTGTGACTAGTCATGTTTACCTTTTGTTCTGAGAAATTGTTCAATCTCCATTTGTCACAACATGATTGATGGCATTGTTCTGGTTTAATTTAAATTGACCTTTGACGATGAAATCTCGAAGGATAAAGATGAACTTTGATTTGTCTTGTCTGTAGTCCTCAACTTTTGTGTCTTTTAGGCTTGGTAATAGTCGTTCAACAATGCACTTGTCTATTGAAGACTGGATAATTTGTTTGTTTTTAGTTGTGATGATAGTCTTTAGGTATAATGAATATACATATGGAACCTCTTGATTGAATCTATTGCAATGAGCTGTTTTGTCTTCTAACATTCCATAATCCTCAAATTTTAAGTTGCATTGGGAACAAAATGCATGAAATGGATTTGCGAATGCGTTGGCTACTTTGAGAACTCCATCAACCTGCAAGATATGTTTTGATATTAATGTAGCTTGTGTAAGAATTAATTAATAGTTGAAGTGTTGAATTATCTAAGTTTGCTTACCTATAGTGTTGTTTGTAGCAATGCATTCAAGGCATCCAATGTTCTCTTGTCTTTTAGTGTACAGATGTATGTAGCAACCCCTATGCGAAATGTTCTATCCATGTCATTTCGTCGTACAATGTTTCTAAACAACATTGCAGGAGTCTCACCTCTTTGTAATTGGATTGCTATTTGCAGGGATTCTTCTTGGAATGCAGAGTTGATTTGTAGCTAGTAATTGACAAAATAATTTTATTTTCTACTTTTAGAACTCTGTACTTAATAGAAACATGACTACTATACATATTGCATAAAAAGAAGAAGTATTTGGTGTGTTTTTTACCTGTACTTTGTCATCATCATTATTTTTGTCTTTTATGTCAACAACATATTGGGAGCCAGTCTGTCGTCCTGCAACTACTAATGCACCTATTGTACCAATGGCATAGGTACTTGTGCTTGTGAGTAGCTATTTGATTGTGGAGCTTGGTATGAATTTGTATTCTTGGCAAAGTTGCAATATAGTTTCAATTGTGCTTGAATCTTGGAGCTTCAAGATGCAATCTAAATCTCCATGGTCAAAGGTTGTTTTGTGTCCTAGTTGAAATCTTGACACTATAATGGATGTTCCTGGAACTATCTTGTGTTTTTACTCTTGTACTAAGTTCCCTATCACATTCAAATTTATTGTTATTTCTCCTTTAGAATCTGTCAAGTCTGCACGTAGCACCTCTCATGTTTTGTTTTCTCTATCCAGTGTTGCTGTATATACGACAAGTATGTCTCCTTCAAAAATGTTTCCTACTTTTCTTGCATTCAAGTCTTCAATTGATATTGCATTGGGGTTTCCTAGTTTTGACCTGCACAAAGTATTATGGTGTTAGTCTAGTATTGTAGTGGTTTGATATTTAACATTTCTTCAAATACTAGAAATTCATGTATTGATTTGTTATTTTTCATGTGAGAATTCATGTTATTGGAAATGAGAAAAGCTCAGTACCTTTTTTTTGTTTTCTCTTGCTTGACATGTGTTCCCTTTCCTATTCTTTTGCTTCCTTCCATTATTGTGTTGCACAAAAATGTAGAACATTGAAATATATACCATTATATTAGAGTTATTGTCTTTGATACATAAAACTCTTAGGTGTAAGATGTATTTGCATTCTTGTATGTGTTCTTCTATTTAATTTTGTGTTTGGTTGTCTATATATTAGCAATCTAGAGTGGAGTATGGAACCTTATGAATGTAGCAAGGCGATCAGTCTAGTATGCTTCTGCTTTGTAACAACAACATATATTACTTGAGTTTGTTCAGATGTGATCAATTGATGGATTGTATACATTTTGTGTTTTTTTTGTGATGTAATTCATGTTGTGGCATTGCATATATTTTTGAAGATTTTCTTTCTTAGCATTTCTTTTTGACATATCAATATTGAAATCACCTACAATGTATAGATTAGTCATTGGTTTGACATATGCGGTGACTTGTTGAATAATAGTGGCATATTCTTCAATGGGTGTGTTAGGTCTTACATAAACATTACATATATTTAGTTCATTACTTTTGATCAAAGTTGTTATGGTAATCGATTCTATATTAGTTGTGTTATATTGCTTTATCTTTGAAATGACTAGGGTTTTTTTGGCTAGTGTCATTATACCATGTATGTGGTAGGCATTGAAGTTGTTGAAATGTTGGAATTCATAATTTATTTTAGGGATTTGCATGTGTACTTCTTGAATGCACATGATGTCAGATGACATTAAATCATAGTCATTAGTTATATCATTTATGTGAGGCTTTAAACTACGTGTGTTTAGTGTGCATAATAGCATGGATGGTGTGTTATGACAACATGTATCATCATTCTCGAATTGCCATTTTGCACTTGATTCTAGGTGGGACATTTCGAGATGTATTCTCTCTTTGATTTTAAAATTTTTTGGTGTTAGAGGTTTTAAAAGGAATAATGAGTCAATTGTTTTAGTTCGTGATAGTGTTGTGTATGTTAATCCATGTTGTCTAACGCCTGTGGGGTCGAAAGCCATTGCCTCCATTGTAAGTCCTTGTGACCTATGTATTGTTCTTGCACATGCTATCTGTATAGGGAATTGTTTTCGTACAATAATTTTATTTTTTACTGATGCCTTTAGGATAGGTCGAATAATGCGTAGTATCGGTACCCAGTCATTTTCAATTTTTTCTGTATAGCATTGTACGAGTTTCTTGCGTTGTTGCTGTCCAATTGTATTGTCGTTAAATCTTATCCAAACTATGTCAAAATCATTATATTTTGTGTATGCTTTGAATATTCTATCTGATCCATTTACTAGACCATCTTTTGTGTTGTAGTTTCCTGCATATAGTTCTACCAAAATATTTGGTTTGAGATGAATTTGATGTGGGAGTGAAATTGTTCGTGTGTAGGCATAATGTGTTGTTATTTTCATCATGTTCATCAATGGCATTGAGGACAGTCATTTCACTAGGAACTATTGCAAGCATTTTTGTATTATGAGCATCAACATCGATTCTTCTATAGAAAAGGAATGGCAGTGTTGGGTCCAATAGTGGTTTTCTCATGCATTGTTCATTGATATAGTGCAAATCTTCATTTTTTTGCATGCCTATTCATATTTTGTTGAGAACATTAATGATTTTTTCATCATTTTGCCTTACTGTACGTGTTAACGAATAACATTTAACATTGTCTATCCAAAGATTGTAAGGCATCAATTCTGACATAGTTCCTTTATTTTCAAATACGACTGCATCAAGTACTAGTTGTGCTTGGTACAAGTCTCCACAAAAAATTATATTGACGTTTCCAAAGTTTACAGTAGGCATTTGCATTATCTCACGCAATTGTTTGTCAATGTAACGTAGGAATGTTGCACCAACTAATGATATCTCATCAATGAGAAGTACACATAACTGATCATAGTGCTTTGACATTGCATCTAGTATGTCACTATTGAGTGGCAAGAAGTCAGATGTGATAAAAGGTATGTGGAATGTTGAATGTAATGTGACTCCACCTACATTGTGTGCCAACTTTCCTATGTAATTTTTTATTAGGCCTTTTGGTTTGTTGTGATCACTTTCAATGTACTTATTGTAGATCCGAAGGAGAGCTTGGTATATAACTTTTGTAGTGAAAGTCTTTCCAGTTCCAGCTCCGCTTGTCAAGAATAGATGCAATGGGTTCTTGTTGTTTTTAAATTTTTTTTTAACAATATCTTTGATGATTGCTTGTTGTTCTCTATTTAGCATTTGCCTCAATTTGAAGTACTCATCGTTGTCCATAATTTATGGATGGTGGCTTATTTCATAAGTGTTATAACGTATGTTGCTTTGTATCTTTTGTACCTTGTGTTGGATGTCTTTTTGTATGTCATATTGCTCAATTTTCTCGTGTTTGTTGACTGTGAGGGTTTGGCTATCCATTTTTTCATTTTCAGTATCTAGATCCTTGATTGCTTTTTCCATGTCACCCCATGCAGGAGTCGTGTTATGGTTAAAATTTTCTTGATTTGTTATGATTATTTTCTGGTAGTATAAATGTGCTTGTTCCCATGATGTAAAACTTTGTTTCAATGTGCTTTCATTGATTTTAAATGGAACATAGAATATTAATTGTTCTCTACAATAATTTTTTAGGTCCATGTGTTTGTTGAAGTTGATAAATCGTATTATACTCGGTTTTTCTTTTTGTGTGTATTTTGTGCCCGTTTTGCTATACTTGGAGACAAATTATGCAAGGCATATGTTATGAAGGATTGGAGATTGACTTAAATAGTAGTCCACTAAGGATTTTGAGAGGACATTTTCTGACTCATCAGGTTCTTTAAGCAATTCTTTATTGCTTTTTAGTATAAATGTACAATTGTGATCATCTCTTGTGTCTATGAATATGCACTTTCTTGAGCTATGATTTAGTGGTAGTGATAGAACTATGTGTACTACTTGTTGTGATGACATTTGTTGTAAATTTAGTAGCGCATTTTCTAGCTTTGTTATCATTTGTATTGCATCAATACTATCTTTTTTGTGGTCATTACGTATTCTTTTAAATGTATTTGTCATTGTTTTGTCCACTTTTGTCATGTATGAGCTACAATACATTGCTGCAGCATATGCGTTTAGTACAAATTGTGCATCAGTATTGGCTCTCCATAGTTGTGGAATTCTCTTCGCAAAGCTGTTGTTCCAAATTTCTGATGGCTTTCATTGCAAAAAGAGCGTTGATCGTTGTAGAGTTGATCTTAGAGCCAAGATATATTCTTCTTCATTCATTCCAATTTCATCTAAGAACATTTGAAATGTGTATGATAGGTCATAGTTTTCCTTTTCTAATATTGCGAAGATACTTGTTGCTTTTGAAATTATTGCTTCATTCTTCTCTGACAATGGTTCAAGTATTACTGTCCTTTGGAGGGGTGGAAAAGGAAAATTATATCTACATGAAATATTTCTTAGTCTTCTACATCGCTTTGTGTGGTGGTGCTTGTGAATTGTATGAAGACTAGGCTCTATATGTTCAGTTGCACAAGTAATGTACTTGTCAATAAAGTCTATGATGGATGTATTGCTATCTGTTCCATATATTGGTGCATTTTTTACCCAGAGTAGGAAATGATCATGTTCATTTCCCCGATTTTGGAATTCAGTTACAGAGAAGTAATCCACAACATTTCCAAAGAACGATTCATCAGTTAAAATTAATTTCTTCATTGCATCTATTTTGTGCCTATAGTATTGTGCACAAGTCACTGGGTCTTTCTTTATCAGATTGAATTTGTCACCTTTTGTTTCATACTCTTTTTGTTGTTCAATTTTTGACTGATGCACATTGTGCAATTCTTCGAGTGCAGTTAATAGTGGATCCCAATTTTGTTCTGCACTAGTAAAAGTAACAAAAAAAGTTGGAGGCCCTAGTTGGCGTATCATTGCAAAAACATTCTTCTTATGTTGGTGTATGTAGTCTGGTGATATTCTTATTCTTTTGAAGTCAACATATCCAATGTCTGATTTGAGAATTCTTTCCAAGTTGGGTTTTTGCTTAACATCTTTTGCTTGTAATTTGCATCCTTTCAATTGTCCCTTTCGTATTCTTATCCACATTGTAGAGAGTACCTGTTGCACCAATATCTTGATAGTCTTGAAGAATATATTTGTCGTGTGGTATGCAAAGTACCTTTTTGATTGTAGGAGTTTCCATCGTGCAATCTTTTGGTAAGAAAATATTTGAATGATGTCTTCGTCACATGGTTTACCAAAGAATAATGTGGGAAAATTCATTTCTTTAGCATATTTGTCTTTGAATATTCCAATTGGGTGGTGCTCTTGTGTAGGTGCGACATCAATTATCTTGTCTTGCATTTTATGTATCAATCTAGATTTAGTGAATCCATGTACCAAGGTTTCTATAGGCTCATTATGTTCTTCATCATCATCTGACTGTGTTGCATTTTCACTGAATGGAGAGGATGTTTCATCTTCACAAATTGCATATGTCCTTTCATTCTCAACATTAATCTCAAGAGCTTCTTTCCAATCTTCTTTTATTTTAACATTTTCCATTATGTATAGTGGTGTACTTGTGAGTTTTGAGAGCACTTGCATCACTACATTTGGCCGCACCATTCCTATTTGAAATGCAATTTTGTATTCTAGTCACCTTTTGAGAGCAACGGCAATAGTTGTTGTGCTATTGGTTTTTTGTGGTAGTGCATTTTGTATGATATTCATGTTCACAGGAACATTGATAATAGAACCTGTCAATCCCACTTGTGATCTTTTGTATCCTAATTCCCATATTTGAGCAAATGCAATTCTCATTGACACTAGTCGTTCTTCTATTTGTGACAATATTTGTACATCTGCTATTGGTTCATTAATTCTAATATTTTTTGGTGTACTATATGTTGGGAGCTTGAAGTGTTTCAATGCAAACAAGCATGTTCGACAGATGGAATTATTTGGTCCTTCATATTTTATTTGCGTTAGAGTATAATAGTTGTTCTTTTCCTTTTGTTTCATTGGTCTGATGTCTTTCATGAAACACAATAGTTGACAAATTGAGCATGTGTGTTTTGGTGTATCCTGGACTGTTGTTTCAAATATCTCTATTGGTGACAATCCAATTTTTATTTTTTTACCAGATGACATTGTCCTGCCTCTTTTTTTTGTTCTTTGGATTCTAGATGTGCATGTTGACTTATTTTGAGTGTTCTTGCTCCGATTTGCATTATTCGTTGTATTATTTTGCGTATCTCTAATAAATTTCTTAAGATGATATAGTCGAAGTGCATTTGTTGTATTTTTTCTAGTATTACTTGGAGAATCTTTGATAAATCTCTTGAGGTGACATAGTCGAAGTACATGCTTTCTATTAGGGCTCTCTAGTTTGATATTTTTAATGTGCACCTTGTCATGTCCTATATTATTTTTGTTTGCAACTTCTACAATGTGTTGTGTGTTATGCTCTTTTATAAATCTCTTCAGTTTGTTGTACTACATTTGTGCTCAATGAATGACTCTTTCTGACTGTAATCTTAGTAGTGGTTCAAAGTGACCAGCAGTAGGATTTGTATCATGAAAGAGGATTGAGTATGCTTCTTCTTCTGTTGATTCATTGAAGTGCAAGTACTTTCTTGTTGTTTTTGTTGACCAAATGCATATTTGTATTTTTAACCACTTCGATGACCAATGAATGTAGAATATATCTCCCCATAGTCCGACTTCTCCATTGTGTGTGTTTTGCTTTGCAAAAAGTCGCATTCTATGCAAATATGTTTCTGGATCATGTACGCGGTGCAATTCGTATAGAGTTTGTGGATGAAGTTTTGTACTATACGAATGCAATGCTTCTGATTCACCTTCTTGTTTGCATTGTAAGAAGTAATCAATGGTTCCATTTCTTAGCTCAAGTGATGTATATCTATAATTTAGTAGGAATTCCAAGGCGTCAAATAAGTAGTCTCCTATGTTGTACTTGAATGTTGGTACTCTGCATAGTCCTTCATTCTCTAGTGCAATGTCACTATTGCAAGTTCTATCTTGACGTGTTGGCTTGTAATGCTCTAGGTCTATAATTTCTATTTGATTTTGTATCATTTTATGTTTCAGGAAGGACTAGTACCACCTTGGTTTTTGTGTCACTTGTATACTTACACTATGTTTCTTTTCTACATGTGAATATTGCTTTCCTGCATGACAAGATGCATCTTTTCAATATACTATTTTTAGTTATCTTGGATTATTTACTTTGATTTTTCTATTCTTTAAAATTACACTTGCCATAAGAAATTATACTATACATTGTAATATGTAGTCCCATTTTTTCAGAAGTATCTAGTATGGACCAATTCAACTTTCATAGAATGATTTAGATTTGCACTATGGTTGTCATGACAAGAAAGTGTGCTTCCACATTGATATTTTTAAAAAGGAATAATTTCATACACTATCTCACAATGATAAATGTAACTTGAAGACATGTAGGCCATACAAAAACTTGTACTTCTTTCTACTATTGCATAGTAAAAAAATATATATTATGATACTAGAACAGAAAACACATAACATGTTGCATCATTAGAATTCCTTGATGAAGTATTAAAAAAAAAACATGCTAATATTTTTATAGAGGAATAATTGCATGCACTATTTCACAATGATAAATGTAACCTGAAGACTAGGCAGTACAAAAACTTATAGTTCTTATCTCTTCTACTATAGCATATTAGAAAAAGATATATTATGATACTAGACTAAAACACACATAACATATTGCATCATTAGAATTCCTTGATGAAATATTCAAAAAACATAATGCTAATAGAAAATACAAGTAGAAATTACAAACATTGATACTCCTCTTGTTTTTTGGTCATGTCTCCATGTTATCTTTATGTTTTTTTTCATGTTTCCTCTTCACATTGCCACCTCAATATTAAATAGTCATTGATGAAGTAAAGAAAAATGCTAATACAAAACACAAGTAGAAAATACACAAATTTCTACTATGCTTTTCTTCAATCATGCCTCCATATTATCTTTTTGCTTTTTCCACCTTCTCTTCACATCTCCACATCAAATATGATATGTTGACTATGCCATCAAGCAATAGAAATAATGTTGAGATTGCTCTATGTCTGTACCATTTGAATCATAAGTTCAATGGTGAAGCTCAATGACATTATTCTCTGATGTCACATGGAAACTAGAGAAGTCAAATGTGTCATGGTTAACACCACGCATGTCTATATTGTTAGGATTGGCAGCAAGATTGTTTAGAAATGAAGGAACATTTTCAATGGGAACATTACTATCCTATTTTTCTATAATTGGATCCATGTTGAGAATTGTAGAATTCCATTTTTCATGAGACAGGTGCATGGGGGAAACAACTTGTTCCAGTTGTTGCAATGGGCATGAGTTTATCAAATTTGAGGGATGTATATTCTGATAACTTGTTTCAAAATTGGGTAGTCGAATTGCAGTGGGATAGGTTGATTCAAATAATGGATAGTGAATTTTTGTGTCACTTTCTAAAGAATACATGCTATCTATGCTAGTAGCATATATGGAATTGATATGTTCTTTCGATGGAAGATCTTGTACTAGATTTCTATAAAAACTTTCAAGAATGTTAGGTTTCATGTGCATCATGGTTAGATAGTGCTGGTTCTTAGTGATGGGTATTGTTTGACCAAAATGATCATTTGTATAGACCATTGACATTGGACCATTTTTACCTATTTCTATTGGACATCGTTCAACTTGAAGGGTCAATTGAAGTTGATCTTTCTCTAAGTGAGAGATACTTTTTGTTTCATGTATCTCTGTATCTGGATGCACAATATTTGTAATGGCTTTGTATCCTTTGAAGGATATTGTAGCCAGATCATATGTGATAGCAGCTTCCTCTTTGGTATCAAATGTTCCTGGCCATTTTTTCTTTTGTTGTATAGGATTCCGCACTTGTGCAACATAACGACCACTTGAACGTTTCCATACACCTCGATATGACTTTTCTTTTGGACAAATTTTAGATCCATTGCAAAATGACATATGTCCTTTTTTTTCTTCAACTTTTTTAGAACGTTCTTGCAATTCAAACAATTTCATGTATTTAGTCTTCTTCCTGTTTGATCTCATTACATTTGAGATCTGAGTGCTCTACACATTGGAAGATTGATTATGAGGTGTATAGTTGACATGGAAAAAGTTGGTGTATGCATTACTGCCTCTCATTGACATGCTGGCCATATCATAGGCAAAGGCTGCTTGTTCTGCTATGTCAAATGTTCCTAGCCATTTTTGTCTTTGTAGCTTGGGCAATGTTATCTCTGCTGAAAATCGACCAGATGCTTTCTTGCGAACACCCCTGTATGTCTTCTCCATTTCTTCTTTTGTGTTTCTATGGCACAATTAAACTTTTGTTAAGACATGTCTCAATACACACATGTTTACATTACACTACAAATGACCAATCCTCTCAAACAACAATTTCAATTATAAAGAAATGAAAACGATATGCAATTCCAGAAAATGGTAGGTCAAAAATGACTGTTGTCATATTGTTCATAATCATCTTTTGTCAGTAGTTACTTGTAGCTTATCTCCATTATAAACATTATTTCCATACTATGATCAATTAGAACAGTACCAGCCGATAAATACTAATTGTAATTACTACTATCATGACTAGTGACATTACTATTATTGTATGTTGCTTGGTTACATACCAAATGCATACAATATGGCTACCATACACAGTACAATTAACATTACAAACCATGGAGTATTGTCCACTGTGAATAATAGTGTAAAACCTACTAATGTTATCAAGATTAGTGTCATCCATGCTTTTATTGCAAGTTCTTCATAGGTAGGCACATGCTCAATTTTGTTCTCAGCCAACTTAGTCATCATGTTCTGTGGATATGCTTCATTCACTGCAAGGGGGTCAGCAATCCAGAGACATTGTTCAAAAAGTGGAAAACAAATTGTTTGATTGTGGGTGGTCTCGAGTTACAAATGTATATATGTGTTTTAATCTATTCTATGAGGTTCTGATTATAGATTTTGTAGTCAAGAAGACAATACAATTAGTAATTTTGCATCTTTGAGATCTATTCAAGCACATTGTGTCTTTGACTTCTTTTGTTGGCAATCATTACTTTGAAGATAGAAACTTATGCCAATAGAGATCTTATGAAATGCTAACATGGATCTTAAGGGAATAATACACAAAGAAACAAGCAAATTTTGGAAACTTGTAACTTTGAAATTTCTAGATCCTAATCAAATGTATAACTTTACTTACTATTTTTTTCTTCACTCAATTGCCAAGCTTGTGTATTTGGTCCTTGTTGATTTTCCTGCTTTGAAATCAAAATTTCGTATTAAGAAAAGCATAATCAAACCTTCACAACATTAGATGTGATTAATTAGGTCACTAGTTCTTATTCTACATATGTGAAAAATAATGTATTGTGTAGCATAATCATTGTGCACAAATTAAACATAGTAGATCAAACTTTTACTAGTTCGTAGTCAACTTTGCAAAAAAATGATTAGCTAAATAAAGCTATTTGCATGTTTGCAACAATCAAAGTTGAAAACAACTTCTAATATATTATAAAGTGAGATGGAAGTTACTAGATACATATTGTAATATATTTTTTGAAGCCTCAAGGGATACTTCACTAAGAAGCAAATGACATTGAAATGACCAGATACATATTATACTATATCATAGTAAAAAATATTATAGCTTTTACATGCAAGTTGTGAACTTTCATTCATAGTAAGCATAAACTTATACATATTCACTATATTCTTGTGGTAATTGTCATCTTGTAATCATTAGTTCATTAATAAAGAAAGTGCCATCTCCCAATATCTGCTACAAGATGAATGCCAGGTGGCTCAAAACTATTCTCAAATACAAACAAAAAATGACATGAGTAATGATGCTTTATGGTCTTAGCTACCAACGCTCTCGTATCATTATCATACCATTGCCCAATAATTTCTGTGTTGTCATGTCTTATAATCCATTCGAGTGAAAACATTGGATATGTTACCACAAGGTTTATTATGGACAAAAGTGTTTCATCTTCAACAACCGTGCTAAATGGTGATAGTTTGCAGAATAGTGTCTTGCATGCTCGATTGAAAATGGTTGTTAATTCTTGTGTAGTGTGATTTCCAGGAGGGAAATATCTTATGATATCTTCACAATGAACTATGATATGAGCTTCCCTATATTGCCACACCAAATGTTTTAAGTAAATCAATTCACCATTAGTCATGAATGGGGATAGAACACGAATTTGATTAGTGTGTGGTATTGGCTGAATGTCTCCCCATCCATCATATCTGAACATGACAACATACTTATCATAAAAATATCTTTCCAATATTTTCCTTTGGCATTCCTATGGAAGTTCTAGAATTTTTTCAAGAATACTAGATACTGGACTTTTAGAGAGGTGATCTGTATCACGTTCCAATGAAACAAATGCATCAAGAAAATCCATTCTTGTGTAATATGGAGGTGAAAAACCTATTTTCAATGAGGAACATTTCTTAGAATTTATCGAGCATTAGTTAGTTCTAAGATATATGTTGCACTTAGTGTCATTCTTTCATGGATATACTTTTTATGGCAATAATCATACAAATATCATTAATATAAACGATTCCATACATACTATTGAATAAATGTGCAACAGATGACTATCAATTAAAATGTTTCATTTTCCATCAATAAATTCCACTATTCATTGCATCTTAATAGTATAATTAGTATTCAAGTTCTAAACTTCGCTATAGTAATAATAGTATCATAAGTTTACAAAAAATTATATTCATAACAAAGCTCGAAGAGACATTACTTTAATAATCTTTTTATTCATATATCAATACAATATTCACATTACTTGTACATACTTGTTCATTCATAGCATAAAGTACCTAGATAGAGCACCTAGTCTCTGTAGTATTCTCCATACTTTGTAGATACATGTAAGAATACGCAAAGCACAATAGTCTATGTGTTATTTTTGACACTTCATACATACATGTAACCATAGGACAAGGACGATGTGGTAATTGAAATTTGAAATTAGTACTTCCAATTTATGAGCAAAAGTCAATTTATAGTACTACTAGACAATCAAACAGTTCATGAAGAGCTTGCAGTTGAAGGAGTTGGAGCAGTCAAATCTATAGTTGGAGTAGTGAGATTTGCTTCAACTGGGAGTTGTTTGTCACTTGGATGCTTCTATTCAAATTGAACACTAGTTTCCTTGGGTAGATTTGTGTACAAAGACATGAATGCATTGTACAAGTTTGTCACTCTTGTCATAAGACATTCACCCAAATGAGTAGCATGTGCATTTAATGCCTGAACTAGAACAAGGTCACATTCATTAGTAATAGCTAAATGCACAACACTATAAATGCATGATGCAACCTCACACTCTTCAACTGCTTTATGAGAAAAGAGGCTGCCAGTGATAGATGCATGTGGAGTTCCTCGATATGCACAAATTGCTTCATGGTATCCTGTCGGTGGTACAAAATACTCTCGTACATAAGCATTTGCTAGTTTCTCAATGATTGTTGCTTCTTGTATGAAGTCCATACAATTTGACAAGAATCGTGAAACAATATCAGCATAGAAAAATTTCCTGAAGCATTTTTCAGAAAGTCCTCACTTATCAATGTCCTTAGAGATTGCTCGACACATGAACAGTCAAATATGAAGACATGTCGCATTGTGGTTGATTCAATTGGTCCTATAATAGGATAGTCCCACTGCGGCCTTGGAATACATACTGGCTTATCCATTTTCAAGTTGTAAAGTCTGTTATCAACTTTTCAATTGTCAGATTCTATAGTGCTTTGAATTTCTAAAGCTAGTTATATTAGTCACTAGTATAATTCTCCTAGTAGAGAAAGTAATTGCTCAAGATTTTGAAAAACATGTTGCAAGTATTGTCTATAGCACAAGTTTTTTTGATTTAAAAGAAAAATCAACAATATGCACAATAATACTATTTATTTTTCTATTATTTTGCTATGTTTTATTTATTATAGCAATCAATTAACATAGAAACATAGAAAAAAATTATAACATTTCAAAAAATTTGATATAAAAATCCAAAAACAATACTTGAAAACTTATTTAATTTTCTTTGTTTTTAGTGAAGTATTATTATTAAAACATCTTAAATAGGTATCATAATGAAATGTAGTTATATATATAATAATAATAATATATTATACATAGTGCAATTAAAATAAAACAACACAAATACCTAATAATAATAATAATAATATATAAGTTTCACTACTACAAATTGCCACTCTTCTATGAGTGCTATTTCAAGCTCTCTTGTGGGGCCTTTTACATCATTATTAGCTAAAATGAATAGTATATCTTTATTACTACATGATTATATTTAACTGATAAATGAGTAATTGAAGAGAATACCAAGTTAACGTATGAATTATTGTACAATATTAAATCAATTTATATCATATATGTTATTGATTAATAATTTAAACATGATATAAATATATAATATGAAAATAGTCAATAAAACTAAAAGTAATTTTGTCATAAATCTTATTATAAATTATTAAATGTAGAATATAAAAGTTACATTTGGAATTTAATTTTTCAAATTTTTTTCAAAACAATATTGAACTTAATGTAATGCATTGTAAAATCACAATATTTAAATTACTAGATTTTTAATCAAGAAATTTAAGATTTTTAAAATTTTAATACATAAGTTAAATTTCAAAATTAATTATTTTAAATTTTTTATATAATATTTACTAAATCTATATATAAAACAATGCAACTCTTAATAGCAATAGTATATTTTAATTAAAAAATATTGATCTACTGAGGAATTTGCTTAGATCCACTAAATCTACACTTTCCTGCAATCCATTTTTTCCATTCTGATCATGAATTGTTTGTGGTTCTACCCTAAATTTAAATAGAACATTTCGGTAATTGTCATGTATTAATAGCTAAACTAAGTTCTATTCTAAATGATTCTTCACATTTCGTGTAGAAACCACTCAATGTTCCTCAAAGATTTACCAGGTTTAAAAACATATTCTTGTCTATAATATTCGACTTGAAAACTCAAAAGAGCACTCGATATATAACATTTTTTTTACAATTGCAAAAATAACATTCCTTACCAATTATCTAAACATGTTTGTTATACTTTCCTAATTAGACTAGCTAGTACATCACCACTGAACATTAAATTGACCCAAGTCTGGCAATATTTACCTTCTAGAATCATTCGATTGGCAACTTGCATTATAAATCTTTGCGGCTAAATGGTCTTTACTGGATGCTCTCCCTTGCTTCCTATATTGTTTAGGTTAGGGCACGCTACATGAAATTGTCTTTGTATTTGTTGCTCTCACTATCTTACTATCTTTATTAGGTTAAGGAACATTACAATTAAATGGTCTTCATTGGTTGCTCTGGCCATCAACAAACCACAAATTGGGCAAAATGGCTTTTCGCGTAGACCAGTAGAGAATCTATTTTTTCAAGAATTGACAGTTCTGCCGTAGTGCTCATTTCTACATTATGAAAAAGGGGAGGTGTTTCTTTAACTATTTGTATAATATTTTTAATCATCACAATGAAACAGGGGAGATGCCATTCTTTATAAGTTTACACTTGACATAATACTTTGAACTCAGATACTCGAGAATCAGTAAAATAATTACTTTTCAATAAACCTTCAACCATTATATAAGACAGGTTTTCCATATATGCTGTGCAAATATTATAAAGAAAACCTCTGAAGCTCATTTATATCATAAAATTTGAAGAGAACATTATTAAACAAAATGCTTCATTAAAACATCGATAAGATTCAATTCTAAAGCCATCATAGAAGTCCAGAAGCCTTCTCCAATACACTATTTTCTCTTAGTTGAAAACAATGCTGAGACACGCTTTATTTAGTCACAGAAGCCATCTTCAATATCTAAAAAACCCATTTCACTCATTCTACTAACAACTGTTGTACATCCTCTTCTTTGATAAAACATGCTTTCTATTTATTGACAATAATACTAAACAAGGAAACTATCAAAAAGCAATATTGTCAACAAATAGAAACATGCACTATTAGAGAGGAATTTTTTTGGATATGTTCTTATAGAGGGGCTCAAAAAATCAAAACCTTCATCCAACAAATGATTACACATTACCATTCAAGATTTTTCCCACTTAAAAAGTACTCCCTTGATGTGAATTTGACAAGAGAAAATAACCCTGAGATTAGAAAACCATCTCGAACCTACAAGTACAATACTCAGTCAGGCATATAGGAGACAACACTCGCAACAAAACAAAATAATGAATAAAGATAACTTCTTGAAAAGCTCCAAAAAAACAATCACTAGAAACATAAAATACTTAACAGATAAGGACTGTGATGGTGAGTATAGTTCTATATCCACACATCCCTCATATAGAAGTTATTTATTTAAGATCTTAGCAAGCTAGAGGTATTAATCTGCACTAAATCTAACACATGGATAATCTACAAGCTGATCACATGGAGCAATAATTCGATTGAAAATTTTGGGTCATTGATAATGATAACAAATCTTTTCAGAGTCCACTTTTTCATTTTATATTATGCATGGCAGATGTAGTCGTACTTGTAGTCCTCAAAAGAGTATATACTTGGAAAGCTTCAGTAGGACTTCTATCTTAGACGCTATAGAAGAAATTATTTTTGTGGAAGTGTCGACTCTCAGCGGCGTATGTTTTATATATCCGGTGGTTTTGGTACTCACATTTTTTATTTGATTTGTTTAACAAGCATAATTCTAAGTTCGAGTATCGTGATTATGTGGGTCAGTTGTATTGTCATCCATTATTGGATATGATTAGGTGTGTTCTCCTCATGGTAAGTAAATAAGAAATTTCTATTAATGCCTAGCTACCACATAGGAAGATCAGAAGATTCAACTCAAGCATTGCAAGAGAATTACATATAATTTCTTTCAATCTGCCAGATCTCATCTGCAAGAATGGCAGCCAGTCTTTTCCTAATAGAGATTGCGTTCTACTTAAAGGTAAGGATTGTGTTCTCAGTTCTAGCACATGCCCAACATATGTAGGCATCTACTCATATTTTCTTTGGATAAATAGGGAAAATAAAATTCTTATTGTTAAGCAACTCTACATCTCATTCCTTAAGATCATAAGCACAAGGTGCTCAGCTGAGCATTGCAGGATGTGCTCAGGCAGTCACATAAATAAGCAACCTCAAAGGTTAGGAATCAGATGTTCCTTTGTTGTTGTCTGATACAGAAATGAATACTCATATGGTGATAGGGCTTGGACCAGCATTCATGAGAGTAGGAAAATGAATGCAGGAGTAAAGATGCAAGAAGCTGATGTGTAAGATCAGATATGCTACCACAGTCATTGATATGGTCTATGATAGATGCTACTGAGGACCAGTTGCTCCATTACTAAGGTGCACAATCATAATTGCATACAATCAAAGAAATACTGGCAGCCCATATAGGAATCGCTGATATAAGATTTACTCTTTTAAAGTATCACAAATGTTTTACCATCAAACTAAATAGTCAAAATTACTAATTCATTATAGTCTCTTCAATTAAAAGAATAAGTTTTCAATATTTTATAAGTTCAATGCAATAAAAAGTCATTTTCATTTATCATTCTTCAAACTTAATATAAAATACTTTACTCATCTTCATGAATATATAATATAATTTTACAAAAAAATTCAAAGCGGTGAAATTAAAACAAAAATTAAGTTATCATGAAAAGGAATCCATTTTAATGAAAAAATAAAAGCAAGTTTACTTTCTGAACATGAATATATCTTGAGGTAAAAATTAAAGAGAGGTTTTCGATAGCAGATACAACTAGTCAAATAAGATTGCTAACAGATTCAATCCTAGATTTATCAAAAGATTAAAAAAACATCCAAGTGTAAAGCATATGCCAAACACTAGCAAAAAAGAAGCATAATACACCTAACATTATGTAAAAATTACTGATACCCATAAAATTACTCACCACAAGTATATTTGAACCCTATAAACCCTTTGCTAAACAAACTCCCCAAAGTCTTATACACCTAAAAATTTCTAACCTCAAAACAAAGAACCTCCACTCAATCTATACTTCAAGCTTTTCTCAACTATCAAAGAAACAAAAGCAATAACTAAATTTATTTTGAAAGCAAAAAAAGTTATGGACTTACAAGAAATATTAGAGAGGCAAATAAAGAAGGGAGAACTTGTTGGGAAGGACTCAATAAGCAACGTATAAGGTTTTCAATTGCATAAAGCCCTCTTTTTAAGGTGATCTTCATTATAGGTCACACTTAAGGTGCATTACTCTTCTAGTCATGATGTATTTAGAACCATTGTAAAGCCCTCTTTTAAAAGTGATCTTCATTATAGGTCACACTTATGGAGCACTACTCTTCTAGTCATGATGTATCCACAACCATTGGTTCTCATTTGTTTGCTATACTAGTAGTGGAATGTAGAATTTGTCTATTCTCAAGTCAACATATTTTAATGGAACTAACATTAAGTAGTGGAATGTAGAATCTTACTATTGGATATTGGAAACATATTTTAATGGAACAAACATTAAGTAGTGGAATGTAGAATGTTACTATTGGCAAGTCATAGCTTGGTTCTTTTGCTATAATTGTGATGTCATCAACAATAATAGATTAAATATATGAATCTAATAAAACATTGGAAAATCTTAATGAGTAATCGTACTACTTTTCTAGTCATGATGTATTCACAACCATTGGTTCTCATTTATTTGTTATACTAGTAGTGGAATGTAGCATCTGTCTATTCTCAAGTCAACATATTTTAACGAAACAAACATTAAGTAGTGGAATGTAGAATGTTACTATTGGCAAGTCATAGCTTGGTTCTTTTGCTATCATTGTGATGTCATCAACAATAATAGATTAAATATATGAATCTAATAAAACATTGGAAAATCTTAATGAGTAATTGAAAGTAATACTATATTAAATAATATAATATATTATTATCACCTTTTATTTGAAAATCTCTTATTTGAATCAAAAGAAAAGTAATAATATATTATGATCACTTTTTACTTGAAAATCTCTTATTTGAATCAAAACAAAAATTCATACTTCAAAATACATAATCCAAATTGTTTAAAAAAAAAAAAAAGAACATTATGTCATATTTAAACCATTTTATGTTTAAAGGTTCTAAAATTCATTTCTAATTTCAATTTTATTCCTCATTTTTTATTTATTTATGTATTTTATATGAAAAATAATGTATTTCATATTTATTTGAGTACAAAACTCTATAGACATGTCTGTATCACTTCTCTATCCTCTACAAAATGATCTACTCTATGAACATTCGAAGGATCATATCATTAAACTTTTGACCTAGCTTATCTAGTATACCTGTCGAACATTTAATTACTTGCATCTACTTACCAAATTTGGTTGCCTTCTGCTCTACATTCGATGATATATTTTATACGGTCCCTATCATAGAGGGCCAAGACCGTGGCTCCCTATCAATGTGCAGAGCACATTGATACACAATTGTTTTAATTGTGCAAACATATTAAGCAATTGAACAAGTGGAACAATAATTGAAATTGAAAATGGAGGATTCAATTGGGATCCTTTCTCGCCAGCATCTAATTTATCTGTAAGTAGGTTGTAGGTGAAAGCTGGGATAAAAGTTGGAATCACAATAAACTACTAGTGATGCTATATTAGTTCATTGAGTTTGGCTTTACATCCTTTCTCAGGGGACTTTCCCCAACAACTTGACAAGATCCATGTTTTGTGATTGTGTTTTGGTAAACTCCTGAACCATTTTGTAGATTAAATTATAGAAATTATTGGGAATATGCATCTGAAGATTACCAAGGTTCATTCTATAGTAGCCAAGCTCATATATTTCAAAAGCTTCAAGGCTTTTTCTACCAACACAACAAAGTTACAAAAACACCATCAAACATAAAAAATCTAATAAAATTTCATGCACAAAAGTATTGTGATCTAACATATCTGTATAGATCTTCGCAAAAAAAGCTCAATTTTTTACAAAAAATTTGATTCTACACAATAGATCATCGATTTCAAATTTTGAAACAAAAAACTCAATTCTTTTACAAAAAACTGATTCTAAACAATAGACTAGGACAAGCTTCCATAGATAGATTTCATATAAATATGATGATCAGAAAAAACAATACAACTACAACACAATATGTTCTAAACAATAGATTTGGACAAGATTCCATGTAAACATGGTCATCACATAAAACAATACAACTGGAACACAATATAATCTCAAATAAAAAGAATAGAGAAATCTCTGACATACCTTGTACTCTAGTAGAAAGAGATGAAAGCCAAGCTTTTAGAAATGTGAATTAAAAGTAATCAACCAATGCTATAAATAAGCATATAACAATTCTAGAACATTCCATAATCAATGCTCACACATGACAAATGTTGACTTAAAAATCATTTATAAGCCACAACTATAAAGAAATATATTCCCTGACATCCATAATCAATGCTCACAGGACAAATGTTGACCTAAAAATAATTTATAAGCCACAACTATAAAGAAACATTTTTTCCAAAGAAACTTATGTATAAGCGACAACTATAAAGAAATATATTCCCTGACATCCATAATCAATGCTCACAGGACAAATGTTGACCTACAAATAATTTATAAGCCACAACTATAAAGAAACATCTTTTCCAAAGAAACTTATGCAACACTACAATCATAAACGACAAGATATGTCATCTCTCTAATTGCTTATCATGTCGTATTGTTTTGTTTGTTTGTGTTGATTTCTTCGAAATGGAATACAACTATAACCACAACAATAATAAATGACAAGAAATGTCATCTCTATAAATCCTTATCATGTTGTCTTGTTTTGTTTGTTTCTATTGATTTTTTAGAAATTAAATAAAACTGTAACCACAATCTATAAATATTTGACAATACTAGTATTGATATCTAAAGTTTGGAAAAATAAAAAATTATTTTGTGTGCACAAAACAATAATGAAAAAAACAACTTTCAAACTCATGACTGTAGCACACATAGACCAATCAAATTGCATGAAAATAAGCTTGACTAAGTTTGCAAAAATGTCAAGAAAAAGATATGTCTATAGTTGAAAATGGATAAAAATAAATAAAGGCTCCTGATTGGACAAACTAATAAGATCATTCACTTTTAACGAATGCATAAGTTTCCTGCCATGGCAGGAACTAATAAATATAACAGATAGTAAATCTAAATAAATATATATACTTAATGTCAACACCAAATGGTGAAGGAGACTCATCAGATGAGAGAGCCCCATCAGCAAGTAAGAAAAGAAGGGATGGAAATAGATAGAAGATGATTAACACCAAAGTCGAAAAAAGATGACCGAGTATTCAAGAGTGAAGGTCAATCGCACGTACCATGGATGTCAAAAATAAGGAGCAGATGGCATAAAAAAAATAGAACATAAATAATATATTAAGGATGACACTTTATTCGCCTTCATTGTGTGACTAAATAACAATTTAAAAATTTATTAAAAAGGTGAAACACCAAACATATCATGGGCAAACATATTTGCAATCAATACCAACGTGGCACCATGGGGGAAGACTAATAAATATGGAATGAAGTAAACTGTTAGTCAATTTTTAGGAAACAACGATATTGATATGATATGATATGATAGATTTTAGTGACGTCCATGAGACTAAAGTAGTCTATGGGACCCATGCAATCACCCTCCCGAGTCAGGAGCCAAACTAGTCATTTGCAAAGTTTTGGTTAACTTGTCTCTTCTTCTCTAAATTTTGATAATCAAATCCACTGTTCTCTTCACTTGATCTTCCTTGAATAAATAGTTGAAGTCCTTGTTCTGCAAAATTTTTGTATAATCAGATCTGATGTCATTGTAAGCCAGGCATTCCTTGACAAAGTGTTGCTCTGTCTCAATTGTTCCCGTATTGCAGAATAAACATGTTCTGTCTACCCACTCTTCCTTTGGAACTTGCCATCTACCAGTTTCACATCACAGTTGATGTGAACTAGTTCTAATTTGTGCCATCAACATTTTTGCTTTCCAGTTAATAGGTGCCCTTATATAGGCCTTTTCATCATGACTAGAAGTGGGATTAAATTCTTTAATGTAATAAGATTTTTTTTGCCCTATGTGTCTTGTCCATAGAATATTGCAAAATTTTTCATTGACAAACTTCTTTATTTCTTTAATGTTATTCAGGAAAGTTTGGATGTTGATATCCCATTTTTGCATCCATTTGTCATTTTGTTTCATCCATGTGCTTTTCTGCCTCACAAGTTTTTCCTCTATTACCAACTTGGGCCAACGATGTGTTTCTAGACCTTGGGTTTTCTTTAAATAGCTTAGCATTTAGATCAATGCGATGGCTTCTAATGGAAAGGAACCCACCTCCGCCAAAAGGATTTCATACAGAACTATGGTCTTGACTTTAAGATTGCATGTGATGAAGTGTTTTTGAATTCTTTCTACTTGCCACCATTTTTGTTTGGACATACTACCGCCCCACACTTCACATCCGTATAAAATAACCAGAGTGACCAGCAAACCAAACAAAGTTTTCATGTTTGTCCAATCCCATAATTCCACGTTCCTGCACTTGTTTTGTAAAGAGTATAATGCCTTCCAGCCCCCTTGGATCCTTTTTGATCTGCAAGTATTTCGGTTGAGTTTGTTATGAAAATCGATGCCCAAGTATTTGTACTCTTCCACAATCTCAAGGGGGCTATTTTCAAATAGAAACTTGTCTTGTATGCCCCTATTCTTCTTTAGTGAGAAGATCATAATTTTGGTTTTGCTAGTGTTAACTTGCATTCCTACATCATGACAAAAAAATTCTAGTGCTTTCAAGTGCTCTTTCAAACCTTTAGCTGTTCTACCAAGAATTATGATATCATCTGCATATAAGAGCAATCTTATCACAAAGTGGGCTAGTTGCACCCCCTCACCATTGGTCTTGTTTATCCACTCTTCTAACTTGTCAATATAGAGCTTGAATAATGTTGGAGAAAGCGGACACCCTTGCTTAACCCTGATGTTGCTATCAAAATCTTCTTATATCCCTTCTGTCGTTCTGATTTTAGCTTTGACTTGCTCATATAATCTATAAACCGTTGACCTAAGTTCTTTAGGGACTTCCAGCTCTACCATTCTATCCCATAGTTTATTACATGGCGTTGTGTCGAAATCTTTTTTAAAGTCCACAAAACAACAAAAAGCCTCGTTTCCCGGAGTGTCCCAAACTTTCTCTATCAAATGTCTGAGAGTGATGTCGTGATCTATAGTAGAGTGTTTTGGTCTAAAGCCTGCTTGCCCTTTTGCACGTTTGCCTTCTATTTCAGCCCAGTTGCTAATTTTTTGTTCTACCAAGCTACCAAATAACTTTCCAAATAGTAGATTGATCATGATGGTTTGGTAATTAGAAGGATTTTTTATATCTCCACTTTTGTGGAGTGGGATCACCACACTTGTAGTCCATTTTACAGGGAAACCTTCTCTATTGACATTGTTGAAAATCTTTGTGATGTGTGGTGTGAGGATTTCAACACCCCATTTTAAGTATTTCGCTTGTAGCCCATCTATATCTTGTGCTTTACCAACAGCTAACCTCCTTATGCCTTGAATAATATCATTTTCGCTGAATAATTCCCCTGTAGTCTCTGTTTCCATGGTACTACGTTCTCCTAGATCACATTCGTAGAGAGTCTTGGCATATTCCAGCCATTTGGTTCCTATTATGTTATTCTCTATCTGAGTTTTTCTCTGTTGAAGCTCTTTCAAAAAATTTTTGGGGTTGTTTTTACCAAGATTAATCAACTCTATTCTTCTCTTGTTCGCATACTCTTCTTTCTTCTTTTTAATTAGTTGATCATACTCCTTTCTACTTTCTCTGTTCATGTTCTTTTTCCAATTCCTTTTTGCGATTTTGCACTTCTCATCAAACCAAGGATTGGTCGTAAAAGTGTTCTTGGCTTCTTTTGTGGCCCTAGATATTTTACACTCCTCCAATGCTTTAATGATAGTAAGAACAAGATTATCCTTGTCCATGAAATGTTATTTTTCAAACTCAAGATTGTTTCCCAAAACCCTAGACAGCCGCAAAAGAGAGTCTTGAAAAGTATCATGGTTTTCTTGTGTCATTAAAACTTTGCCAGTCAGAATCATCTTCCTCTTCTGTAAAGGTTTTGGGACAATATGTTTATCTTTAAAGCGAGTGGCCACCCTTATCAAGATGGGGTTATGATCAGATTTTAACTCTATGGGGCAATCTTCTATCTCAAAGTTAATTATCTTTGCGACATAGTCTTGCGAGCATATAACATAATCAACAACACTTTGTCCATTGTATCTTTTGCATGTGATTCCACTTGATTTAGGCCACTTTTCCATACCATTGCATATAACCATGTTGTATAGGCAGCATAAGCCTAGTAATTCAACACCAAAATGATTAATCTTTCCCATGCTATCCTGTGAAGATCTTTCCCATTTTTGTGTCCCTTCTTCTTTGAGCCAAACTGTATCTCTGCTTTCATTGTAACTCTCCTTAAGATTGAGAGTTTGTTTGTTTGCTGTTCTAGCATTGAAATCCCCTATTATCATTATTTCCCCTAAAGAGCTAAAGGCTGCTATGTCTTTTTTTAGTGCAATGAACATATCTTCTCGATCTAATCTATGTTTTTTATATATTTTTGAGCCTTTTGGAGTGAAGTAACATATAGCCGCCCTTGTAGAAATCTAATTCTTTGTTATTTTTATCCAAACATACTGCTTGTTTACATCTTCTTTCTCTAAGTTTACAAATCTGCTCCAAGTTTCTTTTATTAGAATGGTGATGCCTCCATGCCCCTTACCATTATATATCTTTTCATTCCACTGTGATACCTTCTTATACCCTTCAAAATTTGGAACCCTACATCCATCATGTTCATGAGTCTCGATAAGCATAATGATGTCATTATCTTTAGCTATCAGCCCTAACCCAGGTCCTCTTCTCCAAGGATAACCTCTACAGTTCTAGCTAACTATAGTTAAATGTTCCTGGGTGGGCCTGAGTTCCTATTTATTGCTTGTGATTTTGTCGCTGATTTGGGCTTTGCCATTTTGTAGCTATGCCCACTTGTCATTTCCTCTTGCTATTTTCACTTTTTCCCATTCCTTCCTCCTTTCTTCTTGCTGAGTTACGGTGAGGTCATCATCAAGATATATCTGTGTGCTTATAAGAAACTTCCTCTTGCTGAAAATGTTATTTTTATCCCCTATATTCCTCATTGTCACTCTAACATGTCTATCTTTGCCTCCTCTAATCCATTCTTTGACCTTGTATGGTTGTTCCATGCCAGTCTAATTGGTTTTTAAAGAAGTCTTTAACTAAATCCGTTGTTTTCTCCTGTTCTCCATAGTCTCATAGCCCTTTGACAACGATATTTGTTGCTTTCTCATTTCTTTCTTTTTCCTCTCTAATCTATCTCCAAACTTGTTTTTCTATGTTGTCAATAGGAGTGTTTGCTAGTCCCTTTACTATGTTAGCCCATGATCTAACTTCTTCGATCTGTTCTCTAAGTTGATTCTCTTTTATTTCCATATTGGCCATGGCATCTTGTATATTTTCATTTGCAGGTTTTTGTCTGCTTTCATAGCCTCTCCTTCTCCTATAGTACTTGTTGTTGTCCTCTTTTCCCCTACTTCTTTCTTTAACAATATTAATTCATACTCTCCTTTTTCCATATTAAATTGCAATTTTTGAATTTTTTCTCTAAGTGACTTGACCTTCGCTGCCAGCTTCTAGTTATCCTCAGTAACTCTTTTCATTGTGATACTTTCTATTTGGCTCCGCTCTTCAAGTGCCCACACCCTTTCCTTCATAGCTACTAAATCGTTCACAAAGATGTCTGGATACCACGTCATAGGTGTCCTTGTGGGGTTGTAATTATTTGGTAGCCCATCCTCCACTATGTCTATCACTTGAGAATTATTTGGCTTCCCTTTATCATTAATATCTCTGATATTATCAAACTGTTTAATTGTTTTAGAGATTTCAGTCGGCCTCAGAATTTGTTCTCCCTCCCTTGTGCTGTCTGGGGTTTGTGGAATCAGTTTCAGAAGTAAAGCTACTAACTTCCCTCTTTTTGCATTTTTAAACTTTCGTATCTTTCTCTGCCTAATTATTCTTTTATATTGTTTGGCATTCACATAGATGTAGTTTCCTCCTGTGAGTGGTATGTTGGCTTGTGATAAGCTCAGAGTGTTTGTGGGTAAATGCTTGCTTGCTATGAGTGTGGGAATGAAAGTAAAAATAAAAGACAAGCAAAAGAAGTGACGATGGGAATGCTACCAAGTGGCACAATGTGACAATCACGTCAGATCAGTCACGATCGGTTGTACGAATTAGATCACCCTCTCGGTAGGTGGTGAATAAATCCTAAACTAAAACATAAAGGCTACCAAGGGAGATAGGGGAAAGTATTAAATGACAGGGGAGATATAAGATGCAAAAAAAAGGTTGAGTGTGATATTATATAAACATCATTAGATATATGATAGTGTAAGATACCATCAAAAAATGAACCATCATTAGTAATTACCCTTGGAAAAACATGGGTAGACAACAACGTAAGGAAGACATAAACATAAAATAATTATGATAATAATAATAAAATCATTCTTCGAGTTGGATAAATCTATCCATTTGTGGTAATAAAGAAGAAGATCAAAAATTCTAAACATAGAAGTTGACATGCTTTGGCAGGGAACTAGGAATCATTGGATTAAACTGACCATACTTAACAATACGCAGATTAAATCGACCATAATTACAAATGATGGTAGACCTTGGATTATTTCTCATTAGAAATTACAAGCAGCTTTCATTTTGTACGGGAAAGGTGATTTTTTTCTATTTCAGATCATTATTCATCAGGAAGTTTGTATTACTTTTGTATATGGGTATACATGCATAGATATACATGATACATGATAAATGTTGAACAATTAGTAGCTATCAATGATATATGATAAATGTTGAAAATTTGGTAGATATACATGATATATGGTAAATGTTGACAATTTAGACAAAGTACTTACATCTCTTTTCAAATTGTCATTAAGTATAAATATTTATCTTTCATGTCTTTAACTATTTCTCTTTTATTGTTTTAGTTTGTGGGATAAAAATTTTTAGGTGGCATTTCCATCTATGACGCTTCATACGGTTTTTGGAGGATCACTTTCAACAACTATTGAAAATTTAATTGTTGCAAACTATGCTCACAATTTATTGTTTTCCTCTTTTTAAATTTGAATTCACAAAATTAATTCTGTAGATTCAAAGCTTACTACTTATAGTTTAAGATAGTTGTGTACTCAATTTTTTAGCTTTATTAGTTGTCTTGTATGTAATGACGCATGCATCCTTTTTCAAGAAGTTGTCTTAACTCTCTTGCACCTCTATTTATACTGGTCTCATTTGGACTTATTCATACAAATGATCTAGAAAAAAATGGTGCAAAGTGCAACATATACCACGTCAATGGTAGTAGATTCCCTCATTCTATGAGAAGCTACCATATACACAATTTGTATACCATAAACACATACACATTAGACATTTATCCTATTATTTGGCTTATAGTCACTTTTGATATGACTAAGGTCCTCTCTTTTCTCACACTTCAATGATTATTACTGGAAAATTACATTAAGCTTGCATTGTATCTACCTAAAATTAGTATTATCTGTATCTACCTAAAATAGTATTATTGAAGCTTCTATTCTTATTTTCAATGCAATTTCTTTTCATGTGGGTTTTCAAGATTTCATTTAACAAATTTATTACATGTTTTTTGGTGCAAGTATTATAATGGAATAAGCTATTATTTTTGTACATTTAAAATTACTTGCTAAGAAGGCCATCTGTCACTCTATTTCAAGTAAAACCCCCCACCACAATAAAAGGCAAGAACTATGGCACTTGTGCCACTTGTTTAGTGAATGGCTTGGTGATGGGAACTACAGAATAAATAACAAAATGATGATCAGACTCATAAGAAAAGGTATCATTAAAGGTAAGTATGATTCATTTGATTTCATGAGTATTCATTCGACTAATGTTTATGATAATATAAATATAGAATGAGTTTCCAGGGGTATAAAATAGAATAAAACTTATAATACAATGATCAATATTGATTATAAATAAGAATGTCATTTTAAACAAGAATAGAATAGTTATATTTATTATTAATATCAGGTACTTAAGAGTGGAGTCTAATAATAAATACTATTAATAATTTATGGATATGTTCTTATAAATAATTGTGTTAATTATATAATGGATAGGGAGTGTGCATAGGGGGAGGAGTAAATCATTCATGTCGGAGAAAGAGAATTCCACATAGGGCGTATCCAAAGTTGAGCAACTGTGAATCTACCATCCATTACGTGATCTGATACATGGGGAATATGGATGTGATCTATAATTACTATAGAATTTAGCGATGATACTTACAAGATTGATTTAATATTATTAACGATATCAAGATTTGAATTCTAGAGAATATCATATTCTTTCTAAGCCAACCTAGTAGAAGGGGACATCGCTAGTGGTAATCTATGGGTGGATCTATAATAACTACGGTTTTAGCCATGTAATGGATAGGGAGTGTGTGTAGAGGGAGGAGTAAATTGGTCACGTTGGGGTAAGATAACCCAAATATGGATAAATATCCGAGGGAGCCCTAAGTTGAGTGTGTCCAACTCAAGTAGCAATAATTCTACCATCCATAATGGAATTAAACATGTACCTAGTGGGTAGGGAGTGTGCACAAGGGGAGGAGTAAACAACATTGGGGCAACATAATTCCAATATGGATAAAGATCTGAGGGAGCCCTAAGTTGAGTGTGTCCAAACTTGAGTAGCGGTAAATCTACCATCCACTAGGGAATTATACATCCTATTGTAGTACTATCTAAAGTAAATTTGTTAAAATATCCACCTTCAAGAACTTTTGGCTTCTAGACAAGCACAACGAGCATAAAATTCATAATCAAAGTCAATTAAATATTTTCTTAACCTTTTCTTATTTCAAACTGTGAAAAGGAATCTAAGAAAGTTTTAAAATGTAAACTATGTGTCTACATCATGTTGTCATGTGTTTTCTTCTTGTCTTCTTTGAGTTTTCATGCATTTGTGTGTATACCTCATGTTTACATTGTATCCTCATGCATTAATGTGTCTACTTTGTCTTTGTTCATAAACTCTTTCATAGGTCATCATAAACTAACATGTATACTTTTGCAAGTATTTAAAACATATGTAGGAAAGTGAAGGAATCTAAGTTGCGAACCGACTAGGATCACATCAATTGCTTGAGGACAAGCAAATTTGAGAGGGGTGGGTTGTCATGTCTCCATTTAATATAATATTTGAATTTTAATTAAAAATATATGTTAAATAAATAATAATAAATAAAATTTAGAAAGAATATTAAATAAAAGATAAATAAATTAATAATAATAAATCTATTATTAAAATAATTAAATATATATCATTAGTCTAATGATTAATAGCCAATACAATAACTTAGTTATTTATATGAAGTAATAAATATAGTAATAGAAGTATTTAATAATTATTAGTATATGTTTATAAATCAAATAAAAACTTATGATGTCGATTGAGAGATTTATAGTAGATGAAAAGGAAGGAAAATGCGCTCTGCTAGTGTTTTTACGACTTCTGTCTGAATCCTCGCTCATTTTTTGCCTACCATACCACATTTACTATGGGAATTACTATAGGTTATTATGGCCTCGACCTTCTCTAGGTGTTGGAGTTGTTATTGCTGGAGAAAGTGGCTTTACTGACCAAATGCCTACGCAAGTTTGTTCCGAAGGTGTTCCATGAGGTAACTCCTTTCCTGATATTATTTTGAATGTCAAAGAATTTAATAGTGCATGCACTTGGTTAGAACAACAAACCCTGATAGGGTATTTTGTGGGTTGTACTCCTTCTGAAAGCATATTGCAAGAATGGATTTCCAAGGTTTGGACACATCAAGGTGTCCACCTTGAAGGCGTTCAAAGCCTTACCAAAGGATTTTTCCTTTTTCACTTTGGCAATCTTGACCAAGCTGAGCATGTATTTGTTCGAAGCCCCTAGTCTGTTAGGTCCTCTCTTCTGGTTTTTCAGCGTTGGTCTCACAATTTTGTTATCTTTGATGATCACAAACTCAAGGTTCCCATATGGGTAGATTTCCTTAGGCTTCCTACCCCATGTTGTTCTTTCTTGCAAGCCATTGCACAAATATCAACAAGGTTGTTTGCCTTAAGCTAGACAAGTTTTTCAATGCTCAACCCCATTATAGGGTTTTTGTTGAGGTCAACCTCTCCAAGGACCTCAAACAATCAGTGGAAATACATATAGGTGGTGCCACCTTCATCTAGAAGGTGCTTTACCTTAACCTCTCAAATATCTACTATCAGTGCTAGTCTGCAGAACACAAGATTAAGGATTTTCCATTATTGGAACACAATTGTCGACCAGTCCAGGAAGCCAAACCAACTCCAGCCGCTAAAAAAGATGAATGGAGTACTATTGTGGAAAAAGGAAAAGCTCTATTGCTACTAAGGAAAGTTCTTTACCTCAAGATAATGGTCATCTCAACTCAAGCCTGGTGCCATCAGGGCCTTTAATCCCTTTTCTCTTGCCTTTGCCTATTTCAAACCCCGGTGCTAAGGGAACAACGAGCATTCATACCCTCGACTCTCACCCTTCATGGGTTTGAGTGTTGTAGGTGACTTTGATGATTTTGTCACATTCCCTTTGTTATTCTTGTAGCCCAGAAGGTCACGATGAGGTATCTGATAATAGGGAGAAGATATGACGGGTTATCTCTCTTGGAGACCCCTCATTTAATGCCTCTACATTTTTTCACAATAGCTTCTCCTCTCTTGGGGATGAAGAAGATGTGCAAGATGTGTTACAATGAATTATCTTTCGTGGAATGTGTGGGGGTTAACAGACCTCCCTATAAAATATTATGTTTGTGCTGTCAGGCTTCAACTTGGTCATCTTGATGTTTTGTATCTTCAAGAAGTTAAAGTTGTTAGGTTTCTTCTTCACTCAGCCTATCATGAATATCTAGCCTTATTTGTTTCTCAACATGATGTTGGATGAGGTGGTGTTGTCACTATTCTCTCTTCTCATTTACTTTCATTAGTTATTTCACATGATTGTGACCCCATGTAGAGAGTTTTTTAGATTTTCATGTCTTTTTAGAATCATTTCTTTGGTATTGTTAACATCTATGCCCCCACTAATGTTGTTGAGTGTTCACACCTAAGGCATTGGTTGGTGGATCACTTGCTAGCTACCACCTGGGTTTTTTGTTGGGATTTCAATATGGTCGAGCTGGCTACTGATAAGGAGGGGCTTCTTCCTTTTCAATGGGTAGTTGGTGAACAAAAAGCCTAGTTTTACATGCGAAACAAGTTAGGCCTTTTTTATCCCAATGCTAACCATCATCGGTTAAGTGAGGTTTGGCATACTTGGTCCAACTTTTGAACTTGGTTTGACAGTGTTAAAAAGACTAGACAAGACTATACTTTTGCCACAATCCTTTTTTTCTTTTTTCATATGAGCATGCATTACCTATCACCCTTCTATTGTGACCTTGTTTGATCATTACCCCATCTTCTTTTCTATCACTTGGCACACAATTCAGCCTTGTCCTTGTAAAACTCATTTTTTTCTCAATACTTCCTTGTTGTCCTATCTGCCCACTATTGCGCATATTCTTCGAGTCTAGAACCTTGAGCCTATACCCCACACCCATGTTGGGAGGGTTCAATGGTGGAATGATGCCATCCTCCATACTACATGATTTCTTCACATTTATAGGAGACAGTTGGCTACATACCGTAGAAGATCTTATGAAGCCACTACTGAAGATCTATGTAGGACCTCAAAAGCTCTCACCATGAATCAGTTTGATACGGATTTACAAGTTTAACTTACCAATCTTCAACACTAGAAACAAGCTGCAAATAGTTATACCACTAGAGAAGCTTAGATCAGAGCCTGTCTCCATTGGCTAAAGTTTGGCGATTAGGATTCTAAGGAATTTTTCAATGGTTTACAGGCTCGCCATTATGTGGTAGGCATCAAACACATAAGGGAAAACCAACAAGTTCTTTCTAACCTACCTAGTATCCTGTAGGCTTTTGTGTGTCATTATGAAAAGGTCTTCACTATGTAGGATCCCTTTGCTATGCGTGACTAGGCATTACAAGCTTTCCTTGCCACTACTCCCAACATGCTTTCTCTAGAGCAATATGCTTTTTGTGAGAAAAAGCTCATGCTTGCTGATCTCAAGGAAGTTGTCATCTCCATGTCTGATGATAAAGCCCTTGGATGTGATGGCTTCCTGATTGAATTTTACAAAGCTCTATAGGAGGCCATTGGACCTAATTTGCATCACGTATATCAAGAAGCATACAATTCTCATTCCTTAGGAAGCATTATTAATAACGATACTATCAAATTCATACCTAAAGTTGGTGATCTTGAAGACATATGCAATTGGAGGCCCATCACATTGTTGAATGTCTCTTACAAGATTATTTCCAAGGCTCTCTCCCTTAAAATCTAACATATGCTCCCTCAGATTGTTCATCCTGAACAAACTAGCTTCATTAAATCTAGATATATTCTAGACAATATTATTTATGTTTGGGAAGGTACAGAGTGGGCTTGTTAGTCCAAGCAGCATGCCTTGTTTCTTAAGATTGATTTTTCCAAATCCTATGACTGGATTCAATGGCCCTTCATTTTAGTCATGCTTCAAGCCTTGGGGTTGGCCTAGTCTTTCTGCAATTAGTTTGGATGCTTTTTGGCAATGCCTCTACTTGTATTACCATAAATGACCAGCAATCTAAAGATTTCAACCTTTATAGATCTATCTATCAAGGTTTTCCTTTAGCACCTTCTCTTTATGTTTTGGTGGCTGAAGGGTTTGTCTATCTTCTTGCCAACAATATCTATTGGGGCCTTGTGCATGGCATCACTCTCCCAAATTCCACTTTGCAACTTGTGAATAACCATTTTGCACCCTTCTAGAGGATGAAGATAATATTGCCAACGCCTTATAATGCTTGGATAATTTTTGCCTTGCCTCAGGGTCTACTATTCAATGGCACAAACCCTCTGCTATAGATAATCCTTCTTGCTAGACACTTAATGGCTATAGTTTTATCGGTGAAAATGGGTTCAACATGGAATTTTATTATTATTTTTGGGCATTCCTTTTGCTTTTTAAGTATCCCCTATAGACCTATGGAATGTTGTCTTGGCACAGATTAAGAAGAAATTGGACTATTGGATCACTAAACCTCTCTCTCTTATAGAAAAATTTCATATTTGTTCTAAAGTATTAGTTTCTATGCATGTCTACTACTCCTTGTGTTGGGCCCCTTCCAAAGCTTCATACCTCAAGCTTGAATGCCTCCTAAGGGATTTCCTCTGGGCCTTTAATGTTATGCATCACAGTTTTCATAGAGTTTCCTAGAACTTTTTTTGTCTACCCAAAGTCTCTGGTGGTCTTGAATTACTTTCCACTCACAAACAAGGGATTTCCCTCTGTGCTAAGTGGGTCATTCAGACTCTCATTGGCGATGAGGCCTAGAAAATATTGTTGCATCATTGTATTTCTTTAGGCTTTCCAATTAACCAGCCAACATGGAAGGGGATTGGCCTTCAAACCTTCTCGTGACCACTGAACCAATGCAGATTTAGGGTACCTTTTTTGCTAAAAGCATTTGGAAAGTGTGGGAAGCTATCAAGTCATGGCTTCCCTGGGTAGGGAATAGGTTCAAAGATGGGCTCTCTGTGAACCAACAAAATTTGTGGTGATCTCCCTTTTTTGTTGTTTAACATGTTCCACTAGCTAAAATTCAAGGAGCTAGTGCATTGTGCTTATTTCAAAGGGGAATCAAGACACCAAAGATCTCTTTTGCGGGGTTTTTATGAGCCTCCACTCATGGGAGGACCTGTATGTGTAGTTCAAGCTTATTTATCTAGATTGACAGATAGTTAATCTTCTAGTTTCTGAACTACCTCCTCATCTATTGCACAAGCTTGGTCTTCATTCATCTCGCCCATGGTGGAAAGATTGGAAGTGGTATCCTACCACTCCTTTGACTAGTTATAAATTCAAGCTGGGCTATCAGTAATTGGTTTCCCACCTTCCAATAGTTGACACTCTCAACTAGAGTTGGCATTTGCAATCCTCTCACAAGAATTGGAGCCTTAGATTTGTCACAGTTTGGAAAACGATCATGGAGTCTAAAATAGCTCACTTTTCCTAGTGTCTTCTTTTTCAAGGGCTACCTTTGGGCCCTCGGCTCCAACATTTGGGCATCCCAGGCCCTAGATGTTCTTTTTGCGGCTAGCCAAAAAGTTTCTTGCATTTTTTTTGGTTTTGTAGGCGAGCCTAGAATTATTGGCTCTGGATTCATGATTTGTTTAACCCTTTTTGCCCAGAGGCCTTTTCCTAGCATATGGTTGTGCTAAGAGATTCACCCAAACTTCCCTTTAAGTACTCCTAGATATGACATGCTTTCATAATGGAGATTTTATTTACTATTTGGAAGGACCACAATGTTGTTTTATTCTCTCACAACTTTCTTGATATACATGTTTCTATGTACTCTAAAGCATGTATTTGTAATTATGTCATGATGCAAATTCAAGTATAGATGGATAAGGTGGCATTGGAGGTAGCTCACCTGCAGGAGATTTTAGCTCATTGGAGTAATTCCCCTTGTATGGTCACTTGGGTACCACCAAATACCTTATTAGGTAATCATACTCCTCCTTGCAATCATTGGAGAGGCCATAATAGTTCAACTCGCTACCTGCATACTCCTAAGTCATAGCCTTCTTGCCACTCTCCCAATGGTGGTTTTGGCGATCGCCACCGCTTGGCCTCACCTCCATGGAGGATGGGTTTGGGCTAATCCCTAGTGGCTCCTCTTGCTACCCCTAATGTAGGTTGGCCTTCTTATCACAAAGACCCTAAATGGACTTTCCTTCGCCCAGATTTAGTTATCTCTCCACGTAGGCTAGAGGGAGTGAAAGAGATAGATGGCGATGCTGACACCCTTGCTAATGGTTGGGATCCCCCTAAGCCATCTGCTAACCCCACCAACTTTTGGGGTTCTAATGACAAAGACCCTTCCTTAGTTGGCACTGCTCCTGCAGCTTAGGGGCTTTATTTATTATGTTAATTTTTTTTTATGAACAGTTGTCTTATTTGACTATGTACCGAGTGAACTCACAGAGTGATCTTGTATCCCCCAACCCCTTTTTTGTGGATATGTATATTTAAAATTTAATTAATAGGAAAGGTCTATTCATCAAAAAAAAGTACACACTTATATTATTAAATGGACTTAATGAATAGTTATGATCTTTCAACCACACATATATTATAGGAAAAATAACGATGGCAAGGTGAAATAGGTGTGATAAATACTTGGATAGGGAAAGTATAAGGGCATGGTTATGTGGACGAGGGTTAGGAATAAGTGCAAACATTATGTGTAATTGGTAGATGAATAGTATATATTAAAAAAATTATTTTGCATAAAATTATAATATTTTTCAATATGTTTTTTAATTATATCACTAGTTAAAATAAACACAAAACTAAGTAGAAAATGACATGGGTCTATGATATACTGAAGTGTTTATGAATTTTAGATTAATGGTCCATAAGATGATAGAAGGAATTTTCGAAAGAATAAATACAATCTCAACATATAATTACCCCAAAGGTACCCTTTTTAAAGTTGCAAAACAACCCACCATAAAACAATACACACTAGTTTATCAATTTAACTCATATGATAGTAAATAGTGATACAATGGTGATGGAAAAGCACAACATGGACCAAGTGTAATGTAGTGGCATATATTTGTTGATATAGTTTATAAATAATTTATAATACAATTTTAATTTTGTTTTGGCCAACCGAATTTGAGAGATTAAAAATGATTGAAATATTGTTAAAGGAACATTAAAAGTACTACACAAAGTACAATTAATAAATTTTATTCATTTATGTGATAATAATAGCTTGATTTAATTAAATTAGAAAGCTTATTGTGAATATTTATATTCACGTATTAACCAAATTTGACAATTAACTATTGATCCAAACCGATACTAAGAGGGGGATGAATCAATACGATTTATTTTATCAATTTTAACAACAACCTTGTTTATAATCCTTGATACAAGTCTTTATAATCAAAACAATAACAAAGGCAATGTAGTAAAACCATACAAAATCATATAGAGAAGCATACATCAATGAGATATATATTTTTACATAGAAACCCCCAGTGTGAAGGTGAAAGTCACGATGGGAGTGATATACCCACTAGCATTTTCTTGCAAGTAAAAGGGTGCCCTATTAAAAACTTACATCTGATTCTTTTGAGAACTCATCTTGTTAGGAATGAACACATTTTTTCAAGATTACAATAGCCTATTAAGGCTACCTTGTTAGAGGATTTCGATTTCTTTCTGAGAGATACCTTGTTAGAGGATTTTTAATACTTATTACAAATCTTCCCTCTTAGAGGCTTACAATAGTTGCAATGGTCAGAAAGAAAATTAAAGATTGGATATAAGAATGTGGCACAACTTGCCTTGTAGATCCACTATGATACTCCACAAAGATGCTCTAATCTCCTTTCTTTGTTATGGCTTTTACTTATGAATGATCTCTATTCACTCCCATTTCATGTGCTTAAGCATTAGTATTTTGCTCACTCTTTGTTCTTTTCTACTCTAGTCTATCTATCATAGATCTATGTTCCTTAGTTAGCAACAACAACAACTAAAACTTACAATAACGTTTGAGTGTCCTTAAATAGACAGATTTAATTTGGGTGTCAAAACCCTAAAGATTATCTCACTCAAATCATCTATTCAAATTTTGAAATACACAAGTGAGTGTAGTCACACCTTACCCATGGGTGCCTATATGTGTAGACATGTATGCCCACCTATAAGTCTACATATTTGACTTGTGTCCTTGCTTTCTCCCATCATTTCCACTTCTTCTCTATGCATACATGTCACGTCATTTTTAGACTGCCGATGGTCATGTCACATCAATTGGTGAATCGACTATGACCATCTAAATTCTATGTCTATCTACTAGTTGTAGGCTTGTCTTCATCCTGTTTCTTGTCATGATCGATCTATGCAAGTCTACCAATGGTTGCATTTCCTTGCAACACTTCAATATTCTTGTTAATTGGTTCCAATCAATGACAACACTTCCATGTTTACTCAATGTTTGATTCCTCATAATGCTACAATTTGGTCATGATCACTTTGTTAATCAATCATGTCATTGTGACTAGTTAAGTCCAATAATACCTCCCTTTGGAATTGATGGTAAAACCTCTTTATTAAGAATAAATGATTGGTTAACAAGAATTGAATCTTTGCACATGTTATGATTTGTTTTCTTTTCACTTCTAAGTCTCCTTTCTTCTTGTATATGGCCTTAGAAGCTATTTGAATGAGCATTTCTCCTTCTGCATGAACAATACCCCCCCTTTCTCTTATGTTCATTTGTTTTTGTCTCCTTATTTTTTTTATGCTCTCATTGTTTCATTTTATCTCTCACCATACTCTCCTCATGTCAAGAGTCTTTCACTTTTTTCCTATTAGTCTCCCCCTTACATAACTCTCTGTTACATGGCTCTTCCCATTTTATTATTTTGTCTCCATCTTTTATTATTCTCCCCCCTTTGTCATCGAGGACCAAGGTTATACAGGGTTTGTTTTCCCATTTTACAATGCTCTACCCCTTTAGTATATTGACCTGAGAAAGGATATGTGTGTTAATGAGGTTATAGATTCTCAAAGATGTCCTTGTAGCACTCCCTTGTTGTGTTCAATTGAGTCTCACATGAATCCTTTAGGTAAGTAAAAGTGTGTGTTCCACTCTTGAGCTTGGCCAATTGCCTGTTAATAGCTTCTTCTATCTTTGTTGGTGGCTTTGATATTTGGACATTTGTATCCTTTAAATGTTCACTGATGATCCTTGCTAGTGGGGATATGAAACAATAAATTTCCATAAGTCAAACTATTATCTTCTCTTCTTCTTCTCTCAACTAACGTACCAAGTACATGATATTATAAATCTTTGATGTGCGCTTTGAGGCTAATTTTGTTAATGGATTGTAAGCATGGATACCTTCGTCAAGATCTTGATGAGTGTTCTCTCTTATCAACTCTAGATCATTGGTTAAGGTGTGTGATGTGCATGGATTTTGGAAAATAAGGGTTATATCTTTTAACACATCTAACATTACATCTTTCAATGATGTCAATTCCAAGTTCTTATCTTGAAACACAATTGCTTATCCATGTTTTTGGTTGGAGCCCATTGTTCTAAGACATGCATTATGTTCTCTACCTTATTGTAGAGGTGATCTACAGAAACTTTGATCGAGCTTATCAGATCATAATCCTTCCTATATGGGGCTTCAGGTGCCATTTGTTGAAATATGTCTCTAGCCTTTACTAGTGTGCTTTCCCTTTCATGTATTTGGCCTTTATCAATGTGCTTGCCTTTTCAAGTCTCTTGCTAGACAGTTTTATTATTTTGTATTTCTCCATGATCCTTGTATATTTTTTAACACTTTATCATCGAGCTAATTAAGGTACTTTCCCATCTTATTAACCTTTTGAATTTTTATTGCTTCTTCAACATCTTCTTCATATAGTTCTATTTAATCCTCTAATGTCAAGATGACATGACTAGTTATGGGGATTCATATCTCCCTCTTCTCTTCTTCTTTCTATATGATTCCTATGAATCTCTCTTTATTTTTCCTTTTCCTTTATTTTAGTTCTTTACATTCCATTTTCCTTTGGATGATGTGCTTGATAGTCTGGTCTCTATAGGAGTCTTCTCCTTTTCAGATGATGGTAAGTCTATTTTTATTTTCTCGTGTTCTATTTCTTTTACTTCTTCTCCCTCTTGGGTGGCATGTCTTTTTGTATCATCTAGAGTGTCTATTGCATGCACTTGTTATTCTTCATCTATATCATTGTTCTCTCATTCTTTCTCTTTGGTCTCTTCTCCTTCCTTTTCACCACTATTTACTTCCTCTGAGGTACTAGTCACATGTTAACCTTTCTCCTTTTTTGTTTCCTTTAGCCTTGAATCCATCATTGTGACATCAATAATCTTTAGATGTCTCTCATCGACATGTATGTCATCTCTATGATTTTCTTTCACCTCTAGTGGTGTTGTGGTGGCTTGTTCCTATTGAACTTCTCCAGTCTCCTTGGGTTCCATATTCAAATATTGACTCATCTAAGTCTTCTTCTTGGCTGGTGCAATAGGTTATTCTATTGTCTTCTTTTATGAACCCTTATGTTCTATTGTCTTTGCTAATTATTTCTCCTTTGACTTCTTCTCTGGCACTTTTTTTGGTCATGCTTCTTCTTCAAGCTTATTTCCTATTGGTTGTATAATATCAACCAAAAATTTTGTGTTCTAAATTACTTCTCTTATTAGACTTGTTGTCACTAGTGCTACATTAGTTGGCATGTCAAAGTCATTTTTGCATGAGTTGACTAGTTCGTCTATGTAATCATCATCCAATTCTAGTCTTATTTTAGCTAGAGAATCATTTAGCATGCCCTTTCACTCAATTATTCCTGTTGTCCATATCTCTCCAATCATTATATAAATCTCACTCTAGGTACTAGTGCTTCGATGGACTCTATGTTTTATTGAACACTCATATTCTTACAATATTGCACTTACAATTTTATCCTTTTTTGCCTTAGTAAAATTTGAAAATATATCCTTTAATGTATTATAGTTACCATTATTTTTTATATTATCAAGAATATTCTTAAAAGTAAGTTTCTTACCATCTTGTGGTGATTTTAGACTCCTTGTCTTTATCTCCTTAGATTGTTTTTCCTTTTGTGGAGTTAGAGGCTTCTTCTTTTCCTTCTACAAGGCTTTCCTCTTATACATTTCTACCATTGGAGGTTGAGCAGTAGTGGGAATCTTTTTACTGGTGACTTCCTTCTCTAGCTATGGATTGGGTGAAGAATCTCCTCTTGGATCTAGTTGAGAGATTTTCTCACCTTCTTGCACTCTTTCCTCTAGTTTTTTTTTATGGCTTGACATGTGCTCTTCTTTTCTTCTACTTTTTCTCATCTATAACTACTTCTTATTACTCTTTTAGCTCTTTCATATTCTCATTGGGTGTACCAAACCTTTATTATCCTTGATTAATGGGCATTTCCAGTAGCCGGTCAATATGCTTTCTTGTTGATTCTTCATCATCTTCACAGGGTAGTTTGATCAACCAGTGGTTTCATGGTTTGACCACTTGCACTATTGACATGTTTGTACTGGCTAATAAATAAATGTCTCTATTGTAATCCATAACCAAACTTAAAGGTGCCCTCTTTCTTCTGTGAAATTTTTACTAAAACTTACTAAAATATTTGTCAAGTGAGTTAGGGGAACCATTGTTAGATAACTAAGAGGGGGGTGAATCAGTTATGTTTAGTTATCCTAGGGTCCCTTCAAATGATTTCATTACCAAACAACATAAAAAATCACTCAGTGTACTCATTCAACTAATCAATTAACTCTTTCTATCACTTTACTCCAAATTGTTCATGTGTTGTCCTGCTATAACCCACAGATAGTAATATAACTTAGTAGTTACCGATCATTAGCTTAATTGTTATTGAGTTGTAGTAAAATGAGAATAACAAGTAAATAAACTTGCAGCAATATAAAAACAATCACACATTTGACACCAATATTTTTAATGTGGAAACCTTGTAAATGAAAAAATAGCATGGGACCAATAACCCAAATTTTTTACTCTTATGAACTGTGTTCAGCTAAGAGCCAACCTTGTTATAGATTAAAAACATGTTGATGTGACCTTGTTAGAGGATTTTAACCAAAAGATCATCTAGACCTTATCACTCCTTGATCATGTCTATAGAGTGACCTTCTCTAAAGGACTTACAAACATCACTAATCAACGTTACCATATAGGATTTCATATATTTTTTAGGTCACTCAGTTTACAAATTTTTTTTCTATAATGATTAGTAAGTAACAATATAAATGATCTGTTAGGTATAGTACTACCTTGCTTGTTCATATTTCCTTTCTACTTAGTCTCTTTCTAATCTCTACCCTATGATCTCTTTACTCTATTCTCTTGACTGGTTGATTCACTCCTTCAACTCTTTCTCCTTCTTTTAACTCTGCTCAGGTCACCTGACTCAACTATCTTCTTTTAGCTTCAACAAATTCTCACTTTGATCCCCTTTCTTATCATTTGATCAACATCTAACCAACAATTAAAAACTTTCTCAACTACTCCGTATATAGTAGTTTTTGTGCTTCCATATTCTTCCAATTATTTTTTGCTTAATAATAATTGTTGATATCATTTTTTACCAAATACAATGTATCTTTCCACTTGTAAAATAGTACTTTCATAAAACATTTTGCACATTCTTATCCTTCTTCAATTTCCATCATCATATCCTTATTTAGTTTCACTCATTGATCTTGTATCAAATTTTAACTTACACCTTTGAACATCTCGAACATTCTATCTTTCCATCAAAAGTTAGCATCAAATTTCATCTTTACAATCTTGTTCTTCCAAGTGTTACTCGGTGAACATAACATTTCCCTCAAGTAATATAGTATTTGGTTAATACTAGACTTTCACGGGAAATATTGAACTTTCAACTTAACATTTCCAACTACTTGGAGAACACTATAGTCACTCGAGGAATATTGTTTTCCTTCCTTAACCTTGTCACCTAGTTTATCTTGTGTAGCTCAATCTATTACAATATTACATGATTGTAAAACAATCAAATCAACATTGCATTATCATTGTTCAACTTATTCAAGTGCCTATTGAATAATATATTTATCAACTCTATCTTGAACATACTTTCTTCAAATCCTTTTCATCAATCAAATAATATGGAACTCTATTGAGTTAGCATAATATCTAGCCAACTAAGACTTTGACATCAATGACAATATAACAAATGATATGACTCTTTTACATATATTCATAAAATTACCAATTACATTATGAGTTGGGGCTAACAATCACCCCTTTGGCATTGATGGCAACACATAACATATGATGTTACATTACAAAACATTACTAAGATAATCAAATGTATACATTGTCAATAATACAACTTTGTAGCTCTTTCTATTCATCATCAGGTTCTTTGTAACTCAGTTTGTATCCTCCATTCAATTATGATCTCACTCTAGTTTAGCTTCACTTTGATGTATGCTCCCCCTTTGCATAGCATTCTTTTATTTTCTTCATCTTCATCCATTTGACAACAACAACTCTAATATTACCCTTTATTGATTCTCTTGCTTTTAGATATAATTCACCATTTGATATTTTTTTTCCTCCTTTGACATATGTCTCCCTTACTTATTCTTTTATTGATTATCTTCCCCTTTGACAACAATACCAAAGGTCACTATAAATTTCAATATGAAACTTTTAAAACCTTGTAGTTATCCTTGTACTTTGCATGTACAATTTACATAATTTTCATCACAACCATATTCACAATTTCAAAAAATTTCCTAAAGTGTGAACTCTTGCATCAATACCACAAAGATATTTACATTCATCCTTAATGAAACATGCATCTTCACCTAGTGAATTTTGCATAGGGGCATGATCCCCAATTTACTTATTAGATACTCAAAAGTATCCTTAGGCAATGGCTTAGTAAATATGTATGCAATTTTCTCTTTTAATTTCACATATTCAAGCCTTGCTTGTTTCTCTTGTACTTGTTCCCTCAAATAATGATACTTGATTGATATGAGCTTTTTCTTTGCATGCATCACCAATTTTTTTGAAATATTTATTGCACTAGTGTTGTCACAATAAATAGTAATAGGTTCAGTTATCTCTTCTAGCATACCTTCAAATAGTTGCTTCATCTAGACACTATTAGAACAATTGGTTGTAGCAACAACATATTTAACCTCAATTGTAGATTGTGAAATACAACTCTGTTTCTTTCTTATCCATGTAATCAATATTTCTCCTAAAATGAAATCTCCATCATTGGTGTGTTTTCTATCATCAACATTACCATCCCAATCAACATCTATGTAGACTTTAAGATTAAATTTGTCATCTTGTTTGTACCATGGGCCATAATCTTTAATTCCTTTTAGATATCTAAATATCCTTTTCATAATAGTCATGTGTGTCTCCTTTAGATTGGATAAAAAATTTTCAACTATACCAACAACATGTGCAATATCTGGTCTATTGTGTACAACATACTATAACTTACTAATCATAGATCTGTATTGTGTTTCATTTACTTCTATAGTGGTGTCTTCTTTTGATAATTTTACTCCAGTCACCATAGGTGTACCGACTAGCTTAGACTCATCCGTTCCAAATGTCTTCAAAATTTCTTTCACATACTTAGATTGATTCACATATATATCTTTCCTTGTTTAATGAAGTTATACTTCAATGAAATTTCATATTTCACCAAACATTGATATCTCAAATTTTGTACTCATTTGATCAGCAAATGTGTTACATAACATGTCATTTCCTCCAAAAATTATGTCATCAATAAATATTTCAGCAATCAACACCATCCTTTCATATTCACATTTCAAATATAGATTATTGTTCTCACTTTTTCTAGCAAATCTAATCTTAATCAAATAGGAATGTAACCTTTCATGTCATTTTCTTGGTGCTTGTTTCAGTCCATACAATGTGTTATTAAGTTTGCAAACCATGTTGTAAGGAAACTTACAATAAATAATATAACCGTTTCCACATAACCCATATCAAATCTAAAATAAATATGCAATTAAAATCCACATGTAAGAGAATAGACAACATATCCACACAAAATTGTGACACAAGATATACCCTGGGAAACCTTCATTAAGGAAAAAACTCAGCCTCCAAAAGCATCCATAACCATGTATTATTCAACAAAAATATTGTTGCAATACAACTATGGAAGCCTTGAAAGCCATAACCACTACCAAGCAATCCATGTGAACAAGCATGAATCCACACATCCCATGCCATGCTTCCAACCTTCACAAATGATCTGTTGGCTAACCTGTTAAGCCTTGTCCCACTTGACTCTTTCTTTTTTCCCCTTTTGTCTTCTCCACACCAAAAACTACCCTTGTGGTTGCTTATATAGTAGCAAGTCCCACAAAACTACCACATGGCATTACATAAACCATGTGCTACCTAACCTTTTGACCCCACATTTAATATTGAAAATTTAATTATTTTCCCCAGTATTAAATTATTATATGAAATATTAAATGAAAAATTTCCACAACTAGTCATAGTAGAGAGATGCATATTTTGGATTTGATTGTGTGCCACTAATCATTTATCTCCTCTAGGTTTTCACATCCTGATGATGGATCACTAAGTGTGATTCAAAATGTCAATGCAAAAATATGACACACAATCAAATCTAGAATATGCATCTCTCTTCTATATGAAATATTATCACAATGTTACAATACAACTCATCAATTATATCTCATGGGAATCTTTACATGTTTCATGTCCATTTAGGTGTAACATTACATAATAAAATAAAATAATAAAACTATGCAATGCATGCAACATCCATTATCTCAACAATCTCCCATTTGTTGTATACATTGCATAGGGTCAATCTGTAACCACATAAATGAACAAGGGAAAAATCCCTCCTAGCACATCCACCATCATGGATCAAAGTACATTGTGTGCTCCATCTTGGTACCTGCAACAAGATCAAAGTATCTAGCTTCTCAAACATGAATGAAGCTACCTCCTATTATGCCAGTGCCACCCGAACATACATAGAAGCCATCCAAAGAGAAGGCCACCCAACCTGTTGCATTAGAAGATCATAAAATCATGTACCAACTAAAATGCAAAGCACAAAAACCTAATCCATCGGTAATCATATGCATCCATAGTTGTCAAAATATTCATAGCTAAAAAAACACCCACAACAAGTGTCAAACCCATCCAACTATCCATACCACCAAAGGCATACTAAGTGAATCTCACATCATCAACATATCCAATTCGTAACCTACAATCACAAGCCTCAAGAGCAATACCTGCCACATATATACCAAGAAGCTCTCACCACAAAAGATAACATCAAATCCCAACCAGTCCACTCACAACATCTCAAAGAAGCGAATCCATGTAGTGTCAAGGACATCCATAATACATAAACCAATAACTTGCAAGAACAACTCTCATAAAAAATATTCAATAGTATCCCAAGATCTCTACAACCAATAGAGGAAAGATATAAAGGAATAACTATGTCATCTCTCACATGACATACATGAGCACAAACCTATGATCACAATCTTTAACCAATCTCAAATCCAATGTAAGCAAAATTGGTCATATAGGAAGATAACCAAGACCAAAGAGAAACCATGCAAATCATAACCTGTATCATGTCCTTCTACACATACCTCTAGATGTAAACTGTGCAAGTATGATCTCCTCCATAAAACTCTGACAAGAAGCCACAACAATACCTAAACCATACCATATAACTAATCATGGATGTAAGCCTCTCACAAGAAGATCAAACTCATAAACCACTCCTAATCCAAGGAATATGCCCAATATAAAACCATCTCCCAACTCAACCAGCATAAAAACATATGAAAATGGAGATAACCAATGCTAAACCATCTCTCAAATGAACCCTCCAGAACTAACTCATGTACCATAGCTCAAGATCCATATCCATGAAAGACAAGCATAAACAAGCAACTGTCTCAACAAAACACATCTCTAATCCAAGAGAAATCAACATCACCACCATCTTTAAGTATCCATGAGCACTTGCAACCAATCAATCAATGCCAACTCCAAATGCAATATAGAAATATCATGAAGTATCCATCTTATGATCGATGTACTCAATACCAAGAAACTAAATCAAGATCAATGTCAAAGTTCCAACTATGGCCTCAGGAACACAAAATGACAACATGATCTAACCATCTCAACCAAAGAGATAACATGCTTCATATGAACATACCATAACATGTCAAAACTCTTAACGTGTATCAAGTGTATATCATGACATAATAATGAAACCATCCTCACACCAAGGATAACATGTCAAATGAAAGCACCAACCACACCTTTACCAAGAACCTTATGTGTCCTCAAGATGCAACCATCTCTACAAACCATGAAAAAAACCATCTCCACATACCATGAAGAACCATCTCCGCCCACTATGAAGATAACCAAAAAACCCATGACTCCTCAAGATCTAACCATCTTCACACATCATGAAGATGACAAGTGCACCATGCAAATATCAAAGATGCTTCTGCAGCAACAAGATCTAAGACAAACCTCCAACATCTGCAAACACTCAATAAATATATCAATTTCAAAAAACTCTCACTCAATCGTGGTAGCAAGGCATCATAAAATCCATCTTCTACATGAAGATCCTCTAGGTTTACACTCACACAACCAAAGTGTCAATACCAAGTGAATCCAATATCTCCAAACCCAAGAAGATACAAACCAACCAGGAACTAATCCTACATTGTCACCTCATCACTATCACAAGCTCCCACTAAACCATGTATCCAAGCTATCTATGACATCATGATGAAAAACTATCCTTTAACCATGAGAATCAACCAAAGCATCAAACCATCAAAGAACTCAAAGTGCACATCATGAGCTCCTCAAAATAAATCAAATAACCATGATCCTAAACCAAGAACATATACCACCATAGCCAAATTAGGAATCCAAGCCATTGAACATCAAGGATGTACTTGTATATCTAATCATGTCATGCCAAGATACATGGCACCATGATCACATCCATGAACTGAGCAACTAACTCTCAATGTGTCCATTCTATCAACATAAAATAATCAACCACAATTCTCCACCATGACTATACTTGGTAACAACATCTCATCCCTTCTATAAGAAGAAAAAATTAGCAAATCATGTGACTTAGGACATAGACAAACCAGATCCAAGCCACCAATTTGAATATGCATCAATAATGAAAGATCAATGGGAAAAGAAAATTCATAACCAATCTATAGATGTAACAAGTAAGTATAGACCGCTTACAACACTATACAACTTGTATGCCCAACAAGTCATCATACATATCCAAACCAAACATTGATAACCATATCATCATTAGACCAATTTGCAATATGAACTAAGTATGCAATGACATCAAATCTTAGATCTCCAAACATGCAATGTCATAAACTCACAATGTTACCATAGTCAATATATATCCAAAACTATTTAGATCAATATATCACCAAATAAACCATGTCAAACCTGCACCAAATCTAAACCAATGTGTAGAGCTCTCTAAGAACTTTTTGTTGACTACTTGAAGTCCAAAATTTGACTTTGTATGCCCAAGTTATGCTCTAATCTATGCTCAAAATAAATAACATCTAATTTTTAGACTCTTAAAACTTAACAAAATATCAAAATCATAGAACCAAACCTACACCAAGTTGTAGTGCTTTGAATTAGCTTTCCAACACTTATAAGAAGTCTAAAATCTAATATCTTGAGAAAAAGTTATGGTTGTTTTACTAAGACAGCCTTTTTACCATTTTCACCGCAATTTTTTTTTGTGACAAAAATTTCGACGGGATTAAATTTGACAGCTATCGCGGGCTAAAACAAAAAAACTCTTTCATTTCCTCTGAACATGGCCAAACTGGGACATATTATTTATCAAAATTTATGAAAATGTCAACCTAGATCCAATGGCGAGGTATGTTTTTACCCAGGAGGTCATTTATGCAAGCTCCCCTAAAACCCTCATTTAAATGAAACATCTGAAAAACCCTTTTGTCCAACAATTTCACCTGCCCAAAATCTACCAATATCCCATAATAACACCAAATCCAAAATTGTTAGATCTGTAATAAACAACTCATGTATCATGCCTTTCTTTTTATCCTCTCATGCATTCCCATGGATTCAATCTAGGGTTACAGTAATAAAACCATAGCTCTAATACCACTTGTAAGGAAACTTGCAATAAATAATATAACCATTTGCACATAACCCATATCAAATATGAAATAAATAAGTAATTGAAATCCACATGCAAGAGAATAGACACCATACTCACAAAAAATTGTGACACAATATATACCTTGGGAAACCCTCATTGAGGGAAAAAGCTAGCCTCCAAAAGCACTCATAACCATGTATTATTTAGCAAAAATATCATTGTAATACAACCATGGAAGCCTTCAAAGCCATAGCCACTACCAAGCAATCCATGTGAACAAGCATGAATCCACACATCCCATCCCATGCTTCCAACATTCACAAATCTCCCTTGGCTAACCTGTCAAGCCTTGTCCCACCCGACTCTTTCTTTTTTGCCCTTCTGTCTTCTCCATACCAACTACTATCCTTGTGGCTGCTTATATAGTAGCAAGTCCCACAAAACTACCAAGTGGTATTACATAAACCATGTGCTACCTAACCCATTGACCCCACATTTAATATTGAAAATTTAATTATTTTTTCCAATATTAAATAATTATATGAAATATTATCACAATGTAACAATACAAATCATCAAGTATATCTCATGGGAATCTTTACATGTTGCACGTCCATCTAGGTGTAACATTACATAATAAAATAAAATAATAAAACTATGCAATGTGCGCAACACCCATTATCTCAACACATGTTCTTCTGATCAGTTTCAATGAATCCTTCATGTTGTTCAATATATACTTCATCTTCAAGCATTTCATTCAGAAATACAAATTTGACATCCATTTTATAAACTTTGATCTTCTTGTATGTATCATAAGCCAACAATGTTCTTCAACCTTCCAATCTTGCCACAGGTGAAAAAGTCTCTCTATAATCTATTCCTTCTTCTTGCACATAACCTTTGAGAACCAATCTTTCTTTGTTTCTTACCACTTCTCCATTCCCATTCAACTTGTTTCTATTAGAGTAATTATTTTTTTACACTTATTAATTAAATCACCTTGATTTAATTAAATAAGTTGTCTATTACTCTAGTATTCTTAAGCTATCCCTTAGGTGCATATAATTAATATTTTATATTAATTATGATGTGCAACCTAGCTTTTCTTTTTAGGTTACCCTTTTAGGTTTTGATCTCCTTTTATAAGGATTGATCTTTTGTAATCTTTTTTTATCTTTTCCATTTCTGAGATACATTAGCATATTTTTCAGAGCAAAACCCTTGCCTCCTCTTGTTTTTTTCTTCTATGATAGGTTTTTGCATGCAGGTATTCAAAGGCTTTGTGGATTTTTGTTGATCAAATCTTTCATGGTATTAGAGATAGATCTGCTACAACTTGTTCATTATTTGGAGAAAAAGGAGGAATGAGGATTTGACAGAATAGATCTAGAATTTTTTGGGTATTTTTTAATAAAATAGGGGGATTACTAATTTTTGAAGCAAGTTGAGGCCAAACGAACATCACGGATGGATTCAGAAGGTGTCAAAACCCCCATTTCCATATAAAATTTGTCTATTTTGGACACATTGATCTGGGAGGCAAATTCTTTTTGCCAAGAAGGCTGTACAGCCTCTTGCATGCAGTCCAAGGCAATTTTTTTACAAAAAAAAATTAATTTAAAAAAAAAAATGCCCGCAAGTCATTTTTTGGCCTGCAAACTTGTTTTCTGGCTTGATTTTATAGTTTTTGGCGCAGGCTATCAAACCTTGGCCAGTGACCAGCGGCAGATTGCGTTCAATGTCATTTTTAAGTTTTTTGACGACTAGTGTCGATCCACTACCACTCTTGCCGCTCCTCTGCGCCCGGTGCCGACGGCTCAACCAAAGCCCCACCCCACCTTCGCTCAAGTGGCCACCCCTCCTCCATCGCCCTCCTCCACTATGGACAACCACCACTGCCGACAGCTCAGTGAGAGTGTTGCTTCGCCTAGTAATGATTTTTTTTTATTATTACACAAAAAAAAACATTTTCCAATGCTTTCAGGGGCCTTGTTAGTTTTTTTGTGATAACTCTCACATACGAGGGTCTTTTTTCAATCTAAAAGAAGTGTCAAAAAGCTGGTTCCAAGATGGAGATGATGGAAAAGGAATTTTTGGGATTTTCTTTCAAGATTGATACTTGTTTTGGCATTTGAAGTCTGTTGATGACTTCTATTTTCCAAGGGGCATAACTTCTTCATTATAGCTCCATTTTTCGATCCAAAAAAAGTGCCAAAAATCTCTTCTTGAGAACTTTCTTGATTCTCAGTCTTGTCACTAGTATTTGGTACTAGGTATATTTGATTCATATCTGAAGTTGTTTTGCTCTTATCTCATTTATGCAATCTATTTGTAAGTTGGGTATCGATTTATTACATTGTGGGGGGGTGTTTTTTCCTTTCTTTCTTTTACTTTAGAATCAACCCTTCTACTTCCATCTTCTTCTCTCAATGGTAGACTCTTATGTCACCTACCTTACACCTCACAACTACCATACCTGGAAAGGACAGATGACTAGATTGCTTATGAAAAAGGGGTTATGGTCATGTCTTGATGCGGCTCAGCCAATTCTATAGAGGCCTTATGAGCTTCTTGTGCAACACAATAAGATGGATGAGGCAATGGGCCTCATTGCAATGAATATTTCAGATGGGTTACTATTTCACTTGGATGGTTTGACTACACCTAGGGCTATGTGGGACAATTTTTCCACCTTGTTTGGCACAATGAATCAATTCAAGGTGCTACAGATAGATGCAGAGTTTACCTCCTTAGTTCCTGAATCATTCACCAACATTGAAGACTTCTTGATGAAATTCAAGTCTCTTCAATCTGTGTTACAGGTTGCTGGAAAGATAAAGTCAGATGACAAGTGTATCTTCTTGATACTCTCCAAGCTTTGAGGTCCTTATCAGATTTTCACTTCTACCTTCTACTCCACTATGGATTCTTTAGTTGCACAACATTTTATGCCCTCTTTTGAGACATTCTATGACAGGTTGACTTGTGAGCAGTCCAAGCTCACTTAGATGGATTCTCTTACAGGTTCATAGTCATAGGCATTGCTTGCCAAGTCACCTCAAGATACACAAGAGCAGATATTAGATTCCTCTTCTCAGCACTCTACTAGTTCATCATCTTCTTCTAAGGAGAAAAAGAAGATTGAGACTCCTACCTGTTCCTATTGTTGAAAGGGACCTCATGATGAGTTACATTGTTTTTAGAAGAGATTTGATGGCTATGAGAAACAAATTGCAAATTTGCAAGCTCTTCTTCAAAATAGAAAATTTTCCTCTCCATTCTCTTCTACCTCACAGAGGTTTGCCTTTTAGTCTTCTTCCATCTCTTCATCATCTACACAAGATTTTGGACAGGGTCATGCGTTACAGGCTTCCATTGCATCCCTTTCCTAGGTCCCTTGGATACTAGATTCAGGTGCTTCTCACCATATGGCATCTTCTCAAGGGTCCTTCTCCTCTATTACAACTTCTCCCATTCCTCATATTCTCATGGGGAATAACACTGCCCTAATAGTTTCCAGGAAAGGTTTAGTTCACATTCAAGATGGCATATTCAATGATGTATTGTATGTTCCCTCTTTGTCTACAAACCTTCTTTCGATTTCTCAGATTACACACTCTAGATTAGGGAAGACAGTTGAGTTCACTATAGATTTAGTCTTCATTTGGGATATTGCTACAGGAGGCCTTATTGCTACAGGGATAGTTGATCATACCACTCGTCTCTACAGTTTCTTGCACTTCGGTCCACCATCTCCACTATTGGAGCACATCTCTTCTCTTTCATAGGAGCATCATGTGGTGCAGTCAAGACACTTGAACCTTTCTATTATTCCTGGAATTCCTATTTTGACTACCACACCACATCTAGTTGAGGTCTTTTCTCTTCAGCATAATTCTTCTTCAGCTCTACCTAAACGTCCAGTTCCTTTCATCAAGCCTCCAGGTGCACTTGTTGAGGATTCCACGGAGGGCATTCATCTCCTCCTTCATGATAGTGTTAGCACACCTACATTGGGGATTCCCTTTCTCAATCATCATGATTTCTCATTTGAGCATCAGTTAGGCCTTCTAGTCATTCAGGGGTTTCCATGTTCTATGCCCTTGTTTCTTCCGCATAGGAGTTCCATTGGTTCAATGTTTTTTTACTAAGGCTTCATCATTCTAGCAGGGCTTTGGTGTATATTTCCTCTCTCATGGGGGGTGCTGGTTGTACTTATGGTTTTGAGAGAGTCTCTTGAGCCATATTTTTTGTTGTTTTTTCATCTCTTTTTGGAGAGGAGTTTTTCCCACTGGGTTTTCTCCTTTGTTCTTCTGAAAATCCATTTGGTTCCTATCACATTATTTCCTATAGGTCTCAGTACTAATATCCATGTGTTGTTCTTCTCTATCTGATAAATCTCTTCATTCATAGCATTTATCCAATTCTCATTATCCAATGCAGCCTTGTTTGTTCTTGTTTTAAAACCAACAATCAAACATGTACTATCTCTTAAATTACTTCTCATTTGTACTCTAATACTTCAATCTCCATTATTTTTTTATGGGGAATGATTCTTTCTTACATATTCTACCAATATAGGTTTAGTTCTTTGATTTTCAACAATTTCTCCACTCGGTAGGGGTTGAACTTCATATTCGGCTTGTACTATTTGATGCTCAGGTAAAGCATTTGGTGACCAGGGTGATATTGTTTGATACTTGGTAGATCTATGATGTAACTTGGGTAGTATATTAGGTGCCTCTTCATGGACATACAAATTTGATTTGTAATATTCAAACTCCTTCTTGCTCTCTACATCATTCTTGTCTACAAACTCATCAAACCTTACATTTTCACTTCCAATCATCTTGTTGTTAGACCCAATTGATATTGTAATTGATGATGCTATGAATGTATGTAAAAGAGTCTTATCAATTTTTATATTGTCATTGATGTTGAATTCTTAATTGGCTAGACACTATACTAACTTGGGAAAGCACCATATCATTTGATTGATGAAGAGGATTTGAATAAAGTATGATAAAGACAAAGTTGATATGTAAGGTATTCAATGGGTACTTGAATGCATTGGACAATATTCATATAATAATAATTTGATTATTTTAGAATCATTTATTATTGAAATGTGTTGAATATCATAAGCTTAACCAAATCACAAGGTTAATGAAGGAAGACTTTATTCACTAAGTGACTACAATATTGGCCGAGCAATTGCAAAGAAGAAGGAAGAACATAGTATTGCCTAAGCAAGTTATTAATAACTGAGTTATGTGTTTCTCAAGTAAATGTAATGTTTACCAAGTGACATCCAGAAGTATAAGATTGAGAATTTGGAATTTGAGGCCAACTTTTGGTAGAAATTTAGAAAGTTTGAGAATGTCTATTACAAGAGTCAAAGTTTGTTGCAAGACCAACGATAGAGAAAAATCAAGAGGGATCAAAAATTGAAGAATGATAAGAATGTACACAAAGTTCTATGTAAAGTTATATTTTCTATATCTAAATTCATCATATGAAGGAATTCAATTACAAATCTAAGATCAACAAGTTTGATTAAGAAAAAAAGATGGAAGGATCCAGAAGCATTGATAAATCTTTTTGAGGATAAAATGATAGTGTAGCTTGTTGATCTATTGAGATGGTTAAAACTTGATGCTAGAGTTGGAGATTTGATTAAACAATTTTAAGGAATGTAAAGTTGTTGAAAGAGAAGAAGATTTTGAGCCAAGTGAGCCGGGTAGAGGAGAGAGAGAAGAGAAAGGCATTTGTGGAAGATAGAATCAGTTGAGTGAGTAGAAGATATAGAAAAAAAGAAGATCTAAGATCTAATCAAGGAAAGGTACTTTCTATTCTTAGCAAATTACTTTATACTATTATTGTTTAACCATTGTAGCAGAAAATATCAAAAGCACTGAGTGGACCTAACAAGTTTGTGAAATCCTATATGGTAACATCAATTAGTGGTGTTTGTAAGTCCTTAGACAAGGAGTGATAAGGTTTAGATGATCTTTTTGTGAAATCCTCTAACAACGTCACTTTAACAAAGTGTATGTAACCTTTAACAAAGTAGTCTCTTAATGGAGATCACTTCATAAGAGTAAAATTTTTGGGTTACCAATCCTAGGTGGTTTTTCCCTTAACATGGTTTCCATGTTAAATATTGGTGTCAGAATTGTGTGAATGTTATTTGTGTTGGTAATAACTAAGTTATTAGTAGGTAATAACTCAAAATTTACTAATAGTCGGTAATGCAAGGAATAGTTGGATGACATTTTGGAAAGAGGTTGATGTACGAGTTAAGTTTTATGTTAGATATGTCTACTGAGTTATTATTGTTGATGTTTATATTGCTTTGATGGTGATGAGGTCTATGAGATAACTAGTCATAACTGATTCCCCCTCTCAAATATAGAGTTAGAGTTCTTGAAGAAATAAGTTTAAAGGAACTTAAGAAAAAGATCAAGATGCATAAAAGATAGCCACCAAAGTTGAACAATGAGATCTTTTCCTCATGGAAAGACTGAATGAAGCTACATCTTATAAGTATTAGACTGATGTCACATGTTGGTTGGAAAATGAATATGTCACACCTACTGATCTTTTGACTACAAATTAAATAAATGAAAAGAGGAATCATAATAGTATGATGATTGATGATATTGCATCTGCTCTCACTGATATTGAATTTGATGATGTTAAGAAATGTACCACTACAAAAAAAGTGTTGGATAAACTAAAACTAGTCTATGGAGGAGATGACAATGTAAGAAGAGCTAAAGTTGAAAGTGTAAGAGGTAAGTATGATGACATGAGAATGAAAGAAGGTAAAAATGATGCACAATATATGAACTAAATCAAGGATGTTGTGAGTGCAATAAGAGCTTTTGGAGGACAAATCTTGGATTCTAAAATTATTAACAAAATGTTGAGAAATATTTTGTCTATTTATGCTATCAAAGTTCTAACTATTCAAGAAGTAAGAGCTATGCCTGGTAATGATACAACACTTGATGGTCTAGTTGGTTGGTTGACTGCATTTGAGTTGAGAAATTGTGATAACAATATAGTTACGATTGGAGATGCTTTTAAGTCTTCACTAAACATCAATAATTAAAAGAAAGAGAAGAAATTCATAGAAGAAAGTGAGATTGAAATTGAAGATGATCTAGATGAGATTGAAGCATTGCTTGCAAGAAGGTTATCAAGAGGTAAAAATAAATACAAAGGTAAAATGCCCTTTGTATGTTTCAAATGTAATGAAATTGGTCACTTTGTTGCTAAATGTCCAAAGCAAGGAAAATATGATAGAAATGATAGAAATAACAAGAAAGATTACAAGTATAGAAAGAAGAGGGATTACAAAGGCAAGAATCATGTTACATTGTTGAACAAGAACATATCAAGACAAGTTCTGATGATGGAAAAAAATAGTTGAAATGGTCTATGTTGCAATCAAGGAAGAGCCAAATGGTGAAAGGTATGAGAGTGAAACTACCCTTATTTCACATGTTACAAATAATGATTCATGGATCATTGATAATGGTTGTTCACATCATAACTAGTGATCTAAGTAAGTTTGAAGAAATTGAAGATGGTGGAATTGTTAAGTTTGGTAGTGATGTTCCATACTCAGTGAAAGGTAAATGATCATTAATGTTGAATGATAAGAATAGATGTGATAATGTATACTAGGTTCAATGACTCATATATAATTTTTTGAGTGTTGTGCAGTTGAATAACTCAGGTCACAAGCCAAAATTTAAGAAAAGAAAGGTCCAAATCTTTGATGACAAAGGTAATCTAATTGGAACAAGAGTGCAAACCAAAGGTGACTTATCCTACCTTGATCCTATGGTTGATACATTTTTATTTGCTAGAATAAAGGATGTGTTATTATGACAAAAAAAGTTTTATCATGTAAATTTTGAGAACATGGTAAAAAATAGTAGAAAAAAAGAGTAAGAGGCTTACCAAATCTAAAAAACTCTGATAATGTTATGTGCAAAGAATGTCATCTTAGTAATATGACAAAGTCTAGTTTATAGAAAGTCACACACTTCTAGTGATATTATGGAATTAGTGCATATTGATTTATGTGGTCCAAATGGAGTTAATAGTTACTGTAGTGATATATACTTTATATTATTTGTGGATGATTATTTAAGGATGATGATTGTAATGTTCATGAAAGTTAAATCACATGATTTTGATATGTTTAAATGGTACAATTCAAGAGTTGAAAAGGAAACTAGTAAACCTTTGAAATGTTTAAGATCTAATAGAGGTGGTAAATTTACATCTTCTAAATTCACTAACTAGTGTATTGAGAATGGTATCAAAAGACAATTATCTGAACTAAGGACTCCACAATAGAATAATATTGCTGAAATGGGAAATAGATCATTCATGGATTGTGCAAGGACACCGATGATCGAGAAGGATATCTCTCAGGGATTATGGAGAGAAGCTATCAATACCTCTACTTATACACTCAATCGAGTTCAATTGAAGAAATGAACAAACAAGACACCTTATGAGCTATGGTATAGTCATACAATAAATGCAAATTATTTTAAAATATTTGTAAGTAGATTTTATTATCACAAGGATTTTGGTAATGGTAAACTTGATACTAAAGGAGATGAAGGTTTATTCCTAGGATATTCATTTAAGAGAAAATCTTACAAAAGTTTGAACAAGGCTCCTAACAAGATGATTGAAAGTAAAAATGTAAGATTTGATAAGTTTGCAAAGAAGAATGATCTAGAAAGTAAGAAGGAACCTCATGATTACAAAAATATTATTTATGTCTATGATGATGCACCGGATACTCTATTCGAGTATAACAGAGACCTACCAAGCATTAGACAGTAGAACACAAATCATAGACAATTGTACCCAAGTATCAAATAATTGTACCCAAGTGTCAAATAGTTGTTATTGAGTCTCAAAAGATTATACCTGAGCACTAGACAATCCACCCCAAGTAGGAAGCTGAACTCCCACCAAGCGAAGAAAATGTTCAGAATTAGAGAACTGAACTTATATTATCCAAATATATGAGAAAGAACCATTCACTTAAACAAATAATTGGAGATAGAAGTGAAACAATATAAAAAAGAAGAAAAATAAGAGAAGGTACATGTCTATTAGCTAATTTTGAGCCTAGATCAATTACTTCTCTAGTGTATATAGTGGATGAAATTTAAATTAGTTAAGTTGACCTCTAAGGTTCTTTGGCTCTTTTTGCGCTGCTTTCTATTGTTCTAGATCCTTAACAATTTCTAAAAAATTCAAGACACGTTAGTGAATAATATTCCAACTTCATTCACTATTTCTTTGGTGTCCTTTACTAGATTTTCTAAATTCTCCCAATATGTATTGCCTTTATCCATCAGTTTTCCTATCATTTTCCTCTCCAAGTTCTCCTCAACAATATTGATTGCTAGGTCTACAATCTAGACCTTAATCTAAAATTTATTTGATCAGAGTGTCCAACTAATTAATCATTGAATCTCATTCATTGTAGAGTGTATCAAGAACTTGTTCAAATACAATGTTTCTAGCTTGAATTGAAACTCTTTCTTTCTTCTTGTTTAGTCTTACCTTGTATGTTATGGATTTATTAATTCCCCACCTTTTTTAAATATTCAAATAATTCCTTCAGCTTCATCTTTAAAATGTCTACTAGTGTAGGAATGATATCTTCTCTTCAATCCTTTTTCTCTTCTTTTTCTGCTAGGATCTGCACTGATTTGTGTGTTTTCTTCTTCAATTATGATGCTTCTCTATCTAATCTAATCTATTTTCTTCTTCTTCTCTAGACTACTTCTTCTCATACTTTTCTTCCTAAATGTTCCTTGACCTCTCCTTTTTGTAGGTTCACTCTATATTTCTATGATTACCAATATGATCATCTTACTTTTAACTCTTCTATATGATGAAGGGATTTTGGCTAATAGGTCTTTATTCGCAACTATAGTGGTACTTGATGTGCCTATTTTCTCACCACTATTTCTATGTTCTTGGCTTGTTGACATCCGTCTAGTCTTTCTTTCAGTCACCAATATCTTCAATTCCTTCTGGACTTATACACAAGCTTTATTAAATTTTCCAAATGTCTTTTCCTTCTTGTCAGTGGGTTTGGACAATAATGCGTTGGAATGTTGACTGACATAGTCATCTTCTACTTCATATCCCATATGTGGAAGCCAATGGGTTCTAGGTCCCATAACCTACATGATTCACATTTCTGTATCCACTAGGAAACAAATATCATACTTATACTTGTCCACAATATTAGTAGGGATTCTTTAATATTTATGCATTTTAGGTTGAAAGCCACTAAAGTAATCCCACATAGTAGAATTGAAATTCTCACCTAATTCCTTTATGAATTTGCATATTTGTGTGATCACTAGTCTATCCTTGGACCATGCAAATCTACCTCTCCTTGAAAAGTAATTTTGAATGTAAAAAGTAATTCATACTAGTAGGGGCCCAGATTTGAGTGATTTCTTCTTCTTTTTAAATCCTTTCCATGTTTCCTAAAATTATTTTCTAATCATCTCACACAAATCATAAGCTTTATCTTTTTTGACAATCTGGTAAGTGGTGTGAATAACACTGTTGGGTACATTATTTGTTTCACTCAATGAACCAACTCTATAATCTATCACCATAAAAAAAAAAAAAAAAGAACTTTTGTATCTTTGATATCATTAATTTTAATTTCTCTCCCATCATATGTGGACTTGATCAGATTTATTACCAAACTTAGTGGTAAAGTGCACTCATCTCCTTATGCTTAGAATCTTGTAACTCTATGAATAATTGTCTTCGATATCTTATGTGGTTTATCCATCCACATGCACTAATCATTTTTTCTTCAAGTAACACATATCATATCCAATTTGGATGGAATTATGTAGGAGTATCTACTACATAAGTGAAACCTTTGGTTTGTAGATGCTTGTGCTCATCTTTTAGTATTCCACATGCACACATACTTTTGTACTCTTTCTTGATTGTTTCATCTCCCAATGCTTCACTCTTGTAGTGGATACATAGGATTAAATATATTCAATAATTAAGACTCTTTCTAGGATAGAGGATAGGGCACTAGACATTTCCACTTTGACTATTCTGATAAGATGGATCTTGTATCCTAGTCATGGAGTCTATGCATTATTGTCTAGGGGAAAAAATCAACATTCATTTCCATTGTATTTTATTGGAATGAACAATATATCAAATAGTGCACTAATCGAATGAATTTTAATGCACCAATTAGGTTTCAAGACAATTTGATCATAATTATCTTCCCAAATCTCAATTCCTTCACAATAATTTCTTAATAATACTCAAGATAACTCTTAGAAAGTAAAGGTGAAAAATCAAATGGATTTCCTCAATTTATCATTCAGAAATAGATTTTAAAGTCTTCAGTCATTTAAATAGTACCTTTACCGATTGTAGGAATAGTGTCTTGTCATTGATTAATGGCCACTCACTAGTTAGTGCTTCTCAAATGGTCATGACCAATAACAACAAGATGCATATCATGAAATCTATAGCCCAATCATCATAGAGTTGTTCCCTTTTCTCAAAATCCTCATAAACACCAAAATCGTACAAAGTTACACCATAATGTGCAAATTTATCATACCACTCTTGAATATGATAAATTGATAAATGATTTCTTTTTATATACTTCCCCTAAGCAAATACTATGCTTAGTTTGAAGATGGATCCTCTGGACCAAAGGATGGTATTTTCCCTTTAGATGACTTGACCTATTTATGTTTTTTTTTTTTCTTCACCCAAGTCTCATTAATCTCATTTATGATTTCACCAAGGCTAACATGATTCTTTATTTTTCCTTCCTATGAATGATTAGGAGATCAGTTCCCAAAACTACAATCTTTTGCAAGGTGACCAAACTTGTTGCATGCGAGACAAATTATTGGAAGAAAAGATTCAACATTACCTCTCCATGCTCTAAATATATAATTCTCTATTAGATTCCAAAACTTACCCCATACAAAGTATGTAGGACTGAACTATCACTCTCTTCTATAAGAGTTCATAGTTGAAGAGGTGACCTAGGAGCTTTCATCTTAGATATGTATTCCCTAGCTTTGTGTCTATACTTATTACATGTCTAATAGTATCCATTGCAAATACTATTAATGGATCCACCGCTAGGTCTATATCTACACTCATATTCAACATGACAATACTTATGTAACTATGGCAACAAAATTCAAATGAATATGAATTATTCACTAGTTTGCTCCTACATACATTTCTAGTATGAAAAAAATTTCTGAATTTATAACAAGTAAGTTTGTTAAACCTCTTACTTGGTTTGTTTGTGATTCCCTTTTGGTTGTGCTATTGCTTCTTGGAATCATCTTTGGATGAATCACTAATCATAAATGTTCTTTGGCTCATGTAACCAAGAGTGGCTGTATCATTGTGTTTCCTTTGGTTCTTCAATTATTCATCAAGTTTTTGTAAGCTATAACTGTATCACTTCAACTCTGAATTTGCATCTTTCTCAGTTTGTAGTTCCTTCAAATTTTCATTCTCTTCTTTTAGCCTTTGATTTTTTAATCTTAATGTGTTGATTCTCTATAGTATTTGTAGGATGTCATTCTCTATTGTCTTTTCATGAAGATACTCATGCATGACTGACTTTATTATTGTAAAAGGTGTCATTTGCTATTTTTCCATTGGACAACTTATTCTAGCCATACTTTTGTAAGCAACAAAAATCTTGTATAGAATGGCTTAGGGTTAGGGATTTCATAATGTATGATGAGATTGTATCTTCTTGCAGTGGTTTTGATGTGTAAGGGATTACAAATTTTAATTAGGTTGTAATCACTAGATAATAATAATATTGGGCTTGTTGTTTGGTGGATGTAGCCTAGGGATTGGGTGAACCGTGTTAAATCTTTGTGTTTTGTGTTCTCCTTCATGTGATTTTTTATTTTATGATATTGGTTATATATGCCTGTAATTTTTATTTATGTCTCGTTAATCCTAACATACCATTTGATGATGAAGAGAACTATTTCAAAGGAATTGAAGTCACACTCAATTATATCATCCAAAATTCCATAGTATTGACTTTGAGACTCTCAAGGATGTATGTCATTTTTGGATGAAATATTAGTCACCTCAAAGACTATAGTTATCCAATATTTTGATGCAAAATATATAACCATTGCAATGCATATCCTTGTGGTGTTTGACTTGCAATAATGTATCAAACATGTAAAAAAATCACATCATGACTTGATAAACATATGATTGATTAATAAATTTATACATTCCTCGTAAGATTTTAAGCTATATGCTAAATCAATTTCCCTTTGCATAACATTGGGATCTCCATTTTGATAATCTTCTTTAACCAATAAAAGCCACCTTCCCATGTTACCATGTAACTAGATTTTTGACCTCGTTCAATCCATACCAGCATCCAATTAATATTGTTTGCAAGATACAACTATAATGCATCCACCCTCGACCAATTGTACAAAAAGAAAATAGACAATTTAGAACCAAATTATTTTGAAGATTTATAATTAATTAACTACAATAACTTATTATATTTGCCTTTCACTTTCCTTAATCTACCTTTCCCCATCAAGTACTCCCCTTTGAATTTGTTAATGGGTTTGGGATCCTGAATGTGATCTATATGGATCTTTGTTGCAAGCATAGGAAGATATTCAATAATGTACACCAATAGTATGGTATACCATGTATCCCTCCACCACAGTGTTCATAGCTAGAAGTAGGATAAGGTACTTTTTGGGGGGGGGGGGGGGGGGGGAGGTGTGAATTAGTACTATGAAAATGCTTGATTTTAGTATGATACTTAGCTAGTATCATATAATCCTGAACAACTCTCACCCAAGATTATAAAGATGAGCTAAAAGGATAACAAAAGGGGTAAAAGACTGAACCTCCACACTAAGGAGTACTAGAACCACTATAATTGAGGAGTGAACACTTGAGAGAATAAGGAGAGATATAATAGCCCTAACAAACTACAATACAAATAACCCTAACATCTATCCATCTAATCCACATCATTAGAAGCAAAAAGAAAGTCAACATACCAACATGTGCATAAGCAACATCTTAGTACCAAGAGTCTATGCATTGTTGTCTAGGGAAAAAAAATTAACATTCTTTTCCATTGTATTTGATTGGAATGAAGAATATATAAAATAATACACTAATATGATGATTCATAATGCAACAATTAGGTTTCATGATAAGTTGATCATAATTATCTTCACAAATCTCAATTCTTTCACAATAATTTCTTAATAGTGCTCAAGATAACTCAAAATGCTCAAAAAGTAAATGTGAAAAATGAAATGAGTTTCCTCAATTTATCATTGAGAAATAGGTTTTAAAGTCTTCAATAATTTAAATAGTACCTTTACCAATTGTAGGAATAGTGTCTTGTCACTGATTAATGAGTACTTACCAGTTAGTGCTTCTCTAATGGTTATGACCATTAAGAACAAGATGTATATCATGAAATCTTTAGTCCAATCATCATAGAGTTATTCCTATTTATCAAAGTCCTATAAAAACCAAAATCATACAACTTACACCATAATGTGAAAATTTTTCATACCACTCTTGACTATGGGGGATCGATAAATGATTCCTTTTTATGTGCTCCCCCAAAGAAAATGTTATGCTTAGTTTGAAGATGAATCCTTTGGACCAAAGGATGGTGTTTTCCCTTCAAATGACTTGACATATTCTTGGTCATTTTCTTTCTTCACCCAAGTCTTATTCATCTCATTTCTAATCTCAGCAAGACTAATGTGATTCTTCATTTTTCCTTCTTATGATTGGTTAGGAGATCAATTCTTGAATCTACAATCTGTTGAGAGGTGACCAAACTTGTTGCATGGGAAGTAAATTATTGGAAGACAAGCTTCAAAATTACCTCTCCATGCACTAAATATACAATTCTATATTAGATGCTTAAACTTACCACATAGTAAGTACATAGGATTGAGTTTTCACTCTCTTCTATATGAGTTCATAGTTGAACAGGTGACCTAGGAACTTTCATCTTATATATATATTCCCTAGCTTTGTGTCCATACTTATTACATGAATAATAATATCCATTAAAACTACTATTACTAGATCTACTACTAGGTCTAGATCTACACTTATATGCCAAATGACTATACTTATGCAACTGTAGAAATAAATTTCAAATGAATACAACTTATTCACTTGTTTTCTCCTACACACATCTATAGTATGAATAGAATTTCTATACTTATAAAAAGTAGTTTTGTTAAACCTCTTACCTAGTTTGTTTGTGACTCCCTTCTGGTTGTGCTATTGCTTCTTGGAATCAAATTTGGATGAATCATTGATCATAAATGTTCCTTGGTCCATGTAACCAAGATTGGTTGTATCATTGTATCTCCTTTGGTTCTTCAATTATTCATCAAGTTTTTGCAAGCTATCACTATATCAATCTAGCTTTGAATTTGCATCTTTCTTAGATTGAAGTTCCTTCAAATTTCCATTCTCTTCTTTTAGCCTTTGATTTTTTAATCACAATCTATTGATTCTTTATAGTCTTTGCATGAAGATACTCATCCATTATGACACTCTCTAAGGATATACTAAAAATTTGTTCAACCTTTTCCTTGAATGCATTCTCAACACTTCTCTTAGCATCTTCTACAATTTTCATTCCTTCCTTAGCTACTCTCTTTCCTTCAATATCTTCACACATCTTGACAAACTAACTTTCAAGTTCTCTTTTTAGGTTTACCACTATATCTTTAAGCTTATGATTTTTTTTCCATAATCTCTATGGTCACTTCGTCCAATTCTTTGGACATTGCTCTTTTAGATAGTTAATCAATGTAGTCCCAAATTGCATTTAGCTTCATAGTGACCTGTCTCCTTATGACTATAGACTTTCTCATATTTTCTTGCAACTCTTGAATTATCCAGTTTGCACTTTCAAGTTTCTTCTCATATGTGTAACTCTCCATTTTTTTGGGGTCTTTCCCTCAAGTTAGGCTTATTATCAAGAGGAGCATTATGAAGTTTATATAAAACTAGTAAAATACCTTATAAATATTATCAAATGATCATTCCCCCAAAATACACTATATATATCAAACACATTACCAAGTGATTTTTTAAATAAAAGAAGTGTCTTAACCACACAAAAAAATGTATATATGTTTTTCATTTGATATTATCTTCTTAATTACTTTTTTGATTTAATTTTAACTAACACTTGTACCAAAAGGAGATGCAATGATTAAGCTAATAGTAAAATATATGTTTAATAATGCATTACAGGATACAAATCAACTATTATGAAATCAAATTTTAAAGAAATAATAATTTAAAATATACCTCAATAAACACATTTGAACAAATACTTTGTTCTATATTGATTTTTCTTTGTTTTGATCATTGATATGTGTTCTTTATTGTCATGCACCTTTTGAAGATGATGTATTGATGATATGGTCTATTGCTAGAAACTTTCCTTTTTCATGAGGTCAATTAGGCACTGCCTTGCATCACCTGAGATGAAGCTTTAAAGACAACTTATTGAATTTCTAAAATAAAATTGGTGTTACTATATATTGTGGATTTGTCTCTTCAATTTTTTTAAAATAAAAAACCTAACTTCAAGTTGTTATACTTAACAATTGTAATGGATTGGATTAGCCAACTTCCATGTGAAGTAATTAGATGTGAAAATCATTTTAAAAATACCAAATTTTCGATCTTTTCTTACTATTATTTTTTTGTTATTTGTTGATTTGTGAGTTCGCTTAGGTTAAATGAGAACACATCTATGTCCTTTCCCATACCATTCCTTCTCAAGAAAGATACACATTCTTATAACACCTTCTTGTGGACAACATAATTTTCCTTAAAGTCAAAGGCATCATTCTACCCAATGGAGAAGAACTTACATTCAATTTGATGACACTGCCATCATAATTGAAATGATAGAAGAGATCATATGATACCCAATGTGTAAACTTGATATATTTTAATTTGCCTCAAGTAGTAAAGTTTTCTTACCCAATTCTATCATGTTAGGTTGGGAGGATACACCTCCTAATTGGTGTAATAGAGTTTCTTTCGCCTGGGGAGATCCCACCCATCTAAAATATGCTAGAAGATACTCTCCTTGTACACATTTTATTATGCTTCAACATGACTATTTTCTTAGGCCTAGTAGTATGCAGACTAAATTTTATCAACGAGTGAAAGAAAATGGTAAATATATATTTTAAATATTTTGATAGACCACTATACTTGGTAATAAAACTTAATTTATATATTGAAAATTGATTCATTAGATTGTCAAATAGCCTTTTAGATCTACTAATAATATTGAATGGCTCTCAAATAACCTTCCTAAATTCTCAAATAACATTCCAAAATTAAGTTTTTGATGTGTAAAAGAATGAGGCTAGATTGTACACTTGCTTTCTAAGGGATGACAAAATTTATATGAAAAGCTTATTATTTCTTAAAGAAGGGGACTCCTAAAGACTAAAAGAAAAACTATATCATTCTACTGTATTTTCTAAAAGATGAAAATGATCCGTTGAGATTGAGTGCTCAATAAGAAACACAAATTTGTTAGACCCAAAAATATGATATAATAAAAAATTATTAAAACATAATCAAAACTTTATTGTCACATGTTCAACGATATTCATTACATAAATACAGTAGTCATATATCAGTTCAACTACTATTTAATATCTACCAAAACTAAAATGTATTTAACCTAACACTATAACCCTAATGATTAATACATTAACATCCCCCCCTTAATCGGAAAGGGTTACATAAAATTAGGGAGTATTTTGAACTCCCCAAACTTTGAGCTCAACCAGAAACATTTGTTGGTTAATGTGAATCATCTTTTGAAAGCTTAAGACTATGATATGATCTAAAATTTGTTTGAACTTATAGGGTTCAAACTTTTACAAGTCAACATGTTGCCCATTTTTGGACTTTAAAATTATATATAATGAGCCTATTGCTTTGATAGGTCTCAGTTTCACACTTATTTTGTCGCTTTTGAACTATCACACTTTGGGTGCATAATCATGAAAATAACACATATTGAGTGCAATGAACTTGTATTGTTCATGTTACAATTTGATAAGAGCACACATTGGGTGCAATAAGATAAAACACATTGGGTGTTGTGAACTTGTTCTGTCCATATGACAATTTGAGAATAGCACACATTACTTGTGCAATAAACTTGTTTTGTTTATTTGTTTGAAAATGGTTACATTGAGTTTGAATATGAAATTGATTAGACTTGAATATGAAATTTCCACTTACTTGAACTTGAATCTGAAATAAAGTATTATAATTGCCACTCATTTGAACTTAATCTGAAATTGCCACTCACTTAACTTGAATCTAGTATATACATAATATTCCTTCCCTTGATAGATGAGATGAAATAATATTACCAACATGATTTCAATAGAGTTATTGAATAAGTGGCTACAATTTAATCATCATAATAATTACAAATTTTATCTCCAAATCATTTTGACCACATGTGATGGGGTCTACCAATAAAATTTGAGACATTGTCCTTGAAACATCATCTTCTGCAAATTCTTCCATAACCTTTCTTGTTCCATTTTCATAGACAAGTGAGTGAATATCCTCCATAATTCATTTTAAGATACCTTTTTTTAATTGATACTCTTGAATTGTTGTTGTTGATTCCCTTTTTACCTTGCAACATTGAAGAACTAATTACTAAATATTTTGAAGCCAACATCCATTAGGGAGGTGTAAAAAAATTAAACATTTCTTCCTCCAAAAGTCTCTTACTTATTTAACCAGACCAACTACTCAAAATTTTGACAGAAATAATAATAATCATCTTTTGCAACTATCATCAGCAAATCTTCTGAGAGAAATAATAACCATCCTCTTTTGCAACTATCATTAGAAAACTGAGAAGAAATGCATATCTCTTCTTTCAAAAATAGGATGCAGTGACGAAAATATACGTATCCTTTATTCCTTGATTACCGTCAAGCATATAATAAACTATGTGTCCAAAACATTAAGATAGGCACCAAGCACCTTAAAATACTTTATTTTCCTTCTCTGTAATTGTAGTTTTACTTCCAAGGTTGTGTACTTGTAAATTTTTTGAGTTCTTGACACTAGATCATCCCTTAAATTATTTGGCTTAAAAATTATACTCGAACTCAAGTAAATAATGATGTTAAATGTGAGTAATGAGAATCAACCCATTATTAGTCATCGATTACCTTTCATTCATATTCTTCATTTAAATTTGTTTTTCAACATGGAATGACTTTCTCCACCAAGTTGTATCCTTTAGAAATGTGCCTCTGATTTTCTTTTGAAAACAATTATACGTTTTCAACATCATATCTCTATCTTTTCTTTACATTTAGCTGCTTATTTCTTCAACAAAACTAACAAAACATGAACCCACCTTTAAAGAAAATGTATAAACTTACACAAGCAATGAAATGGTTAAGGAAAAGAAAGTGATATTATAGGGAAAGCAATTGCTCATAAGCAGTATATAAATTGGCATTGCAAGGATCCAACTATTCTAGTGCTTTATATGTTGCAAAATCTTAGGTCTCTTAAACCAGTGCACACATACAAAACCATTCCCGCAAACATTATACAACTTTGTGGTTTCCTCATTTCAAATGATGCTATCCTTATGCCTCTTCAAATCCATAGTTCTTTTTGTACTGGGCTACAAATAGATATTCTTTTAAACTATCATTTGTGTAGTTACATGTAACTGGCACAATAACTTTTGAAAATAGTCATTATGTTGTAATGAACAATGACCTACTCTGATACCACTGTTAGACCCAAAAATCTATATAATAAAAAATAATTAAAACATAATCAAAACTTTATTGTCACATGTTCAGTGAGATTCATTACATAAATAAAGTAGTCATATAATAATTACTATTTAATAACTACCAAAAGTGAAATGTATAACCTAACACTATAACCCTAATGATTATTACGTTCACAAATGCACCCTCTTTATATGATCTACAAAAATACTCAATATTTGTGCTCATTATAAATCACTTTGTGATATTTTTCACGCTAAATTTTTTTTTTTAATAATCAATATACTTATTTATATATTTACCAAAATCAACATTATATTTATATATCAATCTTAAAACTAAATTTTAATATCCTTCACGTTTGCTTTTCAAAAATTTCTAGCTTCTTCATGTGATATCAAATGTCAACACTATATTTTTATATCAATCCTAAAACTAAGAGTATAATATTTACATTTAAATTTAAGGAAAATATTATAAGTATGAATATGATCTTAAATTAATATATTAATTTTTTAAACTTTTGAAATATAAATAATTTTAAAAAATTCAAAATTGAGATCTATTTTTGAAATTTGCAAGATAAGTTATAGGTTTGTTAAATTTTAAAGCACGTCTTTTTATATTTTGCATTTGTTTTAAATTGATTAAATGGTAGAGACAAGGACATGAATAAAAACTTTTTTGAATATCGGGAAGGCTACTAAACACCTCCAGTGTACCTGTCCAGTCGAGTGCATGCCTTCGTCTACAACAGAAAGCACTGTTGTTAATCTGCGAAAGATAGAGATGGACGTTATTCCACATTTCAGAAATGTCGATCAAACCGAAGAAATCTCACGAAAACCAATAATAATATAATGTCATCCATTGTTAATCTCAATCCCAAAATCAGAGGACTGTGTGGAGAGGGTCGCCTGAAAGAAGCAGTAGACATCCTGCTTACTTCCCACAACACTGCTGTAGAATCTTCTACATATCTTCATCTGTTGAACTCCTGCGTTTCTAAGAAAGCCCTTGCAGAGGGTAAGCAAATCCATTCTCACATCAATGGAAGGGGTATTCCATTCTCCACAAATACATTTTTACAAAACGCAGTTATCAACATGTATGATAAGTGCGGAAGTTTGGTCGATGCTTGCCAAGTTTTTGAGAAGGTGGCTGCACCAGACGTCTTTTCATGGAATGTGATGATTGCAGCTTACAGAAGGCATGGCTTTCCTCAACAGGCGCTGGAACTATTTCATCAAATGCAGCCAACGGTTGTCCAACCTGATCAGTTCACCTTCTCCGCCATTCTTCCTGTATGTGCCAGCCTGTTATCTTTAAAGCATGGTCTACAGATCCATGGAAGGATCATTAGATATAGATTTCAATCAAACGTTATTTTGATGAATACCCTGATTGATATGTATGCAAAATGCAGAAGTATAGAGAGATCCCGCGAATTGTTTAACAAAATGAACAATGCAAACGTGGTCTCGTGGACCGTCATGATTACTGGATATGCCCAGAATGGTATTCTTGACGAGGCTTTAAGGATTTTCAAAGAGATGCCTGGACAGGATGTGGTCTCCTGGACTGCAATCATAGCTGGATGTGCCCAAAATGGGCTTGTTGGGAAAGCCTTGGAGTTGTATAAGGAAATGCAATTGGAAGGTGTGAAACCGACCTCGGCAACCTTCACCAGCATGCTTCCAGCGTGCGCCAAAATGGGATATTTGAAACATGGTATGGAGATCCATCAGATTCTCATTGAAAATGGATTCTTGATGAATGTTGCAGTAATGACAGCACTTGTAGACATGTATGCAAAATGTGGAAGCCTTCGAAAGGCACACAATTTGTTTGAGAAAATGCGTCAACGAAATGCAGTCTCGTGGAATACCATGATTGCAGGTTATGCAAAAATGGGGTTTGCCGAATCAGCTTGGCAGATGCTTAAGCGAATGGAATTGGTGGGTATTAAGCCAGACTCGTCAACCTTTGCCAGTGTTCTTCCATCGTGTGCCAAACTTGGAGCTCTGAAACAGGGTATGGAAATCCATCAGAAAATAACTGAAATGGGTTTCTTTTCGGATGTGACTATTGTGAATTCCCTGATAGACATGTATGCGAAGTGTGGAAAGATACAAAAGGCGCACACGTTGTTTATTGGGATGTCTATGCGGAATGTAGTCTCCTGGAATACGATGGTTTCCGGATATATACAAAATGGACTCGTTGAAGAAGCGTTAGAGATTTTTAAGCGAATGAAAATTGGAGGCATGAAGCTGGATCTGTCAACCTTTTCCAGCATCCTCCCAGCTTGTGCCAGACTTGGAGCTCTAGAACATGGTATGGAAATCCATCAAAAGGTATTAAAAAGTGGTTTGATGTCAGATGATGTAGTTGCGACCGCCATGATAGACATGTACGCAAAATGTGGAAGCATGCAGAAGGCACGTCAATTGTTCAACAAAATGCCCCAGCAGGATGTGATTTCGTGGACAGCAGTTGCTGCTGGATATGCCCAAAATGGACTTGTTGAAAAAGCTGTGGAGATGTTTAAGCAAATGCAATTGGCTGGTATAAAACCAGACTCATCTACCTTTGCAAGCATCCTCCCCTCTTTTGCCAAGCTCGGAGCTCTGGAACGGGGTATTGAAATCCATCAAAAGATTATTGAAAGTATGTTTTTATCAGATATTGTAGTTGTGAATGCTCTGATAGACATGTATGCAAAATGTGGCAGCATACAGAAGGCACGCCAGTTATTTGATAACATAGACCATCCGGATGTGGCCTCATGGAATGCAATGATTGCAGGATATGCAATGCATGGCTATAGTGAGGATGCTCTTAAACTTTTTGAATCAATGAGTCGCTCTGGTGTCAAGCTTGACCATGTAAGCTTTGTTGGTATATTATTTGCATGCAGCCATGCAGGCCTGGTAGATGAGGGCTGTACATACTTCAATCAAATGAGATACTCTTATTGCATTTCACCTGAAGTGGATCATTATGTATGCATGCTTGACCTTCTTGGTCGTGCTGACTATCTTGAGGAAGCACTAAATTTCACCATTAAAATGCCAATAAAACCTGATCCGGTTGTTTGGGTGTGTTTGCTTGGTGCTTGTAGATCACAAAAGCATTTCATTCTTGGAGAATTTGTGGCAATACTTCTTTTGGAGTTGGATCTGAAAAATGCTGCACCTTATGTTCTCCTATCGAACATATATGCAGAAGTGGGGAGGTGGGGTGATGTTCAGAAGGTAAGAAAATTAATGCAAAATACAGGAAATAAGAAGACACCTGGATGTAGTTGGATCGAAGTCCATAAAATAATACATGTTTTTAGTGTAGGAGACAAATCACACCCACAAATACAAGAGATCTGTGCAAAGTTGGAGAACTTGTCTTGGGAGATGAAAGCAGCAGGGTATCTCATTGATACAAAACCTGTACTAAATGACGTTGAGGATGAGGAAAAGGAATTACTCATCTGCCACCATAGTGAGAAGTTGGCAATTGCCTTTGGATTGTTAAACACATCTTCTGGAACGACTATTAGAATTGTTAAGAACCTTCGAGTATGTGGTGACTGCCACACTGCTACCAAGTTTATCTCCAAAATTGTTGCAAGAGAAATAGTTGTGAGAGATGCAAACCGTTTTCATCATTTCAAACATGGAATATGTTCTTGTGGAGATTACTGGTGATGCTAAGTGAAGCAAGCTATAAACACGTGTGCAAGGTGGTAGACTTGCAGTGATTTTTAGTTTACGAAATTATGTTATTCGAGTATCTGAGCATTTGAACTACTAGACCATGCTCCATGCATTTGAATTGATGAACTGATATTTCCTAACATGCATCACCGCCTGGAAACAGTAATGTATGATTTGTTAAAAGCCTTGTATCATGATATGATTCTTATGATATTTGACTGTGCCTTAACAGTTCTGGAGTGTAAATGTAGCAGAAGAAAAAATAGAAAGCAAAAGGAGAGGAAGCTTAAAGTAATTGGAAGTTCTTGAGCCTGCATGAAATGCTAGAAAAGGGCTTACAATCAAAATAATGCTTTGAGTCAATGATCAGGGTATTTCTCAGTTGTTAGTTACATCTTCCTGCCTTTATTTTTATTCAAGGTCATTTTGTCTAGAGTTATTCCATTGTCTTAATTCTATATTAGGTCATCCGTTGGGCTTAAATTATATATGATTTTTCATGTGGACTTAGTGTTGTTAATGGGTATGGGATACTCTTTTTAAATGCAATGTTCTTTAACCCTAGTAAGTTCTGAACTCCATGTCTCCTTTATATGCAATGTATTTCCCAACAAAAAGTGATGTTTGCCCCTTTTGCGGTTGTAGGTTGCATGGAGCCTTAGTCAAATCAAGCATGCTCCTATCTGTATTAGGAGAGCCAAATGTATTTCTTAATATTGTTTCTTTAAGATGTTTTGCATAGTCTCCTATATAGCATAAGAAACAGATATTTGAGATCCATGCTTCTATGCTTTAATGTACTTGGTCTGCTGGCAGCCTTTTGAAGACTTGTCTTACTTGTCCCTTTCTATAGTCACCCGTCTCTTAATTTAGGTGATTCAATTTTGAATTTTCTTATTGACAAAGTGTTTAAGGTCTCCAGCTTTTTGAATCAATGTTTCTGCAACTTCTCTTGACAATAGATAAATGTATTGGCAAGACCACAGTTGCCAAGGCTGTGTACAATTGAGTTGACCCTGACTTTGAAACTGTTTGCTTTGTATTTAATGTCCATGCCAATATTTCAGACCCCCTCAGCCATGCGAATGTGTAGAAACAAATTCTGACTTCCTTGTTAATCAACCACACACACAGGGCCACCTGAAGGAGGCAATACACTTTCTTTTTACTACCCAATACTCTCTTCTATAGTCTTCTACATATATACATTTCTTATGTGCTTGAATAGCCAAACATACCCTAAACAAGGGTAAGAAAATCCACTCTCACATTCATTGCAACTGATTTTATATCTACCAGAGACAATCTCATCCCCAATAAACTTACCTGCATGTATGATAGGTGTGGAGGTTTGGTGGATAGTTCCAATGTTTTTGATGACATCTCTCAACTAAATTTCTTCTCATGGAATATAATAATTTCAGCTTACAGATGGCATGGCCTTCCTCTTCAGGCATTCACAATGTTTTATCAAATACAATAAACAGCTGTCCAACTGGATGAATTTGCTTCCTCCTTTTGTATCCCACTATGTGTCAACTCGGCATCTCCAAAGGAAGGATTATTAGATGTGCATTTCGGTTCTGGAAAAATGTGACTAATACACTGATAAACTAAGATAAGTGCGGAAGACTAGAGAAGGTGCATCAATCAATTTGAAAGAATGAATAATGCAAATGTGGTCTCATGGAATGCTATTATTACAGGATATGCACAATATGGGTTCATGACACTTTTAAAGGTTTTTGTAGAAATGCCCCACAAAAATGTTGTCTCATGGAGTGCACTCAATTGCTGGATTTGCAGAAAGTGGGCTTATTAAAATGGCATTGGCATTTTGAAGCAAATGCAATTGGCTGGTATAGAGCAAAAGCCGGCAACCTTTACCTTCATTCTTTCCATGAGCACCAAGATGGGATCTCTACACCAGGGCCCGGAAATCCACCTAAAGGCAGTTGAAATCAGATTCTTGTCAAATGTTGTAATTTTGATTGCTCTGGTAGACATGTATTCAGAATGTGCGTAGATGGAGAAAGAGCATAGTTTGTTCGACCAAGTGATCAATGGTAGTCCCTTAGACTGCAATTATTGCTGGATACACTCAAAATGATAGTTTAGAAAAGCTCTTGTAAATTTTGAATCAAATTTTATTGGCAGGTTCAAAGCAAAATCCATCGACTTTTGTTACTATCCTCCCAGCTTGTACCAAAATGGTAACTTTGGAACATAGTATCAATATCCATCAAAAAAAATTGAAAGTGGATTTTGGTCTGATCTTATAGTTGTGACTGCCCTCATGCATATGTATGTAAAATATTAAAACATAAGAAAGGTGCATCAAATGTTTGAGAAAATCCATAATGCAGATGTAGTGCATGGGATACAATGGTTACAGGATACACAGAAAATGTTGTTCTTGATGAACCTTTTAAGTCATTTCTTAGACATGCCTCATTGAAATAGTCTCATGGAATGTGATCATTGTTGGGCTGCACAAAATGGCCTTGATGAAAAGGCTCTGGAGATATTTAAGAAGTGCAACTGACAGACTAAGTTACCGGGTGCACTTGTGCAGGGGGCAGATGCAGATGTGGATACATCCCGGTGTGGATGCACATGGAAGTGCACAGGGATCACAAAATCTCCCTTTGGATTTGTTTGGATGTGCATCCACAGGGAGATTTCATGCTCCTTGTGTGCATTCATACACATTGAGGCACATCTGGATGCACCTGGACACACAGTTTAACAAAAACATAAAAAAATATTAAAAGTTTAGCATATTGTGTAGGAGTGCCACCGGTTATTATATTGAAAAGGCACTAGCTTTTCCAGAAGCAGTCAAATATTTAGCAGTCTTAAAAAAAGTGTGGACCTCATGTCAAAAGCTACAAGTGCCATGCATATCTGATAGTTCAATTTGGATGTTTTGGGGTTGCCAATATGACCAAAGGAGTCAGACATATCATCATTCGAGTTTAATTGTTCATACATATTTGAATCTCAGAAATTGATAGCTATGTGAGCGGAATCCTATTCATGCTAGATGGTGATCACTGTATAGTGTATACTGTTAAATGCTAGATAGAATTTAATATTTATCTTGATCAATGATTAAGTATTATGCAATCAATGATTTGATTCTGTATATTTCTTGCATATTTTTGTATATATATATATATATTTATAAACATACCCAAACACACCCAATTCTCCCCCAATAAAGTTCACATATTTGTGTACCAAGTTCTCGTACTCACATCCGCATCTGCAGCCGAACTGGTAACTTAGCTATGTTGGCCGGTATTCAGCCAACATGTGCAAAAATGGGAGCTTTGGAACAGTGTACGGAGTCAATCAAAAAATAATTGAAAACGGCTTTTTGTTGAGAATGGTTGTCACTTCTTTAATAGAGAAGTATGGAAAATCGGGCAGCTTAAAGAAGGCAAGTAAGTTGTTTGCCAAAATGAAACCTGCATATGCAGCCTCATGGAAAGCTCCCATTGTGGGATATTCAATGCATGTCCACAACATGGATGCCCTCAAAGTTTCAAACTCTTTGAATTAATAAAGCTTTCAGAAAACCAACCCCAACCATATAATAATAACCTTTGTATGTACTTTATTTGCACGCAGCAATGCAGGTCTAGTGGACGATACCTGTAAATATTTCGATCAGAGGACTGACTCTTTTGGCATCATGCCTCAAATTGATCATTATGAATGTACGATTGATCTTTTTAGTCTTGTTTACAGTTTTGAGAAAAACCTTAAACTTCATGAAATGCAAGTGAAGCCCTATTCAGTTGTGTGGATGAGTTTGCTTGGCTCTTATAAATCAAATGTGAATATACAGCTAGGAGAATTTATGGCGACACTCCTTTTTGAGTTGGATCCTACTAATGGCATGCCATACATACTTCTTTCAAACAGCTAAGCTAAAGCAGGTAGGTGGGCCAAGGTTCAGAAGGTAACGAAATTGATGAAAGATAGAGGGATACAAAAGATACCCAGATGTTGGATTGAGCTCCAGGAAATGATACATGTTTTTGTGTGGGAAATGGATCACAGCTAAAAACACTAGATATCTACACAAAGTTAGAGAAAATAGTCTTGGAAGATGAAAGCAGCAGCGTACATTCCAGACACAAGACCTGTAATGAATGGATGTGAAGCGGGAGAAGAAATTTCTTCTTTCCTGTCATACAGAAGAGTTGGCGATGGGTTGTTACATGGATGATGGAACAATGGTTAGAATTATCAAAAACCTTTGAGTATGTGGTGATTGTCACACTGCAACCAGGTATATTTCGAAAGTTGTTGAGAAAGAAATTATTGGTATGTGCACAGACCATTTCCACATTTCAAGCATGGAAAATGTTCCTGTGGAGATTATTGTTGACTTAAAGTGAATCAAACTATAACATATGCTTGCACAGTAGGGGTTGCAGTGCAGTGATGTTCCTGCCAAAGAGTGGATTGGATTTTTTGCCAGATGTTATTGTTCCCAGTGGCCTCATAAACATGTATGTAAAACATGGACAGGGCCCAGATCCATGAAAGCATGCTAGAAAATATTTGCAAAACCTTGATGGGGCTCAAATGCTATGTCACAGTTGTCCTGTGTGTGTTGAAACTCCAGAGAAGGGTAAGAAACACTAAGTTACTAAAGTGCTGTAACTTCTTGGCAAGCATTCAATAATACAAATCCTCAACCCCATCCAAATATAGAATAGACATTCAAATTGTGAGATTATATATGCCAACTGAAAGTGGGATCATTACTGTTAGTGCTAGTTGAGCTACAAGAATACACATCAAGAGCTGCCAATTGAGCCTTTGCAAAATATGTCCTGGAGGCTCAAATTGGATTTTGAAAGTGCTCCAAAGGAAAACACTTGCAGTATGGGTTTCCTGATGAGTAAAGGCACATCTTTTGATTCTCTTGAAACTTAAAGACCCATATGTTAATTTTGAACGTCAGCTAAATGTTTTTTTTTCCTTTAATAAAATGATTGAATTTTTTTATTTTTTGAACTTCAGCTAGATGTTTATTTTTCTTTTCATAAAACAATTGAATTTTTTTTTCTATAAAATATCTCTGAAGTAGAGAGCTTGAATATTACGTCATGTGTACTGTATAGTATGAGCATCCAATCAAGCCACCAGAAATCATTATATTATCTGTTCTCATTTGGGCTCGGGAATTGACGGTTTATACCCTTTTTTTTGTGCTCTAGGCTTTTTTTTTGTGGCTTTAAGGCCCACAAGTTGATGACCTCCTCGTTGTTTTTTAGGGGATGCTATGAGCATCAAGCCATGCCTAGCAAGCCTTTAGTTTAGTCCTTAAAATGTCTGTCAGGTTATTTTCTGGAATTTGTGATTTAGATTTGTCCTATTGTTGATTTTTACACCCAGAAATTGATGGTTAGCATTTTAGTTTTTGTGCTATTGGCATCATGTCATGCCTAGAAAGCATGTGTTTTGATTGCAATAAGTATAACGTGCCATGAATCATGATATCAAAATAAGTAGATAATACTATAATGCAAACAAAAACTACAAGTCTCCCTGCACCCACAATAAAGAAGATTCCATTGCGTCCCCCCGCAATAAAGGAGACTCCGTCGCATCCCCCTGCACCCGCAATAAAGGAGACGTTTTGCTGTCTCGGAGATGACTCGCCGTCTTGGAGACGTCTCACCGTCTCCGGCAGAGTTGGCGCTCTAAGTGGTGCTGCCTGAAAGGCCCAGATGCTGTCCCCCTGTCCCAGGAACGTCCCCGTCTCCAAGATGGCCCAGTTTTTGGGGGGGGGGGGGATGCGTCCTCGTGTTACACTGCTTTTTATAGAGAAACCTACCTGTTATGCCAATTTTAATGGTCTTTTCTTTTTAGGTGAAGAAACATATCTTATTTAGGTTTTCCTTACAATTTTTTTCTGAAAGAGATGAATTGTTTTTTCTGAAGTAGGTTTCACTAATAACTGAATCACCGACCTTAATTTTTTCCATGGTACAACATGATTATGCTTTACTCTGAGAATATGTTTCATATAGTGGGATTGCCAACATAGAGCCTGCTCCCCTTGATTGACCTAAAATTCTATGGCAACCGGTTACCCACCCGTTAACATTGGCTCAGATCTTGCTAACGGCTAAACCCCCGGTCCCAATGCCCAGTTCGGAGTTGCTAGCATGCAGGCATGGTCCAATAATTATCCATGAATTTCAATATACTGATTCACAACAACTATAACTCCATATATCATATTTGCTTGGTATTCATTTGTACATTGATAGCAACAAATTATTATTCATATGCTGTAACAACCTCTTGAATGGCTTCCATAGACATGGCCATAAGATTACAGTGTTGTAATGGTCACCTAAATCTTCTGCATAAGCTGTAGTGTGCTAGTTTGTTTGAGTCTGAAGTTGAAATCTTTAGGAAATTTGATATAATAACTGTGGGTTATTCATGCCTGTATCTTGATGACAAATGATTTAGCATTTCGTCCTCTTTCTCTATCATTACATGTTCTGTCATGCATGTTAATAATCTTCAAAACCTGTTTAACTTGTGTGCTGGTATTGTGTCTAAGACATCAGATTTGCCCATTGTTTTTGTCACCTCTTAGTGAATAGTGGCTTTAGTGGACTGCCACAATGCATTCTACTATCTCCTTGGATCTGTTTTTATTGTGATGTGATGTTGAAAGTCATTATATTCAGACATATTAACAAATAATAACACTATAAACAACCATGCCATATTTGATGCTTCCTTTTGCTTTTCATAGACAAGGTGCTATCATGGCTTCCATAATAGACTTCACTATCTTATTTCTCTTCCTTATTAATATGTAGCTGTCCCTTCGTGAACTTGCCCTTTTCTCTGTGGACTCCCAATAATCAACAGTCATAAGACTTCTGAAACTTGTGAGTTGTCCTATGCTTCCATCTGTGACTGTGGTTTTCTCCATTAATGACTGTCTTTTCTTGACTGTGTTCTATTAAACAGTTTTTTGATGGGTTCTTTGCCTTACTGATACACTTGCAAATCACAATGTCCTCACAAAGCTTTTGAACATTCCAATCAGATCTCGTGCATTGAGACCATTTCTAAGTTCCTTCTGCTTTTGGAGCTTGTCACTTATCTCTCGATGCTATTATGTTTATACATTGAGATCAAGAAAATGCAATAAGAAGTTTCACCACTATGAACCAAGACAGTCATACAGGGGTATCTGTCCTTTGAGGCAAAAAAAGGTATTCCTTCTCCCTTATTCTCACATTCTTGACTGACATACTGTCATTCCTTTCATGAATTGTGTTTGGTCTTTCTCTCATCTTCACACTTCCATCTTTTCAGGATATCCGACCTCACTATTTTGTCTGATTGCCCTTTCATTTTGCTATCATTATAGTCATGATCATTAAGCACTATCCAATATTCTTGTAGATCTCGTGTGTGGTTTCTTTCTGCTACAAGAACTCTGCTCTTTTATCTTTGCTTCATAACAGTTCATAAAACCTCCTAACCACCTATAAAAGAATCAGAGTGTACGCCCTATTTAATTTATCTCTCAGTGGTTGCTTGTTTATCAAATTCTTACTTATTGTCACTTTTCTTTGTTTTTGTCCACAAATTCATAGACAAATGGCTTCCCTGTTTACCTTAAATTTTGTCCTCTTCATAGCATTCCATTTATATGACCATCTTTTAAATCTACTTTCTCTTTATACCTTCTATCTTATGCATAAACTGATGTCTTTAAACTTGGGATAAAATAAAGTCCCAACACTTCTTTACCTCAAGTTTGAAGGGATAATTGGTTTTAATGCCACGAGTGTTCTTTATATTGAATGATCTTTTTGCTTTTGAATATTGAGTCCTCTGTTGACTTTCTTTGTTTGTTAAAGCGTAAACAGTTTGTTATGTATGTGTTTTCTTTTCTATATCAAACATGTTGTAACTTCACTTTACATGTACTCCATTATGATCTAATTTATCCTCATAAGAGAAACTTGTTAGAAACACTATTTCCTCTACATAAAATAAACTTATTTATTCTGATATTACCAATGACATGTCATCAATAATTTATATTGGCAAAAATTTCAGTCAAATAAATATTGAAAAAGTAATAACATTTTCAAGAAAATATTGAGAACCCTACCCAGAAAAGATGCATTGAAATATATCAGGATATTTTAAAAATAGTTCTGACACTAATTGTCTTCACAGCTGTGGATAGCCTAGTTCTTTTTGAAATAACAACATTAATAATTGCTTTTGTCCCATGGCAGCAGATGTAACTGCTCTTCAATAATGGCAGGTCAAACTTTAAGTTCACCAGCTACTTACACCATTCAAGGTGCATAACTCATTTATAAAAGTTCTAGATTAGAATGACCAAAAACTTGCGAGCCTGATGCCTATAGGAAAGAACTTTTTGACACTGATATTACTCATAGCATATCACCAGTAATTAACATTGGTGATAATTTCAGTCAGAGATAAGTATTAAAAATTAAATATTGAAACTTCAAATGTCAATTCAACAACAGGAAAACTGAAAAGATTAACTGTTTGATATTGCAGGGTGAATGTTTTTGATTAAGTAAAACAATTTTTTTACAGGGGTGCTTGAAATCCACCAGTTAACAACAAAATACTACTTAAAGTCCAATGCTAGCACCAAAGCAACATAAAACAATAGGCCAAACCAGGCCTCCAGAACTAAACAAAATAAAAAAACAGCCACAAAGAGGACTAGACAGACAAAAACCACCAAAAGTGAGGGAATAGACAAAAAACCAGAAGCACCAATCAGGGCACCGTATCTTTGACCAACTTTGCAGTCTTGAGCTCCAGCTCTCCCATGGTCTCTGCCATGACAGTCTTCAAACGAATATCATTTGGAGACTCCTCCTTTTCCCTCTTCCTCTTGTTTGATCTCCTTCTTTTGCTTGGGCTCTCGTCCTGAAGGAAGTCACCTTCATCTGTTACCCTGATTTCCTCTTTGTCCTTTTCCTCCTTCCCCCTATTGCTTTCCTCCAACATCAAGTGCAACCGAATTATATTATCATTTAATCCTTTTATAATGTTGAGGCTTTGGTTAGCAGAGCTATGAAGAGAACTCTCCATCCTTTCCACTCTTTTTTCTATGTATGTAACCCTCGCATCTAGCGTGCTTATTCTAATAGTCCCGTCTCCCCCTTCCTTCCTTTCTTGCCCCTGCGTCCTAAGCTTTATCTCTTCAATTTCATGGAAAATCCACTTTATAGACCGGAAATTAAAGAGATCAAATTTTCACAATCCATTGTATTGTACTGATATGTTTATGGATTTGATTGTGTTATGATTTTTACCATCAACGTTTCAAATCGAATCACACTACGTGATCCATCATCAGGATGAAGAGCAAGAGATGCAAAACAAAGTAGGTTGTAGATAGTGATTGACCCAAAAGATAAAGGGACCAAAGCAAGAAATATTGCATACACCCTAAGGTTGAAGAATGAAAATAAAATAAAATAAAAATAAGAAACAATAATAGGGTAGAGAGGACACAGGGCCAAAAGGAACACATTCCAAGGACAAACTAGAAAAGAATTAGAAACTAAAAAAGCACCAATTGAATAAAGTGTTGAATTTTTTTATATTAACATGTGATGATATCAATACTATATAAGAACATATAAAATATGATAATAACTAAGAGTGTGCCTTAAATTATATATTGACGAAAGATAACAAGAATATAATAAGATATATCATATATACATTGGCAAAAGACGTAAAATGGACAAAGATGATAAATACATGCTTATATATATATATATATATATATATATATATATAATCTAAACAAATAATGTGTGTGTGTGTGTGTGTGTGTGTGTGTGTGTGTGTGTGTGTATTTAATACTATGTGTGAGTGTGTGTATTTATATTATGTATGAGCTATATATGTATTTAATACTATGTGTAAGTGTGTGTATTTATATTGTGTATGAGCGCAAGCAAATATATATACATGAAAAAGTATATATGTATGCTTATATATAAATATATGCATGTGTGTGTATGAGTATACATACATACATACATACATACATACATACATACATATATAACTTATATATATGCGCTTATATATAAATATATGTGTGTGTATAAATGTATAAATAAATATATATGTATTTATATGTATATGTACATATGTGTGTGTGTGTGTGTGTGTACATAACTCTATATATTAATATACATACAGTATAAGTGTGAACAAAATTAAGAGACAAAGACGAGGCAAAGAAACAAGGAGGAAATGAAAAAAAGAAAGAAATCAAACAAAGAGAAAAAACTTGAACACTAGAAGAACACCCAAGCCCAAGCCAACCAAAAGGTGGTGTGTGAGAAGTGCACCTCTAGGAGCTAGAGGGATTGCTAAGCGTCAACTTGAACCTAGACACCTAGAAAGACCACTCCAGTACAATCAAGAAGAGCCACACCACAAGCAAGAACCAACAAGAAAAAAAGAATCACAAAGGAGCAAAAACCACCAAGAAGGTGGAAGGTGAGGTGTGAGCCAATCGAAGCACAAAGGGAGAAGAACAAAGAGAGAATAGGAAACCCACCCGGTGGGTGGATGGGGAGAAAACAAGTAGGAAGGAGAGGGGGGAGAAAGAGGAAGGTCAACCTTCATAATGTTGGTATCTGTCTTGCAAGGCCAACATTAGCTGCCAAGAGGGGTTAAGGATCCAACCATCATCGCAATTAAGGTTGATGGGGTGGTTGTAAATCTTGACAACTTCTTTGAGTTTCCTTTTGAAGTAGTTCTCCTCATTGGCAAGGACTTGTGTGTCTTCCAAGAAAAAGTGATGCTTGGTTGAGGAGTGCTGAGCTAAGGCCGATTTGCACACTCTATCGTGTCTAATGTCGACAACGTGCTCTTTAATCTGGGTGCAGAATGAGCGGCCCATTTTACCAATATAAGGTGTGCCATAGGAGCAAACCACTTTGTAGACCCCAGAGTTATAAAAAAGGTCACTAGAGTCCTTGATGGGTGGAATGTGGTCTTTGAGCTTGGAGAGCGTTTTGAAGGCTACATGCAGACCTTTCTTGGTCAAGATCTTGGAGATTTTTTGGGAAAGGCCTTCCATAAAGTGCAGAGAGGCATTCAACACAAGAGGGGGTAGAGAAGGTTTGGGAACAAAGAGGGAGTGGTGGAAGGACTTGGCTTGGTTGAGAGCCCTAGGTATTGTCTGGGAGAATATCCATTGAGCCTAAAGACTTGGCAAAGGTGGTCGAGCTCAAGGCTTAAGTAATCAAATTATCACAAATTCTATAGGCTCTCAATGCAAGGGTCTTGAGAATGCCCAATTTTTGGCTTGGATGGTGGTGGGAGGTGGAGTGTATGTACAAGTTTGTGTGAGTCGCCTTTCTAAACACACAATGACCAAGGGAGCTGTCAGGTTTTTTGATGAGAAGAATATCAAGGAAAGGAAATGATTTTCAAACTCTAGCTCCTTAGTGAAGGAAATACAAGGTGCTAATTTTTTGATGTGTTGGTGGAACTCCCCTAATTTATCATGCCGATGAGGCCAACACAATTAGTATCATCAACATAACACTTCCACCAGTTAGGTTGAAGAGGGAACGATCAAAGGGCCAACTCTTCAAAATGTTCCATATAAAGGTTGGCAATGACCAGGGAGAGAGCGAAACCCATGGCCAAACTGTCAACTTGCTCGTATGTGACCCCTTGGAAGGAGAAGAAAGTGGATTTAAGGCACAACTTAATCAAACTTGCGATCTCTGGAATGGTCTTATGCTTCACAATTTCAATTGAATTGGGAATTGGCACCTTTGTGAAGAGAGACAACATCGAAACTCACCAAGACATCATTACTATCAAGATGAACATCCTTGATGAATTTGATAAAGTGGGTCAAGTCTTTCACAAAGGAATCAAATTTGCCAACCAAGGGCGAGATTAATTTGGCAAGATGGGCAGCTAGAGGGTATGTGAGGGAGCCTATGGTGTCGACAATTGGTTTTAGGGGAATACCCTGCTTGTGAATTTTTCGGACACCAATGATGCAGGGAGTGACTTCCCTAGAAGGGACTAACCTCTTTTTGATGTTAACACCAAAGGACGAGGCCAAGGCACTGGCTTTGACTTTTTCAAAAAATTTGGCATAAGGGGTACAAGACAAGGTTTTGTAGCTACAAGAATCAGCCAGAAGGTCAAGCATCTTTGCAACATAATCTTGCTTGTTCATGATGATAGTAGCATTACCCTTGTCCGCTTTGGTGATTACAAAGTCATTGTGACACAACAAACTTTTGAAAGAAATGAACTCCGCTTTGGAGATGTTGCGCCTAGGAGGTTTGGCATGCCTCAAAGCAATTGTGCAATCTTGCCTAATTTCTTCGATGATATCATTAGGGAGAGCACGGATGGCATTCTCAATCTACATAAGAAAGTCAATGTGCAAAATGTTATGAGGTGCCACCGTAAAATTAAGACCTTGTTTCAAAAGGTTAAAAGAATGGGGGTCAAGGGTGACATTCGATAAATTGATGATTAGTTTGCTATCCCAATTGTGCACCAAATTAGAAGAGTGGGAAAATGGGTTGGGAGAGACACACATCAAAGAATCTAAGGTGGGAGATGGAGATGGAGGAGAAGCTGACTCCCTCCGTACAATCTCACTCAATGGGTGAGTGTGAGAGGGGCCCAAGGTGGGTGAAGGAACAAGGCTAGAATGGGTTGGTTGACCTTGATTAAGGTGGTTAGAAGCTACTACAGGTGTCACAAGGTCAAGGGTGGCGAGTTAACACGACTTGAGGTCACATCATTGTGTGACACATTGTCAAGAGGGGATCGAGGTTCACCAACTAAGGGACTTTAATGTAGCTAATAATGCATGATGTAACAAAAACACCATCAAAAGGAGGCATCGAAGGCACACCAATAGAAGAAGATGTACTTGAGCTTGTAAGAGAAGACTTATTGAAGGGATTTGACCGTTGCGAAACTCCTACCTGCGAAGGGGGGCCTCAATGGTCAATCTGTTGTGGAGTGTCGAGCCTTTGTGATGCCTTTGGCCTGGAGGGAGGAGAGATGGGTGGTGGGCACTTGAGCACCTAAGGAGATGAACTGGCATGCCATTAACTAGGTGTATCTAACACATGGGTCATGCCATCTATAACGGGTGTCTGATGAGGTATATTTGGTGAAGTGGAGGCCCTGCAGAGATGATTGGTTGCCTAGTTCAGCATGGGCTCATTGTGCATAGGGGGTTGTGCCCATGAACGATAGAAGATTGAATAATACTTCTGAGGGTTGGAAATCCCTTGACAATGATGTATCTTGTGTGTCATTGCCTCAAATTTCTTTTTTTGTTTGCTGATACATTCCTTTTGCCACCCCAATGCTTTGGCATGTGATGAAGTGTCTAGCTGATTCCAAAGGTCCGGTGATAAGGAGCAAGCAAGCTTTAGATGCAGGGGGAGCAATCTAGCATTGAGATGATTTATTGATCTTGTCATGGATTGAATGAAAAATCTGAGAAGGGAGAGACCTACATGCAAGAAAATCTGCTTGGTGTATACACCCCACAAGTGGTGTTTGATCCTGATAAAGGAGGGGATCAACTGGGAGTCCCGACATCTTTTGAGAAAATCCAAATTTGCGACCTTTTTCATAAGCTTAATCATATATAATTTAAGGCACTCTCAAATGTCACCCTTGACCCCCATTCTTTTAACCTTTTGAAATGGGGTCTTAATTTTGTGATGGCACCTCATACCATTCCACACATTGAATTTCTTGTGGAGATTGAGAATGCCATCCGTGCTCTCCTTAATGATGTTGTTGAAGAAATTTGACAGGATTGTGTAGTTTCTTTGAGGTGTGCCAAACCTCCTAGGCGTAACATCTCCAAAGGGGAGTTCATTTCTTTCAAAAGTCTGTTGCGTCACAATGACTTGGTAACCATGACCAAAGCGGACAAGGGTAATGCTACTACCATCATGAACAAGCAAGATTATGTTGCCAAGATGCTTGACCTTTTGGCTGATTCTCGTAGCTACAAAACCTTGTCTCGTACCCCTTGTGCCAAAATTTTAAAAAAAGTCAAAGCCAATGTCTTGGTCCCGTCCTTTCATGTTAACATCAAAAAGAGGCTAGTCCCTTCTAGGGAAGTCACCCCCTGCATCTATGGTGTCCCAAAAATTCATAAGGAGGGTATTCCCCTAAGACCAATTATCAACACCGTAGGCTCCCCTACGTACCCTTTAGCTACCCATCTTGCCAAACTAATCTCGCCCTTAGTTGGAAAATTTGATTCCTTTGTCAATGACTCAACCCACTTTATCGAATTCATCAAGGATGTTCAGCTTGATAGTAATGATGTCTTGGTGAGTTTCGATCTTGTCTCTCTCTTCACAAAGGTCCCAATTCTCAATTCAATTGAAATCGTGAAGCGTAAGACCAATGCAGAGATCACAAGTTTGGTTGAATTGTGCCTTAAATCCACTTTCTTCTCCTTCCAAGGGGTCATATACGAGCAAGTTGACGGTGTGGCCATGGGTTCCCCCTTCTTTGCGATCATTTCCAACCTTTATATGGAACTTTTTGAAGAGTTGGCCCTTCGATCGTTCCCTTTTCAACCTAAGCGGTGGAAGCATTATGTTGATGATACTAATGTGTGTTGGCCTAATTGGCTTGATAGATTAGAGGAGTTCCACCAACACATCAATAACTTAATGCCTTATATTTCCTTCACCAAGGAGCTAGAGTTTGAAAATCAATTGCCTTTCCTTGATGTTCTTCTCATCAAAAAACCTAATGGTTCCCTTGGTCGTCATGTGTTTAGAAAGGCGACTCACACAGAGTTTTACATACACTCCTCCTCCCACCACCACCCAAGCCAAAAATTGGGCATTCTCAAGACCCTTGCATCGAGAGCCTATAGAATTTTTGATAATGATTACTTAAGCCTTGAGCTTGACCACCTTTTCCAAGTCTTTAGGCTCAATGGATATTCTCCTAGACAAATATCTAGGGCTCTCAACCAAGCCAAGTCCTTCCACCATTCCCTCTTTGTTCCCAAACCTTCTCTACCCCCTGTTGTGTTGAATGCCTCTCTCCCCTTTGTAGAAGGCCTTTCCCAAAAAATCTCCAAGATCTTGACCAAGAAAGGTCTACATGTAGCCTTCAAACCCCTCTCCAAGATTAGAGATGACGTTCCACCCATCAAGGGCTCTAGAGACACTTTTTCTAACTCTGGGGTCTACAAAGTGGCTTGCTTCTGTGGCACACCTTAGATTGGTGAAACAAGCCACTCATTCCACACTCGAATCAAAGAGCACGTTGTTGGCATTAGACATGATAGAGTGTGCAAATCAACCATAGTTGAGCACTTCTTCTTGGCCAAGCATCACATTTGCTTGGAAGACACACAAGTCCTTCCCAATGAGGAAAACTAATTCAAAAGGAAACTCAAAGAAGTTGTTGAGATTTACAACCACCCCATCAACCTTAATCATGGTGATGGTTGGATCCTTGACCCCTCTTGGTAGCCAATGTTGGCCTTGGGGGACAGAGACCAACATCATGAAGGTTGATCTTCCTCTTTCTCCCCTCTCTCCTTCTTGCTTGATTGCTCCCCATCCACTGGGTGCGTTTCCTATTCTGTCTTTGTTCTCCTTTTGTGCTTCAATTGGCTCACACCTCACCTTCCACCTAGTTGTTGATTTTTTCTCCTTTGCGATTCTTCTTTTCTTGTTGGTTCTTGTTTGTGGTGTGGCTCTTCTTGATTGTACTGGAGTGGTGTCTAGGTTTAGGTTGACACTTAGCAATCCCTCTAGCTCCTAGGGGTGCATTTCTCACACACCACCTTTTGGTTGGCTTGGGCTTGGGTGTTCTTCTATTGTTTAGGTTTTCTCTGTTTGTTTGATTTGTCTTCTTCTACTGTTTATATTTTCTCTATTTGTTTGATTTCTTTCTTTTTTCATTTCAATCTTTTCATTTCCTTCTTTTTTCTTTGTTTTGTCTTTTGTCTCTTAATTTTGTTCACACTTATACTGTATGTATATTAACATTTAGAGTTATGTACATACAGACACACCCACCCACACATGCGCGCGCGCGCACACATACACACATATGTACATATACATACATACATACATACATTTGTTTATACAAACTTATATAAATACACATATACTTTTATACATACACATACACATATTTATATATAAGCGCACATATATATAAGTAGGCACATATATACATACTTATACACACACACATAATATTAATATATACATATACATATATTTATATATACATACACATACATATATATGTATTTATATGTACATATATAAATACACATATGCATATACATATATACTCTTATATGCATGCACACATATATTTATATATATTTGCTTGCACTCATACACAATATAAATACACACACTCACATAGTATTAAATACACACACACACACACATAAAGGCATGTATTTATCATATTTGTCCATTTCACATCTTTTTCCTATGTATATATGATATATTTTATTATATTCTTGTTATCTTTGGTCAATATATAATTTGAGGCACACTCTTAGTTATATCATATTTTATATGTTCTTATATAATATTGATATCATCACATGTTAATATACAAAAATTCAATACTTTATTCAATTGGTGTTTTTTTAGTTTCTAATTTTTTTCTAGTTTGTCCTTGGAAAGTGTTTCTTTTGGCCCCTTGTCCTTTTGTCTACTCTATTATTGTTTCTTATTTTTATTTTATTATATTTTCATTCTTTAGCCTCGGGGTCTGTGCAATCTTTCTTGCCTTGGTCCCTTTATCTTTTGGATCAGCCATTATTTGCAACCTACTTTGTTTTGCATCTCTTGCTCTTCATCTTGATGATGGATCATGTAGTGTGATTTGAAACGTTGATGGTAAAAATCTTAACACAATCGAATCCAAAAACATATTAGTGCAAGAGCGGAAATTGTTCACCGTATTGTTGTAGCCATTGTTTAGGAGGTTCCCTTGCATTACCGATTAGAATCACCACAGTTGGGTCAATGAGTTCCTCCAACTGAATTTTTCCATCCCTTCCCTCCAATACCTCTAGATCAATATGTTCTCTTACCAAACCCATTTTCGCTGTGCTTGTTTCAAAGCTCCTCCATGCAGTTTTCCTGCCCTTTGCACCAAGAGTACAAGTGGCTGTTTCTAAACCATACTCCTCTTTGTTCTCCCCCTAAGCTTCGATATTGGTCTCCTTCCCCTTACCATGTGCCTTGTCTGCTTCCTTATCTCCACCCCTCCTCCTTATTATAGGGTGAATGTTTACAAGTATAGTTTTGTGATTTTTGATCAAATTTTTAACATTAGTGCATTTGTTGGATTTGTTTGAGTTTGGGCTTAATCAAAACAAAAGATAGGTATCACATGATCACCTTTTCTCAGTTGTATGGTCTTGTTTGTTCTCTGTATAAATCATATGACTCTTGTATCCTATTTTCTAAACCTTTGAAAGATAAATTTTTGTATCTTGTTTGTTCCATATAATCTAAGACAAATTCTTGAAATGTTTAAACTTGCTAGGATATTCAATGAAAGTTTGTCACTTGGAGATCTTTTTATATATATAAATTCTGATGGCAACCTTGCCAGTTATACAAAATTCAATGTTTTTAATCATACTAGTTATTCCTTATGTAACTTGTGTGTCTCACTCCAATCTTCTTACTAAAAAAATATATTCTTGAATCTTTTTTTATAGTGTGGAGCAAGATATATTTGTTGGAATTATTATGGATAGAAATCTACATCGTCCAATATTAACAAAAGTGATTTTAGGAGGTTTACAAAAATGTTGTCACAAAATGACATACAAGATTATGATATATATTCCATAAATGAAGAGTTCATTGGTTTTGTTCCAAGTACTCAAATAATGAATGAAACATCCATCTTCGATGTTTCTCAAAATATAGAGAGGGGAATGAAGAAACAATACCATGTACTTCATTTGAACAATAATCAAAAGTTTAAGAAAAAACACCTATGGTTTCTTCTACACAAAAAAGAAGGACACGATGGACCATTTTGGACACCATAGTCCTCATAGAAGCAAAGTGTAATGAGAAACTCACACTTTCAAATGGCGGGCCAATAAAGAAGGCTACAACATCTACTGAAAAGTGGAAAATTGTGGAGGAATATAGTTCTCATCATGGAGTCTTTCAGACACCAAATCAATGTCAAAACCAATGGAAGCATGTTTTGCCAAACTACAAGAGAATCATAGACTATGAGTTACATATTCCCTCTGGCCATGATAGTTATTGGAATATGATAACTAGAGAAAGAGCATAAAATATTTCTGGCAGGATCAATAACCTAGCCATGATAGGTATTGGAATATTCTAGGATAAAAAAGATCATCCTCTTTGCTATCAATTTTTAAAATTGAATGAAGCAACAAAATTAATTCTCCAATTCTCTTTACCTCACTCTTGAGCTTTTTGGGGCTATTAGAAGATAAATTGTTTCATTAGTTATAAACAATTGTGAATTTCTCATTTTTAATTTATATATTGAAGCTAACAGATTTAGGAATTTTGTGAACGAGAACAATACTCATTGTTTTTGTCCAAATTACTAAGAAAATATGATAATCTGTATGTCTACATTGAAAGATCAAGTCCATAACGTTTGGTCTGAATTACTATGGCACATGTAGACATATATTATGATGATACAATTTGAGATTAACAATACATAATCAAATCAGGTCTATTGAATATCCAAAGGTTGTAACCCTTTGATGGAAATGGATATTAAATTATATCTTCTAAGGAGGGAAAGAGAGAGATTAAATAAGATTTATTTGATCAAGGAGATCAAACTAAGAATGTCTCTATTCCACTTATAGTGATGATTAGTAAAACCAAAATATATAATGTGACAAATTTTGACATTATTATGAAAAAAAATCATTCATATATTGTTTTTGTTTCTTAAATCAATACAATCAATTTATACCTTCCATTATCACCAATTATATTTAATAAAAAAGTTTATTAATAATATTTAGATTATAACAATAAATATGAGGCTTAATGTTTTCAAGGTCATATGAATAGATATCAATTGTTATCAAGCTTGTATGATGAGATTTGAAAGAAACTTTTATGTGGCTTTCAAGATGAGGACAATTTCCTATAGCACTAATACACATTATACTGGTGTAATTCAGTCCATAATGCTAATCTGCATCTTCTACAATGGACAAATCCATTTCATTCATGTTAATGCAGGGCTTCGTCATGCTAAAGTTTAAAACCTTGGTCAATAGCAATTGTGCTGAAGTTTCATATTCCTAATGATTTGCAGGGACCACAATTCTCAAAGCAATCAAATTGGCTATTAGTCCCTCTACTGAGATTGTTTATGGGAAAAGTTCGGATATGGGCCACCAACTTTGTTTTTGAGAGAATATTATTGTTTTTGAGATAGTATATTATGGAATAGGTAAAGCGTAAACTTTGAGGATGGCTTGTGCATGAGAGAGACTTTGAAGATGGTTGATGCATGAGAGAGACTTTGAGGATGGCTGGTGCATGAGAGAGATCAAGGTTCCACTCTTATGCTCTTTCCCTGCCATGAAATGATGGAAGAAATTCCATACCTCTTGGCTATTTCTTTGTACATGTACTCCACTTTGAATAGTGTAGTTTGTAGGATTTAAAGAATGCCTGCTAATGTTCTTTATTTTTGCAATTTGATAAGGAAATCATGATTTATAGTATGAAAAATTTTAAGGTTTTCTTCAATGTGTTTTTCAGCAACACATTGATAAGGAAAATCATGATGAAAGCAAAGAAATTCAGGGCACTCTATACCAGTGATAAGGACATAATCTGTGGAAAAATTAAAATCACAAACCTAAAATTTTGCTCCGTACAAGAAGGTTCTGAGTACTAGTTTTTCTCAACAGCAATGGATGTTGGGTGATAGGTACAAGGTGCCAAGTGAGCTCAACATAAGATGAAGCCAAGTGAACTCGGCACACAAAGCAACTCAGCAAGTGTATGTTGAGTGAGCTCAATAGTGTGGATGTCGAGTGAGCTTGGTCACCACTATAGGGTGGAGCTTGGTAATAGGGGATGTCGAGCGATCTCGATAGTAAGAAGAGAGTTCGGTCAAAGTCTAGACCGAGTGGGAAATATAACAGACTGCCATTAAAATGCAAAGAACAAAAGGATGAAGCTTTCAAACATGAAATTTTCAAATGCAAAAATATTATGCAATGAAGAATAGAAGAAGGTAACACCAAAGATTTGTATGCCTTCTTGCTATTCAAATATGGTAAACTATTACAAGAGCTAGGAGCATTTGGCTTCAACTAGAAAACCCTAAAATAACCCTAAAATCTTCAAACTAGTAAAACTTAAAACCTTAATCTTTAAACTTACAGCTCTAATGGCTACATACAACAATGCTTGGAGCAATCACTACTTCATAGGACAAATCTAATAAATAACAAACTTATAGAATGACAAGAGAAGAAACACGTCCAACTGCAGGCATGAAACAAACTTCCTTTTGTCTTCTGAATGACTGGATCTATTGATTGATTTCTTTCTTCTTCCTTCTTTGGTCTACTCTAATCTGATCACTTTTTCTTCAACTAATTAGTTGAATGGATCAGATCATTCCTTTTTGTATCTTGCCAAAAATGGTTCCCCCTCTTTTCCAAATTTGAAAACTCACCTACTGAGCATTAAATTTTTTGATTGTTCTGTAGGCCATTAGGTGGTAGGTGGGCATTTGGCTCCAGAGGAAAACATCTAGTTGCATTTAATATTTCAACACTCCCCCTTTATCCTGAGTCAAACAAACAAGGATCACTATTGATCCAAATCAACTACACCAAGACACTTTCTTAGGTGTACAAAAGTTCCAATTCCTAATGGCTTTGTGAAAATGTTTGCTAGCTGCTGCTTAGACTTACATAATTCTATTTTGATATCCCCATTCTCTACCAACTCTCTAATGAATTGATATCTAATCTCTATATGCTTGCTTCTCCCATGGAAGATTGGATTCTTGGACAATGCAATTGATGAGATATTGTCACAATAAATTTTGGTTCCATCGTCTTGCCTTTCATTCAAATCTTTCAAGATCCTCCTTAACCAAATAGCTTGGCATGTTGCTGCATTTGCTGCTATGTATTCAGCTTCTACTATAGATTGAGCAATAATAGGTTTTTTCTTGGATGCCCATGAAATAGCACCCGATCCCATACATAACATGTATCTAGAAGTTCTCTTCCTATCAACTAGACTTCCAACCCAATCACTGTCTATATAACCCACCAACTTGAAATCATTTTTTGCAATATACAAAATTCCAAATCCCCTGGTACTATTCACATACCTTAGGATCCTCTTTCTTGCCTGCCAATGAGAATCCTTTGGTGTTTCCATAAATTTAGAAATCAAACTTATTGCATGCATTATGTCTGGCTGAGTTGCAATCAAATACATTAAGCTTCCAACCATACTCTTGTATAGTGTTGGATTCACACTTTTGCCGTGATCTTCTTTGCTCAACTTCAGACCTACTACTATTGGTGTTGGGGTTGCCTTACTATTTTGCATTTTGAATCTCTCCAAGATCTACCTTGCATATTTTCCTTGAGAGATGAAGATGCCATTATGCATTTGTTTTACTTCTATGCCTATAAAGTACTTCAAGAGACCTAGTTCTGTCATTTCAAATTCATTTTTCATGGCCTCCTTGAACTCACCATTTAGGAAATTTTCATTTCCAGTGAAAATTAAATCATATACATACAAGAAAACAATCAAAACATTACCATTTTCTACTTGATGTAAAGTGTGGGCTCACCATTGCTTTTGCTAAAGCCATTGCTCATCAAATATGAGTCAACTCTACTATACCATGCCCTTAGAGCTTGCTTGAGCCCATATAGAGCTCTCTTCAATCTATAAACCTTGTTCTCTTCACCTGCAACTTCATAGCCAAGTGGCTACTCCGCATATACTTCTTCCTTCAATACACCATTTAGGAAGGTGGACTTTACATCCATTTGATATACCTTCCATTTGTGCTAGGCTGCAATTGCTATGATAGCACACATGGTTTCTATTCTTGCAACTGGAGCATATGTCTCATCATAATCTCTACCATACTGCTACTTGTACCCCTTGACCACTAAATGTGTCTTATGCCTATCTATTTTTCCTTCAACATTGCACTTGGTTTTGTATTCCCATTTCACTCCAATTACTTGTTTCTTGGGAGGAAAAATAGTTAACTCCCATGTCTCATTCCTTTCAATAGCATCTATTTCCTCATTTGTGGCATTACACCATTTCTCTTCACTCACAACTTCCTCAAAATAAATTGGGTCACTATGAGAAAATAGTGCGAAATTTACACTCTCATCATAATATTCATCATACCTTTCTTCTTGGTATATCTCCCTTAGACTTTTGGTCTTTCTTTGCAATAGGGAGGCGAGAGTGGGATCAAAATTTTTAGTATTACTACTGCTACTATTTTGCATACTAGCTTGTGGCTGTCTTGAAGTGCTTGGAGCTATTGCTTGACATGTTAAGGGTTGCTTCCCTTTTTTCCTTTGTCTGCAATCCATGTTTGCTGCTCCATCTTCTTGCTAATCACCAATGTCATCTTCTTCCTCTTCAATATTAGGCACTTTACTTGAAGTGCTTGAGGATTCATCTATCAAGCCATCCTATGACTAATTTTCAAGAAACTCCACATCTCTTCAAATGATGATCTTCTTGTCAATTGGATCATACAATCTATAAGCCTTTGATTTTGAGCTATACCCTGTGAAGATGCACTTCACACCTTTTTCATCCAACTTTTACCTTTTTTCCTTAGGCATATGTGCATATGCTACACATCCGAACACTCTCAAGTGCTAAACTGTCCATCTGCCCCTTGACCAAGCCTCTAGAGGAATCTTATCATGAATTGATTTTGTAGGACACCTATTGATCAAATATACTACTGTTGCTACAACTTCTCCCCAATATTCAGTTTGGAGCTCTTTTTCTTTCATCATGCTCCTTGCCATTCAAAAATGGTCCTATTTTTCCTCTCAGCCACTCCATTTTGCTGTGGAGTATAACTGGTTGTAAGCTCTTTTCTTATGCCATTTTTTCTGCAAAAATTTACAAACATATTGGAGGTATACTCCCCTCCTCTATCTAATCTAAGGACCTTTACATAATGTCCACATTCTTTTTCAGCCAAGGCTTTAAATTCAACAAATTTTTCAAAAGCTTCAGATTTATTCTTTAAGAAATACACCCATGTCCTACAACTAAAATCATTTATGAATGTCATAAAACAAGTACTCCCCCCAATAGAAGTAGTTTGCATATGGCCTACCAAATTAGAATGCACCAATTCTAATGGTGCTCTAGCCCTTCTAGAATTTTCAGAATTAAAGGGAAGCCTATGTTGCTTATCCAATATGCAAGCCTCACACTTGTCATATGAATTTACAATGCTTGGAAAACCATTTGCCATTCTTTTCTTGGACAACAAATTTAAACTAGAAAAGCCAAGATGTCCATACCTGAGATGCCAAATCTTAGAGGGGTCTTCAATCACACTCCTAAGAGCTGATTGCTGGTGTACTACCATACATGCATGCTTGAGAGGTGAAACACTAAATTGAGAAGAGAAATATGTCTCTATCCTCAATGGGAAAATCCGGTTCTTTGTCATTTGGACTACTGCAAGTAATCTATTACTCCCATCCTTCTCATGAATGACACACTTGTCATTTTCCATCAGCACCTTGTATCCATTTTGAATGAGTTGTCCAACACTCATCAAGTTGTGCTTCATACTTGGAGAAAAATCCACATTTTGTATTTTCTTCTTCTCACCTCGCTTGGTTCGGACCATAATAGATCCTTTGCCCACTATGGGAATGGCTCCATTATTTCCCATTTTAATTTTAGACTCAAAAGTCTTATCAATGAAAGAGAATAGACTTTCATTACCACTCATGTGGTTGCTACAACTATTGTTTAGGTACCATACCTCAGGGATTCCTTCTTCACCAATGTTACACATGATGAATGCTACGGGATTGTTTGCATTTCCCATGTTCACATTAGCCACATTAGCATTTTGCTTTGACTAATCACCCTGTTTCTTCCACCATTCTCTTACATAATGCCCATGTTTATGATAGTAGTAGCATTCAAGATTACTCTTATTGGAGTTGTAATTTTTCTTACCTCCTCTAGAGTTGTTTTGAGAAATGCTTGCTCCCTCTTGGTTGCTTTCTCTTCCTAAGATTTTTGCACCAACATTCCTTTGAACATTCCTTCCACGACCTCTATTTCTTGAGCCTCTACCAAATCCATTTCTACCTCTCCCCCCGCCTCTTGAATTCTCTTGAGCCTTGAAAGACTGCTCTTGGGAAGTAGTTGTTGATCTATTTATCTGGTGCTAATGGGTTTGAAGAGTTCCCATCAACTCATCCATAGTCAATGTGGTGAGGTCCTTTGCTTTCTCTATGGTCATGAAAAGATTGTCATATTTCTGAGGTAAACTCCTTAGTATCTTCTCTACAATTCTCTACTCATCATATTCTTCTGCATTTGATTTGAGCTGGTTTATCAAAGTGGAGATTTATGAGTTGAACTCTACAATAGGTTCATTGTCGCTTATCTGAAGGCTCTCAAACTCACCTCTGATCATCTGTACCTTTACTACTCTAGCCTTATCAGTTCCCTTGAAGTTTGTTTCAAGGATGTCCCATGCTTCCTTTGCATAATTTTCTCCTGCAATCTTAAAAAAAATTGTCTCTATCATTGCTAGCTCAATCAAACTTAATGCCTTTGCATCCTTTCTTCTTGACTCCTTTAGCTGAGTCTTTTGATTGTTGGTAAGGGCAGCATACTAAGTTGGGTCTATCACATCATTAAACCCATTTATCACAAACTCCCACAAATTATTTGCAATCATTATGGTTTTCATCTTCTTTGCCCATGTATTATAATTTTGTCCATTAAAGGATGATGGCTGCTACCATATCTTTCATGCATCTCCTACCATGTCAAATATCCCAGAAAATAAATGCCCTAACTCACTATGGATGTGGAGCCTCAAAGGTTTGATATCATGTGGAAAAATTAAAATCACAAACCTAAAAATTTTCTCGGCACAAGAAGGCGTCGAGCGCTAGTTTTGCTCAACACCAATGGATGCTGAGTGATAGGTAGAAGGTTCCGAGTGAGCTCAGCACAAGACGAAGTTGAGTGAACCTGACACACAAAGAAATTTGACAAGTGTATGCTGAGTGAGCTTAGTCATCACTACAGGGTGGAGCTCAATAACAGAGGATGCTGAGCGAGCTTGACAACAATAGTAAGAAGAGAGTTTGGTCAAAGTCTACACCGAGTGGGCAATATAACAGATTGTCATTAAAATGCAGAAAGCCGAAGGATGAAGCTTTCAAAATGAAAATTTCAAATGCAAAAATATTATGCAATGAAGAATAGAAGAAGGTAACACCAAAGATATGCATGCATGCATGCTATTCAAATATGGTAAACTATTACAAGATTTGGGAGCATTCGGCTTCAACCAGAAAACCCTAAAATAACCCTAAAATCTTCAAACTGGTAAAACTTCAAACCTTAAACTTTAAACTTACAGATCTAATGGTTGCATACAACAATGCTTGGAGCAATCATTGCTTCATAGGACAAATCCAATAAACAAAAAACTTACAAAATGACAAGAGAAGAAACCCATGCAACTATAGGCACGAAGCAAACTTCCTTCTGTCTTCTGAATGACTAGATTTGCTGATTGATTTCTTTCTTCTTCCTTCTCTACTCTGATCACTTCTTCTTCAACTAACTAGTTGAATGGATCATATCATTTCTTTTTGTCTTTTGCTAAAAATGTTTCCCCCTCTTTTCCAAATTTGAAAACTCACCTACCAAGCATTAAATTTTTTGATTGTTCTATAGGCCGTCAGGTGGTAGGTGGGCATTTGGCTCCAAGGGAAAATGTCTAGCTGCATTTAATATTTCAACAAGTCCTCCATCAGATAAAGGCTACAATATTCAAACTATTATAAAGAATCAAAAACTCTGGAAAAGTTGATTTTAAAGGGCAGCAATCTGTGATGATTTTTTGGCAAAACCATCTTCTCTAGATAATTTCTTTAAGATTTTTGTTTTTTGCAAATTGTTGGCTAATATTTTGCATACTGTACAATACTAATGAATAAGGAAAACAACAAATTTCCTTTCTCTGTTTTATGTCTTTAAGGTTGAAAATAAAAAGAAGAAACAAATAAGAATTCACAAATCAACATAATGGATTCTCAATACAGTTAAACAAAATAGATGTCAATCGCGCTCATAGCTATTAAATGACACACTATAAATAATAAATAATAATGTGACTACAAAAATGCTAGGCCTGTTATTATTGTACTATTGCATTCAGTTTGCCCAAGATTCAATTAGTTTGACATAAAATTATTTTTGAATTAAACACCTTTTTATGTTTAGTTATTTAATTATATATTTTATAAACTATATAAATTATACCATTGGTTCAATTCGTTTTGTCTGATAGGACCCCTTTTCTCAAAGTTGCTTCATATTGCATTTTTAGCGAAAAGATTTTCGGTATGTAGAGATTATTAACTATCCTTAACTTCATAAATGCTAATATTTTTCTTTTAACAAAATTCTGATATCCTTTACTAGTTTTATAAATATAAAATTTTAATAAACAATAAATTAATATAATGTTATATATTAATTTATATATATTTAAAAATATCAAGTATTAACATGTAAATTATTATATTTCTATTCTATATGAATCTTTATATCTTCATTGTATTTCATTAATATACTATAATACTTATATCACCTTTTCAATTTAATTATCTATTATTCAAACTAATTTCATTGTAAAAATAATTAAATGATATCATTTATTATTATTTCAAAATTTACATTTATTATGTTCAAGAAAATAATTAAACTATCTATAACATATACAATAAAACATAAAATATTAACTATAACTGGATATCTATTCAATTAATTATAATTATATATGTATTTTATTAATTATAACTACATTATAACTATAATAGCAAGTACACGCCACTATGTGGCACTTGTTTAGATTACTGTTAGGAGTAGAGAATGAAGCATAAATAAGATGTCACAAGTTTTTGCCAAGAAATTAGGTATGGAAGCTTGCACAACTGGCTTGAAAGTAGATGCCATAGCTCCCTCATCAAACAATGCAAAAATAGAAAATATTTCTAGTACCTAAAACAAAACCCCATTCATTATGAAAACAAGAGCAAGAGCAAGCAAGATATTTATTAGATAAATTAATATTTATTAGATAAATTAATTAAATTAATTATTAGATTTAAGTAATTTTGAATAAGTTCGATAAATAATACAACAATGTTAATATAAATTTTTTTTAAAAAAAGAATTCAATATTCAATTTAATTTTAATAATATAATCATGGAAAACTTTAAAGAATCAATTAATAAGTATAAAAAAAGAAAGAAAATATTTATGTTTGTATGTTATTGTGATTTTTTTTTGAATTATATATCGATTCATCAAAAAGGAGAAGTAGAATAGGAGAGTGGGCAAGCGGAGCCTCAACCCACCAAGTTCACAACAAAATAACTAATACAAAGTAGGATAGATCATTATAGTAGATAACAATTGTCAAGAATATAAACACCAAAAAGGAGCCAATAGCAGTCAGAGCAGGAAAATCACTATAATCTTCAATCTAGGAGGTCCATCCTCAAGCACCCTCCATCCAAACAACTTTCTTCCTTTCCACAATATGAGCAAATAATTCAAGTTTATCAAAATAGGCCCTCTAGTATTTCTGATTCCTTTAAGCAGATTTTTAAGAGCATCATCAAAGGTAGCCTGATTGCCCTCAATGCTAGCCCATTCAAAGCCATTTTTTATTTCGTAGATAAACATGGTGGCATGGCCATCATGGAGAAATCTTTGCAAATTCTCCTTATCTAGCTGCATCACATAAAAAACCTTTGAAATAATTCTAAATCATATGAGTTTTCTAAGAAACCCAATAAGAGCTCTGCAATTACCTTGAAAATTTTCCTTGAATTTCTAAATTTCAAAATAAACCAAAAGGATGTAAGAAGAAAGGATATGTCAGAAAAGGTTAGCATCTTTTTTGAGACCAAGAATAGATCTAGAAATGATATCAAAAGTATAAGCATGTTCAATTAAGGAAATTCCAAATAACATCCAAACTTCTTTGGAAAAAGAACAAATAGAGAAAATGTGCCTCATACTCTTAGGCATTTTACAAACAAGACAAGTATTCGAGCCACCTTGTTGAGTTCTAATAGGCAATCTTTCCAGAATGAGCTACCATTTGAAGCATTTAATCTTGGGGGAATTGGGGACTTCTAAAGTTTTTTTAAAGTTTTCTACCAGTCAGAGGGGTTAATAGTAGCATACCATATGGAATTAAGGTGATCCAAAATTGAGGAGTCAACATTAAGAACCTTATAAATGTATTTAGCTTTTACTTTAGGGAGGAGGGATCCATCATCCCAATGGAAGGTGAGGTATCTGTGGGAGTCCACATCAATGCTATGGGGAAGATTAAGAGGGTCACAAGCATTCGTAACCATGTTGAAAATTCTTTTGTGAGAGTCAGGAAGATCAAAATTACTCCTAAGCATTTGCCAGCTTATAAGGTTATCATTATCCAAGATGTCCATAAAACACTTAATCCCTTTACTATGCCAATATCTAGCATAACAACCTTGGGTAAAGGCAAGAGGTTTACCATTGTGGTGGAGGTTCCTCCAAATTGAACGTTCACCATGTAGAGAATTTTTGTAATCAAATCTAGAGTTATAAATGTAGCCACGAACATGTTCCCAAGCCCTCCAAATAGATTTGAAGATCCAAGTATCCTGGACAGAGACAAGAAAGGAACTAGCAACAAGATCACTAAAGGGGAGATTTTTCCAAGTTTTGGCCTATTTGGGGACATCAGATTGAATATTATTCTTAACTAACACCTTCCAAGGTTCCTAACCATCAAGGGCCTAGAAGATCCATTTAGCAGCAAGGGATATCCCTTGCTACTTGAGATCCTTCAATCCCAACCCTCCAAGTTTCTTGTCAGCATGGCACTAGCTCCAGTTGACAACATGGGCTTTTCTTTTTGCTTTCCCATCAGACCACAAGAATCTTCTAACAACCTTTTGAATTTCATAAACCTGGTAATTACTAAACATCCAAGCAAAGGAGTAATATATATTGTATGAAGAAAGGATCTTTTGATAGACTTGGATCCTTCTAGCAAGGGAAAGCACTCTATTATCCCATTTATTAAGTTTCTTACTAATTCTTTCCTTAATCCAAAGCCACATATCATTAAGGGAGGGGGAGATGGAGAAGGGAACACCTAAGTATCTAAAAATTTTGTGAGGATCACCCTAGGAGAATCTGGTCTGATGAAGCCAACTTGGGGTTCCTCATCCCACCCAAGAAGGATGGATTTAGAGTTGGAGATGTGGGCACTTGAAGCTTTCTCAAAGATATCAAGCTTTTGAGTAAGGTTATTAATGTTATGATTAGAGAGCTCAAGAAAAAGTGAAGTGTCATCAACAAATTGGATATTAGGAAGCTTAGAATCACTAGGAAGAATAATACCCTAAACTTTAGGAGATAGAGTGTCATCTCTGAGAAGGTAAAAAAAAGCATTAGAGGCAATCACAAAGAAGGCAAGGGCAAGAGGGCATCCTTTCCTAATGGAGCAGGAAAGGGGGATAGGTTGAGAAATATTCCCATTAACTTCAATAAGGGAAGAGGCATCTTTAAGGAGGAATTTGACATATCTACATAATTCATTAGGGAAGCCAAAAGCATTGAGCATGGTGAGGATAAAATCCCATTTCACTCTATTGTAAGCTTTTTCAAAATAAAAAAGAAACATGGAAGCATGCTGGTTAGAGGAATTGGCCCATTGCTTAGCTTCCCAACTATTAATGAGGTTTTCTAGGATATATCTCCCCTTGATGAAGCCCATTTGGGTGGAGCAGATAAACTTGGGGAGGATATTCACAAGACGGGAAGCAAGGACTTTAGCAAGAATCTTATAGGAGACATTAAGGAGTGTGATAGGGCACCCATTTTTAATGAGGGATTTATCTTCATCTTTTGGGACAATTTTATCAATGCCCATATTGATGAAATTCCCAAGGGTACCTGAGTCAAAGGCTTCAAAGTATGGGTCATATAGATATTTAGAAATCCAATCAATATTAACCTTATAGAATTTAGCAAGAAGGCCATCAGGGCCAGGGGCTTTATTATCTTTATGTGTAGTAATGACATTAGTAATTTCTTGGAGGGAGACCCTAGAGTTGAGCAAGAGGGCATTCACATCATATACCCTATTAAGAATTATTCCTTTGCATTTGTCCCTAATCACTTTAGAGGCATCATTCTCCTCCGAAGTAAACAGGGTTTTATAAAACTTTTCAAAAGAAACAATAATATCATTAATGCTAAGAAGTTCTTTATCTTCAATAACAATCCTATCAATCCTTTCCCTACTCTATTTTTGTTTCAAGAGGTTGAATAAGAGTTTGGATCCTTTATCACCATATTGAAGCCAATGTTTATGAGCTCTAAAGCAGGCACCCCTAACTTTGACTTGTTGATGCTTCCTCAAAGAATCCCTAGCTTGAGAAACTTGTTCAATAAGAATAGGGGAGGTGGGATTTAATTGGATTTCCCATTCAACAATGTGAAGCCAATCATAAAGGAGGTTCTTGTGAGCTTTATAATCCTTAGCCTTCTTTTGGCCTAAGGTTTGAAGAACTTTTTCCTAGGAGTTAACATTCATATTCTAGCGAGTAGTATGAGAGGGGAATTGAGTAAACAAGTTGAAAGATCTAACCATTCTAATGGTGGTAAGAGCATCTTGATCCTTCAAAAGCAAAGAGTTGAGGATAAATTTTTTATTATAGGGCTTGCAAAATTCAATAGAGTTCCTAAGATTAATATTAGATATGATGGGGAGGTGATCGAAGAGGGTAGAGTGGGTAGCAAAGACAAGAGAGTTTAGATGATTTTGATTTTTGAATTTAAAAAATAAAATAAAAATTAGCTTACCCTCCACTTTCACATTTTACATATCTTAGAATCATTATTCTAAATAAAATAAAATTGGCAATAAAACTAGTAGTTGTGAGCAAATTAGATTATTAATAATTTTCAATTTAAATAACATAATATTTACTAAAATCTTTTAAATAGATTAACAAATATTATTTATTTAAATTCAATTTATCAAATATGAAAAAAAAGTATTAAAAAAACCCACCAAAAAATCTATTATGAAAAATTAATAAGAGAAACATTAAAAAATATGAAAAAATAATGTCTCTAACTATTGATTAAATAAATTATAGAAACTAAAAACAACATTTAAAGAAAACACTAAACTAATATAAAAATAATTTAAAATAATTTGAAAACTAAAATCTAAATCAATTTTAAAAATCAAAAGTTAAATAAATAGAGATTGCAACATGAGCTAATGTGGAGCTCACAAGTAATTATTTTTAACTAGCTTAGATATCTTTATACATCTATCTAAAATATGTCGAGAGATATCAATCTCGAGGTGCCTATTTTAATAAATAGTTATTAAGAATAGATAGTTGCCTCAAGATTGATATCTCTCCACATGTTTTAGATAGATGTATAAAGATATCTAAGCTAGTAGCATCTGCAACACAACATGTAAAACTGAAATCTATTAAGTTTTTAATCTTAATATATTTTTAAATCATGATGCTTGTCATATCCATTATGTTTTATAGCTATTGAAATATAGTATATACATTGCGTACAATTAATCTCTTTCCAAAAATTTTAGTCTTTCATCCTTTGCTTTCCTTGTGACAAGTTGCTTCCCTATCTAAGTATTTTCATAATGACCATAAGAAAATGGTGGTGAAATTTGAAGTCAATCTAAAGACTTAACTCATGATATAGTAACAAATGTTATTCGTGTCCTTTTCTCTTGGTCCAATGTCAATTGTTGCCTTAGAAAGTGTTAATCCCTATGATTTATGGATAGTTATTGCCCAAGCCAAATGTAAGGGAAATTGACATGTATGCCCTCTTTGTATTGGAGAAATAGGAATTGATTTTGGAGCTCCATCTTCAAATGATATTCCAAAGTAATTGTCAAATTCAACCATAACATATGTTGGTGGATCTGGTGGGGCATTTCTAGGTTTGTATATGATATTTCAAATAATTCCAAAGCTCCATTGACAAGTCTTTATTCAATCCATAAATTAGATGTTAACATGACCCTTGCATCCTTATCAAGTAATAATTCAAAATCTAGTTCATCATTTTGACCTCCCTCTGGATTAGTACTGCATTCTTTTGATGCAATACTACGGGCAACTAATTTTTTTAGTGAATATAATTTCTTTCTAATATGGTTATGCACATTATTATTTGTTGCATATAGATGAATATTATTATCAAATTCCTCCTTATCATTTTGGGGCAATGAAACATCTATCCTTGTCATTAGCAATTTTCAATCATCTAAAGTTAGAGTTGCATATCTTATATTAGTGAGTAATTGACGAAACCTTTGTTGATCTTCACTTTCACCTTCTTGTCTAAACACTTTATCCAAAGTAAAAATAGTCTTTAACTCTTCCCATAATAACTTTTCATGAACATTACTATCATAAGGTGGTTTGTCACTGATAGGAGGTAGTTGTCCCAAATCTCCTACTAAAATAATTGATCTTCCTCCAAAATTCATATTTGAATTTTCTCGAAAAGCTTACCATAATCTTGAATCTATATTTTGTAACATTTTTTGTTTTATAAAACTCATTTCATCAATTAATATGTACCTAATATGTTGAATTTATTCTTGTAAAGCTATGAGCCTTCTCCTTTGTAAGTCAAAAAAATTGTAAGAGGAATTCTTAGAGATTGAATAAATTGTTGATGTGCCAATGTTAAAAGATATAACATATTTTATTAAGTAAAATAAAAAAAATATGAAAAATATAAGTTGAATACCTATGGAAGTAAGAATTAGTATCATACATGTATGTTTCATTGATGTGGATCTCCCCTTGAAATCCATGCATGTATAATAGAATCAAAATATTTTTGAATGATCTTAATTTCATCATGATTTCTCCAATAAAGGTTTTCTATGTTAGGTGCTCCCTCTAACCATATGAATCCATGCACATGTGGTGATCCTTTCTATTTCCATTCATATCTTGACAAAAAAAAATTTACTTTCATTCCCTTTTTTAGTATTTTCTTTCGAAACATTGTATATCTTAGATGCATATAATATGCAACAATATGTGGGTAGTCAATAATATTTTATCATCACCATTTTTGTGCTTCCTATGGATTAGATGGTTCTACTCCTGGCATTAATGCATGTAAGTCAGGCCAATACATATCTACTACACTCAAAGTAAAAAAAAAATTGCCATTCAAATTTGATGCAAGAGATCACTTAATTCAATTCAACATTTTTCCTAATAAGACATTGTACCCTTGGAGTTGTACCAAAATGCATCAAGCGATTGGCTAGATGTGAGTGAGGGACATTTTTTATATGTTCTTATAACTCATACATTATGATTGACATATCTTTTAAGCTCTTTTTGAAAAATATTGTTGATGAATTTTGTGCATGATGTCGCATGATCATATTCATCATATTGATTTGCGTGATCATATTCATCATATGATACCTAAATCATAAGTGTCATCCAAAGAAATGATCTCTATATCAAAGTAAATGCTTAACAAATTCATGAAGATGAACTCTCCTCAATCTTGGTTCAATCCAATCACATCGTCCATCTGGAAATAGTGTTGGAAAAGCCATATCGAGTAATCTGTTTGTGACATACTCATTCACTAGAGATGTTCCAATTCCTAGCCAATCAATTAGTGATCTGGGATCTACATTTGGGTTATTTATCCATGCATGAATTAGTTCCATCTCTCTTCATGCATTTGGTGGTTTAGAGGCCATTGTAGTAGTATAATTGATAATATTTCCTTGATCCATCTCCATTATTGGACCCGCAAATTCATATTCATTTGTAGCCAAATCAAATTCCATATGAACTGAGTTAAGCTGATCAAAGATGTTATCATCTAAATTGGATGTAACCTCACTAAGTACTAAGTGCATTTTCATCAATTTGAACATCCCTATAGAACTTATCATGTTTTATTTAAAATTGAAGTGTTCTATATACCCTCTCTTTATTGACTGTAAAATTATAACTTGTTCCATGTTGATCCTCCTTGTGAACAATGATAATAGGTAAATATTTAATTTGATGTGGTAAGATTTTTTTTATTTCTCTTACTTCTTATGGAAAACTTATGATATGCCCTTTATATTTAATTTGACCTCCAATTTCATGTGTAACTTAAAGAATGGGGTTGATACATGCTATCAATATTTCTTCTATTTGTGGGTATGTGTAGGATCATGGTGTGCCAAAAAGTGGCAATGTGAAAAAAATAGAGTTTGAAAATGTCTAAAAGTATTTCAAAATCCACTCTAACTTTTTTCCACCTATCCTAATACTAAGGCTAAAAACTTAGGACCAAGCCTTTCCAGGTATTCAATTAGTAATTGGGTATCCAATTTCATATCGGATACTTGATATAATATCAGGTATTTGATATGAAATAAAATACTCAAAACCTGTAGCATAGATTTTAAAAAAACTCAATAGCCTCTTTTCACATTGTGTTTTTTTGTTTGAGTGTGGAGGTTGATTCAAGTATCAGATTTTAGAATGGTAATCAAATAAGGTAAGTTATTTTTTTGTTTTTTTAAATGTTTTGAATGAATATTATTATAAATAAGTTATTTTAAATTGAATTTGTTAAAAATTAGGTTTTTTTTATAGAAATTATTGAAATTTAGGTTGTTTTTAATAGAAATTATGTTTTGCAAATTAATAGGTATGGCTAACCCAAATGATAATACTGAGGTAGGAAACAATGCTCCTCATAACCCTCCACCAAATGATCTAGGACCCCCTCAAAACCATCCACCAAATGATCCCCTACCCCCTCAAAACCCTCCTTGAATTGAAGATTTGATATTTGAAAATTTCACCGAACTAAGGGTTTTGCCAACCACATAGAACACTATAATCACATTGGATCCCATATTATCCATGTTAAACATCATAGTGGATAATATTGAAACACTTACCAATGAACAAAATGCCTTTCTTCGTTGACATGACCAAATGCATGCCATGTTTGATGATGGGTTTAACTATGATGAGGTTGTGGCCCTAAATATAACTGAAGATGATATAGTTAGCCTTTTTGTGAACCCAAAAACTAGTAAACAAGTAGAATGCACAAAGTCCAAACTATCAATTAAATGGTGCACAAATGAGGCTATGTGTGCAAACTTTTGGGATCGTTGGTGGATGGTTTTTGACATTCCTCCACATAGCAATTTAGAGGTACCATTTTATTTCATTAGAAAATTGTATGCTAAATTTTTTTTGTGCCTCAAGGTGAACTATTGGAGCATAAGGCCCAACATGGGTGTAGGAGGAGGAGGTCCTTAGGATAGACCCTTTACCCAGCAGAAGAAAGTTGGCACTTTTGTCCTCCCTACTAATGTCTCCCCCCTCCCCCCCCCCCCCCCCCCCCCCCCCTCCAATGTAGCATCTTTATATCATTATAGAGGCTAGCCCTTAGACTATTAGAGTGATCCATAGATTGAGTAGCCTATTGATATCCCAGGCTAGGTTAGTGTTGCCTCTCTGTGTTGAGGATGCTTGCACGAGTTCATCATCGGTGAGCTCATCACATGTTTATGTGCCTCATACTTGCATAACGTGTAAGAATATTTGTCTAGGTCCCATAGGTGATGTTTTTGAGTATCAATTTGTATTTGAGGAGGATACATTAGATGCATGTACAAAGGCTACACAACCTGATGTGAGAGAGAAGGGGCATGCAAAGGCATGGAATCCTTTTGTATCGGTATATATATACATTTTTTTGTTATGACATATGAAATTTAAAGTTAATCTTTATAATAGAGTAATGTTAATTTTTAACCCATACTGACTTATACATGTATGTGATCTTCATTCATGTTTAGTTGATGACTGAAGAGGAGCTTAGATAGGTTGATAATGTCACACTCTCGACTATTTCATTTGGTCTTGAGACATCTATGGTATATTATGTTGTGTTCTCATTGTCTTTTCTATTTGATATTGGAGCATATATGGTTTCTAATCTCTCTTTTCTCTTGCAAGTATCACTTGTTAGTGGGGGGCATAGTGCGGGGGATGAGGCACAATCCATTAACAAGGGAAAGGTAATTAGGTGCTTTTAACACAATTAAATATCAATGCATTCTTGTAAAATTTTTGTGGTAATAAAATGTAATTACATTCTTTATTGTATAGGGCATGACTACTCGTGATGAGTCTAGACCGATTCCACGTCACAGACACTTTGGTGTATCCATTTGTAGTGAGAGCCCCATTATATGTATAAGTATCATTTATTTTTAATTTTCCTTATTTTCATAAATAAATTCAAAACTGATTTCTATGATATTAACAACTAGTATTTTGTATCTCATAGGAAACATCTAGTGCACAAGAGGTTGGATGCTAGAGTTTTGTATCTTTGCTGACAAAACCATTATATCTAGAGGAGTCGACATAGATAAGTTATAGTTTGAATTCTTTATCATATGTTATAAATTTAGCATGTTATGAATTATAATGTTATAGTTTAATTTGTAGATTCATCTAACAAACAGACTTGAACATACACAGACCATAATCAGCGAGGTTCAAGCATTGCCGAGGACATATGAGAGGACTCTTGACCGGTGTAGGAGGTCAAAAAAAGAAGTATTTATGATGAAATTTTAATACTATAAATCTTCATTAAAAAAGTGATCATTATGCATTTGATTAATTCAATGTTAGATACATAGAATCATATAAATTTAGTAGTCTAACTTTGGGTTTTCCTTTTGTGTTTATGTAGGAGGCATTCGATCCACCTAGTGCAAAAAAGAGGTTTCATTTTGATCATCCACCAGCAACATAGGATAGCATAGTTATCATAGGATGCTTCATGAGACATTTTGAGATGGCATATGCCATATTGTATACAGGAACGTTGATATTATACACATTCTGATGGCATGATCAACCACATTTTGTAATGGATTTTTGTATTTTGATATATATATTTACATAATTTGTCTATGGATACATTAACTTTGATATATATATTTGTGTAATTTGCCTATGGATACATGTATTTTGATATATATTTTTTTCATTTATGTGCACAATGATATACATATTAATTTAGTATTGCATTGTTCAATTTATCATGGATCATGTGTATTCTTCATGTTTATGGAATATCATTCATTTTGATCATGTTTTTGAATAAAATTTTAACAACCTTTATTATCAAATTTTAATGCAATGTTTAACTTGAAATGCTATCATAAATGTTTAATTTGAAATAATCTCTACAATCCTTAAGATGTCACTATGGTTTACCTGACCAAACACACTTAGAGCACCTTAGAAATGAGATAGGTTATTGTAGCCCCCAGCATGACTGTCCTGTAGCATTCAACATTTCATCAATAGCCCTCATGAGCTCCATGTTATGACCCTTGGAAGATCAACCTCAAAATGCACTTAGAGCACCTTGGAGACTCTTCAGTATAGGTGGCCACGAACGATGGAGGCTCTCTATAGCTAGAACAAGGTTGTCACTAGGGTTCACCCACCCATCTGAAGCTAATGACATTGATGATTTGATTCCAAGATTAGTGGTTTCAAAGTTACGTTGTGATGCACCTATGAACTAAGGTACATTATGATTTTTGGCATCAAGTGAGATTGTTGTGTTGAATCCAAATGGAATGTGATCTCTTGAAAATGAGATAGGTTATTTTAGGCCTTGACATGACTGTCCTATAGAATTCTACATTTCATCAATAGCCCTCATGAGCTCCAAGTTACGACCCTCAGAAGATCAACCTTAAAATGCACTTAGAGCACCTTGGGAACTCCTCGGTATAGGGTGGACACGAACAATGGAGGCTCTTCACAGTCAAAAAAAGGTGTAACTAGGGTTCACCCACCCATCTAGAGTTAATGGAATTCATGATTTGATTCCAAGATCAACGGTTTCAAAGTTATGCTATGATGCATCTATGAACTGAGGCATACTGCGAGTTTTGGCATCAAGCGAGATAGTTGTGTTGAATCTAAATGGAATGTGATCTCTCAAAAATGAGATAGTTCATTTTACTCCTCAACATGACTATCCTATAGCATTCAACATTACATTGATAGTCCTCACGAGCTTTGAGTTATGACCCTCAGAAGATCAACCTCGAAATGCACTTAGAGCATGTTGGAGACTCATAGGTATGGGGTGGCCATGAATAATGGAGGCTCTCTGTGGCTAGAAAAAGGGTTCACTAGGGTTCATCTGCCCATCCAGAGCTATTGGTGCTAACAATTTGATTCCAAGATCAATAATTTCAAAGTTACACTGTGATGCACCTATGAACTAAGGCATACTGCGAGTTTTGGCATCGAGCGAGATTGTTGTACTAAATCCAAATAGAATGTGATCTCTTGAAAATAAGATAGGTTATTTTATTCCTATTTGATGTTTCATTGATAGCCCTCACAAGCTTTGAGTTAGGACCCTCAAAAGATCAACCTCGAAACACACTTAGAGCACCTTAGGGACTCCTCGGTACAAGGTGGCCGTGAATGATAGAGGCTCTCTGTGGATAGAAAAAGGGTGTCATTAGGGTTCATCCACCCATATGGAGCTAATACCACTAACGATTTGATGCCAAGATCAATGATTTCAAAGTTACGTTGTGATGCACCTGTGAACTGAGGCACACTGCAAGTTTTGGCATCGAGCGAAGATCATTGTGTCAAATACAAACAAAATTTGATATCTCATTAATGAGATAGTTTATTTTAGTCCTTGGCATGATTGTCTTGTAGCATTTGACGTTTCATCGATAACCCTCACAAGCTCTGAGTTATGACCCTCAGAAGATCGACCTCAAAATGCACTTAGAGCACCTTGGGGACTCCTCAGTACAAGGTGGCTACAAATGATGGAGGGTCTCCATGGCCAGAACAAGGGTGTCACTAGGGTTCACCTTCCCATCTAGGGCTAATGGCATTGATGATTTGATTCCAATATCAACAATTTCAAAGTTACCCTATGATGCACTTATGAATTGAGGCACACTATGAGTTTTGGCATCGAGAAAGGTCGTTGTGTCAAATCCAAATGGAATGTGATCTCTTGAAAATGAGATAGGTTATTTTATTCCTTGGCATGACCATCCTATAGCATTCAATTTTTCATTGATAGCCCTCACGAGTTTTGAGTTACGACCCTTAGAAGATCGACCTTGAAACACACTTAGAGCATCTTGGAGACTCTTTGGTGGGGTGACCGTGAATGATGGAGGCTCTACGTAGCTAGAAAAAGGGTGTCACTAGGGTTCATCCTCCCATTCAATGCTAATGGAATTGATGATTCAATGCCAAGATTATCAATTTCAAACTTACACTGTGATGCACCTATGAACTGAGGCACACTATGAGTTTTGGCATCGAGCAAGATCACTATGCCAAATCCAAACAAAATGTGATCTCTTAAAAATGTGATAGGTTATTTTATTCCTTGGCATGACTATCCTATAGTATTTGATGTTTCATTGATAGCCCTCACGAGCTCTAAATTACGACCCTCGAAAGATCGACCTCGAAACACACTTAGAGCACCTTGGAGACTCATCGGTACAGGGTGACTGCAAGTGATGGAGATTCTCTATGGTCAAAACAAGGATGTCACTAGGATTCATCCACCCATCTAGAGCTAATAGAACTGATGATTTGATGCCAAGATTAGTAGTTTCAAAGTTATGTTGTGATGAACCTATGAATTGAGGCACATTGTGAGTTTTGGCATCAAGTGAGATCGTTGTGCCAAATCTAAACAGAATGTGATCTGTCAAAAATAAGATAGGTTATTATATTCCTTGGTATGATTGTCCTATAGGATTTGATGTTTCATTGATATTCCTCACGAGTTCCAAGTTACGACCATTGGAAGATCAACCTCGAAACACACTTAGAGCACTTGAGGACTCCTCAGTACAAGGTGGCCACAAATGATGAAGGCTCTTTGTAGCCTAAACAAGGGTTTCACTAGGGTTCATCCATCCATCTGGAGCTAATGATTTGATGCCAAGATCAATGATTTCAAAGTTATACTACGATGCACCTATGAACTGAGTTACACTACGATTTTTGGCATCGAGTGAGATCGTTGTGTCGAATCCAAAAAAAATGTGATCTCTCAAAAATGTGATAGGTTATTTTATTCCTCAACATGACCATCCTATAGCATTCAACATTTCATCAATAGCCCTCACAAGCTCTGAGTTACAACCCTCAAAATATCGACCTCGAAATGCACTTAGAGCACCTTGGACACTCCTCAGTATAGGGTGGTTGTGAACAATGGAGGCCCTCCATGGCTAGAAAAAGGGTATCACTAGGGTTAGTATTAAGTGAAAACATTATTTTTTACCTCTCTCAAGTTTTTGGCATTAGGAATAGTGCAAGTTTGGTGTTAGTATGTATTAAAATCATCATTTTTTAGGTCCCTCCACATAAATTGCATTAAGTAAAATCATCTTTATTTCTTACATTAAATCAAAAAGTTTATATTTACAATATCTCAATTGTTTCATCATTATTACATCAATGCACAACTATAAAAAATTGTAGTGTCAAAAATAGTAGTGTCAAAAATCGTAGTGTCAAAAAAAGTAGTGTAAAAAATAGAATAGATTTTTCTTCATTCTACTCCTTATCTAGTTTATTATCTTCATGCATGGCTACTCTTCATGATGTACCTACATTCTAATATCATAAAAAATATTGGTAACTTATTGTATTAAACAAGATAATCATCAGTTCACTTAATCATTATGAACAAAATAACATAAGAAGTAAATATACCTAGTCAAGTGTTCTAGTAGTGTCCTCTCTCTATTTTAGGGTCTCCAATAGGCCTTCATGATTAGCGTTAGTAATAGTAAAAAGATCGTTTACTTTTGGCCTTCCTCGATGCTTCAAAATTTTTACATTTGTTGCTATAATAAGATACAAATATATGAGAATTGTTTTGTGCTTCTGATAGTCTTGAAATGTAGGAATTCCATTCCTTCTAAGAATGTATGTCTGCAACCATGTTCTAGCAACAACCACTAAATTGGTAGGATATGTGAATCCATCATCATCTATGATCAGTTGTGCAAGCTTTTTTTTACCTCTTACACAATGTGCTAACCAATAATCTGATTTCTCATCATTCCCCTATGGTGCAACCAATGCAAAGACACGTCTTGGTTGAAGAAGATTTGATAGATGGTTATGCTCAAGTGAACTTTCCATGTCATCATTTCTGATAGAGGGTATGATAGATAATGGAGTAAGATAATGTGGAGCCCATGTGTACACCCACTCACTTGACTTACAGTGATTTCAATCACACTGAAAAAATTAGGACAAAAGCAAGCTAATTGTCGTGTTTAAATGGTCCACATACTAGAATAAGAGCTCTAGAATGAATGCATTTTGATGAGTCTCTTACTATAGCAAAATCTGATCTATCACCTATGAACCCTTCCTTAACCAACCAAAACAACCTGTGTACTATTAAATCAAGAGTCCCCCTTGTGATAATGTTGAACTACACCAATCAACAATGCTATGAGCATCAAGAAACTCTGCTCCTGAAATCTTCAATTGCTCCTTAACTAGAGCTCTCTTCACACATGCCCTTGCTCCATCATGTTCCCCTTTCCCATGGCCGGACTCAAAAAAACTCCAAATATGAGACACCCCCCTCTCTATGTACATAAGAAATCAAAATAATTCTCAAAAAAATTTGCACAAACTCATGAGAGTGAGATCTATCATCACTCATATAAAAATGGTACTTTCTAATAATCTTCTGATTATCTTCCACACTATCAGGAGCATGTCTATATGTTATGTGGACAAAAATAGCAATCTAAATGGAGTTGTAATACTGAGATTGTGTCTCATTTTGAGGTTGCAATGTGTAGTTCTCTGTAAAGTGAACAATTAATATAATAGTACCAATGGGAAAAGCCTTCTTGCACATTCTAAATTATTGATCCAACCACTAAGACTTGTGACTATGTCTTGCATACTTGTAGAAAAGATTTGTCTTCAAATTTGAAATAAAACTAGCCACATTGATTTCTTTTGCAACCAATTCACATCTAGAGCCCTCACCCCCACTCTTCAATGTATATTTCACCATTTCATATACCATTTTTTTACTATTGTCTTCTCAAGATCTTGTTCGCACCCCTCATGGAAACATGCATCAAACTTAGATAAGCCACCACATTCTGAACACTTCTCATTTAAGCAAGAATTTCTATAAAAGAAATAACCATCAACTCTACAACATAAAAATTGATCTAGCAATTCTCTTGATGATTTTGGAAGCCCACTAGCACCACAATTCTCCAAAATTTCTTTATTTTGCCAAGTAGAATGAATGGAGCGTAATAGTTCATGGTGCATAGAAAACTCAACATGATATTTGCAACACGTATTTTGAATTTTAAGTGACACACAATAAATGGCTTCAAAGATTCAAAAGCCCTTTGTGATATATACAATCTTGGATGAATCTCTCTAAGTTCTTTGAACAACATAGTTTGACTTACCTCCAAATAATTTTAAGGATGTGGCATGCGGTCTTTGATGCCAATTCTCAACTTTAACATGTCTTTAGCATTGGGTGATACTCTTAGGTAGAGTGTTAAAACTCTATAATTTCTTTCTTTAGATCATTAGATAGTTTCTTATCAAAATGTGGAAGTCTCCCACCAAAAGCCAATGTTTTATTTTGAAGAGGATCATCAATTCTCTCTCATCTGCTAAGTGCTCTTCTTAATGTATTATGATTTAGGTTCAAGTCAGTACAAGTTTGTCTCATATGTCTACCCTTTTTCAAATGATGACTTACCAAAGAGGTTGTAATAACCATTTGGGTAGCTCTCTTATCCTTCTCCCAATTATTTTTCGCAATGCTATTAAGAGCACTGAAAAGATTCTTCACAATAAAGACATTTCTTTCCAATTTTTTACTGACACAAATCTTCAATTTGGAATGCATAGGTCTCATCTTTTGCATCTTTAATAAGTGCATAAAAAGTTGACATTTCTTTACCACTGTCTTGTTGTCAAAAAATATCTTATATAGTCTTGAAGCCCATAACCAAATGGTTCTTTGTGATTTTTTCTTGCCAAATTGGCAATAATTGTTTCATCAATTTCAATTATCCATTTTGGTGTTCTAGAACCTTCATTTTGATTATAATTAGGAGATTTGTAACGTTCCTGTGCATTGTCATTTTTGACATGATCAATCATGCAATTTTCATTATCAATTGATAAATTTTCATTCTCTAAATTTTCAATCTCAACATTATCATTATCATTTGGTACATTTTCATTCCCCAATTGTACATGTTCATTATCTCTCTATGATTTCACCTTTGATCAATACATCGTCAACTTGACTCACATTTAACATACCTTGTCTCTTCCTTCAATGATTTACCTTGTCCCTTGCCCTATATGTTGCAATGTCTTCATTGGATACCTTCCTTTTTCCTTTAGCCTTTCAACAACTACTGCTCACCGTTCATAAAACAATATCAGACATGTAATCATACATTATAGAACCTTTTTCAATTGTATGAGCCCCAAGAAATCATTTTTTTTCTAAATTCGTGAAAGTGGCCCCCAAAAAGAATGATTGTTGGGTCTGTAGTGATAGGAAATATTTTGGAAAAGGTATGCCAGTATTTTGGGTACTTGATATGGGATTGGACATCTGAAATGGATGCCCAAATTTTGGAGGGAAATCAAAATTGGAAAGTGTGAGCAATGCCAACCAATTTATAGAAATGTTATTATTGTTGTTATGATTATTATTATTATTATTATATTTAAAAGGATATTATATATTATTATAATATTATATATGATTATTACTATTATATATGATTAATATATATGATTATTATATTATATTATTATGATTTTTACTATTATTATTAAATATGATATAGTAATATATATTATTATTATTATGACCTATAAATATATATATATATATATGATTATTATTATAATATTTAAAAGGATATTATTATATTTGTTTAGTTTGAATGTGTGGAAAGGGGTCATAGATTAACCTATGACCCCTTTCAATGCATTTCATGACAACATATGTCCCTAGGGACCCTAGGACCCCCAAGGATCCATTTGGTTGGTTCAAATGCATCGAACGGGGTCATACATTAACCTATGGCCCCTTTCAATGCATTTCGTGACAACATATGTCCCTAGGGGCCCTAAGAACCCTAGGTATTGATTTGGTTGGTTCAAACGCATCAAAAGAGGCCATAAGTTAACCTATGACCTCTTTTGATATATTTCATGACAAAATATGTCCCTAGGATCCCTAAGACCACTAGGGACTGATTTGGTCAATTCGGATGCATTGAAATGGGTCATAGGTTAACCTATGACCCCTTTTGATGCATTTCATAACATGTCCCTAGGGGCCCTTGGACTCATAGGTACCCATTTGGTTGGTTTGAATGGGTTGAAAGGGGTCATACATTAGCCTATGACCCCTTTCAATGCATTTTGTGACAACATATGTCCCTAGGGGCCTTAGGACCCCTAGGGGTCCATTTGGTTGGTTCAAATGCATTGAAAGGGGTCATAGGTTAACCTACGACCCCTTTTGACGCATTTCTTGACAACATATAACCCTAGGGGCCCTAGGACCCCTAGGGACCCATTTGGTTGGTTTGAATGCGTTGAAGGGGGTCAGAGGTTAACCTATGACCCCTTTTAATGCATTTCCTCACAACATATGTCCCTAGGGGCCCTAGGACTCCTAGGATTGATTTAGTTGGTTCGAATGCATTGAAAGGGGTCAGAGATTAACCTATGACCCCTTTCGATGCATTTCCTAACAACATATGTCCCTATGGCCCTAGGACCTCTAAGGATTGATTTGGTTGGTTCAAATGTGTTCAAAGGTGTTATAGGTTAACCTATGACCCCTTTTAACACATTTCATGACAACATATGTCCCTAGGGACCCATTTGGTTGGTTTGAATGCATCAAAAGGGGTCATATGTTAACCTATGACCCCTTTCGATGCATTTCTTGACAACATATGTCCCTAGGGGCCCTAGGACCACTAGGGACCCATTTGGTTGGTTCGAATGCATCAAAAGGGGTCAAAAATTAACCTATGACCCCTTTTGATGAATTTCGTGGCAACATATGTCGCTAGGGGCCCTAGGACCCCTAGGGACCCATTTTTTTAGTTCAAATGCATCAAAAGGGGTCATACGATAACTTATGACCCCTTTCAATGCATTTCATGACAACATATGTGCTTAGGGGCCCTAGGACCCCTATGGACCAATTTGGTTGGTTCGAAGGGTCAGAGGTTAACCTATGACCCCTTTCAACACATTTCATGATAACATATGTCCCTAGGGGCCCTAAGAACCCTAGGGACCCATTTGGTTGGTTTGAATGCAATGAAAGGGGTTAGAGGTTAACCTATGACCCATTTTGATGCATTTTGTGACAATATATGTCCCTAGGGGCCCTAGGACCCCTAGGGACCCATTTGGTTGGTTTGAATGTATCAAGAGGTGTCATAGGTTAACCTATGACCCCTTTTGACATATTTCATGACAACATATGTCCCTAGGTGCCCTAGGACCCATAGGGACCCATTTGGTTGGTTCAAATGTGTCGAATGTGGTCAGAGGTTAACTTATGACCCCTTTCAATCATTTCATGACAATATATGTCCCTAGGGGCCCTAGGACCCATAGGGACCAATTTGGTTGGTTTGAATATATTGAAATAGGTCATAAATTAACCTATGAATCCTTTCAATGCATGTCATGACAACATATATCCCTAGGGGCTCTAAGACCCCTAGGGACTGATTTAGTTGGTTTGAATGCATCGAAACAGGTTAGAGGTTAACCTATGACTACTTTCGACGCATTTCTTTACAACATATGTCCCTAGGGGCCCTAAGATCCCTAAGGACCCATTTGGTTGGTTTGAATGCATTCAAAGGGGTTAGAGGTTAACCTATGATCCCTTTCAATGCATTTCATGACAACATAACCCATTTGGTTGGTTCGAATGTATCGAAAGGGGTTAGAGGTTAACCTATGACCCCTTTCGACACATTTCATGACAACATATGTCCCTCTAGCCCTAGGACCCCTAGGGACCCATTTGTTTGGTTTGAATGTGTTGAAAGGATCAGAGGTTAAGCTATGACCCCTTTTGATGCATTTCGTGACAACATATGTGTCTAGGGGCCCTAGGACCCCTAGGGACCAATTTAGTTGGTTCAAATGCATCAAAAGGGGTTAGAGGTTAACCTATGACCCCTTTAACTAAATTTTCTGACAACATATGTCCCTAGGGGTCCTAGTTACCCTAGGGAGCCATTTGGTTGGTTCAAATGTGTTGAAAGTGGTTAGAGTTTAACCTATGACCCCTTTCGATGCATTTCATGATAACATATGTCCCTAGGGGCCCTATGACCTCTAGAGACCCATTTGGTTGGTTCGAATGCGTCAAAAGGGGTAAGAGATTAGCCTATGACCCCTTCTAATGTATTTCTTGACAACATATGTCCCTAGGGGCCCTAGGACCCCTAGGGACCCATTTCATTGGTTCAAATATATAAAAAGGGGTCAGAGGTTAACCTATGACCATAATATATGTCCCTAGGGCCCATTTGGTTGGTTCAAATATGTCGAAAGGGGTCATACATTAACCTATTAACCTTTTCAATGCATTTTGTGACAACATATGTCCCTAGGGGCCCTAGGACCCCTAGGGACCCATTTGGTTGGTTTGAATGCATCGAAAGGGGTCAAAAGTTAAGCTATGACCTCTTTCAATGCATTTTGTGACAACATATGTAGGCCCCTAGGGATCCATTTGGTTGGTTCAAATGTGTTGAAAGGGGTCATACATTAACCTATGAACTTTTTTAATGCATTTGATGACAACATATGTCCTTAGGAACCTTAGGACCCCTAGGGATCCATTTGGTTGTTTTAACTACATCGAAAGGGGTCAGATGTTAACCTATGACCCATTTCAATGCATTTTATGACAACATATGTCCCTAGGGACCCATTTTGTTGGTTTGAATGCATCAAAAAGGGTCATACATTAACCTATGATCCCTTTCAATGCATTTCGTGACAACATATGTCCCTAGGGACCCTAAGACCCCTAGGGATTGATTTGGTTGGTTCAAATTCATCGAAAGGGGTTAGAGGTTAACCTATGACCCCTTTCAACACATTTTGTGACAACATATGTCCCTATGGGCCCTAGGACCCTTAGGGACCCATTTGGTTGGTTCAAATGCATCAAAATTTGTCATATGTTAACATGTAACCCCATTCAACACATTTTGTGACAACATATGTTCCTAGGGACACATTTGGTTGGTTTGTATGCATTGAAACGGGTCAAAGGTTAACCCATGACCCCTTTTGACACATTTTGTGACAACATATGTCACTAGAGGCCCTTGGATGCCTAGGGATCCATTTGGTTGGTTTGAATGCGTCAAAAGGGGTCATATGTTAACCTATGACCCCTTTTGACACATTTCATGACAATATATGTCCTTAGGTGTCCTAGTAGCCCTAGGCACCCATTTGGTTGGTTCAAATGCATCAAAAGGGGTTAGAGGTTAACCTATGACCCTTTTCATTGCATTTTGTGGCAACATATGTCCTTACCATTTGGTTGGTTCGAATGCATCGAAAGGCAACCTATGACCCCTTTTGATACATTCAATGATAACAAATGTCCCTAGTGGCCCTAAGACCCCTAGGGATTGATTTGGTTAATATGCGTCAAAAGGGGTTAGAAGTTAGCCTATGACCCCTTTCGACACATTTCCTGACAAAATATGTCTCTAGAGGCCCTAAGACCCCTAGGGACCCATTTGATTGGTTTGAATGCATTTGATGCATTTTGTGACAACATATGTCTCTAGAGGCCCTAAGACCCCTAGGGACCCATTTGGTTTTTCAAATTCGTGAAAACATATGTCCTTAAGGCCCCTAGGGACCCATTTGGTTTTTTTGAATGTATTGAAAGGGGTCATACATTAACCTATGACCCCTTTCAATGCATTTTGTGACAACATATGTCCATGGCAGCCCCAAGACCCCTAGGGACCCATTTGGTTGGTTCAAATGCATCGAAAGGGGTAAGAGGTTAACCTATGACCCCTTTTGACTTATTTCATGACAACATACATTTGGTTGGTTTGAATGTGTTGAAAGGGGTCATAGGTTAATCTATGACCCCTTTCGACACATTCTGTGACAACATATGTCCCTTGGGACCCTAGGACCCCCAGGGACCGATTTGGTTGGTTTGAATGTGTCTGAAGGGGTCATACGTTAACCTACCCCTTTAAATGCATTTGATGACAATATATGTCCCTAGGGGCCTTAGGACCCCTAGGGACCCATTTGGTTGGTTTGAATGCATCGAAAACCTATGACCCCTTTCAACGCATTTTGTGACAACATATGTCCCTAAGGGCCCTAAGACCCCTAAGGACCAATTTGCTTTGTTTGAATGCATCGAAAGGGGTAAGAGGTTAACCTATGACTCCTTTCAATGCATTTCTTGACACTATTATATTTAATAATTATTATTATTATCATACATATTACTATATTATATGTAGTTATAATAATAATCATATTTATTTCTATATTGTATTTAATAATAATAATTATATATATATATATATTACTATATTATATTTAATAATTATAATCATAATCATATATAATAATAATAATAAATAATAATAATTTGGTTTCGCACCCAAATTTTGGTTACCCTCCAAAATTTGGTGGTTTCCCTCTAAAATTAAAATTTCCAAGGCTGCTACTTTTCAAGTAGCTGATTAGGCTTGGTATTTACCAAACCTATTTGGTCAATGCAAAAAATGTGTTTGGGAAATGTTTCACTAACATTTAGAGTTTGAGTAGCCATTTTGATATTATTATTTTTATCAAAATTTAATGAAATGAAAAGGATTTTTTATTACACTCTTAAGATTCTATTGATATAATTGCTGTCAAATTTTGAGTTCAATAAGTATTTATTAGTTAATTTTTAATGAAGATGTTTGTAAAGTGCAGATTACATATTGATTGAAAAAGTAGCTATAACTTTCAAACGGTATAACATTTTTCAAATCCATAAGTTGCATCACATTCTATGCTTCACCTAGTATAAGGAAAATAAAATAAAATATTAATTTGATAAAGTTTTCAATTAGCTAAGGTGGTTAGACACGAGAGTTTTTTTTATTTTAGAAATGTTATGGTAGAAAATTCATATTTAATTATTTATTTGGAATAAAAATACCCACAAATATGCGTCACATGTAGGCATGAGTCTAACTTTTATATCTATAATTATATTTAAAAATATTATTATTTAATTTTGATTAAGGTGGTCAGACATACACCTACTTTTTATTTTCACCCTAAAATTTCTGTAGAATTGCATTAAAATCCAAAATTTTGACCAATCAAATAATTTTTTCTCCAGATAAGGCCTTCTAGTTTAGAAACTACATTCAATTTCCTTTAGATTATTTTCTTACAACTTTTTGATATAAAGTCTAGAACCACTTTAAAATTATGTGTCAAGTTGACATAACCCTGATTTGTTAGTTTTTCACTGGCACTTAAGGCCATAGTTTGGTTGACCATGATCCTGCACATACCCTAGTGTTAGATTAGAAAGCTCTATTGACTAATTTTTTTATAGAAACTAAAAAATAATATTAAAATAAAAACTAAACTAATGTAAAGAATAAATTAAAATAATTACAAAAACTAAAATCTAAATCAATTTTAAAAGTCAAAAGTTAAATAAATACAGAGCACAACATGAGCTAATGTAGAGATTACAATTAATTTTTTTTTTTTTTTAAAGAAAAAAAAGGAAAAAAAAGTTAAAAGTGGAGATAACAACTAATTAATATGAATTTAACAAGAGTTAAAGGTGGAGTGAGGTAAAAAAAATTGGCTTGTAAATATTAGTAGGAAGAAATTACAATTTTTCAGTCAAACTTATAACTTTTCTATCAAAATTTCAATTTTTGGGAACAAAGTTCCCACAAATAGCCTATCGGCTAAATAAACTTCTAAAAGTAACTTAAGATGTAAATTTTGAAAACTTCCTCTAAATTTGATAAAGAAAATCAACAAATTTTAACTTTCTTCACCATTGGAATTAGTTTTATTATTTAATTAAATTGATTTTAATTTTCATTCAAGGAAGAAAATCAATAAATTTTAAAAGGTAAAATAGAACTAATTCTATAATTATATGAAAAATATAGTTAATTTTAAGTGGACAAAAGTTAGAAATCTATCAATACCAATATTTTATAAATATGAAATATATTTTAAAATTTAGTTAATTATTTTAATATTATGAATCTTAAGTTTCTCTAAAATTAATTCTAAAATTATTTAAGTTAGGTTCAGAAATAATTAAAATTAAAATCAATATAATCATAAGTAAAAACAAGTTTTGAAGGACCCGAAACCTTTTACAAAGCAGTAGAGAAATAAAAACTGAGAAATCCAAAAGAAATGTGCATTAGCACCAAGAGCAGAACAAGCTAAAACAAGTAGCTTAAAATAACGAGCTAGAAAAGATAATAAAAAGAAAGCAAAAAGACATCACAAAACCAACTATAGGGTCTTCAGTAGATTTGTTGCCTGATTTGCAAGGAAAATCATGTTTTTTGGAGAAGCCTTCAAATGATCCATTTCTTTGGCTTCGATACCCTTTGTCTTCCTTGAGTTGGCCCTGGTGCTCTTGCTAGGTCCTTGATCATCTTTCACTTCCTTGGAACCTTGATGTTTCCCTTGTTCAAATTTGTTCAGGAGAGTATTAATGTTGTCAGCCACTGTCTTTAGAATAAAACAATATTGATTTGGTAGTTTCTTGATTGTCTTCTCCATATTAACCACTCTGTTATCCATACCATCTATCTTTTCCTAGAAATCTTTTATCAACTGATCCAAAGCTCTATTTTTGGCTTTGAGAGGTGGAACACATTTTATTAAATTCTTAACCTCTTTTGTGTTACCAATCACCTCAAAATATTTATCAATATGTTGTCCCAAAGTTCTCTCTCCTCTAGTAGTTTTGCTAAGCTAGTCAAATTCTCTAACAATGTCCTACATCTACTGCTACAAACTACTAATCTCCTTCTTCATCAGCCCCAGATTACCAAAAGTCCCTTTCAAAAACCCTTGGTCATCATTGCCCTTATTATGAGTAAGGTCATACTCGTCCCCACTAACATTATCTCTTTCATAATTGGTCTCTACATGCCCTTTAGGATCCATCTTCCCTTGGTGTAGTGCATTTTTTCCTTTTCACTCCATCCTCTTAATCATAGGTTCATCATTAGAAGGTATGCTTAGGACCCTATCTATTTTCTTCCCCTTGTTTTTAGAGACCTTACTAGTAATACCACTTTTCCCTTTCCCCTCTTCCAACTCCTCTTCAAAATTTGTATCCACATCTGAATCAGTCTCCTTAATCTTCCTTTCTTCCCAAATGAGCTACTAGGCTCCAACTTTTTCCTCTTATTAACCTTAATCTCCTTAATCTCATCCTCTTTGTCTTCATCAAAGCCCTCATCCTATTCACTCCCCTTTGTCTCACATTCCACAATTTTCTTAATGAACTAGGGTTTATCCACTTTTTTTAATTTAAAAAGGTTCATTACTAGCACCATTAAACCCTCGTGATAGGCATGGTCACCCTTAAGATCATTTTGAATAGCTAAAATTGTAGTAGCCAATGATTGCCTAAGGTAGAAGGGAAGATTAAGCCTAACCTTATGCCTAAAATGGTTCACTAGCATAAAGTAGTACCCAAATATCTTAGTAAAGCAGGCATCCAAACTTAAGTATTCAATAATAATGAACATGAAAAACCTCTAGGGGTGAGATATAGAACCAAGGCTAAAATAAGAATTGCCAATTTTAACCAGTTTGTTCCATTCCTTTTTTGTTTCCACAAATTCCTCCATAGCCCGATCTTAAAGCTTCCTATCTCTGTAAAATTTGATCTCCTCTGTGTTAAAACTTGTAGCTTTTTCTACGATGTTCTCAATAACCTCCATTCTCTAATTACCCACCAGAATGCTCCCATAACCTCCATTCTCTAATAACCCACCAGAATACTCCCATCCTACCAATCAACAACATGATTAGTTTCTCTATAGTTATGAGTGATTATACAAGTCTAAAAAGAATTAATTAAAAAAATGGCCTTACAAATAATATTATAAATTGTCCAAGAAGGATTTTTAACTTTATTGAGACAATTAATAATATTGAGGGAGCCTCCCTCTAGCCAAATCTTGTCCAAATTCATACTCTTGGTATAACTAAGAGCATAGAGAGCAGCACTTTCTTTCACCACATGATTTGTTTGCTCCCTAATAGGGATGTCCATCACACCCAAACTATCCCCATTCATGTTTCTAATGATGACACCACAACCTTCCATTCTAGGGTTGCCCTTCGAGGCCCCATCAAAATTAATATTACATCATCTTTGAGGAGGGCAATCCCATCTAGCTAAATCCTTAAGGTTATTCCCATTTTGAGAAATAGTTAACCCATCCAAATTCTATTTTTGAATCACTTTTTCTTTCCAATTTTTCTAGGCATGATGTCCTTTCCCAACAGTCCTAATATTATCAATCATCAAATGCTTGATCTTATAGAACAACTGGATAGAGTTACTCTCCTTACCCCTAAACATCCTATCATTTCTTTCCTTGTACACTCCTCAACAAAGAAAATAGAGGATAAAATCCCAAAGCTTCATAACAACGTATTACAAGTAGGAGGCTTTCATCCCTTAAAGAACTCTTGAATAGTAAGGGAGGAGATCCAAATCAAATCCAACGAACCAAATATCCTTTCCCATAACCTTCTAGTATAAGAGAAATCAATAGTTAGATGATTAATTGACTCTTCTACTTCCTTGTAATGATAGCACCTATTAACAAAATTCATAACTCTCTTCATCAAATTACCATTGGTTAGAATTTTATCCTACAAAAGAGTCCAAAAAAAAATGTAAACTTTAGGGGTCATTCCTTTATACTGAGCTTTAGCCCAGCAAGGTGCTTGATATTCCTCAAAAGCATTGGTATTTAAAGACCAAACAAAGAATAGTCCATTGGGATTATACTTATTAAAGTTTCCTCCTCTTTAATTAAAAATACAACATTTAGGATTTTGTTGAGATAATTCAGATTGATATCCACTCTATTGAGGTTAACCTATTTTTCCTCTTCCTAACAATTAGCAACAAAGATTCCAAATAGGTTCTTGCATTGATCCATAAATCCATTCCATCTCTTATCAGAACTGAGGGTATGATCAAGAATCCAAATATCATTCAGAAAAAGAATATTCCTACCATTTCCAGCCTTCCATTTGACACCTTTTTTTATAATCTACTTATTTTTCTAAACATGTTTCCAGATTTTAAAACCCCCTTGGGACACCTCATTACTAAGGAAGAGGTTAAACCCAAGGATCTCTCTATTAAATTTATCATTCCAAATGTCTCTCCATTCTCCCTCCTCTTGATGCCATCTCCAAATAAGCTTAGCAAGAAGAGAATCATTCATTGTTAAAACCCTTCTAAGACCAAGAACTCCTTTTTTGATAGGCTTGCAGACTTTATCCCAAGCAATTAAAGCCATTATTTTCTTCTTTTCCATACCTATCCATAAATTTTTTTTTTGAATCTTCTCAATTGTTAAAACAAAATTCCTAGGAGTCTCAAACACACTCAAAGCATACAAAGGCAAACATTGTAACATTGATTTGAGAACAATTACCTTTTCAACCAGACTAAGGAGGGATCCTTTCTAGCCAGCTAATTTTGAATGGATTTTGTCAATCAAAGAACTCCAAAAAGTCTTAAGAGGGCTTAGACAGAGAGATAACCCAAGATATGAGCCCAAAAGGGTACCAATCTCACAACCAATTATTCTTTTAATTTTATTTTGTCTATTTTCATTGACATTGATAAAATAAATCACACTCTTGTTCCAATTTATAATCTGACCAATAACCTACCCATAATCCTCAAGAACTCTCTTAATGTTTATTGCATTTCTCATAGAAGCTTCTCCCATAAAAATCAAGTCATCCACAAATTGCTAATGAGAGCAAGTAAGATTCTTAGAGGAAGGTCTAAGCCCAACAAATTCCCCCAAAGTAACCATTTTTTTCCACATATCTACCTAAGTATTCAACTATAAGAATTAAAAGGATAGGAGAAACCAGATCTCCTTGCCTTAACCCATGGGAGGCTTGGAAGAAAGAAGTTAGATCTAACCATTAACTAGCACAAAGAAAATAATAGAGGAAACCAACAAAATGACCATCTCCAAAAATCTCTTATTAAATCCAAAAGCTTATAGTCCACATTTTAAAAGCTTCCAGTCCACCCTATCATAAGCTTTTGATAAATCTAGTTTAAGGAGGAACCCCTCTTTCTTAGATTTAGTAAGGGAATGAATATTCTCATATACTGTGATTATAGAATCGAAAATCTGCCTACCAGGAAAAAACCCATTTCGATGTCTAGAAATTAGATTAGAAAGAATAGATAAAATTATGAGAGTAAGAACTTTTGAAATAATCTTGTAAAAAGAGTTACAAAGACTAATTGGTCTAAATTGATCCAGACAATCAAGCCTAGGTTTTTTGGGAATCAGAGAAAGAAAGGTACCATTCAATTCCTTTAGGAGTTTCCTAGACCCAAATAACTCATTTCGACCATTAAATATATCCCCTTGAATAATGTGCCAGTACTTATGAAAAAAGTGGAAGGGGAATTCATCTGGACTAGGAGCTTTGTCTCCTTCAAAGGAAAAAATTATCCTTGTAATTTCTTCATTGTTGGGGATCACAGTAAGTTTTTATTTTGTTCATTGGAAATGCAATTTGGGATACAATCTAGAAATAGTTTTTGCTTGTCCTTGTCTAGATTGGGATCGCTTTCTAGTAAATTACTAAAAAAGTCCATGGCTTCCCTTTTGATAGCTTCATCATCATCAATAAGAACCCTATGAACATTAAGCCTTGAAATCTTGTTCACCATTCTATGCTTCAAAGTAGTCATATGAAAATATTTAGTATTTTGATCCCCCTCACTCAAAAGAACTTGTCTAGACTATTGTCTCCAATATATCTCTTCCTTAGTAATTATATCATGCATTTCAATAATTTTCAAATCTTCCTCCTTCCTAGACACATTCTCATAGCCCTCAGCCTGGAATGTTGTCTTGAATTTATTTTAACTCCAAAATCCTCCTTTTGCTGTCAAAGATGTTCCCAAAGCTCTCCTTATTCCATCTTTTGATATTTTTTTAATGTTTCTTAACTTTTTGGTGACTTTAAACATAACTGTTCCTTCAACTTGAATATTCCACCATTCTTTAATAAGGTCTTCTAGCCTAGGATGGAGAGTCCACATCTTCTCAAATCTAAAGGGATAGTTCTCCTTACTCATAGTAGGATCAGCCAAGAGAAAAATGGGGTAGTGATTCGAGCCCACTCTAACTTGCACAAAGAGGGATCATTTGTACTTCAAAAACCTAACATTACTAATAAGGGCTCTATCCAATCTTACTTGGATCATGTCCTTCCATAATCTCTTGGTAGTCCAAGTATAATCCACCTCATGCAAGTCCATGTCATGCAAAAGATGATTGTCAATGAACTCCATCAACTCCATTCTACTATCAAAATTAGTCTGGTTGCCTCTCTTCTTCTCATTCTCTTTCAGGAATGTATTGAAATCCGCCCATAATAATCCAATTTTCATCCACAAAATTCTTCCTTTGGTTAGAAAGAGTATCCCAAAGCACTTTCCTACACCATTTAGAGTTGGGGGTGTAAATGTTAGTTAAAACCCAAGAAGTCCCATCCTTTGCATTAGAAAATCTAATATTCATCATATTCTTGTTCTGAGATATAAGTTCTCCAAAAATATATCTATTATTCCAAAAGACTGCCATGCTCCCAGAAGCTCCATCAAAGCCTCCCCCAAATACCTTGCCACTTTAATATAAAGTTAAAAATAAAAAAATACAACAAAGTCAAACCCAAAATACATATTTATATATTTTTCAACTATAAAATTATAAATTTCTAAGTATATATGAATAACATAAGAAGCTAGATATTTTAGAAATTAATTAATGTATGTACATTGACTTATCTTCTATGTATTTTAAAAGAGCATTATTTTATATTAAAAAATGTAATTTAGCATGTTGTGTGTCAGCACCATGAAAGTAGTGTAAGAGTTGCTATCAAGTACAATGTGACAATAGGAAATAGGTTTGCAATAGTGCTACCAGTGTTGCATAGCATTTCATAATTTTTTTGATTTTTTTGTTTTAGAAAATACGCTTAAACCCCAAGAAATTTGGTATCAGCCAATCATAAATTTAGAAATCACGTATCATAATTATTTTTAAAATCAAACCTTCAAAACCTTTCAACTCTCGCATTTGTCTATCCAAAAATTAATTATTGGGGGTGGGCAAAAGAAAACAATAGTTACCTGCCTTATATTGAGGTAGGGACTAAAAAGCATATTGTAGGCCTAAAATGTGTCAAGAAACAAGTGTTATGTAATGGTTTGCATTTGTTGTAAGTTGTAATAGTTTAATTAGATACAATAGTAAATATTAAAATTTAGTAGCTATAAGAAAATAAAATAAATTAGTTGTAAAAATAATATTTAATATAATTTAATTAACATTTGATTAATATTTTAATATTATTAAATGAAACTTTTGCATGAGAACTTTAATTTAAATTTAGAATGATTAAAAAAGTAATTTTTTTAAAGTATTATTTGAAAAATAATATTTTTTAGTAGAATTGTTTTTTTTTTTTTTAAATTAAAATAATTCTAATTTTTGGTATAAACGTAATGCTACTATTCTAACTTACTTATAATATTAATTTTTTTAATATAAGAAATTAACACTAAAGTTGTTATGCCAAAGTGACAAGTAATTGCTCATATCAATTTTCCTATTATCAACTATCTTGTGAAGTGCTTATTACGCCGAGAGTTATTCTATACAATGGCAACATGAATGCCCAACACGAGAATATGCCAAAATAGATTCCTCATCAATAAAAAAGAAAAGGGAGCAGTTACAAACTTTTAAATTACATATTAAATTATTAAATCATAAAATAAAAAAGCATTCCCAAAATAATAGTTGCAAAATAATAGGAAACCAAATGGAGGCTGAAATAATAGGCCCAACAAAATAGGACTCAAAGAATAGGGCCCAAAAAAAAGGACTTGAAAAAATAGGGTCAAAATAATTTCATAAAAGATTTAAATATGATTTTTTAATCTAAATATAATTTTGCATGCACATTCATGCTTATTTTTTGTGGGGAATAGGAGAATTTGAAACAAATTCATGGAATGTGAAAAGATGCCCATTGGGGGATATGAGGAGCCTCTCATTTTCATTTTATGTTTTTGTGAAGGAACAAGTGGAGATTATTGGAGGACTAGATTGGAATTTTTGAACATGAGTAGATTGAAGTTTTGGAGTACTTTTTTTTTGCAAGTGATATTTTTATTTTATTTTGTATTTTGTTTTTTTTATTTAGATTTAGATTTAGATGTAGATTGAGATTCAAAATTAGTTATTGATTTAGATTTCAATTTTAATTAGTTTCATTTAGGTTTAGAATTCTATTCAAAATTATTTAGGCTTGCATTTAATAGTTTAGTCTTGCATGTTTGATTTAGATTTAAATTTGCGTTCAAAATCTATTTGATTTATATATTTTATAACAATTTTCATTTGCATATTTTAAATATGCATGTTTCAAATTAGTTTTAAATTTGCATGTTTCATATTAGTTTTAGGTTTGCACATTTCAAAATAGTTTTGGTTTGCACATTTTAGATTTGAATATTTCATAATAGTTTTATATTTTCATGTTTCAAAGTATTTATATTTTAATGTTTCATAATTGAATTTTGTGATTAATGTTGATGACAATGCCACCATATCAATAAATTTTATATTTTATTAAAATTAATGATTTATTTAAAGTAGATGAATAATGTATTTAGTATATATTTTATCATTATTAAATTATAAAATAAAAAAGCATTCCCAAAATAATAGCTAGCCAAAAAAATATGAAGCCAAATGGATGCTGAAATAATAGGACCCAAAAAAAGGGGCCAAAAAATAGGGCAAAAAAAATAGGACCAAAAAAAATAGGACTGGAAAAAATAGACCACTGAAATAATTTCATTAAAATTTTAAATATAAAACATTTTCCTTTTGTTAAATATATCTTTGCATGCACATTCATGCTTTTTTTGGGGGGGGTGGGAATTTGAAACAAATTCATGGAATATCAAAAGACATCTATTGGGGGATATGATGAGTCTCTCATAGGTTAAAAACCAAATTTTCCTCATTTCATTTTCATTTTGTGTTTTTACAAGGAGGAAGAGGTGGAGATTATTGGAGTAGATCGAAGTTTTTGAAGAGAAGTAGATTAAAGTTTTGGAGTGATTTTTTGCATGTGAGATTTCTACTTTTATTTTTAATTTTTAATTTAGTTTTGAATTTAGATTTAGATTTAAATGTAGATTTAGTTTCAAAATTAGTTATAATATTCTCCTTTGATTTAGATTTCAATTTTAATAAGTTTCATCTCAGATTTAGAATTGTATTCAAAATTGTTTAGATTTGCATGTAATAGTTTAGCCTTGCATGTTTGATTTAGATTTAGAATTTGAATTGATTCAAAATGCATTTGATTTATATATTTGATAATTCATTTCATTTGCACAATTTTAATTTGCATGTTTCAATTTAGATTTAGATTTACATGTTTCATAGTAGTTTTAGATTTGCATATTTCAAAATGCTTTTGGTTTGCATGTTTTAGATTTGTATGTTTCATAATAGTTTTATATTTGCATATTTCAAAATATTTATATTTTTCATGTTTCATAATTAGACTTTATCATTAATGTGGATGGCAAGGTTGCCTTATCAGTAAAACTTGCATTTTATTAAAGTTAATGATTAATCTAAAATAAATAAATCATATATTTAGTTTATATTTTTCATTATTTAATTAGATTATGTATGTGTTTTATTTAAATATTTTTTATAGTATTTATAGATGTTTATTAATATTTATGTTTTTAATATTTGAAAAGTGGAAGGCAATGCCACCATATTTCAAATATTACAATCCAACTATTTCATTTGAAATAGTTTTGATTTTTATTTAAGTTATTTTGAACATTATTCATTTCAAAGAATTTATGTTAATCATTAATACTTTTTTTATTATGATTATCTCTATATGTTGATGTTTGTTTATAAGTTTGTAGGTTACTATTTGAGTTAGGGATGCCTCGAACATAGAATCAAACATTATTGATACTAGCACGACTACTTCAATGACCTCAAGTGATTTCTTTGAGACCATGTTTGACAAATGCCTACAAATAATTAAAGAGTCATGGAAAACTATAATTAAAGTCATGGATTACACAATATTTCCAATTGACTATGTTGAGGAAATGGAAGTAACACAGATGAAAGATGCTTAAAAAAATTTTTGTGACACATCTGCAAAAATGGATGGGTTTCCCTTAATGATGAAAGAAGTCTTTCATAATCATTGTTCAAATAAAGGTCACAAAATAATCTTAATCATTGAAGAATATGACATGTATTTAGACCATTACATAGATTTTTTTTGTATATAGTTCATTCTTGTCTCTAGTTTCAGAATTTTACTTCTAATTAGTTGTATTGGTAGTTTTGTTTCCCCATTATTCTATGTAACTTTCATGAAGAAGAGAACAAGAAAAAATAAATTTATTGTTGTACAAAAGATTTCTTCAATAGATGTGGCTACTAATTATGTTAATTAAGAAACAAAATCACAAGTCTAAATAGATGTCCTTAATAATAGGCATATTTATTGATTACAATTCTTAATCACTTCAATAAAACTTGCATTAGCATTATTAAATATTCAACAATATATAATGTTTTCACATCATCATGGAGAAATAATTTTTATTAAATTGATTCTTATCTATTCTTTCACACTTTTTACATTATCTAAATAGTTGTGTTGGGACTTATAACTTCCCTTTCATGAACAAGACACAATTAAAAAATTTCAACTATTTGATTCATTTGTATAACATATATCTTAAATTTGACCATAGTCGTACTCCAAATACTCCAACACTATACTAAAATCTCTCACTTCCCTTAACCATGTCCCTTGTTTTAGTGTAACATTTAACCACTTATAACCCTAACCATAACACCAAGTGTTAGATAAATGAAATTATCAGCCTTGGATCCTAACTCTAACTCTTACTCTATATATGACTGTACTAAGCATTTAGTAAATTATATACCTTAACCTAACCCTATATGTACTAGTAGTTAGAAATTATATATGCATACACACATAGACAGAGACATATATATATATATATATATATATATATATATATATATATATATATATATATATATATATATATATATATATATATATATATATATATATATATATATATATATATATATATATATATATATATATATATATATATATATATATATATATATATATATATATATATATATATATATATATATATATATATATATATATATATATATATATATATATATATATATAGAGAGAGAGAGAGAGAGAGAGAGAGAGAGAGAGAGAGAGAGAGATTGGGGGCATATCAAGAGACAAGAGGGGGTTCATTTTATGTTTCTTATAGAGACATGCTCTTAGTAGAGAGAGATATATTAGAGATAAGGAAGGATATAGTCATATGATGGTGTATCGAGAGAGAGAGAGAGAGAGAGAGAGAGAGAGAGAGAGAAATATTAGGGGGTGTATCTAGAGAGCATAGAGGGAGGGGGAGAGAGAGAGAGAGAGAGAGAGAGAGAGAGAGAGAGAGAGAGAGAGGGATAAGGGGGTGTATCTAGAGAGCATAGAGGGGGAGAGAGAGATAAGGGGGTGCATCTAAAGATTATGGAGTGACATATATGTACACACACACACACACACACACACACACACACACACACACACACACACACACACACACACACACATACATACACATATTTATTAGTCAGTGTATCTAGAGAAAGAGATTAAGGGTTGTATCTAGAGAGCAAGGAGGGAGAGAAAGAGAGAATAAGGGGTATATCTAGAGATTAAAGAGAGAATGAGAGGGGGGGGGGAGAGATAGATAGAGAGAGAGAGAGGAGGGGAGAAGTGATTAGTAACCCAAAAAATAATATTAACCGCAATATTAACATAAACCTTAACTCTAACTCTAATTCTAACTCTAACTCAAACTTTGACTCTGACTCTAACTTGAACTATAATTATAACCCTAATCCTAATTCTAATCCTAACCCTAACCCTAACCCTAACTCTAACTCTAACTCTAATTCTACCCCTAACCCTAACCCTGACAGTTAATAACCCTAACTCTAGTCCTAATTTGAACCTAAACCTAATTATAGCCCTAGCCCTAACCATTACTATAACTCTAATCCTAACTCTAACTCTAATTCTCATCCTAGCCCTAACATTAATTCTAACCCTAACTCTAATTGTAACTCTGATCCTAACCCTAACCCTAACCCTAATATTAACCCATATTCTAACTCTAACCCTAACTCTAACTCTATCTCTAATTCTAACGCTAACCCCACCCCTAATTCTAACCCTAATTCTAACACTAACTCTAATTGTATCTCTAACTCTAACCCTAACTATAACTCCAACTCTAACTCTAATTGTAACCTTAGCCCTAACACTAACCCTAACCTAACCCTACCCCTAATCATAACGCCAACACTATATATAATGCTAATCCTAACCCTAACACTATACGCAACTCTAACTCTAACCCTAACCCTAATTCTAATCCTAACCTCAACCCCTAATCTAATCCTAACTCTAACTCTAACCCTAAATCTAACCCTAACTCCAATCCTAACCCTAAACCCTAAATCTAGCCCTAACCCCAACTCTATCTCCAACTTTAACTCCAACTCTAACTTGATCCCTAACTCTAACTCTAATTCTAAATTTAACTCTAGCCTCAATTCTAGCCCCAATTCTAACACTAACATCAATTGACATTGACACTGACACTTACATGTACACTCACACTCACACTTTTACTAACATTAACACTAACACTAACACTAACATTAATGCTAACCCTAACTCTAATGATAACCCTAGTGCTAACCCTAACCATAACCCTAACTCTAACCCTAACTCTAACTCTAATTCTAATTCTAACTCTAACTCTAACTCTAGCTCAAACCCTTACTCTAATCCTAACCCTAACCCTAATTCTAACCCTAACTATATTTGTAACCATAATTCTAGTCCTAACCCTAATTCTTACCCTAACTCTAACTCTATCTCTAACCCTAATTATATTTGTAACCCTAATTCTAACCCTTACCCTAATCCTAACTCTAACTCTAATTGTAACTCTAATTCTACCCCTAACCCTAACCATATATAACCCTAACCTAATCCTAATTCTAACCCTAACCCCATTCTAGTCCTAACCCTAACCTAATTCTAATCCTAACTCTAATCCCAACTCTAACCCTAACTCTAATTCTCACCCTAACCTTAACCCTAACACTAATTCTAACCCTAACTCTAACTCTAATGTTAATTCTAATCCTACCCCTAATTCTAACCCTAACTATAACTCTAACTCTAATTCTAATTGTACCCTAACACTAACCATAACCCTAACTTTAACCCTAAACCTACCCCTAATCCTAACCCTAAACCCAATTCTAATCCCAACCTTAACTCTACCCTAACCATAAATCTAACCCTAACCCTAATTCTATCTCTAACTTTAACTCTAACTCTAACTTGAACTCTAACTCTAAGTCTAACTCTAACCTTAACCCTAACCCTAACCCTAACCCCAATTCTAACTCTAACTCTAGCTCAAACTCTAAGTCTTATATTAACACTAGCACTAACATTACCTCTAATTTTAACCCTAACCTTAATTGTAATCCTAACACCAACAATAACCCTAACTCTAAGCCTAATTATAACCCTAACCCTAATTCTAACCCTAACTATAACCCTAACTCTAACTCTAACTCTAACTCTAACTCTAACTCTAACTCTAACTCTAACTCTAACCCTTATTCTAACTCTAATTCTAACCCTATCCCTAATCCTAATTGTATTTGTATTCCTAATTCTAACCATCACCCTAACCCTAACCCTAACTCTAACTCTAGCTCTAACCTTAACTATATTTATAACCCTAATTCTAACCCTAACCCTAATCCTAATCTTAATCCTAACTCTAACTCTAATTCTAAACCTAATTAACCCTAACCCTAACCCTAACTCTTACTCTAACTATAACTCTAACCCTAACCCTAACCCTAACTCTAGCTCTAATTGTAACCCTAACCCTAACAATGACCCTAAATCTAACCCTAACTCTAATTCAAACCCTAATTTTAATTTAAATGGTAACTCTAACTTTAACCCTAATCCTAACCCTAACCTTAATACTAACCCTAACCCTAACTCTAACCTTAACCTTAACTCTAACTCTAACTCTAACCTTAACCCTAACGTTAACATTAACCTTAACCATAAACATAACTCTACTCCTAACTCTAACCCTAAATCTAATCCTACCATAATTGGACTCTAACCCTAACCCTAACCTTAATCTTGACTCTAACCCTAACCCTAACCCTAACCCTAACCCTAGCCCTAACCCTAACTCTAACTCTAACCCTAACCTTAACCATGACCACAACTCTAACCCTAACCTCAACCATAAACATAACTCTACCCCTAACTCTAACCCTAAATCTAACTCTACCATAATTGGACTCGAACCCTAACCCTAACCCTAACTTTAATCTTGACTCAAGCCCTAACCCTAACCGTAACTCTAACTTTAATCCCAACTCAAACCTTAACCCTAACCCTAGCCCTACTATAACCCTAACCCTAACCCTAACTATAACCATAACCATAACTCTAACCCTATCCTTAACCATGACCATAATTCTAACCCTAACCTTAACCATAAACATAACTCTACCCCTAAATCTACCTCTACCATAATTGGACTCTAATCCTAACCCTAAACCCTAACTTTAAACCTGACTCAATCCCTAAACCTAACCATAACTCTAACCTTAACCATGACTTAAACCATAACCCTAGCCTTACTATAAAACTAACCCTAACCCTAACCATAACCATAACTCTAACCCTAACCTTAACCATGGCCATAACTCTAATCCTAACCTTATCCATTAACATAACTCTAATCTGAACCTTAACCATAACTCTAACCATAACCATAGCCATAACTCTAACTCTAACGTTAACCATAACTCAAACCTTAACCCTGACTCCAACCCTAACCCTAACCCTAATTCTATCCCTAAGGTCAACATTAAGTGTAATGGTAACTCTATCCCTAACCATATATCCACATCTAACTATTACATTTTACATTACAATATCCCAAAAATAAAATTAATTCTTTTCATCTAAATTAAACTCCATTAATTAAATTAAAAAAATATGTTGAAGTATAATTTTATAGTAACTTTATACAACTATAATTAAAAATTAATTAGCAATTTTCTAATAACCTTATCAAAATATAAATAAAAAGTAAACATTTTTCCTATTGGGTCGCAACTACCACTAGCTTATATATACCTATATATATTATGCTGAGAGTAATCATTCTTGGGGTGCCTATTTTCATAAATCCCAATTGAGAAAAAATAATCCTTGGATTTAATGAAAATAGGCGCCTCATGAATGATTCTCTTGGTGTAATATATATAGGTACATATAAGCTAGTTTAAAATGTATCAAAGATACCTTAGATAACATAATGAATATTTGTTTACAATAGCAAATAGAAATTAAGCTTTATTGTGAAGATGTAAGATCAAAGTGATTGGTCATGTAAAATAAAATAAAATAATGATTTATTTATAAATCATAGACTTTTAATCCAATTTTTTTTCTAGATTTTATATTAGGTCATGTTAGTTAAAACTTTGAAATTTTGATTCTTTTAACTTTCTAACTTCATCATCATTATTGAGGATGAGGTTATGTATTGTTTATGTTTTTTATAAAAGTAGCAGGAAGAGGTTCTTGGCTTGTGGTACTAGTAGCACTAGGGAAGCACATTAAGAAGGGATTGACAACTTCTAGAGAGTAGAAACAAAAGGAACCCCATAGAACCTATCTCTATCAAAATAGAGTAGCAAAAAAGTAGCACCATTAACATCTAAACAACAAAAAACACTACGAGAGTTCATCATAGTAAAGTAAACTAAATTGTTAATCCACATAGGGTTAGAGTTTTTAAACATCATCATAAAGATAAAAGTAATGAAGCCCCAAGGGCTAGAATAGAAAAAAAGGACAAGTATAGAAACCTAGCTACCCCCAAGCCTCCTAGACAACAAAATATCCACCCATTCTTCATTTAGGAATTGGAAGAGCTCCTTGGCCTCTTTTTCCTGGGTAGTGTCAACACTAGGAATCTTTCCTTGTAGAGCGCATAAGGTAGTAGCACTAGCATGCATGATCTTCAGGGAGAACTTGTTGATGTCCTTGTACCTTCTAGTCGGACCAACAATCTCATCTTTTACTTGATCCACTATTTTGTCAAGCTAATCACTTTGGTCTTGAGCAAATCAAGTGCCCTACCAAATTGACTATCCACAATATCAAAAACATGCAAAAACAACATTAGAGGGAGCAGCTAGGGGGGAATTGAGGGTGACAATTTGGTGGAAAGTGGGGGACTAGGGCTGAATGGGAGAAGGGAGATTGATGCAAGGAAAGTCCTTATCTAGGGTTTTACTATCCTTGGAAGAAGAGCTAGAATCAAAATTAGGGGTTTCTTTAACAACAGTATCCTCAGAGGACTCATCAATAATCATGTTTCAAATGACTTGCTTCCTTTTCTCTTTAGCAATTCTAGACAAGCATCTAGTGTGGTGAACATTCTCATTATCACTCTTACAAATGTTAAGGGTAGACTTTTTGTTTTTCTTCCTGAACTCCTAGCCATGTTTTCAAGCTCTCCCCTTTTTCTTTTAGCACCTAGGTTTCCAAACATTCTATCGAGGAGACTGGGCTAGAATGTTTGGCCTTACTAGAGGTTGAGGTGGTGGTATTGGGTCGATTAGCAATGAGGAGCAAATTAGGGCTAGGAGGGGGGTAGAGGGCATGATGAAACTAAAATAGATGAAAAACAAGGCCCTGGTGAAGGATAACAGGTTTTCTCACCAAGGCTATAGACCTTAAGTGAGTCCAACACATTATTTTCTAGAGAGTGCTAAAGGAAAAATAGGATGCAAATGAGATCTTTATTGCAAATGTGGTTGAAGAAAGGGAGGTGATCATAGTAATAAAACCCATACCTACCTTCCTAAACCCCATACTTGATGAAGATTTTCAATAGTTTAGGCTATATGTCTAGGAGGTGCTCCGAGCTATAGCCACCATGCTTCTTGATAGGAGTTTGATCCCTAAAATGCTTGAAGAATTGGTCATCAAGACCTACTGCATTCGAAGACGTATTGTTATTCTTCTACTTATGCCCAGTGGTATTTAGGATAGTAGTCTAAGCTATGACCTCTTCATTAACTTTAAAAGTGAGCCCTCTCATTATGATCTTTTTGTCTTTCCAAGACTTGACAAACTAGAATTAAACATTTTCTTTGTGACCCATCATGCTTTCCATAAAAGGTAGAATGCCACCATCCTTGGAAATATACATGACAATGAGGTTTCTCTTGAATTCCTCAATTATATTAGTCTCAATAAAATGCCTATCTCCTCCCATGTTCATAAAATAGAAACCCTCAGGAGAAGCAAGAGCCCAAACCTTGGAAAAGCACACAAAGAACCAAGAAAATGCCCAAGTATAAGAATGACCATAAAAATGATCAGAGAAAATAAAAACTTCAGCTTTACAAGAGTGGATAAAAGGTAGTAAGAGTAATAATAGATAACATCACATCAATGTTAAATACAATTAATGACAAGGTCCACCATAACCCTTGATAATTAATTAGCTTCATGCAAAGAACATAGTCACATAAATGATGGTGCCCAATATCTCTTACAATAATACCAAAGTTTCTAAAAATGAAGGTAATATCATATGGGCAATCTTCAAAATGCCAAGTAGAATGGATAGTTTCCCTAGAAACCAAAATATTAGCCACATGGTCACAAATAATCCAACACCCACCTATATGCATGATTTTGAGGTAAGTAATGGGACCTATCAAGTCTTTCGTCCTTTTCCAATGACAATTAGCAAAGAGACTGTACAATCTATAGTAGTAGATGAGTTAGATCTACTAGCTAGACATGGTCACCCCCAAGGAGCCATTTAGAGTCCAACAGGGACAATTTTGAAAAATAAAAAAGGTGGCGACAAGGCTAGGAAACTCTATAATGACCAAAGTAATTAGCAATCATGGATATTGTTTGAATGGACTCCCATTTCTTGATTAATGAGAAGTTGAGTTGGCTAGGGTAACTTTGTGGCTTGATACCAAACAATGATATTGTCCAATTGGATACCAATCATAGCAATAGAGTCTGCAATAGAGTTGCCTTCCCTATAGATGCATTAGATCGAGACAACATGGAACCTGTGTAGGAGGCTAGGAATGTCATCAAGGATTGAAACCACCTTCCATCCTACCTTTATATCATTTTTAACAACATCAATAATGATTTTGGAGTCCCCTTCAATAACCAATCTGGTGTACCCTAGCTCTTTGGCAACACTAAGGCCCCAAAAGAGGGGCATACCCTCCACCTGGTTGACAATATGATCTCTTAGAGGACCCATAAAGGATGCCATCAAATGTCCCTCATAATTTCTTAAGATATCACTCATGGCCTACAAATCAACATTGACAACACCATAAAAATTAAGCTCCAGTCACTAGGGAGCTAGGGGCCCCACTTAGTCTCCCTTCTAGCCTTGGATTTGGAGTCATCAAAATCAAAGAAGTTGTTGTCAATTCTCCATCTCATCGCAACGTGGAGTTGTTAGAGTAATAATATATTACCTTATTAATTACATCACTTTAATTTAATTATTAAGTCACTTATTATCTCTAATTTACTTAAGCTAAACTTTAGCAATATAATAATTAATTATTTTATTAACTATTATCATGCAAACTAGGTTTTACCTATTAGGGTTTTGATATCCTTTTATAAGGATTGATCTCTTTGTAATTTATTCATTCACTTTTGATAATAGAAATCTCTCTTTTTGCTCATCAAGAATGCCTTATCTATGGATTTGGAAATTCTAGCCTCCATAGCTTTTATTTCTCTCTTTCTATGACAAGTGTTTAAATGCAAGTGACTCTTGGGAGCTATGGGGTTGATCTTTCATCAACTTCAACATGGTATCAAAGCTCCATCTCTTCATGCCCTTATTCTATTTATGAGAGGTTTGGTTTGGCTTTTAGATATGCATTTTTTTCTTTAAGAAGGTTTTATTTTTTAAAGTTATTTTGTATTGAATCCAAGGGGTCACTAATTTTTGGGTTGTTTTGAGCCCAAGAAGACATAATTGGTGAGCTCAGAGCACATAAAACCTTTATTTTCATATAAAATTTGTCTAATCTAGATACATTTGAAATTTGAGGCAAAAATTATTGCTCCCAAATTGGGCACATTTTCCAAGGTGACAATTTTGTGATTTTTGGCATAGAGATTGAGATTTTTTTGCATACAAATTGAGATTTTTAGGCACACAAATTGAGATGTTTACACACAAATCAGGGTTTTTTGTGAAAATCAATATTTTTGGCACATATATCAAGATTTTTTGTGTACAAATAAAGATTTTTTCGGCATGCATCCTGAGATTTTCGGGCACATGAATTGAGATTTTTGGGTGCAAAAATTAAGAATTTTGTACCCAAATCTAGGTAATTTGGTATAGTAATAAAAAGGTTTGGCATGAATCCTAAGGTATTTTTTGGTACTAGTGGGCACATTTCCTGGTACATTTTGGCATAGATCTCGAGGCAATTTTTTTTGTTTTTATAACACTTTGTTGACCTACCTATGGTTTTTTGGTTGTAACTTGTTCATCCAGACTCTATTTTTTGCAAACAAAATATCGCTAGAAAGTGAGTTTTCAAGCCTGTCATGATGGTGCAACTTATTTGGATTTTTGATGTTGTTTGGTTGATAATTTATGTATTCAAAGTTAGAGGTTCTATTTTTCACTTTGTGAGACATATCTTGAGACATTTTATTTTCCAAATTTTCTCTAGGCACATCCCATTTGAAGGTTTTTACTTTTTTGCATTCTAGTGGATATCTTGGTTATTTCAGGTTTGGAGATCGATTTTGTTAGTTTAGATGATTTTTCATGAGTTGTATTATCTCTTGTATCAACCTTATGTCTTTTTTGATCTTTTTTGACATCCTTTTGCACTATTTTTGCAAACACACTTAGCTAAAGTGCCACTCTATTGCGTTTCAGGATCTTGGACATCTTTGTGTTTTATTGTACTTGCACTACATTATAAAGTGCCTTGGCAGTTTTCATGTTGGCCATATTCACCATCTTCCTTTGTCAAGTGAGTTTTCCTTCCACAACTTTAGACTCATGATGTGTCAATGACACATGCCATTACAAGTGTTTGTACTTCTTTTGCACTCTCAATATTCTTGATTCTTCTTTCTGTAGGAGATATTGCATTTAGTTTCAGTGTTCATGTCTTACCTCTCAACATTATAGGGGAGTTATGTTGGTTCTATTACTTTCTTTTTTCGATGGAGTGATCTATGTCTCCATTATTTGATCCTATGTGCTAGGCAATTGCAGTGGTTGGGTACCTATGCATTTTGATGAGATGGATCATTTACCATATAAAAATTCTTTCATTCCTATTTTTGGAGGCCATGAAGATACCTTTCATCTTTGATTAATTAGTTCTTTAGACTTAGTCTTCTCTCCCCGATTGAATATTTTATACAATGGAGGTTCTTCAAATCAATAATTTAGCAATGTTTGTAGCTTCATGCTTCAATGGTGTTCTTAATGATCATCCTTTTGTTCCTATCTTTTGGAATATTTTATTTTCATCTCTTTTTGGAGTATGGTTTTTCCCATTGGGTTTTCTCTATTTTTCCTCTTTATAGAGATTTGGTTGTTCTTGGGTACCTCATCAGACCTTGTTGTCAAGATGTAAATTTGCTTTCAGTAATAGTTTATAGGTTTTTAGCTACTCCCTAAGTTTATCTTAAAGGGGGTGTTAGAGTACTAAGATATTACCTTATTAATTAAATCATTTTGATTTAATTATTATGTCACTTATTATCTCTAGTTTACTTAAGCTAAACTTTAGGCATATAATAATTAATTATTATCATGCAAACTAGGTTTTACCTATTAGGGTTTTGATCTCCTTTTATAAGGATTGATCTCTTTGTAATTTATTCATTCACTTTTGATAATAGAAATCTCTCTTTTTTCTCATCAAGAATGTCTAATCTATGGATCTAAGAATTTCAGCCTCCATAGATTTTATTTATCTCTTTCTATGATAGGTGTTTGCATGTAGGTGATTCTTGGGAGCTGTGGGATTGATCTTTCATCAAATTCAATAGGTGTTCCTCCTTCCTCAGGGGGAGGCAAGGGGTTTCCCTATGAGAAGTGAGGAAATTTTCTTTGCAAAGAGAGAAGTCCTTCCTAAAAACTATATTTGGTGAGAGAGCAATGTCCTTGAAAATGCTTTCATTTATTTCTTTCCAAATGCATCAGTAGAGTGTGGTGGCATTTAATTCTAGAGAAGGTGTTGGTTGGGATTGGAAGGGGAGCTTCCAATCCAAGAAGAATTGTTGGATAGTAGAGTTGAGTCCAAACAATATTAAGGTTGTCTTGGACAAGTCCCCAGATGGCTTTGGCAAATTCATAGTGGATAAAAAGGTGGTTAATTCTCTCTTTAGCTTTAGAACATAAGAATGATTGGCCATGCTAAACCCTCTTTTAGGAAAATTGTCAAGGGTGAGAATTTTCCCTTGCAAGACAAGCCACCAAAAAAAAATTGACTTTGGGTAGAAGTTGATGTCTTGACACCTTACCCCAAACAATAGAATTGGTACAACCATTGATAGAAGATTGTAGGCTGATTTAATGGAGAAGTCCCTATTTTGATTAAGCCTCCAAAGTATGCTATCTGGGTTACCCATGAGGGGGATCCTTTAGCCAAGAAGGAGAGAATTAAGATTAGACAAGAAATTTCATGCCATGGTTACCCCCCACCAAACCTTCCAAGCCAATCCACTTCTCATTGGAAATGTAGCTACCAACTAGTGACCCAATCTAAAGGTGGTTATTTCGAATAGAGGTAAACCTGTTGTTCATTAGAGGATTATCTAGGAGCCAAGAATCCTCCCAAAATTTGGTGTCACAATCATTACCAATTTTCCAATGTATGCCCTTGTCCAGGATACTCTGACTTTTCACTATGCCATTCCAAATTTTAGAGCCATGGGGTTGGCCACTATTCACAAAATTTTTGTAATAGCTTCCTTAGTACATATACTTGGCCTCCATGATTTTGTGCTAGCTAGTTTTCTTTTTAAGGAGATTCTAGGCAACCTTAGCCAAGAGAGTAGAGTTCAAGTTACGAATCTTATGCAAACCCAACCCCCCCACACTCTTGGGCCTACACACCTGGTCCCCATTAACCAACGATAATCTCTTTTGTTCTCTCCCCTGAGCATAGAAAGTCTCTTTGGATTTTCTCCAGTTTGCTAGCCATAACTCTCAATAATTTGAAGATAGAGAGGTAATAGACTAGGATGCCATAGAGAGTAGCAAAATCTAGCTGAAGCTTGCCAACATTGTTGAGCAAGTTTCCTTTCCAACCTGCAAGATTCTTTTGGGATATTTCAAGGATGGAATTCCAAAATCCCCCCTAACCTCCTTGACTGTGAGAGGTAGACCTATATACATTGAAGGGAGAGTAGCTGCCTTACAATATATAATGCCTCACATGGGAAACCAAAAGAAATAAACCTAATATGTTATAAAATTTACTGAACTATTTTTTAAAAAAGTTTAAATAACATCAAACTAACAATAATACGGAAGCAATATATACATACAAATCAAGAACATGTAATCAATTACAAATATAGTCTCAATTCCTTAAGGGTTCCTTCACATTGAGTCACATTTAATAAAGTTTTATTAATAAGTTTAAGTCTCAATTACAATGTCCATAATCATAAAATGAATAAACCACACATAGTCATATAAGCATATGCATAAGTAAAGCTAATAATATGAAAGCATATCTAATGAATAATACCCATTGCACATGTCACAAGATATGTGAAAATAGATATAAGTACATCTGTATTGCATAAAAATGTAATAAGAGGAATAAACACTAAGCAACTAATGCATATTCCTACATGATTATGAAAACCTCAAAATATTGAAGATAAACATATAAAATAAAGATAACATGAACATCAAAGTAGCACTATGCAAATCTCACAAATCACCAAGTGGTTGATGATTTCCTTGCTCACGGGATGTGGTTGCTCACAATTCCTACAGCATAAAAATGGGGTAGATAGTGCTTTTGAAAATGAGGAGAGTGCTCTCCTTTTATAGGAAAAGAGATGCAATGGATGACTAAGATTGAATGCAAGATGAAGGGCTAGGATCTCTTAGGATTGATGAGGTGCCAATGAGGTGGAGGCCAAGTAGACTCCATGTGGATTAGGTTTTTGACCATTCAAAGGAGGCAATATGCTCACACATGAGTGAGCAACCTTTGATGGTGACATGATCAAGGGGCCTGAGAAGCATGGCTTCTCATGCAAGAGGACAAGTGTAAAAGAGGTGTAAGAAGCATGGTCTCTCACAGATGTGTGAGACACCTTGACTCTCATGCAAGAGGACAAGTGTGCAAGAGACATGAAAGGCATGAGGGGTGAGGAAAGTGTGAACATCCCTCACACATGTGTGAGCACACACTTAGGATTAAAAGGTGATTAGGAAAAGCAAGTAGGATTAAGGAAGTGGATAGGTTTAGCAAGATGAGTTAGGTAGGCTAGTGAGGTTAGGTGAGGGTTAAAGGTAGGAGCCATGTACTCAAATAGGATTAAATTTAGTATTTAATTCCAAGGGGGATTAGGCAAGGATTAATTAAGTAAAAAAAGTACTTAATTAAAGTGAATGAGTTAGGATTTAAATAAACCTTTGTTTATTTAAATCAAGGAAAGGCTAGGATTTAGATAAACCTTAGTTTATTTAAATCAAGAAAAGGTGAACATAATTAAATAGATATAAATATTTTTAATTTAAATGTAGGGTAATTAAATAAATAATAAATATCTATTTAATTGGCTAGAAAATAGGTATTTGGACAATTTTAAGTGTCTACAACATCAATATACAATACAATATCCTATAGGATCTCAAAACACATGATACATAGATACATCAAATGAATGGAACTCTTCAAGATAAGAGGAAAAATAATAATGGTACCACTGTATCAAGGAGAATCCAACATCTATCAATTTGATGGGGACCCAAATGGTAAGAATACATTACCTCCCAAATGCATGGTGACCTAACCAAGCTCCAACTCTGAGCGTGTAGGAGAGATAATGTGCGATCCACACACAGATAATCAAATCATAAATTTATCCTAGGCAAGGAATCCTGATAGCCAAAACTATCTCAAGGGTAACACAAACCACTCAAGAAGAAGAGATAATAAAAATCAAAAGGACACTCATTCCAATACTAACATCTCATACCAATTCAACATACAAATACCAAGACCAAAAATATACAACCACCTCAAAATCAATGTCAACTATTACAAGTGCAATGACCAACAGATAACAACTATCATCAATAAAAGTAAACTACCAATCACTAACTCCAACAATAAAAACACCACCAATGAATAATTGATTATTCATTAATAAAATTCAACTATCAATAATAAATGACATCTAATCAATGAGTAACAACTTACAATAAATGCACCATCAAAAGTAATATCCAACAATTACACCACTAGAGGCAATTTTTAAAAAAAAACTATGATGGAGACTCAGGCTGCATACTATAGAGTGTCATCACATAAGCCAACTGTAAGGTTACAATGGTAGTCTCTCAAGACCCCGACCCCCTAGTAACTCTATGCGGAACCATAATACCCTCTTGTGAAGATGAGGAAACTAGTCATACCTCTCAAGGTATCATCTCCATCTCATCCTTAGTCTATACAAGCACTCAAGGCATGGACGAGGAAAAATCTTAAATTATCTTTTTAATGTATCTCAAGGAAAAGTAGGCAAGATATTTTAATTACTATGTTATCACTTATTACAGAACTTACAGGAAGTTACCCTAGCAACCGCTTTGGACCTAAACCCCCATTGCAAGCCACTCCAATCGACATGCACCTAGACTACCTTCCCAAAAATCACAAACCACAATAGTGTCCCATACCACAAGAGTAATATTGATCAAATTTGGTTCCTTAATAGGCAACCCAGAAAAATAACATTGGTTCTCAAAACTCAAGTTCTTATAAATGCTCAATAGCATAAAGCTCATAAAATGTAAATCTCAATTCAAATCATAAAGTTCATCATGACATCATGTCAAATAATCATAAAAGAAATCTCAAAAATTCCTCTAGTGCACATCCTAACTTGGCCAACTAAACAACCAAAAAAGGAAAACTATCAAGAAAACAAACATCACAAGACTATAAATAGAATACTAGAAAACACATAGTTTTCAGCCACATGATTTAATCCCACCAATTTCTCTTGTTTAGTTTGGGTCATAAGGATGTGTTTAGAAATAAAGGAAGAATATATATGTTAATATAAATTGATATGTTGAGGTCACATTTAACAGTGTACATTGTAGAAGGATGGCGAGAAAAGTCCTAGTCTATGTTAGGGTTTGTGTGCCCTAACCCAACTTGTGTAGGGGGATTTTGGACGTTTAGGTAGGCATTTCTGCTACTTTGGGGGCTAGTGTTCTATTGCTAAGGGTGTCCATTGGTTGGGCAAGTGATCTAGCATGTTTCAAGCCTACAGGGTTTTTTTTGGATTAAACACTGCCTTGGTTGCAACCTCAGTGTGGGTCCTACAATATTTTGTGAGTATGGGGCTTCTACCCCATCTTCCTTTCCTTCCTGCTATGTCTCGGTTCATTTTTGAATGGGTGAGCCATCTTCATTGTTGCATGTCAATGATAAGGCACTAAATGGTAAACCCCTATCAAGGCAAGGTGATTCCTCTCCAAAAGGATGATATGACTTAGAAAATTTAATGGATGCTTGCAAAGATTAGAGGATCGGCCAGTTTTGGTTATTCAAATAGAGAAAGTTTTAGAGGATGTCAAATACTAGAGCAATTATGCTCTTATTTGCAAATTTTTGGGCCTTCACCTTTCTTTACCGGTGCTAGAGTCCTTGGCACACTGAGTGTGGAACCCAAAAGGAGATATGGAGATTTTGTTAGTAGCTAATAACTTTTTTATGGTTACCTTTTCAAGCATGATGGACAGGGATAAGTCATTTAAAGGAGGCCCTTATTTCTTTAATTAGGTGGGGCTATTCATCAAGCCTTGGAACATGGGCTTCAACTCTACTGAGGAGATCCCTCACAAGTTTCGATGTGGGTTCACTTGCTGAGGGTTCCTTTGGAATTCTCGGGGGAAAATATTCTTTACTTAATCTCTTTGCTTCTTGGAAAACTTGTGGGTTCAACTACCTAGACCCAGGATTGTAAGGTAATTTCTTTTGCCCGTATATGTCTAGAAGTTGATTTGAATAATCCATTACCAAATTCTATGGAGATTTGCATGGGATCTTCTTCCTAGATCCAATAGCTAGATTATGAGACCCTTCCATTTAGATGCAAAATTAGCCATGAATATGGCCATTTACATCACAGGTGCCCCAAGAATAAGTCCCCCTCCTTGGCTGCCTCCAGTCCCCCTAAGGAGGACAAGGGGAAGGCCCCTTTATCTAATGGACCTATTGATAGCAAGGGTTTTGTATAGGTTAAGTCCTGTAACAAAGGCAAGGGTAAGAAGAGAACATGGATGGATAGGCAGACCGATGACACCTTTAACTAGTTTGATGCTCCTGGGAACTTGGTCCAAGCGGAGGGTAATCTAGTTGAGCTCTCTTATGGGGCCAAAGGTCAGCATGAGATTCTAGTTGAAGATTTGCAGAAGGAGGATTAGATTCTATCTCCAGGGGACCAACAGGCTGGATAATTGGATATTGATTTGCCACCTCTTATTCAGGATATTGGAGACCTTCGAGGGTCATAGGATTCAAAGGGCCCAGTCTTGATGGTTCCTGATCCCCTTACACCTAAGGGGACCTCAGATTCTATAAAGTGCAATAAGGCTCCTCCTATATTAGGCATACATCAAAAATCCTTCAAAAAGCGGCCTTTAGATAAACTACCAAAGAGTGATAAGAAGACTGATCAAGAGAAGGTCGAGATAATGGGTGAAATTTTGGTTGAGTTTAGGTCTATAAAACCCATTGATTCTCATTTCTCTCAACCCCATAAATGATTTTTTTATCATGGAATGTAAGGGGGTTGAACAAAATTCCTAGAAAAAAGGTTGTGCATAGATTAATTGAGTCTTAGTCTCCTAATGTGGTCTTTATTTACGAAACTAAGCTTACTATGGATGGTTTGGCTAATTGTGCTTCATGGATCTAGCCCTAGGGCTCTTGGAAAGGGGTGGGTGCTTTGAATAGTTTGGGGGGAGTGGCTTGCTTTTGGAACCCTAGGAAAGTCTCCCCCTTATGGTGGATTTCCATTCGGTCCTCCATTTCTTTGGTTGCTTCTAGTTTTGAGACTAGAGAAAGGTGTCTTTTATCCTATATTTATGCTCCTACTATTTTAAAGTCCCATTTATGGGCCCACATTAGATTCATCCAATCCCTGGACCCATATCTCCCATGGATTATGGCTAGAGATTTTAATGTTGTTACTAGTCTAGATGAAAAGCGAGGAGGGTTAGCAAGGTTGGACCCATCTTTAATTAATCTACTCAGGGATATGATTGGCTCCTTGAATCTTATTGATATGAAGCCAACTAATGGTGTTTGTACATGGAATAATCAGAGATGTGGTGGTGAGACCATCTTAGAAAGGCTTGATAAATTTTTGGTTTCCTATTATTGTATGAACAATAGGTGGATCACTAGTTCTGAAATTCTTGACTGGAGGTGCTTTGGCTACTAGCCTATTAAGTTCTCCATCACCTCTTTTAGAGTCACCAAAAATCCCTCTTCAAATTTTAGTTGATGTGGTTAAGAGACTTGTCTCTACTAGACCTTATGATGGATTGGTGGTATGAGAGGAAGCCTTCCCATGGAATGGCCATGTTTACTTTTAGCCTTTGAGGCTTCAACATGTGAAGTATAGGCTTAAGAGATGGAATAAATAGTATTTTGGGAATCTACATGCTCAGAAGATTACTACTTAGACCAGGATGGATAATATTACCCATCAGATTTGGGACCAAGAGTTGACCTCTGATCTGAGTAAAGATGAGTCCTTGGCTCTTAAGGGACTTGAAGAGGGGGAGCTTCGGGAGGAGATTTACTGGAAGTATAAATCTTGTGTTGATTGGCTTTAGGAGTGGGATAGGAATACTACTTTCTTTCATAACTCAATTAAAGCCCAGAGGTAGGGGAATTCTATCTCCTCTCTTGTCTCAATTGATGGAGCTCAGATCTTTTCTTGGGAAGATATTTCTAGGGAAGTTGTCAATTACTTTTCTAATCTCATTATTAGGGAGGATCTTACTACTAGGACTAAGGAGCTGGCCATCTTGGATTGTATCCCTTGCCTTGTCTATGCTGAGATGAATGAGGCTCTCTTAAGCCCTATCTTGTTACCTGAATTGGAGAAAGTTGTGTTTAATATGAAAAAAGGTAAAGTCCCTAGCCCAAATGGACATTTGATTGAGTTTTTCAATAATTTTGGGAGATAATAAATTCTAATCTCCTAGATGTGGTCTAGGAATCACACAGGAACAAGCAAATGCTGAAGTCTTTGAATTCTACCTTCTTGGCTCTTATACCTAAGAAGGAAGGGGCTAATTAGTTAGATCAATTCAAGCTTATAGTGTTATGTAATGTTGTCTACAAGATCATCACCAATTGATTGCTGAGAGACTTAAGCCATTCCTTGGTCCTTTTATCTCTATTGAAAAGGGTGGCTTTGTTGAAGGAAGACACATTTTGGATGGGATTGTGATAGCAATGGAGGTGGTCCACTCTATAGCTACTTCTAAGGAGAAAGATATGTTCATTAAATTAGACATGGCTAAAGCTTATGACTAGGTGAGTTGGGAATTCTAACAAAAAATTACTTTGACTTTTTGGTTTGAAGAGGAGTGGGTGAATTGGGTTCTTAGCTATGTGACCTCATCATCCTTCTCAATTTTTATTAATGGAGAACCTTTAGAATTTTTTGGTGCCTCTCAAGGACTTTGGCAAGGGGACCCTGTATCTCCCTATTTATTCATTCTCATGGTGGAGGGTCTTGGTAGATTTCTAAATTCTCAAGTGCGACAAGGTCTTATCCAAGGTTGGAGCTGGAAAAATGATTGTCCTTCCTACTCTCATCTTCAATTTGTGGATGACACTAGATTGATGGGCATGGCTAGAATTAGTGAGGCAGTGAAAATCATGAAATCTTTGGATACCTATTTGAAAGCCTCGAGTTAGAAAATTAATGAGGATAAGTCTTCTATTTACTTCTTTAATACTCCTCAGCTTATTCAAAGCAGGATTACTAGAATTCTTAGATTTCAAATTGGTTCCCTTCCTTTGATGTACCTTGGGGTCCCTTTGTGCTTGGGATCTTATCAAAGGAGCTACTGGCAAGGGATTTTGGATAAATTCTAAAGTAAGGTTAGTCATTGGACTTATAGATGGTTATCTTCTACTAGGAGAGTGGTTTTGCTAAAGACTGTGGTGCAATCTCTCCCCAGTTAGAGGTGTTGTGTTTAGGTCCCCCCCCCCCAATTTTGTGAGGGACTTTGATGCTTTATCTCAAAAATTCCTTTGGTATGGCAACTTTCTATCCTTGAAGTGGAGCCTAGTCAAGTGGGAGTCTATCATGTGTAGGTTGAAGCATGCTAAAGGTCTTTGTCTTAGATCGATGGCTCTTGTTGTCGCAACTTTGGCTACCAAGCTATATTGTCATTGGTGCAACAATCAAGATCATGATTGGGCCAAGATTCTTACCCATAAGTACTTTCCTAGTTTTGATTGCTTTGATGTGCCATGGCTTACTTTGGTTGGTAAAGGTTCTTGTATTTGGGACACTCTTAAGAAGGAAGCCCAATTTGTTAAAGTGGGTCTCTTCTAGATTTGTAACATAGGCTCGGATGCTCTATTTTAGTAGGACTGTTGGGATGCCCACCCTCCCATACTCTCTAGCTTTCCCCAACTTTAGCCTCTTTGCCATACTTTTACTAATGCTAGATGGTTTAAGGTGGAACATTTTAAGACTGTTAAGATTTTGGGTCAGGTTGAGGTGACTTGTTGGAAGGATCCTTAGGAGTGGCCTATGGGTGTCTTTGATGAGGATCATGCCCTTCTTTCTAAAGCTTTGGAGAATAGGTTTTGTAGCTCCCTTAATGGGAGGGACATTTGGTCTTAAAGTCCTAGCCCAAAAGGTAAATTTACTATGGCTCAAGGTTATGCTTTACTTGATAAGAATTTATATGGTCCAACTAAAGTGCACTAGTGGAAGAAGGTTTGGAGCAAATTTTCTTGGCCCAAATGTAATTTTTTCTTATGGTTGTTAGCTCAGAAGAAATGGTTCACTTGGGAGAATCTTTGTAAATGAGGTTTTCGGGGGCCCTTTATTTGCTTCCTTTGTTTGTGTAATGAGGAGTGTCCCTCACACTTTTTTTTCCTTTTCCCTTTTTTGAGAGAGATATGGATAGATAGCGGGAGGCTTGGTGTAATGGTTGTATTCATGCTACTTCTCTAATTAATTTTTGGGAAAGCTTGGGCAGACCTCCAACGAAGACTTCTTTCTTGCAAGTTGCTTGGATGGTTAGGCCGATTTTCATTCTCTAGAACCTTTGGTTGGAAAGGAACCATAGAATTTTTTGTGACTCCAAATTAGGAAGCTTTCAATTGTGGAAGATGATTCTTAGTAGGCTTCATGAGACTATCTTTGCAAAGTGTGATATGTTTGTAACAATAGATCCTGGTGATCAAGTTATTGTGAGGAATCTGAACCTGGGGGATAAAAGTTGGGGATGTACTCTTGGAAAAAAAGAACCTTGTCATGTTAAGCAATGGGTTTGTTGAGATGGAAGGTGGACTCCTCCTTCGGCTGGGATCTTGAAGATTAATATGGACAATTCTTCATGGGGGAACCCTGGTCATGCTGGAATTGGGGCTATAGGTAGAGGTAGTGATGGTGGTGTGGTTTTTCTATTATTTATTTATAAGGGTCAACATTCTAATAATTTGATGGAGACTCTTGCTATTAAGATTCCTATTGAGTGTGGATGCTCTTTAGGGTGGAAGAGAATCATCCATGAGTCTGATTCTCAGATTGTTGTGGATATCTGAATAACTAGAGTTTGGAGGATGTTAGTGGGCAACTAATTTTTTTAGCTAGACAAATTCTAAGTCTTTGTAGTTCCTTGGACTCTGTGTCCTTTCATCATATCCCTTGAGAATAGAATAGAGTAGTGGATTATTTGGCAAAATGGGCTTCAGAGAATGTGGTTAGATGGAATATTAGTGGTAGGGATGGGTTACCTCCTGAGTATTGTGAGATCATTGAGTAGTTGTTATTGGAAGAGAGAAGTATGTAGTGTTATTGTGGACCTTCGATCTTTGCTCTATAATTTGGATTTGATTGAGTAAAATTTTTCCCCTTTTTTCAAAAATATAAATTGTTATGCTAATATACTTATTTAAAACAATAAGTATTTAAATATCCAATCTTTTTGTGCATATAAAATATCATGCAATATTATCATATTATTAATTTAAATAATCTTAAATCATAAATTATTTAATTAATAACATAAATATATATTGTGATATTTAAATATTGATATTAATTTCAATTTTTAAAATATTAATATGACTTCTATTTAAGTCTATTATTAATATTTACTTTTCCTTTAATTCATAATGCAACTAGAGATAAAATTATAAATTTAATTTAATTATTTATAATTTCTCTTAAATGATTACAAAGTGAACTCTACCACAACTTCTCTTAAAATATTATAAAATTATAAATATTTATTTATTAAGTTTCCTCTTGCATTAATAATTATAAAATCACTTATACGCAACTAAGAGTTTAATTTAGACTTAAATAATCACTAATACCAACATTCACTTTATAAATAAATGGATAATATTTACTTAATTTTAGAAATTTAAAAATTATTATTATTATTTAAATAAATAAATCTGAAAATTAAATTATAAAAAAACGCATGTAATTAGCATTTTCCAATGTCTTTGATCTCTCAAATCATCCAAACATACTCTACTTAGCTTTCTATTTTTAACATATTTGTTTTCATATGCATGTAATCATACTATACTTAGCTTTCTATTTTTAGCATATTTGTTTTCACATGCATGAAACCTTACTATACTTAGCTTTCTATTTTTAGCATATTTGTTTTCACATGCATGTAACCATATTATATTTAGTTTCTATTTTTAGCATATTTGTTTTCACATGCATGTATAAATTTAGTTACAACATGTTTTCCTCTCAATTAATCTTTTGCTTTCCAAATAAATATTGCAATTAAATTATTTTAGATGTAAGAGAAATATTCATCTATATTTTGAAAATTCGTGAAAATCACATAGTTCTAATGAAAAATTTAAAGATAAAATCCTAACTATTCAATTTATTGTTTTCTTTCAATTTTCCATAATCAAAATTTTCCTATATTAGAAAGGGTTTCAAAAGAATATAGTCATAATAAATTTCTACAATTTTTCTGTAGTCAAGTTATCTTGATTAATAAGTTTTCCTTTTCAAAATCTACAACATAATTCTTCATCCAGAATTAATATAATAAATTAATAAGCATAATACAAACACCGATGAAGACATGAAGTAGACATATCTTTCAATAAAATTCTATAATGAGTTTTCAAACCCTACCTGAAAACCACAACTAAAATTTGTGACAATCTATGAATGCATGCAAATCCAAACCCTCTGAAACTTTCAACAATTCTTTTGATCCAATTCCAATTTTGCTCCCCAAAACCCGTGTAATTGCAAAATGAGCTTTAAATCTCTAATAAAGAGTTCTTCCCTATATTGGAGCTTTGATTGTGCAATCATGAGAGGGAACTCACTGATTAATTATTGTTGATTACTTTATTACCTTTTACCTTTTCACGCACAACTCTTTTAGATATTTAATTACAAAATATCTTAATTTAAATAATTAGTTTTCTCACTTTCATTAATTTTTGAAGCATTTTTAATAATATATTTATTAATTTAATTAATAACATTATTTAGAGTTTATTATTAAAATGAAACTCCTAAATAATTATCATTAAATTAAACAAATATAACTACACCACAATTAGAACTATAACTTTATCTTTAAATTTCATTCTTTTATATTTTATTTTCCTCCAATTTATTAATTGGTACAAGCACTAATTAAAACATAGTTTATTATTTAAAATAATAATAATAATCAAAGCTCATTGTTTAAACACAACTCTAATTTAATTATTACTAAATAAATAATTATAATAAATCAATATTAAATTAGTAATATTTTAATTATCTCTTTGTCCAACTTCTCAAATTACACTTTTAAATTAGACCTTTTAAATTGAAGTACATATTTAATTAATTTATAATTAATTAGATATCATCATATTCTAATTTCTCTTTAATCAATTTTTTAAATTTAGATTAATACTTTTAAATTAAAGCACATATTTAATTAATTTTTTATTCAATTAAATATTCTCATACTTTAATATTTTCTTTTTAATCAAATAATATTTAATAATTCTCAAGATTATATGATTAATCGAAATATTATAATTAAATCATTTACCAAATAAATCACATAGTGAAATCCACATAAAAGCAACATTACCAAAACAAACCAAAGCTCAAAATCAAATAGCATAGACAAAGATAAACTCAAGGGTTTTAAAAGGGTTTAAAGTAAGTTACGAGTCCTCCTTGCAAGACAAGTATTTAGGCTATGGCTAGGATTGGACATGAACATTATCTCTCCATTCTTACCATTGAGTTATTGTGATAGAGCACGCTTATCTTGGCAATTGAAGGAAGTTGATGCCTGGTACCTACATTCTACATAAAAGATGAGCATGTACATGTATATAAATATATCTAAACTAAACAAGCAATGCCAGGGAGTGGTACATCATGTAAATCCTAACTAGTAGGTGACTATAACTCCCTCCCTTAAACACACCAAACACGACAAATAGATAGATAAAATAGACACACACACCATACACATGCAAGTATGGGCTAAGTGTCTTAATAATTATAAGTCAAAAATCAAATGCTCAGATAAAATAATGCATCATTACGAATATAAAGTAATCATCATTAAAACATCATCTAACATTGCTATGAAAGAAATCACATTTATTAACTACGAATCATTGAAGCATCATTAATGCACTAGTAACCATAATCATTAAACAACACATGAAATATAGTCAACTAAGTAATCATCGTTGATATATCTATAGCCCAAGTTATGAAATATTTTCATAATTACAAATCCAATACCCTTGAAACTAACACATGCATGAAATATGCATAAACATAGTTTGGTAAATATAGTGTAAAAATAAACTATGGGTGGGCACTACACAATCTAGTATACCAGTAATTTTACCCTGAAGTTTGACATTAGTTTTAAAGAAAAAATCCTTATTTTCTAATAACTAATGTACTAACCTAAGGTAGTAGCATAGTTACTCAGAAGAGTTTTTCCATTCTCTCATCTCAAATTTTATTGAAGCCCCAAAGAAGGTGTCATTAAAAAATTGTTGAATTACCTCAAGCGGGAGGGTGGATGTAGGTTTAAACCCTTTGACAACACCAATATTGACAAGGTTGGTCATGTTTTGGCCCAGGAATTCTGTGACCAAGATGAAAAGGTAAGGGGAAAGGAGATCCCCCTACCAAATACCTTTGGCATGTTTGAACTTCTAGGTCAATTTACCATTCATGGTGACCACATATCTAGCTATCTCCACACATTCTTTGATGATATATATGAATTTATGATTGAAACCAATGGTAGTCAACACTTTATAGAGAAACACCTAGTTGACCTTATCATATGCATTGGAGATATCAATTTTGAGCACCATGCTAGAGATTTTTTTCTAGTTCATAGAATGGATGACCTCATAAGAGGTAATATCATCATTAATAATTTGCCTACTAGGGACAAACCCTTTTTTGTTAGGGCTGAAATTTTTTTTGATGAAGGGTTTGATCTAATTAACCAAAATCTTGGAAAAAGATTCGTAGAGGGTATTGCAAAGGATAATAGGACATAAATTCCCCATGGAAGTAAGATTATCAAATTTAGGAACAAGTACAATGTAGGTATCATTAATCTCTCTAAGTAGCTTGCCAAATCTAATGAAATCCCTACCAGCCCTACAAACATTAGTCCCCATGATATCTGAATAGATCTAAAACAAGGTTAGGGGGAAGCCATTTGGGCTTGAAGCCTTGTAGGAATCCATAGAGAATATATCCTTCTTATCATTAGAGGCCTTAGAGAGGAGCACATCGTTATCCTCAATAGAGATAGTCCTAGGTAGGTTAGCTAGGAGTTGGTCATGTTGCTGATCAATGTTAATATCCCCATTGCTACCAAAGAGCTAATGAAGTAGCCAAAAGTGATACCCTCCAAACTAGCTGGGTCATTGATGTAGTTACCATGAGGGTTGCTCGGGCCTGGGATAGTGTTCCTCTTGTTGTGTTCACACACCAATCTATGGATGAAAGTCGGATTGTAGTCACCCTCCTTCAATCATTTGATTTAAGACTGCTACTTCCAGAAGATCTCAATCTTAGTAAAGGTGTCTTTTGTTAGAATCTGATAAGATTAATAACCTAGAAAACTAGTGCAAAGAATAAATATCTAAACTATGAATGCAAATGATACAAAATCAAAATAGCATCGTAGAGTTAGTCTCCAAGAGAGTAATGCAAATACTAGAAGCAAAATAGCATTAAGAGGATGCAAAAACAAGAGATGCAAATACAAGCTAGGTAGCATGCTTATATAGGCTAGGAAGAGGGAGGAGGTGGCAACACCAACCAATGAGAAGCAACCATCTATCGGACTAAAGATAGCAAAGTATCTTCCCAAGATAGCTAATGGATGCTCACATGTAGGAAGGTGACACCTCACAACCATTCACCTAATAAGACATGCTTTATTAACCTAAGCGAGATTATTAAAAGTGTAGGAAAAACCTACCAAAATAAGAAAAATAAAAAACTACACTAACACCCCCCCATAAGCAAAGCTTAGGTGGATGTAGAAATGGGTCCCGACAAGTCAAGCCTGATGAGGTACCCATGTACATAAAATTCCCCCAAAAGAGAGAGAAAAGAGACTCCCCAAAGAAAATTATTGCTCCAAGTGAGAGGAAGAGGCCCCCCTAAAAGATGAAGCATCCCGCACCTCCAGCAAAGCTTGCAAATTTTTTTCGGTAGATCCACTTACATCAAACAAGTTTTCTTCCCTTAGGAAAAGGGACAAGATCCCAATTGTGGTTCCTCATCAAGGAACTATACTCTTCCTCCATAGTTGTATCTCACTTAGAAATACCAGAAGCCTCATGAAAGGACTATGGATTTGAGGCAGTAGCAATGAAGATATGTAGAGCATCCTAGAATTGTGAACGAGTCTGCTCGGTGTCTGATGGATCCCCAACCCAATCACTTGCAAACTGCAAGGTATGTCTAGCCCAAAGTGGACCAGAAGATGGAGAACCTAGAGGAGAATCATCAACTTGTAAATGATGACTAAGAGAGGAAGGAGGCGAGTCCTTTGAATCACTCTCTGCATCAGAAGTGGAGGTAGAAGACTGCTCAAGTGAATCTGACCCATTAGAAGATCTATCATGTATTCCAAGTGACTCCAATGTCAAAGTAGAAGGCAACCCTGTGACCATGCTCTGCTGGTTAAGCTGATGCAAGTAGTGGAAGTTAAGATGGCCAAACTGCTCATGCCATAATCTTCTCACATCATTAGAGTGCGTGAGTGAAACAATCAAAGGAGGATCAAGAACAAAGTGAGAAAACATATAGAGTCGTGATTAATGATCTACTCTCCCAACTGCAATTGTAGAATCATTGTGCAACTCACGTATCTCCACTGAATCAAGAGTGAACTCAACCCACTTGCCTAAACCTGTGTGAGTGATCTGGTGTACCGATAGGAGATTAATTGACAATGAGGGTACATAAGGAACATCATGGAATGTTCCATCTCCCACATCAACAGACCCTCTCCCACACACACCTCAACAAGAGTGTTATCACCCAGTCATGACAATACCCCCCCCCCCCCCCCCCCCCTCAAAGAAATATGATTTGGCACTTTATTTTAGTGTGTTTACAACTACCACTAGAAAGAAATACTTAGTGGTCTTGATTTCAATGCATTACAAACCCTCAAGAAGAGCATATGCTAAAAGTGAAACTTGGGCACAATAATCAAGACAAAAAATAGCACCACTGCGATCTACTCAAAAAATCATGCACATTCAAAAAAAGAATCGCCTCAATACGAGGTCGTATGAGAAAGTTATGATCCTCCAAAGTTTCCAAAACGAGAACTGTGCACAGTCACGACTGAGAATTTGTAATTTCTGAAGAATTCATGCATGAAAATCAAAAAACAACTCCACTAGTGGATAGAGCACAAAAAAATAGCCAAGTTCATAACAATAATCATCAAAATCAAAGTCCATATGAGAAAGAACAAGACATTTGAAAACTGCATTCAAATCTGCGACTGCCAATAGAGAGGGGTATGGCTATAGCCTTTCATGCTTGATTATGCAAAATATATAGCTTTCATGCAAAATCTAAAAGATACCCAGATGGTTTTTCGGGGCTACGAACAAAACCCAGAAAGCATTTTCCTTGTTGATGTACAAAAGATGTTGCTGTAGTGTAAATTAGATGCCTTTAATAGTAAAAAACGGCTCCAAAAATTTAAAAACAACCCCAGCAACCAAAATATGACATGCAAATGCTAGATCAGCTTCTTAAGTCCATCAATGGCATGCTGGAACCTGCAATACTAATTGAAAACTCCAAATATGCAAGTTGGTTGTCAGATTTGAGATTGAAACCACAGAGAAAAACCGTTTTTGTCAAAACTTTTCTGATTCTCAGGATCATCCAAAGATGCAAGAGAAGATCATACTTCATTTTTCAAAAAACTACAGTAAATTTTATTAGCCCCCCCCCCCGAATCTCTCAAATAAAAAAACTAAAATCTACTCTTGCACATAGAAAAGCTCTGATACCATGTTAGAATCTGATAAGATTAATAATCCAGAAAACTAGTGCAAAGAATAAATATCTAAACTATGAATGAAAATGATACAAAATCAAAATAGCATCATAGAGTTAGTCTCCAAGAGAGTAATGCAAATGCTGGAAGCAAAATAGCATTAAGAGGATGCAAAAACAAGAGATGCAAATACAAGCTAGGTAGCATGCTTATATAGGCTAGGAAGAGGGAGGAGGTGGCTACACCAACCAATGAGGAGCAACCATCTATCGGACTAAAGATAGAAAAATATTTTTCCAAGATAGCTAATGGATGCTCACATGTAGGAAGGTGACACCTCACAACCATTCACCTAATAAGACATGCTTTATTAACCTAAGCGAGATTATTAAAAGTTTAGGAAAAACCTACCAAAATAGGAAAAATAAAAAACTACACTAACATCTTTCCTCACTCTTTCTTCCTCCGAATCCACATTCATGGAAGTATCCCCTTCCACAATATCTTTCCATAGTTTTTCAAGTTTATCAACCAACTCTTTCTTCTTATTGAAGATATTCCCAAAACTAGTTTTGCTCCAACCTTTTACTCTATTTCTTATAATTTCCAACGTGGGAGTAGTTATAAACATAGAAAAACCTTAGACCAAGGAAGACTAACACTCCTTAATGATTTCCTTGAAATCATGATGGGTTGTCCAAGAAATTTTGAACGTAAAGGGGGAAGCATGGGGGTTTAACATATTTCTAGTTCAAGAGGAGGGGGTTGTGATCCAAGGTCATTATGGGTAACAATGAGAGGGTGGAGGTATGACCAAGATCCAAAGTAGATGAAGTGAGGAATATATCTACCCTAACTTGAATAAGGTGGATTCCTTTATGATTCTAGGTAAGGGGGAGCGACTGAGTTTTACGTCAAAAAGCCCATTTGAAGCAAGAAAGAGGGAAAGGTCTCCCATGCTGCTAGAGTAGTATACCAAGCCACCTAACTTTTTTGAGGGGAATAGGGGGGAGTTGAAATATCAAGAGACTATTATATGGTTAGATGAGAAGTCATGGAAACCAATGGAGAGGTCTCCCCACAACACCAATCTACCTTGTCTAGTGTTCGGGGCATACACATTGAAACTTTGCTATTGCACCACCAAGGTGGTGAAAGTGAGCCAAAAAAATGTTGAGAGGGGACAAACAAATCCCCCCTATTAGAGTCTAGATTCTAGATGGTGGCAATTCCCCTAGAAACCCTATGAGCCTCTGAGTAATAAAATAAGGCATTGGGCCACAACTTTCCCATAAGGGCAGAGAAGTTGTCCAATGCCATTTTAACTTCTTGCAAAAGTAAATGTCAAGTTTATGGTAGTGATACCATTTTTTAACAATGAACTACTTGAGGGTGTTGTTCAGACCCCTAATATTGCAAGAGAGCACAATCATTTCTTACCTTTGGTATTAAGGTCTAAGGTGAGTTGTCTCTTTGCAATAATCTCGCTAGCAACTTTCTCATGTCGCAATGCCCTTTTAGAGGGTCTTCCCACCTTAGTGTCATTACCTACATCCATCTTTTTTTTTTTTGTCTTCTTCTTTTTGGTTTTCCATTCTTCCTTCTCATTCAGTATCTTGAGCATCTTGGGGGGTGAGTTCCCAGTCTTTGTGCTAGCAGAAGTGGCCTTGATATGTGAGACCCCTTTCGAAATAGTGTTCTTCTCCAACTCAAAAACCAATGGATGTCTTCCTAGGATACTCACACCTGGGCTAGTTGTAGTAAGAAGAATATCTCCTTCCATGGAAGTAATGGGTATTTCCCCTTCCTCCAACAAGTGCTCCAACAATAAAGTGGTTTTAGAGGTAGAGGAAGACTTGACTTCCAAGATAGTAACAAGGGGTTAGACATCTATATCATCTAATTTCAGGGTGGGTTCAGGGCCAACTTCCATCTTGTCTTTTATTATCCCTTCTTTGACATTCAAATGCTTGCATTCAATGCAATTATGCTCCTTAGTGTTGCATTTTTGGTAGAAAAGGGAGGCCCCTTCATACTCCATGACCTAGGACCAACAAGTTAGCTTTGACTTGAGTTTAATGATGTTGGAGAGTGAAAAGTTGGTGGAATGCTTATGTAGAATCTAGCATAGACAAGCCTTGACTTCACTAGAGTGACTAGATCGACAAAGATGAAGTTCCCAAAGGAGTCACCTATCCACCTAAACTCTTATTTATTCTAGAATTCTAGCAGGAGACTAGGGAGATGGACCCAAATAGGGACCTTTTGGGTCAATTCAAAGAAATCAAACCCTAGATTCCACTTAGCCAGGATGAGGAAATGCTTGGCATAAAGCCAAGATCACGAGAGAATAGAAGAGAGATCTTCTAGTGTTGTGCATTTGAATAAGAACAGTCCCCCCAGTGTAGCCAACGAAGAGACACTTCCTTTAAGTTTCTAGTTGAGGGCAACCCACTTATAGACCATGTCAATAGAGGGTCAAAAGTTGAAAAATTGCCCCACTAAGGCCAAGTTGAGACCAACCATCATTCTATAAACCACTTCTTTAGGGAGAGTAATCTTAGTAAAATCTTGGTGGGAAGAAATGTCTACAAAAAGAGCCTCTAAACCTTCTTTTGGGGGACTAACAAGTGTATCTTCCAGCAGGATTTAGGTGGGAAAAGAGGGATCTACAAACCCACTCTAGAGTTTTTAGCCACCTCAAAGATCATAGCCCAGGACATATGACCTTCAACTAGAGGAGGTGGGGTTCCTCAGTAGGTGGGGGTTGAGATTAGTCCCCTCCTGACAAAGATTTTGGCATAAAAAGAGCCTCTAAACCTTCTTTTGGGGGACTAACAAGCACATCTTTCTAGTAGGATTTAGGGGGGGAAAGAGGGATCGACAAACTTGGACTAGAGTTGTCACCCACCTCAAAGATCGTAGCCTTGGACATAGAGCCTTCAACCAAAGGAGGTGAGAGTTCCTCAACAGGTGGGGGCAGGGGTATTCCCCTCCTAACAAAGCTTCTGACATAAAATTCAAATTTCTAGAGAACCCAAAAGTTCTAGAGCTACATAGCTGAAAGTTTTGATATTATTTTTAAAGTGACACATTACATTAGTAAAAATATAAATATTCACAAATAATAATGATATTTTTTACTATTTTTCAATATATAAAATTTTTAATTACAAATTTTCATTTGTATTGAACTCTCAAATATTATTTAGTTTACTTTTATTTTTAATATTTAAATATTTAAATATTGATATTGATGACATTTTTATAAAACTTCATCCAAGTATGTAGTGAGCTTTATAAAGAAGAGGTTATATTAAAATTTAGGTAATGTTAGCTAAAAATGATGAAATTTCCTCAAATAATTAATTCTTGGCAAACCAAATTTATATTTTACTAAATAAATGTATATTATCAACATCTTAAAAATGTTAACAAACTATATGTTATATAAATATATGTACATGTATAATTTTAATAAATTCATCCAATTCTTAGTTAGCTCAATAAAGAAGAGGTTATATTGAAATTTAAGTCATGTTAGCTAAAATGATGAAATTTCCTCAAATTATTGATTTTTAGTAAACAAAATTTATATATTACTAAATAAATTGATACTACCAATATTTTAAAAATGTTAAAGAATTATATGTTGTATGGATATATGTATATGTATATATAATTTTAATAATTCAATATTTATTGCTAAAATACTTATTTGATCATTTATATATGTATAAATAGTATGTGTATTATACTATGAAATTTATTTATTGTAAGTAGAATTATGAGTTCCCATGACATTGTTTATACATAGATTGTTTAAGAAAATGAACAAATACATAATAAGTACCTAATTTTGAAAAACCATTAGATATTTTCATTTTCTTATCATCCTCAAATATTAGCTTCCTCAAAATATGCTCCTATAAGAAGGCTCAAATTATATGAACCAATCAAGTGAATGAAAAATGATTTTAGTGATTTTAGAAATTAAAATTCTCACATATATATTGTTAAAAATTTAAATATAAAATAAAAATACTTGTATCTAATTGATAGAAATTGAAAAGATTAATCATTAGTTTTGATTAAGTAAAAATAGGTTTTAAAGGACTTGAAACCTTATACAAAGTATCAAATATAAACAACTAAGAAAGCCTACAAGGGATTGTGCATTAGCATTAAAACTACAAAACAAACTAAGAGAGAAGCCTTAAACCAATAAATAGGAAAAAGAAACAAAAAGCCAACAAAAAGATAACACCTGAATAACTACAGGGTCTTTAGTATATCAACGGCCTGATCAACAAGGGTAATCATGTTCACTGTAGAGGCCTTTAGCTCTTCGATTTCTGTGTCTTTCACCACCTTTGTCTTCTTAGAATTTTCTCTGGTGCATTTACTGGGGCTTTGATCCTCAGTCTATCCCTAGAATCATGAATACTCCCCTAATCCAACTTGTCCAATAGAGTAAGATTAATCACTAGTTAAAATTAAGTGATTAGAATAATATTGTAGCCTACGACAAATACAATAAGAAACTTTTAGATATTACTGGCAAAAATAATGTTGTCAAAGAATTTTGCTGAAATTTATATCGACGTTTTAAGCTTTTTACTATTAAAATTGTTTATAATTTTGGCATATTTTTCTTTTTTCCTTAACAAATGATAAATAAGAAAAATGAAGTTTTCAAATGATTGAAAATAGATAAAATCATTTAGTTATAATGTTTTTGATCAAGGAAAACAAGTTTTAATAGGGCCTTGAAACCCTACATAACTAAAAGATTAACATGGGCAAAGTGCTAAAAGTATCAACAAACTAGCCACTACCTAAAAATAGCAGCTTCCCTCAAGATGAATAGATAAAACTAGAAAAAGAAAACAAATAGGAAATGCCCAAACCCAGGAGAGAAACTCAAAAAATTTCTCTGAGAATTTCCGCAACACAAATCTCTAGCTCAGACACTCTTCCAACTGCCTCCTTAAGGTCAAAAAATCTTCATCAAGTTCTTGGGTGTCATTTTTCTTTGTGTTAGATCTAGTCCTCTTCCCTGATCCATCCTCAAGAGACTTATCTTTACTACTATTGGAAGAATGGCCTTCCTCCTTACTACACTCATGTTCCTCAATTTTGTTAATCGACACCTTTATGCTATCATTAGAAGCTTTAAGAATGTTATGGCTCTACTCAATGATTTTTTGCAGGATGTCCTCCATGCTTTGAACTCTCTTCTTCACTTCCTCCACTCTATTTTCCATATCCTTTTCCTCCTCAGTTTTCCTATTCTTGTTATTGCAATTGTCCCTCTCCAATCTGCCCACTCTATATATAAGCTCCCAGATTTCATGGTAAATCCATTTTGTGGTTCTCTAGCTATCAATTATGCTATTATTTGCATTATTTAGCACATTCATCTAAGAGTTCTCCTTTGTGAAGTTTCTCAAAATAACAAGGGCAGGATCAATAAGCTCCTCCATTTGAATTTTTCCCTCCTTATTCTCTTTTACCAAAGTTTTCATCAGCTCTCTATTGAGCCCCATCCTCGCAAAAACATTATCAAAATTCCTCCAAACCACCTTCATGTCTTTGCCCAAAATCTTGCAAGTGTAATGGCTAGACCCATTTTCCTCAAAAACCTGCTCATTCTCTCCCCCACTCCCATGATTCTCCTCTTCCTCATCCCCATCCTTCCCCTTCTCTTGCCTTTTCTCCTTAGATTCTTTTTCAATATCTTTCCCTCTTTCCAACCTTCTAAAAGGCTTGCTAGTAGAAACCTCCTCTCTATTGTCAGGCATCCTTATAGTAATGTTTCTCTTTCCTGCCATCCTCTCCTTATTCTCCTCTTAAAAATTTGTATCTTCCTCCCCATTAGTGTGCTCACCCTCCATATCTATGCCTTCCACCCTCTAATTTTAGTCTCTATCATATGAGATCTCAATGTTCTGTTTAGGGTCAGGAGTCTCCTTTTTCTCCATTTTGATTTTCTTTTCCCCCTTTTTATGTTGTGGGGTAGCATCCTCATCCTTATCTGAATGCATCTCTTGACTATCCTTAGTATCAGATGGGATATAACCTTCTCCTAACTCATCTTTACCCTCCTTACCCACCTTCCTATTCTTAATTTCTTTCCCCATTTTCCTAGCCTTAAAAAAGTCATAAATTAATAGCAAAGCCCCTCATGGAGAGAAAGATTAGAAATAGACTTCTCCCTATAGTCATTGATGTTCTTATTAATTGACAAATATAGGGAAAAAGGGATTGAAACTTTCACCTTGTACCTGAAATGGTTAAGAAGCATGAAATGATGAGTGTAGAGGCATTCAAATCTCGTATCTAGGGAGATGTACTTGATAATAACCCTCAACACAAACCTCTATAATGACTTGATGGAGCTTGATAGTAGTAATCACTAAAGCCTTCTTTTCCTCCACATCCTTGGTAAATCTAATCACAACCTACCCAAAAATACACCTATCTCTATAGAATTTCTTCCCAATAATGGGTATGCCCATCACTATAGAGATAACCTCCTCCATCACTATGAAAAAACACCATCAATTTTGACAATTCCCTTGTTCCAACTCTTAACCATGATACACATAAGAAAGGGTTTCCACCCATGAAGCCATTCAATGAATGTAGTAACTTAACCATTTTTCAAAATACTCCACACCTTAGAGCATTGATGCCACTTATCAGCTTCATCCTTAGGTTCTCTCATGTGTCTTTCCCCCACCATACTTTCATCCTCTCTACAATCTCTTCTTCTAGTAGTGATATCTTTTGAAGCCTGATTGATATGTATTGTTTTCGTGAAACTCCTTCAGCCTCATGCAAATTATACAGAAGATTAGGCCTCCAAGTGTGCTAATGAATATCAATAATGTGTTTCATACTTTGGCTATCATACTTACATATCATATTTTGGCACATTTCCCATAGCACATAACCTTTTATAATTAACTATTAATGTTTCCCAATCTACCCGAGATACTCTTCCTTTCTATCAAATCTAAGATTTCCAACAAAATATTTTTTCCATCCATCCATCTTTTCATTTCATCATTCTTGACTTTCTAATTAGCCAACCTGTCAGCCACTTGATTAGCTTCCCTATACTCATGTGCCACATATATATTATCAAAGGAATTAAGGACTAAATGCACTCTTCAATGATATTCACAATCATCCATGCAAGCTAATTCTTCTCGTTAAGACAGTCTATTACATTCTTAGAATCACCTTCCAAACATAGATTTTTGACTCCCATGTCCCAAGCAAGTTTGATGGTTTGGTGTGCTGTAGTCACCTCTACATAGTGATTAGTTTGCAACCCTAGAGGAGAAAAAATAGAAAAAATACCTTTTCCATGAGCATTTCTAATGATTCCCCCCACCCCAGCCTTTCTAGGGTTGCCTTTAGCAGTCCCATCAAAGTTTACCTTACACCAACCCTTCGATGGGAGAGTCCATCTGCAGTCCTCTCTTCTATTTCTATCAATTTCCTTTGTACTAAGAAGAGGGTTATAAACTTTAATAATAGTATAGTTTTCCAACAAAGCATTAAGTCTTTTATGGAACACAACTTTGGCATTAGTTTCTTTCTCCCTAAAAATTCTATTATTCTGCTCCTTCCAAACTCCCCAATAGACATGAGGAAAAGACCATTCCCACAAGCCCTTATTCACATCCTAAATAACAACATGGTTCCATTGTTCAAATAGATCTATAGTGTTATTGGGGGAAAAATAAGTCACCTTGAAGAAAGACAGGAAATAAGACCATATGTCTCTGGTGAAGTGGCAGTGAATAAAGATACGATCTACACTCTCACTATGGTTTTTGCATAGTATGCATATATTAGGCATTAGATACCTCCTCTTGTTAAGGTTTTCCACTGTCAAGATATGGTTTTGGAGTATAATCCAAAAAAAAAATGTTGATTTTGGGGATAAGGCCAAGATACCAAGATTTGGCCCAAATAGGGATTGTTTCAATGTTTTGCATGGTTTCATAGACTGAGGCATCAATGTAGTCATTATCCTTCATCTCCCCTCAAATAATGGCATCCTTGTTAAGGGATAGAGGGATATGCATAATTATGTCCATTAGCAGCTTTAGCTCTTGGGACAACTCAATAAGATTTACCCATTCATTATTGATCCTATAGTCACTCACTTTGCAGCTAATATAAGTTTTCCCATGTATTATATGGCCCGATGTTCCATAAGGGCCCTTGTCTTAGCCAGTCATCATGCCAGAAACTTATATCTTCACCATTACCAAATTTCCATTTTTTTTTCTCAGTGGCTATACCCTTAGTCCTCATAATGACATTCTAGATGTTGGATCCCCTTGGGTCATAGTCCCTACTAATGAATTGTTTAAAATTAATATTAGCTACATATTTGTCCTTCAAAATATCCCTTAATTCCCCTGTGGATTTGAAAATCCTCTATATCTATTTAGCTTGCAGAGCCCCATTGAACTGCTTCAAATTTATAATCCCTAGCCCCCTTCTTTTTGGGTCTACAAACATTCTCCAAAGCCACCTGCAGGTACTTCTTGTTTCCTTTAGCACTAACCCTTAGAAAATTCCTCTAAATGGACTCCAAAGTATCAACCACTTTGGAAGGTATAGAGAAAAGGCTTAATGCATAAGTTGGAAAATTATGCAAAGTAGATTTGATCAGAAGCACTTTACCAGCCTGACTTAGGGTAATGGCTTTCTAGCCCACCAACTTTCTATTGAATCTATCAATGAGCTTGTTCCAAAAGAGATCAGGAGGTTTGGTCCCTAGAGGAAGCCCCAAATATGTAGAAGGGAGAGATCCTATATCACAACCCAAAATACCAGGAATTCTCCTTTGGCTGCCCATAGGAGTGTTAATAAAGAAGACCAATCTTTTATTCCATTTAATGAGTTGACTAGTGGTGTTGGAATAGGTATTGAGAATTTTCTTCATATTTCTTGCTTCTTTCATTGAAGCCTCTCCCCCTAAAATGGTGTCATCCACAAAGTGTTGATGAGAGAAGGTCAAGGGCCGAAAGAAGGTTTTAACCCAGCTATTTCTCCTTAGCTCCTTTTGTTATGAATAAGTCTTCCAAGGCATTTAGCCAGAATGATGAAGAGGATCGGTGAAAGAGGGTCTCCTTGCCTAAGACCCCTAGACAATTTAAAGAAATCATGGGAGTATCATTACCGATCACTGCAAAAGTGGGGGTGGAGATTAGTTGAGATATAATCTTTCTTGTTTTATCATTGAAACCAAAAGCTTCCAAAACTTTATCCAAGAATATCCAGTCCACCCTATCATAAACGTTAGATAGATCAAGTTTGAGCAGAAAGCCTTCCTTTTTACCTTCATCTAATGAATGGATCACCTCATGCACAATAGTGATAGAATCAAGGATTTGTCTTCTGGGGACAACTCCTGATTGCTGAGGTGCAATAATCTCTAGAAGTATTTTGATAATTCTATTAGTTAAAATCTTGTAAAAAGATTTGCAAAGACTAATAGGATTGAATTTTTCAAAAGAATCCACACCAGTAACTTTAGGAATCAAAACTAGAAAAGTAGCATTGATATCATTAAGCAAGCTCCTAGCTCCAAAAAATTCCTAAACTACTTTAACAAGGTCGTCTTTTATAACTTCCTAATACATCTAGAAGAAAAAAGTAGGGAAACCATTTGGGCCAAGGGATAACCACCAGATCCTTATTTTGGCTAGCAGTTATCACACTAGGGATGGTCTAGAGGATTTCCACCTAGTCCTCATCACCTAAGTTTAGCTCTTTGGATAGAACAGAAGAGAAATAGTTAATTGCTTCCCTAACAATCTCTTTGTCTTCCCCTGTAGTAACATCCACCTTTTTAATACCACTAATTCTATTGGAAGCCCTATGTTTCATACTAAAAAGGTGAAAGAATCTGAAATTTTTATCCCCTTCCTTTAGCCACACCGATCTTGACCTCTGCCTCCAAAACATTTCCTCTTTACCCATAATTAGTTATAATGTTAAGAGTCTAATAGAATTTCATAAATAGTTCTAATTGGCTGATTGACTCAATCAAATTAGAAACAAGGACCTCAAGGACTAGTAGGAATTAATAAAATGTTAATGGTAATTTAAATCTATTTTGTACATTCTTTTTTTAAAAAAAGGTTTTGATTATTACATATTACTAATAGAACTTGATGTATAGAATTCAAAGTGTACCTATTATTGTAGATTTATGAAAATGTGTTAATGAGCTTTCACCTTAAATAAACAAACTAATTGAATATGTTGCATATTGATATAGTTTTTTTCATGAGGACTAATATAATTAAAAGGTAGGAATATAAATACACAAAAATTGACAAAAGTGAAATATCATATAATTTTTAAATAATATAATTTTTTAAATTTTTTTTTGAAATTTAATATATGTAAACAAATTATAATATATATTGCAAGATTAATTTTTTATTTATAACAATTCTAAAAAACATAAATATGATTAACTAGGTTAATTTTTGTTAATTTTTTGTTCTTACATTTGTGCCAACATGTAGCAGCATATTTAATTAATGATAATGCAAATGTTGAGCCTATTACATATTTTTGCAAAATGATCTTAAGGATAATGACAATGGTATTTCATTTTGGTTTTAGCTAGTTGTTAGTTGGTTTAAGGTTTTTTTAATGCTATAATGTTAATTTAAGCCCACTTAGTATTAGTTACTTTTAAATTTCAAGTAAGTGTCCAAACTAGGCCTATTTTTGATGTAGTATTTGATGACATCTATTTCATTTCAAGATTTTGTGCTTGTAAAATTTGATAAAGGGAATGGTTCAGATAAAGAAATCAAAAAGGTTTTGTGTTCCTTTAAGTTGTATAAAGGATGATAATTAATTGTAGTAATCAATACCTAGATTGTTGTTAGTCCCTGCATTTTAAAAGGCAAAGACTAATGTTTTCATACAAATTATAAATGATTAATTCTCCTTCCCAACTTCGAAAAGAATAATATATCGTACGATTGAAGGTGTTTAATATTTCCAATTTTTACGTTAATACAAATTTCTCTATTTTCATATTGGTGCATTCTGTTTTGCTAGCACTTTAATTAGTTTTCTAAAGAAAAAAAATATAGAAATGAAAAGCAACAACATTTAGAGAAAAAAAAGGCACCTATAAAGCTTTTCTTAATGTGCGAGAGGATAGTTGTTGGTCGCACGCTTCAATATTTACTTTGTCCATTATTAGTATTGATTGTCGCATTGAAACTTGCAGCTGGTTTCATTAGATGCAGAGTTCAAAGGCAAGATTAAATACTGTAAGTAGATTTAGTTGCTCTTTGTAGGTTCAAGAGGACAATGGGGAGATTTCTGGATTTGGTAGGTTTTCACTGTTGTCTGGTTCTATCAAACTCAGTCGTCTGCATTTGTGGGAGTGGGAAGCTCGAAAATTGGTCAGTAGGATTCATGTTTTGTTTAAGTCATTCATTATCAGATTTTATGCTCATACTCAAAACATTTTGAAATGATTTCTCATCTATGTTTTTTAACGGTCTTTTCTCATGGGTGTTTAAATTCTAGTGATCTTTGTCTAGGTAGTAGTTTCACTTGTAGAGTCACATGATTTTGTCGAATTTTCTCTTGCGGTTTTGAGGGTTCCTCTTAGAAATCCAACGTTGCTCTTTTTAGAAGCGGCTCAGTCAAGTATGTGAAATTATTTGTATAGATTTAGTATTCCAACATTTATAAGAACGAAAACATGGTTGTGCAATAGTTCTAATGTTTAGTGCCAAGATTCTTGTGGAGGAATTGATATTTTTTCATCTTTTTTCGAATTTGGGGTTTTTGTTATTATATTTTATCATCTTTTGTAGAATTTGGGGTTTTTGCTGATATCCATGATAATGAATTGCTTCACTATAAGAATTTTAGTATTCTCTCTCCGTTGAGGGCACTTGCAAAAAGATGCTGAGGCAAACCATACTCTTCTATTTGATAGTGACGATTTCTATTATTTTTTTAATGTTTTTATATGTATTTTATCTTTATGTTTTTTTTTGTATGTTGTACATGATTTTTCTTCTATTATGCGATTTTGTTAATTTTTAATCTAAGGAAAATCTTTAATTTCCTAAGTAAAATTTAGTTTCTATCTTAATGAGTAAGTAATTTTTTCAATAATCTTTAAAAATAATTTATTAGTTAATATTTTTTTCTTTATTAATTTTTTTAATGTAATATCAAAATATTATAATATATTTTAAAAGATATTAATTTTTTAAAATAAATGAACATTCAATTCTATTATTAGAATTTTTTTTGTATATATCATTTTATTTTATTTTGTCTACTAAACAAAAAATTGGATACTAAAAGTAGCTATAATAAAATGTTAAAAATTATTTTGTATTTTTCACTATGAAAATATATTAAAAAAACATTATCTAATATCAAGAAATTTTGCCATAAAAAACACTATTTAATAAGTTTCATATTAGAAATCTTTGAATTTATTTGTCTATATCATTTTATTTTATTTTGTCCATAAAAAATAAAATTAGATACTAAAATTAGGTATGATAAAATGGTAAAAATTATTTTGTATTTTTCACTATATATATAATCTAATATCAACAAATTTTGATATAAAAAACACTATTTAATAAGTTTGATATCAGAAATTTTTCAAATTTATTTGTCTATATCATTTTATTTTATTTTGTCTACTAAACAAAAATTTAGATTTTAAAAATAGCTACGATAAAATGTTTTAAATGATTTTGTATTTTTAACTATAAAAGATATATTAAAAATAGCAGTAAAATTGATAGAATTATTGATTATAAAATAGTGTTTTTTAAATTTCTTTTGTAGTTAAAAAAACAAAAAATTGGATTTTTAAAATAGCTATGATAAAATGTTAAAAATGATTTCGTATTTTTAACTATAAAAGATATATTAAAAATAGTAGTAAAATTGAATAGAATTATTGATTATAAAATAACAAAATCATTTTTAGCATTTTATTATAGCTATTTTTAAAATTCAAAATTTTGTTTAGTGGATAAAATAAAATAAAGATATATTTTCTACTATTTTACTAGTATTTCTTATATTTCTTTTATAGTTAAAAATACAAAATCATTTTTAACATTTTATTATAGCTATTTTTAAAATCTAAATTTTTTTCTGGTGGATAAAATAAAATAAAGTGATATATACAAATAAAATCAAAATTTTCTAATATCAAACTTATTAGATTGCATTTTTTATATCAAAATTTCTTTATATATATATATATATATATAGTGAAAAATACTAAATAATGTTTCAAATTTTCAATAAAATATTAAAAAAAAATTAAATATTTTGATTAATTTATGCAAATTATTGAAAATTTTGAGATTGCAAAGTTTTCAAATGTCATAGCTCTATTTTAAAATTCTATAAAGTTTTAGAATAGTAATAATAATATCTCTTATTATTTTTTAAAGATTAATATTTAAAAAAAAAATCGTTAGCTTCATTATTTTTCAAATACAAAATTATAAATAATGAGATTTTAAATAATTTATTTCAAATTAAATTACTTTTTATCATGTTTTTAGATTAATACAAAATATTATTTAATAAAATTACAAATTATAAACTTTAATCACTTCTATACATATCTTAAGTGAATATATTTAAGAAAAATGTCCTCACATTTTAATTTTAAGTACTTGGTAATGTTTTGATAAAATCATGATTTTTAAAATATAAGTAATAATTTTCCTAAAATTTATCAATTTAATTATATTACTTCATTAAAAAATAAATACACTTAATGTAATATAAATAAGTATTTTTATGAAACTTAATTTTAATATATTTATAAATTTAGAAGTTTTAACTTAATGTTCTTACATTATTATAATCAAATATATTTTATTGTACATAAATTATTGCAACAATTGGATACATTATTATTCCAATAAAGTAGATGCTATTACAGATATAATCATACTTAGAAACAATGGGCCTCCTATAGCCTATAGAAACAATGGGTAGGCCCTTTATTTTACACAGACAAGCTACCCAAGTTATGCACTAAATATATAAAATATGTACAACTAATATCAAAATATTAATATTTTGTATTCACATTTTATATCTCAAACTAATATTACACGTCTTTAGTTATACTATTTTTTCACACTTTTCACAATAGGCAAGGACTTCTGCTCAAACATAGCTCTTGTTTTATGAGACTTTAGGAAGGGGATTAGGTATTCATAGGCGATAAGGGAAAATGTTTCTCTTCATATTCTGCTTCATTCTTTCCTTTTCAAAGCTTTGTATAATCAAAAGAATACTTTTGAAAGCCTTGCAAATATAATAGAAAAAGAAAATCAAGGCTAGGATTTGAAATTTGGTTGTTAAAATTAATTCCTCAATTATTGACATACTTTCATTCTACCACAAAATCTAAAAGTGTGATAGTTGGATGTAGACTTATAATTTTTCTAGTTGAGATGTTGTTATACACTTAAAATTCATAACCCATGTAGATTCATCAATTTTGTCAAATCTAGGATTTTGTAAGCATGATGTTTTCTCTATATTAATAGGTCCTTCTCTTAGAAAATTCTTATAGAAATCCCTTAAAAATGTGGCAATCGATCTAGTTCAACTCTTCCACTACTTTTCAATGATAAAAGTGGAAGCACCATAGATGTTGTGCATTCCATATGTTGAATATTTATTGTATATTTTTAATAGATATGGGTAGCATATATCAATGTGTTTTAGCAACTTGAACGATGGTGTTTGGGACAAAATACTATGAATTTTATCATTTGGGAGCTATTGTAGCATTGTAGGCTCAGGGGCACTCATGTAAAACTTCATCTTATAACCTATACAACATAGAAGCATATGCAAAATAATTTAATTAAAAGGAAAGAAAGAAAGAAATTGATGTAGCCACAACATTGAATAATTTTCAACATTCCAATGCAACAATCTTTTTAACATTTCTATTGTGTCATTTTAAAAAAGCGAAATATATTATTAAGAATATATCATAATTCCTTCTTTACAAGAATGAGAGATGTCATTATAACTTTGTATCTACAATACAAAAAAGAATTCAACTCAAAAAACTCTTTAGCTATGCAATATTCTTTTCTATCTATAAGGGTAAGTGCTCATGTAGATGTTAAGCTTATTGTAGCTAGTAGTTGTAGCTCAAATTGTTTAGTAGCTATTTGTGAAGCTGGTGGTCCCATCGTTATGAATTTTTGCTTCTCTTTTTTTTGAGTGATCTTACAAACCATTCTAAAATTAAAAATAAATGACTTAGAGAAAAGTTAGGAGAATAATAAAAGGAGGGAAAATAATTTGTGGAGCCATGTGTTGTTTTTCTCAATTAGTAATTGTTTTGAATTATTTTCATCCCCCCATTTTTCAATGCTTATTTGATTTTTAAAAAGCTACCACTCCACCAAAATAGGAGAAGATTATGTTTTATCATTGTTATGTTTTATCCTTCTTTTGTCATTTTAAACAATGCCATCAATCAACCAGGACTAGGACTGAGGCCAAGATCAACCATGAGCCAAATTGTAACTATTAATGAGATTGCAAAGACATAGAAACATGAGCCCTAAACCAAGTTACAAGAAAGAAAAGAAAAAGAGGCAACTAAATACAATAATATCCCAAAAAATGAAAGAAGCCCACAAATGCCACACAATAAAGAAAATGCAAGACACTTGGCAACTTAAACACATCAAAGCTAGACCATACACATACATGACAACCTACAAATAGGACATAATTGTAGACAAGTATGGGTGACTACAATGCACCCTACTTGTAGACTACTCCCTCTTTGTTTGAATACAATAGTCTTAATGATCTAAAAAATCATAACAAATTTTGTAATGCGTGATAATGAAAATACAATATCAAATAGGAAGCTAAAATGCTCATTGCATAACTTTGGATGAGCTATCATCATTTGAGGTGCTAAATAGGTAGATGGATGATATCAAAGGAGGAGTGGGGGGAGAGAATATGTTTATTTTGCAACATGAGAGTGGTGGAGACCAAGTGACATTTTGTCATGGAGTACCCAACATATAATGACATCTAGTCTAACTATGGAGGTATTTTAGAATCAAACAATTTAGGTACTCTTTTTTAAGAAACACTACTAGACATGATAACAAATTTAGTGATCAACATTCATTGTTGAAGAATGAATTTAAAGAAGCAGTTTCAAAAGACCTAATGTTCTCACACTCAAATGCATATTTTTTTCTAAGCAATCCCATAGACTGCTTTGATCTCCTAAACATTATTAGTTCCTACCTATATATAGGCATATAGGGAACTAATGTTTTCATTGGACCCCTCTCTATTAGTTTTTTTTTACTTTCTGAATGTGGCTTTCTAAAATGTAAAATTAGTTTATTTTTAAAATCAATTTATGTATACCCCAAATGTTATTAGTCCCTACCTATATATAGGCATATAGGGAACTAATGTTTTCATTGGACCCCTCTCTATTAGTTTTTTTCACTTTCTGAATGTGGCTTTCTAAAGTGTAAAATTAGTTTATTTTTAAAATCAATTTATGTATAATAATTTCCCAATTCTTGTGATATTGCTATCAAGATTTATCTGTGTAGTTTTTGAGCCAAGCTCATTGACTCATGTATTACCAGTAGTGATTTAAATGTGAATCCATCTCTCATGAGAATAAATAGAACACTTAGCACTCATTGGATCTAGGTGATGCTCACAGAGGTCAAGCACCGAGACTTCCTAGGAGGTCACCCATCCCAATACTATGTCAACTCAAGCACGTTTAACTACAAAGTTTACTCCATGGTTAAAGCCACTCTGCTTGCAACCCCATTTGCAAAACCTTCACCAAGTGTTGTGCCTTATGAGCAATTCATTAAAAAGCCCCTTAAGCTCATCAATTATATAAATGCTAATATATTTTTATTATCAATATACAACTATTTATTTTTGTGCTTTGAATTCTAAATTGAATTTTTTTATACAATAGAATTCATATCTACAAAATAGTTTGAGTTAATTATTTCTTTCAAAATGATTAAATTCAATTAATAATATTTTCTATATTTAAATTGATCATACTATATAACTCAAAATAAAAATTTAAAAAGTAGTTTTCTATTAAATTATGAATTTTTATTTAAGAAAAATAATCTATATTAATACATACATTGTTATTGCAATACTTTTGCATTCACTTGTGCAAAATTAGTGAATTTGTTCAATCAACGTGATTTTTTTATTAAACAAATAATTCTAAAGTTTATATATTTATTTATAATTAAATATATTATAGATTTAAAAATAAAAAATAAAAAATCTCAAATATGATAGATTGATTTGATTTGGTGTTATAGGAGTTTTTTAAGGCTTCCCATATTGTTTCAATCTAAGTGCATTTGCAATTTAAAAATTGTAAAGTAGTAACTTTTGAATTTTTCTTATTACATATTTCTTTTATTGTTTGTAAGTTGAATGATATAATATTAAATTTATGTGCATACATTTTGTTATTAATAATAATAATATAAATATTTAATAATCTATAAAACGACTTTAGAAAATCTAACATAAAATCATATATGATGTTAATCTTTGATATATGTTAATGCTTATTTATAATTTTAAATAAAAGTATTTAAAATTTTATTATAATGATGAATTTATAATTTGAACTAAATGTCAAATTTAAATTTAAATTTAAATTCAACTAAATAATCAATTCAAATTTAAAATACTTAAATAATATCTTAGATATACTTAAAAATTTATATTTAAAAATATTGGATGAAAATTTATTATTCTTCACTTTTCAAAGAATGAAATAAATTGTTAAATAAATGCAAACAATATAAACTATTTATCCTATTATGATTGGTTCAACTCATTTAAGCAATATATGCAAAAATGTTTTCTTAAAGAGGGGTTAAAATTTATCAAGACAAAAAGAGAAATAAAAAGGAGAGCTCAACAAGGAGCTCCATCTTGAGCAAAAACGTCATCTAACTCATGAGATAGATCCAAGGGTAGCTGCCCCCTATCCACAATATTCCAATCTTAAATATGATCAGAAGACCATTTGGCCAAACAATCAACATCTTTGTTCTACTATCGAGGAATGTAATTAAAATTAATGAGCTTTAGAGAAGTACAAAAGAGAAAAGCTTGATTAATGACTGAAGCCAATTGCCAACTAACATCCTCAAGCAACTATAAAGTAAGAAAATTCACCATGAGAGTCAACTTCACTGGATAAGCTTGTGTCATCCCCTCAAACAACATTCCATAGTATATAAAATGGCCAGGGCCTCCATAAGATTGTAAGTATGTCAACCCTTATGCAGTGAAAATAAATTGAACTTCTCTAGAGCTGCATCAAGCCACACCCTCAATGCCAACAAAACTAATGTTGAATTTATGTTTAACTTACTCTTATTAACACTATTTTTTTCATTAGCAATCTATTAAACTTATGATAATAATAACTATTATGCAAGACTATGAACTATAACTATAAGTACATGTTTTTATTTCTAGTCATATTATCCAAACTAATATATTTGATTCATATAAACAAATAGACAATATTGATATGAACTTGTAACATTAATTTATAATTAGTAATTTTTTTAAATAAATGAGATTATTTATATAAGTTTTATATAATCTTAATAAACATAATTTGTATGTAATTTAATCTATAATCCTAAGAGGAGTGATCATTATAAAAACATCATATTTTATATAACATTTTATAAAAGTCATCCTGATATATTCTCAAATTAAAAACTTAAAATTATCAAATTGAAATATTAATCTAACAAGAGCTCTTAGAGAGCTTGAGTCCCTGCCTTAGTTAGAAGATAAAAATCTAAAAATAATTTATATAACCTAAAGTTAATAGTTAAAAGAAAATGAATAAATATAAGATTGGCATCATATTACTTTGAAAGTTCTCATAAATATAATATTCTCTAATATAAATTATTATATCAAAATATTCTATAATTATATAAACAATGATAATATATTTTATTTTATATAACATACTATAATGTCACTATATTAACTATTATATTGAAAAAGAGGGGTAAAAATTTATTAAGACAGAAAGAAATACAACAAGGAGAGCTCAATAAGGAGCTCTATCCTAAGAAACAAGTTCATCAAATTCTTACACCATCTCAAAGGGAAGTTGCCCCCTATCCATAATATTCCAGCTCGAAGCATGACTAGAAACCCATTTGGGTAAACAATTAGTAGCTCTATTCCATTCATGAGGAATATGAGTAAACCTAGTAAACTCAAATTAAAAGAGGTACAAAAGAGAATAATCTGATTAACAATAGTGGCTAGCTACTAACTAGCATCCTCAAGCTCTTGTGAGGAAAGCAAGTTCACCACCACTTGGGAATCAGACTCATAGATAATCTTGCTCCATCCCCACAAGCATCATTGTTCCATAGCATATAAAATAACCGGATCCTCCATGAGATTGTGATTAGTGCAATCACCCTTATGTACTAAGAAAAAGAATTTAACATCACCATAACTACAACAAACCACTCCCCCAATACCAGTAGGGCCTAGATTCCCTCGGGAAGAACCATCAGTGTTAATTTTCAGAACTCCATGGGGAGGAGGAGTCCAATGCCCATCCTGATTCACCAAACCTTTCCTCTGATGTCGAGGCTGCCTGGACACTTTTGGAAACCTTTGAGCTGCAACCCCATCTTGAAGATGAAAATTGAGGCGATTGCATATAACAAGATCAACTGGATCCATACCCCCATCTAATACACACTTCACTTGAATAGTTTCCTGAAGAGAATGTGAGATCTTCCACCAAAGATGCATAACACCAAGCCAAACATCTTGGAAGATTCAATGATTCCTCTCCAACCAAATATGTCATCTGCAAGTCCAATGATTTACCTTATCTTGAAGCGTGGTAATCAAATTTTGTTGGAAGAGATGTGGCTACCTAGAAACAACAATAGGGATGCCAAGATAAGTCAAAGGAAGCGACCCAATCTAAAATTGCAGGATACTAGCAATCTTGTGTTGAATAGAATTAGGAGTGTTAAAAAGTAAATGGAAGATTTGTGCTCACTAACTTTTTGGCCTGAAGCTACCAAATAAATGTCTAGAGTATGTCAAAAGGCTTCAACTTCCTTGATCCTAGCAAGAACCACAAGAGCATAATCATCAAAAAATTGAAGGTGGGAAAGAGTAGGTAAATCATTACCCCACCACCACCCCTAAAAAGAATTCTTTGACACTTGATACTTAATGAACCCGCCCAAGCCCTTAGCCATGATGATGAATAGATATGGGGAGAGAGGGTCACCCTGGCGAAAGCCTCTAGAGGCACCAAACAACTAAGAAGGTTGACCATTAAGAAGAACAAAAAAAGAGGCAAAAGTAACACAACTCATAGTCCAACTCACCCAGTCAGAGCTAAAGCCAAAAGTAAGAAGAATACTTTTTAGGAAACTCCATTTAACTCTATTGTAGGCCTTAGCCATATCTAGCTTAAAAAACATTGCTCTCTCCCTTGAAGTAGCCATAGAGTGAATAGCCTTAGTAGCAATAACCACCTCATCCAAAATTTGTCTTCCCACAACAAAACTACCTTGTTCTTCTGAGATAATAATGGGGAGCCATTTTTTAATTCTCTCAGCAATCAACTTAGTAATAACTTTGTAAACCACATTACGTAAGGCAATTGGTCTAAAAAACTCCAATTGATTAGCACCCTCTCTCTTTGGAATAAGAGTCAAGAAAGTAGAATTCAATGCCCGAAGCATCTGCTTGCTAGAATATGATTTCTTAACCACCTCCAACAAATCATGATTAATGATGTCCCAAAATTTTTGAAAGAACTCAACTGGAAATCCATTAGGACTAGGAGCCTTCCCCTTGGGCATGCCAAAGACCACCTCCTCCAGCTCTTCCAAAGATATTGGTCGCATGAGATAATCATTCATTTCCTAAGTGATAAGGGAAGGAATATAGGACAAAATAATATTTTCTTCATTATCAGCATGAGGAGAGTCCTTAGAGAAGAGGGTAGAAAAGTACTGAGTAGCCTCTTGGAACAAAGCTGGTAAGGAACTTAGTTGGATACCTTGAGAATTAACCAAAGAAGAGATATTGCTCTGATTCTGACGAGATTGCACTATTTTATGGAAAAAGGCAGTGTTCCAATCACCTTCTTGGAGCCAATCAACTCTAGCCTTTTGCTTCCAAAAAATTTCCTCTTGAAGTTCCCATTCTTCTAGAGCTCTAGAAGCAAGGGATTCAACCCTTCCAAGATCCTACGAGAAACCTTGATCTCTAATCTGCCATGTGATGGCATGAAGATCTTCCTGAGCAAGCCTCTTCATAGAGTGAAGGTTCCCAAAACATTGTCTATTCCATATCCTGAGCTGCCTTTTAACATATTAAAGCCTTTTAGAAAATGAGAACATAGCAATACCATATGCAGGAGTGCCATCTTTCCACCAACATAAAACAAAATCACGAAGAGAGGAGTCACAAAGCCACATCAATTGAAACTTAAAAGGAGGACGCTTTGGAATACAAGCCCCAATACCAAAAAATTTGACTGGCCAACAATCAGAAACCCTCCAATCTAGGATTTTCGAAGAGAGAGTAAGGGTGCCACTAACCCAGAAACAAGAAACAAGAAATTTGTCCAGACGTTTTGAGATAGCATCAACCCTAGTCCTTCGATTATTCCAAGTATAGAGACCATTAGAAGGCTTAACATTAGAGAGATGCAAAAGTGATATGTGTTGCCGAAGAAGAACAGAAGAAGGCCCTAATCTAGCCAAACCACCTTGCTTCTCCTCTAGACTTAAAACTGAATTGAAGTCCCCTGATTACACCCAAGGATGAAAAGGGTGACAATTTCTAACATATTGAATATGCCTCCAAAGTTCCTCCTTTCCCACACGATCAACAAGTGCATACACATTTGTAACCATGATTAGCTCTCTTGAGTCTAAAGTAGAAGCCACCATAGAGAGAGCTAAGCCAGAAGAAACCCATCCAAGGGGAGAAATTTTCTATGGATCCCAAAAGATAGCTAAACCACCAACACTGCTCATAGCCGCAACACACTGGCATTGCCCACAAGTCCAAATACTAGAGCCATGTTGGACCATAGACTCCATAGAGAGCTTAGTCTCTTGGATACAAAAAATATCAAGAGAATGATCAACTACTAGATTTTAAATAGCCTTTTGTCTAGGGATGTTATTCAACCCCCTAACATTCCATGAGAGAATAATCATCATTGAGTAGAATGAGAAAAATGAGCATCCAATGGTTTCACTAACCTAGACTCTACCAATATATCTCCTATGAGTTTAATCTTCTCTTGGTTTATTTTGTGCCACTCCTTAGAGGAGGAGTAAAGGAAACCCGCTTAAAGGGTCTATGCATCAACCCTAAGGGGAGAGGAGATCCCTTACCCTTACTTGATGCTAGCACATCCTTAACCAAGTCAGCCAGAACAATGTCATTATCCTTTGATACCGAAGGTATCACAAAGCATCTGACATAGGAGCTACAGGTTCCTCATAGTTTTGATATACCACAACTTGGGATGGCCCACAAGTGTCATTAGGTACAAGTCCCTCATTTGGGAAAACTAGGTCAGAAGAGATAGTAGGAGGAATACCTTCCTCTAGAACCATACTATCTAGCACCTCAAGGGATTAAAACCTAAATCAAATATTCTATCTTTCAAAGGCCTCTTTTGACCACGCCTCTTAGCTCGTGGGAGAGCAGGGGTAAATCCATTTGTATCCTACATTTGAGCCTTTCCCTTTCCTATAGCATCTTGCTGATTCTTCCTCTTGGTAGTATTATCCATCTGAGGTTGTCATTTCCCTATAGTATCTACCAAACCACCATCAATGACAACCATAGAACCATCTACTCCTTTGGAAGTCAAGTTACAGGCACACTGACGCTGTAAATGACCATACTCATGACAAATCCAACATTGGTAAGGGAGGGATTTGTAATCTAACTGCTGCACCCAGGAAGAAGCCCCAAGACAAATTTCCAAAGAATCTGATAATGGGTTATTCAAATTAATTTCAACACAAATTCTAGTGTAAGAAATAACCTTTTTATCAAGGGATTAATGCACAATCATAGTCGGCTTTCCTAACAAAGCAACAATTTGCCAGAGGATGTCTTCTCACTAGAATTCCAGGGAAAGGTAAGGCAGGTGAACCCAAACTAGCACTATTGAAGGGAGATCCTCAGTAGAATTAAATCCTGAATGCCAGTTTTTGAAAAATAACCCCACATGGTTGTAGAAATAAGGGCCTCCTTCAAAAACATGATCATGATTAGACATGCAAGAGATTACAACAAAAAAATAGCTATTCCCTGCCAACATGATCTCCATATCGCCTTCCACCTGCTATGAGCAACGGATCCATGCCTTAAGAGTAGATAGGGAAATCCAGATTCTGAGAAATTTGCATATCAAAGCATGCTTGGTCCAATATTCAATGTCCTCCATCATAGCCACTAGAGGAATAACCAGAATAGGGCGATCATGGCTACGTGGAAAACAACCATTAAATTTTTTCATCTTAGAGCTCTCCCCTGAATAAAATGATTCAGATCTCATTGCATGCATAGTTGGAGAAGAACCATCTGTCCTCACCAATGCAGAAGAAATCCCAAGCCCTGCCATGCAAACAATAAAAAACCCCAATCCAAAATTCTCTACAAAAGATTTCCAAAAACCAGAACCCACACAAAATTTGGCCAACAGCTAGCAATCCAAAAAGAATAGGGAAGAAAATCAATAAAGGGAAAATAACAACCATGAGCTAGGGATTGTGCCTTAGACCAGTCGGCAGCCACCACTTCTCATCGCTTTCTTTGATAATGTCTATATATTTTTTTATTTTTCTTTCAATTAAAAATTAATTATTAAAATCAACATAGTTTAGTTGAATTTTTTAAATAAATAAAACTTATAGATTAATGGTTGGGATTGGGTGGGGAATAAAAGATGACAGAGAGATAAAGGAAAATGTTCCATTTCTATTTAGAAATAGATAGTTTCACCGCATCGATGAAAAGCACATAACACATTGATGTGGGGCTTTCAAATATCATTCTTCACATGTATTATATTGATAAGTAAAAATAATTCTTATTATTTAAGAAATATTTGTCACAATTTATTTTTGTATGATTGTAAAGAAAATTTAATTTATAAATCATTCAAATAATAAATTAATATTAAATAAACAATTTTTAAATTAAAAAAAAACTTTAAAAAAATGTTTCATTGGAAAATGGATATTTGTTGCCCTTATAATTGTTTGTATCATATTTTCTGCCCCATTGTAGGGATTGATGAGAATACGTTGGAGGTCATTTAGGCCCAAGTGCTTCCACTTTTCATTTTTAGTTAGGAACCTGCAATATTTTTGGAGAAAAAACTGAAATGGCAACGACTTTAGTCTTGTTCTCTTTCCATGCTAATCTACTTGACTTTCGTTTGTGAAAGTTTAGTATAGAGTTTTTAGCTTTCAAGCCAGGGGACGAGAAGAAATGTTGTTCCGAGCTTTTTGATTGCTCTACTCTGCGGATGAAGCAATTTGATTCAACAACCTTGGAGTTGAAGGGCTGAATTTTTTTGAAATCTACAATTTTTTTTGAAATCTGGCATAAGCAACAAGATCTACAACCCATCGTTGCTATTTATTATTAATTGTTTGTATATTTAAAAAAAATGTGGATTCAGGTTTAGATTTAATCTATGAAACAAAAAGAACTTAGGAATTTTCTACAAAAACTGCTATTAGATTGGGCGAGAGCAAAGAAGTGCATAAGCAATTTATTCTTAAAACCAAAATTCTATTTTACAGAATATGAAAGGAAAACTACAAAAAATTCTAGCTTAATTACCCAACCACTTCTCATCTCCAATGAATTGGTTGTATACTACGCTTCAAAGATTTCAAATCAGATGGAAATCTATCTTTTTTGTTTCATTTATGTACAATTTAAAAATCCATACAATTATGTATGATGATTTTTAGCAGGCAACACTGCCTCTGCTTATCTTGGCATAGGTGAGAGTAGCAATATAGGAAGAAACTTTCACAGAACTTTCCATAAGTTTCTAGGAATTTTTTTCTATAATTTTTTTGGTTGAAAATTTAATATTACCCCTACTAAAATTAGTATTGACCAATAAGAATTTAAGAATTACTATGTAGAAATATATTTAATTTTTTTTGTAATTTTTTTGGTTGAAAATTTAATATTACCCCTACTAAAATTAGTATTAACCAATAAGAATTTAAGAATTACTATGTAGAAATAGATTTAAATAATATAACCAATTTATACTTTAGAATGTAAGATTGTTTATTGAAAAAAACTAATAGTAAGGGTCTAATGAAAAACATTAGTTCCCCGGAGGGACTAATAAATTGTAGAGCTAATGATATTAATAGACTTATAAATTGATAAACAATGAAGTAAAACAAAGATAAAAGAAACATGGAAAGTTAAAAATTAGCTATTGAATAGACTAAAATAATGAAAAATAAAACTAAGTATTTATGATACTAAAAAAAACATGATGTCATCTCATCTTTATTGTTCTCTTTTAACTATTAACTTGATTTATATATAATTGTCTTTTATATTCTTTTACTTTCTCACTTTTATACAAGACATGCACTAAAACTCTCTTAACTAAAATCATTTATTTAGTCATTATATTCACATTATTATAAGTGAGAAGTTGCTCAAAACCACCCTAAAAATTATGTGGGCAACTACTAATACATCTAGAAATGAAATGATTTTTACTAATGTCCATGAGACCAAAAAGTGGGATTCACTAAATATCTTGCTGAATTTTTCTAGGTTGTCCCTTCTTTTGTGGAGCTGCATCAACAAGGTGGCCGCTTTATGAAGTCTTGGTCCCTCAAAAAGCTCTTTCATATTGTTCACTTGTATTGTGTCTATTAGTGTAGTTTTTTATTTTTTCTATTTTGCTAGTTTTTTCTTACACTTTTAGTAATCTCGCTTAGGTTAATAAAGCATGTCTTATTAGGTGAATGGTTGTGAGGTGTCACTTTCCTACACGTGAGCATCCATTAGCTATCTTGGGAAGATACTTTGCTATCTTTAGTCCGATAGATGGTTGCTCCTCATTGGTTGGTGTTGCCACCTCCTCCCTTTTCCTAGCCTATATAAGCATGCTACCTGGCTTGTATTTGCATTTCTTATTTTTGCATCCTCTTAATGCTATTTTGCTTCCAGCATTTGCATTACTCTCTTGGAGACTAACTCTATCATGCTATTTTGATTTTGTATCATCTGCATTCATAGTTTAGATATTTATTCTTTGCACTAGTTTTCTGGGTTATTAATCTTTTCAGATTCTAACATGGTATCAAAGCTTTTCTATGTGCAAGAGTAGATCTTAGTTTCCTTATTTGAGAGATTCGAGGGGGGGCTAATAAACTTTATTGTAGTTTTTTGAAAAATGAAGTATGCTCTTCTCTTGCATCTTTGGATGATCTTGAGAATCAGAAAATTTTTGACAAAAACGGTTTTTCTCTGGGGTTTCAATCTCAAATCTGACAACCAACTTGCATATTTGGAGTTTTCAATCAGTATTGCAGGTTCTAGCATGCCATTAATGGACTTAGGAAGCTGATCTAGCATTTGCATGTCATATTTTGGTTGCTAGGGTTGTTTTTTGATTTTTGGAGCCATTTTTTATTGTTAAAGGCGTCTAATTTACACTACAACAGTATCTTCTATACATCAACAAGAAAAACGCTTTCTGAGTTTTGTTCGCAGCCCCAAAAAACCATCTGGGTATCTTTTAGTTTTTGCATGCAAGTTGTATTTTTTGTAGAATTAACCATGCAAAGCTACAACCATACTCCTCTCCATTGGCAGTTGCAGATTTGAACGCAGTTTTCAAATGTCTCGTTCTTGCTCATATGGACTCCGATTTTGATGATTCTTGTTATGAATTTGGCTATTTTTTTGTGCTCTATCCACTAGTGGAGTTATTTTTTTATTTTCATGCATGAATTCTTCAGAAATTGTAGATTCTCAGCCGTGATTGTGCACAGTTCTCGTTTTCATACGAGCTCGTATCAAGGTGATTCTTTTTTTTGAAAGTGCATGATTTTTCAAGAAGATTGCATTGGTGCTATTTATTTCCTTGATTATTGTGCCCAAGTTTCACTTTTAGCATATGCTCTTCATGAGGGTTTGTAATGCATTGAAATCAAGACCACTAAGTATTTCTTTCTAGTGGTAGTTGTAAACACACTAAAATAAAGTGCCGAATCATATTTCTTTGAGAGGGGGGTTCTTTGATTGAGTAAAAAAGGGGGCGCGGGGGGGGGGTGTGCAGCATTGTCGTGGCTGAGTTCTCTTCTTTTTAGCATTTCTTCTCTACATTTCTTCATCATGGATCAAACAAATATGCCCATCCTAACTCCATACAATTACTTTGAGTGGAAATCACGCATGACAATTCACTTAAAGAAAGCTGGATTAAATAGGATAACTATGGGACTTGAAACTGAACCTGCTAAAGATGAAGATAAGCCTAAGTGGTTTAACAAATGTGATGAGGCATATGGAACATTGTGTTTGTTTGTTTCTCCTGACTTGCTATTTCACATTGAGTCTTTGGATACATCAAATGAAGTATGGAAAAATCTAAAAACACTATTTGGCACACAAGATTCAATGAGGGGTCATATGTTGGAAAATGAATTAATTAGTTTGAGTCTAGGCAATTTCAACACAATCCAAGATTTCTTCACCAAATTGAAATCACTAAGGCTGTAGTTAAAAAAATGTGGAATTGAAAAGAAAGATGAACAACTGATTCTTAGTATTCTCTCTAAGCTAAGTTCAGAATATTCTGTGTTTGTCTCTACCTTCTATGCTACTAAGGGTGCACTTGGTACTCAATTCACCATGCCATCTTTAGATGATTTTGCTATCAATCTCACTCGAGAACAGGACAAGCTAATCTAGATGGGCACTCTTAAGTCCTCTAAGTCACATGCCTTGGTTGCCAACCAAAACATAAAAGAACAACAAGGACAAAGTAGTAACAACAATAGTAAGGACAAGAAACAAAAGAATAGCGAGGAGAAGAAGGATCAGATATTAATTTCTTCAAAAGCAACTATTGATACACCATCTTCCAAGGGCGATAAGCCTAAGAAAGAAAAGGTCAAATGTGCCTATTGTGAAAGACCTGGTCATGATGAACATAAATGTTTGTAGAAACAACTTGATCACTTGACATACATTTTTGAGAAGAATAATATCAGTGTTCCTGAGTCTATCAAACAAAGTTCTAATGAAGGGTCTAACAAGGAAAATGAAAATAGCAAGGGGAAAGGAAAGGGCAAGGCCCTTTTTGCAGTTGCTTCCTCACCATCCACTTGGGTTCTTGATTCGGGTGCTTCACACCACATGGCTTCATCTAAGGAAGAACTTGCATCCTTGGAGCCGTGTACTATGCCTTCTATTTTGATGGGTGATAACACTCTTGTTGAGGTGAGTGGGAGAGGGTCTGTTGATGTGGGGGATGGCACATTCCATGATGTTCCTTATGTACCCTCATTGTCAACTAATCTCCTATCGGTACACTAGATCACTCACACAGGTTTAGGCAAGCAGGTTGAGTTCACTCCTGATTCAGTGGAGATACGTGAGTTGCACAATGATTCTACAGTTGCAGTTGGGAGAGCAGATCATTAGTCACAACTCTATATGTTTTTTCACTTTGTTCCTGATCCTCCTTTGATTGTTTCACTCACTCACTCTAATGATGTGAGCAAATTATGGCATGAGCGGTTTGGCCATCTTAATTTCCACTACTTGCATCAGCTTAACCAGTAGAGCATGGTCATAGAGTTGCCTTCTACTTTGACATTGGAGTCACTTGGAATACATGATAGATCTTCTAATGGGTCAGATTCACTTGAGCAGTCTTCTACCTCCACTTCCGATGTAGAGAGTGATTCAAAGGACTCACCTCCTTCCTCTCCTAGTCATCATTCATAGGTTGATGATTCTCCTCTAGATTCTCCATCTTCTGGTCCACTTTGGGCTAGACAGACCTTGTAGTTTGCAGGTGATTGGGTTGGGGATCCATCAGACACCAAGCAAACTCATTCACAATTCCAGGATGCTCTACATATCTTCATTGCTACTGCCTCAAATCCACAGTCCTTTCATGAGGCTTCTGGCATTTCTGAGTGGGATACAACTATGCAGGAAGAGTATAGTTCCTTGATGAGGAACCACACTTGGGATCTTGTCCATTTTTCTAAGGGAAGAAAAATTGTTTGATGTAAGTGGATCTACCGGACAAAATTTGCAAGCTTTTCTGGGGGTATGGGATGCTTCATCTTTTGGGGGGGCCGCTTCCTCTCACTTGGAGTCCTAATTTTCTTTGGGGAGTTTCTTTTCTCTCTCTTTTGGGGGAATTTTATGTACATGGGTACCTCATCAGGCTTGACTTGCCGGGACCCATTTCTACATCCACCTAAGCTTCGCTTATGGGGGGGTGTTAGTGTATTTTTTTATTTTTCTTATTTTGCTAGGTTTTTCCTACACTTTTAGTAATCTCGCTTAGGTTAATAAAGCATGTCTTATTAGGTGAATGGTTGTGAGGTGTCACTTTCCTACATGTGAGCATCCATTAGCTATCTTGGGAAGATACTTTGCTATCTTTAGTCCAATAGTCATTGGTTGGTGTTGCCACCTCCTCCCTTTTCCTAGCCTATATAAGCATGCTACCTGGCTTGTATTTGCATCTCTTATTTTTGCATTCTCTTAATGCTATTTTGCTTCCAGCATTTGCATTACTCTCTTGGAGACTAACTCTATGATGCTATTTTGATTTTGTATCATCTGCATTCATAGTTTAGATATTTATTCTTTGCACTAGTTTTCTAGGTTATTAATCTTTTCAGATTCTAACAGTGTCCATGAATTGGACCCAAATGTCTTTGTATGTCATACACTCCTTGATATAGTGTCATTTAGTCTCCACTGTGCCCTCGTTACAAAACCTACAAATTCTCTACTCCCACCTTTCTTTAGTGATCTTCCATCTGCCAGTTTCACACCTCAAGTGATGTGAACCAGACCTCAATTGAGCTATCAAGATTCTTGTCTTTCCTCTGATGTCAGTTTTTAGGTATTCTTTGTCATCGTGCTCACAAGTGTGGTTAAATTCGTTGACATAGTAAGCCTTTTTTCTACCTATTTGATTTTTACACATGGCAGTCCTAACTTTTTCTAATACCCACTTTTTTAAATCTTTGTGTTGGTTTTCGAGCACTTTTGATAATCAATGTTCCATTTGTTGAGCCATTTATTATTTTGTTTCCTCCATGTCTTCTTTCAACGATCTAACTTCTCCCCAACCACTAACTTAGGCAAGCGGTATGCATCCATCTTTTCTACTTTTTTTAGATGGCCAAGCAAGCGAATAACTGCATAGGCTTCCACCGGAAACATGCTTGCTTCAACTAGAAGAATCTCATGTAGTGCCTATTCCTAGTTCGCATTTTTGTTATCATTGTCAAATTCCTTAGGCTGATTTTATGCATTGATTAGTTTTAGAGATATTGGATTTACAATATTATGATATTATTTCATGTCTTGAATTACAAATATATCGGTTTTAATTGTTTAGTTGATTTCATTTCACATGATGTTAATGATGTTTTGATGATTCCTAGTTAGTAAATGTGTTTTCTTTCGTAACAATGTTAACATGATGTTTTTAATGATGATTATGTTGTATTGATAGAGATGCATTATTTTATATACGCATTTGATGTTAGACTTGTGATTTTTATGATACTTACCCCATATTTGCATGTGTATGGTGTGCGTGTTTATTTTATCTTTCTGTTTGACGTGTTTGATGTGGTTAAGGGAGGGAGTCGTAGTCACCTGCTAGTCGGGATCTACACGATGAACCACTCCCCGCCATTGTCTGTTTAGTTTAGATATATTATATATATGTACATGCTCGTCTTTTATGCAGGATGCAAGTATCGGACATCGACTTCCCTGAATTGCTAGGATGAGCATGCCCTATTACAAATACTCAAATGGTGAGAATGGGAAGATAATGATCAGGTCCAATCCTAACCATAAGCCTATAATACTTGTCCTGCAAGGAGGACTCGTAACAGACTGTCTACCCTTTTTAAACCCGTGAGTATTTTGTGCGTATGTTGTTTTGTGAGTCTTTGATGAATTTCTATTAATTAAGTCTAATTAATAGATTAAATTAATAATTTAATTGAATGAAAAATTATTATGATATTTTGAATATTTAATTATATTTAATTAATTGAGAAATTAATTAAATATAAAGAATTAAATTGAAGATAAAAGTTTTAAGATTAAATTTAGAACATGATAATATTTATTTAATTTAATAATAATATATTTAGAGTTCATTTTTAAATAAATGCTCAATATTATTGTTATTTAAGTTAATAAATATTGTATCAATTAAGTTTTAAAAAAAAATGAAATTAAAAGTGAAAAGATATTTAATTATCATAAAGATTATAGTTCGCATGATTTATGCATTAGTTGAAAATAAAAGAAATTAATTTAAAAGATAAAAACATGTGAACTCGAATAAAGATATTTTAATAATGTGCACATGAGATTTACAAAGTTATAAATTGATTTAAAATAGAAGTTGAGTGGAAGTTAAATAAAGTAATTTAATAATTCACTTAAAGTGCATGAAGGAATAATAAAAGAATATTTTAATTAAAAAAAAATTAATTGTGCATGAATGAATTAATTAAATAAAGTAATTATTATTTTAGAGTTGTGGAGATAGAAACCCTAAAGGGTAATTAGATTCTATATTAGAGGGTTTTGGGGTCATTATTTGGGAGAAGTTTTTCAGACACAGGTTTCAGGGAACACACTTTTGGAAGGGGAACAAAGAAATCTTTGAAAGCTTTGAAGGGTTTGGATTAGCAAAGGTTTCAATAAGTTGTTAGCATCAAATCAAGGTAGGGTTTGTGAACCATTGTAGAAATATTTTCGGATCTTTGTTTTTTTCGTGCTTGTTTAAAATTGTTTTCTCAAATTTCGCTGTATGAATTTTGCCACCTTCCATTCTAAATCTTTTGCTATTCGATTTCATTTGTGAATCTACATTGAAAAAAAATATTTAGAAAACCTCGTTCTACAATTGAAAGAAATTAGTATTAAATCAAGATCTGGGTTTGAATTAAAATGGAATTGAGAAATTTAATCTGGGTAGCGTTTCGAAAGAAAAGAAAATTCTAAAATGTGAAATTTGATTGGTTGATAGTATTCTCTCTATCAGATTATATTTGTTAATATTTTTTTTAAAAAGTAATAAAATAAAGTAAAGAAAAATTATTTATTTATTTAAAATATTATTATTATAGAAATTTAAAATAAAATAAAACACACTTTTTTTTAATAGAAGGGAATTTGTTTAAAAGTTTTTGTAGTAAATAAAATTTAAAATAATAAAATAGTATATATATCTTTTTACATACTATGGGGGAGGATTGTTTAATGTTTTAATTAAAAATAAATAAAATTAAAAAAATTAAAAAATATATATATTACAAACTTACCCCCCCCTTGCCTTTTTGTTGGGCGGCATAACTGCTTTCGCAGCAAGGACTACTGCTGCGGCAGCAGCCTGCTATGGCAGAGCTGCCGCCGACCCAGCAAAGGCTGCGACCAAAACCCGACGGGCTTTAAACGTCTCTTTTAATTTATGCATTTTTCTTTTTTAATTGTAATTTAATTATAATTTAATAAATTTAAATTGTGTTAGATTTTTTTTAAGTTATTAAATTTTAAATTATATAAAACTTTAATTATTAAATTTTAAAATTATATTATCATTAATTTGTATTAATAACTAAATTAATTATTAATAACTGAGAGATATTTTTAAAAAATAATTAATAATTGACTTAATTAAATTGGATCTAATTAAGGATTATTAATGAGTCGGACATAGTAAATGAGTATTAATTAAGGTGATTAAATTTTGATTTAATTAGGAATGATTAATACGAAAATTATATAACAATGTATAATTTTATTAAATGTGTAAATTTAATAAGATTGTAATGATGTTGTTAAATTTAGCAATTGTTATTTTTATAACTTAAATAAATAATCGATTATCTTCAAATAATGCTTTTGGGAAAATGACTATTATTATGAAGGTAATTTTACATATTTAAGTCAAATAAATAAATGGGGGTAATTTTATAGAGTTGACTTATGGAATAAACTGAGAATTCATTCACTTGAAACATACATTGAACACAAAACTGAAACTTTACTTTTAACCTTATTGTGTATTATTGTAAATCAAACGCAAACTATGAAACTATACTATTTTGCTTATACTGTATATGCTTTGGGATTTTGGTGTTGATTAGGTGTTGACAAGTCTAGGATGTACACCAAAGGTTTTGTGAGATTTCTTGTATACTATTTATGAGACTAGATGTCATGATGTGTTATGTGATTCAAATTGAGATCGTATTTGTGAAATTTACTTGTGAAGCATTTATGTGTACTTGGATGGGAGAATCATCTTATTATCAGGTTGCCTGTTAAGGAACTGAGTTTGACCATTACGAGTGTTGTGGTATGGGACACAACTGTGTAGTTATGTGTTTAGGAGAGGTTGTCTAGGTACATGACTTTGGAAGTGGCTTGCATAGGGGTCCGAGACCCAAAGTGGTCAGTGCCAGGGTAACCTAATGCAATTTATGTAATAAGTGATAATCTAGTAATTAAAATTTATGGGGGGAAACACACTAAAAAGATAAATTAGAGATTTTGATCTAACCATGCCTTTAGTGCTTGTATAGACTAAGGATGGGAATGAGATGAGTGCCTCGTCTTCTTGAGAGGGCTTTCTAGTTTCCATATGTGTGATGTTGAGGGTCCGGGGTTCAGAGTAACCAGTCCAGGGTAACTCAACGCTTGAGGGTCCGGGGTCTATTAAGAGATCAGTCCAAGGTAACTCAAGAAGTCATGTGATGACACTCCCTAGTATGTAGCCTGAGTCTCCTCAGATTTTGTGTATCTCTGGTGGTGTACTTATTGTGGGTGGTGTATCTATTGTCGGATGTGTTTATTATGGTTATTTACTTTCATTGATGATGATTGGTGATTCATGAATGATGTACTCTTGATATGTGGTTTTTGACTTGAGGTGGATATCTTTCGTGGACTTTATCTTATGATCTTGGTATTTGGTTTATACTTGGTTCGTGTATGATGTTTGGTTATGTGGTGTCAGTATTGGATTGAGTGTTCTTTCTTTCTGGATTATTTTATCTTCTTGAGTAGCATGTGTTACCTTTGAGGTAGTTTTGGTTATTAGGGGTACCTTGCTTAGAAATTTTTTATGTTTGATAGCCGTTTGTGGATCGTTCATTATCTTCCCTGCACGGTGCGAGTGGAAGCCTGACTTGGTAACCACGCGGTCGGGAGGTAATGCCTTCTTACCATTTGGGTTCCCGCTTTACATTGCTAGCTGTTGGATGTTCGTTGCAGAAGATGTACCTCTATCATTCTTATTTCTTATCTTACAGACTTCTTTTCCGATGATGTATATATGTTATCATATATCCTGGTGTATTGTATATATTTTCACATACCCTGCGACATGTGCAGTGGATGTTATTTAGTGGATGTGCTTTCATTGTATTAGATATACTTATGCTTTGCTTATGCGATTATGTATCTGTTATTTCTTTATGATCATGAGACATTGTACTTGGAAACTTAAACTAATTAATTTAAAATTATTAAATGTGACTCAACGTAAAGGAACCTTTGAGAAATTGAAACTATATCTGTTTAATTGCAAATGTGTATTTGTTGTGTATGTTCATATTGCTTCCGCATTAATGTTATCTTGATTTTGTTTAAACTTAGAAAAAAAAAATAGTTCAGTAAACATTGTAACATGTTAGGTTTAATTCTCTTGGGTTCCCGAGCGAGGCGTTACATCTGGTATCAGAGGATGAGTTTCAACATTGGGAACTCTGGGCATTATGTGCACCATCACTTGAGCAATTAGTAAACTTACAAACGTATTTAAACGACAAACTTATATTGACATCAAACTTGAAACCAAACTATTGAACAACAAACTCTGAAATGATACAAATTCTGAGCATGGAACTAGAAAACTTATAAAACTTTTTGGATTATTACTTTATGTCGGTAAGTTATGACCCTATGGTTATGATGGATTCTTAGATGTTGTTGTTATGTTTGGGTGTTGTAGGAGAGATGACTTCTGGGTCTAGATCCATTGCTAGGGGTCGTAGCTCGGGACATGGTAGGAGTCGTGGGAGAGTTAGTCCCCGTATTCCTTCCTTGGTCCATTTAGGGGACCCTATTCAGGAAGAGGCTAGAGAGGATGATAGTGTTAAGCATCATGCTGAGACAGAAGGATCAGTCACTAGAGACTTGGTCAAGGAGATCTTAGCACGCCTACCTTTGCAGGATAGAGCTCATAATTTAGAGCATGGAGATAGAGATAGGTCCATGAGTCCTAGAGGGAGGCTTTAGTGGAGATTGCTACTTTTGTGGACAATATGGTCATAGAGCGACCAATTGCCCCGATCGTGGAGCTTAGTTTTGTGTTGATTCATGTTTCTTTATAATGGGCTTCCAGGAGTAAGCCTAATTCTAGGGGCGGTGGATGTAGTGTCTGCCCCTAGTTCGCATTTCTGTTATCATTGTCAAATTCCTTAGGCTGATTTTATGCATTGATTAGTTTTAGAGATATTGGATTTACAATATTATGATATTATTTCATGTCTTGAATTACAAATATATCAGTTATAATTGTTTATTTGATTTCATTTCACATGATGTTAATGATGTTTTGATGATTCCTAGTTAGTAAATGTGTTTTCTTTCGTAACAATGTTAACATGATGTTTTTAATGATGATTATGTTGTATTGATAGAGATGCATTATTTTATATACGCATTTGATGTTAGACTTGTGCTTTTTACGATACTTACCCCATACTTGCATGTGTATGGTGTGCGTGTTTATTTTATCTTTCTGTTTGACGTGTTTGATGTGGTTAAGGGAGGGAGTCATAGTCACCTGCTAGTCGGGATCTACACGATGAACCACTCCCCGCCATTGTCTGTTTAGTTTAGATATATTATATACATGTACATGCTTGTCTTTTATGCAGGATGCAGGTACCGGGCATCGACTTCCCTGAATTGCCAAGATGAGCGTGCCCTATTACAAATACTCAAATGGTGAGAATGGGAAGATAATGATCAGGTCCAATCCTAGCCATAAGCCTATAATACTTGTCCTGCAAGGAGGACTCGTAACAGACTGTCTACCCTTTTTAAACCCGTGAGTATTTTGTGCGTATGTTGTTTTGTGAGTCTTTGATGAATTTCTATTAATTAAGTCTAATTAATAGATTAAATTAATAATTTAATTTAATGGAAAATCATTATGATATTTTGAATATTTAATTATATTTAATTAATTGAGAAATTAATTAAATATAAAGAATTAAATTGAAGATAAAAGTTTTAAGATTAAATTTAGAACATGATAATATTTATTTAATTTAATAATAATATATTTAGAGTTCATTTTTAAATAAATGCTCAATATTATTGTTATTTAAGTTAATAAATATTTTATCAATTAAGTTTCTAAAAAAATGAAATTAAAAGTAAAAAGATATTTAATTATCATAAAGATTATAGTTCGCATGATTTATGCATGAGTTGAAAATAAAAGAAATTAATTTAAAAGATAAAAACATGTGAACTCGAATAAAGATATTTTAATAATGTGCACATGAGATTTAAAAAGTTATAAATTGATTTAAAATAGAAGTTGAGTGGAAGTTAAATAAAGTAATTTAATAATTCATTTAAAGTGCATGAAGGAATAATAAAAGAATATTTTAATTAAAAGAAAATTAATTGTGCATGAATGAATTAATTAAATAAAGTAATTATTATTTTAGAGTTGTGGAGATAGAAACCCTAAAGGGTAATTAGATTCTATATTAGAGGGTTTTGGGGTCATTATTTGGGAGAAGTTTTTCAGACATAGGTTTCAGGGAACACACTTTTGAAAGGGGAACAAAGAAATCTTTGAAAGCTTTGAAGGGTTTGGATTAGCAAAGGTTTCAACAAGTTGTTAGCATCAGATCAAGGTAGGGTTTGTGAACCATTGTAGAAATATTTTCGAATTTTTGTTTTCTTCGTGCTTGTTGAAAATTGTTTTCTCAAATTTCGTTGTATGAATTTTGCCACCTTCCGTTCTAAATCTTTTGCTATTCGATTTCATTTGTGAATCTACATTGAAAAAAAACTATTTAGAAAATCTCGTTCTACAATTGAAAGAAATTAGTATTAAATCAAGATCTGGGTTTGAATTAAAATGGAATTGAGAAATTTAATCTGGGTAGCGTTTCGAAAGAAAAGAAAATTCTAAAATGTGAAATTTGATTGGTTGATAGTATTCTCTCTATCAGATTATATTTGTTAATATTTTTTTTTAAACGTAATAAAATAAAGTAAAGTAAAATTATTTATTTATTTAAAATATTATTATTATAGAAATTTAAAATAAAATAAAACACACTTTTTTTTTTAATAGAGGGGAATTTGTTTAAAAGTTTTTGTAGTAAATAAAATTTAAAATAATAAAATAGTATATATATCTTTTTACATACTATGGGGGAGGATTGTTTAATGTTTTAATTAAAAATAAATAAAATTAAAAAAACTAAAAATATATATATATTACAAACTTACCCACCTTACCTTTTTGTTGGGCGGCATAACTGCTGCCGCAACAAGGACTGCTGCAACAGGAGCAGTACTATGTACTGCTGCTGCGGTAGCAGCCTGCTACGGCAGAGCTGCCGCCGGCCCAACAAAGGCTGCGGCCAAAAGCCGGCGGGCTTTAAACGTCTCTTTTAATTTATGCATTTTTCTTTTTTAATTGTAATTTAATTAAAATTTAATAAATTTAAATTGTGTTAGATTTTTTTTAAGTTATTAAATTTTAAATTATATAAAACTTTAATTATTAAATTTTAAAATTATATTATCATTAATTTGTATTAATAGCTAAATTAATTATTAATAACTGAGAGATATTTTAAAATAATAATTAATAATTGACTTAATTAAATTGGATCTAATTAAGGATTATTAATGAGTCGGACATAGTAAATGAGTATTAATTAAGCTAATTAAATTTTGATTTAATTAGGAATGATTAATACGAAAATTATATAACAATGTATAATTTTATTAAATGTGTAAATTTAATAAGATTGTAATGATGTTATTAAATTTAGCAATTGTTATTTTTATAACTTAAGTAAATAATCGATTATCTTCAGATAATGCTTTTGGGAAGATGACTATTATTATGAAGGTAATTTTACATATTTAAGTCAAATAAATAAATGGGGGTAATTTTATAAAGTTGACTTGTGGAATAAACTGAGAATTCATTCACTTGAAACATACATTGAACACAAAACTGAAACTTTACTTTTTACCTTATTGTGTATTATTGTAAATCAAACGCAAACTATGAAACTATACTGTTTTGCTTATACTGTCTATGCTTTGGGATTTTGGTGTTGATTAGGTGTTGACCAGTCTAGGATGTACACCAGAGGTTTTGTGAGATTTCTTGTATACTATTTATGAGACTAGATGTCATGATGTGTTATGTGATTCAAATTGAGATTGTATTTGTGAGATTTACTTGTGAAGCATTTATGTGTACTTGGATGGGAGAACCATCTTATTATTAGGTTGCCTGTTAAGGAACTGAGTTTGACCATTACGAGTGTTGTGGTATGGGACACAACTGTGTAGTTATGTGTTTAGGAGAGGTTGTCTAGGTACATGACTTTGGAAGTGGCTTGCATAGGGGTCCGGGACCCAAAGTGGTCAGTGCCAGGGTAACCTAATGCAAGTTATGTAATAAGTGATAATCTAGTAATTAAAATTTATGGGGGGAAACACACTAAAAAGATAAATTAGAGATTTTGATCTACCCATGCCTTTAGTGCTTGTATAGACTAAGGATGGGAATGAGATGAGTGTCTCGTCTTCTTGAGAGGGCTTTCTAGTTTCCATATGTGTGATGTTGAGGGTCTGGGGTTCAGAGTAACCAGTCCAGGATAACTCAACGCTTGAGGGTCCGGGGTCTATTAAGAGATCAGTCCAGGGTAACTCAAGCAGCCATGTGATGACACTCCCTAGTATGTAGCCTGAGTCTCCTTTGTAGATTTTGTGTATCTATGGTGGTGTACTTATTGTGGGTGGTGTATCTATTGTCGGATGTGTTTATTATGGTTATTTACTTTCATTGATGATGATTGGTGATTCATGAATGATGTACTCTTGATATGTGGTTTTTGACTTGAGGTGGATATCTTTCGTTGACTTTATTTTATGATCTTGGTATTTGGTTTATACTTGGTTCGTGTATGATGTTTGGTTATGTGGTGTCAGTATTGGATTGAGTGTTCTTTCTTTCTGGATTATTTTATCTTCTTGAGTAGCATGTGTTACCTTTGAGGTAGTTTTGGTTATTAGGGGTACCTTGCCTAGAAATGTTTTATGTTTGATAGCCGTTTGTGGATCGTTCATTATCTTCCCTGCATGGTGGGAGTGGAAGCCTGACTAGGTAACCACGCGGTCGGGAGGTAATGCCTTCTTACCATTTGGGTTCCCCCTTTACATTGCTAGCTGTTGGATGTTCGTTGCAGAAGATGTACCTCTATCATTCTTATTTCTTATCTCAGAGACTTCTTTTCTGATGATGTATATATGTTATCATACATCCTGGTGTATTGTATCTATTTTCACATACCTTGCGACATGTGCAGTGGATGTTATTTAGTGGATGTGCTTTCATTGTATTAGATATACTTATGCTTTGCTTATGCGATTATGTATTTGTTATTTCTTTATGATCATGAGACATTGTACTTGGAAACTTAAACTAATTAATTTAAAATTATGAAATGTGACTCAACGTAAAGGAACCTTTGAGGAATTGAAACTATATCTGTTTAATTGCAAATGTGTATTTGTTGTGTATGTTCATATTGCTTCCGCATTAATGTTATCTTGATGTTGTTTAAACTTAGAAAAAAAAATAGTTCAGTAAACATTGTAACATGTTAGGTTTAATTCTCTTGGGTTCCCGAGCGGGGCGTTACATCTCATAGAGAACCATTGATTTGACTTTGAGGTTGGTGGTGATGAAATGTTTTTGAATTCTTTCTATTTGTCGCCATTTATGGTTTGATACGCTGCTCCCCCATATTTCATTACCGTATAAGACATCCAGAATCACCAAACGCCCAAATAGGATTTTCTAAGTCTTCCAGTCCCACAACTCTGTTTTCCTACACCTATTCTGAAGGAGGTAAGAGGCATTCCATCCTCATTATATCCTTTTTGATCTGCAAGTTTCCCAACCTAGTTGATAATGGAAGTCAACCCCTAAATATTCATATTCTTTCACAATTTCTAATGTGTTGCCCTTAAATATGAATGCATGTTGCTGTTGTCTTTTCTTCAAGGAGAAGATCATGATTTTGGCCGTAGATGTGTTGACTTCCATCCCTACCTTTGTGCAAAATGTCTCTAGTTTACTCAAATGCTCATTCAAGCCTCTAGCAGTCTTAGCAATGAGGATGAGGTCATTCGCATAAAGAAGCAATCTAACCACATAACCAACAAGTTGGATACCTTCCCCCTTGGCCTTGTTTATCCATTCCTCTAGCTTGTCTATATAAAGTCCAAACAGGGTAGGGGCATCCCTGCTTTGTCACCTTGTTTCTCCCATACCTTCTCTATGAGGCATCTTAAGGTAATGCAATGATTTATGGTGAAGTGTTTTGGTCTAAATCCTGCCTGCCCCTTCGCTCTTTCTTCCTTTTTTTTTCTGCCCAACTGCTGATTCTACGATCTAGCATACTCTCAAAGAGCTTACCTAAAAGAGGATTCACCATAATGGTGCAATAATTGGAGGGATTGTTGACATCCCCGCTCTTCTGAAGTGGTATAACTACACTGGTAATCCAATCGGTGGGAAAGCAACCTTGAGAGAATTTGTTGAAAATGTTCTGAATGTGTGGTGCCAATAAATCTGTTCCCCATTTTAAGAATTCTGCTTGGGCTTTGCCACTTGCTAACCTCTTTATCCCTAGTTGATGTCTTCTATCGGGAATAAGTCAATCGAGTTGTTGATTATGGGGGGTGTCTCTCCTTCCAATCTCTCATATAACAATCTTGTATTCCAGGCATCAAGAGTCCGTAATCTTACTTTCAGCATGTTTTCTAACGTAACTCTCTCCATAATCCTTTCGGCTATACAGCAAAAAGAGTTGACAAAAAATACCGAACTGTTCCCCTTGGTAAGATACACAATTGTACACGTATGTAAGACGCAGTACATACATTGATGGAGGTGTGGTTTTCTGGTTATTGGTTTACTTCAAAGGAGAACTTCAATTGGATTTGGCTGGAGGCCTTGGTGCCAGGATTTTGAAAATTGGTTAAATGTTACAGCTATCTATGCTGGCAAATTCACGGAAACTAAAGAAAGGGAATGACGATGCGCAGCAGATGATGCTGTTTTACTGTATCCCGATGAATACCAATCTACAATGTCATCCATCGCTTATCTCAATCAAAACATCAAAACACTGTGTAGTGAAGGTTATTTGAAGGAGGCTATGCATATTCTTCTTACAGCCCACAACCTTCCTGTCCACTCTTCTACATATAATCATCTATTGCAGGCATGCATGGATAATAAAACCCTTTCCGATCGTAGGAAAGTTCACTTTGATATCAATGACAGAGGTTTTACATTTGCAACCCACACTTTTACACAAAATAAACTCATCAACATGTATGACAAGTGCGGAAGCTTGGTGGATGCTCGCAGTGTTTTTGACAACATGACTGAACCAAACGTCTTCTCATGGAATATGATCATTTCAGCTTATAAAAGGCACGGCCTTCCTCATCAGGCGTTCACATTTTTTTACCAAATGCAACGAACAGCTGTAAAACCAGATCATTTCACCTTCTCCACCGTTCTCCCCGTATGCACCAACGTGGCAACTCTAAGTCATGGTTTTCAGATCCATGGAAAGGTCATTAGATGCGGATTTCAGTTTTATGACATTGTTATGAATTCCCTGATAGATATGTACGCGAAATCCGGAAGAATAGAGAAGGCGCGTGAGTTGTTTGACAAAATGCCTAATGCAAATGTGGTCTCATGGAATGCAATAATCACAGGGTACGCACAAAATGGCGTTCTTGATGAGGTTTTAAGACTTTTTGAAGAGATGCCGCAAAAGAACGTTGTTTCGTGGACTGCAGTCATTGCTGGATGTGCACAGAATGGGTTTGTTGGAAAAGCGTTTGAGTTTTTTAAGCAAATGCAATTTGCAGATATAGTAGCAGACTCGTCAACCTTTACCAGCGTTCTCCCAGCGTGTGCCAAGATGGGAGCTTTGGAACAGGGCATGGAAATTCACCACAAGATAATCGAGAGGGGATTTTTTCCACATGTAGTAGTTATGACTGCTCTCATAGACATGTATACAAAATGTGAGAGCATAGAGAAGGCGCACAAATTGTTCGACGAAATGCCTCAACGAAATGCAGTATCATGGACGGCTATCATTACTGGGTATGCACAAAATGGGCCTGTTCATAAAGCCTTCGAGCTTTTCAACCAAATGCAGCTGGCAGGTGGAAAGATAAACTCGTCCACCTTTGTCAGTATCCTCCCAGCTTGTGCCAAAATGGGAGCTTTAGAACAGGGTATGAATGTCCATGCCAAAATAATTGAAAGTGGACTTTTGTCAAACGATGTAGTTGCGACTTCTCTCATAAACATGTATGCGAAGTGTGCTAGCATAAGTAAGGCGCGTGAAATCTTTGACAAAATGCATAAGGCAAATGTTTTCACTTGGACGGCAATGATTACGGGATATGCACAGAATGGTTTTCTTGATGAGGCGCTAACTCTTTTCAAAGAAATGCCTAACCGAAATGCAGTCTCATGGAATGCGATTATTGCTGGATATGTACAAAATGGCCAAGTTGAACAAGCTATGGAGATCTTTAAGCAAATGCAATCGAAAGATATAAACCCAGAAAAATTGACATTTGCCAGTATCCTGCCGGCATGTTCAAAAATTGGAGCTCTGAAAGAAGGTATGGAGTTCCATCAAAAAATAATTGAAATGGGGTTTTTGTCAGATGTGGTTGCGACTTCCCTGATAGACATGTATGCAAAATGTGGCAGCATAAAGAAGGCTCGTGCACTGTTTGACAGATTGAAACATCTGGACGTGGCTTCATGGAACGCAATGATTTCAGGTTATGCAATGCATGGCCATAGCCAGGACGCTATCAAACTCTTTGAACTTATGAAGCACTATCAAACCAAACCCAACTATATAAGCTTTGTCTGTGTTTTATTTGCATGCAGCCATGCAGGTCTATTGGATGATAGCTGTAAATACTTCAATCAAATGACTCAATTTTATTGTGTCATACCAACAATTGACCATTATGTATGCATGGTTGATCTTCTTGGCCGTGCTGGCTGCTTTGAGGGAGCCTTAAATTTTATAATTAAAATGGCATTAAAACCTGATTCTGTTGTGTGGATGAGTTTGCTTGGTGCTTGTAGATTACACAAGAATTTGCATCTAGGAGAATTTGTGGCAACACTTCTTTTTGAGTTGGATAATACCAGTACTGCTCCTTATGTTCTTCTGTCAAACATTTATGCGGAAATTGGCAGATGGGATGATGCTCAGAATGTAAGGCAATTGATGAAAGACAGAGGGATAAGAAAGATACCCGGATGTAGTTGGATCGAAGTCCATTAAACAGTTCATGTTTTTTGTATAGGTGACAAATCACACCCAGAAACACAAGCGATCTATGCAATGTTGGAGAAATTGTTGTTGGAGTTGAAGGCAGCAGGTTATGCTCCAGATACAAAACCTGTGCTAAATGATGTGGAGGATGAGAAGGAATTACTTCTCTGCTACTATAGTGAGAAGTTGGCAATAGCATTCGGGTTGTTACACATTTCCGCTGGAACGACAATTAGAGTTGTTAAGAACCTTCGAGTATGTGGTGACTGCCATACTGCAACAAAGTTTGTCTCCAAGATTGTTGCAAGATAAATTATTGCTAGAGATTCAAACTGTTTCCATCATTTCAAGCATGACCATTGTTCTTGTGGAGATTATTGGTGATGGTGAGAGTAGCAAGCTATAAACTTACAGTTGCACTCTAACAAGACGATGGTTGCACTTGCAGTGGTATGCACTGTTCATGAATATATGATGGATCTGATGTTCCGGAGAGCTAGACTGTGCCTTTGACTCGATGAAATGAAATTGTACACCATGCATCGCTCCTAGAGATACTGACAGTTTTTTTGTTATATTCATATTTTGGATTACCATTAAGGATCATGAAGTTCATGAGTTTTTAGACTGAAAAGCTGGAGGACAAGGTTGAGGAATGTGAATGTGGAAAATGTGGAATTTGCGAAGGCTTGAAGGAAATTAAAGCCGTGCCAGTAGCTGGAAACGGTGGTGAAAGATTATGTTTGTAATGTCCCCTTTCCAGCATTCATAGCATGATGTTGTTGTTAGCCTATTTCCCTACAGTCCCGTAGGCTAACTAGGACATTAAAGGGGCTTAGAGGCCATTTGGCTTAGACAGTTTCAGTTGCAGGTCTTTCTGAGGGGTTCTGAGGCAACTTTGGGCATACTTACTATTTATAGTAAGTCATCTTGGACATGGCCGGACATTCAGTCACAGTGGTATGTCGATGGTAATTGTTTAAAATCGACAGGAAGACTTATTTATCATTGATAAGATTTGTTATGCATTGATAAAGCCATTTTATAAAGTTAAATTTAAATATTTAACTTTATTAATGCATAGACTATAGTTTGTGGGAAATATTTAAATTAAAAGAGTTCCCTTTATTTTTATAACACATTGGAGACATAAGGTACATAAAGGGAGTTATGTTTTATCCCACATTGAGAAAACGAAGGATTGAGCTCTTGTGAGAACATTATAAAAGAAATGGAAGAGCTTTTTTTTTGTATGCTTGGATGAAGATTAATGTTATGTTGCTGGATATTTGATTATCGGGCTTGGAGGACGGAATCCCTCTTTGCTAGCATTCTCTTCGTTGTTGGAAGACACAGTCAGGAGGATCAAGGGTGTTTTCACTTCAGGAAATACATTGGGTTTCATTTGGGGCGTTTGCATAAAGAAATTTACAAGGGTTTGAGGTGCAGATCTGAAGTTAGTTATTGCTATAGTGCCGCATGAACAGTATTTTGCTAGAGTTGGCATGAACAGTATTTTGCTACAGTATGGCGTGAACAGTGTTGGTATCAAGTTTACTTGTTTTTCCGGCTGATTAGAAGTTTGGAGGGCTGGCCGACTACATCTGCAAAATACTACGGCCACTAATTCCAGGTTTCTTTTGTCAAATTTTGATATTTTGCATAATAATTGTTGAATACAAGTCTAAATAGTTGTTGCAGCCTTTAAGGCAGCTGTAAGTGCACATCTACATTTAAAAATCACCCTGTATTAGCAGATTGAAAGAGTTTCCAGATTTTTCATATACTATTGAATGTGTGCCAAGTGTTTGTGAAAATGTTATGATGTGTATTATGCATTTTAATGTCACTTCATAGTTGTTCGTAAATCTACTCATTGGAAAGCAATTTATTGAGGAAATCAGCTTTATGAGTTTGCATACAAAGTGTTTGACAATATTCCTTAAGTTAAATTTCTGCAAGTCAAAGTTCAAATCAGGGGAGGATATTACAATGTTCAATTCTTTTCCGGGATGTACATATAATTAACTGAGCATTCCTTCATCCTAGTTTACACATCCCTTTGCCATTTTTCGTTGTCTTTTTGTCCCAATTAATTATATTGTGTTATACCTTTGTCAGTTCTGCCATTTGGACTGAAATCATATGTATCATGGTACATTTTGTTTGATCTATATGATCGGGAAATGCCAAATATATTTTCCCAAGAATCAGGGTCAATTGACCTGAACTGTTCAACTGTAATTGTTGGAATTCATTACCCAAGGAGTAAAAAATCAGAATCATAAGATTGGCCTTTGGGATTTCTCTCAAGAACTTTTTATTATGCATATAAATCTGATCATCACCTATCACATGATACAGATAAGTTCTCTTCATAAAAGAATAAAAAAATCATAACATTTGTAAAAGGTAGATGCTCATGACCTCTAGAATTATGGTTCAGAGGCATGTGATGAAGCTTCACATGCCAGCTAGTACTTTGAGGGATAACATGTTTGTAGAACTCGATTGTTTTAAAAGTTCACTTACAATAAATTCTTTTGAGCTATCAACTTTTTGCATACTTTGAAAATGAAAGTAAAATTTGAATCTTAGCATTTACCATGTAGGGTAATGTTGTTACAAGTCTTTTCTTATTATATTTGATATTAGAATAGTATGCACAAAGAGGCCTGTAAAATGGTAATAAGAAGAGGAGTGAATTAATAGATTATCTTCTTGAGATTAAATAAACCTTCTTAAACTTTATTGAACTATGGTTTTTAAAGGAGTGCATGGTATTTGTTTGGGTTCACAGGTTTACACGGTAGTTAAATACTTATACAATTAAGTTGTGTATCATTAGGGTTAATTGAGTAGAAAAGGAAAGTAGTGTGGTCATTTAAGATATGAAATATATTAAACTTGGATGAAGTCATATTATTGAACAACCTCATAATGGGAGACCTAGCTTACTAAGATTGAGAGATAATTGCATTTATAATAATAATACAACGTTATTGCATATAACTGAACTTACATTAGTAAATATAGAGTCTCAAATTTCAATCTCCAAATTGAACATAGCTTTTCCTTGAACTTCATTGGAGAAAACATTAATACATCACAAACAATTCCACATGATACAAAATGAAATATTGTTACAAGACTTGAACAAAAAATGTATCAAATTTCTTAACTTCGGTAATTGTTTCTGGGCAAAGTTTTGTAAGTACCAATGGATTTAAGATCCACAGATTTATGTGCATGTCACTAAATTTGTTGTTCCTGCCATGAAACTAAAACATCCATGGGTGGTTTATACACTGATTAATGCCTACTCTTCTTGCTGCTTACAATTCAATTTATCTAAAATTTGTTTTCTGATTGGTAGTTAATGGGTTAAGCTGCAGGTTTTAGGTAAAATATTGATGGAACATTTTTTTGACCTCTATAATTAGGGTTCCATTTCTGCCTGCAGATTGTTAGAAGCAAGTGTTGTGTTATGAGGCAAGAGAAGGTGCGAAAACCTAGTGTATGCTGATGACTTCCCAATGTTTTAATCATAATGCATGAAAAACCAGTTTTCAACTTCTCAGACAATTGAAAAGTGGACATAGCAAAGTGGTGCAGAATGACAAACGATGCCTACAGCTTTTGACTGATGTTGCTGCACTGTTTTACCAAATGCAACAAACAAGTGTCCAACCCCATTAGTTCACTTTAACGACCATATGGAAATCTATCCCAAAACAAGAGCTTTTGAATAGGGAAAGAGGATTTATGGAAGTAATATGGAAAAGGGGTTTCTTTAGATGTTATAGTTACCGGTGCCTTTGGACAAACATATATAAAATGTGGAAGCCTGCACAAGGCACACCAACTGTTTCAAAAATGACTGAGAGATTTAGTCTCATGGGAATGGAATGATTACAGGATTTGCGCGAAATGGATTTGTTAGAAGGGGTTTGGAAACTTATTTGCAAATGTACTTGGCATACGTAAAGCCAGTCTCCACAACTTTTGCCGCCATTCTTCCAGCCTGTCCTAGTGCCCATCACGAGAGATTTGCAAGAGGGCATTGACTTAAACCAAAGTAAAATGAAGGTGGTTTTTTCTCAGATGCTATTGTTGCAAGTGGCTTGACAGATATGTATGCAATATGTGGAAGCATACATAAGAGAAATGAACTGTTTGAAAGAATACTCCCTAACTATGTGGTCTCATGGTCTCTATGAATACAGGATATGCACAAAGTGGTGTTCTTGATGAGGGTTTAAGCTAATCTGCCTCTCATGTTGTTGGTAGTTTGAATGTTCTGTCTCAGCCAATGGTGTTCACTGTTTTCTTCTCTGCTTTACTATTCAGATTCCAGTGGTTTGCTGGATCATATATTCACCATACTTTCTATGTCAAGATGACAAGTAGGTGTGTTGAGGCTCTGAACCATGCTGTGAGCTGTGTGCTGTTAGCCGCTGCAAAAATTGCTTCTTTTCAAGCAATAGTGAAATGGTGTCCCTTCAAATTCTTTCAGATACATTTTGTGTACATAGCTACTTTGCTTGCATTTATCAGTGCTTTGTTGTCCATATCTCTGCCTTGTGTTTATTCACTACTGGGCAGTACAGATGGAAATGGGAGGTCACTATCTGCAGGGCATTTTTTTGGCAATAAATCCTAGTTGGATTACAGATTATAGTGCAACTGCAATGTTGTATGTGTGCCTGGACAAATGCTTATATGGTTGGTCCTAATATAATTGGGAGCTTGGCCTATTATTTCATCTGACTCGAAGGGTAAGAGTATGCTATATCTTTTCATTTCAATTTTGTTTCCATTTTAAGAAATTAAGATATGTTTTTGATTAAAGAACAAATAGGTTTTGAAGGGACCTGAAACCTTTTTTACAACACACTCCTTATAAAGATGGACATATTAAAGCCAGAGCCAAAAGACAGCATGAAGTCAGAAAATATCCAGTAGCAAGACGGCAGACCAAAAAAAAGGTATTTCAGATTCTCAAGTGCCTCTGCTGCCTCTGCTTCCAACTGAGTCATATTGAACTATCTTTTACAGATCCTCAATGTCTTGTGTGGTGGCTTTTTTTTTTCAAATTGGATCTAGTCCTTTTGGAGGGACTGGTGTTCTCCTCTTGCACTTTCTTTAGTGAATCCACATCAACCACCACCCCTCCATGCTGAAGGCTTTGAGGTTTCTAAACTATTGTCTTGATCTTTCAGCAGATCTTAACAACTTTGTGGCTGTAGGTAACAAGGGATTTACTTGTCATTTATTTTTTGAAACTCGTTTAGAAATCAAGATAAGTTTCATACAGCAAGGCACATGTATTCAAAAACATTGAAGTGATATGTACAGGTAATTTCTATTTTTTTTTGCATTTTTAATAATAGGAAAATAAGACAAATTTTGGCTAGCTATTTTGTCTGGTAATGCTGGTGGAGCCTAGAGGCATAGAGAAAATGTGTGTCTGAAAGCTGAAGTCCTTGCAGCAAGATCAAAATTTTAAGTAACCTTCTGAAGGCCTTCAAGAATATAGCAATGCCTCCGATGTGAGTTTCCAAGGCCTCCTACATGGCTGAGTTTCACTTTCGATTGCAATTCACAATCAAATTGCTCTTATGTCTGTTCAATTGAATATTTTTCTCTTTCAATTTTGTTTATACAGGCCTGTAACAAAATATGGTTTGAAGGGTTGATCTATAAGAGCAAACCTGGATTTTCAGCCGGAGCTCTTCATATGAATTGTTTACATCAAGGCTAACAGGTTTCTCAACATTGTGGACTGGAATTGTTGTGATCAAAGCCATTATGCCAGGTATTGCTAGATAAAATGATTTATGATTAAGGGCTTACAACTTTGACATTATTGTGACACAAATCTGGTGAAAATTGTAGATTGTGAGGTTGAGAATGAATGAATTTGTGGAGGCTCTACAAGCTAGGGCAGTTGTAAGTACACTTAATTAGTTGGAGTGGGTTTTGATTTTGCTTGCGTGGTGGCAAAGAGAGTAATTGTGACTATGAAGCATTCACCATGATGACAAATAGTACATCTAGTAATCACAGGTTACGGAGTCCTTTACTGTGTATCAGCATTAAGCCTCTTGGTAGAGGCCAGTAAGGGACTACAATATTGTAAAACAGGCTAAGGGCCATTCAAATCAATGAAGCTACTCAGTTTACCCTATATTGGCCTTGTGTACAGATCTGGTGCCACTCAGTTTCTATATATGTAGCATTTGCATAGTGTGTGTTTCACTACATTGGTGTGTGTAGGTTTCAACTCAAGAGTGTGTGATGTCTCCAATTTTATTAAATAACAACTTTTGTGATGTGGCCGACAATGGATGTTTCAATCTTTCAGGCCCATGATTTTTTTATTTTTTTCTGTAGTTTGTTGACTTGCGGTGCTTTTCATAATCCTTTGGGAAGTTTCCCGAAAGACTTTTGTAAGCCCAGCTTTTAGGTTGTTTAAGGCACGTGATTAAGATTTCTTTCTTTGTATTTGCGAATTCCTGTCGGAGTTCTAAATTTATTCACCATTTCAGAAGTGGAAGATCTTCCCTACTTGGCTTTTCGGTTTTGGTGAGATTCAACCCTCACCCTATTCTGTTGCCTTCAATACTTTGCTCGGATCTGACAAATTAGAGCACCATCTTTATATGCGAGTATTAATTGGAGGTTATTTCTATTCAATACCTATTCATGTTTGGCATTTATTTGATAGATTAGGTGTTCTAATATTATTTGCATATAATTCTATACTCTTTTCCCAATCTCTATGCAACACTCTCCATATTATGCACTGTACTCCCTCTATCCATCGTACTACCTTCTTTGTACTCCTCCATCCCCCATACTAACTCCCTTCGTACTCCTCTCTCCATCCTTTGTACTCCTCTCTCCATCCACCGTACTCCCTCCCTCCGTACCTCTCCTCCATCTACCATACTACCTCCCTTTGTACTCCCTCTATCCACTGTACTACCTCCTTCTGTACTGCTCCCTCCACCATTGTAATCCAACATGCCAACATTTTGGTATGCCAACCTCCCACTTGGACGAGAACATTATAGATGTATTAGAGCTGTTGACCTTGCCAGCTTGTTGGTAACAATGGATGCCGCCAAGATCTTGATTAGTAGGAAGGATGGGTGAATCAAACACTGAGATGATGCAACTTCTAAGGGACCTAACAAGAGGACAACAACAATTGAGTGAAACTTTGTTGAATGGACAATGATACCTCAGTGAGAACTTGGTGAAGGGGCAAGAACAAATTGGTGAGACCCTTTGACTTTTGGCAGACAAAAGGACAAATGGAGGATACAATGGGTACGGTGACAATTCTGTCAATGAGAGGCTTCACACAGAGCGCTTCCACATAGAACCAATGATGTCAACATTTTCCCAACGGTTAGAACAACATAGGGAACAAGAGCCTACTTTCCTTGAGATACAATATCAGTTCCAGCAAGATTTGTTTGATGAGCGGAATTTTCCTTCAAGGATTACGTGAATTTACGGATGAGATATTCTAGGAGGCAGGGAAATTACAATGATGAAATTAAACAAAAGATTGGAAAGATTAACTTATCATGCTTGGATGGATATGGGCATACATAAACACGAGCATGGGTTCATAAGGCTGATACATACTTCCAACTCAACCTCATGCTTGAAAAAGAGGCAATCAAGTTTGCGACACTTCACTTGGAGGGAATTGCTTATGAATGGTGGCACCTATAATCACCTGAAAATGACTATCTAGACTATTGGCCCCCCTCCCAACATTTTTGGCTAATTTAATTAATCATTTTACCTAGACCAAATTGCTAATAATCAACTAATTTGATTATAACCTATAGTTTGACTATGCTATCCTAAATTCATTATTTGACTAAAATAACATGTTCCCTTTTAATTAACTAAAATACTCCATTCTTCTAACCCACTTAAAGTGCACACATAAAGTCCTTTTTCTATTTTTCAAATTAAAATAGAAGGCTTTGTGACTTTTGTCTTATATGGGAAGTCAACTTCTATTTTATTGGTTGATTTGCTCGTGCACATGTATCACTTCTATTTTCAAACTCCACCGTTGATCACCATCATCTTGACTTTGATTTCTACCGTCCGTATGACTTTTAAAAGAGAGCAGTTTCCCTCTCAAGAGATCCATTTTTTTGAGTATTGTTATGCTACAGGTTTTCTAACAGGTTTCTTTGGAGCTTTGTGGAGAACTTCCATTTTCTTGTCTTCATTCTCTCATTCCATCACATTCTAGTTTAAAATCATATGGCATTTTAGTATAGTTGCATGTTAGTTTAGTTTCTCTTTTACAATGATTTAGCTCACATAGTTTAACTAGGTTGGTGGTAACATTCTCATCCATTCTTAGCATAGCTGCATTTTGCATACTCATCCTAGCTTAGTCTCCATTTGCACTCTTGCATTTCGTCTCTAATAAAACCTCCATTACATGGCTTGCTAGCAAGAAGAGCATTCCTAAGGTTCAGTTGAGAGCCCTCGTACATGAATCATACTTCTTGCACTTCATGGATAGGGAGCTCTAAGTTGACATCCAAGCATTCGAAACTCATGGAATCCTTTAGAATGGTTTAGAGTGTGACACTTTCTTACTGTACATTTTTTGACGCCCACCGTGGGATAGAACACTTGGCTTTGTCCTTTGCTTTTTTTTTGTTACATTCTCTACATGCTATCTGTACTTTTCTTTTTTTAAGCCATAACTTTCGGGTGATATTTTTTCAGTTTCGTATGACATTTCTGTAAATGCAGTATGATACTTTTTTGATAAAAGTGTCGCAAAACAGTATTGAACTCTATCGCCCAGCTATAGCATGTTCTGTCACTTGGCTTACATAGAAATGTCGCATGGAAGGAAACTGTCACATGCGTATATTCTATAATATCGCATGACATACTTCTAGCAAAAATAGTCGCCTGGTTTGGACTTGCTTGCTGACTAAGTGATTAGATCAGTTTCTCGATCGTACTTGCTGTTTGTTGGTTTTTTTAAAGGTATGTAGTGGTTTTATAGAGGTCTATTTGTAGATTACATGTCATTTTGAAGCTAACTTGTGGTGCTAACAGTTGTGTTTGTAGGTTGTTACCTTGAAATGTTTGCCTAATTGCTTTTAAAAGAGAATGCATGTCAAAGCTTCAAATGCACAAGGGCTACTAACTATTGTTTGTAAGGTTGCCCAATGCATAAAAACTCAAACTTGTTTGCTTTTTTCTTCTTCTTTTATTCTATGTGCAACATCTACTAGTTGTTTCATTTTTGTAGGCACATTAAACTTGCAATCGGGGTTCTTTGGTGATAGGAGAGTATGCTCTTCACCCTTGTGGTGAATAAAAAATCTTGACTCATCTTTAGATTTTAAGAACAAGAGGATTAATTGAAGCTTTTTGGTGTGTTTGGGGGAACTGATCAAGGTAGGAGAGGATGCTTTTCACCTTTGTGGTGAATCAAAAATCTTGACCCTTGAGAGTGGATCCAATTTGTGGTAGTTAGAATCCTTTAGAGGGCCTGCTCTTGGACAACCTAAGAGGAACGACCCAAGTGGGGACAAGCTAATACCCAACTCTTCCAACCCACTATAAACTCAAGGTTATCAAAGACACCAAACCTTGGTGGACATATTGTTTGTCTTCGCTTAGTGTGATTGCTTATGGGATTTTGACCATGAGGAGATCAGTAGGCAAGAATGCTTAAGGTGCTCTTGTGACTGCGAAGTCTGTTACCCAGACCTGGACCATCCCAAAATTTTACACTCACCATTTGTGTTCCCTTGGTTATGCTCATGGCATTTTCATGACAAAGCCAATATCTCTTGTGGGCAATCGCTTGGTGTGAGGTGAAGGAGCACTTAGTGTGAGCCAAGTTGTTGAGTAATGAACTATGTAGTGCCTCTCCCATTTGACTTTTGTAAGTCGTCTTGATGGATGCAACCTTGCTGATCTTTTGTTGTGATGGATTATGATTGTGACCCTAAGTGGTCTACACCGTTGAGGTGTTTGGATTTATGTTTCTTTATCAGTTGCGTTGATTATGCTTTTGATTGATCTTTGAGATTATGATGTGATTTTTGGTTCACTAAGGTTTGTGCCAGTGGTTACCAAGATTGATGTGGTATCATGAGGTTGTTCCGTGATTACCCTAAGATGTGTGCAGAGATTGCACTATGTTCTTTTACCATGCTACACTGGACTGGGTTCCTGTAGCAATGGTTAGTCATGTTTATGACTGTGTTTGCTTATGTGTTTTAAATGCCTTTTTAATGCAAAGTAATCAATCATTATTAAATGCTTAAGTAATTAGAATGGATTGTTCATGTTGGATTCTTTGGTTATGTGATGTAGACATTTACTTTGTTATATTTCTGATTAGAGAGATATTTGTTACTCATGTGATGTTTGCATTTGAGAGAACCCGAGGGTCAAATGTTACTCTTTGATTCTAGTATCATAGATTTTAGACTACTATGCTGTTCAGTTGACCATATTGCATGATGATGCCATTTTGAGATGACAGTGTGTTTTATGATGATATCTGGTTATCTGGTATTTGGACATACCTCTGATTATGTTATGTGATGGATTTAATGCTATGGTTATTTACTTCATTCCTGCGTTGTTATGCTTTATGCGAACGTGAGTGATGTAAATAGATTATTTTAATATAATTAAATAAATGGTTAAATTAGGTGATTTAATGCATTTATTGCCTCGGCTATGTTATTATATACAATTGCACTTGATCGTGTTGTTTAGTGTGCAGGATTTATATCCCTGGCAGTGGCACATGGAGTTAGTGATTCAACCATTCATATTTTACCAATGTCGTCCTTGTATGGTCGACGTATCCTTAATTAAATGTTTAATTCAAACCTTTCGGTGATTATTAAATCCGAATTCATTTGCATTATGTGATTAGACCAGTAAGCGTGTCTGTGCATTTAGAGTTTCGCTTTGTCGCGAAAGTTGTTTAGGAGATTTATGTGTTTTTGGGTTTTCGGGCTTTTTAATTGATTTATTTTAATTTCTGGCAGCTTTGCCATAGATGAATTCCTATTTATAGGAATAGCCTGTTTTTGTTTGGGTCGATTTGGGATTTAACTAGGTTGGCTGGTTATTTGCCCTAATCGATTATTCACCCGAAAAGTGAATAAGTATCCAAAAAGGAATTTAATTCCTCACTTCTCACTTTCAAATTAGAAAGTTGGAGAGTAAAACCCAAAATCCTCTTCATGAGGATTTACTGTTTTGTTCGTTGTGGGAGCTACGGGCGTGGGATCGTCGCGAGGTTGGGCTCGTTGGATCCAGCTCGGGGAGACCTTGGATTGCCACGATTTTCAGCTACTTTTGCGAGATATTTATTTTATGGTTCAGATTCACGTTTTGCCCTTTTGGCTGTGAGGTAGGGCTTTCCCGTTTTATTATTTCTACTCCATTTCAGCTTCTGTTTTTGGTAGCCGTTTGTTTGGAGGCTGAGAACTAGTGTTCCCCTCCGTTTCTGTATGTTAGTTCTACCCGGTTGGGCGGGTATGAACATTTCTCTATTTTTTGGGAAGAGGGTTTGGAGTTTTGCACTGTTATGCTGGCCGTTTTTGCATACGGTGTCCGATTCCATTTATTTTTGGATTTTTGGGGTTTTTGAACCCAAAGGCCAAATGGGTTTTAATTTTGTAATTTTTTAAATTTTTAGAGTTTTCACCTCGTTTTGCGTGCCGCCCTATTTTCTCAGGTTTTCTTGGCACATTGTGGTTCGTGGACCTGGATGATCCATTTGGATATCAGTCAGACCACTATTGCACTTTTATGTTGCATTGGGATGCGTGTTGCATCCGTACTCCCGACGTTGTGTTCGGTTGAGTGATTTTATACCTGGTGTTATTGTTTCTTTTAGACCTTTGCTTTTGTTTCGTGAACGCTAGGATTCGCGTAGAATCCATACTCTCGGATTGAGGCCGGTTGAGTGAGTTCACGATGTTTGGTCTTGTTACATCATTGGGATTCGTGTAGAATCCATACTCTCGGATTAAGGCCGGTTGAGTGATTTCATGGTGTATGATTTTATTGGCTTTGAGATTCGTGTAGAATCCATCCTTCCCGTGTTGCTTTCAGTGGGGTGTTTTCTTTGCATTATGTTCTCATTCCTGTCCTTGTGTTATGATCTTCGTGATGGTGGTGCGCCACACACGAGTACGTGCGCGTACATTTGTTGGGTGACTTGTGAGGCCCAATCTTCCGTGGATTTACTAGAAGTTATGATCATTGGGGTTGGGATGGGAGTATGCATGCCCACGGGCACTTGTCGTAGGATGAGCATGGGTAGGGTAGGGTAGCATATGGAGGGGGCTTCTATCTCATAGCCCGACGATCATGGCGTCATGGGTTGGCAGAGGAAGCTTTATATAAGTGATAACTAAATAAAATGTGTGATTGTTAATAAAACTTAAGATAAGTAAAATGTGTGAGCACCCGATTAAGTTCGAGGACACAACGTGTGAGCACCTGTTTAAGTTTGAGGACACACGATCCGAGCTTGGGCTTTTTGATGCCAAGCGACTCTCCAGGATGTTAGCCCCTACATAGTAGCCTATTGAGTGTCTGACCAGGACCTTCACTCCTTGCATTGTCTTAGGTTCTTGGTTTAGCCATCATACTGTCTGGCGTGAGTGTTAGCCTTGGATGTTGTGCTTTATGTGTGTTTGTGGTTAGATCAGTATCTCCATCAGCACAGCGGGTGTGGACCTACGGGTGCCACATGGTTGGGAGGCGTAGCTACCTTCACCACTGCTAGGGATCGGTGTACAGAGACGATCTTTTGTCCTAGTGCGACCGTTGCTGGATGGCTTCACTTGGTACTTCGGGTTCCGGAGTATGCTTTCTTGTGATTTATGCTTTCATTGGAATGCTTGGATATCATGTTTAGATGATGTTAGTTTACTTGACGCATTCCCTTATCCTGATGTTTAGCATATGATTAGATGATGTTATTTGATTTAGTAGTACATCTGTAGCTTATTGCTGTTTAGCATGTAATAGGAGATGTTATCTACTGTAGGATTATCTTATGCTTTTCTACTAGCATGTTAGATTTCCTTATGCTTTTATTGTTGCATGTTTTAGTAGTGACATCCCTATTACGACAGTACCGACGATTTGTTCGGTGGCTTGGGATGTTATGCGCGGGGGATGGCTAGGACCCACGATGGTCTTATGATGCTATTGACGGTTGGGAGGAACCGCGCATTTATTTGGTTGTTTAGTTCTGAAATGTATTTTGTTCATTGCGATGTTTATTTTAGTATGTGCTTTGCTTTTATGTTTTAGATGGTTAGATGTTCCTCTTTCCTTGCTGTTAGTGCTCTCGAGTGTTCATTCCTCGATTTACGTGGATCCGGTACTCCCTGGTGTGGAGGTTTCCTTGTTTGTTTAGCTTTTTGTTTGTGTTTTGTGTCGCGCTGATTTGTTTCCTCGCGCGAGATTGTATTTTCCTCGCGCGAGACTGTTTCTTCCTCGTGCGAGACTATTTCTTCCTCGCGCGAGACTGTTTCTTCCTCGTGCGAAAGAATACACTTCCCGCGCGAGAATGTAAATCTTCGCGCGGCGCATAGGAATCCTCGCGCAAGAATGTGAATCCTTGTGCGAAGCTCAGTAGTCCTTGCGCGAAGTGCGCACTTTCTCGCGCGAAGCGGTGAAAGATCTCGCGCAAAACTCGAGATCAGTTTTCTTTCTCGCGCGAGAAAGAGGGGCTATCTAGGCTTGTCGGATGAAAGTTCGAAAGTTGGTTTTGGACACCCTTTGGTTTTTACACCTTCCTGGTTGAAAACAGATTTCCTAGGGGTTTAAAATATATCGTTCAAGTATATTTAATTCCTTATACTTAAGATATATTTTAATATATGCGACAAATCGTTTGAGATAGGTTTCAGACCTCTCGGAGATAAGTTATGGATTTTAGGAAATTTCAGGGCTTCAAAAATCCAGACTTAGCCAATTTTCAGGGCTTCAGGATTTCAGGCTTAGCCAAATTTCAGGATTCTGCATTTTACCCCCAGCTTGGTGTTTTGTTGATGAGTGGTTGTTTCTTGTGCCCTCATCATGTGCGTTGTCGTTGTTGGCTTTTTGTGTGTGTCAGTTGGGTAGTGGCGTTCGAAGATTCGTTGGTTGCCAGGATTGTGTTGAAGTCTTCCGTTGTGATCGTTGTGATCCTTGTATGATGTTGTCATGTGCATTCATACTTGTAAAAAAAAAAAAAAAATCTTGGCTTGATTTGAATCCTTGCTTCCAAGGATCTCCGGGCGGGGCATTACAAACTATGTCCTTTAGGTAGAATGTTCTTGATGTGTCTTTGAATTTGCTAGACCTTTGAAAATCTTTTAAACATACAAATGATGATAGTTATAGGGATTTCTTTTGAGACCTCACATATGCTTGTATCATGCAAGGTTGCTTTGTCCCTTGCTTGATTGTTTGAAGACTACTCCATGTTTCACTATCTTGCTTGGAAAGAAATTGCTTTTCAACGTCAAACTTGCTATGCTATCAACTATTGTCAAACAAGTGAAAACATCAAGTGCAAACATTTGCTTGTGTTGCTTACTAAGGGGAGTTTCATCATTTGACTTTGATTTGCTACATCTCTAGTTTTTGAACATGCTTAAAAAGTGGTTCTTTGGTCTTAGTGCTCTTGGTCTTTCTATCTTCATGGTCTATGTCCGCTTACTAGTTATCATTTTGCTAAAATGGTTACCTTGATTTCTTGACTACACTATTAGGTTGGGAAGTTTGTTCACTTGTTCTTGCTTCCTCTATCTACTTGGCTATTTTGCTTCTTGCCTAGCTCTTGACTTGAGTCACTAGTGTCACAAGTTGCTTGGACACCTTGCTTGACAAGTCACTTTAATCTCTCTCTACTATCTTGGCAAGTGAATACTCTACCTCCTATAGTTTCAACATCGAGTTATCTTCTAGTCTCTTTCATGCTTGGCTTTTCATCTAGAACTATGGGATCTAAACCTTGTGCTACCAAACCTCAACCAAATCTAGATGATCATGATATCCTCCATGCCACTAAAGAGTTTCAAGATCTATACGCTCAATACAAAGAACTAGAAGAGAGAAATGATCTTTCTTATCTTTATCTCTCTAAGTGCATGATTGAAATGAAGTCTAAGCTTGAGAAAAGATTAGAGGAGAAGATTGCTTTCTTAAATGAATCTCCCTTAAGACCTTTACATACACATGGGTCATCTTCTTCAAGGTCTACATGTTCTACTCCAAGACGTCAAATGTCTTCATCTTCTAGATCTAAAGACCTCCTTAGAGAGAAAGAAAGTGATACCTCCTTTGAGCCTATTCCAAGCTATCATGATGGACCTATCTTTGACCACGAGAATGATGAAGACATGGATGCATACTATGCACTTGAGAAACAACAAAAAGATCCTAGGCACACTCTTGAGAGGAATTTTACTTCCTTCAAATATTCTTTCGATGTCATTTTGCAAACACTTCTTGGCGCCAAGCTCATCACATTACCTAAGTCTAGCTCCTATGGAAATCCTTTCTTGGATGATTATTGTGCTTATCATTGATCTAATGACCATGCTACTTCTGATTGTATAGAGTTGAAACATAAAATGTAAGATCTCATTGATGATGAGATTGTTGATCTTGGAACCTCTAGTGACTCATGTGGTGAAGATACTTCTCTTGAGCAAGATTACATTGATGATCCTATGTCTAGTAGTGGCTCCATTACATCTTCCACTTCTTCTAACACCAGTGCATCTCCCAACACTTCAAAGCTTTTCAACATGCCTCTATCAAATAAAGAACCTAATGCTTTTCGCGTACACTATGCCTATCCTCAAGGGCTACCTCTAAAAGAAACTCAAGCTAACCCTCACTTGGCTGCAAACCTTTCCCATGCCACTACAACTAAAAATCCTCAACCTTCATACAATTCTATGCCTAGTATTCCTACTCTAACTAGTCCTTCATTACCTCTTCAAGGTACTATCAAGCAATCCATACTTTCTCCCTTGTCCTTAGAAGTTGCTCCATGTCAAGAGGACTCTCAAAAATAAAAAGCTATACATGTCAAGAAAGATCAAGATCGAGCACCCTTTCATCTACTTCAAAATGTCACTCATCCATATCCTATGTCTTATCCACCTCCTAAATATGATGAAGAAACCAATTCCACCATTTCCCTTGAGCTTACTGAAAATTATGAGAACAGTTTTCTTCCTATGCTATCCAAAGTTACTCATCAAGATCAAAGCATCCCCTCATGTTCTACTTCTCCATATCCACTTCAAAATTGTGCTCAAGCTTCAAGTGCTCTTATTAAAAATGTTGTTCCTATCAAAGCTACTCATGAGTCTATTGATGGCTTTGACCATGTTGCTCACTCTAAAAATGTTGATATCCCTATTCATTATCCCTTTGCATCTCTTGAATCCATCCCTGGTCCTAATCCATCAAAGTTAAAGCCTTCAGATCTTCCATCTACATTGGGAGCTTATGTTCCTCTATCTCCTAAATTTTCCACTCCTAGCTCTCCCATCATACCTCAAGATCAACAAGGACACTCATCCTTGATGAATTTCCACCCATCTATCCATCTAAACTAGTCATATCATCCTTATTCATCGACAAATCCCAAGTCTTTTGGAAGTGAGAATAAACATAATAATCCATTGAAAAATGAAGATCACCATGTCCCATCTAATCAACATGTGAATGCAAAGAAGAAATTCAAGAGACCACAAAGGTCCACTACCCAAAGAGCTAAATCAAAGAAAATATGGGTTCCTAAATCCATCATTGAAGAAATGGGCTCTCAAGCATCTAAAGAAAAAGGAAAATCTAAATCTATATGGATTCTCAAATCTCTCTTGAAAGACTTGAACATTGAAAAGAAATCAAAGTTGATGTTCAAGCTTCCAAAGGATTCCATTCCATCTTCTTCCAAATATCTTCCTAAAAATATTCCAAAGCCTTCCACTCCACTTTTTTCCAAATCTCTTCTACCACCTCATACATTTAAAACTCAAGCTATTTCATCCATGATTCCTCCATCATTCCAATACCCTTCAAGGTGTGTGTCAACATTGATCATACCCAATATTTTAGCTAGCCTCATGAAATCCTCTAAAACTTACACTTGCTATCCATGCTCGTTCATTTCTTTCAAAATATGAACCCTTATCCTTCATATACTCCTACTATCATTTGCCTTCCATTACCCTATCTGCATCTTTGAGCATACTTATCTATGGTCTTAGCTTATCATGACTTATCCTTCCTATAGGAGCATTATCTGAATTGAAAAAAAAAAAACTTGACCTATTTCTAAAGATTCCAAAAAATGGGAAAAAAAGAAGGAAAAAAACACAAAAAATAAATGTGCCTTGGTGAAAACCACTTTTTGTGGCACCTTAGTAGTAAAAGTAAAGAGAAATAAATCTGTCCCATGGTGAAAACCACTTCTTGTGGTGCCTTGGATAAGTACCATGATGAAAACCTAGTAAATAGGTGTCATGCATAATTCTTCCATGATCCATCTATTCCCTCTTCCTCTTTGATTTTGATAATGTTGAGCTATCCTTGCATATTGGCTATCTTATCCATGAGATTCTCTATTGTCTTTCTCATCCATTCATAGCCTTCATATCTAGCTTCATTATTATTGCTCTATCCCATCGTTATCTTATCTATTTGACCCCTTGGTCTTGATCACAACAAAGAAAAACATTGTTTTTATAGGTCTCTTGGCATGCCTACTCTTTTGGACTACACACTTTCATGCTATTGGCTTCCGTTGCTTATTCTATATACTATCTTTCTCATTGCTTCCATTGCTTATAAAAAACCAGCTTTCTATGGCTATCTTTCCCTAGCTTGGGTACTCTTGAGGAGTCTATCCTTAAGGATCACTTTCACTCGCTTCATATTCCTCGCCTATCCATCTTTTCTTATCCACCAGCTTTCTACTCCATCATATCCTACACCTTGCTAGACATTGGGACAAAAACAAATGTGATCTTGCTTGAGAACTATTGATTTCTAAAAGTTCTAAAAAAACCCTAAAAATCAGAAAATGTCCTAAAAAAATGATCATCTTAGTGAAAACCTAGCAATAGGTGCTTTAATGTATTACCAATATATTCAAAAATTCAAAAAAATACAAAAAAAATTAAAAATTGAAAAAAGTCTTGAAAAAAATCCTAAAAATTAGAAAATGTCTTGAAAAAATGATTATCTTAGTGAAAACCTAACAATAGGTGCTTTGATGTATCACCAAAAAAATCAAAAATTCAAAAAAATATTAAAAAAATTAAAAATTGAAAAAAGTCCTGAAAAAATTTGCCGAGTGGTGAAAAAATGGAAACAAGCACTACTTGAGGCCCTTACACCTATGTCTATAAGTCTCAATCACCCATTTCACACCACATTTTGTAGCTTGGAATTGTTTCTTGTCCTCATCTCGGGGGCATAACTGCTTAGCTTATCAAGGTGTCCTTGTGCATTAGGGTTTTTTTGGCAACTCACTAAATAGTGTTTTTCAAGACTATCTTCAACTTGGCATCAAGTGTTTTTCAACACTTTTTAGATAGTTTACCTACAGTCTTTGATGTTGCAGTATTTCTCACTATCAAAATCAAGTTTTGAAGAAGTGGCCAAGTGACTTACACACATGCACTTAAACACTTAAATGAATGACCTATGTCGATCTTTATTTTCTTTGTGTTGTGTCTATGATGATTTCTTTGTTATATGTTCCCTCCTTAGTAGTCTTTCAAGGATGTCATTGACTAGAAGATTGGGGGCATGGGGCATGTTTTCTTGATTTTTGCTTGTGGGTATACTTTGTTCATCTACAATGTTTCAAGCATTCATGCTTGTCCTACTTGACACTTTGACTTACAACATATTTGTTGGCATTAAGCTATGTTTTTTATTAGTGACAACACTTATTCATAATTATGTATGGTTACCGAGTTCATCATTCAGTTTTCAGTGTTTACCAAGCATTCAGTGATTGCCACTTGAGTTTAGCAGTTCACACCGAGCATTCCAGAGGTTACCGAGTAGTGTGAAGTCCAACAGTTATCACCGAGCAGTTAGTGGTCACTAAGCTTCACAGTATTCACTGAGTCATCAGTTTTTGTGATGTGAAGCTAGTGTCTAACAAGTGATGGGATGAGCAGTGTTTACTGAGTGCGAGCAAGGTAAGCATAGGATTCAGTTCTTATCGAGTTACACTATATCTACTGAGTCTCCAATGTTCACTAAGTTCAAAGCTACATTGAGTGATTAGTATGGACCGAGCCTCTACTTCTACCGAATGCATGACAATGACGAGTAATGCAGTGGATGCCGAGTATCAGAAGGTCACCTAGTCAGCTTTCAGAACCCAAGTTTGTAAATTTGGGCCGACTCAGTAATATTTGTGTTAACTTATGTTTTAGCCGACCTTGTTAATATGAGATTTGGGATGGTATATATGTAATGTATTGTATCATTCCCAAGTATGAGGAAGTAATGTTTTGAGAAGAGTGAATGTGAATCAGCAACAGAGGAGAGTATTCAGCAAGGTCTATAAGGAGTAGTCAAGTTACATCTATCACATGAGGTGATCAACATTTCAAGGATCTAATCAGCAATCAAGTTGTAAGTTAGATCTACTATTTCATCCTAATAGGTGAATCAGATTCAAATCCTTTAACAGAGTAGACTTAACAGTCTTGTTTTAAAATCTCTTAACAGAGTACATACTTCATTGTATGTTTGTAAAACCTCTAACAAGGTGGACCTAGCAATCCTAATTGCTCCTAACAGGGCAAATCATCAGAAGTGATCATTGTAAGTCTTAACAGGCCAACGTTATACTACAGTATTAAAATTTTGTGGGTATCATCCCCACCCAGTTTTGCTTTCTATTTGGAAAGTTTCTGGGTCACCAAAATATTGTGTTCATGTGCCATAAATGTTTATCTTTCAGTTTGTCATGCATGCAGTAGATTAGATCAATTAATGGTGAATGGATTATGTTGTTAAGTGCTGAATTTGTTAAAAGTTTTGAAGTTACTGATTCACCCCTCCCCTCTCAGTAACCTAGCTAGTCTTGATGATTTCCAACAATTGGTATTAGAGCTTTGTGTTTCTTAGGATAAAGTTTGATAGCTTGAGCAAATATCAAGGAAAATGGAGATATTTAGACTTAACAAAGCTATTGACAATGAGGAGCTAGATCTAGAGATGGCCATAGCTCAACTCAAGGAAAGAAAAGATCATCTTTTCCAACCCCTAAAAAGAAGGAAGGAACTTGCAAAACAGATGAATGACCACCAACATGTTGAAGAAAAGACTGAAGACTTTTTCCCTTCAAGTAGTTCAGATGAAGCAAATGAGGCAATCAAAGAACTCCTAAAAAAGAATGGTTCCCTACAAATAGAGGTAAGAAAATTGGAAAGAGAACAGGAAATTCAGTCAATAAGATTGTGTGAAATTTTGGAACAAAAAAATAAGGCAAGTGAAGACTTGGAGGCAAGAAACAATGAAACTCAAAATCAATCCCTTCAACAAGAAAGTCTTATCAATCAGTTCTCCAATGCAAATGAGGAAATCATGAGTCTGAGATTTGAAAATGAAAGGTTAAGAAATGATTTAAGCACTGAAAGACAAATCAATGAAAGATTGAAAGTTGATCTAAATTCTGAAAAGCAACTCAATGAAAGAATAATGAAATTCCAAGTAGACATGGATCAATTGAATCAGCAAAGTGAGCAGAATCTTTTTAGGCAAAAGGGAAAAGCAGGATTTGGATACAAAGAAGAAGGTGAATCCTCCAAACAAGGTGCTCAAATGAATCAAAGACCTACTTGCAATCACTATGGTAAGATAGGTCATACATCAAACAAATGTTGGAGTAGTGGAAATACAAAATTCAATGGAAAATGCTATAATTGTAGTCAACATGGTCATAGAGCTAATGAATGCAAGAAGAAACCAAAATTTGAAGGTAAATGTCACAAATACAAGAAACAAGGTCACAAGGCATCTGAATGCAGATCTAAACCATTTAATCTAGCTAAACAACTTGTAAAGGCAATATTTGGTTGGGATTACAACACTTGGTGTAGATGTCATTACTATGGAGAATATGGACACATTGGCATAAACTGTGCAAGGCATCACTTCAGAAAGAAGGATACTACAATAAGATGTTATACATGTACTGAACTTGGTCATATAGTTAAGAATTGCATGAATATAAGTAGAGTTGAAGATGAAAAGAAAGCTAAAGCTGATAACATCAGGAAGCAGATGAGACAGCAGTGGATTCCCAAGTCTACCGAGCAAGCCAGTTCAAATGATGGCCATGTCACTTAAGAAGTGGGTGACTCCACCATTTCCAATTAAGTTCTTAAGGAAGGAATGGAACTGTATTTACAAGGCACATCTTAAACAGTTCCAATTGAATGAAAGGAAAGATCCAAATCAGTATTTCAAATACAGAGAGATCACATAAAGTTTAACATATGTATTCATGGAGCGAGGTTAGGTTATACCGAATGAGGTCGGGAGTAACAAAGTTTTATTTGGTCGCTGAGTTACAAGGTTCTACCGAGTTATCTGGATAGATAGTGGATGACAACTTGTCAAGCACTATGTCATTATGACTCTTCATATCGAGCATTAATGGAAGGTTTTCATCAAAAAGATAGAATTTTGACTTCATTTTCACCATGAATTTAGTATATCTAGAGTAGAGCGATTTTCATAGCATCCAGGTGATCTTGAGCGTAGTTTGCAGCAAAATTTATTGGTCTACCAAGCGATCATGGCATCCACCACCAGCAACAGCAAGGTGAAGAAAGGTTTTGAGATGTTGGTGTGAGGTGTCGAATGGAAGGCTCTAAACTTCAAGTTGGTGCCAACAATTGTGGAATCACTCGACCCTAATGGAGTTCAGTCTCAAATTCCACCAAAGGTACTTCTTATAAATGATATTCATACTCATTTCAAATGTGTTGTGCAAGAAATTGAAACCCTAGAAATGGATAGTGCCCTAGGAGAATTGTGTGTGGATGGAGCCCTCAAACCTGAGCATAAACACTTAGAGGAGAAAGGTCTAACCCACATTCCGCATCTGCCAAGAAATTTCCAAATCAAATGGATTAGGTATATTTTGAGCCATGTGCATAATGGTCAATTGTGGTTAAAATAACCAGTCTTGATAACAAAGAAGATGGTTCACAAAATCATGAGTCTCCCTATGTTCAATATGGTCAAGGTTACCAAAACCCTAGCTCAAGATGAGCTACAAAAGAAAACCCTAGCCAAATGGGATGACAGAGGTCTGACGATCAATAATGTATTTGACATGGAACTCAAGTTTGGTATTCATATCATTGCGCATAAGATATATAGCTCCAGTCATCTAAACAATGTGTCGTGTGAGGCTATTGACCTACCCTACAAGATAGTTAAGAAAAATTTGGAATATGATTTGGTAGACTTGATGTTGAAACAGTTGAATAAGAACATGGAAAGTATCAAGACATCAAAGAATAATCCATGTAAATTTGGTTCTTTGTTAACTTGTTTGTTCTTTTATGTACAAAAGTTTTTCGCATCCAAAGGATCAGTGGTATGGAGAAAGGATACTCCAATTTTGTACCAAATTAATGAGTTTATTGTAGAAATGGGTGAGAATTTTGACAATATAATGGATAACTATTTTGAAGCCTTTAAGGAGAAGATGAATAATAGGTTTTGAATTCCACCAAAACTAGTTGAAGACTACAAGGACGATGTTTGTTTCATGGTTGATTGTGACAGGGTATACATTCAGGCGGTAAGGTCGAGAATTGTATGGGTGAAAGCTCTTCCCTACGAGGTTAATATTGATGAAACCAAAGAGATAATTGAAACCCTGGTGAATGAGCCAGTAGATCCAAAGTTACGTATCTTTGGAACATATGATGAAGCGAAGGCCTAAATAAAGCTAGAAATTAAGCTTCCACAGATAGTGAACAAAGGTAAGAGGAAGATAGCAAAGCTGGAAACTGCAAGTGCCCCTCTTATGCTTACCGAGGGCAAAGGAGAAGATGATGAAGAATCTAAAGAAGAAGATCAGGAATCAGAAAAGGAGGAAGAGCCTGTGAAAAAGAAAGGCAAGGTGATTATCACCAAGCCACCCAAGGCCTCCATAGCTATGTTTACAAGAAGATCCAAGAAGAAAGGAGGTAGTGAAATTGTATTCAGTAAGCCCCCACTCACCTTCCAAGAGAGATTGAAGCAATTAGAAGAAGGTGCAAGTATCACAAATTTCAAAGCTTTAAAGTATGAAACAAGAACTGATGCAGAGAAAATGTAGATTGAGGAGCTAGTGTTGACTAAGATGGGAAAATGGAAATATTCCCCTGATCAAATTGCCCCTCAGATTTCCAAAAAATTATTGACAAGGTTAAAACCTAGATGGGAATCAGTTGTGTAGACATCAAAGGATATATATATGAGCAATCTTTGAGATAGTTGCTACTGAATTTTACCAATGCTGGGGTTAAGGCAGCAATAAAGGATAATGAAGGTAAGATGATGATCAAATTTCATACCTATTTGATTTTGGTGAAATGCATTGAGCATGTAGTTAAAGATGCTACTGCTATGTGGAAAAATGTTTATCATTTGCACAAACCAAGTGAGGATCTAGTGGAAATAAATGATGATGATAGTGACAATGATGAAGAAGATAATACACCTTGTGTCACTATTGATGCTGAGGATTATCAGGGAGTGATGAAGGATGGTGAAGAAGAGAAAGAGGAAGAAGCTAAAGAGGACGATAAGGAAGGAGAAGAAGAAGAGAATGATCAAGTAAGGATAGCTGCACAAGTTATAGCCTCCCTTCCTCGCTCTCCATAAAAAACTGCTACATCATTTGGCATGGAGACAGGTTCAGCAAGTGTGATTGCAACTACAACAGATACATCTTTTGCTTAATCACTATTTGCTACCTCTAAGCTCCAAGTATCAGTAATGGAAGTGTCTACTACTTCATCCACCAAGTTGCGTCTACCATTTCATCTACCGAGCTACAACCCTCCTCTTCTTCAGCTCCTGAGTTTGGGACATTAGCAGTGTGTTCAACATCAAGTTCTACAGTTTTGTCTACTTCAATTTTGCATGCTCCTATAAGTACTTCATTTGTAAATATTTCTATCATTGTATGTACTCCTGTAATCACTTCAATTTTGGGTAGCACATCAATTTTGGATTCTATTAGCACTCCAGTCAGTAGGCCCTATTCAAGTTTTCACAGCAAGCCATACTATTTCTACAATTGTTTCTGTTTCTAAGTCCAAAGCAGTAAGATCATAAGTAGAACCAAGGACACCCCTTAAAATTCTGATTATTGGAAAAGAAATTAATGAAGATATTGACTTGGACAAAGAAATTGAATTTCTTAAGTTGGATTTTGATAATGCCACTGTGGAGCAAATGAGACTAGTTAGCCATCTTTTGGAAAAGAAGGCTAGACAGAAACAATTAAGAGAGGAAAGGGATAGAGAGTTTAGAATCATTGAAAGTGCAAAGAACATTTTGACAGAAGCTATAGGCGTAGATGTTGATTCATCTCAACACATTTTGTTATAGTTAGGTGAAGTAGTGAATCAATTCAATGAGGACTCTATTGGTCAAGAAAAGTTGATAGAAAAGGTAGAGAAAAAGTTTGACAATAAGGTGCTTGAGCACATTGCTCAACACATTGCTATTAATTAGGTAGAGCTTTCCTCAATTTTGCCTAATCTTGAAAATTCTTTTACAAATGTAACATCTCTTTTTGCCAAACTATGTGATGTTACTGAGTACACTAAGGAAATAAAAGATAAATTTAATAAGATAGATGAGGATCTAAAGGCTAGCACCCAAAAGTTGTAGCTTGACCCCAATTCAAGCTCTGCACATCACATAAAGGTCAGATTTTTATTTGATATGCAGATAGAATTATTGAGAGAGGAAGCAAGGATTAGGTCTACACTTATAGACATCTAAAACATGATCCTTCCAATCATGGACACAATGCAAAATCACATAGCCTATTCAAAAACATTGATCCATGATAACAATTTTTCTATTGCAGATCATATGATTGAACTCTTAGCAGAGGTTCAAGTGGCACTTCATACCTACAAAATTTTGCAAGAGAATTGGGATAAGACATTAGCTCTTATTTTCAAGGTACACCCTGAGTTTCTCTCACACTTTAGTGTCTCTATATAAGTATGTTGTGTATAAATGTTTGGCATTATTGTCAAAAAGGGGGACAAAGAGCTATTTGTGGAGAAACATATGTATAGAATAAAAGAGGAGAGACTTGTAATGAAGAAGAAATATTTGTATATAAAACATTATGATATGATATGTACATTGTATGGGGGAGATATGTGAAAATGTATATACAACAGAATTACAAAGACAAATTTTGAAAAATCAAAAAAATCAGCATGACACTATACATAAATTTTGGCTAATAAGTGTTTTTGTCACTAATGCCAAAGGGGGAGATTGTTGGCTTTAAGATATGTTTGTCATTAGTGACAACACTTATTCATAATTCTATATGGTTACCGACTTTATCATTTAGTTTCCAGTATTTACCGAGCATTTAATGATTGCCAAGTGAGTTCAGCAGTTTAGCAGTTCACACCGAGCATTCCAGAGGTTACTGAGTAGTGTGAAGTCCAACAGTTATCATCAAGCAGTTAGTGGTCACTGAGCTTCATAGTATTCACCGAGTCATTAGTTTCTGTGATGTCAAGCTAGTGTCTATCAAGTGATGGGATGAGCAGTGTTTACCGAGTGCAAGCAAGGTAAACATAGTATTCAGTTTTGACCGAGTTACACTATATCTACCGAGTCTCCACTATTCACCGAGTTGAAATCTATGTTGAGTGATTAGTATGGACTAAGCCTCTACTTCTACTAAATGCATGACAATGCTGAGTAATGCAATGGACACCGAGTATCAAAAGGTAACCTAGTCAACTTTTAGAACCTGAGTTTGTATATTTGGGCCGACTCAGTAATATTTGTGTTAACTTATGTTTTAGCCGACCTTGTTAATATGAGATTTGGGATGGTATATATGTAATGTATTGTATCATTCCCAAGTATGAGGAAGTAATGTTTTGAGAAGAGTGAATGTGAATCAGTAGTAGAGCATAGTATTCAACAAGGTCTATAAGGAGCAGTCAAGTTACATCTATCACATGAGGTGATCATCATTTCGAGGATCTAATCAGAAATCAAGTTGTAAGTTAGATCTATTGTTTCATCATAATAGGTGAATCAAATTTAAATCCTTTAACAGGGTAGACTTAATAGTCTTTTCTTTAAATTTCTTAATAGAGTACATACTTCATTATATGTTTGTAAAACCTCTAACAAGGTGGACCTAGTAGTCCTAATTGCTCCTAATAGGGAAGATCATCATAAGTGATCATTGCAAGTCTTAATAGGCCAACTTTATACTGCAGTATTGGAGTTTTCTGGGTATCATCCCCACCCCAATATCACTTTCTATTTGGACGGTTTTTGGGTCACCAAAATATTGTGTTCATGTGCCATAAATTTTTATCTTTTAGTTTTCCATGCATGTAGTAGATTAGATCAATTAATGGTGAATGGATTATGTTGTTAAGTGCTGAATTTGTTTAAAGTTTTGAGGTTACTGATTCACCCCTCCCTTCTCAGCAACCTAGTTAGTCTTGATTATTTGCAACAATATTATCCTTCACTATTTTCGCAAGATTGCACTCGAGGGTTATCCTAACGCTTATGCCTTGATACATGTGCAATCTTGCTATACTAAACTTAGAGAATCTAATCGCGTAGTCATCTTGACTTACATGTCTTTGATTCTTAGATTGGATTTCCACATACCTATTTGATATTGATCATATTCATATCTTCATAGTTATACTAGTGATGATTGTATGATCTCATGATGTCCTTAATGAATGCTTAATGATGAAATTATAGTCTAAATGTTATGTGCTTCTTGTTGGTGAACCACTTTGCATATTATCTTGCATTATAGGTTCATTCTCTAGCATAGTTTTGTATTTTGCATATGGAGAGAACTCTCTCTCTTCATCTTTTTTGTGAACATATCAGCTAACTGCTTTCCTATCTTTCTTTGCTTTCTTATGGATCATGTCTTTTTCACCTTCTTGATCTTTTGCTTCATCTCTTTGCTATCTTATCAGCACATCCAATTAAAATTTTGACCTCTTACATACTTTTAACACCCTAGATCCATTTTCAAGATCAAAATCAAAATTCAAGTTTATCTTGATATTCAAAATTACATTTTAAAATTTTACCTTCTTCTGAGCAGTTAGCTAACCTTCTGAGGTCTAATCTTTGAATCATCGCCGGGTCATCTTCATCTCTTTATATCTTGATCATTTCTACATTTATATCTTCTTCAATTCACCTATCTATATAGTTGTATCTCGATTTTTTCACATCTCACTCATTTTTGCATTTCCCTTACCTCATTTCGATTTCAATTCCGAGGGGGCAAAAATGCTCTATCATGGCTTGCTACAGCTATCTATTTCTTAGGAGCATATGTGTGATCTTTGTATTTGCTCTCGATCTATTTGCCTTGCTAGGTGTTGGCATTCTTTTTAAATTCTGACATCATCTTTTTCCTAGTGTTTAGTACTATCGCTATCGGGCTGTACATTTAGGATTTGCTATCTCTTTCTACATTTGGTTCTTTGGAATCAGATATCTATATTTATTTCTGCTAACTTGGCTTCTATCTTCTTTGATGTAATGTGTTCCCAAATCGATTACACATTAGTCAAAGAGGGGTAAATGTAATCACCTAAAAATGGTCATCTAGACTATTGGCCCCCTTCTTAGCATTTTTGGCTAATTTAATTAATCATTTTACCTAGACCAAATTGCTAATAATCAACTACTTTGATTATAGCCTATAGTTTGACTATGTTATCCTAAGTTCATTATTTGATTAAAAGAACATGTCCCCTTTTAATTAAATAAAAGACCCCATTCTTCTAACCCACTTAAAGTGCACATATAAAGTCCTTTTTCTATTTTTCAAATCAAAAGAAAAGGTTTTGTGATTTTTATCTTATATGGGAAGTCAACTTCTATTTTATTGGTTGACTTGCTTATGCACATTGATTACTTCTATTTTCAAACTCCATCGTTGATCATCCATCATCTTGACTTTGATCTCTACCATCTGTATGACTTTAAAAGAGAGAGCTTTCCCCCTCAAGAGATCTATTTTTTTGAGTATTGTTATGCCACAAATTTTCTAACAAGTTTCTTTGGAGCTTTGTGGAGAACTTCCATTTTCTTGTCTTCATTCTCTCATTCCATCACATTCTAGCTTAAAATCATATGGCATTTTGGTATAGTTGCATGTTAGTTTAATTTCTCTTTTGCAATGATTTAGCTCACATAGCTTAACTAGGTTGGTGGTAACATTCTCATCCATACTTAGCATAGCTATAATTTGCATACTCATCCTAGTTTAGTCTGCATTTGCATTGCACTTTTTAGGCATCTTTTGTAGACATTTGCATTCTTGTGTCTCGTCTCTAATAAAACCTCCCATTGCATGCTTTACTAGAAAGAAGAGAATTCCTAAAGCTCAACTGAGAGCCCTCGTATGTGAATCATATTCTCTTGCACTCTATGGATAGGGAGCTCTAAGCCAACATCCAAGCATTCCAAACTCATAGAATCCCTTGGATAGAATGGTTTAGAGTTTTGGCACTTTCTTATTGTATAACACCATGTGATGGTCACTCTCAGTCATGATCAAGTCACTTCATATGTCGACTTCATTGAGAGACTTCTTGACCATTTTTATGGAAAGGATCTGGAGCTCAACTTTAAGGAATTGGAAAAACTAAAGAAAACTAGATCAGTTGAGAGCTACATCACAAAATTTTAGAGACTTTCAATACTAGTGATGAACATTTTAGAGAAAAGACTTGTTGTCTTATTCATGGATGGATTGACTCAGCCCTTAAAGGGTTGGGTGAAGGGTTTTAACCCCAACATAGTCATGGCAGCAATCAAAATGGCACGAGACATGTCAACATCTACTTCTTCCAAAAGTTACTCACACACCAAGCTATCCCTTTCTCTGAAGGAGAAAGAAAATAATCTCCCTCCAAAGAAGCAACCCACGGATGAAGCCACGAGACAAGATTTGATGAGGAAGCTTTGTTTTAATTGTATAGAGTCATGGGAACTAGGGCACAAATGCTTAGGTAAGGGTAAGGTCCATTACATTGAGGTGGTATTAGACAACGAAGAGGACGAGGAACTAGAAACCAAAGAAGATGATCAACAATCTTCCAAAGAGGTTAACTAAACCATGCAGAGAGGATTGTCTTGCTAGTACATCAAGGAGGTACCATCACTCTTTTTGGCACTTTGAGGTGTACTATTTTTTAGGTATGAGGCACTTTCCAAGGACAACAAGTCATAGTCATGTTGGACAGTGGGGCCATACTCAATCTCATTAATTCATCACTTGTAAAATAAAGAGGTTTGGCTATAGAGGAAGATGTAGGATTTGAAGTCAACGTAGCATGCATAAACCTCCTATCATGTACCCATCTAGTCTCACAACTTAGCATCACTATGGGGAACAATACAATGACATAAGACTTATTTTTTATAGATCTAGGTGACATGGAAGTCATTCTCGACTTTCAATGAATGGAAACTTTAGATGAGTACACACAAAGGTTCAAATGAATGAAATTTGCATTTGAAGTGGATGGAAAGAAGGTGGTCCTGAGGGGAATGTCAAATGGAGGGCCAAAGGAAATCTTGGTGCAATAGATGGAAGCCATTTTTTGACATGACAATGTTGTTTGGGCAACACATTGTTTGATCACAGTATAACTAATGAAGAGGCAACATATTGACTACTAGGATGATGAGCTTCACATAGTGTTGGAAAAGTGTAGTATGGTCTTCATTGACATCCCTCCATGCAGAGGCTTTGAGCACCCCATTGAGTTGGAGGAAGGAGCCAAACCCATCATAACTACACCCTACCACCATCCTAAAAGGTTCTAGGATGAGATAGAAAAAGTGATCTAAGAACTCCTAGAGAAAGGATGGATTAGGCCACATTCTAGTCCTTTTGCATCGTCAGTAGTTTTGGTTAAGAAGGATGGAATCCTTTGGATGTGTGTAGACTACCGTGCACTAAACAAGAAAACCATAACAAATAGATACCCCATTCTTAGGACCAATGAATTATTGGATGAGTTGCATGGTCCAGTCTATTTTTCCAAAATAGATGTCCATTCTAGTTACCATCAGATTCACATGAGGGAAGAAGATGTGGAGAATATTGCTTTCCATTGTCATTATGGTCATTATGAGTTCTTGGTCATGCCATTTGGTCTGACCAATGCTTTAGCTACTTTCCAATCATGCATGAGCCACATCTTCAACAAACATCTGCAAAAGTTCCTATTGATGTTTTTGTTGACATACTTATTTATAGTAAGACATGGGAGGAACTCTTGAGGCATTTGGATGAAGTGCTTGGGATCATGGAGTCACAATCACTATTATCCAAGAGATTCAAATGTGAATTTGGAATAACAAATAAATTGTATCTGGCGCACATAATGAATACTCGAGGGGTTCAAGTACATTAGGTTAAGATTCAAGCCATCTTTTGGCTACCACCCAAGACTCTTCGATATATGTGGATTCCTTGGATTATGCAGTTATTACAAAAGGTTCATAAAGGGGTTCTCACAACATAGTGCACCACTAAGAGATCTAACAAAAAAAGGATCTTTCCATTGGGATGAGAAGGCACAACACATGTTCGAAAAGTTGAAGGAAGTCATGAGTTGATGTCCAGTGCTAGCACTACCTGATTTCAATCGACCCTTGATCTTGGAATGTGATGCATCAGGAGAAGGTATCAGGGCTATGTTGATGCATGATCATCACCCTATTGCATTCGAGAGTTAGAAGCTATTAGGAGAAGAGCGATTATACTCCCATCTATGACAAAGAGATGCTCGCCATCATGCACACACTTACAAAGTTTCAGTAGTACCTCGTCAAAGAAAAATTATCATACAAAAGATCACAACAACTTGAGATATTTTTTAAGAAGAGAGATTTAAATGAATGGCAACAAAAGTGGGTGAGTAGATCCCAAGCATTTGACTTTGACATTGATTATGTGAAGGGGAGAAATAATGTAGTGGTTGATGCTATATCAAGAAGGCCTATAATATGCTTTATCTCAAATATTAGTAGACTGAAAGGAACACCTATTAGTTGAATACTCTCGCTAGTTGATGGATAGTCAAGTACAAGATGATAGGTATAAGGTGGTAGATGATATCATCTACTACAAGGGCATGATCTGTTTGGTCCCTAAGTCCAAAATGAAGGAGAGAATTCTGAAGGAGATGCATCATTCACCATTGGCTAGACACCTTGGATACCTAAAAACCCATAGGTAGATCTGAGAATGGTTTGTATGAAAGGGCCTCAAGAATGATATCTTGCAATATGTATGAGAATGTTCTTGATGTAGGGGACTCCCCTTAATACCATAAACTCATAAAAAAAATAAAGAAACAACAAAAAATGTGAGAAACAAAATATGGACTTCTTATTATCATTGCAAATGCAGAATTACAAAATTCTCAATTACAATATGCTAACCCAAATGGACGCTTTCATTATAGAAATCTGCAAGGCAGTGCTGCAAACTATCACCCAGAGTTGTCCTAGACAATCTTCAGGCCTTTCTTAAATAGGTCATTTTATGCCACCCAAGAAGGTTCTAGATGCTTAAACTTAATACCTAGGGCTAACAGACCCTAACAATACACATAGAGTCGGCTAAATACATCTTTGACAAATTATTTTAGAAATTTCTGTTGCCCAACTTCTGAAGGCCATAACTCATGAATCGTTGCTCCGATTGGCTATTATAACCACTTTTCAGAAATGCCAGCTTTTGATCTACATGCTTTGAAATTGCACTAGCGCCCTTTTGTCAAGTTTTCGGACCTCATCCAAAGACTCTAAGGCCTCCAACGGTGAGCCTGAAGATTTTTCTACAAATTTTTTCACCAAAAATCTGCAATAACTTCTTTGATACTAATGCTTGAGCAATGAGATTTTTATGGTAGGCTTACAACTCTAAAGTGAACCTTCCTATAGAAAATGAGAACATTCTGAGCTCGTATGACAAACTTACTAAAAATAGTAAGTTCCCATAAATAATAACCACCCTGTCTACTAGTCCTTATTAAAATAGAAAAGGCTGAAAATAAAATATTTTTGGGTGATGCAAGATTTCCCTTACACCTAAGATGCTCCTACATCAGTTCTACCTGCCAATAAAACAAATCCAAGCACACTTTATCACTAGGGCTTCTGCAATCATTGCCAATCCTTGACTAGAAGTGAGAAAGTATCTCTATGGATTTCATCATTGGGCTACCCAAAGTGTAAGGAAAGTATTGCATTTTTGTTGTGATTGATTGTTTGACCAAGTGTGCCCATTTATTTGGCATTTCCACTAGATACCAAGCATTTCAAGTGGTAGAGTTAGCTTCTTTGAGGTTTTTCGCTTACATAATCTCCCACAAAATATAGTAAGTTATATAGATAGTAGTTTCCTTATAACTTTTTGGATGGAATTATTTATGCTAGTGAGGACAGAGTTGTCACCAAGTATGAGCTACCGTTCATAGTTAGATGGACAAACAAAGATTGTAAACAAATGGTTGGAGGGCTATCTCAGGAACTCTGTTTCAGTGCAACAGAAGGCATGGGTTCATTGGCTACATTTAGGTGAGCATTGTTACAATATGACCTATCACATGTTGATAAGCATGGCACCCTTCAAGGCATTATATGGCTATGAACCTTTATCATTCATGCATTTGGCATTGGGCAATAGTTGAGAATTGAGGGCTAAGACTAGCTACATGAGAGTTTAGATATCATGAAATCTCTTAAGAAAAATTTATAGAGGGATCAAAACCAATAGAAGATGTATGTTGATCAACATCGGGTAGAAAAAAGTTTTGAGGTTGGTGATTTATTATGCCTTCAATTTCAACCATAAAGACAATCCTCCCTAAAGTCATTTGGTAAGGAGAAGTTAAAACCACACTTCTATGGGCTGTATAGAGTGGTTCAGAGACTAAGAGAAGTAGCCCATGAATTGGAGCTTCTTGAAGGGAGTTGAATCCATAATTTTTTCATGTGTCATATTCGAAGAAGGTGGTTGGAGAATGTGTAATAGTGTTGAAGGAGTTGCCCCCCATTAATGAATAGGGGAAATTCATTCTAGAGCTAGTAAAGATTATATATTTTTAAGAAAGAAGTTTTAGGTCCTACACCATTAAGGAATTTCTAGTTCATTGGAAGGATCTTTTGATTAAGGATACCACATGGGAAGGCAAGAAAATTATGGAATATCCAAGTCTACAATTGCTTGAGGAAAACCAATTTTAGGGCCAAGAGGAGTATAATGTCCCTAATTTTATTAAATAACAATATTTGTAATGTGGCCAACAATTGATGTTTCAATCTTTCGAGCCCACTAATTTTATTTTTATTTGTGTAGTTTGTTAGCCTATCGTGCTTTTTACAATCCTTCAAGAAGTTTCTTTGAAGCCCTTTCTAAGGCCAACTTGTAGGTTGTTTAAGGCACATGATTGGGATTTTTTTCTTTGAAGTTGTGGATTTTGTTTAGAGTTCTAGATTTGTAGATAGTAGTTTTCCACAATCCATTAGAATTCTTAGCTATGTTTTCTGGGTAGATTGTGTTACAATTTTTGCATCTACAAATCTACCCAGAAAACACAGCTAAGAGTTCTAGATTTGTTCACCATTTTGGAAGTGAAAGATCTTTTCTACTTAGCTTTTTGGTTTTGATAGAATTCAACCCTCACCCTATTTCATCACCTACAATACTTTGCTCAGATCTAGTGAATCAAAGCACCATCTTTGTATGCGAGTATTAATTGGAGGTTATCTATATTTATATCTCTTCATGTTTGGCATTTATTTTATGGATTTGGTGTGCTAATATCATTTTTCATATGAGTCTGTACTCTTTTTCCAATCTTCGTACAACACTCTCTATTATGTGCACTGTACTACTCCCTCCATCCACCATACTACCTTCTATGTACTCCTCCCTCCATCCATTGTACTACCTCCCTCCGTACTTTTCCATCCATCCACCATACTACCTCCCTTTGCACTCCTCCCTCCATCCCTTGTACTCCTCCCTCCATCCTCCATACTCCTCCCTCCATCCATTGTACTACCTTCTTTCATACTCCTCCCTCCATCCACCATACTACCTCCCTTTGTACTCCTCCCTCCATCCATCGTACTACCTTCCTCTGTACTCCTCCCTCCATCCAACATGCTCCAACGCCAACATTTTAGTACACCAGCCTCCCACTTGGATAGAACATTACAAAGTGATAGGCATAGTTTGTGTTCTTGGAAAGTGATCCTTGAAAGCAACTTGAGTAAGAGGTTGTTGTTGTTACATGGAGTTGTGGCTTAGTGAAAATTGCTATCATATCAAAGTGCTTGATACCCAAAGCTTGGCATACCACATTTTCACCATTTTTTCTTTGATATAGTAGGCATAAGGAAGAGAAGCTGAGTTAGTTAAGCTAATAGGCTTCCCTTATGAAGTGAGCTCACAACTATTATTGTCTCACGATGAAAGGTTGTCTCACAAACCTTCTTACACCCAATTTTGTGCTACAAAAGTAGGAAAGAAAGATATTGCATGTTTTTAAGGAAAATTTGGGCAAAATCATATCGAATGGGAATGCCTATTCATTCAATATGAAAGGAAAATTAATGCTCATTAGACTAGGGACTTGCATATGGAAAATTGTTGCCACACTATTTTTGGTTTGCACTTGGGGTGAGTTAGGGGCTATTTGTTGTGTACGCTAAGGCTAATGAGTGTTTGTTGTGATTTGCTTTGCCACAATAGCATTGCTTGGGAGCATTGTTGCACATTTTGTAGTGCCCTCCCTTCCCTCAAATTTTCTAAGGTAGATAATAACACCTATGTTGATTCAAAACAAGTAGAGAAACATAATGAAAAACAACTAAACCAAAACATAAAATAAACCAGAAAATTAATCAAAGATGTAAGACACAAAGAGTTATAGTATCTCACTAGAACTTGTGGCTACTTCCACTATAAACAAGGAATTTACTTTATTATTCACTAACCAATGTTAAATATGACTACGCACATGTATATATGTCTGGTATACAAAAACAATTATATTCAACTAGAAGATGAAATGAAGGGAACACAAAGGGTCATGCAACTATTAGGCTTCACATTCCCAACAATCTCCCCTTTGAAGTCCAACTAGCATAGCCATGGATTTTGAATCCCCTATGTTCCACTATTAAATTCATAGTAGAAACATGCTCATAAAAGACCTAAGAATCACTAAATTTTGTTCATAAACACAACGAATCAGTCTCTGCCAAAACAAGTCTGAGTAAAAAAACTCATCTCGAAATAGTTTACTCACAACATTTACATTCATTAATTTGTATCTATATTTAAAACTTCCATCATGTGTAAAATGCACTCCTACATATTATCCTATTTCTAGGCTCCCCCTTAATGAGGTATCATAAAATGGATCATTATCCTTAGTCATCATAAAATGTACCTCAGCTTGTGGAAGGATAGAAATTCCTATGGTTGCCACTTGCCCTAAACCACTGGAGAGTACCAAACAATTACAAGCATATGTGCTTTTGGAGTTCACAACAGGAACACTATTATTAGTAAAGCCTATAACCCTTTCCATACTTGCAACATGATTTATGTGGAAAATATTTGTTATAGCTTTCATACCTACTACTATATTATGCTCTGCCATAGTTTGGCCTGCATGCTAAGCAATAACTACAAATACTACTATCAATATGTCAGTTGCATTATGAACAATGCAGCTGCCACTGACATTGAGCAATGATAATTCTATGTTTGTCTAATCTTCTATTTTTGTGAACTAGTAAAGTGCTGAGCTATCCTTTAACATATCAATTTCTTCCCCTCTTTTAAATTTCACAACCAACTAGACAATATTTTTTCTTGTCAAAGGCATCTCTTGCTAGATGAGTGTTAGCTGATGTGGAGAGCACCCCAAAACTTTGATATGCTAATGAATCAATAGTTAGTTCATTGATAATCCTTAAAATTTCTAGCTCAACAATTCACCAACATCCACACGTTTTCTCAAAACTAGTGCAAAAATCTCTTTAGCTACAAACTACTTTCCTATACATGGGAAATCCAGTTTGACATTCCCTTTTCTTGTATAAGTGACCGAGATATTGTTCTTTTCCCCTTTGCATTTGTAACAATCATAGGCTTCCCTTCTTCCATAGCCATCTCAACCAAATATGTGGTCACCGTTCTCTCCAACACCACTTTATCATTGCTTTGTCCATTTTCCTCATTCATTACTACTTTGTCTAAATTATTGATTTGGTCAAATTTATATCTTCTGATAAATCCTCTCACATTCTTTTCATCCATTAGGCACTCAATTCTAAGAGCACCTCAAGATTGTCACATAAAATCTTCTAGAGCTTCTCACATGTAGCCCATAGCCACATGTTACATACATTACTAGGAACATCAATTTGATATCAATTTTGAAAAAAAAACCTACAATGCTTGAAAAAGATGTCATCAAAATCTCTTCCACCTAGAGAGTGGTTAAAGGCATGAGCTAAGATCTTCACTTCTTCCTTCTTGAAGGTTGCTGCATAGACTTGCATGTTGGCATGTCCAACATCAACAAATACAACATTAAGAAAATTAGTTTCATGAAAACCTATATTATAAATACCGTAGACCAAATAAGTCATAGATGTAGTCCTGTGAACCAAACAAAGTGGATTTAGGTTCACACTAGAAGCAACATCAAAAGCAATCCTATACTCAATATCAATGTAAAATGAAATTCAAATACAACAATCTACAATTATTGTCTTCAAATTATCTTTTTGTACACATTTTTTCTCATATTTTATAATTGTCTACTTGGAATCTAGATTTACCTCTTTTTTAAACTTTCCTTTTACAAATTGTTTATATCTTGGCTTGTCAACTATGATCTCTTTCTAATATGAAGAGTCTTGTGTCGTGTTGTCCATTTTGGGACATTGTGGCAGAAGTTGTTTGTTATCTATTGTCTTCTATATGCAACCTCCACACAGGGAATTATCTATGTTAGAACTATTATCTCCAAGCATAGGGCACATATACCTAATTTTCTCACTCCCATAGACTAGTCATTGAGTGCTTAATGTTTTCTTTTCAAATTCCTCAAAGTAGCTTCACTCTCCATTTGCTTTTTTTTTTGTCAAACTCATCGCCATCAATACCTAAAGATGAATATAACTTCTCAAACACTAATTTATTGTTAGATATCATGCTTCGGCCTCTTCTATGTACAAAATGAGCATCGTTATTTCTAGGATGATCAATAGTTTGGGCCTCTCAACTTTCTTCCACTACAGTCAATGCATTCCATTCTACCTCTAATTTTTTAATTTGTAGTCCAGTTATCAAAGTCCTTATTTACAAACATGTCGAAGGCATATAGATCATGCCCAATCTTGAGCTAAGAATTCTCTCTAGCCTCCTTGAACTCCATAATCCCTGTACCTATGAAATCTTAAATCACTGCAAAATCCTCTTGTTACTCTTTTCCACCAAAGGAAAACTTCTTTATCAAAGAGACATACATTTTTGTAAGGAAATAGTCCTTTATCAAGACCTAATAACCCTTGTCATCATTTTCCTTATCCTAAAAAAGCTCTTGTTCAAAACACATCCACTCCTTCTTAAAGTTATCTTTTTCAATATTTAATATACGACACAAAACCTCCATCTTCCAGTGCATGCAAAATAATTTGTCTGTGAGTATGAAATTCTCTTCCTTCAACCTCACAAATTTCTCCTTTTTGTAATCCTCCTTAGTCTTAGCCTCAACTTCATTTTCACTTGCTTCAACATCTTCCTCATCAGCCTCAATTTCATCCTCGCTTGCTTCAACATCCTCTTCTTCATCTAAATTAAAATTTTCAAGAAACTCTTCAATAACAAAATAAATATCATCATCTTCTTCGTGCATCTCTAATCAAGATGAATTGGTTTTGATACCAATTATTGACTCAAAACAAGTGGAGAAACATAATGAAAAATAACTAAACTAAAAATAAAAAAAAAACCAAAAAATTAATCAAAGACGCAAGGCACAAAGAGTTATAGTGGTACACCACAATTTGTGGCTAAGTCTACTCTCAACAAGGAATTCACTTTATGATTCACTAACCAATGTTTGATATATGACTATGCACATGTGTGTGTGTGTGTGTGTGTGTGTGTGTGTGTGTGTGTACACACACACACACACACACACACACACACACACACACACACACACACACACACACACACACACACACACACACTTGTATTTATCTAGAAGACAAAATGAAGGGAATGCAAAGGGTCATGTGATAGTTGGGCTTCACAATCCCAACAACTTGCACATTGTTTGAAGTTTGTTAGGAAACCTACTAATTAGACTAAGTGGGATAAGGACTATTGTATTTCAGTTTTGGCTATCATTTAGACCAAGGAATCTTTTCTTTGCCTACCATTGGATCCTAATAATTCTCTAGGGTTGCCAATAATATAATGTAGGCTTTGACTCTTCATGCAGCTTGCAATGTCAAGACTTGTCTGCCAGTCAATATAATGTAGGTAAATGATTCTTGTCTAGATGCAATGTGGAATCAAAGTGATTTTTTTCCAAGCTTACCAATTTAAGTTTCCATTAACCTACTTAATAACTCATACTTTTTAGGGAAAACTCTCTTTGCTTTCTTTTAAAGACAATTTTTTTGCACATTTAAAAAAAAAGTCAGATTATGTAAAATATTTCCATTTTGTTAACATTTCATTGTTGGAAATAACAATGGGAAAATAAGTTCTGAGAGCGGGTAGTGAATCATCTCTTAAAAAAATTTCCTCTTAAAACATATCACCAACATCCATCTCATAACTTAACATGTAAACTAAAATAACATGACATGCATCACATCTATAGCATGAAGTAAATAACTCATAACAAAATGAATTTTGTTACCTAGAAACCCTCCAATGAGAAGGTAAAACTGGGGTGGGGATGACATCATCAAATCTTCACTACTACAGTTGTAAAGTGTGGCCAATTATGGCTACAATGTGTTTGATCATAATCTATGATCTACCCTGTGAGAGGTCTATCCTATTAAAGGCTTACAAAGACTGTTAAGTCTCACCTTGTTAGGGATTTGAACTGATAATAAAGAAAGCACTCATTTAAGAGATTTACAACAACTTATTAGGACTACTTGGTTAAGATATTTTCTCTATATTACCTATTAGAATGATTCATCACCATGATCCTTCGATTAACACCTTTATGCTTGATGTTAGATCTTCTCCTTACTATTAAAACTTTGATCCTCCTAATCAGATATGTCTCCTCTATCCTTTCACTTCTTTAATCCGTTCTTCTCAAACCGATTCTAAATGCATAACTCTATTATAGCCATCTCAGCCACCATGAAAGCCCTTTGAACTCTTAGCATTCATCTCCTCACACATACACAAAACTTCTTAGGGTTTAGCCTTCTTAAATAAACATTGGTGGTGCTATATTAGGTAAGAATCAACAACTAAGGTTGATCCTTATTGTTTCCTAAAGCTTCCCTCAATTTGATTGGTTGCATGTATTGCATAGGGATTCATAATATGGCTCCATACTTATCTCTCAATCTAAAATATGATTATGTCAGCCCAAAAATGGTTTACATAGAAGTTTGTACCATTACAAACATCTATGTCATAAACTGTTCACAAAACATCCAAAGGCTCTAATGCTCAGACTTTACTATGCTCTTAATGTTGTAACTTAGCTTCTGAATAGCTCGACACTCTCTTTTTTCTTAGTACCAAAATCACTCAGCACATACTATTTACTTGGCTCCCTCTATTGGCTATGCACCTGAATGACTCAGCACACACTGAGTACTTGGCACCTACTAGTGCTTGGCACTAACTGTCATATTGCTTGGCATGTACTATCTAAACAATTATGCTCGACATGCACTTTACTTGGCTAAAAAATGACTAAGTTTTTTGTCACTACTTTGTCAAAACCAATCTAAGATTAACAATATCCCCCTTTGACATGAGTGGCAAAAATACATTGTCATGGCATATAAATTCTTATCTAATGCATAAGCTAGATAATGTTTTTTCGTTACTCAACTTCAATACAAAACTTCAAAATTACAAAATTACAAAATTGTTGTATATTCTTCATACCTTATTACTCCATTACTCCCCCTAAGTAAATGCTTCATTTATGTTCCTTCATTCATTACTCTTGTTAAGTAGATATTCTCCTTGATAAATTCTCTTCAAAATATCCCAAAACTTCTTTATTCCCCTTTTTCGACACTTATGTCATTTGGCTTGTACACTTGTAGTGTGTTTATCTAGGAATGACTTATGTAGCTCCATGATAATCTTCAACGCTACATCCTAGTTATCACATGCTAAATTTAATGAGTGAATTTGCATTTCAAGATTAGTAGCTAGGTCAATTAAGACTTCATGAGTAGAACATTGTGAATCTTTCTTCATCAAAGTATCAACAAAGGCTAGTTCCTTGTGTAATACTTCCATGTGAGGTGTTAACATTGGTTGTATATAAATTAGAGTAGATCTGATATTAGCATCTATTGCTTACAACTTGGCAAGCCTACTTTGAGTTGTTAGTAACCTCTAAAACTGTAGCTGACTATTACTAGGAGATAGTTTTAAAATACTACCTATGAGTTGTAGATCTCTTTATAGTTAGTTAATAGCCTATTGATTTTCCTTAGTAAATATATCAACATTGCATAGCTTTGTGTAGAAAGTGAAAATTTTCTTTAACACTTTTTTCACACTTTCCATTTTGGTTGCTAAATCAATCTGTCTTAGTGAAATAACACTAGATAGCTTTCTAAAACCTTTGTGTGAAATTTCCTTTTTGAACTTTATAATAATTTGACATTAGAATCTAGGTCTTCATCATTTATCTTGTCCACAATAGTGAGAAGTTTCTCTATTATATGCTTTTCTTCATTCATTTCTAGGAGATTGAAAGCATCAAAGAATATGTCTTTGATCTCATGCAAAATTTCCTTTTGCTTATGCTCTCTCCTTAAGATTTCTTGCCTTTTTTTCCTTTGTAGAGATTCTTGAAGAATTCTCATCTCCTTAGTAGTGATTGTATTTAGATCAAAATTTGGTAACTCAACGACTTCATCTAAATTTACATCCTCAAATGCTGTTACTTTAGCACTCTTTGGTGTGTTGGTTGAGATTTGTAATGCTATGACATTTGTACTTGGTTGTTAAAGAGTGTGATTTTTGAGAGGAGATGTAGAAATTGGCAATATAACCAGAGTCTCTATTGCAATTTGTTCCTCAGTTTGAGTAGTTGGCTTGAACTCTTCAGTCTTGATTCCTTTCTTCTAAAATTCACCCTATGATGGTGGAATAGGTACATAGGACTAGCTTCCTGACCCTTATGTACTTCAGTTCCATCCTTCTCATTAGTTACTACAGCTTATAAACCTAAACTATTTAGGCTTGGCATTGATGTATCTGTTGTTTGTACTTTTGCCTCTTTCATCTGAATGAAATTTTTTGGCATAACAGATGGTGTCTTAGTTGTATCATCCTTTTGTTCTAGGTTTATACTCTAATCTCTTTGAAGATTATGTGATTCCTTATGTTTTATCTCTATATTTGGTGGGGGCACATTTGATGTATCTTTTGTATCTCCCCTACAGATGCAACTTCTAGTTGTTGAATTTCATCCACTCTCACCAATATAGGATTACTACATACAAGTGTTGCATTGGTAGAGTCTTGCAGAATTTTCTTCAAGTCATTTTCTCTCAAAGGATTGACATTATGTGCTTTTGTATCAAGAAAATTCTTGATGCTCACTGAGTCTTGTTGACTCTCTTGGTTATCATGTAGGGGATTGACACTCAAAATCTATGTATCCTAGACATCTTGTTGCTCTTCTTTAGTTATTGCCTCATTTTCTATTTCTTTAGTGCCCTCCACATTAGCTTCTTTGATTGGGTTCACCTCTTTGTCTATCTCTTCCTCATTCTTCTCAGGATTTTGCTCTTCTTTTTCACCTTTCTTTATAATTGCTTGAGTGGATAACTCATAAATAGATCTCTAGATTGATGTAATTTCGGTTACCACATCTTCTATGTTCTTCTTCAAAATATGGAAAGCTCTGTATTTGGGATAAAATTTCCCTTTATGCTTCTCTATAGCTTTAGCAATAATCATTTTATCCAATTTAAGCATTACCTATGCAAGAGTAGTTTGCCTTTTTTTTCTCAGTGGTCAAACCAAATTTGCACTTTTGCTCAACTCTGTCATTAAGAATTTTGGATAGAGATTTGGCAATCTCTAGAGGAGTAGTCTCGAAACTAGCCTTCATATCATACGAGGAATCTTCAACTTTATTTTTATAAACACTCCCTAGCTTATCAAAATCAACATGTGTAAAACCTGACAAATATGCATTGGTTGTAATGTTTTCACACAATTTGTCAATGTTAGAAGAGGGATTGTGGCTTACCACTTTGTATTGACTCAAGTCATTTGAATCTATCTTCTCCTCATCTGAATCCTTCTTAGGTGTGTACTATTAGAAGCATGAATGTTGATGATACTTCTATGGGGGTGTATTGTAGAAACATGATTAGATCATTATCATGATGATATGGGAGAGTATCTATGATGGACAGAGTCATCTAGGACTCTTGATGGATGTTGTTTTGAATAGTGTCTTTCGACACTTGAGCAAGTCAGATACAATTGTTGTAGAGATAGATGGTTGCTAAAACCTTTGACATTGATGTCAATGAGGAAGAGATTACAACATGATTTTTTTTTGATATATAGTACATTGAAGGGATATATTATGTCAATAGGGGAGAATGATTGATGAAGAGGATTTGAAAAGAAAGGATAACAATCTTTTATAGTTGGTATTCTTGGAATTAGATATTTTTCATCTATGTTGCCATTAATGCCAAAGGGGGAGATTTTTGGAAGCATGAATGCTGATGATACTTCTATGAGGGAGTATTGTAGAAATATGATTAAATCATTATCATGATGATATATTACATTCATGACTATGTTTGTCATTGATGTCAACATAGTAGTTTTTTGTGGTATCTGACAAAAGAACAACAAAAAGATCAAGTTGGTACAGATAGATTATTGAATATTTTCACTAAGAAAGGTAAAAGGGAGATACTACTAAGTGTCTAGTATATATAGCTAACCTCAGAAGCATAAGACATTAAGCTTCGAAGAAGTTATGCAAGTTTTGGTGATGACTATTTTAAAATAGAGTTTATATAAGCATGTTATGGTAAACTTATTATATCTCTTAGGAAAGTTGTTATTCTGAGAAGCAAGGTTAAAGATGTGTAGAAGATATATTGGATATGACACAACTAAGCTCACTCATCATAATATTACATGTATGTAAAGTTATTCAAGTTACTACATGAGTGATTGATGTTATTGCTAAGTATAGCATATTCTTAATGAGGTCCTATAATAATTAATTAAGAAGGTGTAATAGCTGACTCGGGGAATTGTTTTATGGATTTTCTATAAAAGAAGGACATTTTCCTTTGTTATGTATGGATGAAGGAATGATTGAAAGAAGCACAAAGAGTGGAATGTGAAGATAAGCAGAGTAGAGTGAAGTTGGAGAAAACTTCATTGCTGAGGTTTTATTTTGAGATATGAAGTTTTTTTATTTGGATCCAAGGTTTGTGACTAGTCAAAAAGGTCTTACAGTGATTGGTCTAATTGATAAGATAGAGGAAAGAGGTTAAAGCACAATACAAACAATTTTAATGCAAGGAATAGTTGAGAGATTAGTTAAACAATGCGTTCAATGGTGTTACCTCATAAGCTATTTAGATAGTGGGTCCTTCTGTCTTCTACAACTCCTAATAGGGATTGAAAGTCTCCTAATAGGAACTCTTGTATAATGAATGTGTTTATAGACTCCTAACAAGGTCCATCCTCTAACAAGAAATACATATATCGGCATATTTTTGTGGGCATCATTCCCACCAAGGTTTTCCTAGTTAACAAATCTAGTGTAATTGTGAATGTGCATATTGTTATGGTAGCTATTTAATTTGATTGAATGGTTAAGATTAATTAAGGATGATAAGTGTTTTAATTGGACAATTGATTCACCCACCCCCCCTCTCAGTTATCTTGGTGGACTATTTTTTCTAACATGTACTTCTTCCTTAATCTTTTGAATTTCTTTGGAGTAGGTTGGCTTGGCTTTGTTGTAGTTGGATCTCTTTCTTGTTGCCTTTGTGACTTCTTTATCTTGTACAATGGCTTCCCTTGTGCTTGACCTAGTTATAGGTACAATTGGCTTTTCCTGACTTCTTCATAGGCTTTTTTAGGTTTCTCCATTGTTTGAGTATCTACTTTCCTTTTCTTCTCCTTTTCCTTAGGTGCTTCCTCCATTTCTTCTTACTTAGCACCTCCAACATCTTCACCTAGGCCTTGTGTTAGTTTCAATGGTTTTTGGCCCTATTCTTCTTCTTCATCATCATCTTCTTCTTCTTGGCCTTCACCTTTACCTAATCTCTCCTTAAGCTTTGTGATAAGTTTGTTCTTCTTTCTCAAAATTGTAGCTATTTTCAAAAAAATAGTTATTCTAGATTTGGCTTCATCATAGTTTCCAAAAGGTTTAGCATCTTTATCAATTTCCTCTGCAAGTAAGGTTGTGATTGCTACACAGGCTTCATCCATATTGATCTCATATGGCAAAGGTTTTAACCATCTTACCCTGGGTATTGTTGCTTGCACATATGTGTGATTTACATCAACTAGGAAACACACATAATTGTAATGTTGTTCCACTAGTGATACAAGAATCCTTAATCTTTTTTTCATGGTTTCCTTAAAATATCAAAATAACTAGTCACAACTGACTCAAAATTGTCTCTAACTTGCTCAATGAATTTTGAGATCTATTGAGTAATTGATCTGTTGGTCTTCCAAGAAAATTTTCCAAAGGTGGGGAATATGCAAACAATCAAAGAACCAAACTTGTAAGATGCACTTTTAGCCTTCCTAATAACTTCTAAGTTTTTTGACAACTATTGTAGTTGTAACTCGACAAGGTAATAGGAATGATCTCTCTTTACAATTTTGTAATCTAAGTCCACTGCCATACATGAAACATTATTTAATAGGCTTGACTAAAATAACTTATGGGAAATGAATTTGATTGCAAAGTAAACAATGGGATCTAAAATTGTGTCAATCGACATCCCTCTCTTATTCCACAAGGCCCCTGTATTCTTCTCTATAACTTTATTTGCATCACTCTGCATGCTCTTAGGTTGGTCAAGGGTTGGATACTGTGTTCCCTATGCACAATAATTTTGGAAATCCTAATTGGTCCACCCTCTAACCACATTTGATTTTCATGTATGAGGCTTAGAAAAATCTAAATCCATTTAGTTTTAAACATTTGAGGAAAATCTAGGGCACATGTTAACCCTTTTTGCTCAATAATCTTATTCTCCTCCCTCAAAAATCCATTATCACATAGCTAACTGCAAATGTCTCTTATCTCCATGTCTCCTATCTCTCTAATCTTTCTAGTATAGCAACATCTCACATCCTGGATCATGAGAACCTTTGGTGGTATCACAGATAGCATACCAAATGGATCTCCTTTGTATGCAACCTCAAGAATTACTCAGAATGGGGGTTGCCTAACATAATTTCTTATTAGCTGAATATTTAAAAACTCTTTCCCTTATTTTCTAACATTGATGAAGTACTAGCTTCCATTTTGTACTCCTAGGGTTTGCGAAAACCAAACAATGTAAGTTGACACTAGTTAAATAACTCTTGAATCTGATAATTGATGTTGAGTAATAGTTGAATCTAATCAAAAAACACTAGAATCTCCTTTTGCAATTCTCCTTTGTGCTCTTTGTGCTCTTCAAACTCTAGTAAGTGCAAATGAGTTAAAAATTGACTATACAACCCTTCAAATTTGACAATAAATGCACAATGCTTACACAAATATAAGCTTGGCTATCATAGAATTTTCAACACACTCGACTAACATAGAATTCCCAATATGATTAGCATGCATAGCAAGCTCAACTCATACTAGCCTTGACTCCATCACCCGACAATAACTATAATTTCTTCCATGCTCAACATCAACATAGAAAACAACATATCTATAGAATAACTCATACTCTTAACTTCTTCATTGCATCTTGATTCATGCATATTTATTCTTTTTAGATCATAGATATTTGGAACTAATGCATAATATAACTTTTCAAATGTTAGTTCCACATATACCTTTTATTGCCTAGTTGGAGGTGATGTAATCACTTGATCCATTGGATGAAGTGACCTCATTTGAACTTGATGTACTGCAATCTTCCCTCTTTCTCCATGTCTTGTTCATTTACACCTTCACTTTCTCAAAATTGACCTTTTCTTTACCTTTACTGATTTCATTGATTGGTGTTGGTGACCTAGTTGGACAATTTTTGCTGACATGACCAGGCTTGAGACAACTAAAGCATGTAATCTCACTCAACCATCTATTGTAGTTGCTTCTGAAAAGTTTTATTATGCAATTCTCAGGAACATGTCCATATTCTTGACATTAGTGATAACTGTACCTTGTGTTGTAATCCCAATCATATGAGTTTCCATTTTTGTGTACCTTTGTCTATTTGTTTGATGTCCACTTGGTCTTAGATCCAATTCATATGCTTTGTGTCCATACTTCTCACAATTGTAACTATATCCTTCAAATCTTTGAGTGCTCATGGTCTTGGTCCTGAATTCATTTTCATGATGTCCTTGTTTGTTGCAGTTGAAGCAATATCCTTTGTATTTTTTCTTTAGGTTCTAGTTGACAGTTTTTCTCCTGCAAACATTTGCTGTATGACCCAATTTTTCACAATTATGGAAAGTAGGTTTTGTAGTACTTACTTATTTTCATTCCTTTGCTCACCACTTCTAGTAGATTCTCCTTCCTCAGTATTAGTGTATCTCAATCTAGTAGTATCATTATTAGGTCTTGGTGATTCAATCAATTTCTCAAAGTATTTTATTGCTTTAGTTGTCTCACATAGAAATACTGATTGTACTTCTTGTTCTCTTTTGACAATTCTAACTTCTTTAGTTAGGGCACCATTCTTTTCCATTAGATCTGCAACTACTGCATCAATTTTTTTTGAGTTTCCATCCTAAAAAAATCTAGTAATGTCTTCTTCTTGGTATTGAGTTTCATTTCACTGAATAGCTAAATCATTTCTTCTCTTCAATGAACATTTTAATTCATCTCTTTCCTCCTTGAGTTGATGTACGACAAGTTGTATTTCAATCTACTGGTTCTCAATAGCCTTCCCAATTTTAGACTTCATCTTCAAGATCTTACCTCCAAAGTTGTAAAACTTTCATTTCTAGAGAACAAGGCTCTGATACCAATTGTTGAAAATAGCAATGGGAAAATAAGTTCTGTGGGGGGTGAATTAGCTCTTAAAACTTTTGCCTCTTAAAACATATCACCAATACCCATCTCATAACTTAACATGTAAACTAAAATAACATAACATGCATCACATCCATACCATAAAGTAAATAACACATAATACAATGAATTTACTACCCAAAAACCCTCCAATGAAAAGGTAAAACGAGGGTGGAGATGAAACCCACAAATCTTTAGTACCATAGTTGTAAAGTATGGCCAATTATAGCTATAATGTGTTTGATCATAATCTATGATCTACCATGTGAGAGGTCTTCCCTATTAAAGGCTTACAAAGACTATTAGGTCTCACCTTGTTAGAGGATTTAAACTTACAATAAAGCAAGCACTTCGTTAAGAAATTTACAACACCCTGTTAGGACTACTCAATTAAGAGATTTTCTTTGTATCACCTATTATAATGATTCATTACCATGATCCTTTTGTTAACACCTTTCTGCTTGATGTCAGATCTTCTCCTTACTATTAAAACCTTGATCCTCCTAATCAAATATGTCTCCTTTGTCCTTTTACTTCTTTACTCTCTTCTTCTCAAACTGATTCTATAATGCATAACTTTGTTATAGCCATATCAACCACCATGAATTCCCTTTAAACTCTTAACATTTGTCTCCTCACACACACACACAAAACTTCTTAGGGTTTAGCCTTCTTAAATAAATATTGGTGGTGATGGATTAGGTAAGAATTAATGGTTGAGGTTGATCTTTATTGTTGTCTAAAGCTTCCCTTAATTTGATTCGTTTCATGTATTGCATAGGGTTTTATAATATGGCTCCATACTTATCTCTCATAATCGTAAAATATGATTATGTCAGCCCAAAAGTGGTTTAGATAGAAGTTTATGCCATTACAAACATCTATGTCATAAATTGTTCACTCGGAATCCAAAGGCTCTAATGTCTGGCCTTCATTGTGCTCTTAATGTTGTAACTCAACTTCTGAATAGCTTAACACACTCTATTTTCTTGGCACCAAAATCACTCAGCACATACTATTTACTTGGCTCCCTCTATTGGCTTGGCACTTGAATGACTTGGTACACATTGACTACTCAACACCTACTAGTGCTCGGTACTAACTATTATATTACTCGGCATGCACTTTACTTTGTTGAACAGTGACTAAGTGTTTTGTCAAGACTTTTTCAAAACCAATCTAAGGTTTACATTCATTTGATTTTTCTTTTCTTTCTATTTCATTGTGAAAATAAATCATTAAATAATAAATATGATAAGAATTTAGATCTAATGGAAAAGAAAAATCATTCTTATTGCCTTTTGTTCAAAGAACTTCAAATTTTAACACTAGATCCACCAAAAAATATCTTTCTTAAAAAAAATTTAAAGTCAAAATCTTTTCACACATATTTTTTTATAAAGTTAGATTATGTAAATTTTTCCCTTTCATCAATATTTTCTCTCATTTCCCTTTTCTTTCTATTTCATCATGAAGAAAAATTATTAAAATTCAAAATTGACATTAAATCCAAAAGAAAGTTCATTCTATTTTCCTTTCACTCAAAACCTTCAAGTTTAAGCATCGAAGGATTTGAGTGAGGCCTCGCCCCGACCCATCGTAGCATAGTGATACATTACCCTTATTTTGTTATTCACGACTCGAGATGTCGAGACATTATCTGATGCTTAGAACATATTTTATTATTTCATGTTGTGTGATGTTATTTCCAGATATATTTGATGATTGTCATTTAATGTTCATGTATATGTATGTTGACGAAATCAGTAGATGTAGGATTGAGATTTGATTTAAGATATTTCAAATGGTTAAGAATTATGAAGGGAGAAGAAACTTTATTAATGTATGTTTTAAATTATGAAAATTTCTGATACATATACGTTTATATACATGTGATTTTACGGGACTACTAATGTGTGCAATGAGTGTGCAGATATTTAGCTGAGAAACCCTACGGAGGAACAAAACTGATCTCCATGTGCTAAAATTTGGAAACCCTATTGTTCGTAATTATGTTCTTTCAGTGTCGCTTGACACTCGTAAAATGTTTATGTGCTTAATTTGCTAGTTAGAGTTGTTAGATGGACCTATTTTATTCCTAGATTTTATTTTGTCTCTAAACCTCTTTCCTAAGGCTTTTAACATGTTTTTATTCTAACCAAAGGGTATGGGTATGGGTTAGGGGTCTTTTCCAACCCCTAAGCCCCTTTTTTTGACTTTTGAGGTCACACAAAAGTCCCCTTTTTGCCTTTGTGCGAAAATTGCAAGTGGTTGTCATGAGTTGCCTTACCCCACCTTCTTTTAGGGTTTAACCTTGGTGTAGGTAGAGTTAGGAGTTTCTAGTGTGGCTAGTGGTTGGAGATAGTTATTGCTTCCTTTTGGGTGGTTGAGTTGGGGGCTTATTTAGAGGCCTTCCTTGGTCTAGTGGTGGGGGTTGCCCAATCTCTACATTTAGAGGAGATTTCTTGAAGCTTGAAGGAAGGAGGGATACTCTACTCAAATTGGTTCATTGCCATTACCTCTTTGTGAAGGTAGGAAACTCCCATCTCCCTTATTCAGTTTTTATGTTTTGTTTCATGTTCTTGTTACCTTGTTGTTGTTTTACTGTTGTATGGTTGTGGGTATGTTGGGAAGATTTGTAAACCTTGTTATTTTGGTTGTTTTCCTTTCTTGTTTATGTTTGCAATTTTGAGTTTCCTTGCATGGGTGTTTTGGTATTACTCACCCTAGGAGAGGGCAGAAGTGACCAATTTTGGGAGAGGTCTGTTTAGTTGGACTCCAACCTGTGTAGAGTTTCTTCTCAGGATGAGAAGAGGGATAAAGGGTAGGGTGTTATGGGCCCCTACCCGTTAGCACAAACCTGGTATGAGTATGGCAAGTTTAAATGGAAGAACGGAAGTTCTTGGTTATTGGCCCCGATTGGGCATCTGAATTGGTGTTATGCTTGACTTCTCCAGTTGGAAGAATCCACCTCTCCCTAGTCTTGATTCACTGTGAATCTTATTGTGTAAACCATGTATGATTATGCATGCTTGATGTTCTTTTGGTTCTACTTGGTTGTCACCCGATCAGTTATTGGTTTCCTCCATGGTTCTTGAAATGAGATTCAGAAGACATTACAAACTCCTTGATTATGATCATGAAGAAAATTTGATAAAATTATTGAAAATTGGGATTGAGATCCTATTGTAAATTGTATTTTTTTTAACCTTATTATATATGGCAACGAAGCCGGGTTTTCTTCCTGATTCTTTCCCAGCTGAGCCTTGAATTAGGTTGATAATAAAATAAGTGATTGAGTAAATTTACTTCTCTTAAAATTTTCATATTCTATGTTGTCATATGAATGTGTATCAAAGATAAGATGCAACAATGATGTTCAATTATACATGATTCAATTTGTGATGTGTGGTGATGCCTCTATTCATATGGACTGGAGAGAGAGATGTTGCTAATCCATGTAAATGTATGGTGTCTTTATCAAGTTTGAAATGATTTAGTTCATGGTTGATTGTGTTGAAAATAAATTTGCAAGAACATGTAGGAAGAATTATGTCAAGAGATCCAAGCTAAAATTGAAACATGATAGAGAAATAACTTTGTGTATTTTGATACTCTCTTCAAAAGGAATGGAGCATTATCATTTTGATCTCTTATTTTCTCAATTGCCTTAAGACTAGTTTAGTCATTATGTTGTTCCAATGTTGATCCATCAGTTTTATTAGATAGTTAAATGAATACGTAGATGGTTATTTCATGTAATGTGGTTTCATTGAAATGCATGGCCATTTGAGGTTCATGGAAATAATAAACTAGAAATTTATAAGAGAATGCATACACCTATTGTGGTAATATAGTTGCAAAAGAAAAATATACATTGAGTTTCAAGAGAGAGAGAGAGAGAGAGAGAGAGTAGACAAATTATCAAATAATCCACCTACATGATGCTGGAGTTTGTATGAGAGAATGTGATAATCCTTGTTTTGTAACTGAGAATATTCTAAGAATCTATTAGTGTTTAAAATTAGAAATAAAACAATATATATATAAATGATATCTAATAAAATGCATAAGTTATTAAACCTTTATAACTTTAATATTCTAAATATCATTTCTTACCATAAAAACTTTATGTCATCAATGTCCAACTTTCTCTCCTTGGGCGTCAGTCTTAGAAATGCATATTTTAAAGGGTTTTCTTTTAAAAAAATGGATTGCAAGTCTTGGGTCATCACATGGGATGACGTCATTCTGACCCTTGTCCCATCCCTCCCCCTCATCATTTGGAAATGGACGCATGTGTTGGGGAAAAGCATTTAAATTTATTTGATTTAACATGCTAGCAAGCAGATTTCTTGCTTATGTCCAACCTTGAGTTTTGTTGTAGCGCTGACCTCCCACTTGGGCCAGACTCATCCCTGGGGACAGTACGTGCCGAGTCAGACTCGGGCAGCGCGCAGCTTGGGGATGTGGGGGCCTCGTGGGGTGGGGCAGGCCTAGGAGTAGGGTGGGCTTAGGGGGTTGGTAGAGTCAGTAGGTGTGTAGGGGGGGAGCTTAGAATAGGGGGCTAGTTGTAGGTAGTTTCTCATTTAAGTTTTCTTTTAGTTTGTAATTAGTATGATTAGTTAGTTTATTAATTATTTTAAGTTGTGTTTTATTAAAATGTTATTAAATATGTTAGAGTGTTAAGAGTTTAGTTAAGTTGTAGTTAGATTAGGAGATAGTGTTTAGTTAGTTTTAAACTTTAAGTTTAGTCTTAGATTAGTTAGTTATTTAATTATTTGATCTTAGTTTCTTTATTAATGTTATTTTTATATATATATATATCTAGTTAGTTTAAAATGAAACTTTAAATTGTTAAAGAATAATTAGTTGAATTAATAAAGTTTATCTCATGTTTGATTAAGGACTTTTGTTGTAATTGTTAATATTTTTTTTGTTACTTAGTTATGTTTAAATACTAATTTAGCTAGTTTTAATTTAAATGTACTCTAATTGTTTTAACCATTAAGTAGATTAAAGTTATCGATTAATTGGCTATTTAAATAAATTTTAAGGTAGTTTTGATTGATTTGTTATTGCAAGAAATTTTAGATCCGAATTCATGTACATTGTTATTTAAGTAAGTTTTATTCCATATCTTTATAAGTTAATGAAATATCATAATTTTATCGATATTAATCTAATAACGCAAGCTTCAAAATTCTTAATGATGTTATCATCCTTATGTTTAAAACCTCAGGATTGTAATGTAAAGAACCTATACTAAAGCTTCTATTATCAATCATTTCAAACCTAGGGCATGTTTAATTATTAATTCAAAAAAAAATTGTGTGTGTTTTTGCCTTCAAAGTTTTGGGCATGACAATTTGAACATCAATAATACTAGAATGTTCTGAATAAATTGGATAAGGTATTGAATAAGGATTTAAAGAGTGGTAAGTATAAGCACTGAAGGATTTGACAAGTAGTAATATATTGGATAAGATATTGAATTCTTTGAAGGATTTGGAGATTAGTAATACTAGAAATGATAAAATTTTACAAATTACAAACCTCAATTCAATATAAATTTTAACAACCAAAATAGGTTGTAAAGTATTCCTTACAACATCTAATAGAAAGATGGGAAACCCATCCAGACCCCTACAAAGAATACAAATGAGAAAGTTACCCCTAATCCTTTGTAGAGGAATCTTGTGAATGTTAATGAGAACTCTTCATGTTCTATAGCATGCCAATCACTTCACATACCAAAGTATTGTGCAGTTTCACAATCCATGTCTCCAACCCAAGATGAGGAAGACCCTAATTATACATGTGCACAAAATGAAAATGATGACATAGGGTTCAACATGGCTAGATCCATCTTTAAATATAGTAATGATTCTAACCAAGAGTCACCTAAGATTGATGTCTACTTGCAGAGAGAGAACAATGAGTTATACCATCAGTAAGTATTTTTTGATGAAGAGGATATGGATAAAAGAAGTTGTAACATGACACAAGGTCCTAGTTTTGTTGAAATGAGAAGACCTTGTGAAGAAGAGATATCTAGCATCACTGCAAACATGGTGGCTCAAGTCAAAAGCGCTTATAACTTGAGAAACATGACAATTGGTGAAGTGAATGACAAACTTGCCAACATTTTTGTCAAGGGACAAATTAATAAAACTCTCATTGTAAACATGCCTAAGGATAGTTTTTTTGTTAGGGTCAAAGAAGTAAAAGGAAGGAAATGGGAACCCAAGAAGGTCAAAGTAGTTAATCTTGTAGTAGTATAAGATGTTAAAAAGATGAAGGAAAGTGGCAATCTAGTATCCCAGATTCTTAAGGTTGAGAATATTAAGGTTACTACTCCACAGAAGGGAATTGATGGTGAAAAGGACAAACCAAATATGGATATTGAATTACTTTCTTATACTCCTATGGATATGATCAATTTACTTTCCCAAATTATTGTGAAGGTTCCTTTGTTAGAAATGCTAAGTATTGATGAGCATAAGAATAAGGCTTTGGCTTGGGTAGGGAGAGCTTCTACTAATAGCATCCCTTTTGATATATGCCTATTCCAAAATGAACAAATGAGCCTAGGAAATCTCAAGAGTTAGAAGGGATAACGTCTCAAATTACACAGATTTACCTAGACAATAACATCACAACATAACTTGGTAATATTAATCCCTTTTTCCTTAGCATAATTATAAATGGAAGAGTAATAAATATTTGCATGATGAACTTCAATGCTTCTAATACCATGATGCCTATTAAGGTAATGCAATCTTTAGAACTAAAAGTTGATACTACTTAGGGTAGATGTTATGCCCAAGATTCTAGGGAAGAACCCGTTATTGGAACCATCAATTCTTTACCATATAAATTGGTGTCCTACCTTGAGAAGGATTTGACTATGAGTGTTCTTGTGTTGAAATTCCTCCATATTATGAGATGTTATTGTTAAGGAAGTGGTGTAAAACTACGGGGGGTAGCTTATAATGTGATTTATCACTTTCTATCTTTCACATCGATTACAAGTCTATGATGACAGAGACAACCAAGAGTATCTCATGTGATAAAATAAAGTGCAAATAATGAGATGACTTGTTTTATGGGTAGTGACATAAATGCTTTTAGAGAAGAGATCTAGAAAAGGAGATTGTGCTTGATTGTGTAGAAGAAGAGGTCACATCTCCAAAAGGTGACTTATTGACCATGTATTTTGATGATGCCAATTCAAAAGAAGGCTCAAGTGTCAAGGTATTGTTGATCTTTCACGATGACAACACATAAGTTTTCTTTCACATTGAGTTCAATTGCACCATTAACATAAGTAAATATAAGAATGTATTGCTTGGGTTAAAACTTGCATTAAAACATGGTATAAAATGCTTGCATGTTATTGGAGATTCAAAGGTTGTTGTTTCTCAGATTAGGTCCACTTATCCTTCAATGAAGAAAAGGGTGAAGCAATACAACAATGTAGTATGGGACTTGATTGAAAGCTTTGATGGTTTTGGAAGTAGCAAAATGGATAGGGGAAACACCAAGTTGGTTGACAAATTGGTCAATATTACATTAAGAGAAAATGAACATTTTCATGTATTTCAAAGGTTGAAGTGAAGACAAGACCTCAATCCCTAACAAAATTGAAAACTAGCAAGTTTTTGAAGATGACCAAGACATCTTTAGGTTCTTGACCCATGAAGACCAATATTATGGTCAAAAGTTTTTAGATTGTTGTGACTGCTCAAGGAAGTATTATACATACTCCATAATTCCTTGACAAGGTTTGGGGTTGGGCTAGGCCCTTAGAGAATTTTTTTTGGGACTGCTATATTGACATTTTATGGGTAACATGTTGTAACTAATTTAAACCTAAAATAGAAAAAAAAATTGTACAAAAGGGCTTAGGGTTAGGGATTTGTTTCTATGATGTAATGCAAAAATTACTTCTTGTAGAAGTTTTGAGTTGTAAGGGATTACAGATTGTAATCAACTTGTAATAACTTGATCATAATAATATTGGACTTTTTGTTTGATGGCTGTAGCCTAGGAATTGGGTGAACCATGTTAAATCTTAGTGTCTTGTGTTCTCTTATGTGCGATCTATTATTTTTTATTATTGTTTATATTTGCATGTAATTGTTATTTTTATTTGTGGTTTTATCCTAACAAGTGATATTAGAGTGAGGTTTTTTTTAGTTATCCTCTTTAGGAAAGTCTCATGGTTAAGTAGCAGTCTCATAGTTGAGTGAGAGCTATGACAAATGAGGGTAAGCTAAGGGTTGACAAGTTTAATGGGCAGTTATAGTTATTGAAGATGTAAATGAAAGACTATCTTTATCAGAAGGATTTATGGAAGCCATTGGAAGGAAAAAACAAAAATTGGGAATCTATAACAAATGACGACTAGGATCTTTTAGATAAGGCACTTGGAAGCATTTTTTATGCTTGGCACCATTGGTGGCATTTAATATTATGAAAGAAAAAATGACAGAAGAGTTGATGGAAACCCTTGCAAAATTGTATGAAAAGCCCTCCACTTCAAACAATGTATTCTCATGAAGCATTTATTTAATATGAAGATGGCAAGAGGTGGATCTATTGAAAATCATTTAAATGAGTTTAATATTGTTACTAGTTAGTTATCTGTTGTAGGTATTAATTTTGATGAAGAAATTAGGGCTCTCTTAATTTTGTGTTCTTTTCTTGAAAGTTGGAATGGCTTGGTAATGGATGTGAGTAATTCCATTTCTGAATCTAATACTCTAAAATATGATGTTGTGATCGGTGTTATTATGACTAAAAAAATTTGTAGGAAAATTTGAGGTGGATCTACATCTAAAAGTGATTTGAATGCACAAAGTCAAGGAAGAACAACTGAGAGAGGAAGTAATTTTAGAAATAATGGGAAATCAAGAGGAAAGTGAAAAGGGAAGAGGTCTCAATCGAGATGACCAAGCGACTATTGGTACTGTGGAAAATCAGGGCATAAGAAGAAAGATTGTTGGACTCAAAAGAAAAATGAAGGGGAAAAGCAAGATGGAGACAAGGAGGAAAATGTGGTAAGTAAAAAATTTGAAGAGGATGCTTTGTTTTTGAGGATGCTTTGTTTTTGTCTTTAGAAAGTGTTGATGATTCATGGGTTTTAGATTCTAGTGCTTTATTTCATGCTACACCTCATAGAGGTTATTTCATCGATTATGTCTAAGGGGATTTTGGACTTTTTTATTTGGGAAATAATGAACCCTATTAGATTATTGGACATGGAAAATTTAAGATTAAGTTGTAGAATAGGAATCATTGGTTACTACATGAGGTAATACATGTTCCAAGGTTGAGTAGGAACTTAATTTCAGTAGGGCAACTCGGTGATGAGGGTCGTGTAGTTACTTTTAATGATAAAAATTGGGAGGTGTCAAAAGGTTCTCTTGTAGTAGTAAAAGCTATAAAAGTAGGCACCTTATATCTTTGTATAGGTCATATTGTTCCTTCTACATTAATTATTTTAGAGAAAAAATAATGTTTAGGAACAATTGTAGTTGATTAGGGAGGACAAATAGCTACCATAGATTTTGATATAGTGTTGTGGCACAACAGACTTGGGCACATGAGTGAGAAAGTTATGAAAGTACTTCATTCAAAGAAAGTTTTACCAGGTTTGAAATGTGTCAATATGAATTTCTATGAAATTTGTGTGTATGGAAAACAAAAGAGAGTGAGTTTTGTGAAGACTAGGAAGAAAAATAAAAGTGAGAAATTAGAGCTTGTGCATACAAATGTATGGGGACCAAGTCAAGTATCTTCCCTTGGTGGCTCTCATTATTATGTTGCATTTATTGATGATGCAACTAGAAAAGTATGGGTTTATTTTCTTAGACAAAAATTTGATGTATTTCAAACTTTAAAAAAATGGAAATGCTTGGTTGAAAATGAGACTGGTAGGAAATTAAAATATCTCAAATCTTATAATGGTGGTGAGTATTGCAGTCATGAATTTGAAGATTATTGCTTCACTAATAGTATTTGTAGATAGAAAATTATTCCAAGGACTCCATAAGAAAATGGAGTGGCTAAATGCATGAATAGGACTATAATGGAGCATACAAGGAGCATGAGGTTGCATGCTAGGTTGCCCTTAAATATGTGGGTAGAGGCTATTAATACTATTGTCTATTTGATTAATAGAGGCCCCTCTACTCCTTTGGGTTGTGGTATTGTAGAGGAAGCATGGACTAGTAAGAAGGTGAGTTATTATTTTCTCAAGACCTTTGGTTGGGAAGCATTTGCTCATATAGATTCTAAAAATAGAACCAAGCTAGAAGTTAAGTCAAAGAAATGTGTATTGTTGGATATGGCATTGATGAATTTGGTTATAGGGTTTGGGATTTTGAAAATTGTAAAATTGTAAGAAGTAGGGATGTTACATTCAATGAGAAAATGTTGTACAAAGATCTGTTATAGCAACAGGAGAAGAAAGAAGATGATTATGTAGTGTTGGATGATACTCCAAAAGATGATGTTCCAAAAATTCCTTATAATGTGCAACAACTGCAACAACAAATAAAACACACACTAGTGAATGTTAAATGATCAACAAGGCTAAGTAGACCTCCAAAAAGTTTTTCTCCCTCTTTATATTCTATTTTACTATCAGATGCTAGTGAACTTGAATGTTATCATGAAGCTATGTAGGTAGATAATAAGATTTAGTGGGAGTCTGCAATAAAAAATGAAATTGAGTTTTTGTTGAAAAATAAGACATGGGATTTATGCAAGTTTCTTGCATGTAAAAGGGCTTTATAGAATAAGTGGGTTTACACATTGAAAGAAGAGGATGGAGGTAAGAAAAGATTTAAAGCCAAGTTAGTTGTAAAAGGATTTGCATAGAAAAAAAGCGTTGATTTTGATGAGATATTCTCTCATATTATTAAAATGATTGCTATCCATAATATTTTAAGTATTGTAACTATTGAAAATTTTCATTTGGAGTAGCTTGATGTTAGAACAACCTTCCTTCATGATGATTTGGATGTGTGTGTGTGTGGCTCAGCCATAGGGATTTGAGGTCAAAGGTAATGAGAACTTAGTGTGCAGATTGAAGAAAAGTTTATATGGCTTGACATAAGCACCTCGACAATAGTATATAAAATTTGACAATTTTATGCATGAGCATAGATATAGTAGGTGTCATTCAGATCATTGTGTTTATTTTAAGAGGTTGGATTATGTAAGATACATTATTTTATGTTTATATGTTGATGATATGCTTGTAGCTAGGTCTAACATGGATCACATTAAGGGGTTGAAATGCTAGTTAGCAAATGCATTTTCTATGAAGGATTTAAGAGTAGCAAAAAAAATCCTTGGTATGAAGATGTGTAGAGATAGGAAGAACAGGAAATTGACTTTATCTCAGGATGATTATATTGCAAAGGTATTGCAATGTTTCTCTATGGAGAATGCTAAAGTTTTCAACACACCTTTACCTAGTTATTTGAAGTTGACTAAAGAGATGTGTCCCAAGACACAAGAAGAAGAGGATAAGATGTCTAAGGTATCTTATGATTTAGCTATAGGAAGCTTGATGTATGATATGGTATGTACAAGGCTAGATATTATACATGCAGTGAAAGTTGTTGGTATATGAGTCATCTGGGAACTGAGAATTGGAATGCAATCAAATGGATTCTCAGATATTTGGGAGGAACATCCAGTAAGTGTTTACACTTTGGGGGATCAACTACTAATTTATAGGGATATGTTGACTTAGATTAGGCAGGGGATATTGATACTACGTGGAGTGCTACAAGTTATGTATTTATTTTTGGTGAGGCAATAGTGAGTTGGGTTTTTAGATTATAGAAGGTGAATGTTTTATCCACTACAAAGGCAAATTATGTTGCTACTACCAAGGCAAACAAGAAGTTGATATGGCTTCAGTTCTTTTTGGATAAATTGGGACACCCATAGAGGGATAATTATTTGTTTATAGATAGTCAGAGTTCTATTCATCTTGCAAAGAATTTAGCTCTACATTCAAAGACAAAACACATTTAGTTATGGTACCATTTCATTCAATTAGTTTTGGATGATGGATAGTTAAAGATGGATAAGATACATATAGATGACAATCCAACTAATATGTTTACAAAGGTAGTAACAAGGGAGAAGCTAAACTCCTCTTTAGCTTTGTTTGGTCTTCTAGACTAAATATGAATAAAAGAACAATAGAGTCCAGGGTGGTTTGATCCAGTGGGAGCCTCATGGAGTAGCTGCATAGCTACAAGATCAGTCTCCAAGTGGGAGATTGTTGTTTAGTGTAGAGCCTGATCAATTCCCAAGTGAGAGATTGTTAGATTGTGGTGAATAATCAAGGAAGTACTATACATACTCCATACTTCCTCTCTGGGGTTTGGAGCTGGACTGAGCCTCGAGCAGGGGTTTGAGGGCAGCAACCCCTAATACAACTAGGGCCATTAGGCCATGATTGTTGAGGGTTTAGGGGTGGATCCCCTGAGAAAGGTTTTTGGAGCTACTATATCGACATTTTATGACTGACATGTTGTAACTCATTTTAACCCTAAAGAAGAAAAAACACTTGTATAAAAGGGCTTAGGGTTAGGGATTGTTTCATAAGGCATGATGAAAATTTTTCTTCTTGTAGTGGTTTTGAGTTGTAAGGAATTACAAATTATAATAAGGTTGTAATCACTAAATTATAATAATATTGGACTTACTATTTGGTTGACATATCCTAGGGATTGGGTGAACCAAGTTAAATCTTGGTGTCTTGTGTTCTCTTCTCTACAATCTATTATTTTCTATTATTGTTTATATTTTCATGTAATTATTATTTTTATCTGTGGTTTTATCCTAACAAACGCTTGATTGTAGTCCATTTCTTGAGAATGTGGATGGTAAAGAAACCTTTTTTCGAATGAGGTTGTATAGTTGAAAATGAATAAGGTTCCCAAAGGGTTGGTGGTATTGAAGAATATTTTTGACAATCAACATAGAACACACTTTGATACAAAAGACATCGATCCTAATGACCTTGAAGAGATAAACTTGGGTACTCAAGATACTCCCAAGAAGGTACACATTGGAAAAAACGATGTTTCCCAAAGTGAGGAAGACACTAATTGATCTCTTTAGAAAACATAGACATATTTTTGCATGGTCCTATGATGATCTTAAAGCATACAAAGAATATGTATTTAAACATGTCATTCCTCTAGAGGATAATAAAAATCAATTCAGACAAAAATATAAGCCCATAAATCTAACTCTTGCACCAAAGATGCAAGAGTAACTAATGAAATTGATCTGGTACAGGGATCATAAAGCCCATTAGACTCTCTTTATGGGTGTCTAATTTGGTTCCTATTAGAAGAAAAAATGAAGATATCAGGTTATGTATAGACTTCAGAAATATGATCATTCTTCCTTGAAGGACAATTATGGATTGCCTAACATTGAGGTGATACTACTAAAATTTACAAGTTCTAAACTGATGTCCATGATGGATGAGTTCTCAAATTATAATTAGGTAATGGTAAAGGAATCATAGAAATAGAAGATTACTTTCACCACACCTTGGGGTACCTATGTATATGTTAGGATTTTGTTTGGGTTGAAAAATATTGGGGTAACATTTCAAATGACCGTGGATGTTGCATTTGAAAATTTAGTTGATAATTTTTTGGTGATCAATTAGGATGACCCTTACTACCTATTCCAAGAAGGAGGAGGGTCACTATCAACATTTAGAAAAGATCTTTTCAAGAGCCCTCACATATGGTGTTTCCTTAAACCTTAGAAAGTGTGCCTTTGGAGTAACTAAGGGGAGGTTATTAGGTCACCTTGTTTCAAAGGATGGAGTAAGAATTGACCCTAAGAGAGCTACATCCATTGATAATATCATGTGGCTATAAATGTCTAAGATATCTAGTCATACTTTGGCCAAGTTAATTTTCTTAGGAGATTTGTAACAAACTTGTTTAATATAAGTAGACCTATCTCCAAGATGTTTAAGAAGGGTATTGAGATTAAATGGGATGGTGAGCCATCAATCTCATTTTAGGAAATTAATACATCAATCAAGGAAGCACTTGTCCTAAAGGTTCCTACCTACTCAAAGATAGTGCACATTTTTTCCTTTGCTTCATTTCACATTGTTGTTGTGGTGTTTTTGTAGAAAATTATGAGGAGTTTGAAGAACCCATAGAATTCTTTAGTAAATCCTTCCAAGCTGCTAAATTAAGGTATGCAATAAATGAGAAGTAGGCCTATGCATCAATAAAAGCAATTAAGGCTTCCAAAAGTTATCTAATGGGCACAACTATTGTTTATTATGTTCCTAGTGCTATTGTAAAATACATCTTCACTCAAAAAGGTGTTTGGTAGAAGATGTAGATGGCTCAATAGGATCCAAGAGTTTAACATTCATATCTAGATCACCAAATTGGTTAGAGGACGAGGGATTTCTAAGCTTATGGTTGAGGCTAATTTGGATGTGAACCGAATAAACCAATTAGACGAAGAGTATAAAACCTACTTGTGTGATATGGATGGATGCAAATAGTATGATGATATTATATACTATTTGTGAAAGATGAAATCCCCACCTAAAATTATTGATAGTGCCAAAGTGATTTTATGCTTTGTGTCATTATGTATGTTATTGTCTTTGAAATTTATAGTGGAAACCTGTGGATGGTGTATTATTGAAGTGTGTAGATGAATCAAAGTATAAAAGATGAATAGAAGGGTCTATGGGGGTCACTACATGGAGAAATCCACCATTGGAGAAATCCACCACTCACAAGGTGACTAGGTTAGGTTTATGGTAGCCTACCTTGTTTAGAGATGCACACAAATTGGTAAGAAAGTGTGATGCTAGTTATAAATTATTTAGTAAGCTCAAATTTTTCTGGGTGACCTTCCATTGAAACATGTGAGGTTCAAGCACCTTTTCAATAATTGGGCATGGAATATATAGGAGTGATTTTTAATAGATCTAGTAGTGGGTATTCTTGGATTTTAGTAGTAATAGATTATTTCACAAAGTGGGTAGAAGAAATTTGCACTAGAAAGTCCACCAACAAGGTAGTCATGGATTTTATTTTAAATATCGTTATAACCTAGATTGGTTGTCTTGAAAGGAATGTCACTTACAATGCAATGTGCTTCAAATCTAAAGATTATCTTCATTTTTGTGATAAATATAGCATTAAGAGGTCTACATCTTTTCCTTATGATCTAAGTTAAGAATTTAGACAACAATATATGGCGTAGCAGTTGTGGTATAAGATAACCTATGACCCCTTTCAACACATTTCATGACAACATATGTCCCTAGGGGTCCAAGGACTATTGGAAATAAAAATGGGAAAGCAAGTTCTAAGAGGGGGGTGAATCAACACTAAAAACTTTTGCCTCTAAAACATATCACCAACATCCATCTCTTAACTTAACATGTAAACTAAAATAATATAACATGCATCACATCCATAACATAAAGTAAATAACACATGACACAATAAATTTTATTATCTAGAAACCCTCTAATGAGAAAGTAAAACTATGGTGGGGATGACACCCACACATATTCACTACTATAGTTGTAAAGTGTGGCCTATTATGGCTTCAATTTGTTTGATCATAATCTATGATCTACCTTGTGAGAGGTCTACCCTATTAAAGGCTTAAAAAGACCATTAGGTCTCACCTTATTAGAGTATTTAAACTTACAATAAAAAAAGCACTCAGTTACATGATTTACAACATCGTGTTAGGACTATTTAGTTAAGATACCTATTAGAATGATTCAACACCATGATCCTTCAGTTATCACCTTTTTGCTTGATGTCAGATCTTCTCCTTGTTGTTTAAACATTGATCCTCTTGATTAGATATGTGTCCTTTTTCCTTTTACTTCTTTACTCTTTTCTTCTCAAAATAATTTTGCAATGCATCTCTCTATTATAACCATCTAAGCCACCATGAATTCCCTTTAAACTCTTTCCATTCATCTCCTCGCACTCACTAAACTTATTAGGGTTTATCCTAATTTTATAAACATTGGTGGTGATGGATTAAGTAAGAATCAATGGCTAAGGTTGATCCTTATTTCTACCTAATGCTTCCCTCAATTTGATTGATTGCATGTATTGCATAGGGATTCATACTATGACTCCATACTTATCTTCTACAATCAAAAAATATGATTATGTCAGCCCAAAAAGTGGTTTTTGTAGAAGTTTGTGCCATTAAAAACATCTATGTCATAAACTATTCACTCGACATCCAAAGGTTTGGATGCTCAGCCTCCACTATGTTCTTAATGTTGTAACTCAACTTTTGAATAGCTCAGCACACTCTATTTTCTTGGCACCAAAATCACTCAGCACATATTATTTTCTTGGCTCCCTCTATTGGCTTGGCACACATTGACTACTCAACACATACTAGTGCTCAACATTAACTATCATATAGCTCAACATGTACTATTTCACCAATTATGCTCAACAATCTTTGATCTTTGCTAACTAATGACCAAGTGTTTTGTTACTGCCTTGTCAAAACCAACATGAGATTAACAGTCTCCCCCTTTGACATGAGTGAATTTTTTTTTTCATGAAATATATATTCTTATCTAATGCATACGTCAGATAATGTTTCTTTTTTAATTGACTTCAATATAAAACTTCAAAATTTCAAAATTTGTAAAATTGTTGTATATCCTTCATACCGTATTACTCCATTACTCTCCTTGAGTAAAATGCTTCATTTCTATTTCTAAATTCATTACTCCTACTGAGTAGATATTCAAAACTTCATATCCCAAAAACTTCATAATCCCCCTTTTTTGACACTTATGTCATTCGGGTTGTACACTGATAGTGTGTTTATCTAGGAATGGTTTGTGGAGATCCATGATAATCTTCAACATTGCATCCCATTTATCACATGCTACATCAAATGAATGAATCTATAGTTCAAGTTTAGCAACGAGGTCAACTAAACCTTCATGAGTATAAAGTTGAGAATCTTACTTTATCAAAGTATCAACAAAGGATATTTTCTTGTATAACACTTCCATGTGAGGTGTTAACATTGATTGTATGCTGATCACAGTAGATTTGATATTAGCATTTTTTGCTTGTAACTTGACAATCCTACTCTGAGTCATTAGTAACCTCTAAAAGTTTATCTGACTATTACCAAGAGATACTTTTAAAGTACTACTTATGAATTGTAGATTTTTTTGTAGCTGGTCAATAGCCTATTAATTTTCTTTAGTAAATAGATCAACATTACATAGCTTTATGTAGAGAGTGAAAATGTTCTCTAACTAATTAACCATACTTTCCATTTTGGTTGCAAGACTAGCCTATCTTAGTGCCATAGCAATAGATAATCTTCTCTAAAACCTTTGCATGAAACTTTGCTTTTGACCATTCTAATAATTTGACATTAGAATCTAGGTCTTCATCCTTTACTTTGTTCACAATAGCGACAAGTTTCTCTAATATACACTTTATCTTCATTCATTTCTGGGAGATTGAAAGAATCAAATAATATGTCTTTGATCTCATGCAAAACTTGATTTTTCTTATGTTCTCTCCTTAAGATTTCTTGCCTCCTTTTCCTCTATAGAAAATCTTGAAGAATTCTCATCTCCTCAATTGTGATTGTGTTCAGATCAAACTTTGGTAACTCAATCACTTCATCTAATTTTACATCCTCATATGATGTAACTTCAACACTCTTGGGTGTGCTAGAACTCATCCTTGAGATTTGTAATGGTGTGAAATTTGTACTTGGCCTCTGAAGAGTGTGACTATTGAGAGGAGATGTAGAAACTAACATTATAACCATAGTCTGTATTGCAATTTGTTTCTCAAGCTTGGTAGTCAACTTGAACTCTTTAGTCTTGTCTCCTTCCTTTTGGACGTACCTCATGATGGTGGTATAGGTAGAAGACTTTCTTCTTGACCCTTATGAAGTTTAGTTCTATCCTTCTCAATAGTTACTACAACTTGTAAACCTAAACTATCTAGGCTTGGCACTAATTAAAGTAGCTATTATTTGTGCTTCTACCTCTTTCATCTAAATGACAATTGTCGGCATAACAGATGGTGTCTCAGTTGTAACAACTTAATGTTCAAGATTTACACTTTGATCTCTTTTAGGATCCTATAATTCCTTTTCTTTATTCTAGATAGTTGATGGGGGCACATTTGATATATCTTTTTGTATCTCCCCTTTAGATGAAACTTTTTCATATTAAATTTCATCTACTCTCACCAATATAGGAATACTACATAATAGTTTTGTATCAATGGAGTCTTGTAGAATTTTCTTCATCTTCTATCAAAGGATTAATATTCTATGTTGTTGTATTAGGAACATCCTTGATGCTTGTTGAGTCCTATTAACTCTCTTGGTCATTATGTGGGGGATTGGCACTCAACATCTGTGTATCCTATACATCTTACTACGCTTCTTTAGCTATTTTCTCCTCTGTTGTTTCTTTATTACCCTCCACATTACCTTCTTTGACTGAATTCACCTCTTTGTCTATCTCTTCCACATTCTTCTCAGGTCTTTTCTCTTCTTTCTCACCTTTCTCTGTAATTGCTTGAGTGGATAAATCATATGTTGATTTATAATTTGATGTACTTTTAGTTACCACATCTTCTATATTCTTCTTCAAACTATGGAAAGGTCTATATGTGGGGGGAAATTTCCTTTTATGCTTCTCCATAGCTTTAGCAATAATATTTTTATCTAATTTAGGCATAACCTATGCAAGAGTAGTTTCCCTGATTTGTCTCTTAGTTTGTAAGTTGAATTGGCACTTTTTCTCAACTTTGTCATAATTTTTTTTGGGTAAAGAGTTGGCAATATCTAGTGGAGTGGTCTGAAAAGTAGCCATCATATCATACATGGCCTCTTCAACCTTATATTTATCAGCACTCCCTAGCTTATCAAAATCAACATGTGTAAAACTTGATGAATCTACATTAGTTTTAACATTTTCACACATGTCAATGCCAGAAGAGGGATTGTTTCTTACCACTTTGTATTGACTAAAGTCATTTGACTCAGTCTTCTCATCTGAATCCTTTTGAGGTGTGTACTTCTTTCTTAATCTCTTGGATGTCTTTGGAGCAAGTTGGCTCTACTTTGATGCAATGTTGGTTGTCTTTCCTTTAGCCTTATTCACTTCCCTAACCTATACAATGGTTTCCCTTGTGCTTGACATAGTTATAGGTATAGCTGGCTTTTTCTATGATTTCTTCACATACTTCTCAGGTTTTGCCATTGTTTGATTCTTTGCTTTCCTTTTCTTCTCATTTCCTTTAGGTGCTACCTTGAATTCTTCTTCTTTAGCACCTTCAACATCCTCACCTAGGCCTTGTGTGAGTTTTAATGTTTCTTGGGCTTGTTCTTCTTCTTCTTTAGCTTCATCTTCACCAAATCTCTTCTTTAGATTTTTAACAAGTTTGTTCTTCTTTCTCAAAATCGTAGATATTTTCAAGTAAATAGTTATTCTAGATTTGGCTTCATCATAGTTTCCAAAAGATGTAGCATCTTTATTAATTTCCTCTATGAGTAAGGTTGTGCTTGCTATAGAGATTTCATTCACATTGATATCATATGGAAAGGGTTTTAACCATCTGACCCTAGCTATGACTGCTTGCACATATGTATGATCTACATCAACTAGGAAACACACATCATTGTAATGTTATTCCACTAATGATACATGAATTCTTAATCTTTGTTTCATGGATTTCTTAAAATCTTCAAAATAACTTGTCATAATTGGCTCAAATTTATCTCCAACTTGCTCAATGAATTCTGAAATGTGTTTTATAATTGACCTTTTGGTCTTCCAAGTAACTTTGCCAAAGGTGGGGAAAGTGTTTTGCACAGAAAAATATGCAAACAATAAAAGAACCAAACTTGAAAGATGCACTTTTGGCCTTCCTAATAGATTCCAAGTATTCTAATAGCTATTGTAATTATAATTTGGAAAGGTCATAGGAATGATCCCTCTTTACAATTTTATAACCTAAGTCCATTGCCATACATGAAACACTATTCAGTTAGCTTGATTGAAAGAACTTATGGGAAATGACTCTAACTACGAAGGAAATAATGAGATCTAAAATAGTGTCTATTGACATGCCTCTCTTATTTGATACAACACCTATATTCTTCTCTATAACCTCCTTTGCATCACTCTACAAGCTCTTAGGTTGGTCAAGGGTAGGATACCCTATAATCCTATGCACAATCCTTTTAGAAATCTTGATTGGTCCACCCTCTATCCACATCTAGTTGTCATGTATACAAATTAGAACAATTTGAATCCATTAAATTTTAATTAGTTGTGGAAATTCTAGGGCATACATTAACCCTTAACCCTTTTTTCTCAACAATATGATTTTATTTCCTCAAAACTCCATTGACACATAGTTTATTGTATGTATCTCTAATCTCCATGTCTCCTACCTCTCCAATCTTTCCAATATAGCATCATCTCACATCTTGGATCATGAGAACCTTTTGTGGTATCATAGATAGTACACCAAATAGATCTCCCTTGTATGCAATCTCAAGAATTGCTCAAAATGGTGGTTTCCTAATATCATTTATTATCAACTAAATATTGAAAACCTCTTTTCCCTCTTTCCAAATGGTAGATGAGAACTAGCTACATTTTACTTTCCTAGGGTTTGTGATAAATGAAACAACATAAATCAACACAAATTGAATACCTCTTGAATTGATAGAATGGTGTCAGGTAGTAGTTATATCTGATTAACAAACACTTGAATCTTCTTTCACAATTTGCCTAAATGCTCTTCGTTCTCTTCAAACTCTAGTAAGTGCAAATGAGTCAAAAATTGACTATATAACCCTTCAAATTTGACATTAATTATTAGTGCTTGCATAGTTGTAAGCTTAGCAAATATAAGATTTTCAACACACTTGGCTAACATAGAATTCCCAGTATGCTTGGTATATATTGTGAGCTTGGTTCATACTAGCCTTGACTCCATCACTCAACAATAACTATAATTTCTTTCGTGCTCGGAAACAACATAGAAAATAATATACCTATAGAATAAATCTTACTCTTAACTTCTTCAATGCATCTTAATTCATGCATATTTATTCTTTTCAGACCTTAGATATTTCGAATTGATGCAAAATATAACTTTTTAATATCAGTTCCACACATACCTTTTATTTCCTAGTTGGGGGTGATGTGATCACCTAATCCATTGGATGAAGTGACCTCATCTAAACTTGGTGTACTACAATCTTCCTTCTTTCTCCATGTCTTTTTTATCTGCACCTTTAATTTCTCAACATTGGCCTTTTCTTTACCTTTACTAGTTTTATTGGTCAACGTTGGTGATCTAGTTGGATAGTTTCTATTGACATTTGAGATAGCTAAAGCATGTAGTCTCACTCAACTATCTATTGTAGTTGCCTCTAAAATGTGTCCTTATGCAATTTTTAAGGAACATTTCCATATTCTTGACAATATTGACAATTGTATCTTGTGTTGTAGTCCCAATCATAGGAGTTTCTATTTTGGTGTACCATTGTGTGCTTGTTTGATGTCCACTTGTTCTTAGATCTGCATTTGTATGCTTCGTGTCCATACTTCTAACAATTGTAACAACATCCCTCAATTCTTTGAGTGCTTATTGTTGAGATAATAGGTGTTGCACACATTGCATAATATTATTATATTCTATTATTTTATTTTATTATGTAACATTGCACCTAGGTAGATGTGCAACATGTAAAGATTCCTATGGGATATACATGATGAGTTGTATTGTAATAATGTGATAATATTTTATGTAATTATTTAATTTTGGAAAAAAGAATTAAATGCCCAATATTAAATGTGGTGTCAATGGGTTAGGTAGCAGATGATTTATGTAATACCACTTGGCAGTTTTTGGAGACTTTCTACTATATAAGGTGCCACAAGCGTAGTTGTAGATACAAGACAAAAAGAAAAAAAAGAAGGCAAAAAAGGCAAGAGTCAAGCAAGACAACACTTGGCAGGTTAGCCAAGGGAGCATTTGTGAAAGTTGGAAGCATGACATGGGATGTGTGGATTCATGCTTGTTCACATGGATTACTTGGTTGTGGCTATGACATTGAAGGATTCCATGGTTATATTGTAATGGTGTTTTTGCTAAATAATATATGGTGATTGATGCTTTTGGAGGCTAAGTTTTTCCCTCAATAAGTGTTTCCTAGGTTATATATTGTGTCACAATTTTTGTGGGTATATTTTCTATTCCCTTGCATGTGGATTTTTAATATTATATTTATTTTAGATCTATTATGGGTTATGTGGAAATGGTTATTCTTTGTTGCAAGTTTTATTACAAGTGGTATTAGAGCTATGGTTTTATTATTATTACCCTAGATTGAATCCATGGGAATGGATGAGAGGATAAAAGAAAAGGCAAGATATATGAGTTGTTTATTGCAGATTTGAGAGTTTTAGGTTTGTTGTTATGATGGGATATTGGTAGATTTTGGGCATGTGAAATTGTTCAACAAAATAGTTTTTCAGATGTTTCATTTAAATGAGGGTTTTAGGGGGATCTTACAGAAATGACCTCCTAGGTAAAACCAAATCTCACAATTGGATTCGGGTCAATGTTTCCATTAATTTAGATATAATATATGCCCTAGTTTGGCCATGTTTAGAAGAAATGAAAGAGTGTTTTAGTTTCAGCATGTGATGACCATGAAATTTAATCCCGTTGGAATTTTTGTCACAAAAATAAATCACAGTGAAAGTGGTAAAAATACTATCTAAATAAAATGACTATAACTTTCTCTCAAGATATCAAATTTTGGACTTCTTATAGGAGTTGGAAAGATAATTTGGAGTACTTTAACTTGGTGTAGGTTTGGTTTTGTGATTTTGACATTTTTTAGATTTTAAGAGCCCAAGAGTTAGATGTTGTTTATTGTGAGCACAAATTAGGGCATAACTTGGGCATATATAGTTAGATTTTGAAGTTTAAGTAGTCAATGGAAAGATCTAAGAGAGCTCTATACATTGGTTTAGATTTGGTGTAGATTTGGTATAATTTATTTAGTGATATATTGATCTGAATGGTTTATGATATATACTGACTATGGTAATATTGTGCATTTTATGACATCTTATATTTTTTGAGATTGGATTTGATGTCATTGTATACTCAATTCATATTTTAGATTGGTCTCATGATGATATGGTTATCAATATTTGATTTGGATATGTATGATGACTTGTTGGGTTTACAAGTTGTGCAGTGTTGTAAGTGGTCTATATTTACAAGTTGCATTTATGGCTTGGTTATAGGTTGTATTTTCCCATTAACCTTTCGTTATTGATGCATATTCATATTGATGGCTTAGATTTGTGTTTTCTATACTCTAAGTCACATAATTTTCTAATTTTTTCTTCATGTAGAAGGGATGAGATATTACTAGGTACAATCATGGTGGAGAATTGTGGTTTAAATTTTTATGTTGACAAATTGGACACATTGAGAGTTAGATGCTTTGTTCATAGATGTGATCATGGTGCCATAGATTTTGGAATGACATGATTGGATATATAGGTACATCCTTGATTTTCATTGGCTTGGATTTCTAATTTGGTTATAGTGGTATATCTTCTTAGTTGAGGATCATAGTTATTTGGTTTCTTTCGAGGAGCACATGATGTGCACTTTGAGTTCTTTGATAGTTTGATTCCTTGGTTGATTCTCATGGTTAGAGAATAATTTTTCATCATGATGTCATCGATAGCTTGGATACATAGTTTAGTGGGAGCTCGTGACAGTGATGAGGTGACAATATAGGATTAGTTCTTGGTTTGGTTTGTATCTTCTTGATTTGAAGATCTTAGTTTCACTTGGTACTGACACTTTGGTTGTGTGAGTGTAGACCTATGAGATATTCATGTAGGAGATTGGTTTTATGATGCCTTGGTGCCATGGTTGAGTGGGATTTTTTTTGGCATTGATATAGTTATTGAGTGTTTGCAGATATTGGAGATTTGTCTTAGATCTTGTTGCTATAGAAGAATCTTTAACATTTGCATGGTGCACTTGGTTATCTTCATAGTGTGTGAAAATGGTTAGATCTTGAAGACTCATAGGGTTCTTGGTTATCTTCATAGTGTGTGGAAATGGTTCTTCATGGTATGTGGAGATGGCTTTATGGTGTGTGGAGATGGTTGCATCTTGAGGACTAATGGAGCTCTTGGTAAAGGTGTTGTTTATGCTTTCATTTGACATATTATCCTTGGTGTTAGGATGGTTTAATTTTTTATTATCTCATAGCATACTCTTGATACACATTTAGAGTTTTGACATGTTATAGTATGTTCACATGGAGCATGTTATCTCTTTAGTTGAGATGGTTAGATCATGTTGTCATGTTTATGTTCCTCAAGCCATGGTTGGAACTTTGACAATGATCTTGGTTTAGTTTCTTGGTATTGAGTGAATTGATCATAATTTGGATACTACATGATATTTCTATGTTACATTTGGAGTTGGAATGGATTGATTGGTTACAGGTGCTCATGAATAATTAGAGATGATGGTGATGCTAATTTCTTTTGGATTAGAGAGTTATTTGTTGGGATAATTTTTCGTTTCAATAGGAATTTCAAGGGGTATTCACCTGATATGGATTTGAGAGGAGATTGTTCTTAGTTGAGTCTTGGTTGGAGACTTGGATATCTTGATACAAATTCTCATTCTCTACTCTTGGTCTACTCAGTAGTTTACTACTTGAGAGGTATAGCCCATAGTTTCTCTTAGATGCATTATGTTTATGACTATCTTTCATGGATATGGATCTCAAGCTATAGTACATGAGTTAGTTCTAGAAGGTTCATTTGGGAGATGGATTAACATTGGTTATCTCCATGTGCATATTTTGTTATGCTGATTGAGTTTGGGAGATGGTTTTATATTGGGAATATTTCTTGAATTAGGAATGGTTTATCAGTTTGATCTTCTTGTGATAGGCTTACGTCCATGATTAGTTATATAGGATGATTTGGGAATTGTTGAGGCTTCCTTGTTGGGGTTTTATGGAAGATATTCATACTTGCACAATTTACATCTAGAGGTGTGTGTAGAAGGAAATTACATAGGTTATGATTTTCATAGTCTCTATTTGGTCTTGGTTATCTTCTTGGATTTTTGGTTTTGCCTACATTGGATTTGAGATTGGTTAGAGATTGTGATCACTAATTTGTGCTTATGTATATCATGTGCGAGATAAAATGGTTATTCCTTTATCTCTTTCCTTTGTTGGTTGTGGAGAGCTGAGAGATTGTTGGAGATTTTTTATGAGAGTTGTTATTGTGAGTTATTGGTTTATGTGTTGTGGATGTCCTTGACATGATATGCATTCACTTCTTTGAGATGTTGTGAGTGAATTGGTTATAGATTTGACGTTATCTTTTGTAATGGGAGCATCTTACTATATATGTGACACAATAACTTGTTGTGGATGTTATTTCAGCTATAGATATTTTGACAACTACAGATATATGTAATTACCTTTGGATCAGGTTTTTGTGCTTGAAATTTCATTTGGTAACAAATTTTATGATCTTCTAATGCAATAGGTTGGGTGGCTTTCTCTTTGGATGGCTTCTATGTATGTTCGATGCCAATGGCATAGTAAGAGATGAGATCATTCATGTTTGAGATGCTAGAAACTTTGATTTTTTTGTAGGTACTAGGATGGAGCACTTCGTGTACTTTGATCCATGATGGTGGATGTGCTAGGAGGGATTGTTCCCTTGTTCATTTATGTTGCTACAAATTGACCCTATGTAATGTACACAACAAGTGGGAGATTGTTGAGATAATGGGTGTTTCACATATTGCATAATATTGTTATATTGTATTATTTTATTTTATTATGTAATGTTACACCTAGATGGGCACACAACATGTAAAGATTCTTATGGGATATACTTGATGAGTTGTATTGTAACATTGTAATAATATTTTATGTAATTATTTAATACTTGGAAAAAAAATTAAATTTCTAATATTAAATGTGGGGTCAATGGGTTAGGTGGCACATGGTTTATGTAATACCACTTGGTGGTTTTGTGAGACTTGCTACTATATAAGTAGTGACAAGGGTAGTTGTAGATACGAGAAAGAATGACAAAAAGAAGAAGGCAAAAAAGATAAGAGTTGAGCAAGACAACACTTGATAGTTTAGCCAAGGGAGCATTTGTGAAAGTTGGAAGCATAACATGAGATGTGTGGATTCATGCTTGTTCACATGGATTACTTGATTGTGGCTATGACATTGAAGGCTTCCATGCTTGTATTGCAATGGTGATTTTGCTAAATAATACATGGAAATGGATGCTTTTAGAGGCTTGGTTTTTTACCTCGATGAGGGTTTCCTAGGGTATATCTTGTGCCACAATTTTTGTGGGTATGTTTTTTATTCTCTTACATGTGAATTTTTAATTCTATATTAATTTCAAATCTATTATGGGTTATGTGGAAATGGTTATTACTTGTTGCAAGTTTCCTTACACTTATGGTCTTGGTCTTGCATTCCATTTTCTAATGTCCTTGTTTGTTGCATTTGTAGTAGTATCCTCTATATTTTTTCTTGGCATTCTAGTTGACAATTTTACTCCTGCGAAGATTTGTTGTATGACCCAATTTTCCATAATTATGAAAAATGGGTTTGTCATTCTTACCTTTTTTATTCCATTGCTCACCACTTTTAGATGATTCTCCTTCCTTAATATTAGTGTATCCCAATCCAAAAATATCATTATTAGGTCTTAGTGATTCCATCAATTTCTTAGGCTTCAATTGGTTTGTTAAATCTTTCAATGAATTCCTTTTCTTCTCTTAATTCATTTTGCAATAGATCATCCTGTGATTTTAGGGTTTTCATCTCAATGTCCTTTCTATTCAATTCATAGTTTGCAAGCATCAATTGATTCATTGTGTCCAATTGCATGTTAGCAAGCTTTTTCACATTTGATGTCTTCTTTTCGAGTCTATTAGTCATTATTATTTTGTCCTCTTCAATCATGACTTTGTCTTCCTCGAATTTCCTTTTCTTTTCATTTACCTCACATAACAATACTAATTGTATTTCTTTTTCTCTTTTGAGATTTTTTACTTCTTTAGTTAGTGCATTGTTCTTTTCCATCAAATATGCAACTATTGCATCAAACTAATTTGAGTTTCCATCATCAAAAAATCTAGTAGCCTCTTCTTCTTGGTATTGAGTGTCATTTTGTTGAATAGCCAATTCATTTATTCTCTATAATGAATGCTACAATTCATCTCTTACCTCCTTGAGTTGATGTAGGGCAAGTTGTATTTCAATCTTTCGGTTCTCAATAGTATATCCCAACTTGTCGACTTTCATCTTCAAGATATTACCTCCAAAGCTATAAAACTTTCCTTTCTAGAGAACAAATCTCTTATACCAATTTTTGGAAATAAGAATAGGAAAGTAAGTTTTGGTGGGGGAGGGGGGGGGAGATGAATTAGCATTTAGAACTTTTTCCTCTAAAACATATCAGCAACATCCATCTCATAACTTAACATATAAAGTAAAATAACATAACATGCATCACATCCATAGCATAAAGTAAATAACACATCAGAGAATAAATTTTGTTACCCAAAAGCCCTCTAATGAGAAGGTAAAAATGGGGTGGGGATAAAACTCACAAATATTCACTACTGCAATTGTAAAGTGTGGCCTATTATGGCTACAATATGTTTGATCATAATCTATGATCTACTCTATGAGAGGTCTGCCCTGTTAAAGGCTTATAAAGACTATTAGGTCTCACCTTACTAGAGGATTTAAGCTTACAATAAATCAAGCAATTGGTTAAGAGATTTTCAATAGCTTGTTATGATGACTTAGTTAAGATATTTTATTTGTATCACTTGTTAGAATGCTTCAACACCATGATCCTTCGGTTAGCACCTTTTCGCTTGATGTTGAATCTTCTCCTTGCTGTTCAAACCTTGATCCTCTTGATCAAACATGTCTCCCCTGTCAATTTACTTCTTTACTCTATTCTTTTCAAACTAAATTTGCAATGCATAGCTCTATCATATCCATCTTAGCCACGATGAATGCCTTCTAAACTCTTTGCATTCATCTCCTTCCACTCACTAAACTTCTTAGGGTTTAGCCTTCTTTTATAAACATTAGTGGTGATGGATTGGGCAAGAATCAATGGATGAAGTTGATCCTTATTGCTGCCTAGTGCTTCTCTCTATTTGATTGGTTGCATGTATTGCATGGGGATTCATACTATGACTCCATACTTATCCTTTAGAATCATAAAATATGATTATATCAGCCCAAAAATGGTTTACATAGAAGTTTGTGCCATTATAAACATCTATGCCATAAACTATTCACTCGACAACCAAAGATTCTAATGCTTAGCCTTCACTTTGCTCTTAATGTTGTAACTCAACTTTTGAATAGCTTTGCACGTACTATTTTTTTAGCTCCCTTTTTTGGCTCAGCATCTAAATGACTCGACATGCACTAAATTTTTGACACCTATTAGTGCTTGACACTAATTTTCATATATCTCAACATGTATTATCTAACTAATTATGCTCAATAATCTTTGATGTTTGTTGAATAATAACTAAATGTTTTGTCACTGCCTTATCAAAACCAATATGAGATTAACAATAGGACACTTAGGGACCTATTTGATTTATTCAAGTGGGTAAAAAAGAGTCATAGTATAGCCTATGACCTATTTCAAAATATTTCATGACAACATATGTCCCTCTAGGTCCTAGTATCCCTATGGACTTATTTCATTTGTTCAAATGGGTCGAAAGGGGTCATAAGATAACCTATGATCTTTTTTGATGTATTTCAGGACAACATATATCCCTAGGGGTCCAAGAACCCCCTCATACCTATTTTATTTGTTTGAATGGCTCAAAAGGGGTGATAAGATAACCTATGACCCCTTTTGAACATTTCATGATAACATATATCCCTAGGGGTCCTAGGACCCATAGAGACCTATTTCATTTGTTGGAATGGGTCGAAAGGGGTCACCAAATAACCTATGACCCCATTCGATGCATTTCATGACAACATATGACCCCTTGAGGACCTATTTCATTTATTCGAATGAGTCAAAAAGGGTCATAGGGTAACCTATGACCCTTTTTGACACATTTCATGATAATAGATGTCCTTAGTATCCTAGGATCTTTAGTAACCTATTTCATTTGTTTGAATGGGTTGAAAGGGGTCACAAGAAAATCTATGACCCCTTTTGACCCATTTCATGATAACATATGTCCCTAGGGGCCTTAACACCCCTAGGTATCTATTTTAGTTTTTCAAATGGGTCAAAAGTGGTCATAGCATAACCTATGAGCCCTTTTGATGCACTTCATGACAATATATGTCCCTAGATAGGGGTCATAGGATAACTTATAATCCCTTTCAACATATTTCATGACAACATATGTCCCTACAGAACCCCTTGGAACCTATTTCATTTGTTAAAATAGGTTGACAAAGGTCATAGGATGATCCATTACCCTTTTTGATGCATTTCACAAAAAAATATATCCCTAAGGGTCCTAGGGCCCCTAGGGACCAATTTCATTTGTTCGAATGGGTCAAAATGGGTCATAGGATAAGCTATGATCCCTTTCAATGTATTTGATGAGAACATATGTCCCTAAGGGTCCTAAGATCCCTAGGGACCTAGTTCATTTAGTCAAATGGGTTGGAAGGGGTCATAGGATAACCTATTACCCCTTTCGACACATTTCATAATAAAATATGTCCCTAGGGGTCTTAGAACCCTATAGACCTATTTCATTAATTGTATGGGTTGAAAGGGGTCATCGAATAACCTATGACCCTTTTAGTACATTTCATGACAATATATCTATTACCCCTTTCAATACATTTCATGATAATATATTTTCCTAGGGTCCTAGGACCCCTAGGGACCTATTTCATTTGTTTGAATGGGTTCCTTTCGACACATTTCATGACAACATATGTCCCTAGGGGTCCTAGGACCCTTAAGGACCTATTCCATTTGTTCAAATTGGTCAAAAGGGGTCATAGGTTATGAGTCCTAAGACCCCTAGGGATCTATTTCATTTGTTCAAATAGGTCGAAAGGGGTCATAGGATAATCTATGACCCATTTTGATGCATTTCAAGTAAATACTTATTTTTTTTGTTTGAATGGGTTGAAAGGGGTCATAGGATAACCTTTGATCTCTTTCAACACATTTCATGATAACATATGTCCTTAGGATCATATGATCCCTATAGACCTATTTGATTTGTTTGAATGGGTTGAAAAGGGTCATAGGAAAACCTATAATCCCTTTTAACCCATTTCATGACAACATATGCCCCTATGGGCCCTAAGACCCCTATGAACCTATTTGATTTGTTTGAAGGGAATAAAAATGGTCATGGGATAACCTATGACCCCTTTGGACACATTTAATGACAAAATATATTTCTAGGGGTTTTAGGACCCCTAAGGACCTATTTCATTTGTTTGAAGGATTGAAAGTGTTCATAGGACAACCTATTACCTCTTCCCATGCATTTCATGACAACATATATTCGTAGGGGTCCTAGTGCCGATTTCATTTGTTCACATGGGTTAGAAGGGGTCATAGGATAGCCTATGATCCCTTTCAATGCATTTCATTCTAACATATGTCCTTAGGGGTCCTAGGACCCATAGGAACCAATTTTATTTGTTTGAATGGATCGAAAGGGGGTCATAAGTGTCATGCCCAAAATATAAGGGCAAAACACACACACAATTTTTTTTTTTTTTAGAACTATGATTAAATAAGATAGCAATGGTCACAAGAGATTTTAAATGTTTAACTATAGTGGAACTAATTATGCGAGTAGTTTGAAATTCAGATAACCTAAGGTATTAGAAGATAGAAGCAAGTTCACATTGATATAGAGAGGTGACATCTCTGTTGAAAACAAAACATAAAATAGATGGTTTGGATGATCTTAAAGTTTCTTAGTAAATCAATTTATTTAATTTAAATGACAAATTCCATTTAACTAACGTTCTAATCCATCGATTTGTTTTAATAATTCCTTAAAAATATTACCTCTTAATGATGACAATAGATCAACACAACAACTTATTTAGTATGTCAAAATGACCTACTAACTAAAATGACACCTATCCCTTAATTACATAACCTTGTTAGCATCAATTTAACTAAGATCAATATGTCACTAACCTCATGGTGAATGAATTAACTAGTCCTTTCTATAAGCTTAATAACTTGGTCGACATTACAATTTAAATCTTTTGAACATTAAGAAAATTTGAACCTCTAAAAGATCAATTAAACTTAACTATTCAATGCAGGCTAACTACATTTTAAAACTTTAATCCAAAATCCAATTCACCTTAGATATACATGTACAATAGAGATAAACTTTATCATCAAATTATACTATCTACATTCAAATTAAAATTTTTCTCTAACAAACTTATAACAATCTAATTTATTAATTTATCGTTCACGATTAGAATTGGAGACTAGAATTATTTCAATTAAATCTATAAGCAAGACCAAACTTTATTTTAAACTATAATAAATTTAAGCCCACATTAATAATGCCAATATTCAAGTCAATCTAACTGATCTCTATTAAAACACAATGATACTAACACAAAATATACTTGAAACTTGAATATACTAATTAAATTTTCTACTGAGTTAAAACTAATTTCGAGGTAGTACTAATTCAAATCTGACAATTTCTATCTAAAAATTTATACTACTTCAATTAAATTCTAACACAAAACTATACAATTCACCACTTTTAATAATAAATACAAAAACCTGCAATATTCTAACGCTCTTTGGGTCCTAGCTCCCTTACTATCACACACTTAAACAATACTAAAATCTAACAATTATCTTAATTAGAACTATACTAATTTCAATTCAAAAATTTTAAATTTGAACTATTAAAATCATCTAACAACTAAGTTACCATTCTATACTAACATCATTTAAACATTAGATTTAAAACTCAGCTAAACAACTTAAGTAAATATGTATAAAACAATAAACACTAACTACAAGCACCTAAGAACATTGTACTACTTCCTAATAACATAACATATCTACTAATATAAATATTACACTAGTTCTAACCATGATTCAAATTAACAATAATTTATAACTAACACCAACCTATCCTATACTAACCTAGTCTACCCATCTAACCAACATCCCTTAACCTAACAACTATACTAACAAACAACAAATAAATAAAATAAAATACTAAAACTACTAACCTAAACCCCCCTCCCTTAATCCTAAGACAAGTAGCCCTGCCCTACCATGCGTAGCCCCCACTTCCCAAAAGGTTTGCACACTACAGACTTGGTCCCCCCCCCCCCCCCCCCCCTCCTTCATGTCCACCTTGCGTGACTCAAGATCCAAGCAAGGATAAGTGCATGAAAGGAAAAGAGTATGGGGTGGGTGGAAGGTTAATGAGCTAAGGTTTTATAAACATTTCCTTTGCCCTCTTTCCCTCCATGATATGACATGTCAGAGTGACATGAGATGGCATCAGTACCCTTGCTCATGCCTAGCCCTTAAATGGGATAGGTAAAAAAATAAAGTAGGAGAATGGGGAAGGATAATATAGTGGGTAGCTTAACTATTTTTTTTTTGAATAATAGTTTAAATTTGCATGAAGTCATAGGCAAGTACTTGCCTTTTTGTCACATGGAGTTTAATGCTAAAGAGGACTACGCCCAAATTTGGCAGGAGATGATTTGAACCTAGATTTAGTGATGGCCAGATAGTCACAGGAGTAAATGCTAAAAGTTTTGTGGGTGAGATATGTCAACAAGATATCCACTTAAATATTTTAATTTCAAATGTATTTGATTTATATTCTTTTTAAAAGATTTAATAATGATTTTGATTGCAACACAAAAGAATAATTTAGAGAATATTCTTTGTGACTTAGGGGGGGGGGGGGGGGAATAAATTTCCATACATTTTCCAGAGAGGTTTTTCACTCTTGAAGATGCACTTTTTTTTTTGAAGCCAATTTTCTAAGTGGTGATATAACTTGCTTCTTGCTATATATATATTTTTATATCAAGAGTGCATTCTAGCCTAATGGCAACATAGATTCCTTTGAACATGCATACTAATACAAGGATGGGTATATGGATATATTTTATTAATCATCATATAACAAAGGTATATGTTCCTTTTATTCAGAATTGAAGGTGATGCATAATTCTTAACCAAATTTGATTTTTTCAATTATGAACTTAACAAGGAGAGAGGCAACTTTGTGATCACAATGTAGGATTTTATTTTCTCTTAATACTTAAACATCAAATTGGAAACTTCATCATATCAAATTGCTGTTCATTAACATAATTGAAAACTTGAAAATTCGTAATTCAAAGACATTATCTATCATTCTATTTCTCACATACATGTGCAAAATTTGAAATCACATGAGAGCAATGCAAGGAGGTTTCCATAATCTCTTTGTTTTCTTTTCTCTATTATTCATCCTGGTTCAAGGCTCCATCGAGAAAGAACCACTAAGAAAACCCGATGTATTTTCCAATACATCAAAATTCAATTACATTTTACATATTATTACAATTCAAATGAATCTTCTTCTAGGTCCTTCACAAGTGTTTTCTTCCAAAACCTTAATACCTCAAGGAAAACAAGGAGAAGACAAAAGTTGGCCTGGGTTAAAACATCACAACATCAAGAACACAACAAGCATACACCCCAACCCGATTTTACACAATAGATCCAAACATAGGACCTGACTAGGGGGGAGGTGGATTTTTTCAATGGGAGACGTCAATCACCATGCCATAACATAGCCCTTTCAGGGCTAACACTTCAAGAACTTCTGTTCTTCTACAAGGCCCTTTCGAGGCTAATACCACAAGGATTTTCATTCCTTTCCATATTCAAGAATTCACAATATCAAACAAGGCATGTGATGACAAGTAGGGGCCCATACACCCTACCCTCTTTCCCTCCTCTCACCATGAGAGGAGACTCTACACCATTGAGGTCCAACTAAGGGCCTTCCCCTGTATATGGCCACTTCTTCCCTATCCAAGGGTGAGTAATGCCAAAACAATCCCCATGAAATCCCCTCAAAACAAACATAAGAAGAACATCAAGAACAAGTTAAGATCCCTCCAAAACAATCCCAACACACAAGCAAGCAAAACAAAGAACAACACAACAACTTATGCATGATTCAAGCATGAAAAACATGGAGAAACCAAATCAAAGAGTGAAGAACTCCTACCTTCACAAGAGTTATGGTAAAATGGAAAGTTGAGAAGAGCTTTTCCTTTTTTTTCCTTCAATCTTCAAACTTTCTCTAAATCTAGAGATTGGGTAACAACCCCAAAACTACTCCAAAATACTCTAAGTACGATCCCTAACTCAACTAGACTTCAAGTAACCTCAATATGGAGTTTTGAGTCACCAACTCAAGTAGGAGACAATCAATTTTCGCAATCAATCAAAAATAATATTTTTGAGTGACCCTAAAAGTCAAACAAAGAGGCCAAGGGGGTGGAAAGTACTCCCCACCCATACCCTTACCCCTAGGGCACTTAAATTTAATGATTTTAAGCTTAAAAAACTTAATATGAACCAACGAAGGCTAGGATAAATAGTAAGACCAATTAACAACCTTCAAAGAAAGACAATGCAAGGATATCACAAATTAACAAGGGGTTTAGTTCCATCTTTCCATTAGGTTTCCTGGCTAATTATCCTGCACACTCATTGCACCCATCAGTAGGTTCAAGAAATCACATGCATTATGAAATTTACATATCAGAAAAATCATATAAATTAAAACATCCATTTTTCTAATAATCAATTGTTTATCTAATACTACTCATATTTTCGACTGTTAAAATTGCATAATTAAAGTGTTAGTTTTGCATTCATTTACTTCATCATCGTACATGTTCATAAAGCATTAAACGATGAACACAATTATCTAAAAGTAAAGCATCACACATCAGAAATAGCATAATAATATTTAGTGCATCAAATAATGTTTTGACATATCGAGTCATGAGTATCAAAATAATAATGTATCATCGATGCTAGGATGGGTCGGGGCGAGACTTCACAATAGGATAACCTATGACCCCTTTCAATGTATTTCATGACAACATATGTTCCTAGGACCCTTAGGGACCCATTTCATTTGTTTGAATAGGTTGAAATGGGTCATAGGATAACCTATGACCCCTTTCAATTCATTTCATGACAACGTATGTCCTTAGGTGTTCTAGGACCCCATGAACCTATTTCATTTGTTCGAATGAGTCAAAAGGGGTCATAGGATAACTAATGACCCCTTTCAACATATTTCATTATAATATATGTTTCTATGGGTCCTACAAGCCCTAGGGAAATATTTCATTTGTTCAAATGGGTCAAAAAGGGTCATATGATAACCTATGACCCCTTTTGATATATTTTATGACAACATATGTCCCTAGACCTATTTTATTTATTTGAATGGGTTGGAAGGCATGTTAGGATAACCTATGACCCCTTTTGACACATTTTATTACAACATATGTCCCTAAGGGTCCTAAGACCTCTACTAATATATTTCATTTTAGGTTCATATAATAACCTATGACCTCTTAAGACACATATATGATCTTATCAATTGGATCTTAAGTCACATATTACCATATCAAATAGGTCAAAGGGAGTCATCTAGGATTCACTATGACCTCCTTTGATCAATTAGAATCATATTCTAATAAAATAATAATAATTATACAATATATTATTATATACCAAAAAGTAGGTACACTTCTATAAATCCTTATTCCCAAAGAATCCCATGAATAGGGAAACTTGAGAGGCAGCTTATAGTTTTCTATCTATGACATGCAAAGGTGAAAAATGATAGTATGTTGCCTCTCAAATGAACCAAGCTATGCAACCCTTGCAAGGTGCACCATATAATGAGAGATTTAAATATAAGAGTAAGAATAATAGTATCAAACAATCAATATGAAAATGCAATGCAAGATAAACTAGAAAAATGAGAGTATTACAAAGCTTTCCTACTTACACTATGTGAGCTAATCTAGAGCATAAAGAAAGCTAAGTAAAAATGTGACGACGCTAAATTAGAATCAAAGAATGCTCCAAGATATTCAAAGCTTTAAATTCGCCTAGAAATCTTGCAAAATAATGTTAGTAGAAAAACATAAGGTTAGAGAATGAGGAGAGAGCCCTCCTTTTTAAAGAAGAATGGATAGTTGAGATTAAGAGGCAAAACAAGAATAATCAAGGATGGAGAATGCATCTTGAGTGATCCATGTGCACAAGGATCTTACCTAAGCAAGATCAATGATAATGTTTAAGAGGAAAAATTTTGTGGAGAAAAAGTAAAGCTATTTTGAAACTAAAGATTCCTCTCACATAGACAAATGTGCCCCTCATGTGAGACAAAAGCCTCTTCTTTTATTTTAAAAATAGGAATAATTCTTTTATGTGCACACTTAGGATAATTTGGACTCGGGGGATTTGTTTAATTAAAAGGTGGCAACATATTTCAATTAAATAGTTGTTCAAAGATAAGCATTGGATAAATTATACAAATGGTAGGAAGGGGGCTCATAGGCTAGATGACCATTTTTGGGTATTACAATTATATTCTACTAAAATATAAAAATAATGCAATACATTATTATAATGTATAATAATATAATACACTACATTATAATATGTAATAATATAATATATTTAAGGAGGATGACACGCAAATGGAGGATCACTATGGCTAGGGCCTGCGTGCCCTAGGCCTGGTGTTTGGGCGATCTGCTATGCGTGTGTTTGCTAGGGAACTGGTTGGCAAGGAGTGGGTTCAACAGGCTGTGTTAGGAGTGTATGGAGAGGTGGGGGAGATTTGAGCAATAGGGCAGAGTTAGGGCCAACTAAGGCTAGTCAGAGACTGTAGAGACTTCATACGGGGGTAGGTAGTGTGGGGTCAATAGCAAGGTGTGGGTATTTGAAGTTAAAAATTTTGGCTAGGTGATTGGATCTTAGAATTTGCTCATGGGGCAATTGGAGGTCCTGTCTCAGCTATTATCTAATAATTTGGTGATGGCTGATCTCTCTATTTTGATGTGGGGAGGGGCTGAAAGCAAGGCTAACAATCTTTCATTTGGGATGAATGCTTCATTGTCAAAGGGTTTTGTCTGTATCAAGAAGATGAATGGATGTTTGGAGAATTCTGATGATTGACTGGTGTTAATTATTCAACCAGAGTGGATTTTAGAGGATGTGGAGTATTGGGGCAAGCATGTACTCATATGTAAGTTTTTGGGTCTCTGGCTTTCTCTTCCTGTGTTGGAATCATGGGCACATCAAATATGGAACTCGAAAGGGGATATGGAAATTCTTTTGGCGGCCAACAACTATTTTATGGTTATTTTATCAAGTATGTTAGATAGGAACAAGGTTTTCTAAGGAGGCCCATACTTCTTTAACTAGGTTGGGCTTTTCATCAAACCTTAGCACATTGGATTTAACTCCGCTGAAGAGATCCCATCTCAGGTCCCTATGTGGGTTCGGCTTCTACAGTTGCCTCTGGAATTTTGGAGAGAGGATATCCTTCATTCGATATCACTTCTACTTGGGAAACCAGTTGGGTTGGCCACACAAACCCAAGATCGAAAGGTAATTTCACATGCACGAATTTGTGTGGAAGTTGATCTTAATAATCCGCTGCCTAATTCTATGGAAATTTGCTTGGGCCCTTCTTCATGGATTCAATAGTTGGACTACAAGACTTTAACCTTCAGATGTAGGATTTGTTGTGAGTATGGGCACTTTCAATGCAAATGCCCCTAAAATAAATTTTCTCAACCATCTACAAACACTGTGTCAAACCCTAAGGAAGAGAAGGGTAAGGCCCATATGCCAGAAGGTCCCTCTACGGATAAGGAGGGTTTTATCCTAGTGAAGCCACATAATAAAGGAAAGGGGCAGAAGAGAACTTGGATGGATAGATAAAATTATGGCACTTTTAATAGGTTTAATGTTCTAGAGAATTTGGTAGAGGAGGAAGGAATACCTATTGAGATATCCTTGGGTGATGGTTCCTTTTCAAAACCCCAACTAGAGGAGGATGGGATTCTAGTCCAGGTTTCTGAGAAAGAACAATTCCAGCTAGTGGGATTAGATGGATTGGTTCAAGAGATATGTTGTGATATTCGTAGTGGGTCGCATCCCTATGATGCTCCAAATACCATAGCTTCTACCCATCCTAGAAAGAAAGGGGTGCCTGAAAACACAAAAGGCTTTAAAGTTGCTTCCACTTTAGGCTTGCAACAAAAGTCTTTTAAAAAAGGGGCCTTAGAGAAGTCTGCTAAGAGTGGAAGGAAGACAGATTAGGAGAAGGTTAAGATGATAGGAGAGACTTTGGTTGAGGTAGGGTTTGTGAAGCCCATTGACTCCAACTTCTCACAGTCTTCTAAATGATTATTCTTTCTTGGAATGTGAGGGGGTTGAACAACATCCCTAGACAAAAGGTTGTTCATAGATTGATAGATTCTCATTCTCTAGATGTTATTTTCATTTAGGAAACTAAGCTTTCAGTTGATGAATTGGATAACCCTGGATCAAAGGTTTGGCCCCATGGTAGCTGGCAGGGAGTAGGTGCTCAAGGGAGCTTAGGTGGTCTCGCTTGTCTCTGGAATCCTAAGAAGGTGACTCCCTTGTGGTGGATTGTAAGTAGGTCTTTCATCTCTTTTATGGCTTCTCAGTTTGAGATAGGTGAAAGGTGCTTGTTCTCTAATATTTATGCTCCTAGTGATTTGGTAAGTAAATCCCTTATGTGGTCACATATTATATTTTTCTAATCTTTGGATCCTTTTCTTCCTTGGATTGTGGCTGGAGATTTTAATGTTGTTACTAGTCTAGAGGAAAAGAGGGGCGAGATTTCTTGACTAGGTCCTTCTTCTAGTATTCTTAGAGATAAAATTGGTTCTTTGAATCTAATTGATGTTAAACCCAATTCTGGTATATTCACCTGGAATAATAGAAGGAGTGGCAAAAAGGCTATTTCAGAAAGGCTTGATAGGTTCTTGGTATCTTATTTTTGGATGGATATTAGATGGTCTACCAGTTCAAAAATTCTTGATCGGAGAAGCTCTGATCACTGGCGTATTAGGCTCTCTGTCACTCCTTTCAAGACTTCTAAGAATCCCTCTTTCAAGTTTCAACTGATGTGGTTGAGGGATCCCTCCCTACAGGATCTTATGATAGCCTGGTGGTATGAGGGTAGGCCTCCTCATGGTACTTCCATGTACACCTTCAAGAAGAGGCTTTAGCATGTGAAATTTAGGCTAAAATAGTGGAATAAATAGTACTTTGGAAACCTTCAAGAGCATTTGAGAGAATCCTAGGCTAGGCTAGATAGTGTCACTCACCAGATCAAGGATTAAGGAATGACTCTAGATTTGATGTCTAAAGAATCCTCAGCTCTAAGGGAGGTAGAAGAATGGGAGCTTCAGGAGGAAATATTTTGGAAGAAAAAGTCTCAGGTGGACTGGTTGTAGGAGGGAGATAGAAACACTGCTTTCTTCTACAACACTGTTAAAGCTCATAGGTTTGGAAATTCTATCACTTCTCTTGTTTCTACTTCTGGAGATTAGCTCTTTTCCAAGGAGGAAATTTCTTTAGAGGCCACTAGTTACTTCTCTCAACACTTCTCCAAGGAGGAACCTATTTATTTGGTTGAGATAAGGGCTATCTTAGATTGCATTCCTCATCTTGTGTCTAGTAGTATGAACAAAGATTTGTTAAAACCTATTATGCTTGAAGAATTGGAGAAAGTGGTATTTGGTATGATGAAAGGTAAACCCCCAGGCCCAAACAGGTTTCCCATTGAATTTTCCTAGGAGTTTTGGAAGATTATTAAATTTGATCTTCTAGAAGTTATCCAGGAATCATATCAAAATAAACAAATGCTCAAGTCTATGAATGCTACTTTCTTGGTTCTCATTCCCAAGATGGATGTGGCTAATAGGTTGGATCAGTTCAGACCCATTGCTCTATGTAATGTCACATACAAAATTATCACAAAATTAATTCTGAATGGCTTAAGCCTTTTCTTGCCACTCTAATTTCTGAGGAATAGGGAGGTTTTGTTGGTGGTAGAAAAATTCTTGATGGGGTGGTTATTGCTTTAGAGGCTATTCACTCTATGGCCATGTCCAAGGAAAAGGCTATATTTATTAAGCTAGATTTAGCTAAAGCTTATGACCAAGTTAGTTGGGAATTTCTAGGTCGTGTGCTTCTAGCTTTTGGATTTGATATGGAATGGGTGGATTGGGTTCTCAGCTATGTGACTTCCCCATCCTTTACGATTTTTATTAATGGAGAACGTACTGACCTATTCTCTGCTTCTCGAGGACTTCGATAGGGGGATCCTATCTCTCCATATCTATTTATCATTATGGCAAAGGGCTTGGGAAGATTCATAAAGTCTCAATAAAATCTAGGACTTGTTCAAGGGTGGAAGTGGGACAATGATATTCTAGTATACATGCACCTTCAATTTGTGGATGATACTGGATTGATGGGCTTGGCTACTATTAATGAGGCAAGAAACTTCAGAATGATTTTGGATACTTATTTAAAAGCTTTTGGACAACAAATTAATGAAGGTAAATCATCTATTTATTTCTTTAATACCCCTCAGTTGATTCAACTCAGGATTGCTAGAATTCTCAGGTTTCAAGTTGGATCCCTCCCTTTGATCTATCTTGGAGTACCTTTAGCTTTGGGGACTAATGAAAAGAATATTGGCAAGGTCTCTTGGAAAATTTTTGTAGTAGGGTGAGTCACTAGACTCATAGGTGGCTCTCTTCTACTAGAAGGGTTATCCTCCTCAAGACTATGATTCATGCTCTTTCCATTTATATGTGTTTAATGCAAACTCCTGCAATTGGAGTTATGAAAGATTTTGATGCTTTGTCATGACAATTTCTTTGGTCAGGCAATCTCCTATCCTCTAAATGGAGCTTAGTCAACTGGGACACTATTTGCTTGCCTAAGTTTGTTGGGGGACTAGGCCTTAAATGTATGGCTCTTGGTTTCAAGGCTCTAGTAGCAAAGTTATACTAGAGGTGGTGCAAGAATCAAGATCAGGATTGGGCTAAGATTTTTACCCATAAGTATTTTCTAGGAGTGGAGTTTCAGGATATTCCTAGACTGGAGCTAGATGGTAAGGGGTCCTTTATTTGGGACACTCTTAAAAGGGGTGCTCCACTTATCAAGGAAGGCCTTTTATAGATATGTAATGAGGGGATGAGTGTGTTATTCTGGTAGGACTCTTGGGATGGCCACCATCCTATTCTCTCCAACTACCCCCATCTTCAGCCTCTGTATCAGGTTTTTTCTGCTACAAGATGGACCAAGTTAGCTCACTTCAAGACTATTAAGAGGTGTGGATCGATGGATGTGGCTAGTTGGAAGTATCCATAGGATTGGCCCCCAAGGGGCTCCTCGAAGATTTGAGCTGAACTTGCAAATCTTCTCTCTACTAGGCTATGCAGCTCTTCTAAGGACAAAGACATCCTTGCTTGGGGTCCTTGTCCTAAAGGAAAGTTTAGTGTGGCCTAGGGATATGATCGGTTGGATAGTTAATGTAATGAAGTTCAGGAGGATTCCTGGTGGAGGAAGGTTTGGAATAAATCCTCTTGGCTGAAATGTAATTTTTTCCTATGGTTGGTTGCTCATAAAAAGTGTCTTACTTGGGATAATCTCTAGAGAAGAGGGTTTCAAGGTCCTTCTTTCTATCCCCTCTGTATGATAAATGGGGAGGATGTCTCTCATGTATTCTTCTTATGTCCTCTCTCTAGAGAGATCTGGCATAATTGGTGGGAGGCGTGGTGTCATGGATGTATTCATGTTGAATCTCTTATTGAATTTTGGGATAGCCTTGGCAAACCCCCTATGAAAAATTCATTCCTCCAAGTGGCTTGGGTTGTTGGACATTATTTCATTCTTTGGAATCTTTAGCTGGAGTGTAACTGTCAAATTTTTTGTAACTCCAGCTTGGGAGTCACTAAAATATGGTAGTTGATCTTAAGCAGGCTTCAGGAGACTATCTCTGCTAAATGTGATATGACTAAGCCGGTGGATCCTAGTGACTTTAGTATAGTTAGGAATTTAGGATTAGTGGACAAAGGATTGGGAACTATTATTAGTAAGAGATCTCAGCCGTTAAAGAGAAAGGTTTGTAGAGTGGGAGATGGAGACCCCACTAGATGCAGTCCTAAAGATTAACACTGATGGCTCCTCTCGTGGGAACCCTGGACATGCTGGTGTGGGGAGGATTTGGAGAGATATGGATGGCAATGCTATTTTCATATTCATTTTTCACAAAGGAGTTCATTCCAATAACGTGATGGAGGCCTTGGCCATTAAGGTGGCTATGGAGTGGGCTTGCTCTCTTGGCTGGAGGAGAACAGTGTGTGAGTGAGACTCTTAGATTGTTGTGGACATGATAAATAACTAGAGAGTGGATGACTCCAACTGGAAAATTGCCTCTCTTGTTAGAGAGATTCTTCACTTGAGTAGTTTTGTGGATGGGATCTCCTTCTATCATATTCCTAGGGAATGGAATGGAGTGGTTGATGTCTTAGAAAAATGGGCATCAAAGAAGGGTGTTGGTTGGGATATTTCTGATAGGAATGATCTTACTACTGATTATGGTGGGACTTTCGAGCAATTAGTGGAAAAGGATAGAACTTAATTTGTTTTGGGTTGGTGTTTTGGTTGTTTGGGCCTGAGGCCTTTTGTAACTTGTCTTTAATTGAATAAATTTTTACCCCTTTTTCAAAAAAAATCTATCTATATATTTGATTATTATATATAATAATATATATCATAATATCATATTATATTATATAATAATATATTATATTTTAATATGTTATATATATTATATTATAATATAAAATTTTCTAGCATATTGTAGAGGAGATATAGAAATGAGCTAGTTTTGATCAAATTGAGATAAGATATAGTCCATGGTGAGAGATGAGAGATTAAACCAAAGAGTGATCACTAAGTGATGTAGATATGCCCCAGTTTGACAAAATTTGACTACGAAGATAAAGCATAAGAGTTAGATCAAAGGAAGATGGAATGAGATGAAATGAAATGAAAAAGAAGAGAAGTGAAGAGAGTAGAAATAATCAAGAAATGAAGAAATGGTGAATGCCCAAACAAGATTCAGAGATTAAAATTCAAAAAGTTGACCAATTATGTAAAAGAATGAAGAAATTTAAAATGTGATTTTTACTAGCAAGTGAACCTAGATTTCAATTTCAATCCCAAAATGGGTCTAGGACATCAAAATTAGGTAAGGGTGCAATTTTTGTGCAAATTTGAGAAGTTCAAAAATCATGTCAAAAGGTTATATAAGGGGCCCAAGGAGTCATTTTCAAATCATTTCTCTTGTTTGATTTTGAGAGCTTAAAGCATGGAGAGAGTGAAAACAATGGCCAAGAGTAGATTTCTGACCAAGTCACATTGATTTGAGCCCAGTCAGATGCACAACCAACCTCCACAGTATGGTCCACTAGTAAGTATTTGACAACCAACCTTATTGATAGTAGTGCTAACATATAAATCTTGTGTGCCACAAGTGTATATTGATTAGTCTCCATTGGACAGTAGAACCACACTATGAGAGGTGTTTAGGCATTTCACTTTCTAAGATAGATAAATTGTTTGGGACTAGATGATAGCACAATATGGGGACTAGTTTCTAGTGGCATGCATTGTATGCTTCCTTATAGGAAAAGTGTTAATTATTGGCATGAGATAGAAAAGATTCCCATGTAGATGGGGGAGAGTGGTGATGGACTTGATGGGGAGGCCCAAAAAGATAGCATGGGTCCCTACCATACTATTGGATATCTACCATGAGTTTCACAAGATTATGTATAGAGAGGGGAGTAGCTGGGGGTATAGGCCCTTTTAGGAAGAGGTCATATGACCCAAGGTACAACTATGAGAGAGGGGGTATCCATTCATATACAAACATTTAGAGTTCATAGCGCGACCACATGGCAGATATGTTACCTATTATAGGTAGATTTTAGATGAGTTACCCTCCTTTTAGTGGAGGCCTTATGTTTGTTGTGAGGGTTAGCATGAGGCACACGAGGAGCTAGGTTATTTGATTTATATCCAAGGATAGTGGAGCAAATTTTTATTAGCAGTGTATGGTGATAGTTTGGGTAGAGGCAGTGGGTCCCTATAGAGATGACCATTTATGTGAGGTTGTGAGAGGAGGACATGGTTTAGCTACCAATTTGAGCTACATAGAGTGTCTACATGAGACATGGATTACAATAGATAATGTGGGATTATCTCCCAAGTATCATAGATGCGAGGGATCTCTAGATTATGGCAAAGAGATGAGGAGATAACCATTTTTATGGTTCATAGTCTTTGATGCCCTACCATGGGATAAAGGGAGAGGTGGTATAATGGTTATGATAGAGGAGATCAAGGAGATGAGGGGATTGGTGAGAGGTGGGAGAGGGAGAGACAAATGTAGCATATCCTAGTCCATACAATAGTCATACTAGGTTAAGGAGCAAGGCTAGAGTGGAGGATGTTGAAGAGGAGGAGGAGCCTAAAGAAGAGGTGAGGCTAGTCATACGACCTCAAGTAGAGATGGGGAGAGAAAAATAATAGGCACCACCTATAGTAGTTGTAGGAGAGGACCCTAAGAATTAGAGGATTAGAGCATTAGTGGTAGAGTTCCAAAAGGCATATACTACCATTATCATGTGGGACTAATAGCTCATAAGTGAGCATGATCAAAATAATGAGCATGAGAGAGAGAGAGAGAGAGAGAGAGAGAGAGAGAGAGAGAGAGAGAGAGAGAGAGAGAGAGAGAGAGAGAGAGAGAGAGAGAGAGAGAGAGAGAGAGAGAGAGAGAGAGAGAGAGAGAGAGAGAGAGAGAGGTAGGGCACCATGGTGTGAGAGCTACTTACTACTATGCAGTGTATAGAGCTATTGTACCTCTAGGATAGAGACTCCCAGATCACTCATAGTGGGATGGTAGATTAGAGGGAGCATCTCAACCACTAGATAGGACCCAAGTTCCTCCCCCTCAACCACATCAAACTTAGGAGGGAGGGAGTTAGTTTTAGGTCCATAGGCTCTATGTCATTATGACAATTTTAATTTATTATTAAGAGGCACTTATCTATATTTTTACTCATGTTGGATGTATACTTGAAATTTCATCATTTATATATGATATTTTGAATATCCAATTAGCATTATGTACTTGTCTCTTTTATGTGATAGATGCATCTCTATGTTTCAACATTTTATGTTTATGTTTCTACATGATGTTGATATGTATGCTCATCTTATATTGATATGCTCATTGATGTATTTGATATTTTCTCTCTCATATTTTTAGCTCTATGTGATGATATAGACTCATGAGTTGAAAGCTTAACACTTGGATAGATTAGATGTGATTATAAGATTAACCACTTGTGATGATAGGACAAAAAAGAGGTGAGCAGAAGCCAAAAGGAGATAACAAGGTATGATTGAGGAGGAACAAGAGAAGATTAACATAGTTAGCCAATGCATCCATTAAAGACAAAGAAGACTCTGTCAATATCTAAATGTAAAACTAAGCTATAATGAAACCCTAAAATGCAAGCTAGTGTGAAAAGGTGCAATTGCAAGGGTTATATAAGTAGGTCCTATCTTTTTTATCACCAAGCATTAGTAGGGACATTAGAAGACCATACAATCATCACTAGTGTAACTATGAGGATATGAATATGATCTATATTAGATCGATATGTGGGAACCCAACCTATGCATCACAGATGTAAAGGTTAAGATGATAGTGTAGTTTAATTCCCTAGGTTTAGTATAGAAAGATTATGCTCACATTGAGACACAAAATGTTGAGATGACCATAAGCATGCACTTGGAAAAAAAAAGACAAGGATGATACATTGTAGACCCTAAATTTCAAGTAGAACAAGCAAGATGCTCAAGACACCTAATATTGACAAGGTATACCCACATGCAAAAAGAAGAGAAAAACATGTCCCATGCCCCTAGTCCTCTAGTTTATGACATCCTTGATAGAATATTAGGGAGGGAGCATTTATCAACCAATTCACCATAGACAACACACAAAAAGAAATAAATCCAAACAAGTCTCAGCCAATTTTAGTTTTTTAAGTGTACCAAAGAAACACCAACACAACAAGGAGACCCTAATAAGGGACATAGTTCATTCCCCCTATACTTAGACATGAGACAATTCCAAGCTAGGCAAGGAAAAAATCAAAAGATGAATGGATCATGAGTGCAAAACAAAATGATGATATACATAGGTGAAAAGAGTCTCAAGTAGCACTTGTTTCTAGGTTTTCACCACTTGGTAGGATTTTTTTTTTTAAAATAGTACTTTTAATATTTTTTTTGAATTTTTGAGATATTTGATTTTTTTGGGTGATACATCAAAGCACCTATTGTTAGGTTTTTCCTAAGATGATCATTTTTTAGGACATTTTCTTCTTTTTTTCAATTTTTTAAGCATCATATATGATTTTTTGGATTTTTTCCAGGAACATAAGATATGTACAAGCATTGAGTAGCAAGAGTACTAAGCATAGAATTTTTTTAAGTGTAGTATATTGATGGCTTTAAGGAGTTTTTCTCCCTTGAGTGTAGAAATATGATAGGCACTAGAGCCAAAAGCAACAATGACTATATAAGGACCCAACCTATTAGGTTCAAACTTTCCCTTCTATTCTCTATTCTATTGACTATTTGGATTTTCTCCAAGGACGAGAGCAAATCTCTGGGATGAACTTTCTTGTTATACCTAGTTGACATTTTTTAATGATAAACTCTCATATGATAAAAAACAACCTTACATCATTCATCTAGGAGTTCATGCTCATGTATCCTCATAGCTCTATAGTCTTCATCAGTAACTAACCGTTTCAAAGAGACTCTCAAGGAAGGAATCTCAACCTCAAGTGGTAAAACAACTTCTTAACTGTAAACTAAAGAAAAAAAGTATATCCCTAGTGGGTGTGCATATGCTAGTCCTATAAGTCCATAGAGAAGGATTGATTTGCATATGCCAATCTCTTCCAGATTTATGTATAATTCTATGTAGTATTTTTGGTAATCTTGTTTGAAGCCTCAACTTGACCATTCCCTTAAGGGTAGTAGATAGAGGATCAAAGTTGTTTAGTTTTAAACTTCTTACAAAGTTGTCTAAGGTCCTTATTTTTGTACTAGCCTCCATTATCAGTGACTATAGATGAGGGAATGCCATAGTGACAAATGATATGATTCAATATGAACAAAGAAACATGTTTTCTCATGGAAATAGAAAGTGGTACAACTTCAACCCATTTAGTGAAGTATTATGTAGTAGTGATACTAAACTTGTCTCTGCTTGAAGAACTATGATGTATTTTTACAACTAGATCAAAGGCCCACTACTAAAAAAACCAATGTATGATAGATGGGATCAATTCATGTCTAGGACCATGAATCAAATTAACATGTATTTGGTAGTTTTTGTAGGATTTAGCATAACATATAACATCTTCTTGCATAGAAGGCCAATAATAACCAACCCTAAGAAGTTTTAGAGAAAGTGCAAGACCATTAGAGTGAGACCTACAAATGTCATCATGGACTGCAACTAACACTCATTTAGATTAATCCTTCTCTAAGCACCTAAGGAGAATTCCATCTAGACTCTTCCTATACAAGTTACAAAAGACAAGGATATAATGGGAGTCATTACAAATGTGTTGGCATTTTTCATTCTGAGTGAGGTTATCATAAATTAATTTTTTCATGGAGGTAGGAATAAATGATAGCATAACAAGAATAATTAGGATTGATGAAAATGAAAATGATTCAACTATCAGGGGAATCATAGGTGGGGTAATGTAGCTCTTCTACTAGGAGTTATAATTGAGATTCATGTTCTTGCAATCATAAAATGGATGACAAAGTAGTCATAGCATTTAAAAACCTTATTTCTAGTCCTAGGAATTTCTTGAAAAGTGATAAAAGTGAAATAATTCCTTAGAGAATCAACTTGTCATCCTTGGTTTGATAGTGATTATTGATTTGATTTATGACAAGTTGCAAGTCTCCATAAATGTGTAGCTCACTAATTCTCTATTTAATAGCTAGTTTGATACCATTTGTGAGAGCCTTATATTCTACTATGTTATTTGTGTAACGGAACAATGATTTGTAAGACTTAGAAATTGTGTAGCCATAAGGTGTAATAAATAAAATGCCAACACCAACACCATTTGTGTATGGGATCCATCAAAGAACATTTTCCAAGTCCTTTCTATGACATACATAATTGATGAATCTGTGAAGTCTATTTACATGGGAGCATTATCTTGGAGTGGGAAATCAGAAAGTTGGTCCACAATAGCTTGTCCTTCAATGGCTTTATGTGTGACATATTGAATGTCAAATTTTGATAGAATCATCATCCATTTAGAAAGTCTACCTGTAAGTGCAACTTTTCTTAGAAGGAACTTGAGAGGATCAATTTTGGCAACCAAATGAGTAGTATGAGCTAGCATGTAATGTCACAACTTTTTGGGTGCAAATACTACAAAAAGATAAGACTTCTCAATGTTATTGTAATTTATCTCATAAGTAACTAAGGATCTATTGATATAATATATAGCACACTCCTTGCCATTCTCATCATGTTGTGGTAGTAAAACCCCTAGGGAAGTAGCTATAGTTGAAATGTATAAGATTGAATATTTCCCTAGGATAGGGGGTATAAGGATTGGAGGTTTGGAAAAATATTCCTTAATTAGATTGACTCTTTTAATAGTCTTCATTCCACACATACTATTGGAATTCTAAATTGGGAAGCTAACATACTAAGAGCGAGTGTGGGTGAATCAGGATCTACAACACTTAAACCTTTTAACAATACTTTCTTGCATTCACCACATTTACCATCTCATGTACAATACATGCATAACATAACATATATATCTAATATATCAATCACATGCATTTTATGGGAAACATAGCACAAAGATTTTGGTTACCTAGAAACCCTCCAAGGTGAAGGTAAAACTAGGGTGTGGATGATAACCACAAATCTTCACTATTGTAGTAATAAACTATTAAGGTTACAATGTTTGATCATATCCAAAGATCTACCTTGTGAGGGGTCTTTCCTATTAAATATTTAACAATACTATTAGGTCTTACTCTATTAGAGGATTTCACATGTACAACAAATTAAGGACTTAGTTAGGAAAGTTACAAAGATCTATTAAGGCCACTCTATTAAGAGATTATCCCTGACTCAATCTATTAGAATTGATTCAATACTTGATCCTCGGTCTACTCTGATAAGATGGTTTTGGATCTTCTCTCTTCAATCTAATTTGATCTCTAATTTGATATATCTTTATTTTCCTTCACTTCTTTAACAATGTCACTTTCTCTGTTATGCAATAATATAACTCTTTTTCCTCCTTTGTAAATGTTTTCATATTTATACTTCAATCACATGAATAGCTTGTTTTCTCCTTCTCATTACTATCAGATACACCATCCTATATCTATGTCTTTATTGAAATAGTTTTAGATCTTCTCTATTTAAAGATTTCATAAAAAAATTCTAAATGCTTCCTTATTTCACCTCTTCATCTTATTGGTTAATCACAACACATAGGGATCCATGATCCACATCATAAAACATGTGATAACCTCTAAAATTATTAAATATCATGTCAATGTCAGCCTAAAATTGTTTAAACTCAAATTTTTTATCATTCTTGACTTGAATATCAATTCTGCGTTGCTCGACACTAACTGTCTCTAATACTCAACATTTACTATACATATTGCTGATGCTTGGTCTCTACTATGCTTGGCACCTTCTATGTAACTCGATGTCAATATGCTTGAACTACTCTATAAATATTAGACTTGACTTATACTGAAAATACTCGATGACCAAGAACTTTCTTGGCTCCTATAGAGCTCAGTTTGTACATGTCTATTTACAAGTCTAGATATGATTTAGTCAATATAGAGTAGCTTGGTCATAGTGATGACCTTATAATGATGCCTAGTATATGACTAAGTGTTTTACATTAATAGACAACAATAGTTAGATATACCAATAATATCCCCCTTTGACATTAGAGGTAAAAACATTTTTTCATGATTACATCATTATAATGGTAATATGCGTACTCCCCCTAAGTCTATGACTTAGTTCTTGTAGAACTAAAAAAAATTGACTTATGTCAAATAAAAAAATAATGAACAATATATACACATGACTCTAAGTAGTGTGAATGTTTCAGTGTCATACCTTGTTTTCTTTCTAAATTCTGATATCTAAATGTGACTCTTTCTAAACTCTAATATTCCCTTCTTTCATTACCTCCATTCAAAATATGTAATCATCATAACATTCCCCCTTTTTTTGTCACTTATGTCTTCTACTGAGGTTGAATGGGTGGAATTAAACCATATTTTTTAATAAATGGTTTGTGAATTTGGTTGATCATAGAAAGTGCATGATCGCAAGTGGTTCTTGTTGATTCCAAAATGTGATTCTGCAACTCCAATCTAGTTGCCAAATCAATCAAACCTTTAGTAATTGAAAGATTATGATATTCATAAATAAGATCTTCTATTGATTTCAATTCTCATTGCATAAACTCCAAATGAGGTATCAACATGGATTGGATAGAGATCAATTTTGGCCTCATGCTTCTATCATCTATCTAAATCTTGACTAATTTTCCTTGAGAAAAAAATAATTTATAATAATTTTGTGAGAAGGATTTAGCTGACTGTGAAATAATCTATTTTTTCTACATATCAGCCTAAATTTGATGGATATTTTCCTGATGGTCACTAGTGAATCTTAGCATATCACACAAAATATTGTACAAATGTTGTACTTTTTGTATAAGATCTTTAGTATTATGTACATTTTCTTGCAACTAAATTTTTTTTCTCTATAATGGTTGTTGAGACTTTTTCCACAACCTTATTCTCAAATTTCTTGGCTGACCAAACCATCAACTTCTCATTTCCTTCAATATCTCCAACATTTATTTGTTCAACAATAGTTACAACATGGAAAATAATTGGGGCTTTACCATTAATATTTTTTTATATCAAATACTTCTACAAAAATTTCCTTAACATAATGTAGAACTTTCCTCTGTTGATGTTCCCTTCTTAGCCCTTCTTGTTTCTTCTTCTTCACCAAAATTTCTTGCAAAAAAATTGTTTGTTCAAGAGTGAGATTTTCCAAATCCAATCATGGAATCTCAATAAATTCATCTAGACTAACTCAAATATATAGAGAAATAGCCTTTATTACTTTCTCTTTGAGAGGTAAAGTAGTGTTGTTTCTCGACACTTCTTTAGGAGATGGTGAGGGGTTATCACCACTCAACCTTGCTTATATATTAGTGCTAGAAACAACAATAGTAGAACTCGACACTATTTTATTTTCCTTAATATGAGGTTCTAACATATTTGGTCATTCTTGACCTTTGGTAGTGATGTATACACTTGTGTATTTTGTTTTTTACACAACCTCTTTCTCCTCCTTATCTACATCTAAGGGCATCTCCTGCTTGACAACTAGAGTGTCCAGAGCATTAGCATGAATTAGTGAAATACTCCATTGTAGACTCAGTACACATGAACTCATGTCATCACTTTGATCATCCTGAATGGTTACCATCTCAATATCTTTTTTTCCTATATCACTTCTTTATTTATGAGCCCAAAAATGTTTTTCCATAGTATCTCATTATGCTAAACTATATCTTCAATCCTCTTTTATAGAATCATAAAAATTCTAAACTTAGGAACAAATCAGGTCCTGTACTTCTCCAAAAATGTTTCCTTTTTATCCTTTGATAGATCAAGAATAACCTTGGCTAATGTGTCTTCTCTAATATATTTCTCTATTAATGATTCATGTTCCCATATTTTATTTAATCCATTGAACAAATCAATAGGTATCTTCTTCTCTACTTCATTAGGAGCTAAATTATGACTTGCCATCATATCTATCATAACCTCCTCAAATTTTTTTTCTCAACAGTATCCAATGTGTCATATTTCACAAATCTAAAGCTACATAAACCTATAGAGCTTCTTAGGTCAACACATACCTTATCAATATTCTTTTCTCTTCTAGGAACTGTAACCAGTTCATCTAATTTTTTCCTCTCTATGTCATCTTCTTCAACTTCTTTAACCTTTATTAGTCTTCTCATCTTTTTCTAGGTCACAGGGGCTTGCGATTTCTTCTTCCGTGCACTAGAGCTTCTAGGTGTAGTAATTTTCACTAATCCTTTCTTTGTAGATGGATCGACTCTCACTACTATTTCCCTGGTCCTTGGTTTGGTTGGTAGTGGAGGAGAGAGGGGTGCCACCACTATCTTCCTTTTAACATCCTTTTCTTTAGGCTTGATAGATTTATCCTTCCTTATGGGTGATGCAACAATGACTAGGGCTTTACCTTGACCTCCTTCTTCTTCTTCCTCTTCCTCATCACCACTATATTTTTCTTCATCTTCTCCAAGATCTTGTGTAAGATGCGAAGGTTCCTTGCCTTTTCTTCATGTGCCTAATTTTTCCTCTAGGTCTTCAATAATTCTTTTTATTTTCTTCTCCTTAGAAGCTATTTTGATGTCAGGAGTAATTCTTTCCTTAGATTCTTCATATTTTCCAAAAGGTTCAGCTTTAGTATCGATTTCTTTTTTAATAATGCAATAACATTTTCACTAACCATATCATTATCTATTTCGTAATCAAATGTTTGTAACCATGTCTTCCTCAATTTCATTTTCTACACAAATGTGTTATTTGTGTCCACTAAAAAGAATATATCATTGTAATGTTTCATTACCAACTAGTCTGGTATTCTTATCCTTGTCTTCATTCTCTATTTGAATTCCTCAAAATATGTGTCCATGCCATTCTCAAAATTCTCTCCAAATTGAGTTATATGTTCACTAATTTGATTTATCACTAGTTTTCCTTGTTCTTGAACTATATTGCCAATACCAAGAAAATACTTATGAACATAAAAGAAAATACATATGATAAGTGATCCAAACTTATATGTAGAACTCTTTTCCTTCCTGATGGATATCAGGTTCTCTGCAAATTGAATTTTTTGCAATTGAGAAAGATCATATTCATGATCTTTCATAACAATATTCCATGCCTAGTTGAATTCCATACATAATACACTATTCAATCTACTTGATTGATATAATTTGTGAGAAATTACACTCACTACAAATTCAATCAATGTATTAGAGATGTTTGAGATGGACAACCCTCATCCATTCCACTCAGCCCTTGTGTTGGCTTCAAATTCCTCACAATTCAGACATCACAAAGTCTTGTTCTTATCTAGGGTGGGATAACCAGTACCCTTGTAAATCATTTTCTTGGTTACCTCAACTGGCCATTTTGTAGCCATAATTTTGTATCATGGATCTTGCTTAGTACAACCTTGATCCACTTGATCTTAAATTTTTTTTGGAAACTCTAGGGTAGGAGTTAACCCTTTCTTCTCATCAAATTTTAATTCATCCTTTAGAACTCCTTTGTTACACAATTTCTCATACACCTCTCAAATATCATAGTCACCAACTTCTCCAAACTTGCACATGTAGCAACTTTACACATTATGTATCATGATTACCTTAGGTGGTATCAAAGATAACATGCCCATTGAGTTACCTTTCATTACAATCTCTAGAATAGCACACAACTTAGGTAGAGGACAAGCGTCACTTCTCAACAATTGAGTGTTACTAACCTCTACTCCTTGATTCTTTCCTATGGATGATGGAGTTTCAATGTCTTGTGTGTTAGGGTTCAAAGCTTCTTCTCTTTGGATAACTTTACACCACTTAAATCTTCACTTAATCAAGCTTTTGTCTTGGATTTTCTCTTAATTTCCTTAGTATCTCTTTTGTAAATCACTTCGTGCTCTCATAATTTGTATGCAAGGTGTGAAACAATGTTTTCAAAACTTGATAAATACTTCCTTCTACTTGATTTAGGGTCTTCATTAATGTTGTGTACTTAGGTAGGTGGAAGCTAGCTTACTCTATCTAACTTGGCTTATACACTAGTTTAGCATCTAAACTACTCGGTCCATATTGTAATGCTCGATCGAAAAAGATATTTTTACTAATGTTTGACACTATCTGTATAAATGATTTCTTTTGTACTAGACCTTTATTGAATCTATTCTTATGCATCTTCACTTATGCAAACATGAACTTTAGCACATTTTATGTTTGGAACTAATGTAAGATATATCATTAAATATTTAGTTCATCTCAACTCCATTATTTACATCTTCTTCCTTTTTCATCCATATTTGTTTCATATCCTTCTTTGTTTGATCAATGTCCACTTTTTATTTACCCTTGGTGTTATTTTTATTTTCTGTTGGTATTTGATTCCTATAGTGTTTTCTTGAATGCCCAAACTTGTGACATTTGGAACACACATTTTTAGTTGCATGGTTCTTCCAATAATGTTATTACTATGATCTAAATTTATATCCTCTATGTCCATACTTTTTAACAATTGTAACAATAGCCTTCAAATCTAGGTGTAGTAGATGCATTCTTCATTCTTGATCTACACTTATGTATTTGATGTCATTATTTCATGTACTAAAAAAAAAACCAATAAACTTAGGTTTAGGGTTTTGTATACCATTTTTTATTCTATAGATGTTTGTAGTATGACCAAGTTTTCCACAATGATAACATATTGGCTTGCCTTTAGACTTTACATTTCTCAGTTCTCCATTCTTGGATGACTCTCCTTGCTTAGTAGATAAATGTCCTAATCAAAAAGTACTTCCATATGACCTCATCACTTCTTCAAAGTATTTGATTACTTCATTAGGCTTTTTGAATCTCTCCACAAGTTCTCTCATTTTTCAGTTCATTCATCAATAAATCCTTTTGTGATCTTAGATTTTCTATTTCCAGATCCTTTTTATTCAACTCCTAATTTTTGAGCATCAGTTGATTCATCATGTCTAGTTGAGTGTTTGTAAGCTTATGCACATTAGATGAACTTTCTTCTAGTCTAATTACCATTATTCTTTTGTCTTCTTCAATGAAAATCTTGTCTTCCTCATATTCCTTCTTTTGCATGGTCACTTCACATATCCTTATTGATTGAATCTCATGTTCCCTTTTTAGTCCCCTGACTTCTTCATTTAGGATTTTGTTATTTCCTAGTAGATCTATAACTACTCCATCACCATTACTTGAATTTCTAGTTTCAAATAATTCTTTAGTGTCAAATAGTGACTAAGCTAGGTGTCAAATAGTGACTAAGCTAGGTGTCAAATTGTTATTGTTATATTTTTTTTATGGTTATGGATATAGAGGTTGTGAGTGTAGAGTACCTCAATTTAATAATAATACGTATCAATGTGCTAAACTTGCAACTAGTTGAGATATTGGAGGAACCAATATTGTAAGGAATGAAATAATGTGTTATAAGTGCAAAAAATTTGGATATATTGTTAGAGATTGTAGATTATAGATAAATTAGCCAAGACTAAGATATGGAAACAATGTGATAACATGCCAGATTTTTAACAACAATTGATATAAAATAATTTTTTTGGATAAACAATGTGATAATGTCAAACAATATGACAAATATCATGAGAACATGAAACTTTAGGAGGAATGTGAATAATATCAGAAAGAATGAGAATAGTAGTAATGATCACAAAGAAAATGTGAAAGAACAAGTGGAAAACCTCAATGAAACATTTGTTAAAGGTAAGACACCAAAAAGTTCACACGTTTGGGTAGAGAAGAAGTTAGGTGAAACATTTGAAAACAAGTTGAAGTCAATGATAGTTGTAAATCAACTCCTATCTATTTGAGCAATTTATTTCATAGCAAAGAGAGGGAAGTTAGCATCAAAAAATTATCTAACCCTTGTATGATAGAGTTAATATTTGCACACTTAATATGAGGTAGATATGGATGAAAGGAATCTATGATTAAGTGCCCATAAGATTCTAAGTTCATATGTGAGTGCGCAAAGGAAAAAATGTTCACTAGTTAATAGGAACAACTTTTTGAAGCCTACATACTTTCCCAATTAATGGAGAAGTACATTTGAAAGGATTTGAAGGGTGAAATTAAAATTTTGAGTACATTTGATCATGCAAAAAGTTAAGAAACCCTTGAGAGAGAATTTGAGAGTGAACTAAATTATATTGAAGTAGAAATGAAAAGAGAATTCAACAAGTCCTAAATCATGGATTAAAGGTATTTTTCAATATTGTATGATTAAATTGTGAAGTAAGATTAAGTGTTTGAGGAATTGAAATGGAAGGATCAATGATTCACAATGTTGAGGACATCCCAAGACCTAAGATTAAGCTAAACCCTATTCGACACTTTGAGGATGACCCTACAATTGCATTTCTGCACACCCCTAATAGAGTATTGTATTTAGAGGATATGGGAAGTTGCACAAAATTAAAATTTGAGATAGTAAGTGAAGGAAACATTTCTGGTGAATTTGACAAAATTTACAAACAAGATATGTCATTTGAGGATGGATTTGAACATTTAGTTCAAAATAATGTAGTGAGATGTATGTTATATAATGAGTTAATAATGAATATTGGACCAATATTATCCTGAGAAGAATTCATGATAAAAACTTTTGGATAGGAGATAATGTAGTTGAGATTTTAGCTAACCTAATTCATGAAGTCACCAGTTTGAATACTGAAGGTTTGATTCCACTAAATGAGAAATATGTAATGAAGACTATAATTAAGAACAAAAAAAAACCTATAATGGAAAATGAAAAGCCATAAGCAAGATAAAAAAAATTATGTGATATTTGTAAGTAATAATATGGCTATTAAGTTATGTTCAAGTTCTAGAGATTGATGACGGGCCACACCACCCGTACCAACTAACAACCAAAAATGCAACAAGATGGAGATAGAGAGATGACAAAAAAAATGCTTCATAAAGCATCCATTAATACTTGAAATCCATTACAAGAGATTACATTTGAAGAGCTTACAATTCAAGAACTTCTATTTCTCAAACTTCCATTAGAAGAGCTTCCATTTCTCCAACTTCCATTTCTTCAACTTGATTACAAATGATAATAGGCCTTTCTTAAATAGGCACTTCTAACCCAAGACATTACAAACACAACCAATGTGGGATAAAAGGTAAATACAACTACCTTTAAATAAATATTAAATTCCCACCCAAATACAACTAAGCACCCAACAAATATTAAATACATGATTTAAGGATCTTTCCACAAACTTCTAAATTTCCACCTATACACCTTGATTAATGGAATGACAACTATTTTTATTATTTTTCTTTTTACGCCACCTATGCGCCTCGAAAATAGAAATCTCCTTTTCCTTTCTCCACTTTTCCTATTTTCTATTTTTAATTTTTTTTCCTTCCATTTTCGTCACTTTCTCTCTCCTCCACAAATTTTTTTTTTTCCTCTTTTTTTTTTTTTCTCCTTTCTAATAATTTAATTTTTCCATGCAAGATGCTCCTGCATCAGACTCCCTTGGTAGATAGAAAAGTGTGTCCCACACTTTAACGCCAAAAGAAAGATATACAACCATCTTCATCTTCACCACAAGCTTCCAACTCAATAGGGACAAGAAAAACCAACATGCAAATCTTCCACATTTTTTTTTTTTTGCTGATGCATGATGCTCCTGCATCCGACTCCCATGGTAGGAAAATTTTTTTGAATATGGATTCACAAAATGAAGTAGCCACTGTTGAAAGTTTTTTTTTCTTTTCTTCCAACACATAGCTGGAACAAGTATCCGATGCCGATATATTTCCTTCTTTCTTCTTTTCCAACAACTGGCTGGAACAATTGTTTGCTGCTGAAAATGCTCCCTCGCAATGAACTCTATCCAAGTATAACTCTCATTCTCATCCAATCTTGTTGAATTAATCACACCTGTACTAAATCCAGCAACACCATACCAATCTTCCTTTGCATCACAAACAAGATCCTCATGCAAACCATCATTAATATCTTTTAAACTCATATCAAAGACAACATCCCATGATTCGTAAAAAATTACCTCTTTGACATATTCATTTGCACTTGCCTCTTTCATGTCGTCAAAAATGCATGTAACTACTTCACTTGCTTGATCTCCAACTAAGGCACTATATTCTTCCTCCATTGCTGCAATCTTCACATCATCTTGATCTATTTCAGGTTCATAAATCTTGTCATCTTTATGCTCTTCCTCTTGTCTTTCATCTTCTTCAACTTTAGGTTCGCAAATAATTTCCTCTTCATCCGCTTGCTCTTCCACTGGATCATCTTTCTTTTCCATGTCCAAGGAATTATCAACATCTCTTTTCTGGTGACATGCTCTTTGTTTCCACAACTCAACTTCTAATTCTTTCACTTGCTTCTGCAAATCAACTAGCAATGATTGTTGATTTCTTGCTCTAAATTTCTCAAGTCGAGGAATCCTCAGAATCCATCCAATCACAAAAGTCATCTTCGTCTGTCTCTTCTCCATAATCAAGTCTTTAGAAGACAAATCTTATCCAAATCAAGAACCTCATGCAAACTACCTCACAGTCGGTGCTCTGTCTACACAATCAAGAACTTCTTCACAAACTTCACCCAACTCAAGGTCCTGGTGCAAACTGCCTCACGTTCGGCGATCTGTTCGCACGCTCAGGAACTCCTGCTCTGATACCACTGATGAGGGGCAAACACCACCCTTACCAACTCACAACCAAAAATGCAATAATATGGAGACAAGAAAGATGACAAAATGCTTCATAAAACTTCCATTAATACTTGAAATTCATTAGAATATTCTCCAAATGGAAAAACTCCAAATTCTTACAATATAAGAGAGATTGCTCGCTAAGAGCTTCTACAAGAAATTACATCCGAAGAGCTTCTACTTGAAGAGCTTCTATTTCTCCAACTTCCATTAGAAGAGCTTCCATTTCTTGAACTTGATTACAAATGATAATAGGCCTTTCTTAAATAGGCACTTCTAACCCAAGACATTACAAACACAACCAATGTGGGATAAAAGGTAAATACAACTACCTTTAAATAAATATTAAATTCCCACCCAAATACAACTAAGCACCCAACAAATATTAAATACATGATTTAAGGATCTTTCCACAAACTTCTAAATTGCCACCTATACACCTTGATTAATGGAATGACAACTATTTTTATTATTTTTCTTTTTACGCCACCTATGCGCCTTGAAAATAGAAATCTCCTTTTCCTTTCTCCACTTTTCCTATTTTCTATTTTTAATTTTTTTTCCTTCCATTTTCGTCACTTTCTCTCTCCTCCACAATTTTTTTTTTTTTTTTTTTTTTCCTCTTTTTTTTTTTTTTTCCTTTCTAATAATTTAATTTTTCCATGCAAGAAAAATTAAAGCAAATAGGAAAGAATAATATCTTATTTTTTCCACCATTGGAAACAGTAGACCCTAGCTCCACACCATTACAATAAACACAATCTGATATGGGAGTTAGAGTTGTAGAACCATCAACTAAAGTATCTTCTACCCCATATGAAATGGTTGCACCAGTGCAACTAAATTTTTTCTCACCTCCATCTATTTAGCCTAGAGAAGAAGAAGACAGTGTAAGTATAATAAAAGTTCTGTCATTTTCATCAAAAGGCATAAGAAGGTAAGTGAGGTTGGTAGAAGTAAAACAAGAACCAATAGAAGCACCTAGACCAAAAAGAGTGAAGGAAATGACTATTGGGTGAATGAGAAAACAAAAATTTATAGTCACTTATGAAGGAAGAAAGATGAGAGAAAAAGTTGTCACCCTTGAAGTTCCATGATAATAGCAACAACATTTGTACATGCAACATATAAGATGTGTATTGAGAAGACCCAAGTGAATCTATTTGAAATCCTAAGAATCTAATTGATTGAAAACTTTGAAAGGATAAAGAAATTTAAAAATGGATAGTTTATATTTTAGTATTTGATTACATATATATTTTTCCACCTATTGAAGAGATTTCCATTTATGCCCCTTGTTGATTGGAACAATGACAAAAGCAACATGGACAAGATCACAAACTTGTATAGGAGGCATCTTATTGATAAAATTGAGAAATATGCAAAGAGAAAAGTTGATAGTACAATAAAGAAGATCATGAAAGATACTAATATGACCCCACAAGATTTTGCAGTAGTTAAGAAAACTATATTTGGAATGAAGCAAATAGGAAAGAATAATATCTTATTTTTTCCACCATTGGAAACAGTAGACCCTAGCTCCACACCATTACAATAAACACCATCTGATATGGGAGTTAGAGTTGTAGAACCATCAACTAAAGTATCTTCTACCCCATATGAAATGGTTGCACCAGTGCAACTAAATTTTTTCTCACCTCCATCTATTTAGCCTAGAGAAGAAGAAGACAGTGTAAGTATAATAAAAGTTCTGTCATTTTCATCAAAAGGCATAAGAAGGTAAGTGAGGTTGGTAGAAGTAAAACAAGAACCAATAGAAGCACCTAGACCAAAAAGAGTGAAGGAAATGACTATTGGGTGAATGAGAAAACAAAAATTTATAGTCACTTATGAAGGAATAAAGATGAGAGAAAAAGTTGTCACCCTTGAAGTTCCATGATAGAAACCAAAAGAAGAGTAAAGCAACAAAAAGAAAACTTCTTGGAAACCTAGAGTTAAAAGATTAATGATTCAATACTGAATGAAGGAAACCTTTAAAAAATGAAGCAATACTATGACAGATATCCAATTTATGAGAAAAGAAACTTATATGTAACTGTGATACAATATATGATAATGTTCAAGAAACCCCTTCTTACAATTCATTGTAAAATACGTAAGGAACAATATGAAAGAATAAATAAATAAAGGTTATAGCTGAAGAAAGATGAAGAGAACCTAGGAGAAGAAGTAATAAGAAGATGTTTCAATGTGAAGAACAATTCCCAAATTGAAAGGATAATGCATTTTCTAAATCCACATGTGTGAGATACAATGCAGGTAATAAGGATTATGGGAGGACTAAAAGATAAAGTCATTAGAGATATTAAGATGCTTATGGATCAGATTCTCAATTATCCTATTTTCAAAGCCTAGATAGAAGAGGTTAGAAATGAAATTGAAGAATCCTCAAAGACAATAGAGGTAGATATTCTTGAATCCATAATATAGGAAGAGAATATAGTGTTAGGAGAAAAAGCTAACCCTTCAACCCCTATCGCTTCAACAATAGAAAATAAAGATCTTGTGATGAAATATTTAGAGGCTACCACATAAGAAATACCAAAAACCATAATTAGTATAGATACTATGAATATTGATAGCACTAACATTACTTTGGATACATCTAAAGATCCTTTCAATAATTATGATGTCATTTTTGACAATTTGGTTGGATACACCAATTTTGAGGATGAGGAGAAGGAAAAAGAAGAAAAAGGAAGAGAAGTTGAAAGAAAAGGAGGAGGAGGAGGAGGAGAAGAGAAAAATGATGAAGATTTGGCTACTTTAGCAAATGAACTCAAGAAAGTTGATCATAAGTTCTAAGATAGTTTGAAAGTAATTACTCTTGTAACATCATTATGTGTACCCTAGCCAAAGCACATAAGGATAGAGTAGAAATAATTATGAGTTAGAAAATAAATGAAGTACAACAATCAATTGATGATAGTTAGACTATTGTGGAGATACAATTGATCAGTCGAGTTAAGGAACAAGCAGAGAAATACCAAGGTCTTATAAGTCTCCACTGGAATTATTGATTGTTAGCATGATGAGCTCTACACCATAAACACCAACAGAGGATCCTGAAGTGGAAATGCTTAGTAAAACATTAGCTTTGGTCACCAATAGAATTGTGGGGAAGAGAACAGGAATAAAAGAAACAAAAGAAATTCTAGAAAATATGACAGTGAATATGGAAATTTTAATGAACATTTAGATCAGAGATGATAATCCATAGAAGAAAGTAGTAAAAGTCTTAGAAGAATTTGATAGTCATTTTAAGACTATGATTCACATAGCTATAGTCAAAGCACAAGCTAAGCATGATGCCAACATGTTTAGAAAATTATATTAGAACATTTAAAATGGCTTAGATAACTTAGATACTTACATTAGGTAACTGCAAAGATGTGTACATGAAGGAAAAGAATTGTATGAGAAATGTGCACTAGAACATGAATATATGAATAGTTTCACAACATAGATCAAAGGAAAAGAAGATGAGTTGAAGAAAGTAATGAATGAGTTGAAGAATGAAGATGCTCAAGTGATTCACTTGGAGAAAAAGATTAGCAATATTCATGATGAAATGAGACTGTTAACCCTAGGCTAGCAAAAGTCAATTTTTCATTTTGGGATACATGTTATGGTATGAAGGTTAACAAAACAAAATATATGATATAAAGGACAAATGTTTAGTTGTAAAGTTTGCAATACATTTGTGATGATTATGTTATTGTTATGTGATGTAAATTTGATTTTTAGAGTAGTAAGAGGTAGTTTATGTGAAGATTGTATAGTGAGCTACAAAGGTCAAATCAAATATTGAAGATATCAAGATTGGAAAGAGGTTTTTGTATCTATACCTTTTGTGTACTAAATATCATTATATATAGCATATTTGAGAAATGGACTCATCTTGTATACGTTGTATAATTGTAATAACATCTCCTAATAGGGTTGAGGCTTCTAACAAGGCCTAGTCCTCTAATAAGGGTCAAGATAATATACAGATGTAATAGACTACTAATAGGGTCAATATCTTTCACAAGATACTTTGATTAGTGGATCATTTTGTGGGTACCATCCCCATTGAGGTTTTCCCTTAACCAAGTTTTCCCTAGTTAACAAATAAAGGTGTTATGAGTTGCATTTTTTATTGTTATGTTTACTTTTCAGTTTATTCACATGTGCATATTTTAAGGCTATAAAAGATATCCATAGTTGGGAAAAATTTTGTGAAATAATGATTCACCCCCCTCCCCCCCTTATTTCTAAGTAAAATAAAGTTGAGATTTCAACTCATCAAACACTACAAAAGACTCATCAACTACGTTAGTTTGGTTAGTATAGTCATGTACAACATCTATTCCAACTTTTTGAGATGCGATAGAAAGAGAATCCCATTCATATTCATTTGAGTCATAACTTTGATTATGAGCTATAACACTACTATATTTGGGCCCAAATTGTGATGGCAAGCCATCACAATTGTGATGATCACTTGTCGCTTGAGTGACAGTACAAGAAATTGGCCCTCTTTGAATGAGTGTCAGAATTTTGTTATTGTAAATTGCAATGGCAAGGGTGTCGATCACAATGGTGATGGAAAAAGCCCTCACAATTTGGAAAAATAGGGCAAAGACTTCCTCTTCACCCCATCATATGTTTGATGGTTTATCATGGCAACTATGTTGACATAGATTTTTACACAACTATTATAGTTCTAATTGCATTATTGCAAGCCCAACAAACATCTTCTAGAAGGTATGTCATAATAGTAATGATGTTCAACGGTGTTCAATGACAACACCATTCAAGAAACCACCATTCATGGGTGGTGTCTATTGCAATTGTGATGACATGTGAAAATAATGTTGTTTGAACGATAACTACCCATCTGATAGGTCGTCACAATTGTGACAGATTGTTGCATTATCAAAAAAAATTTAAGATGGTCATATATTTATAATGAGTTGTAGAATGAGCTATTTGAAACCTAAGATAACTTTCATCTATGTGAGATAGTATTAGGAATTACAACCATGAAGTCATTAGGGAACGAATTTGACAAGAATAAATAGAACTTATGGGACACAAAGAAAATTAGAAATCTAACTCAATAAGGGAAAAAATAAATCATAATGAGATTGAATAAGAAATGCAGCCAATAACATACTTATGAAATATCATGGCTCTAAAATTAGAATTAAAACTAGATAAATTTTGAGTGGAAACACTACAATATATCAGATAAAATCTCTAATTATTGTGCCAAGATTATATGTCAATATCTAAGAGAACAACTATGATGAAACAAGATACTAAGTAACATAATTAATAAAATGCGTGAATTGTATAAGGGTGTTTGTAATTTTGAATCTAAAATCAACAATTGCACCATAAAAAGTACAAAGCACATGGTATAGGAAAAAAAATAAAGAGATCCCAAAGGAGGACATTAAAATCATATAAAAATAGGAAGAGATACTCCATTATATCCAATTGATAAAATTCATGCTTGTTGATTTGAATATCAATTATCAGTCTTACATAGGTAATATCATCAATATTAGCCATGCAAGCTCCAAATTTGTGATCTAAGTGAAATATCAATTAGCAAGAAGTCTCCTTTAATAGAATTTAAAGAAATTGGTCCAAAATCTTAAAGAATAAGATAAGGGATACTATAGGCAAGCAATAGGGCTCCTCTTCAAAAAAAATCTAAAGATCAATTTTACATTGATCACTCCTTATCAACAATACATCCAATTAGAGTTGTTTCCTTGTTTTAGGGTGCCATAAATACCTTCATTCAACAATGGGAATTGTTGTTAGTTAATTATAGTCCAACAAGGATAGGAACATGGTTGGCTGAAATTTTTTCAAGCATTTGTTCAATGCTTTGATAGAAATGATTTCAATATGATGAAATGTGCTCCTAATACATTATCAAAGATCAATGAAGATATACAAGAGGGGCTAGATGTTGATGTACTAGGATTTCAATAGTGACCTATCAATATTTTTTTGCCTAGATTATTTTAGTTTTTTTAGTCACCATATGTTTCTCTCAAGAAATTGGCACTTAGCTCTATGAACTAGTATATTGAGCTTATGCCTAAAATATTGCTATTATCTATGGATAACTATCTTCAGGTCCTATTTAATCTTTCTCATGATATGGATATTGAAGTGAGGGAATTGGCATGTGTTGCATTGGTTCAGCTCTTTAAGGCCTAGCTTAATTTCCTGTAGCCCCAGATGAGAAATGTAATTGTATATATGTTGCAAGAAAATTATGATGCTAATGAAGAAGTGGCTCTCGAGTCATGTGAATTTTGGTCTACATTTTGTGAAGCTCATCTTCATCCATAAATATTGAGGGAGTTTCTACCGCACTTGATTGTGGCTCTATTGTCAAACATAGTGTATGCAAATAATGATGAGGCACTTGTTAATGCAAAGGCTGATGATTTTTTTGACAAGGGTCAAGATTTAAAATCTAGATTTTTTTATTAATAAGTACAAGGGGCATATGGAACTTATGATGGAGAAGAGGAAGAGGATATCATCAATTCATGGAATTTGAGAAAATGTAGAGCTACGAAACTTGATGGTTTCTTTTCTTGTGCCTCTTCTTGATGATAGGTATCCTTTGGAGTGAAGCATCACATGTTGGACTCTTTCTTAGTATAATAAATGGATTATTCAGGTCATAGGTCATCTAGAAGGACATGAATAGTTTGTTAAGGTACTTACTGTTATTCTTAGATGAATCTTAAACAACAAGAAGAGAGTTTAGAAGGTTCCTTTCTCTTCCTTTGGTACCCTTGAAGAGGAGGCAACAAGAGAGTTGGCACCACATCTAGATCTTATTTTATAAAACCTTTTGTATGCCTTTTTTAAATACCAAAGGCCAAATATTTATATTGTATATGATGTGATTGGTACACTTGAAGATGTTGTGAGTGGAGGGGAATCAATCGGGAACAATATCTTGATATTTTGATACCTCCACTAATTGCCAAATGGAAATAATACTCAAATTTAGATAGGGATCTTTTTCCTTTACTTGAATGTTTCACAACAATAGCATAGGAATTTTGTCTTAGGTTTACTCATTATGTTGAACCTATATTTGCAAGATTTATCAACCTAATATGAATCAAAAAATTGAAAAGGTTTATCTTATAAAGGTAGGTGATCCATATGATAAGGAGTTTATTTGTTTCTCATTGCACTTGCTCTCCAAGCTTGTTGAAGCCCTTAGAAGTGGAATTGAAAGTATGGTTACAAGGATTAATTTTAGAAATATTATTTTACAATCTTGTAGAGATGAGGCTACTAATGTTCATCAAAGTGTCATTGTACTACTTGATAACTTTGTAAAAGTTTGTGTAGTATATTTGTAACCAAATTTGGATGATTTCCTAAATGCTGCCACAAAATTGCAACTAGTAGAAGTGAAGAAAATTGTTTCTATTGTATTTATCATTACATTAGGCCTCATGTTTTTTCATTTTTTATATTTCTCTAGGTATCAATCTTGAATCACAAGACAAACCTTTATCATTTTTTACTTAAACATTTTTTTGTTTATTTTGAAATTATGTACATAACAATGGCACAAGGATTGTTTGACAAAAATAATGTGTGATACATTTGCAATAGTAAAATCACTAAAGCAGTTAAATCTTATTTGAATCTTACAATGTAAAGTTTTGATGGTCATCATTGTAGTAGAAGTTCAACAATTCATTCAAATTTAACCAAATAACTGGCTATGTATCCAATGCCAAAGCTTGGACCCTATGAATACCAAACAAGTCACTAAATGAGTGATAATTTTTTATAAATCAATCAAAGGAAAATTATGAGTAAATTGATGTAAATAGTAGGAAAATTGATGAGGTGAGAGAAATTAGTTCTAGCTACATGTAAACTGCATGGATCTTGAAGAAATTAAATCCATTCTATATATCCTAAACTAGAAGGGCCATATACAATGTAAACAAGAACATTCTATATCACTAGAAAAATAAGACCATTTATATATTTTCTTATTAAAAATTCATAATTTTTTTTTGAGCATTTTGAAATTTATTATGTGAGTTTTTCCTTTTAGAAATATTTGAATCAAATTCTATAATTCATAGTCATCATGAGTTATGGAATGAAATTCTATGATTTAATGTCATTGTTGGAAATATAAGTGGAGTAACTAAGAGGGGAGGGGTGAATCAGTTGCCACTAAAATAAATCCCCGATCCCTTAGATGCCAGAACAAAACATAAACACTACTAAAAATATGGTTGCTCTATAAACATATAGGAACTCAGTTAAGACTAATAATATGTTGTAACTTGATAACCATTGAAATAACAACTATAACTCGACAAATGCTTAACATGAAAATATTAAGATATTTTCTATGATTAAACTTAATTAATTTAGTTTCATACACATGAATTAAATATCATGAACACAAGTGACACCGAGATTTAATGTGGAAACCCAATTTGGGAAAAACCACCAATTGCAACTAGTTACTAATTTTCACTCTTTTGAAGTGAGCATTATTAGGTGCCAACCTATTAAAGGTTACAAAACACATTGTTTGGTGTGATCCTATTAGAGGATTCAATCACCTTGTTAGGAGTGGCCTTGTTAGAGGATTTGGAAAATAGTTGTTAAGCCAACTTTGTTAAGAGATTCGATACATTGCAACAGTGGTTAGAGAGTAACAGTTATATGACTTGATTACTGATGCAGCTATATATTTTATTTTAGATCACAATTCTAGCTCGAATACTTGATCTTTCCTAATTAGATTAATCTTTTCTATCCAACAAGGATATTCTTCTTATCCTTCTAATTAGCTTCATCTAAGCATCTTCTTATCTTCCACACATTCTTACATTCAATCCTCAACTTGACCTTATATCATATCCATTGTCAAGTTGGCTTGAATATAACTTAGAATAATTAATATTCATCTTCTTAATCAGCTAGAACCAATGAACAAATCCATTGAAATCAATATGCCAAAATAAGAAAATCTTTCATTAGTTGACCCTACTTAGTAGACACTAACTCAAAAAAGATTTTATTATGTTAACCAAGTGAATTTGGTTAAAACTACATCTTTACAAAGTCCTTTTGGTAACTAAGTGAGATTGGTTAACACTGGTTCCATCCAACTTTCCTTTGTTACCCAAGTGAACTCAATTAACACTCAACTTCTACAAACTTCTCTTCGATGCCTAAGTTAACTTGGGAGATGCTACCTTCTGAACTTAGCAAACACTAGAATGCTTGGTAGACATAAGGAACCATCTTCATTACTTGAGTGATCTTGACATACACTAACTAGTAAAGATATGAAATTTTGTGTAACATCAAAGACAATACATAATTAACCAATTATTTTCAGCAATCTCCCTCTTTGGCATTGATGACAACAAATGTCATAATACAATAAATTTTAGAGAAAAATAAAGGAAAATATCCTTAGTTTCATTATGATTCTCATCCATGAGAACTCCCAATATTAGTGTGAATTCCCTATGCCTTTAGTTTCACACTCTGTTAACAAACTCTATCATTAACATCTCCTTCTAATAGAAAGACACTCCCTCTTTGATATCAACTCTGAATATTTTAGACCAAGTTATTCCTCTCTACAAACTCTCCCTCTTTATAAAATTTCTTTGAATATGACAACAACCTCTACCTCTTTGACATCTTATGCCAAAGAAAATATTTAGTGAATATCAATGTATCTCATGAACTAATTTATATACAATCTACCCTTTTCAATACTGTATCAACTGATTGATCTTCAACATGCTCCAATTGATGCATCACTAAGCTTCATTTAGTGAGCTTCAAATATGGAAATAACCCCTAACTTACCTCTTAGATACAAGAATTCATCCTTAGCTAATGGTTTAGTGAATATGTTTGCAATTTTTTCTTTTGTATTAACATATTCCAATCTTACCTCTTTATCTTGCACCTATTCTCTTAGAAAATGATATTTTATTGTAGTGTGCTTGGTCTTGGTATGCATCACAAGATTCTTTGATATATTAATTGCATGAGTATTATCTTAGAAGATAACCACTAGGTCCTTGATTTGTACCTTCATACTTGCCAATAGTTTCTTGAACCAAATAGCATTGAAATGATTAACTATTATTGCAACATACTTTACCTCTGTTGTAGACTAAGAAATGCAATTCTTCTTCTTACTTGTCCAAGAGAGTAGTCTTTTACCAAGAAAGAACGTTCCACCACCAGTGCTCTTCCTGTCATCAACACTTCCTAACCAATTAACATCTATGAAGGCCTTTAAATCCAAATTGCCTCCTTTCTTGTACCATAATCCATAGTCTTTATTACACTTTAGATACCTCATGATTCTCTTGATTTCTATCATATAATTTTCTTTAGAATTTGTTGAAAATCTTGTCACCATACCAATTGCTAATCCAATATTAGGCCTTGCATGCACTACATATTACAATTTTCCAATCATTGATCTATATATGGTCTAATCTACCTCTTTGGAATCATCATTCTTAAAAAGCTTATGTCCAATAGACATAGGTGTTCCAACTAGCCTTGAATCTTCCATTCCAAACTTCTATAGTATCTCCTTGATATACTTGGATTGAGTAATGTAGATACCATCTTTCTTCTGCTTGATCTGTAGTCCAACAAAGAATTTTATCTCTCCAAACATGGACATCTCAAATTCTTTACTAATCTCTAGTTCTAAAAATGCTTTACACAAGTCATCATTTCTAGTAAATAATGTGTCATCCACAAAGATTCCTTCCAACACAATCTTCTTTTCTAGTCCTTCTTTGATGTATAAGCTGATGTTATCATTTGTTCTTTGAAAACCAATCTTTATCAAGTAGTTATGTAGTCTTTCATAGCAAGCTCTTGGAGCTTGCTAGAGACCATACAATACTTTGTGTAGTTTACAAACCATATCCATTTTTCTAGGATCTACAAAACCTTCATGTTGTTCTATGTAAACTTCCTCTTCAAGAATTCCATTCTAGCTAGAGTGCAGATTTCACATCCATTTGATAAACTTTAAATCTTTTATGTGAAACATAAGTAAGTAAAGTCCCAATACCTTTTAATCTTGTAGTAGGAGTAAAATTCTCACTATAATCAATAACTTCTTCTTGAGAATAAACTTTACATACTAACCTTGCTTTGTTTCTAGGAACTTCTCCATCTTCATTCAACTTATTTCTAAAATTCCCCTTTGTGCCAATTACATTTTTATCCTTGGATCTAGGAACAAGAGTCCAAGTCTTATTCCTTTCCATCTATTCTATCTCTTCATTCATTTCTTTAATCTATCTTTCATTATCCAAAGCATCCTTAACTGATCCAAGTTCAAATTCAATAAGCAAACATGTACCTTTCATTTTATTGTCATTGTTCCATCTGACTTATTTCCAATGATCTAATTAGGTGCATGGTGCCTTCTGACATATCTTTCTAAAATAGGTACTTTAGATTTAGAACTTGTTCCACTAGCCTCACCATGATCTTCTATATCAAGCTCGAGTCCCATTGTCTATGACTTGGGTCCTTTAGACTTGGTTTTCTCTGGCTACAACTTGGTAGCTTTTGACTATGACTCAGGTCCTTCAAACTATGACTTAGGTTGCACTAGATGCAATTCAGTGGCTTCTAGAGATTTTGGGGACTTGAGAGGTGAATTCTATTGACTTCCAATTAAATTTGGAAATATATTAGTTTCATAGTAGATAAACTTTCTATAATCCTCCGGTTCTATATTGCTCTCTTCTTCACCTTTTTCTACAAACTTGTCAATTCTCACATGTGCACTTTCTATGATCTTATGAGTGGATAAATTCAAATATTTATATGCTTTACTTTTGTATGAATATCCTAGGAATATTCCTTCATCACTTTTGACATCAAATTTACCTTTCCTATATTCCTTCAAGATATAACATTTTTTACCAAATACTTTCAAGTAACTTATATTAGGTTTGTAGCCATACCATAGTTCATAAGGAGTTTTATTTGAGTCTTTCTTTAGCTATAATCTATTCAAGGTATGCACTATAGTAATGATTACTTTCTTGTAGTATTTGATTGCAACACTATTTGATTGCAACACTATTTTCTTTCTTTAGCTATACCATTCTGTTGTGGTGTCCTAGGGGATGATACTTGTCTTTTAATTCCTCTTTTAGTGTAGAATTTATTGAATTCATTAGAAATGAATTCACCACCTCTATCTGATCTGAAACACTTCAGCTTCTTTCTAGTTTCTTTCTCTACTCTTGCCAAATACCACTTAAACTTTTGAAATGCTTGACTTATCTTTTAGATATATTACAATCATTATTCTAGAATAATCATCAATAAAAATAATAAAGTAATTATCTTCACTATAGCTCTCAATTCCAATAGGTGCACATAAGTCTATATGAACCAGCTCCAAGACCTCTTTAGAATGATAGTTTTTCTTTTGAAACTTGTCTTGCCCATCTTACCAGTTTGAAATTTTTTGCATAGTCCCATATCAGGTTTCCTCAAACTAGGAATACCTCTCACTCTTTTTTTTTTCTTACCTTGATTAGGTTATCAAAGTTCACATGACATAACCTTTTATGCCATAACTAGCTTTTTTCTACTTGAGAAATGAAACATGAACTTTCACTGAGATCTAGGTAGAATAAGTTACCTTTTGTAAATGGTTACCAGACCCAACTAGATCCCCTTTTCCATTTAGTATATTGGCCTTCCCATTCATGAATTCTACCTTGTATCCAATGTTATTCAATTGTGCCACACTTAGTAGATTATGTTTTAGTCCTTTAACCCAACAAGCATTATCACATTTGGCTCATTATTTCCAAATCTCACACTTCTACTATCATAGTGTTCCATATGCTCAAAATTTGTTTTGTCACTATTCATATGATGTGAATAACCACTATTAATAATCCATGTATCATTTTTGCTAACATGAGAAATAAGTGTCATTTTATCTTTCTCGTCATCAAATTCATCTTTTACAACAATATAGACCATCTCATCATCATCACTACTATCTAAATCCTTAGCCATAAAATAAGACTTCTTACCTTTGTCTTTTTAGTCCTTGAAGTTCTTGAAATCCTTCTTTCCTTTGAACTTGTTATGTCTCTTTTCATCTTTTTCTTCTCTTTTTGGACACCTTATAGCAATGTGAACATCTTCTTCATAAGAAAATTAAATTAAATGAGTTTTACCTTTATGCATTCCTTTGCCTTTGGGATACATTCTTACAAGTAATGATTCAATTGTTTCAAGATCACTATCAAAACTATCTTCTTCTTAACTTCTATATTGTTTTCCTTTTGACCTTTTAGCTTCAAATGTAGACTCAAGATTGCTAGAACTTGGAACATAATTATCATAGTCATCTACCTCAAATATTGTCAATCTTCCAACTACTACATCCAATGTTATATCATTCTTTGGATTGCTTCTAATTTCTTGAATTTTGGATACTCTAATTGCATATATAGGAAGAAGTGTTCTAAGAAACTTACTTACCACTATCTCATCTTCAATCTTTCCTCCTAAAGTTTTTGATTGCACAAACATTGGCTTTGATTCTATCATTATACTTTTCAATTTCCTCATATTCTCTCATTTTTATTTGATCAAATTGTCCTCTAAGATTTTCATCTTTAGACATTCTTACATTATCATCTCCTCTATATATGGATTTTTACTTGATCCACATCTCATAATCACTTTCATAGTCTTTGACTTCATCAAATTTGACATAGTTGAGAGATGAAGCAATACCAATCATCATAATGTTATGAATTAGATTCTTCTCTACAATTTCTTCAACATTCATCGTTCCAATAGGTGTTGTACATTTGGTGTCCAATTACTATAGGCCTAAATCTCCAATGGTTTCCAAATGTAGTCTCATGAGTTATTGACATGCCTTGAAGTTATCTATGTTTAGCTTAGGAATCTGCCTTCTATAAGATACCCTGATCTTTACCTTAGGTCCTTAAAACCTTTTCTATAAGCACCAAAAGCACTGATACCAATTTTTGGAAATATAAGAGGAGTAATTGAGAGTGGAGGGTGAATCAGGTACCACTGAAATAAATTTAATATCCCTTAAATTTCATCACAAAACATAAACACTACTAAAAGTATTGTTTCTTGGTAAACATACACGAACTCGGTTAATATTGGTAATGTACTATAACTCGGTAACCACTAAAATACAACTATAACTCAAAAAATGCTCAACATACAAATTTTAAGATATTTTCTATGATTAACCTTAATTAATTTAGTTTCATACACATGAAAGAAATAGCATGAACACAAGTGACACCAAGATTTAATGTGGAAACTTAATTTGTGAAAAACCACTAATTACAAATAGTTATTGATTTTCACTCTTATGAAGTGAGCCCTATTAGGAGCTAACCTTATTATAGGTTACAAAACACATTTTTAGGTGTGACACTATTAAAATATTTAATCACCATATTAGGAGTGGCCTTGTTAGGGGTCTTTTGACACTTCAATCTAGAAATGCCACATTGTTAGAGGATTTGGAAAATAGATGTTAAGCCAAGTCTATTAAGAGATTTGATATACTACTACAATGGTTAGAGAGTAACAATGATATGACTTGATTGTTGATGCAACTATATTGTTGATTTCATATCTCAATTCTAGATCAAATACTTGATCCTTCTCGATCAAATTAATCTTTGCCACTCAACAAGGATATTCTTCTTATCCTTCCAATTCACTTCCTCTAAGCATCTTCATATCTTCCACATATTCTCACATTCAATCCTCAATTTGACCTTACATTTATATCATATTCATTGTCAAGTTGGATTGAATACAACTTAGAATAATTAATATTCATCTCCTTAGTCAGCTAGAACCAATAAAAAAATCCATTAAACTCAATATGCCAAAACAAGAAAATCCTTTGTTAGCCAACCCCACTTGATAAACACTAACTCGAAAAAGATTTTCCTATGTTAATCAAGTGACTCAGTTAACATTGCATCTTTATGAAGTTCCTTTGGTAATTGAGTGAGCTCGATTAATACTAGTTCCATCAAACTTTTCTTTGTTACCCAAGTGAACTTTGTAATTACTCAACTTCTATGAACTTCTTACACCCGAGTGAACTTAGTAGACACTGCCTTTTGTGTTAGAATTCTTTAGATTAACTAAGTGGGGGGTGAATCGGTTATCCAAGGTCTAGGTGTACAAATAAAATTTTTCATAGCTTAGTGAACCCATATCCATAAAAACATTTTCATCATGCATGCATCCATTAGATTATGCAATCACTTAAACTTGTAGGTTACTGTCAAATCAACTTTGTAGAAATCTAAACATGAAACATAATAGATTCAATAACATAATTGACAAAATGATTTAATATAGAAACCCAATTTGGAAAAAATCCACCAATAACATGCTACCCATTCTCACTCTTATGAAGTGATGCCCTGTGAAAGGCCAACCCTGTTAAAGGTTACAATGCACACTATTAAATGTAACTTAGTTAAAGAATTTCAATCACCCTATTAGGAGTAAGCCTTGTTAGAGGACTTGAGATCATTCACTTGGAATGTCACCCAATTAAAGGATTTACAAATAATTGTTAGGTCAACCTTAATCCAAAGGATTTAACCTAGACTGATATAATAATTAGAAAGTAATAGTAAGGCTTGATCTAATAATAATTTACAACACACTTGCAGATTATAGATCTCTATTTTAGTCCTCCATTCTACTTGGCTTTCACATGCTTCAGCTTGGATAGCTTGTTCACCCTTTAAGCATGCATACCCTTAAGTCTTCTTTCATTTCTTTCCAATGTAGTCTCTTCTCTTAGGTCATTGAATAAAATAATACCCTAGAATCCTTGTCTTTCTTAGGTTCTCACACATAATAACCCTTGCTTCTGACTAGCCATCCCTATAAATAGGGAATTAAGATATTTTTTCATTAATTCTCCATTGTCTAATTTAGGGTTAGGACAAATTAGGTAGGATTCAATGAATCTACTCCTTATTTCATTTCATTTCCTTCTAGAAACTTCTCCTTCTATGCCTCAAAATGGTTCATCATGAATTTTGTGCCACCATCTCATCAATCTTATCTTCCATGTGGTTCACACAATCCAAAAAATCAAACGTGTAAGCTCATATTCACTAAATTCTCAATCTTTCTCATAATGTTGACACTTGGCATAAACTAACTTTTGATGATCAACACATATTGCATTTATTGGCATTGTCTATCAAATCACTTGGCACAAACTAAAGTTTACTGGTGCTTGACATCAACTAAATTTTACTCAGCTTACATTATTTCACTTGGCTTGCAATAAAATTGACTTTTCTCTACTCCAATTGATTTTTTGCTTGGGTTGCACTAACTTTGCTTGGCACCCACTGTGCAGAATGTTAAGTTTGATAGATATACTTTGTTTAACTTGTTCCTCTCAACTTAATTTGTATAGCCAAACTTTGCAACCTCAAGTATATTATCAATGCACTATAATATCACTATCCTAACTAATTCTTGTAATCCTTTTCATATCATAACTCAACCTTTCCTTTAGGTGCTATTGTTACCTCATTTGGTCAAATACTCTTCATCAATCAAGTAAATGATAGTACTTAAATCATATAAGAAATTATCTTACCAACAAGTAGAAAGTTTGACATTAGTGACAAAACAATGATTGAAACACATTTATCATACTTGCATCAATCAATTTTCAACTATCTCCCTCTTTGGCATTGATGGAAAATCAAACTGATCAGACTTAATCAATATGACCAACATAATACCAAAAAGAAAAAAATTTCTTGTATTGAAATCTCTCCCACTTTCAACAACTTCCATCTTCTAACTAGGTTAACAAAATCTATTATGATCAATAGATAATGAATCAACTTATCCTTATGAATTTTTCATGATTACTTCTTATATCTTCCTCAACCTTATTTTCCTCTTACTAGGTAGATGTAATTAGAAGTTACACTTTCTCTCTTGGTAGGATTAGGTAGATCAGGATTTCTTCTTCATCTCCCTTAGTGCATTCTCCCTATTTGACAACAATGCTAAAAGACTTGTCATCTTCATATGCAACTATGAGTATTTTTATTTTCTCCCTCTATCACTTTGCTTGCAACTAATTTGGAGCTCCATCTCTTTGATTACTTTAGGCAGCTCCTAAAGTAAGATCCATTGCATCAATGTGTAACATATGTCAATCAACTTATTTGATGCAGGTACTCCTCAAGCTTCTTAGATAGCCTTTGATAGGGGTATCACCCCCCATTTACCTCTTAGATACTCATGAGCATCCTTAGGTAATGCTTTTATGAAGATATAAGATATTCTATCTTCACCTTTTTATCTTGAACTAATTCTCTTAATTAATAATACTTGATTGCAATGTGCTTAGTCTTTCTAAGCATCATAGGATTCTTTGATATATTTATAACACTTGTATTATCACAACAAATTATCGCAAGTTCAGTGATTTCCTCCTTCATACCTTTGAGTAGTTGTTTGATCTATACAATGTTTTTATAATTTACCATAGTAGCAACATATTCATATTCACCCGTAGATTGAGAAATATAGTTTTGTTTCTTGCTAGTCCATGTAACCAGTCTTTTACCTAAGTAAAACCTCCTCCACTGGTGTTCTTTTTGTCATCAATATTTCTAGACCAATCAACATTAGTATAGGATCTTAATTCAAATTTTTATTTTTTCTTGTAGTATAGACCAGAGTCTTATGTTCCTTTCAGATATCTCATTATTCTCTTAATGGCCATCAAATGATTCTCTCTAGGATTAACAAAGAATCATGCAACTATCCCTATAGATAATGCAATGTCAGGTCTATTATGTACTACATATTGTAATTTTCCAATCATAGACCTATATAATGTTTGATTCACCTGAACTAAATCATCATTCTTCAACAATTTATGTCCTATCACCATAGGTGTGCTTATTGTCTTGGAATCCTCTATTCCAAAAGTTTTCATTGTCCTCTTTACATACTTTGACTAAGTGATGTATATACCATATTTCATCTAATGTACTTACAAAACCTCAAAGAACTTGATCTCTCCAAACCTAGACATCTCAAATTCTTTCTTCATTTCATTTGTAAAAGCATTACATAATGTATCTTGACCTCCAAATATGATATCATCAAAAAAAAATTTAGATAAAAAAATACCTTTTCTTTTCTCTATCTTCAAGTATAGATTGTTGTTATCATTAGTCCTTTCAAATCCAATCTTCGCAAGATAATTATGAAGCCTTTCATACCATTCTCTTGGTGGTTGCTTCAAACCATATAGAACTTTGTGTAGTCTACATACCATGTTTTTGTTGTTAGCATCAACAAATCCTTCTAGCTATTCTATATAAACCTCATCCTCTAATATACCATTTAGAAATGTAGACTTAACATCCATTTGATAAACCTTAAAACCTTTTTATGTAGAGTAAGAAAGAAGATTTCTTATTCCTTCTAGTCTTGTAGTAGAGGAAAATGTTTCTCCATAGTCAATCCCTTCTTCTTGTGCATATACTTTACAAAATAATCTTTGTTTATTCCTTGTGACTTCACCATTTTCATCTAACTTTTTTCTATATACCCACTTAGTACCAATCACATTTTTATCTTCTAGTCTAGAAACTAGAGTCCATGTCTTATTTTTCTCAATTTGTTTAATCTCTTCTTTCATTTCTTTACTCTAGTCCATGTCTTCTAAGGCATATTTCACTATTTTGAGTTCTTGTATGCTCAATGGACATGTATCATTTCTCAACTTGTTCCTTTTCATTGGCCTAGCATCTTTTTCTCCAATGACTTGTGCAGCAGGATGATGTCTCTTAACTTACTTGGACAATCTTGGTTCAACTCTTGCTTCTTCATTTGGTATCTCAACTTTTGAATCACTATGTACCTCTCTATTAAGTAGTTCAACATCTCTTTTATTTACACTAATCTCAAAATCAAAATATACCTCAACTTCATTTTGTAACTCAACATTTGAATGTAACTTGGTTCCTGAATGCAACTCAACATTCATAGTATGTGACTCAATAGTCACTAAAACTTGTTATTTTTTGGCAACTTGATTTAAAACATATTCATTGATAGGTATACCTTCATAAAAGTATACAAATGATTTGTATTCTTCTAGTTCCTTCATAGGTTCAACTTTATATACTATTATATATTTATCAAATTTCACATTTGCACTTTCCACAACTTTGTTAGTGTTATTATTTAAATACTTTTAAGCTCTACTTCTTGTGGAATAACCAAGAAATATACCTTCTTCACATTTTGCATCTAGTTTACCATTCCTAAAATCTTTGAGAATATAACACTTGCTTCCAAATACTTTAAAATATTTGACATTGGATGAGTATCCATACCATAGTTCAAAAGGTGTTGAATGAGTACCTTTCTTGACTTGTACATAGTTCAAGGTATAGACATTTGTACTTACTACTTCTCTCCAATATTTCAAAACAACATTTTTCTCCATAATGAGTGTCCTAGCATAGTCTATTATAGATTTGTTGCTCTTTTCAGCAATTCCATTTTGTGGAGGGGTTGTAGGAGAAGATTTTTGTCTTTTGATTCCTCTATTATTTCAAAACATCTCAAACTCATTTGATGTAAATTCTCCTCCTCTATCAAATCTTAAACATTTTAGACTTTTACCTATTTCCTTCTCAACTCTTGCTAAGTACCACTTAAATATTTGGAAAGCATCAAATTTATATTTTAGAAACATAACAATCATCATTCTAGAATAATCATCAACAAGTATCATAATATACTTATCTCCCTTATAGCTTTGCACTTCAATTGGTTCACACAAGTCAATATGAACAATCTCTAATATTTCTTTAGAGGTATGAGTCGTACTCTTAAAACTTGACTTTGTTATTTTTCCCAACTAACATTGTTTATAAATTATATTGTTAGGCTTTTTCAACTTAGGAAAACCTTACACTATTTCCATCATAATAAGTCAAGGTAATGAACTTACTTTTATCTCCAGTCATGTGATGTGAATTCAATAATCCATCTATCATTCATATTCACACAAGACACTAGTGTAGTTGTTTCATCTTCATTGGATTCATCCTTCATTGCAACAAAAACCACTTCATCATCATGTTCATTAGATCCATCTTTTGTTTCTTCTTTAGCAATGTAGCAAGACTTCTTGCCTTTGTCTTTGTAATCTATGTTGTCTTCATCTCTTCTACTTTTTTACTTGTCACCATCTTTGTAATTCTTCTTCTCTAGACATCTAGGAGCAATATGACCAACCTCATTGCAACTGAAACACATGATGGGTAACATCCCTTTGAACTTGCCTTTACCTCTGTTAAATCTCCTTGCTAGTAGTGCTTCAAGTTAATCTACATCTTCCTCATCTGTATCACTGTCACTAGATACGTATTTTGCCTTTTTCTTTTTCTTCTTCTTATTAGGTTCCTTCAATGATCAAAGTTAGATAGCTCAAAAGCATTGAGCCTACCTACTAGAATCTCAAGAGTTATATTATTCCCTAGCATTCATCTCAATCCTTGTATTGTTGAAACTCTAATAACATATATTGGAAGAATTTTTCTCAAGACTTTGCTTAGTATAGTATCATCATCTATTATACCAAGAGATCATCTTATTAAATTAACAACATCTTTTATCTTAGAGTAGTATTGAGCAATATTCTCACCTTCTTGTATTCTCATATCATCAAACTTATGTCTGAGACTTTCAATTTTTAGTTCTTAGAACATTTTTCATGTCCCCTTTTCAAATAATTAAAAATAATAATCTTTGCTAAGGTAGGCAGGCCCAAAAAGGTGAAGTTTCAAAAAAAGGGGATAATATTTGGAAGATAATGGACTAATAAATGAAAATTATTATTAAATTATGTTTTATTAACCCCTCTTGGATGTGAGTTAGGGTTATGCCCTCTTTTAAGGGGTTTGGAGGCATTTTGGGCTCATTCCAGAACTTGATTTTTGCGCATTGCTTTATTGTTCTTCAGAGGCTGCCAAGCTTGTGGAGAAGGAGACCCAAGAATAGGGGTTTGTAGGTTTTAGGAAGGCTAAGGATGGGAGTTTGAAGCCATTCCATGTGCATCTCATGCAGAGTTTGCCTTTGTGCTAAACAATGCAGATTTGTGGATTTTTGGGTGTATTTTTTGTAGGAGTTTGGTGTTTCCAGTTGAGTATTTCATATCAGTTTGGGTTTCTATTGTATTTCAGAATTTTAGATGTTAAAATAGAGCTGAATATATTTATTTGGTCATGATTATACTTCAGTGATAGATTATCAGTGCTTTTGTGGTGTTTTCGGCTATTTTGTGTTGTTTTCGGGAGCTCGATGAGCATTGTTTTTGTCCTTCATTTGGGAGCTGTTGTGTAAATGTTATACAGATCTAAAAATGTCATTTTGTAGTATATTATGATGCTGAAATTTCTATAAAAATTCCACTTTCAGATTTATTAATAATATGTGAAGCTGTGAAGTTTTTGGCACTATTTCCGACATACCCGATTTGGGGTTTATTGAGAAATTGGTGGATCTTTGAAATATTGATTGCTTGATCTTAAAGATCTGATTAAAGGCTTGAAATATCATATAAAATCAAAAAAGGGACATTTCAGTGGTATCAAAGCTATGATCTTGCCAGCCTGAGGGTTTGTAGAAGTTTGCATGTCAGTTTTGACAACTACCCAAATCTTGCATGTCAAAATTTATGGTTTGATGCTACTTCTAATCATTTGCATGTTAGTTTTTGGTGAATTTAGTGGTTGCATGTTGTTTCTAATCAGCTGCATGTCAAAATCTATGGTTTCATGCTACTTCTAATCATTTGCATGTTAGTTCTTGGTGAATTTGGTGGTTGCATGTTGCTTCTAATCAGCTGCATGTCAAAATCTATGGTTGCATGCTACTTCTAATCATTTGCATGTTAGTTCTTGGTGAATTTGGTGGTTGCATGTTGCTTCTAATAAGTTGCATGTCAAAATCTATGGTTTCATGTGACTTCTAATCAATTGCATGTTAGTTCTTGGTGTTTGAAGAAGTTATAACCTATTGGGGTTACACTCTACTTTATCCAGAATGGGAAGGTATAGTACAGAGTCTCAAAGGACACGATCTTGGACAATTGATATCCAGAGTCAGAATAGTAGAAAGGATGGTTATTTAGACATTCGAGATAAACTTAGGAAAATAAGCCATGACATGTCTGAACAATTGGTTGAGCACCACCGTATAATGAATGACATGTCGTCTAACCCAGCTAAGGTGGATAAGTTGACTAGATTTCTATTTGGCAGATTTTCTCACAGGGCAGATGACACAATTACTAAGAACTTGCATGAGGAGTTTGAGAAACTAGCTTATAGTCAGGCTGAGGTCTCAGATTCTACTCTGCCATAGGAGGTAGTGAGAAAGGATATTACACAGATTGATAGTAATGGTCAACTTGATACTCAAATTGAGACAATTGTATACAGGTCATCAAAGGGTGATGTCACAAGTATTCAGGATGGTATAGTTACAACAGGTAGTGACTACAGCATAGTGGGTTCAGATGATGATTATGAGGATGTTGTTGTGCATGATGGTGAGATACCTAGTAGAGATGAGCAAACATTGAGCATTCATGACTTTGCTGAGAAAGAGTACCAGGCACAGTTAGATACTTTGACACATGAGGTTGAGGCTGGTAGTACTTCACATGATTTGTCCAACTAGCTGAAAGTGAACAAAGACAGTATTGTGACTTCATTATCTCATCATGACAGGTATGTGGAGTTAGTTGGTATTGGTCATATTACTTAGGTGAGGAGTTTTCTTGAGTTACCAGCTGATTCTAGTTTACAGATATGGACTCGAGATTGTTATATTGGCATTTGGGATTCAGTTGATTGGAGATCTTTAACACTTTTTGGTAGCAGTGTTTGTTTGGGTGCTATCATGGAGTTGATTAGCAGATTGCACGGTGTTGTCTTTTCTTGTGCCAATAGCTTATCCGATGCTGGTATTAGTTTTTATACACCAGTGTTAGGCTTTGTTCATATATCTAGTTGACCATACTTGCTAGAATGTGTTGATGATCTTTCATATTTGGCAGTGTGTACAGATGAGTCCTAGGATCATATTGGCATTGATGACATCTAGGAGGATGCAGTGGGTAGTTTTGAAGACTTAGTTTCCTTGGCAGTTTCTTTTGGTACAGAGGAGTTAGACATCAGTGCTACAATTTTTGATACTCCATATGTTGATATGAGCTTTGGAGTTAATTCACAGGATATGGATGGTAATACTCTAGAGACTAGTAACTTTGAGGATACTCCTTTAGACAGTGCATCAGAGGAGGTTTGTAGGAGACAGTCTAGCCAGTGCCATCATGTGTCTAATTAGTTGAGAGTTAGCGAGTGAGACATTTCTATCACTTTCCAGCATTTTGATGCTGCTCGTCAGTTGTTAGTCATTTATGGATGGGGTTCTCCTACTAGTGATGAGCAGGGAGGCAGTTATCTTTCCTTGACAGAGTTCCACTCTTTATGGGAGGCTATCCAAATTTTGAGATAGGATTATATGCAGTTGGTAGCCGATAGAGATTATCTTATGGAGTGGTGTAATATAGCATATGATGCATTGTTGGCCAAGGAAGATGAGGTGAGTGAGCTTACTCAAAAACTTGAGGTGACTTTTGAGATTCTTGAGAGTACACAGTTGGCTTTCAAGGAGTCACAGTTTCATTTGGCTAAGGTGACCATGGAGTTAGAGAAACTACAGTCTTTACTAGATTCTATACTGTCACAAGCTATGGTGTCTGGTGATCTGAGGATGTCCATGGTCGAGATTGTCAAAGACAGTGGAGATGGGGATGCATCCATCCTTGATACTAACATTGGCATATCGGGTTTGTCCCCACCAGAGTCAGGTTCAGTTGAGTTGGGTGCTACAACAGATTGTTGTGGTATGCTTGACATGGTGGTGACCTCTAGTACTAATGGCATGAAGACTAGAGATGATGTATCAAAGACCATGTGTGATTTTGGTGAGTCGACAGTTGGCATGGTTCTTGCTAGTAATACTACTCCCTTGGTGATGTCTTTAGAGGTAGTAGTTAGTTCCAACTTTGTTAGTGATCAATTGTAGTTAGTTACATCTAGATTGCAGTCTGAGCCACTGACTGAGATTGGTGCATTCTAGCGACATTACATTGTGAGGTATGCTCATCAATTCACCTTTGATGACCATGTTGATGAGATGATGATACATAGATGTACTTTGGTTCCTAGTGCTTATCATCAGTTATGAGATAGTTTGATGCCTCGAGATGAGAGTTGTGATGAGCACAACATGGCGATAGGTCCTGCAGTTGACAACTTGATAATACATGACTTAGAGCAAGAGTTTTGGAGTGATGCTTCGGCGGGTGTTGTTATTGATTCTACTCCTTTGGATATGACATCTCCTGACTTAGCTGGTGATCAGTCACAATGGGTTGTATCACTTGTTCATGGTGAGCTATTGACTGAGGTTGGTTTTTTTTATCAACATTATATTGCAAGGTATGTACATTAGTTAGCATTTGATCCTTGTGCTAAGGAGTTGATGACAGACAAACTTGGTTTGGGTTCCATTTCTTGTTGTTTATCTTGTGATGGCTTTTCACCATCAGGGGTGCATGGGAGTTATGGTTATGAGATAGTGGCTGGTGATTTGCAAAGTTGTGTTGACTGCAGGAGTTGTATAGTGTGTGGATTCTCCATACTTGGTACAATTTCATTTGGAAGGATTCACCATTATTGCAGAGTTGGATTGTACATTTTGTATAGGCCAGTGGGATGCGTTGATGGTATTTACTATGTTGGAAATTTGATTTGTCCACTTTACTTGAGTTTTGACGTTCTAAGAGTTTATGTCTCGTGGGTTCTTGACTGTGGAAGTTGTGACTTTGGAGTTTGGTTGAGCAGTAATTGTCAGTTTGATTATGGATTCCTCTTGGTTATATTGTAGAGGATATTGTAGGAGCCCGTGTTAATTGAAAATAGTATATTTCATGACTACATTTGGGATCCAAGTGGACTAATTGGTCTATTTTTCAGCCATTGCTTGAGGACAAGTAATATTTGGAAGGGGAGGACTTGTCATGTCCCCTTTTCAAATAATTAAAAATAATAATCTTTGCTAAGGCAGGCAGGCCCAAAAAAGTGAAGTTTCAAAAAAAGGGGATAATATTTGGAAGCTAATGGACTAATAAATGAAAATTATCATTAAAATATGTTTTATTAACCCCTCTTGGATGTGAGTTAGGGTTATGCCCTCTTTTAAGGGGTTTGGAGGCATTTTGGGCTCATTCCAGAACTTGATTTTTGCGCATTGCTTTGTTGTTCTTCAGAGGCTGCCAAACCTGTGGAGAAGGAGACCCAAGAACGGGAGTTTTTAGGTTTCCAGGAAGGCTAAGGATGAGAGTTTGAAGCCATTTCATGTGCATGCTCATGTAGATTTTTCCTTTGTGCTGAACAGTGCAGATTTGTGGGTTTTCGAGTGTGTTTTTTGTAAGAGTTTGGTGTTTCCAGTTGAGTATTTCATATCAGTTTGGGTTTTTTTTGTATTTAAGACTTTTAGCTATTAAAATAGAGCTGAATATATGTATTTGGTCATTATTATACTTCTGTGATAGATTATTAGTGCTTTTGTGGTGTTTCCAGGTATTTTGTGTTGTTTTCGAGAGCTCGATGAGCATTATTTTTGTCCTTCATTTGGGAGCTTTTGTGTAAATGTTATAAAAATCTGAAAATGTCATTTTTTAGGCTGTTATGCTGCTGAAATTTCTATAAAAATATCCACTTTCATATTTATTAAAATATGTGAAGCTGTGAAGTTTTTGGCACTATTTCTGGCATACCCGATTTGGGGTTTATTGAGAAATTGGTGGATCTTTGAAATATTGGTTGTTTGATCTTAAAGATCTGATTAAAGGCTTGAAATATCATATAAAATTAGAAAAAGGACATTTAAACATTCTTATCACCTCCATAGATACTGTGTAGAGAATCCCACATTTTCTTTGCACTATGATACCTTTGATATCATCAACCTTAGCATAACCTAGGGTAGAGGCAATCTCTAACATCACTTGGTTGTGTTCTTTTTCTTTTTTAGATCTTTAGTCATTAGGGCTCCAGTAGGATCAACATGCTCAACAATAATGGTAGATTATGCATGATCCCCAAGACCTCCTAGGTGTAGCTTCATCATATTTTTTCATGAAGGAAAGTTATCTTTATTAAGCTTGGGTTCCTCTCTTTTTGACATCTTGATCTTTATGCTTTTAGTACCTACAAACTTATCCTCTTAAGCACATGGATCTTGTTAAACTTGTATTTTTCTTCAGCCTTAAAGTCAATTATTTAAGTCATGGGAGTGCCTAAGTTGAAGTTGACGTTGAACCTTTGGGATAGTTCAACTTCAAATTCAATGGTTTCATAATGCACTTTCAAGTGTCAAAGTTGAAGTTGAACCTTCCATCTAGTTCAAGTTTTGTCACTAGCACAAAATGTGAAAAGAAGGCCAACCATTCTCCTAGTCATCAACCTTTCTATTTGCATATTCGAAAGTTGAATTTGAAGTTGAACCTTTAGGTTAGTTCAACTTCAACTTCAATTTCGTGTTTGAGTCTACAGTGTCAAAATTCAAGCTTCAAGGTTCAAGATCAAGATTTGAAGCTCAGTTTAGATTTCTAGAATCAGATCAATGGACATTATTTCTTTGAAATTTCAAGATACAACTTCAGTGGACCCTCAAAAAAATCATAGCTCCAAACATGTCATGATCATCTTTGCAAGGCATACTGGGATAGTCCTCATTAAGGCTCAAGCATGTTTAGATTCAATAAAGAGTGATATGTAAATTTCTTGATAGAAGAGTTTCACTTCAAACATGAGAAGAAGGTGCATGATGGGTATCTTGGGGCATAACAAGCAAGTTATAAAGTTCATACTTTCACATTTGGACTCCACTGTAGTCACTCACTAACAATCAAGGAATCACTTGATTGTATGTCTTGGAATTTCTTAAATGAGTGCTTGTGGAAAGAAGGGGGAGTTAGACATATAATCAGTCAAGATAGCATCTATAAAGAAAGAAAATTATTACAAGAGATTAATATTGCAACATTATTTCAAATATGATCTTGAGCATGCACTTATCGAACGATTGGGATTATACAAAATATGGTCAGACCAGAGCATTTGCTTCCATAAGAGACCCCTCATGGATATTAAAATCAATTTGAGCTTGTTGAATGAAAAGATCAAGACTGTGGAAATCATATATTTTCATCCTTTACTTATATGCAAATGTGACTATCATACTCAGTGAAAGACAACTCCCAAGCCTTTCTACCATGTAAAGAAGATACAAAGCTATTCATGGAAAGTAGAGATTCTTGGATTAGTAATTTGGGAAAATGAAGTCACAATGAAAAGATTACCAACAGGCATAGGGACCCACAAATTTAGATGTTCTATTTCCTTTATTAGTTCATCATCAAGTTTATGCAGAGGAAAAGTTTAAAAAGATGTTGTATTTACGAATGTGTTGTAGTAAAAAAAAATAGTCATGTTAGGGGGGGCATAACTTTTTAGGCAACTGTTGGATCATGCTTAATTTTGGATATGTTTTTAAAAACATAATTTCCTAAGATCTCACTAGAGAAATCTTCAAAATATGACCAAGGCCAAAAGTTATAATGGGCTGTGTGCAGGTTTGTCAACATACTAGCAAATACAAATATGCTATAATTAGAAAAATAGTCATTTTTTGAGGTCCATAGTTTTTAATTCAACCATTGGATTGAACTTAATTTTCAATATATTTGAGGAAACATAATTATCTAATGTCCCTCCAAGCCATTTTGTAAAATTCATTACGGATCAAAAGTTATGACTTTTTAAGTGAACAGTATATAAATAACAATCACAAGATCATGACAGCAATTTGTTACCAGCATATGCCACCTGTCCAAGAATACACATGGGATTCATTTTAATTTTGGTAAATATATTTTTTATAATCTATGAAACTTTAAAATGGATCAACTATTAAATATTCTAAAGTGATAAGAAGAATATCATTCCTGAGAATGATTAAAATGATTTTCAAGAAACGGTTACCAAAACCGAAATGCAAGTGAAAGTTGTTATTTATTGTGAAGATTTCTACACAATGGGGTTTCTTCTCTTCACCGGTAGTTCTACAGCTATAGGGAGTGAGAAATTTTTATTATTATTTATGGGCACTAATTATAATAGGGAGGAGATATAGAAGTTTTATTTTTCTGCAACTTGACTATAATGATAGAGATAAAATGATATTGCTATTGTTTTGTTATGCATCTGACATAAAAGAGAGTTTCATATATTAGATTGTAAAGTGTAAATATGATTTTATTAGATTGAAAATGGTTATATAGTCATTTCTTTCATGTTTTAAGTACAATTCTGCATTATCATTCATACTCAGCAGAATTTTAAAAAAAAATTCCACTTCCCTTGTGATGTGAAATACTAGATAGATGGTCTTATGGCTATTTGTTCATTTTTCCTTCCTCATTGTCTAGTTTATAAATCCTATAATTGCATTTCTCCCATAGTGATGGGCAAATACTAGAAATCCTTTGTGTCTTCTAGTAAAAGACATAACCAATTATTTAAATTCTTTGAATATCTTTCTAAGAGGGAGTTGTACCTCTCAATTCAAAGGAAAGCTATCAATCTCATGATAGTATTTTCAACTATTAGTGGTATTTGTTCTTCTATTCAAGCATTTTGAGTCATTCTTTGTATTTGATTTTGGAAGGACAAATTTGTTACTAATAGATTTAATATTGATTGTTGGTATTCATTAGAATAATTAAGAGGGGGGCGAATCAGTTATCCAAGGTCCAGATGTCCAAATAATTTTTTTCACAACTTAGTGAACTCATATCCATAAGAAAAATTCATCATGAATGCATCCACTAGATTATGTAATCACTTAAACTTGTAGGTTACCATCAAATTATCTTTGCAAGAATGTAAATATGAAACATAACAGATTCAATAACACACTTGACACAATGATTTAATGCCAAAACCCAATTTGAAAAAAACCACCAATAACATGCTACCCATTCTTACTCTTTTGAAGTGATGCCTGTGAAAGGCTAACTCTATTAAAGGTTACAATGCACATTTTTATATGTGACCCAGTTAAAAGATTTTAATCACCCTATTAGGAGTGAGCCTTGTTAGAGGACTTTAGGTCATTTATTTAGAATTTAACCTAGTTAAAATATTTACAAATGATTTTTAGGTCAACCTTAATCCAAAGAATTTACCCTAGACTAATACAATGATTAGAAAGTAACAATAAGGCTTGATTTGATAACAACTTACAACACACTTGTAGATTACAAATCTTTGTTACAATCCTCCATTTTTCTTGGCTTTCATATGCTTTAGCTTTCATATGCTTTAGCTTTGATATCTTGTTCATCCTTCAAACATCCATACCCTTGAGCCTTCTTTCTTTGCTTGCCAATGCAGTCTCTTCTCTTAGGTCATTGAATAAAGCAATACCTAGATTCATTGTCTTCCTTAGGTTCTCATACATTACAACCTTTGCTTCTGACTAGCCATCTCTATAAATAGAGAATTAAGATCTTTTGTCATTCATCCTCCATCATTCATTTTAGGGTTAGGTCATATTAGGTAGGATTCAATGAATCTACCCCTTATTTCATTTCATTCCCTTCTATAAACTTCTCCTTCAATCTTCTTTAAATTTTCCTCAAAATGGTTCATCATGAATTTTGTGCCTCTAGCTCATCAATCTTACCTTCCACATGGTTCACACAATCCAAGAAGTCAAACTTGTAAGCTCAAATTCATTGAATTCTCAAACTTTCTCATAATGTTGACACTCAACATTAACTAACTTTTGATGCTCAACACATACATTGTTGCTTCAAATCCTCTATCAAATCACTCAGCATGAACTAAAGTTTATTGGTGCTCGACATCAACTAAAATTTACTTAGCTTACACTAAAATTGACTTTGCTTGGCTCCAACTAATTTTTTGTTCAGCTTGCACTAACTTTTCTCGGCACCCACTATGCAAAATACTAAGCTTGATAGACAAATTTTGCTTAACTTGTTCTTCTAAACTTAATCAATTTAACCATCCTTTGCAACCTCAAGCAGATTATCAATGCACTATAATATCAATTTCTTAGCTAATTTTTGTATTCCTTTTCATATCATAACTCAATCTTTCCTCTAGGTGTTATTGTTACCTTATTTGATCAAATCCTCTTCATCAATCAAATAAAAGATAGTACTTAAATCATATAAGCAATTGTCTTACTAGCAAGTAGTAGGTTTGATATTAGTGATAAAAAAATTATTAAAATGCATTTATCAAACTTATATCAATTTGTTTTCAACATTTTAAACTTGGCAAACACTAGAATGTTTGGTAGACATAGGACACTGTCTGGTAAAGATATGACATTTTGTGTAACATCACAGACAATACATAATTAACTAATTGTTTTCAACAGTCATGATGAGCTATTCAATAAATAAATGAATTTAGGATCAAACATTATGATTCAATGCCATAATAAGCTATCAAGTAGTCCATTATAGGTAGTTAAAAACATGATACAAAATGTTGATAAAAGAAAAAATCACATAATCTAATTTAAATATATTCAAACTTAAACATAAACTATAGGAAAAAAATGTATTGAACATCAAAGTTTAGACAACAAATTAAAAACTAGTAGTTGTTTTTCACGTTGGACACATTTTATTCTTATTGTTGTTTCATCTCATGGAGCATGTTATATAGTATTTTTTAGGGCTACTTCAAACAAGAACATGAACCTTGTCAAAACAAACAGATTGTGGATTGCCTTGTAAGGGAAAGAAAATCAGCACTATAAGCATAATTTTTTTTAATCTTGAGGCATTTGGCCACTCTGCCAACCTTGAGTGGGAGAGCTCTCAACCATGAGAGCCCTTCGCACAACAATAACATTTGATCTGGCCCTTTTCTGTACTATGATCTGTGCCCCACATAGGCATCTGAAAATATACATTTATAATCCCCACAAATCACATTCAAAAAATTCAAAATCAAACCTTCACTCATCAATCAAAATTTAGTCACAATATATGATCAATAAAAATCAGATTCCAAATCAGGTCTTGCACTCATGATAAACCATATTTTCATAAGTATAATCTCAACAATAGAATACCTTAGAGATAAATAATTTGAGGCAATCCCATAGAAAGCCATTCTTTTTAATACTTCATACACTACAACTAAATTTCATAAATCAATGAGTTTGACTATGGCATCCTTTTGCATTGCCTAAAACCAAGAGATTCACATAGTTAGTTGTCATGCAATCATAAGTTAATGTTGAGCTTCACTTGGTTTCAAGAATAGTTTAATATTCTCTACTAATTAGGGCCAACCAATGAAGGTGGACACTCATTTCAACCCACCCCCACCCCCCAACATCTAAATTCCTCGTTAACATCTAAAATTCATTCATTCTATTAATAAATTGCTAACATTCATGAATTATCACATGATAACATTCATTAACACATAAGTTTCATTAGAACATTCACATTAACATTAAAACATAACATTCATTAGAACATTCAATTAAACATAAATAAAAGATCTAGACATAAACATCAGCCATTATCAAATAAGTTACATAAATTCACATGAATCATTTCTTTTTTTTTCTTTTTCTTTTTTTTTTCTTCCCTATATTGTTACAGAGGCATATCCATGTTGTCATCTATATTTCTTCTCACCGGTGGACATACACTCACTATCCTTTGCAAAGGAAAGCCCTCTACAATAGCAAATAAAAGGGTTAAATTTTTTTAAAAATAGACTTTAAAGATTTTAAAGAACATTGTATCACTCTTTACCTTGTTAGCTAATCAAACATCCCCTTGTCATTGATATTATTTTTCATCTATCTCATCATCAAGATCATCATTGTCATCAACATCATCACCACCACTATCCTAGTCATGCTTATCATCATCAACATCATCATCATCATTGTGATCAATAGCAAAATCATTTACATTAGGAGCATCATTGACTAACTCTTGATTGTGATACACTTCTTCCTCTTCCTCGGTATATTATTCTTCTATCACATTATACTTTATCAACCTTGCCCTTGGATCATGTTTAACAACAAATGAACAATTCAATTTATGTGGAACCTCTGAGTAAAAACCATGCTCACATTGGCTTGAAAGAACAAAGGGCTTATCCCCAAATGTCTCAAACAACCTTGTAGTAATCATTAGAAATCCATTCTAAGGCTCAATAATAGTTCTATCAAGATCATTTGTATTAAGTCATAGTATGTACCATTTGATGATGAAGAGAACTAATTTGAAGGAATTAAAGTCACATTCAAGTATATCAATGAAAATGCCATTATGTCAATTTTGAGATTCTCAATGATGTAAGTCATTTCTAGATAAAATATTGGTCACCTAGAAGACTACACTTATCTCAGAATCACAAGTTCTCTTCATGAGATCTAAATATTTGATGCAAAACTTATAACCATTATATAACATAGAAATGTGGTGTTTCACCTATAATAATGTCAAACATATATAAATTATTTCATAACAAGTTCAAAAACATATGGTTGATTAACAAACTTATAAGTACCTAGAGATCTCTTAAATCATATGCTAAATCTATTTCTTTTTCTATAACATTGGGATATCCATTATAACGAGCTTGTTTAACCAATAAAGAAATAGATTCCCATTTTAATCTATAACCTTAATTTTGATATCATTCAATCCATATCATTATCCAATCCTGATTGTTTGCAATAAACAAATGTATTGCATCCCACTCTTTACTAGTTTTACAAAAGTAAATAGATGTTTTACAACAAATTTATTTTGAAGATTAAGAATTAATTAATTAAAATAACATCTCATAATTTAATACCTTTCACTTTCCCAAATCTACCATTCCCCACAAAGTACTCCCCTTCAAAAAAATTAATGGAGTAAAGATTCCAAATGCAATCTATATAGGTCTTTGATGCAAGATTAGGAAGATACTGAGTAATGTACATCATCATTTGGTATATCATATATCCCTCAATTATAGAACCATTGGAATGTGCTCTTTTTTGAACCAAACCCTTCAAAAAGTATTGACATCCATGGAGGAAGGTTATTGTTGATAACAAAAATAGGCCACACCGAGTAAACTAAGTAAATAGATATCATCTCTCCAAATGCATTGACACCATTAGTTGCTAGAGAAAGCCTAATATTTTGAGGTTCTTCTTTAGAGTTTGGCCACTTTTTCTCTATATCCATAAATGTTGAACCATCCACAGGCATTCAAATAATGTCATCTCAACTTTTATTGTGTGCACAGTAATTCATAAATTGTGCCAAGTTACTACAGTTGAATAATCATTTAAGACATAGAATAATGGGGATATAATGAAGAACCTTGTGAGGCACCTTTTTTGTCACTTGATCATCTTGATATTTTCTTGTATCGAATTTGGGGTATTCTCTTGTATTTTCATGTTCTTTATGATAAATTACATGATCTTTAGGACAAGCATCTATTGATTGATAGTCCATTCCAATATGTTTCACAGTGGCACATAATTCTTGGTATGAGTGAGGGAGAATGTTTGATGCTGGTAACAAATAGTCACCTATCAATCTATAGCAAAAAATATAAGTCATTAGTATAAACAATTTTAATGGTACATATTTCACCTTTTATATACTATAATGATGTATATCACAAACCTTAGCATACATGACATTGTTATGTTGGATAAACCATTCATAACCTTCAAAATCACCAACAACAATAAAATAAAGAGAAGAGTTGATTGGGATCTTTTGTAAAGGGTCATGTTTTCCTTCTTAAGTAGAGTTATATCATGAAAGTGTTGAAAATTTATTCAATGCTCCCCTTGGGATTCATGACAAGGGCTTAACTATCTCTTGTGTACTATAACTTGAGTGGTTGTATTGGGCATTGATAGATCGATCTTTTGGTGCAATGGCAACCTTACTCTAACAAGTGGTATCAGATCTTGGTCAAAGGTTTGAATCCTTAGACCATCGGGTAATGCTAAGAGAGAGATTGTTGGAAAAAATTAGTGCTCCCCTTAGGATTCGTGACAAGGGCTTAACCACCTCCTATGTACTATAAGTTGAGTGGTTGTATTGAGCATTGATAGATCGATCTTTTGGGGTAACATCAACTCCACTCTAACAGAAAGGCCTCAATGTCATCCTCATAATAATTATCATAATCATCATCAATAGCAACAACAACACCACTAGTACCAAATGTGTCATGGATAAATGCATTCATACCATCATCTTCAAATGTGTTTTCTAGCACATGAGCATCATCTTCCATGGGATCATGATCTTCTCCTTCAATACTTACACCTCCATGTTCCTCCATATTCACACCTTGATGTTCCTCTGAGATGTGTTGGTCTATATCATGTACTACCCTAGGTAGATTGATCTATATAAAAATGATGATAATCAAATCCCTATTCCGTGGTTCATATGTATATTAATTATGAAAACAATATAACATACAACTTACAAATGGATAATATTCAAACCCCCCTTCAGTGTGACCATTCTCCATACAACGTCCCTTAGTTGTTTTGATTTTGATTCTTCTTTTGTTTAAGCCATTACAACACTTGCAAGGATAATAATATTTGTCATCAACTTCTCTTTGCAAGTTAGACAACAATCTAGTGATTGTCTCACTATTTTGATCAAATTCCCTTGTATTATCTAACATGATCCTTCTTCATGGAAATAACTTATTCTTGTACCCTTATTGAGTTGGTTGTATTTATCTACAAAAATATTGGACACATTGTACTTAATGTTTATATTTACACATATGGTTTTGAAATAAAAATTTGGTGTAATTAATGTGTATGTCTACAAAAATATTGGACATGGTGTACTTAATGTTTATATCTGCACATGGTTTTTAAATTAAAAAATTGTGTAATTAATGTGTATATCTACAAAAATATTGAAAATGTTGTACTTAATATTTATCTCTGCACATATAGTTTTGAAAGAAAAAATTGGTGTAATTAATGTGTGTATTTGCAAAAATGTTGGACATGTTGTACTTAATGTTTATATCTACACATATGGTTTTGAAAGAAAAATTTGGTGTAATTAATGTGTATATCTATAAAAATATTGGACATGTATTTAATGTTTATATTTGTACATATGGTTTTGAAAGGAAAAAAATTGGTGTAATTAATGTGTATGTCTACAAAAATATTGGACATGTTGTACTTAATGTTTATATCTGCACATATAGTTTTGAAAGAAAAAATTGGTGTAATTAATGTGTATATTTGCAAAAATATTGGACATGTTGTACTTAATGTTTATATCTAGTACATATGGTTTTGAAAGAAAAAAATGGTGTAATTAATGTGTATATCTACAAAAATATTGGAGATGTTGTACTTAATGTTTATATCTGCACATATGATTTTGAAAGAAAAATTTGGTGTATCTATACCTCTTTATTTTGATTTTGTTCAAGGGAAGCCCATCAATGCTAATAGAAAACAAGAATGCATTTTCTAAGAGTTTAAAATTGTTCCACAAAATTAATGTTTTACAAGAAAATGAGCCTCATGATTTGTATTGCAGCTTCTTCTTGGATTACTTTTTTTTTCCTTTATTCAAAATTCTTTTTAGGTGTTTTTTTAAATTATCTAATGATGGATTATCAAATATGATTCAAAATTCTTTATTATCTCTTTTAGCTCTATATTGTCATGATAATTGATAATGAAGTGTAATGATAAATTCCCATCATCATTAGTGATCTATTTTTCTTTTCTCATTAAGTGTGAATCAAAACCTTTTTTCTTTCCTTCAACTCTTTATTATTCTATTTAGTATGATCTAAATTTTTTTTTTCATTTCTTATAGCACTTTATTATTCTAATGATAGATCACTCATGGTCAAAAAATTAAAAAAAAAAGAAAAAAATAACTATCACACTAGTAGTTTGTCAATTTCCTAATAAAATAATATCAAATATTTACAATCTATAATATTTATCCTTCCTATTTCCTATTTCTTTAAATCAACGTTTTTCATTTCTTGATTATTTTGATAATAGAACACCCAATACAATAAAAATGTTTATTGGTCATAAATATTTATAGATCAATGTAGAAACTAGGTACAAAAATAAAGACATTAGTCCTTGGTCAAGAATAATGATATCACTATTTCACAATATTTATTGCTAATGTATTTAAATCAGATGCAAAGCTCTCTTTCACTAGTCATTTGTCAATTATCCTATCAAATATTGTCAATATATATTATTTATCCCTAAAGTAGATTTGTAATTTGATTTTCTCTTATTTCTCTTTTTAACTCTCTACTATCTGATGAAGTTTCACTTGTTATAAAAACTACATAAGATCTCTCCATTTTTCTTACATATAAATTTGTGTTGCAGCTTCTACAAGGGAATAAGCCTCGTGATTATGGTATTTACATAAAATAAAAACTTGATTCTTCAACTCCTTTCACTCAATGCTTCATTGAAGTTATTCTTCTAGCAATAAGAATAGTTGCTACAAATTTCTAGAAGTCAAGGGACCCTAAACCTATGCTACATTTTTGGAGACATGGGATAAGTTACTACTAGATTCGGTACTTCATAACATTCTAGATCATACAGGATACCCAGATTAATAGTAGCAACAAATACTTGGGATCCTTGAAGGGAGATTGTGCCAATACATGCATGGTTACAACTTTGGCTTCCATTGTTGGGCTAGGGTATAAAGCCTTTATATCCAACCATTCATTATAAGTTGGGGAATACACTTCATGCTTGGCATGCAAGTGATGCATCTGCATATGCAATTTTATCACCTTGAAAAAAATTATTTGATCCTGCTAGCTTAGAATAGCTAATTGTTCATTTTATTGCACCTAATATGATGACAGTTCTACAAGAATTTTTAATCAACCTAGCTAATAAGAAACTAGACCAATTTAACTAGGTTATGAATTGTTTCTTTCTAAAAATATTTGCTGTGATAATTTTTTGTAAAATTTCTTGTGAACTCTGGCCATTTTTTGTCATTTGAATTTTTTTTGTTCAGGATTTTAAGCTAAGTTACTTAGCACGGGTTGAGTGAGTTTTATTGTATTATTATTTGGATTCTAGAATATATATGTAGCTAGATCAATTTTTCTATTGTGTTAATATGTAATAAGCACCTTCAAAAAGATCTCTCTGTATATATAAAGACTACAAGTTGTGTAATTTGTCATGTATTACATCTACATTTTCTTTGTCATTTCTTATAAGAGTGTTTCAAGGTTGGGAACCACTTCAACATCCTTTACATAGTTTAGCGGTAATGTCATTATGGTAGAGGCTTCTGAAAGGGAATGAACCTCATGAATATGTCATTTACACAGAAGTAGAACTTGATTCTTCAACTACTTTCACTCATTTACACAAAAGTAGAACTTGATTCTTCAACTGCTTTCACTCAACTCTTCATTGAAGTTATTCTTCCAGTAGTGAGAATAGCTACTACAAATTCCTGGGAGCCAAGGGAGCCTAAATCTATGCTACATTTTCTAGAGACATGGGAGAAGTTACTACCAGATTTAGTACTTCATAACATTTTGGATCATATAGGATGCCCAAATTAATAGCAACAATAGATACTTGGGATCCTTGTAGGGAGATTGTATCAATACATGCATGGTTACATCCTTGGCTTCCATTTATGGGCTAGTGTATGGAGCCTTTATATCCAACCATTCATCATAAGTTGGGGAATGCACTTCATGCCTGGCATGCAAGTGATGCATCTGTATACACAATTTTATCACCTTGAAAAACTGTATTTGATCCTACTAGCTGGATATAGTTGATTGTTCATTTTATTGTAGCTAATCTAATGATAGTTTTATAGGAATTTGTAATCAACCTAGCTAATCAACACCTAGACTAGTTTAACTAGGTTATGGCTTGTTTCTTTCTAAAAATATCTACTATAATATATTTTTGTAAAATTTCTTGGGAACTCTGCCCATTTTTTATGATCTACATTATTTTTGTGCAGGATCTTGAGCTAAGTCACTTAGCATGGGTTGAGTGAGTTTTATTGTTTTATTATTTGGATTCTAGAATATGTATATAGCTGGATCAATTTTTATATTGTGCTAATATGTAATAAGAACCTTCAAAAAAATCTTTCTGTATATAAAGATTAGGTTATTGCTTGTTTATTTTTAAAAATATTTGCCATGATATATTTTGTAAAATTTCTTGCAAACGTTTCCTAGTTTTTGTGGTCTACATTATTTTTGTGTAAGATCTTGAGGTAAGTCATTTAGCAAGGGTTAAGTGAGTTTTATTATTTTATTATTTGGATTCTAGAATATGTATGCAACTAGATCAATTTTTCTATTGTGAGCTAATATGTAACAAGCACCTTAAAAGAGATCTCTCTGAATATATAAAGTCATGCATGTTTAGAAGGAAATATAAAGACATACATTTTAAGAAAGAAAAGAATATTTGCATAGGTACCTCTTCTCTCCCTTGAAGAAAATCACTAGAACAAGGGCATGTAGATCACAAGAGCATGAGACAACAATGAAATCATAGAGCTGCAAGGGCATAGAAATGAAAGTAGAATCACAAGGGTACATCAATGAAATACACCAATCTAAAGGGCATGACAATGTTCACATCTCTCCACCCTCATTTGGAGCTCTCCACCTCTTTCGCATGTAGCTCTCCACAATCAAAACAAATGGGGAATGATTTATGTCACACAAGGGTAGGACATAGCAATGAAATCATAGAGATTCAAGGTCATGATAGTCAAATGTAGAGATCACAAGGGCACAACAATGAAATGCACCAATCACAAGGGCATGGTAATGTTCATAGCTCTCCACCCTCATTCGAAGCTCTCCACCTCTTAGTGCACAATTCTCCACAATCAAAAAATTAGGGAATGATTTATGCCATATATATATATATATAATGCTCACATGACTATCACAATTGTGACATCAACATCACTATTGGGATGGTATCAGGGACAATTGCAAAAGAAAACATGAAAATGAGCACAAACTACACCACCATCACAAATTATCATCGTAATTTGACCCCAAATGTACTGGTGTAAGATGACCAATATTTCCTCTAATTTTTTCTCTATTAGAATCTTTTATGTCAGACTCGTCAAACTCAAGTTTTCTAAAAGTGGAAGCCTTAGTAGTGTAATCATTAGTTAGCTCTTCATCTCCCCAAAGGATGGAGGTAAAAGGAATAAAATTATCTTCTTGAATGGTAGTAGCTATAGGTTGAATCTCATCTATTGAATCACTAGTTGCAGGGGTTTCTTCATCATAAATAGGAAGACTATCATCAACCCCCAAGCCAATTGTGTCTTTACTATTGTGAACATTAGTATGACTCATGGGTTCAACAAGAGGATGTTTCTTATTGTTCAAAGGCCCATGTTTTGGGTAACCCATCTTTTTGAGAAACTACTAGCCTTTTCTATATTTTCTTAATCTTAGATTTTTTTTGACAAGGTAGTGACAAAACACATAGTCATTATTCAACATAATTATAGTGCAAGCTGAGTGATCAGAGCAAGATGAGAAATTAGTGCAAGCCAAGTGATCAAAGTGTGTCAAGCATAAGTTTCTAGACAATACATGTTGAGTAACATACATAGTTAGTATCAAGCACCAGTATGTGTGCTTAGCCAAAGAAAGGGATCAAAATACTATAGCAATGGAGTGCTTAATCCAAGATTGGACATCTCAAGTGTTTCTAACTCAACTCATTTGGACTCATTTAATTTATCAACCAGGGATGTAAACTTGAAATGTTGTCTACAAAGTATATGCTTCAAGCTTCTCTTAACTTAAGAATTATTCTACAGAAATTCAAATGATTATGCTATAGAAAATCTATGCTAAAGCTAAGAATTAATTTTTTTTACAAAGCATGACAAGAAGAAAATCTCCAAGAAGAGGAAATGTGGGTGGAATTATATTATAGACTCTTTTTTGGAAGATACCTTTTTTTAGGTAGAGCACTAGAAACTAGAGAGACTATGAGTCTTTCTAGTAGTTATAGAGACTAAAACAGTAAAATGACTAAGGATAAAATGAGGATGAGGGAGCTAAAAAAAAACACACACACATACACAATGTTACAAAGAATGTATGTAACATACTAGAATTTATTTACTATTATCAAATAAGGCAAAGTTAAACTCAAAATTAGATCAAAAAAATAATAAGTTTAGAAGATAAAAAATAAAGAAAAGGAGATCAAAAGATGAAAATAGCATTTTATGGAAAAGGCAGAATCGATAAATCAACCACTAGTTATAATATTTCAATTGCCCTAGCTAGACATGGGGAAAAAGTGTTACAGATTGGATGTGATCCCAAACATGATAGTACTTTTCCTCTTACAGGATTTTTGATACCTACAACTATAGATACTTTGTAGTCCAAAGATTATCATTACGAGGATATTTGGTCCGAAGATGTCATTCATAAAAGTTATGGAGGGGTAGATTGTGTGGAAGCTGGGGGGCTGCTTGCAGGTGCTAGATGCAGGGGATATATAGTACAAGAGATTGTGAAATTTTTAAAAGAATTAAATGCATTTTACGAATATGATATAATATTATTTGATGTATTGGGTGATGTGGTTTGTGGAGGTTTTGCCACTCCATTGAACTATGTAGATTACTATAGCAGAAAGTATTGAATAAAAACTATTTAGAATTAGATAAGGCATTCTATAAATACTCTTTGGTATTTCATGAATACTATTTGGAATTATTGACTAAATTCTCTTTCATATTCCATAAACACTCTTTGGAGTTACAGAAAGTAGTGAATAAGAATAAATTGGAATCACAAAAAGTATTGGATGAATACTATTTGGAATTGCCTATGCTGCAAGAATAGTCCATTAATTCTACTATCAATCACTGCAAACAATAGATTTTTCTCTAGTTCTATGAACTAAAGGTAAATCCTATGCTAATTAATTAGTTCACTTCCTGTGTGGGCCCCCACAGAGAAGTGAAGTAGAACTACTCAAAGATGGAATCTTGAAATGATCTTTTTATTCATAACAACAGGAAACATACATAATGATAAAAAAAAAGATTACATTTAGTACTCAAAACTCAAAAGACTTCTTCCTTCTACTAAAAACCACTAATTAATTCCCTTTTTCTAGAATGTAGATTTCTAGTTATTTAAGCACAAACTAGGAATAGAATTCCTAGATTTTAGACTTCATCAACTACTGAAACAGTGGACGGCATTGAATATTACAAGAGATGTATTAACTTTGGCACCAAATGGAACATGAATTTAGGAGCTCATGACACCTAGATTTCCTACTTTGACTCTCACTTTCCTGTACGGGCTATTATGGACAAAATGGTTGGTGATGTGGAAGGTCATTAATGAAATTTATCACCATTTGCTCAGGTTGTTGCCTTTGCTTAGCTGAGTTGACTTTACCATTGAATCTACAAAGTATTAGTGCCTCCAAAGTAATAACATACATCAAGACTAATTCAAACTATGTCATCTAAATTAGTTTACCCTATGTCACATTGTTGCAGGAGAACTACCCAGCCTAGCTAAGGAAGAAAAACATCATTCTCACTATTTTGTAATCAAATGACATATCATTTCATAGCATATTCATTTTAGTCCTGGAAAGTAATTATGCACACATTTGTCTAAAATTATCATAAACATCATGTTCTTAAACATCAAAGTTTTTAGAAAGTTTGCAAATTCAACTAAAAATCAAATGATAAAATAGGCCATTTCCTGGTCTCATCATTCCTCCCAACTAAAACTTTGACTTGTTCTCAAGGGAACATGAAATTTTTGACCCTCAACCATCCTAAAATCTGAGGGAACAATTTGTCCTTTACCTCCTATATTGTAGTTCCAATAAAAGCCTTTACTCTTCATGTACCCTTCCCATCTACAAAGCTCTTCTGTCATATCAAATTTCTCTAAATCTTGCTTATTAGCAAGCGATGGGGACAATAGCAGTGGAGGCTAAAAAGTTAAAGGGATCCAATTTCTTTTCCTTTCTTCTTCTATGTTAATGCACTAGGGTGCTCATCGAGTAATCATGATAAGATTCAACAAAGACTGAGGTTCCTTCTTCTACAAGTCTTCAATCAATCCTATCTAGTGCCATTGATTTCCCTACTTTGCTACAAGAAGATTTGTTTCTACCATAGCTTTATAATCTTGATAGGCTACCTCCCTTAAATGAGAAATAATCCAATTTCCAGATTTTGATTGAGAAACTTTCAACCAATCATAGTACATTGTTCTAGCATCTTTGCCTTTAGGCCTAAGAAAAAGTGGAATCTCATACTCTAACTCTCTGTACTGGCAGGCCTAATTTTTTTCTACTAATTTCATTTTGGATCCAATACATCAATGCCCTAAGTTGAATATCACCCACATAAAGTAGAGGGTTCCAATCTCTATTGTTAGGGACTACTAAATTATGTACAAAGAGTTCACAGAGTAAATTTTTTATGGCTATAGGGGTAGTGTGAAAATCTTGGAAGAATTCCTAAGGAGTATTCAATATTAAAATTTTACCTTGCATTACACAAGTCATCTGATAATTGACAATTTTTTCTTTAAAAAAGAAAGCATAAACATGTGAAGGAGAATGAAAAGACATCAATTCAAGAATCATGGTAGCGAATTTTTAAAGTTTGTCACTTAATTGTTCAATCTTTGCATCCTATTCAATCAATTCTTGAGTTTGATTGAAGATAGTTTTTTCAAAGCTCTCTCTCTCTATTTTCCATTCTTCCCTATCATGAATTAACTAATTAGATAGTTGTGAAATAATGCTTAACAATGAAAAAGTGGAACTATGATGGTAAGTAACATGTAAAATAGGTGAAGGACCAAGAGGAACAACTTGCTAGGCTGCAGAAGCTAAATCATCAAGTCCATGCGAAAGAATCTATTAAACAATAGTACTAACTATTTCAAAATGTATTCTAATATCTTTTTCATGAAATTCTCTCCTCTAAAGAATAGGAGGAGAGTCTACAACTCCAATAGATACACTTGTTACTTAATTTTAGCTCATGCTAAAATTTAGTTCTAAAAATTTAGATTTGTATTTTGCTAAAAAATAATTTTCATTTTATATTTACAAAGGAATAGAAATGTCCTTTTATTATTCATTTTTGAATATACAATTGATATTTACAAATGAGTAAAATGAATTGAAATGTTGAAAGTGAAATATGTCACACAAGCCATGAGTTTAACTACTACTTGTATTGCATAAAAATGTAATCAAGGAAATAACACTAAGCAACTAATGCATATTCCTACATGGTTATGAAAACCTCAAAATATGCAAGATAACATGTAAACACAGATAACATGAAATAAAAAGAGCATTAAACTATTGAAAATAACACGTATGCAAACCTCATGAAATCACCATGTGATTGATGATTTCACATTGTTGTGGGATGTGATTGCTCACAAATCCTGCAACATAACAATAGGCTAGATAGTAGATTGTTGGAAATGATGAGAGAGCTCTCCTTTTATATGAAAATAGATAAAATGGACGGTTGAGATTGAATGCAAGATGAAGGGCTAGGATCTCTTAGGATCAATGAGGTGTCAATGAGGTGGAGGCCAAGTAGATTCCATGTGGATTAGGGTTTTGACCATTCAAAGGGGGCAATATGCTCACACATGTGTGAGCAACCTTTGATGTGACATGTCTATGACAGGTGTAAGAGGTGTGTAAGATCATGATGTTTCCTCACACATGTGTGAGACACATTTGAAAGTGATGGGTGAATGACATGCGTAAGAAGGTTGGAGGCTCAAGGTTTCTCACACGTGTGAGACACCTTTGGTTCACATGTGAAGGGGGAAAAAGTTGTAAGTGGTGTAAGAGTCACATGTCACATGTGACTAGGGTTTGCTAATCCTTTGATTAGGATTGTGAAAATGATTAAGGATGTGATTAGATGGGAAACTAGAATTAATTAGTGGACAAGTGGATTGACCTAGGTTAGAAGGATGGGTTAGGTTAGGGAAGTGAGGTTAGGTGAGGGTTAAAGTTAGGAGCCATGTGCTCAAATAAAATAAAATTTAATATTTAATTCCAAGTGGGATTAGGAAAGGATTAATTAAGTAAATGAAGTACTTAATTAAAGTGAATGGGTTAGGATTTAAATAAACCTTAGTTTATTTAAATAAAAGAAAGGTGAACATAATTAAATAAATGTAAAATTTATTTAATTAAAGGTAGGGGTATTAAATAAATAATGAATATTTATTTAATTGTTCATGAAATGTGTATTTGGACAATTTTAGGTGTCTACATTTTGCCCCTCTTTGATATAAAATTAGTAATGTTATATAAAAGAAGAATAAAACATAGTGGATGAAAGGATAAGACTAGTAGCATGATGCCCCAGTCATGGAAGGATGAGGAAGGATGACGAGGGTGGAAGGGTATGCCCCCTCGAGAGGACATGCAGGTTAGGAGAACACAGATGTTCTCTCAAAATGGAAGGGAGCACGGAAGGGAGTGGAAAAGGATAAGAGTGATGCTATAATAGTGTGAACAACCTAAGTTTGATATTGTATTTAACACTATGCACCAAGGTATGAGGAACCAAGATGAAAATGTGTCAAGTACGTAAAAATAGAGGTCTAATACAACCATATGCCTTAGGAAACCATGATATGGGAGACCATGATTCTTGGGGACAATAGGATGCAAAGATCATGATAAATGTAGAAAATACTAATTCAGACAAGTAACAAGCAATCATGCACAAAAAACCAAAAGCAAACCAACATTTTCCCCTAGTCAAGCTGAAAACCAATTAATGGATTGATTGATGATGATTGATTAAGGATGGCAAAGCTAACGATAAGTGTAATGCATATCCAAGGATTGGGAAGGATTCATCCCATGATAATGATGTTTGAATATGGTCAATGGATTATCAGCTGATTGGGTCAAATGATGAATTGATTAAGGATTGATGTACAAGATTACAAGATTAGATTGATTGGATTAGTATTGATTGCACATTGGTTGAGACTTTTTTGATTTTTTGATTTTTTGATGGATTGGATGAATAGATGATATGCAAGTAGAAGAATGAACGTGGATGAGATTGGAAGAAGGATGTTGATAGGATGAATAATGATGAGAGTAGAATTGATGGATGTGAATGTATTAGAAGAAGGGGAAAAAAATGATTGAAATAGAGGAGAAATGAATTTGATTGAAGTGAGTTGGAAGAATTAGATTGAATTTGATATGAATGAATGCATAGAATGGATAGAAATGAATTGATTGAATGAATGTGGGATAGAATGGATATAGTGGATAGAGATGAAGTGATTGAATGAATGTAGGATAGAATGGATTGGGACCAATGAAAAGGGAGAGCCAAGGTAGGGTAAATGGAGGAAAAGCAACATGAGTTGGTGGATGACAGGAATAGTGGAAGGATATGAGGGGCCAAATGAAATGGGATCAGAAAATGTGGAGCCAAGGATTATGTTTCGAAGGAGTTCATATGCCCCATACCAAGGATAAGAAAATGGAAGCAGATATGGTGGGAAAGGATGCATGAAAATGGAAAGGTGGTATGAAGGCTAGTGTGTGGAGGAAGAGAGGCATGTGCTCTTCCAAAGAATTTATGAACATTTTGGTATTGTACCTCTAATAGTGATCAAGAGCCTAGGTATGAAAGAAGAATGAAGAGGGGATGTGGGAGGGAGGGTATGAAAAAGGGATAATGATATGAAGGGTATGGAGGAAATGTGGGATATGAAATGGATGGGACGGATGGGCTAACCAAGATCAAGGACATATGAAAGGGGGATAGAAATATGTAGCAGTATGGATGGAAAATGGATGAATTGAACATGACAAGGACTATGGGAGGCAAGATATGGATAGCATGTCAAGATCAAATATATGAAAGTGGATGGAAAGATGTAGGATAATGAATGGATATGGAAAGTAAGCATGAATGGATGGAATGAATAAGATAGTCAAGATCAAAGATGGAAATGGATAATGAATGGTGGATGGAAGCATGGAATATATGTATGTAAGTGTAGTATGGTTGGAGCTTGCCCCTAGTGTAGAGTGCAACTGGAAGACGAAAAGTGAATGGAGGGATAAGTGGAAGAGGGAGGTAATGAATACATGATAGGGAAATGAAGGGAGGACTCAAGCATCTATTTTCCTGGATGGTATCCCTTGATATTTATGTCTTTGTTATTTTCAAGGAATTTTTATTATTTTCTCATAGATGTTTGTAGAAGAGTGAAAAGAAGGATGAAGTGGATTGGGGAATGGAGGTCAAGGACTTATGAAAAGGTTTGGATTAAGGGGGTGGAGTGGGTGGGAGGAAGACATGGTTAATGGATGCTAGGTTGGAAGACTTGTGAAAGAAGCGGAAAGATTGTCATCGGCACACACCTTGAAGGGTGATGGAAAGGAAGAAATTATGGAGGATATGTAGGAGAAAGTTTGAATTTTGGGATACAGGGACCCAAAATGGATGAAGGAGACGATGGATTTAGGATGGTGGATTTGGGTATACAAGGACCCAAAATGGATTTGGAAGCCTTTGGATTAGCCAAATTGGATGTCATTTTGAATCTTTCTTTGAGATTCATCCACATTATTTTTGCATTTTTTATTTTGAGCCTTTGTGGCCTTTTTCCTTTTCTTTGGATCATATTTTTCTTTTCTTGAACATTTTGTTTAGAGGAGACATGTTGATCCCTAGATTTTTGTGGATTTTTGGCTTTATTTTCTTTTTCTTTCGCATCCAATTTACTTCCATTGGCTATGGTATGAGTGGATGAAGGTAAATGAGATGGAGAGCTTAGGGATGGTGAATGTTGGAAGGAATTCAAGGATATGTGCCTTTTTTGATCTTTACTAGGAGATGAGGTGTAAGACATGGATACGGTGGATGGATGTATGTAAGGACCTAAAATGGAAGGAAGGGATGAATGATTTGACTATGGAATATAAGGACCCAAAATGGATGGAAGGGATGACGGGTTGGGAATATGGATATAAGGTCCTAAAATGGACTTTGAAGATGAATGATGGGAAGCTTTAGGTTTTGATGGAGGAATTTTCGGTTTGGAAGAAGTGGAAGGTGTACCAACATCTTGAGGCATTATTTCTTCAATGGGATACTTATTATTTTCAATACAAGATGCAAGTCCAGGTAGATGGGATACATGAGTGGATTGGATAGGTGGGATAGGATCATGCAGAGGATTAGGAATACAATAGGGATTATGAGGGATAATAGGATCTTGAGATGGAGTTGGATCATGAAAGGAAAATGAATGGGTGTTTTGATCTTGACTTAAGAGGGGATCATGTAGCGGAATGAGTGGATCATGAGATGGAATAGAATCATGAGATGGAGTGATTTGATCTTGAAATAGAGGAGTATGAGTGGATGGAGTGGAAGGAACTTCTGTACAAAGTGGAGGGTCTATGAATGCTAACTCGTGAGATGGAATGGAATTGGTAATGTACATGGTACATGGAATGCCTTGATCTTGATTAGGAAGGAAATCAAGAGATGGACTAGGAGGGATAAATGGATCTTGAGGGATAAGGGAATGATGGGATGAAGAAATGCATAGATCTAGAGGAGAAGAGGCATCTATAATGTCATGCTTTGGAGAAAGGTCTTGAGATGGAACTAGGGGTATGACTTTGGGCAATGGGCTCTCTTCATTTTGAATTGTACATTTAGCCAAGAATTTACGTGAGAAAAACCCATTATGAGGTGGGGATGATGTTTTTGGAGGATTAGGATAATGTGAAGGTTGAGCTATGGGTAGTGGATTACATGGAGGGTTGGGGTTGGATGGGACATGAGGATTAGGATCTTCAAAAAATGGAGGAAGAGGACACATGGCATGGAAGGTGGCCTCTTTTTGCTGACTTGCTAAGAGATAATTCTTTAATTGTTCCATTTCCATGGAAAGGGCATTTGCATTTGAAGAATGGTGTGGGCTATGAATGGAATTTAAGGATAATGAAGCGGATTTCCCTTGTCAAAGGTAGAAGAATAATTAACATGAGATGGATTAGAATTGGATATGAAGTTATGAGGATGAATTTGATATGCAGGTTAAACAGGAGGTATAACTCCATATTATTGTCTTTGAAGATTGTCAACCATTTGATTCAGCAACTTTAGATCCATAGATGTTAGAGGAAGAGTGATGAAAGATTCGATGATGGATGGAAGATGAACTTAGGACTAGGAGCTTTGGACTTTGTGTTGATTTGATTGAATGTGATATTGAATTGGATTGGATTTGATTTTGATTTGATTTGAGTGGATATTGATTGGATGAGGGTTTGATTTGATTTGATAAAAACCCTATGATAGTGCAAACAAGTGAATGTGAGATGTGAATGAAAGTCCAATGTGTATGACTATGCTCCTATGTCCAATGTAGAAGATGTGATGCAAAGTTGAATTAGAAGAAGATGTGAATGAAATTAGGAAGATTGATTATGGAGGAAGATATAAATGGATTGAATTAAGAATTGATTAGAAAAGAATGAATTTGACAAGGGATTGGATTAGAAGTATGATGATGTGGAGGAATGAACTAAGAATGCATTATGAGATTGGTGGAGGAAATTGAAGCTAGATGATGATGAAGCATGACTAGGATGAAGATTAGGACTTATGTTGAATGATTAGGAAGACGAGGAAATGATTTGGATGGATAAAGATGATTAAGACTTGGAGGAATGGTTTGGATGATGAAGACAAGAGATGGATGAGAGTGATGACATTGATGATGTGACGTGGAATGATGTGGACAACTTGACTAAGAAGACCTAAACCAAGATTTGTTTTTGTTGTTTTTTGAAATTTTTTGGTTTTTTTTAATTTTTGAACTTTTATGATTTTTTTGATTTTTATGTTTTATGATTTTTTTTTTTGCATTTTTCAAATTTGAGATGCAAAATATATACAATGAAATATGTACAAGGCAAGTATGTTTCAAACACTCAAGAATGTCAAACACAATAACAATCCTATAAAGTTTTGACTAGGATGTACAAGGATCAACTAGAGGGTGTCCTTGATATATGCAAGGTACGTGAGGCCCAAATCTGTAGATGAAAGAAAATACTACCACACAGTCGGGGGGAGATGGTAACCCAAATCTCCTCCTTCACTTCTCAAAGGTATAAAGTTCTTTGGGGCTTAGCCAAGAGTAACAATATTATGCTTCCAAGAGAGGTGTCTTTTGATTCACCTCCCAATTTTTATACTCCGCCAAAACACTAGAGTTGAGGTCGTCCCAAGGGGTGATGAAATCCCCAAGCAGGCCTCCTAAAAAAAGAAAAACAAGACCACTTATTTCTTGTGCACCCAAGATCACTCGAAGGTGCGAGGGGAGAGAATACATAAGTGGCCTCGAGGTTCAAAAAGACACGCGTTCTTTCCTGATGAAACTTTAAGTTTTCTAATCTATGTTGAAGACACACGTGATTAAACCATACAATGTTCTTTCCAACATGAAATGTTGCCAACGTAAATGAAAATGCGGATTCATCAACAAAAAAGTAAATCGAGCATGTGCATAAGCAAGATTTCTGAAAATGAAATCAATTTCCCTTAAGGCATTCAATATTGTGTGAGCTCGTTTTAAGCACCAATTCTAAATGTTTGCTAACCTAAGAATACATGTCCATTCCCTTAAGGCATTCAAGATTGAATTTGATTGTTTTAACATTTAACCATGCATTCAAAGATGAGTGTTTAAGCATACAAGTTCATTCCAAAACAACATTAAGGCAAAAACCTGCAAGCAATATGGTTAGTGAGAAAATATCCCTGCGAAAATGCAAGTTAGGGCAGCGAAAATGTAGGACAAATGTGAAACAACCTTGCAATGAAAGACTTAGCATAAATTTTGTCTTTGACAAAAAAATCAAGGATCTAAACAACATCAAAATCTCATGAAACTAGCACCATGACAACGGGCTCGAAATCAGCTTTTCGGTGATATTTTATTTTTCAAAAACGGAGTTCATATGCTCAAGTTATGAGCAAGAAACCAAAGGCTACTCCTTATGGTCTAAAAGGGCATTAGAATACTAATGCAGTGCTGACATCAGTGACCTACGAGCAAAAATTTGATGGTTAAGTGCACGTCAAGCAAAAATAAATTTTTTTTTGCACATTTTTGAAAGAAAATAAAATCTAGTTTATAGAAGAAAGATAAATGCTATGTTGAAAAATTAAAAAAGACCATGAACTCTTTTTTTTTTTGGTTTTGGTTTGTGTTGCGTTTTTAAAATGAAAACAATAATGTGAAAATTTTAAAAAAGGAATTGCAGGGTGGAGGTAGGGTTTTGAGCTCGTGAGTGGTGAATTTTGGTGGGCACAGGTGGCTCGACTGCGAGCAAGAGGGTTTAAAGTGGCAGGCATTTGTAGAGTGAGGTGGGTGGTTGGAAAGGTCATGACAGAGCCACGAGTTATGCAATGAGAAATAGTGTTCCGGCGATGCGGTTGTGACAAAGGCGAGCAGTGGTGGGAGGAAGTTTAAGCGAAGGGTTGTGGGCCACGCTGTGGCGAGGGTAGCAGGGTGTGTTGCAGGTGGGCGGTGGGAGGAGAGATTCGCAGGGAGGCACTGAGGGGTGAAGGGGATGGAGGGCAGAGGGGGTTGCAGTAGGCGGAGTGGCTAGGGTAAGCCATGGTGGATGCAGGTGGTAGAGGCCACGGGGTGTGTGGCAGAAGCGGAGGCCGCGATGGGGTTGAAGGATGGGTGGCACAGAGGCCACAGGTGGCACTCAGGAGGAGGGAACAGGGAGCCGCCGAGCGGTAGAAGGGTTACAGCAGGCCAAGGCCACGACGATAGAGGCTTGGGGTGGTGCGTGGGAGGCAGAAGGGAAGACGAGCGGGGGCCGTGGGGAGGGCAGAAGGGAAGTGGCCGTGGTTGCGGTGCGGCTGAGAGGGAGGTGCAGGGTGGGGACGGGAAGGGCTGCCAGAGCAGGGAGTGGCTCAGGGGAGTGGGGGCCACGGCGGCGGCTGCGTCGCTCGCAGGCCCCTCCATGGCGGCAGCTTGCAATAAAACAAAAAACAAAGTTAAGCAATGTGATTTTTATTTATTTATTTTTTAATTTAATTTAATTTTTTTTTTTTTTTTAAATTTTCTACCTAGGCTTAAAAGACATATGTATATATTTTTAAAAAATAACTTCTATATATACGCTATATAAATATATATCTTAGAATATATATTTATATTATTAGTATATATATATAAATGATTTTTAAAAAAAAGAACACAAACAAGACTAAATAAAATAAAAAAACTCCCCTTGCCTTTTTTCTTTTTCTTTTAATCTACTTATTTATCAACAAAGAGATATATTCGATGTGTATATGCTCATAGAACTTGGAAATAGAACAATATGAAATAAAATATGGAGTGTTATATGTCAAAAAACTTCCCTTATGCACTCCAAACACGATGATGGGCTTTATGGCTTGATTAGAGGCTCCTCATGAAACTTGATCTCCAAGTGCAAGTCTTTGACCTACAAGCTTAGCCTCACAAAACACTCAAAAATACATTAGATGGTTAGTTTGAACCCGTGAAGTGGGTCCCACCAGATGTGCCAAAATGTATTGCATAAAAATATAATCAAGGAAATAACACTAAGCAACTAATGCATATTCCTACATGTTTATGCAAACCTCAAAATATGCAAGATAACATGTAAACACAGATAACATGAAATAAAAAGAGCATTAAACTATTGAAAATAGCACGTATGCAAACCTCATGAAATCACCAAGTGATTGATGATTTCACATTTTTGTGGGATGTGGTTGCTCACAAATCCTACAGCATAACAATAGGCTAGATAGTAGATTGTTGGAAATGAGGAGAGAGCTCTCCTTTTATAAGAAAAGAGATAAAATGGATGGCTGAGATTGAATGCAAGATGAAGGGCTAGGATCTCTTAGGATCGATGAAGTGTCAATGAGGTGGAGGCCAAGTAGACTCCATGTGGATTAAGGTTTTGACCATTCAAAGGGGGCAATATGCTCACACATGTGTGAACAACTTTTGATGTGACATGTCTATGACAGGTGTAAGAGGTGTGTAAGATCATGTTTCCTTACACATGTGTGAGACACATTTGAAAGTGATGGGTCAATGACATGTGTAAGAGGGTTGGAGGCTCAAGGTTTCTCACACATGTGTGAGACACCTTTGGTTCACAGGTGAAGGGGGATAAAGTTGTAAGTGGTGTAAGAGTCACATGTCACATGTGACTAGGGTTTGCTAATCATTTGATTAGGATTGTGCAAATGATTAAGGATGTGATTAGATGAGAAACCAGGATTAATTAGTGGACAAGTGGATTGACCTAGGTTAGAAGGATGGGTTAGGTTAGGGAAGTGAGGTTAGGTGAGGGTTAAAGTTAGGAGCCATGTGCTCAAATAGAATTAAATTTAATATTTAATTTCGAGTGGGATTAGGAAAGGATTAATTAAGTAAATGAAGTACTTAATTAAAGTGAATGGGTTAGGATTTAAATAAACCTTAGTTTATTTAAATAAAGGAAAGGTGAACATAATTAAATAAATGTAAAATTTATTTAATTAAAGGTAGGGGAATTAAATAAATAATGAATATTTATTTAATTGGTCATGAAATGTGTATTTGGACAATTTTAGGTGTCTACACCACTTTTCATACATATTCAAAATATGAAAAAATGATACATATGAATGTAGGGTTAGAGGTAACTAGTCATTGCCTTTTCAACTTTTGACCAGTTAAGTGATCCATTATGTTGTTCCTGGTCCACCACCTAATATGCCAAGTTTCGGTCTTTATTTCCTTGCACAAGGAAAAAGTAGGGTTAGATCTTAAAAGGTCTAAGAAATGACTGAATACCTATAACTATTCATCCAACACACATACATCTTTCCTATTCTAAATACATATCAACAATAGTAAAGTACATTTTCAGTGCACAAATGAGAAAAAATTAGAAAAATATAATGTTAAAGGGATGTATTATTTTTGATATGAAACCTTTCATTATATCGAGTACAAGCATGTAAAGTTCACAAGGAATAGCTACAAATCACAAAAGTGGTTTGTGAGTGTCACGAGCCCATGCTCGAACCTCATAAAATACTCTCTACTTATTTTGGTTGCATGTATTCTATCAAAATAAAGCTTGTGAATATGCTAAATAAGTAAATAAGAAACAACTCTCCAAGCAATACAATGCAAGAAAATGCAAAGAGAAAAGTAATTACTAACTAGCCTATGTAACAAAGGAATCTATATATATGCGAATAGGGCAGATTGTAAAAAATTGAGGCATATAGATATAATAGGAATTCCTCTCATGCTTCACATTAACATAAGTGGAAAAATTTAGGTTATTTTAGCAATCAAATTCCTAAATAGCTAAATACATGAGTGTCATATCATAGTAGTTGGCTAACAAATACAGGAAAATATATTGCAAATTCTAACATCTTCTAGCAAACCCAACACAATGGTTATCTGCAGTAGTCATATGTATCCAGAGTGGCATAAGAGAAACTTAGCCTAACATTTCAAATGCACAAAGATATGAGTTACATATAGTGAAAGTAATGTGGTTATGACTATAGATGAAGCAGTTAAATTGAAAAATGAGGATATCTAATTTCAAAATGTTACAACGAAAGAAATCCTTATTATTCTTTACGAGTTTACAAGTTTTAACTTGAAGGAATTATGAATATTTCCACATATGCAATTCAAAAAGAATTATCAATTACCTATAGAGATTGCTTCTAAATAACATTGCATAAGATTACAAGAATGAACAAAGCATATGACTAAGCAACATATAAAACTGTGTTATCTTTTCATATGGATTGTCAAGCAAATGAACAAAAAAAATTCACACTTGTGCCTAAGTAAATAAGTATCATCAATAACTTTGAATAGTGATCGCTCATCAAGACTATTATTGAGGCAAAAGGAGCAATCAAAAAATAGAGGTTTGGCTTTGTAAAGAAACCCTTGGGTTGATATCAACAGAGGAATCACCAAGAGGTTTTATACAGTCATGACTAAGATGCAACACTTTTACATTAGATGCACATGAAAAAAGCTGTAGGGATCTCTTCAGTAGTGGCTAAAGGAAATTGAAATGACAAAATATACAAATAAATAGCAACATCCAAGAAAGTAAATGGAAGTAAGAGAAAAACTACAATTCATGAGATAGTATTTACTAAAGACAAAGTTTTCTTAAAATGAGCAAGGATGGCCAATCAAGGACAATGGAGAGCTATAGACATGATATGTATAAATGATTACACATTATTTCAAGCAAGGATGAAAACCCTATGAAGGTTAATAGAAAATGTGTCTATAGAAAATTGAAAAAAAATAGTAATGAAGATTTTCAAACAACCAAAAGGAGGATTAGCTCATAATATATTAGTTGCGGCTAAGGAGAAAATGTAAAAACCAAAAACTCTACCACAAGATCTCCAAGCATTACACATATTCAACTTTCAAATAAGTGGTAGCTGCCATCAATGCATAACCATGAAATGGATGCAAAGAAACTCACATTGCTTTATGAAAACCCTCTTATACAACAACTTTAGCAAGAAGAGATTTCAAATGTCAACTTCAAAATATTCTTAAAGTCAGAAATGCAAATACAAGTCTGTATTCTAGTCACATAATACAGCTTCAGAGAAGAGAATCTGTAAATACCAACAGCAAGTGAGTAAAGAGGAAAAACAAAAGAGATAACAACAAACTTCTAATATGAAAATCTTTCCCAAATCTATCCAAAACATTAAAGAACTCAACTTATATAGGAAACACAGTAGCAACAAGTAAAAAATGAACTTCCATTATAATGGCATTTGATAATCAAAACTCGTATTTCCAGTAGACGGGTTAGAAATGCCATGGTGGCTAAAACTCCAAATGTTTCCAATAATGAAGACTTTCAAACAAAAAATCAAAATGGTGGCTCAAAATGAATTTGAGTATCAAACAAACTAATATATTAATAGTTTCCAATCACGGTTCTAATAAAATGCAGTGAGAAACATGGCTCTAGCAGTACAGAATCAAGTGCAAGTAAAAATATTGCAGCAAAATCAAACAAACATGCCCATTTTAGTCATAAAAGTGGCTTTGCAATGGAGTAATTTCAAACATTTCACATGGTGGCTCCAAACCCTAGCCAATTTTCCTCTTCCAAGCTTTCCAAGCTTTACAATGCAAATACGAAAATGAGCAACTTTAGGGTTGTGAAAGCAATGTATAATGCCCCTTTTCATATTATGTAGGCTTTGAAATCTGTAGTTTGAGGATTTTCAAGTTTTATTTTTATTTTCAAAGTATAATGTAATATTCATGTGAGGTCCCTCCTCACATGTACTTATTAAATATGTATCTCTCTGTTAAAACTATTGTAGGAGATTAGAATGGATATGAAATAATGTTTTATGGTTTAGATGTCCTAATAAGAATTGAGATCCTAATACATTCATGTTTTAAATATTTAGTGATTCGAGAACAAACTACATTATCTTGACTATTTAAACATTAAAAGTTCACTAACAATGATATGATGCATTTTCACCTAATGATAAGGGTGTTGATTTTGATACCTCGATGATTAAGTTTTATATTCCAGATAGTTCAGTATTCCTTCAATGGTAATGTTTATGATGTTAGGTATAGACATGCCTAACGATGATTATTCTAGTATTTTAATTTGAATTAGTGAATAAGTTATGTTATATTGATTATGTGATTATTGATGATTAAATGTGAGTAGAAATGAATTAAACAGTTAATTATATGAAGATTCATGTTTTGATTTATGTAACTATCTAGATGGATTTTGAATATATGTATGTGGTTTTCTTGAGCTATTGATGTGTGCAATGAGTGTGTAGGATATTTATTAGTTGAGAAATCTAATGAAGAAATGAAACTGAGCCCTATATATCAATTATGGAAACCAAGGTTGAGTCTAACAAAAGGCACAAACCCCATTGTTTGTATTTTATTTGTATTGTGCATTGGATGAATGTATCATTTTGTAATCAATAAATGTTAATGTTCGTAACAATGATTTTATATTGTCGCTTGACACTCATGAATTTTATATGCATTTCAGCATGATAGTTAGGGTTAACCAAGTAACCTAAAGATCTAAGTCAGACTAGGTTAGTGACCTTCTTGCTAATCAGTTAGTAATCAAGGTTAATTACCCTAATTAGAATTAGTGAGTAATCTACATTTTGAGGGTTGTTAGAAAGTCCTAAAATTTCCTAGCTTTTGATAAGTCCCTAATTAATCCTAAAAGCCAAAAATCATGAAATCTAAGTACTTAAGGGGTATGGGTATGTGTAAGAATTTGTCTTAGGCCAAAATTCACCTAGGAACTAAAGAACTCAACACAAGCACACAGTAGACCAAAATAGATAGAGTATGATCAGAATGATGATATTCATTCAATAACTAGTTGAGAGTACACTAGGATTGCCTAAATATAAAGGCCTCAAGAGAGCTTCTAGAATGCATAGAAGTCAGCATCATGATATGCCATACAACCAGGCACATGTCCACCAGATATGGATTATCCTCCATTAAGCACGGGATTAAGTGCGATGAAATGAGGATAAGCCTACAATGGTGTAGCATGTAAATCAGTGGTGTAGACAACATGTGCTAAATGAGGAGTGTGAATAACTATGTTGTCATCATGACAACTCAGTGAATGATTCATACTCCTGTGTTGTAGACACCATGTGCATAATTAGAGTTGCGTAACTCAATGAGAGTACACAAACTCCTAAGTGTCTCACCTAAAATAATAATAAAATAATGTAAAATAATTAAATAATGCATTAAACTAAGTAAACTTAAGTAAGTGTAATAAGTAAATATTTATTTACACCAACATGCCCCCTTAAGTGCTACTTAGGGGAATGCCCTTAAGCTTACAAAATCTAGGATGATATGCAAGATGGGTCCCGACTACTAGCCCATGTTAGGTACCCATGTACCTAATGATATGCAATCTCCCATAAAGCGAGGAAAGAGGGAAAACCTCATGGGAAAAACCCTCCCCCAAAAAGAGAGATAAATAGGGATGCATGGATGGATGGAGTAATCAAGGTCCCCTCATTATGACATACATTCAGTATAACATAAGAGAGTGATGAGAAGAGGAAGAGAGACAGGATGGGCTCCCCCCCCCCAAAGAATGTCGAACAATGACTGCTCTAATGAAGAAGCTGATCCAAGACTGCAGAATGGTGTTCCTCCCCTTAGGAAGAAACAATGCCAAAGGTACAAATGAGACGCTTCCACTATGTGTGGAAAGAATCTAATGGATAAGTGATGTCTCTAAAACTTTCTCAACTGGCTAAAGAACCTATCCCAAAGAACTGTCTATCTCTATAACTGATGAAGAACCCTGCTACAACTACTGATCATAAGTATCCACAATCACTTCAACCTGTGATGATTGATCATGTACAGAATGAATAAGAGAGTCTAGAACCCTCATGAAAATTGAAGAAGGTAATTCTGCATCAAGAAGAAGAGGCAGATCATGAATATTGTCTCCCAAATCTATCATTGAACCTGTATCTAGAAGACTAGATGTACCTTGTTGTTCTGGACCTATCATTGTGGCTATGTATGCATGTGGACTGAACTGATGAAGTGATCCCTCACTGGAACTGTCGATAGAACCCCATGTGTATGAATCTATAGAAACACTATCGCTGAAATCACTATCAATATCCACATAGTATGATGTGCGAAGAGGAGTAGAGGACAAGCTAGGTGAAATTTCCTCAAAATGTACATCCTTCTCCAAAAATTTTGATCTATCTCAGGATCTAGAAGTCTATATGCCTTCACACTATCTTCATAACCAATGAAGGTACAAGGTCAAGATGTTTGTGCCTTGCATCCCCTAGAAGATCTCTTTGCCCATGCAGGACAACCAAAGACTCTAAAGTGTGTCACAATAGGTTTTCTGCCACACCATGCCTCAAAAGGAGTTTTTATATCTAAGGATGGATGAGGAGAATGATTAAGAATGTGAGTGGCACTAGAGATTGCTTCAACCTCTAATGATGGATCAAGAGACTTGGCATGAATCATGAAACTTGTCATAGACTTAAGAGTTCAGATCCTCAAAGCTGCAACATCTGTCTTATGTGGACTGAATGTTGGCAGAGTCTAAAGATCAATTCCCTCATGTTTGCAAAATTCCATAAGTCTTCTATTCACATACATGTTTCCATTGTCCATGCAGAGTACTTTGATGGCTTTCCTAGATTTTCATTCTACATGAGTCTTGAAGTCTAGAAACTTGTCCAACACTTCATTCTTATTATGCAGAAAGTAGACCCAAGTGAACCTTGAAAAGTCATCAACAAAGGTCAGTATGTAATGACCCTGGCTAAATGCAAAAGGACCTGCTAATACCATGTGAACCATCTGAAGAACACTTGTTGCTCTAGAAGACTTCCCTCTTTGTAACTTCCCCTTTGGATACATATCCATTGAATCTATTGAATATTCACCCTTAGAAAAGTTGATTTGAGGTAGACCTTTCACCATGTGGTATGTGCAAAGTTGCTAAAGATAGTAGTAGTCAAGATTACCAAACTGCTCATGCCATAATTGCATGTTTGAATTAGATTTTTATAACAAGGCCTTTGAAGAAGACTTGAGTTAAAAATGAGAGAAAGAGTACAACCTCTTGTGAACATTCACTTTCCCCACTGCAACCAAGGACTCATCTTTAAGACTATGCACTTTTACTGAGTCTAGAAGGAACTCAACTCTATGTCCATCTCCAAGGTGAGTGATTTGGTAGATTGATAAGAGATTTGAACTTAGGTTTGGAACATAGAGAACCTCTTGAAACTCTCCATTTTCCATCTCCACATTTCCTTTTCCTTCAACTTCCATTTTGCTATCATTCCCCATGAAGATGTGTGGTACCTTTGAGTGATTCAATGAAGAGAAATCCTCCTTTGAAGAACCCATGTGATATGAGGCACTTGAGTCAAATATCTATTCCTTTGAAGAGTTTGAATTAGCCATGAGTGCTTGCCCTTTGCCCTTCGAATCTGAAGACAACCCTTTATCCTTGTAAGCATTAGGCAATGAAACATTATGTTTCTTCATGATGTTGGTCAATTCATCAATCTTCTTAAGATAGTACTCATGCTCTTCATGACCCATTTTCTTGCAATAAGCACACTTCTTCTTCTCCTTATTGTTGTTGTCCCCCTTCTTGTTGGAATTTGAGGACTTTCCTTATTGAATGGATTGTGGTGTTGTCTTTTTTGCATCCTCAGATTTGTCCTTCTTCCATTTCTTCTTACCCTTTCCTTTGTTTGAAGACTGTCCAGCTAAATTTTGAGAACCCTCATTGGCCACCAATGCTTTGGACTGAGGTGTTTTGAGAATCCCCATTGATTTCAACTTCTTTTCTTCATCATTCAATAGTTTAGCATATTCATCAACAATGACTTTCTTGTAGGCAGATCCTAAGGTAGTCTTTGACGTGTCAAAAGAAGATATATATGTGGAATACTTCGATGGCAGCTTGTTATGTATGAGATAGATCAATCTGTCATCTTTGATAGAACTCCCACAATCAGTAAACTTTGTCCTTAATTCATTCACCTTGATGATGAAGTCTTGTATTGAGTCATATGACTTAGGATCTAAGGATACAATCTCACCTTCAATCTTGAACACATCTTCTTCAGACACTTTCCCATAAAGGCTTTCAAGGGTATCCCAAGCTTCCTTGGATGTAGTACATTTCTTAATTTGATACATGATCTTATCATCTAGCCCCAAACATATATCACCTAGGGCTTTCCTATCCATGGCTACCCAATTTGAAATTTCACTTGTTGATACATTATCACCTGCTGGTTTAGAAAGAGTACCATCTACATATTGTGAAACTCCATTATGCATTAAGTGATACAACATTTTGATTGACCATGAAGCATAGTTATGAGGAGTTAAATTAGGAAACTTAAAGTTGTCCATAATGCAGAAAATGAAAGAAAATTATAGAAAAGAGAGAACACAACACCAAGAACAACCCTCCTTTTCACTAAATCAAGAAACCCCCCCAAAATAGATGCTTTGGGCACTTTATTAGTAGTGTGATTAAAATGGGCCACTTGCCAATTTTGACCTTTGTGGACTTCTAATTTTGCTTGTTACAACCTCTTAAAGGAGTACAAATCTGAAACTTTATAATGTGCTACAATACTAAAGCATTACAAAGCAAAGAAAGGCCCTATGCTGAAAGTGAAAATTTTGTCCACACAACACTATAATATAATACTAGATCTGAAAAGTAGACAAAAAAATATGCACTTTCAAAAAAAATGGAACCTAATTTCGACTCCAGATGTGCCCGTACGGAGCATTTGAAGTTGCAAAATGTAGGATTTTCCAAGTATAGTTTCCAAAAAATGCAAATTTTGAACAATCCATGCACCAAAACCAAAAAATAGCTACACCACTAAAAAATTTAGAAAATTCTACTCAATTTTTTAAAAAATTTCACCTTAATTAGAGTCCAGATGTGCGAGTTATGGCCTCTTGAAGTCGGACTACAAAAACCAAAATCAATCTGGAGAGGGGTTGCATTAGCAAATCACGAGGTTAAATTTGATGGTCATACAGCTGTCATAATTGTACAATTTATCCTTGAGATGACGTTCAGACGGGGATCAATTTTATACTTTGAAAATGGATGATGTCAGCAAAAACTCTATGCCTCGGCTGACATGGTAGTGAGCTGCCAATTCATACTGTACACAGCTTGCGTGGCTAACAATGCACCACGTGGTAGGTAGGGATTGGCTCTATAGATGATGACGTGTCTAACAGCTAGGATTTAAGTGATGGGGTTCGAGCCATGTGTCCTATTGTTGTTCACCTACGTGGAATCCTAACTAGGCCTGTCGAGCTAGAATCTGTAGTTGCTATTGACAAATAAGGTCTTCCCAGAATATTCAATTTGCGGGCCAAGTTTTGTTGGTTTAGTCCCACATTTGTGGGATTTGGGTTTTGTTCACTGTTTAAATAGTTGTGGCTGCCACAGTTAGAATAAAGAGTTCATTTTTCGGTGAATGAAAGTTGGGATGCATGCTGGAACTTTCACCAAATTTGGTGATGGATTTTTATGTTGTACGGGTCAGCGTGAACTTCCTTTCATCGAAGGTACGACCTCTGTTGATTTTCATAAGTATGGCTAAATTTATTATTCTGATTTGAATATGGAACCCATAGATTTAATAAAATACACCCTGCAAATAATAACAAATAGTCCACCCACAAATAATAGAGCCGAGTTGGGGTGTCACTACCCAGTTCGGCCAAAAAAAAAAATTTCTCTGCTAGTAAATAAAAAATAACAAATTCATGAAAATAATTCGTAGAGAATAAAATAAATTCAGATCTAAAATTCAATTAGATAGATCCAAAATTGGCCATATAGGCCAATTTGCAAATCGAGGCCTCCAGGTTTTGATTTGCAAAATTTTTTTGCCTCACAATCAACTTTCACCTAATATAGGCAAATTTATAGTCAATCTTCACCGAATCGACGCTCCGGACGCAATGGTGAGGTTAGATCTGGCTCTAGATGCTCTTAATTTTTGTAGATCCTCCAGAATCATGTCAAGGTGCTAAAGCATGAATGGTTTCAAATGGCTATGTGATGAGAATCCTCCTTGGCTCTGATACCATGTGGGCCCATTTTTTTGTTGGAATTAACCTGGAATAAGGAAATGGGAATAGGAAAATTGGAATAAATCCATTCCAATTTTGGCCCAAACTGAGAATAAATCTATTCCAAGTTTTTTTAGAAATTAGATTTATTCTTGCATTGGACCAAAATTGGAATAGATTTATTCCAATTTTCCTATTCCCATTTCCTTATTCTAGGTTAATTCCAGCAACCAAACAGGCCCTGTAAGAATTTGGCTTAGGCCAAAATTCACCCAAGAACAAAAGAACTCAACACAAGCACACAGTAGACCAAAATAGATAGAGTATGATTAGAATGGCGATATTTATTCAATAACTAGTTGAGAGTACACTAGGACTGCCTGAATATAAAGGCCTCAAGAGAGCTTCTAGAATGCATAGAAGTCAGCATCATGATATGCCATACAACTAGGCACATGTCCACTAGATATGGGTTATCCTCCATTAATCACGAGATTAAGTGCGATGATGTGAGGATAAGCCTACAATGGTGTAGCACGCAAATCAGCGGTGTAGACAACATGTGTTAAATGAGGAGTGCGAATAACTATGTTCTCATCATGATAACTCAGTGAATGATGCATACTCCTATGTTGTAGACACCATGTGCATAATTAGAGTTGTGTAACTCAATGACAGTACACAAACTCCTAAGTGTCTCACCTAAAATAATAATTAAATAATGAAAAATAATTAAATAATGCATTAACCTAAGTAAATTTAAGTAAGTATAATACGTAAATACTTATTTACACCAACAGTATGGGTTGGGGACATTTTTCACCCCTAGCCCCTTTTGTTGACTTTTATGGTCACTCAAAAACTCCACTTTTGCTTTATTGCAAAAATTGAATGTTCTCATCATGAGTTGGATAACTTTAACTCCACCTTGAGGTTAGCCTTAGGTCTAGTTGAATTAAAAGCCTCTAGAACTTTAGGCAAGTGGGGGAGTTATTGCTTTTTAGAGGTGGTTTAGTTTAGGATCTTATTTAGAGGCAAATTTGAGAGGGTTTGAGTGTTCACCCAACCTCTAGTTTTAGAGTGGAATTCAAGAGAAGGAGAAGGAAGGGAATTCTCATCTCAAATTTTTCATTTGCCATAACCCAATTTTGGAAGGTAGGAATCCCTCAGCTCATGTTGTTCATGTTTTGTTCATCCTTAAGTTATTGTGTTTGCATTAGTATATTCGTATGTGTGTTGAGTATGTTTGGGAGGGATTGAAACAATTTTTCTTAAATGTCTTTCCTTTGTGTTTTGTCTTGAATTTCAAAGGGATTGTATGGGTTGTATTGGCATTGCTCACCATCAGTTAGGTTAGAAGTGGCCATGTATGGGGGAAGGTCTTTAGTTGGACTCCAATAGCGTAGAGTCTCTTCTCAGGGTGAGAAGAGAGAAAGAGAGTAGGGTGTTATGGGCCCCTACTCGTTAGCACAAACCATGTTTTGATTTTTGGAATTTGAGAGGTCAAAGATTGGAATTCCTTGCAATATCAGCCTCGAAAGGGCATCTATGGAAGAATGGAAGTTCTTGAGATTTTAGCCCCTAAAGGGCATATGTTATGGTGTTGTGGCCAACATCTCCTATTGGAAAAATCCACCTTCTCCCTAGTCTAGTTCAATGTCAAACCTTTTGTGCAAACCTAGATGGGAGCAAATGTTTGAATTTTGTCTATTGGTTGTCTCTTAGCCAGTTTCTATTCTCTCCATGATCACCGACATGTATTACAGAATTCAAAATGAATCCCTTGTTAAGGGCCAAGAAGGAAATTCAAATTGTTATTGATATTCAGTTATGTTGGGAGATTTGTCCTCGGGATTGAAATCCTATGTAAAAATGTTATTGTTAACTTATTGTGGAAATGACAACAATGTCGAGTTTTCTTCTTGGTTCTTTCCCAGTGGAGTCTTTGAATCAGGTGGTCATAAATTTTTTTTTTGAATAATATCCTTATGATATTTCTAGTTCATTCCAATTTTGGCATATTTACTTAAAAATTAGATTTGATGATGTTACCTTACTGAGAAATTCATATGTCTTGTAATCATATTCATTGATTTATATTAATTTGATAGAATGATGATATACAATCATGCAATTAAAGATTCAAAATAGGTTTAAAAGAATTTAATGTTACCATTGGAACTTCAATTTATTATCATGATTATTAGGAGATATGATAGTCTTACATTATGGTTAAAATAATATCTAAACTCAATGATTATCAATGTTAGAGAGAAAAAGAATTTTCCCCTTTGGTTAAATAGATGTGTTACAAAATTCTAACACCTAGAAGAGAAGAATGATCATCCCCTTAAAACTTGAAAATATAAATTTTTCTCAAAAATACACACTTAGAAAGAATATGGACTTGAGAAAATTTACTCATATTTGAGAAAAATGGTTCTGCCTTTTGTATGGGGATGAATTAATCCCCCTGACTTGAAACAGAGAATCTAAAAAGATTCTCTAAATATCCTTTAAAAATATTAAATATTTAAATAAAAAAGTGAAAATAAAATAAAAGAAATTATAAACACACAAATATCCTAAAACCCCAACTACAAAACTTTATAACATAAACCTCTGCTCACTTATTACCCCCTTGCATATTCCTAAGCAAATTTCAAATGGGCTGACATAAGAGCAGCATGTGCCCCTATGTGAGTTAGCATAACTTTTCCCTAGCAAATGAGATTTGGGGGCAAATTTGATTGGAGGAGGTTGTTTTTAGTCTAAACTCTTTTAAAATATTTTTATCCTCCTTGCCTTTCGAGGTGTATACTCCCTTGGCGGGCATGTAATTAATGCCCACAACTCCTTTTCTGCACTCTTTATGCATCAGGTTACAAGTGGGGAAAGGATGGAGTTTTAAAATATTTACATAGTTTTAAAAAAATTAAAGCTTTGGCCCTTTGAAAAGACCTCACCCCATTTACTCCATGTCTCCTTGGTAGGCATCCAAGGCAAGTTGGGGTCACCAGTTTCTTGGGCCATGTGCTCTGGGAGGGTGCAACATATTTATTAGTGTGGAGGCAGCTTTTGTTTATTGGTGGCCATCCTTCCACCAATCCCCATCCCTTCCTTAGTGCCATGAATGTTTGGATAGCGCACAAGACTTTGAAAAGGGAGTTAAGGTTGGGGGGTGGCCAAGTGGTCTAGGTTTTGGGTAGTGGTCGGCAGGTGTTAGGGAGGGAGGTAGAGTTAGGGGGTTAAGGGAGATGGTTAGGTTAGTTAGGTTTGTTGGTAGTTTAGATTTTAGTTGTTTTATTATTAATTAGTAATCATTATAATTTTGAATCTTACTAAACTTAATTAATAGGAAATTAGTTAGTTTTATTTTATTTTTTAGTAATTAATATGTTTCAAATATTAGCATATTAAAGTATGGTTTAGTATTAAGTTAGTAAGAAGTTTGGGTTAGAGCGTTTCTTTTAAAATTGTAATTTAGTAATTGTTATATTAGAATTTAGTAATAGGATTTTAAATTTTTAGTTAATTAATATTTTTTTAATGTTGGCAATTATAAATTGGTTTTGATTAAATAGAATTGTAGTTTAGTGTTAGCTTCTTATTAAGTGGTAATTAGTATAAGTTAGTATTGGAAATTATTTAAGTGTTAGTTAAGAAAGTAATTGACTTATAATTGTTTTTAATGATTGATTAATTTAGTGCTAGAATCAATTTAATATTGGATAGTGATTAGAAAAGTTAGTTTCCATTATTAGTATAATAAGTTGTTTAAGTTAAGTTAGTTGATTTATTTAATTCGTTTAAAGAAATAAATTAGATTCATTGTGTTAGTAATTAGTGATTGTTAAGTTGAATTTTAGTATTAATTAAAGTTAATTGTAGAGATTAGTTAATTAGTTTATCTTAATGTTAGCAATTATATTATTCTTAAATTGAAAGATAGTGTTAGTATGACTTCAATTAGTACAGATTATAAAATTGAGATAGACTATTAGATTAAACTTTAAATGTTGAATATATAAACTAAATTTAATTAGTATGTTTTAGGGCGGAAAATGTTGTCTCAAAATATGATAGACGTTAGACAATGTATTTTGGTCTAGATAGTTGTTTAGACTATGTATTTTGGTCAAGTTATCCATAGGAGAGCCTATTCTATTTTACTTTATTCATGTACTTTAACTTGTAAAAGAAAACATATCGAACTTAATGAACTTAATTATTATTGCTTTAAAAAAATTTGTTGGTGTGTTTTTGCCCTAATTTTCAGGCATGACAATTCCAATGGGGGGAACATATAATAAATGCTAGGTCTTATAGGTTTAGTTGTTACATTCAAATATGTTAAATGATTTTTAAGTTATTTAAATATTTCATTTTAAATGCAAATAAGGAATATTGAATGTTTCCTTAGGTATTTATGTGTTTACCACTAAACTTGGTCTTCAGAGTTATCTAAATGTTGAAAAGAGGACACTTCTTATGGTTGACTAGGATTTTAAGGAGATTTTATAGGGATTAAGTACAAGGTCAGACTTGTATTTTGACCAAGTATTTAATGGTTTTTATGAATTGTTAGAGTCTTTTGGGGGCAGTTAAACATGAGTCATTGGTTTTATTATGACTTAGTAGAGTTCATAGAGTAGTAAATCATCATTTTTGGTGGTTATGACTCCTTTTTAGAGGCATTTTTCATGGATTCAACCCTAAGGGGTTTGTATTTAGTATTTTGAACTTTGATTTTGGAGGAAGTTATAAATATGGAAAAAAAGGGATTTTGTGCATATTTTTTTGGTGTCCATAAGATATTTTTGTGTCTTTTGTAACTCATTTTTCCTGAATAGATATATGAATTAGAGCATTTTGGAGTAATTTTCTTCAAATTGATTTACAAGCCCTTTTCTTTTCCCTACAGTTTTTGTGTATAATTCTGATTGATAAGATAAATCTATGAGTGTCATGACTCCTTTGTTTCTACCTCAACCCTTACCAAATTGTAGGAGTGTAAGTCTATTTGTAGGTTACATTGTGTGTCATTTCTTAGGACTAGTAAGTGAGATATTATCGTTTCCTTAGCTTTTCTTTCAAAAAACCTCATTGTGAAATTACACAAACCTTCACAAAGTAAAAGTTTTTAAGTCATGAAGAAAATATTTCAAAGTGAAGTTGCTCATGCATTTTATAACCATATTTTAGCATGTATCACATGGTTCTCTAGTTTAGAGTTTAAGATCTTAGGTTTATTTCAATAACTTCTATCCCTTTTCCCATAAGTTCGAGTTAGTGTTATAGAGTTAGCAATGACTATCTAATAGGAACCGGCCTAGAATCTAGAGGTTTGATTTCTAGTTACGCATTTTGCACATGTAGAAATGAATCCCATGTTAGGCAAGATTGTTAAACTTGTTTAGTTTAGCAAGGTGCAAATTTTAGCCTTAATGGTTTTGGCACACCTGATGGGACACAAACACAATTTTTTGAATACCCTCTATACTGTACAACAAACATCAAGTTTTCAACCAGCTAAAAGGCTTAGTAGTTTTTTAAAAATTTATGAGAAAGAATCAAACTAGGAGTTCTTCTTCTTTCCAGTATTTGTTGCTAGAAACTCCCAAAAGTCATGGAAGAGCTCTTGCTAGGACTAAGCCAGTAAAAAGGAAGCACCTTTTAGCTCATAACGTTCATGTGTACACTAGAAGAAATCAATCAAGACAAGGAGAGGTTAGGTGGCTAGAAAGTCCAACATTGAGAGCTAAATCATTTGAACCAGATATCCCTACTATTTCAACTATAACTACAGCAAGTACAAGTTTTTCTTTAGCAAGTATTGGTGCCTTTATTATACAACCTGTTCCTATGTAGACCTCAACACAAAAATAGCAAGTTTTATTATCACCTCCAATGGCAAGAAGATTTGCATTTGTGCCTTTCAATTAGGGAAGCCCCTTGAATTTTGTGCAACATCATGACATACCTTTGGCTACCTTGAAGAGTTTACCAAATTTCATTAGAGAAACTCAAATGATAGTGTTTGAGCATATTATAGATGTTGCAACATTGTGCAATGTTCATCATATCATGGAGAAGGATGTTGTTGTCAAGTTACTCATAGCTTCATTAAAAGGAAAGGCACTTCAATGGTTTAGAAGCTTAGCCATTGGCCCCATCAGTTCATGGGATGTTTTAGGAGATGCACTAACAAGGCATTTTGAAGATAAGCTAGATCACTTATCTCTTGTTGAACAGCTCACAACAATAAAGTGTGCTGCCCAAGAGAAAATTATGGACTTCAACAATCAATTTCAAAGGACTTGGACCAAAATACCTATCTCGGTAAGACCTTCAGTAGACCATGCATTTCTATACTTTTTGAGGAGTTTAAATAGTGACATTTCTATGATGATTCAATCAATGGGAGGTGTTTCATTGCCTCAAACATATGAGATTGCTATTAGAGCTGAGAATAGTCTCATTCAGGTAGGCAAAATATCTCCTAGGCCCCCAATGCCTATTTTTCTAGATATTCACTCAAATATGCCATTAGCAATCCTGCCTTTTAATGCCTTACCTACTATTCCAAGTAAAGAAATTGGTGTGGCAAGCCCTTCACAAGAGCTGTAGGAAATTAAGAATAGTTAGCTTAAAATTAAGAATTTAATGTAGACTTTTAGTAATGAGCTGGTAAATTTGAAGAAACAACAATTTCAGGCTAGACAACCTTACCAACAATAAAATCAAGTTGTGAATCCACCTTACCAGCAACAAAACCAAGGCCAAATGCAAGCAAATAGGCAAACATATTAGGCTAATACAGTTGGTTATAGGCCAAATATTAATCAAAGACCTTTTCTACCTTATAACCCAGTGCCCTTGAATGCTAGTAATCCAATGAAAGATATTGTACATGTGCAAAATAATTTGGTTACAGATTTAGAGTGGTGTTATCCCTACAATGAAGTGCATAATCAATCTACTTGCACAAATGGAATGATAAATCAGGCTTTAATAGTGTAAAATATAGACATGGATCAAAAGAATGCTAGTGTTGATGTACCCGAACAACAACATAATATACATGCTTCTGAGACTACATTCCTTAACTGGTATAGAGAGGAATTCTTTGCAGTAAATACTAACTCACCAATATTAGCCAACACTAGAGCAAAGAAGAGATAAAGGTAAAGGACCTGTTACTAATGAATCAATACCTACTACCAAGGCTACAACTAGTACTCTCATTCCTGTAATCAAAGATAGCAATCTAAAACAAGTGGACCATGCTACTATTTGTTCACATCAAAGGCCATATTTTATTGTTCCATTTAGTATAGTTGACAATATGAAGAGAATGAACGTGACTATGTCAATGTGGGATACATTGGCTATTCTGGGGTAGATTGATATTCTAAGGCAATCTCTATATGATAAGATGAATCCTAAAGAAGTTATAAAAGAACCACAAAAGGTTGTATTGACAAATGTTGATCATAATGATGAAAGACAAGATAGTGGCATGGGAATCAGTAGTGAATCAAGTAAGGGTGTTAAGCCTCCACCTTCCTATCTTTCATTAATTATTGGTGATAAATTAGTCCATAATTGTATGGTTGATAGTGGAGCTACAAGCTCTATTATGCCTTAAAAAGTAGCAGATCAATTAGGACTAAAATACTAGCTAGTTATAAAAGGAGTTGTCCAGCTTGATGGAACATCTATTGGTACTATAGGCCTTATCAAAGATTCCAATCTTACCCTCCATGCATGTCCTAATTTTTATATTTAGCAAGATTTCCATGTGATAGATTTGCCACCTTATTTTTCCATTTGTCTGTCTAGGGATTTCATTGTTAAGATTGGGGGCTATTTATCATCTGACTAGTCTCACATGCTATTTAGGACTAGGTATGGTACCAAGGTAACAATTAACTCTGAATTGCTTGCAAAAGATCATATAGAACCATACATACCTAGTGCCTTAAATTCAAATTTAGTTTCCTTTGATAAAGAAGACCATGATAGTGATTGTGAAGATAAAACTCATTTGGATGATATCTTGGATATTCTCCTTGATGAATGGGCAACAAGTCATGCTGCTAAAAATCATCATTCAAAATTTTATCATGCTAGTTTAGGTAACTATGTTATTCATGAGCAAGGTGCAATTGTTCCAAACTTAATCAAGTTAGAAAATCTGGTTAAAGAGGAATGGAATCAGCTATGGAAAAATTTATTTGATGGATCTAAAAGTAAAAATGGTGCTAGTGGTGGTGCTATGTTAGTACCACCTCATGGTGATAAATAATTTTTTGCTTTTCAATTCTCTTTTACATGCTCTAATAATGTTGTAGAATATGAAGATTTGATTTGAGGGCTAGAATGGGCAAAGAAAAAAGGTATTGAATGTATTAAGGTGTATAGAGATAGTAAACTAATTGTGAACCAAGTCAGAGGTTTAAATGTAGCAAAAAATGATACTTTGAAGCTGTATAAGAATCGAATATGGGACATTATTGAGGAATTTTTTTCCTTCAATATTGTTTCCATTCCAAGAAACCAAAATCAACATGCACATAGATTTGTAGATGTGGGTGCTCAGTTTGACATACCTGCAAAAATCAAGGAGAATATCCAACATCATGTCAAGATTGTAGTAAGACCTTCTATTCCTGATAATCACACTAACTAGCAAGTATTTGATAGTGATGAGTGAATTCTCAATTTTCTATTAGAGGAGGATGTATTTTCTATTTCAAATCAAGACAAACTAAAACATCATTATGATGATCAAATAATTCAACTTAAGTCAAAAAAGCTTCCAAAGGCTTGGTCACTTTGGAGTCCATTTTTAGCAAAGATGATGAGTTTAGAAGAAACAAAGCTAGTATGTAAGTTAAGGAAGATCATTATGAGGAGCTTGAGGTGGCTAATGGTAAGTTCCTTAAGCTTGGTAAGATCTATACACAACAAGAGAAATATGAATTTATTGAAATATATAAGGAGTTTCTTGATATTTTTGCTTGGGAATATTCAGATTTGAAGGGTTTTGACCCAAATTTAGCTCAACACACAATTTAACTTCTTCCTAATGGTAAGCACGTAAAGCAAAAGCAGAGACCTCTTAATCCAAAACTAGAACCTTTGATGTTTAAATAATTAACCAAGCTTATTGAGGGGGGTATTATATATTAAATAAACACACCAGTTAGGTGTCTAATCTTGTTCTTGTAAGGAAGAAGAATGGGGAGATTAGGCTTTGTGTTGATTTTAGGGATCTTAAAAGAGCCTCTTTAAAAGACCATTATCCGCTTCATTCTATGGAACAAATTCTGCAAGTAGTTGCTAGTTCTGAGAAATTTTCACTTCTAGATGGTTTTTTAGGGTATAACTAGGTGATAGTTAAAGATGAGGATTAGTATAAGACAACCTTTACTACAAAATGGGGCACAATGGCTTACAAAATAATGCCATTTGGCCTATCAGTGCTAGTGCCACATTTCAAAGGGTAATGGATATGTCTTTTAGGGGGTTGTTGTATAAGATGGTTCTTGTGTATCTAGATGACATTACTATTTTTTCTAAGACTTTCAATCTTCATTTTTCTCATCTAAGATAGGTTTTCGATAGGTGCAGACAATTTAAGATTTCACTTAATCCTAGAAAGTATGTTTTTTCAATTCATGAGGGCAAGCTTTTGCGCCATATTGTTTAAAAGGATGGCATCAGAATTGATGCAAAAAGAGTTAAAGAAATTATGGATTTACCCCTACCTAGTCATAAGAAAGGTTTGTAAAGTTCCATTGGAAGAATTAACTTTTTAACAAGATTCATTCTTGACATTGCTACTTTACTTAAGCCTCTCACAACAATGCTTAAAAAGAATGCAGTTTTCTCTTGGACCAAAGAAGGTAAACAAAGTTTTTAGTTGTTAAAAGAAGCCCTACCATTAGCTCCAACCTTAGTTAATCCTAATTTTTCTAAAGACTTCATTTTATATGCATATGGATCTATTGATTCTATTTCAGCTATTTTAGTTCATAAAAATGACAAAGGGTATGAGAAACCTACTACTTTTTACAGCAAAGGGCTTGAAAATTATGAGCAATGTTATAGTTTTGTTGAAAGCGATGAGACAAATTAATGTCTCAAATTTGATATAGTTTTATAGTTTGATCTTTACTCTTTTAAGTCATGAGAAAACATTTCCAAAACACTTGTTTTAAATGTCTTAAGAACTTATGTTTCATATAGCCAGAACCTATTAAACCTATGGATAGTGGTTATGATGTACCTTGCTTAAATATTATATATAAAGTGCAATATTTCCTATAAATGTTTTAAGCTATGTTTTAATATTTGAGTGAGAGTAGAAATATTGTTGTATATGTTTAGATGTTACTAATTTGTAGGAAATGTGGAAGTGGCGTGAAGAGTGGCGAACAATGTGTTAAATAAGGAGTAATGGAGACCGATCAATGCATGAAATGCAGGTTAGCATCAAGTAATAAGATGTGTATGCAGAAGGATTTATTTCAAAAAACTAACTTGTTACCCTATCTACAAAGCATTATTCTATTATTCAATCAATATTTCAAAAGTCATGGTTGACATGCTACCATTTTTCTACTGATGATGTTTGCTTATGAGTTTTATGTTATGTTTTGTAATAAGTTCCAATCTTCTATATATATGGAACGTTAGAGTTAGTAAAGAGATTTGGAAAATCTGTAGTTGTTCTCTAAAAAATTGTTCAAACATGTAACAGAAAGAAAAATTCTAATGAGGGAGTGAATTTGGGTTACTTGTTGTGTCCTTAAGTTAGCTAAAGCCAACCAAGGGGGCCCACTTGGGAGGTGGAATAGATTTAGGTAGAGTAGATTTGTTTCTTGTAATTTTTTGTTTAATATAGATTTATTGTATTAGTCCTGCAACATAGTTACTATGAGAGTTCCTACAGCACTTGTGGAAAACTATCATAGTGGATATTTGAACTATTAACTAGTTTAGAATTCTCTTTTCTATAGTTTCTACAGTTCCCTGTTGATAGTCTAAGTGTGTTTACTATTATTTATCAGTAGTATAGATTCCTTTCATGTATTATGCTTTCCTATAGAATAGGTGTTTAGACTCAAAGGAACTTAGTGCACATACTCTGCTGACCCATTTCAAGTCCTACATCCTTGGGTTGACAATTCAAATGTATTTTCATAATGGAATAGATGGTCCACAAAATTGGATATATCACCTTTGTTAGTAGAATAAGAGTATGATTATACTAATCTATTATGGAAACCTACATTTTTGGCGTCATTGCTAGGGATAGTGTCAAACTAGGAACCTTCCTGAGTCCTCAGTTTCTAGATTAGTGTGTTAGTTAGAAACCACAAGATTGAGTGTTTGATTCACAAGTCACTAATTCAATTGCATGTATTGAAGAGGAAGACCACAAGATGAATATGGAAGATTTCTTCCATGGTAGCCTATTAATTTGAATGAAGAAATTGAATAAGAAGCTAAGTTTCCTTTTTTGGATGCAAGCCCTATTTCTCCTACAAAATCATCCTCAAGGGAAAAACCTTTGGATACAAGTGGCCTTCAACCTTTTGCTGAAATTTTGGCCAGTATTCATGATAGTATTACTCCAAATCCACCAGTTGTTAACAATCTATTTCCCAATATCCCTTTTCAACAGTGACCTCATAATCAAATACCTCTAGTAATGGCACAACCTATTTTTCCATTTCCTCTCCCAAGTCTTGTAACCAATGCTAATCTCAAAAATATACCTCCAAATGCTCTCCCAAAGTTTTATGGCCTTGTAACTAAAGATCTTGATACTTTCTTGTTTGATTTTGACATGCTCTATTGTAGTTTTAACTAAAACACTAATGCCCATAAGCTCAAATTATTTCTAGCAACATTGAAAGATTCAGCTTTATGATGGTTCATGGGTTTAGGAGCCAATGTAGTAGGTACTTGGGATGAAATACAAACTCTATTTCTAGATATATACAAAGAGTATTGTAAAGCAAATGATTTAAGAGGAGATGATATTTTTTGAATATCATAAAAGGAGGAAGAAACATTGGAAGACTATGTTTTATGTTTCTTGTATACACTGCAGAAGAATCCACAGCATGTGTTGTCTAAGGATTTACAAAAGCTAGTCTTTTTAAGAGGTGTGAATGATAGTTGTATAAAAGCATTAGACTTGATGGCTGGAGTAGATGTGTATCAATCTTCTTGGGATGACCTCAAAAATATTTTTCTTAATTACTAAAGATCAACCATGAAGAAAGGGAAAGGACATCGGGCTACATCTATTAAAGGAATCAATTAAGGTATTTCAAAGCTCGAGATATCTAATTTGCTCTAAAATTTCAAGCAAGACATTATAAATGATGTTGCCACACATCTTGACACAATGACTGCAAAGAAGAAGTATGCAGAAGCCAAAGTACAACTAGTTGAATAATGTCCTCATTGCTAGAAGCAAAAGAAGGATTGCCAATGCAAACTGGTCACTAACATGGAAAACCAACATCTTCCAACTGAGTACATCAAGATAGATGGAGATGATGAGCAATTATTCTTTGTTTCTCAATGTTGGCCATGGGTCCAATGTCAAGGTATGCCTCATGACCCTTTGAAAAATTCAAAACTATATGGCAATCAATGGCAAAATCGTAATACCCAAGGTCCTCCACAATATAGTCAACCTAATTGGAATAATGCTTAGCAAAATAATCCACAAAAACCCCCAATGGCCTCAAAACTCCCAACCTTCATGGCCCAACCAACAAAATAATCAATTGCAGAACTAGTAGAACTAATGGCAACCACCCCAGGGGAATTGGCAGTTCACAAACCAATGGACAGGACCTCAAAAGTGGCCTAACCAAAATCCTAATACTCAACAATTACCACCCCTAGTCCAACAACCTACACTAATGCCACCACCTATGAATCCTAGACCTCAAAAACAAACCTAGTTACCTACACAGCCTCAGCCAAATCCAAATAATCAATAGTCGCAACAACCCATGTACTCTTCTAATGCTCAATAATATCCTACTTACATTCTGAATGTTGCAAATATACATTTGAGATCTAGTACAACCATACTAGTGCCTAAACTACCCCTTATAACTAAAATACCATATACTCTTGCAGCATCAAAGCCCCCAATTTCTAAAAAGGTTGACCCGATTAATGTCACCATTTCAGCTCAAGCCCAGCTAGTAGTTGAACTACCTTTTCCAAAAAAGCTTGTACAAATAGAGGAATAGTCTTTTGATATTATTGATTAGTTAAAGAACATGCATGTCCAAATACCCCTATTCCAAGCTATTAAAGATGTTCCCATCTATGGAAAAGCCATTAGAGAAGCCTTCCTAAAGAAGCTTGGGAGGACGCAAAAGGACCCAACTATAGTCCATGTTGTGGGACAATTGGCTGACATTATGTTAGGAAAATTGATCACTCCTAAATATTTTGATCTAGGTAGTCTAGTTGTGAATGTGATTATAAATGGTTAGCCGATTAAAAATTCTTTAATTGATCTTGGTGTTGCTATAAATGTCATGACCAAGGATACTATGAAGAAGTTGAAAATAAAAGGATTAAGGGCTACTCCAAAAATTCTATAACTTGTAGAAAGTTCTACTATCACTCCTAATGGGATGATGGAAAACATAGTTGTAACCCTAAACTCTCTAGAGTATCCTGTAGATTTCATGATTCTATCTCCCTAAGTAAATTTATCTAGTTACCCTATCATCCTAGGGTGACCATGGTTACCTATAGCTGATGCAAATATAAGTTGTAGATCAAGGAATATGACCATATTTAATGGTCAAGCAACAAAGAAATTTGATTTATATCCTCTAGCCCAACCAAAACTAGATTTAAAAACATATGTCTGGCCAGATCTAGGAGATGAAGAAGAAGAGTTAAACTCTATAGCATAGCTTATGATGTTACATAGAAAATCTTTCCTAAAGCTCTAGGAAGAGGATTCAGTAATTCAAAGTATTCTTACTAACACTTGTGCAGTAGAAAAAGATGTATCTGATAGTTCTGTGTTAGAGTTAACTACATATGAGGAATGTGATGAGAATTGTATTCTACTCAAAGAACTAGACATTATTCATCAACTCTTACTATGTGAGTTAGATACAAGTCCAATCTTTGAAGCTGTTAGGATAGAGTCTACCACTACTGTTGAGTTGTCAAAATGTCATAATATTCATGTTAATGCTAAATTATTTTCCATATAGATGAACCAAATAACAGAGCTACTTCAAAAGCATGAAAAGGATTTTGCATGCGACTATGTGGATATGAAAGGTTCGAGTCTTACATTATGTACTCATAGAATATACATCAATGAATGGTGTCTACCACTCCATCAACCCCAAAGAAGGACTAATCTAGCCCTTAGAGAAATAGTTAAAACTAAATTGCAAAAATTGCTTGATGCTAATTTTATTTATCCTATAGTTGATAGTAGATGGGTGTCACCCCTAGTCATAGTGCCTAAAAAGGGAGGGAAATGGCAGATTTGTGTAGATTACAAAGAATTGAACAAGGCAACCAAAAAGCGTCACTTTCTTTTACCATTCATAGATCAAGTTTTGGATACTCTAGCTGGAAAGAAGTATTTCTCTTTTCTAGATGGGTACAGTGGTTATAATCAAATAAGTATTGCTCCTGAAGACCAAGACAAAACCACATTTGCATGCCCATGGTGTACTTTTGCATACTCTATTTTTCAATTTGACTTGTGTAATGCTCTTGTAACATTTCAATGAGTTTTCATCAACATTTTTGCTGATATATCACATGATTGTATGGAAATATATATGGATGATTTCACAAAATTTGGAGTCACCTTTGAAGAAGCGATGATGAATCTTGAAAAGGTTCTTATCCAATATAAAGAACATAATTTAGCACTTAATATTGAAAAATGTTTTATTCTCATGCATGAAGGTGTGGTACTTGGTCATTTCATATCAACTACAAGAATACAAGTGGATCCAATTAAGATAGAGGTAATTCTAACATTGTCCATACTTACAAAACCAAAATATGTAAGATCTTTTTTAGGTCATGCTAGCTATTATAGGTGTTTCATAAAAGATTTCAGCAAAATAGCAAGTTGTTTGTACACATTGCTGACTAAGGAAGCTAAATTCATTTGGACACCTAAATACAATGAAGCCTTCCTATAGCTTAAGAAACTTCACACCACAGCACCAATTTTATAAGGACTAGATTGGTCAATTCTATTTCATATTCATACAAATGCATCATACTATGTTGTAAGAGCTATATTAGGATAAAAACCTACCAATCTTGAGAATGCCATATACTATATTAGTAAAAATTTTCATGGACCCAAGCTGAATTACACAGTAACAGAAAAATAATTTGTAGTTGTAGTCTATGCATTGAACAAATTCAGGCATTATGTGACTGGATATCCAATTTTTGTTCATACTAATCACTCAGTTATAAGGTATTTAATGAACAAACTAGTTGTCACTGGTAGATTAGCAAGATGGCTCTTGCTGTTACAAGAATTTGACATTACTATCATTGATAAGCCAGGTAAATCCAATATAGTTGTAGATTATTTGTCTAGATTGACCATTGCTAATGAAGATCCAACTCTAATCGAAGACACATTTCTAGATGAGCACTTGTTCCATATAGTAACCCATACACCATGGTATGCAAACATTGCAAATTATCTTGCTACAAATAGATTTCCCCCATACTTCTCTTATAAAGAGAAGAGAAGATAGCAAATAAAAGTTTTCAATATTCCTGTATAGATAACAACCTCTTCTATGTGGGACCAAACCAATTTATGAGGAGGTGTGTCAGGGAAGATGAGATATATGATATATTCCATGCTTGTCATGATGAACCATGTGGAAGCCATTTTGCAGGGGGGGAAAATAGCACTAAATATACTTACAATAGGATATTATTGGCCAACTCTACATAAGGATGCAATGGCATATACATCTAAGTGTGATAAATGTCAAAGGATGGGCCAACCAACCAAAATTGATGAGATACCACTCACTACTCCACAAGTTGTAGTCACACCTTTTGATAAGTGGGGAATGGACTTCATAGGCCCAATTGATCCACCATCAAGTGGAAAATCCTACATTCTAGTATGTACAAATTATGTCACTAAATGCATAGAAAATAGAGAAACATAAAGAGCCAGAGATGAGAAAGTAGCTAAGTTCCTCTATGAAGAAATATTCACCCACTATGGAGTGCCTAGAGAACTTTTCATAGATCAAGGAGCTCAGTTTACATCAAACTTGATCACTAAGGTTATGAAGGAGTACAACATAAGGCATCGTAAATCTAGTCCTTATCACCCTCAAGAAAATGGACAAGTAGAGGTTACCAATAGAGAACTTGAAGCCATTCTGCCAAAAATAGTACACATACACAAGAAGGACTGGACAGGCAAACTAATTGAAGTTGTTTGGACATATCGGACCACATGGAAGACAACAATTGGATTCACTCCATTTGAGCTTGTTTATGGTAAAGCATAAATTTTGCCCATTTAATTACAACACAAGACATAGTGCACTACTTTAGAGTTGAATATCAATCTTCTTGCAACACAACAAGAGAGACTCCACCATTTAAATTTTCTGGATGAAATGCAAAAGAGAGCTCTAGAAAGAACAAAAATTATTCAACAGTAGTGAGAATAGTGGCATGATGCACATATCAAGAATAAAATATTTCAAGTAGGAGATTGGGCCCTTCTACATGATTCTCATTTCAAAGAGAATCCAGGGAAATTTTAGACTCGATGGTTGGGGCCTTATGAAATTCAGCATGTATTTGACAATGGCATAGTGCAACTAACAACCATTGATCCTATTCAATTTAAGTTAATTGTAAATGGAAACAAGATGTGTCTCTATCATGAGCCACTGACTAAACCATAGTTCTTGCAGCAATTTCAACCAATCAATGCTCCAACTCTTTTGAAGATAGTTCTTGCAACAGAAGATAAAAAACTTCTTCCTATAGCCATACAATGATAGAATTTTAGGAATTTTCATAATAAAACCTCATTTAACCATTGGGCCTCATTCTTCCATCCACTTTCCTCTTTCTTCATATCAACCCATCTCATTTCTTTATCTTCCATCCATCCACAATCCATGTCACCCACACTCTATTTTTCTTGCTTTCAATAAACAAAACTATTAGCAATTTCTATGATCATCAGCCTTTGCCACCTTGTCAACTTGCATGTGGATGTACCATTTCAAATTTTAAGGTAAAACAATTTCTTTTACTCTTTATTTATTTTTAAAATATAGATTTTGATATTTATATCTAATACTATCTTATATATATCGTATAAGCCTTAAAGTGGCTTCCCTTTTCCATACCAAATTTTTTAAAGTGAGGACACTTGTCAAATTTTAGAGGGGAGTCGAGAAAGTGTAGTAATTTTCAAATGTCACATCCATGATATCCTACTCATGTTTACATCAAAGAATGTACTTTGGCAGCAGTCTAATAGTTTTCATTTCATTAATTTTTAAATCTCTCTGGATCTACCATACTTTTTATTGCAATTTTTGGGAAAAGATTTCTTGTACTTGGCATGATTGAAACAACTAAGAGCTATTATGGAGACATTTGTAGTTAAAGACTCAATGTACTCCACCATTAATGCATCATTATTCTACATGCCAAAAACAAAGGGGTCTTGATTATGAAAAGTGGTAATGAAATATGGCATTTTTTACAAATTAGTTTTGAAGCTAAGGGAAAAGAAAAATTGTAAAGGTAAGAGGGATAAAAATTGTCATAGTAGCAAGATTCGAATTTAGACATTTTAAGGATGGGAGGACAATTAAAGAGGAATGAGCCAATCATGTATAATATTTTACTCGCAGATATTGAAGTAGTGTGATGATTCCATGCTTGTGGATGGCTTGGTTATTTCTTAAAATTAACAAAATTTAGTGAGGAAGTGGCAATGAAGTTCATGACAACATTTGATGAAGGATAAGCCTTAGTTTTAGGATTAAGAGTGGTTTCTACCAAGGAAAGAATAGTAGAGGTCACTAGGTTACTAGTAATTGAGGAACATTATCCAAATGAGCATGATACTAGATCTGCAAGGGCACAGTTTACTTAGCAAGGTGACCCTCAACTAGACATTACAAAACAAGTATGCAAGAGACTTTCTCTTTCACCTCCATATCTAGACCTAGCAACCCATAATACTAGATATTTAAGTCGTAAAGGTAGGTTCTCGAATTTATATGCTCATCATTTTAAATTGCTTAGCTACATAAGGCATAATATGCAAGTCAATATTCTCAACTTTGTTTACAATATGTTATGTATGAGTGCTGAGGAAACCCAAAAAGGAAAGCCAAATTTTGTTTCCCATCATGGCCTTATTAAACTTTTAGTGGAAAGGATCTCTTAGGGACTCTTCCCTATTTCATGGGCATAATTTTTTTAAACCAACAAGTTAACACTACTCCTCAAATTTTAGAAAATGAGGAAGAAACCATAGAGCCAATTAAAAATCTAGTTGAGAAGGAAAAATAACCCTCTCTTGATAAGTCTACTAAGCCTAATTTAGAGGAGGATATTTTGAGATCTTCTAGGGGTAAAAGAAAGGGTAAGGTTAATCCTAATCTAGAGAAGGAAATGCAAAATCCCTCTGTTAAGGTAACAAAAAGAAAGAGTTTTATTCCTATAGTAACAGATCCTGCAGCATCTACTTCAATCACACAAAGCTGAAGAAGCCCCTGTACATAGAAGCCCTCACATGTGAGGCCAAGTATCTCCAACTTCTATTCAAAAATCAAATGCCCCAATTTCAAAATCTCAAACAGAGTTAGTAGTTGAAAACATCCCAAATGATTCTCCTATGCAAGTAGAGCCCCAAAACATAGAAACACATGAAGTTGAGTCTATAAAGGAGACATCACAAGAGAATCAGGATATGTGCCAATAAAATCTTATTACTATTCCAAAAGAAACACCCAGTAATGAGTAACCTGTCGTGCCATTAGTCTCTAAATATTCCAATGTCTCTCTAATCCCTTATAAATCTCCCTGGTACACCCAGTATTTCCAACAAGTTACTAGAGACCAAAAGATGAAATCTGAAACTTGAGAATTTTTGTCATCAACAATTCAGTCAATATTGTTTGGTTTATATAATCATTTTAGTTTTTTAGAAAGCCTTGTGGAAATAAGAGTGAGACCAGATGCAAAAACCAATATTTGACAAAGATGAAGAAATTGAATCACTAAAGGAGCAACTGGAAAAACATAAGCAACAAATAGATAAAGTCTTAAAGCTATTGATCAGGTTATAGCCTATAGACTAATCCCAAGGGTCTATGCTATGTGTTTGAAAGAACAATTTATGTTGTTCCAGTTGATGATGATGATGAGAAATATTGATTGTGAATTTAAGAATTCTCAAGATTTCTATGATGTGTATCAAACCTTGCCCTCATGGAAAAAGAACTTGTTGTGTGAGCTCTATTTACATAATTTTATAATCCCACAAGAAATAGAATGGAATCCCTTGCTCTACATAGGGTATGTTCACTTAAGGGCTCTAATGTCATGGATATACAATGAAACCAATTATGATAGACAATTGGATGCTTATAGAGACCTTGAAATATTTGAGCCACTACCACTCTGGGTTGAATCCCATAAGCCTTATGATCTCCTAAGAGATTGGTTCAAATTGACTTGTGGAAGGAAAAAACTAGAAATTAGAGAGAAGGTATTTCAAGAAAGGGAGAAAGTTTATAGGGAGTATCAAACACTTCCTAATTTTACACAACAACGAGCACTTGGAGGACTTAGAAATAGATGGAGCTGACTGCCAGAGTCTTTTAAGAAGGTTGAACTACACAACCCTATTAATTTTGAGGTAGAATTGAATAGAGTGCCTAAATATATGCAATTGGGAAGGCATATTAGAAAAGAGTTGTGGATGCCACTAACCTTTTAGCCTCCTACCCTTCTCTAGCCCCTGTATGAAAGCAATGCTACTAGGTTAGATCCATTAGTTGAAGAACACTTGGGTGAGTATTGGAGATGATCTAGAGGATAATTTTATACCTTTAGAAGTGAGAAATAGGGAAAGACAATAGTGGGAGATTTTTGAGGAATGGTGAAGAAGTACAATGCTTGAGGACGAGCATTGGCATAGTGGGGGGCAGATGATGAGACAAATTAATGTCTCAAATTTGATATAGTTTTATAGTATGATCTTTACTCTTTTAAGCCATGAGAAAACATTTCCAAAACACTTCTTTTAAATGTCTTAAGAACTTATGTTGCATACAGCTAGAACCTATTAAACCTATGGATAGTGGTTATGATGTCCCGTGCTTAAATATTATATATAAAGTGCAATATTTCATATAAATGTTTTAAGCTATGTTTTAATATTCGAGTGAGAGTAGAAATATTGTTGTATATGTTTAGATGTTACTAATTAGAGGAAATGTGGAAGTGGTGCAAAGAGTAGCAAAAAATGTGTTAAATTAGTAGTAATGGAGACCGGTCCATGCATGAAACATAGGTTGGTGCCAACTAATAAGTTATGTATGCCGAAGGAGTTATTTCAAAAAATTGACTTGTTACCCTATCTGTGAACTGTTATTCTATTATTCAATCAATGTTTCAAAAGTCATGGTTGACATCCTACCCTTTTTCTACTGATGATGTTTCCTTATGAGTTTTATGTTATGTTATGTAATAAGTTCCAATCTTCTATATATATGGAATGTTAGTAAAGAGATTTGGAAAATCTAAAGTTGTTCTCTATTCTCTAAAAATTGTTCAAACATGTAATAGAAAGAAAAATTTTAATGAGGGAGTGATTTTGGATTACTTGTTGTGTTCTTAAGTTAGTTGAAGCCAACCAAGGGGGACCACTTGGGAGGTGGAATAGATTTAGGTAGAGTAGATTCATTTCTTGTAATTTTCTATTTACTATCATAGTGGATATTTGAACTGTTAACAAGTTTAGAATTCTCTTTTCTATAGTTTCTACAGTTCCCTATTGATAGTCTAAGTGTGTTTACTATTTTGTATCAGTAGTATAGATTCCTTTCATGCATTTTACTTTCCTACAACATAGGTATTAAAACTCAAAGGAACTTAGTACACATACTGTGTTGACCCATTTCAAGTCCTACATCCTTGGGTTGACAATTAAAATGTAATTTCATAATGGAATAGATGGTCCTCAAAATTGGATATATCACTCTTGTTAGTAGAATAGGAGTATGATTATCTTGATCTATTATGGAAACCTACAAGAAGCATGCATTTGTAGTCATTAAAAGTCTCAAGAAGTTTAGGCATTTGTTGTCAAATAACAAGGTATACCTTATGGTCTCTCATCCTAGTGTCAAGGAGTTATTTCTTAGTAAATATGTTAATGAAAAGTGTGTTGGGTGGATAATTAAAGTGATGGAATATGATGTTGACATCAAAATTCCTAAGCTGGTAAGAGGTAAAGGGTTGTGTGAGCATATGAAAAATTACTCATCTAAAATTTTAGCTAAAAAGGGGGCAAATTCAACTTGTTCAAATGATGTTTTAATTGTTTTTGATGAAGATTTATTGTTTAATGGTGATGAAAATGTTGCAGAAGTAAAACCAGCTAGCTAGTTGTAGGAAATGGTCCATTTTTTACAAATTGGAGAGTGTCCTCCATTGCTTGATAGAGCTAAATGAAGATATTTTAGGTTACAATCAATACCCTATGTCTTAATTAATGATTCTTTGTTTAAAAAAGACATGAATGATGTTCTACTTAGGTGTATTGATGACAATCAGACTAGCAAGCTTTTGGAACAATTTCATGAAGTAGGGGACCATTTTTCACTAAAGACAACAACCTATAAGATCATGAGGGCTAGTTATTTTTGTCCTAATTTGTTCAAAGATGTTCATGGATGGGCAAGAAAGTGCAAGCAATGTGTGTTGTTTGTAGGAAAAGAAAGGTTGGCTACTATGCCTTTGCAGCCCATTTTGGTTGAATAGTCATTCATGAGATGGGGAATTGATATTGTGGGACCTATAAATCCTCATTCCAGTGCTGGTCACAAATGGATCCTAACTACCACATATTACTTCACTCATTGGATAGAGGCTATTGTGTTGAGGGAAGCAAATGAAAGTTTTGTTGTAAGTTTTTATGATGAATTGGTCACGCGGTTTGGGGTTCCTAAATCGATTATCTCAAATAATGCCTTAGCACTTATGGGGGCTAGAATAGCTAAATGGGCTTTGAGAAATGGTGTTTACTTGAATACTTCATCAAATTATTACCCTCAAGGTAATGGTTTAGCTGAAAGTACTAATAAGAATCTACTATGAATTATCAAAAGAACATTGGAGGAGAACAAGTAGGATTGGCATGCAAAGCTGAGATCAGCCTTATGGCTAGATAGAATTACCCCGAAGTAGATTCTTGGTAATTCTCCCTATGTTCTAGTCTATGGAAAAAAAGCAAGGTTACCTATTTCCTCTAAGTTTCTTTCACTTGAGTTGGCTGATCAATTACTATTGTTTGAAAAAGATGATCCTCTAAGCATGAGATATGCTAAATTGACTATATTAGAGGAAGAAAGAAGGAAAGAATTGCAAACAATGGAGTACTAACAGCTGCAAGCTAAGCATACTTTTGACAAAAGGGCAACAACAAGATCATTTAAGGAGGGTGATATAGTTTTGAAGTGGGATGTTTTGAAGAGCAAGCTAGGGCATCATAATAAGTTTGATCATATGTGGGCTGGTCCATTTCTCACTGCTAAATGTAAGAAGTACAATGCATTTTAGCCGGCTATAATGGAGGGAGATGTTTTACCAATCCTTATGAATGGGATTCATCTCAAGCCATGTTTTGAGGTATGAACTATCAGTCTTATCTTGTATATATTAGATTATTCTTCCCATTTTCAATAAGTGCATCTACATTTTAGTTGAGTTTTCTTAAGTGTTGTCCAAGCACATGTCATTTTTTCTTTTCTTTTCTAGGTTAGTTTCCTATTTTCCTAAGGTTTTAGTTTGGTCAAGTTTCTAGTTTGTGTTGTTAAGCTTTCATAATTTGCCCATTTCATTCATGCAAGCATTAATACATGTGTTTAAATGCCCACACATGCCTAGTATACACATGCATACACATATACATAATGTTGCAGTTAATCAAGTCTTGTTGCCAAATATACATACATGCATATCCACATATCCACTATTCATATGCATTCATTCAAATACACGCATTCATCCATACATAACTAAGATTGTCAAAATATGAAGGTTTTGGATTTTAAAGCTGCCATATCAGTCAACCCAATAAGAGTCTTAAATCCTATTCAACTCAAGTACATGCATTCAAAACTCAACCAAAAACTTAATAAGTTGTGTCGTGTCAAATATAGGTGCTAGGATGCATAAATTTAGACTCCATGCCTAATGTATAAGGCAACTGGTCAAATGTTTAGCAGGTAAACAATCAACAAGAGATTGCCAAAATGTTACTTAATTTTAACTAATGTTAAAATTTAGTTCTAAAAATTTAGATTTGTATTTTGTTGAATATACTTTTCATTTTATATTTACATAGGAATAGGAATGTCCTTATATTATTCATTATTGAATATACAAAACAAAAGAGTAAAATGAATTGAAATGCTAAAAGTGAAATATCTCACACAAGCCATGAGTTTAACTCCTACTTTTAATACATATTTAGATTATGAAAAAATGATACATATGAAGGTAGAGTTAAAGGTAACCAGTCATTTCCTTTTCAGCTTTTGACTAGTTAAGTGATCCATGATGTTGTTCCTGGTCCAACTCCTAATCTGCCAACTTCAAGTCCTTGTTTCCCTGCACAAGGAAAAAGTGGGGTTAGATCTTGAAAGATCTAAGCAATGATTGAATACCTATAACTAGTCACCCCACACATGTATTGTCTTTCCTATTCCGAATACATATCAACAATAGTAAAGTACATTTTTAGTGCACAAATGAGGAAAAATTAAAAAAATATAATGTTAAAGGGACATATTATTTTTTATATGAAACCTTTCATTATATCAAGTACACTCATGTTAAGTTCACAAGGAATAGTTGCAAATCACAAAAGTGGTTTATGAGTGTCACAAGCCCATGCTTGAACCTCATAAAATACTCTTTACTTGTTGTGGTTGCATCTATTCCATCAAAATAAAGCTTGTGCATATGTTGAATAAGTAAATAAGAAACAACTCTCTAAGAAATACAATGCAAGAAAATGCATAGAGAAAAGCAATTACTAACTTGCCTATGTAATAAAGGAATCTATATATATGCGAATAGGGTAGATTGTGAAAAATAGAGGCATATAGCTATCATAGGAATTCCTCTCATGCTTCACATTATCATCAGTGGAAAAATGCAAGTTATTGTAGGAATCAGATTTCTAAATAGCTAAATACATGAGTGTCATAAAATAGCAGTTGGCTAACAAATACAGGAAAATATATTACAAATTTTATCATCTTCCAGAAAACCCAACACAATGGTTATCTACAATAGTCATATGTATCTAGAGTGGCATGAGAAAAAATTAGCCTAACATTTCAAATGGACAAAGATATGAGTTACATACAATGAAAGTAATGTGGTTATGACTGTAGATGAACCAGTTAAATTGAAAAAATGAGGATATCTACTTTCAAAATGTTACAAAGAAAGGAATCCTTATTATTCTTTAGAAGTTTACAAGTTTCATCTTGAAGGAATTATGAAGATTTCCATATATGCAATTCAAAAAGCATTATAAGTTACCTATAGAGATTGCTTCTAAATAACATTGCATAAGATTACAAGAATGAATAAAGCATATGACTAAGCAACATATAAAATTGTGTTTTCTTTTCATAAGGATTGTCAAGGAAATGAACAAAAAAAATTCACACTTGTGCCTAAGTAAATAAGTGTCATCAATAACTCTGAATAGTGATTGGTCATCAAGACTATTATTGAGGAAAAAGGAGCAATCAAAAAATAGAGGTTTGGCTTTGTAAAGAAACTCTTGGGTTGAGATCAGTAGAGGAATCACTTAGAGATTTTATACTATCATGACTAAGATGCAACACTTTTACATTAGATGCATATGAAAAAAGCTATTGGGAGCTCTTTAGTAGTGACTAAAGGAAGTTGAAATGATAGAATATACAGATAAATAGTAGCATCCAAGAAAAGTAAATGGAAGTAACAGAAAAACTACAATTCATGAGATAGTATTTACTAAAGATAGTTTTCTTAAAATGAGCAAGGATGGTTGGTCAAGGTCAATGGAGAGCTATAGACACAATATGTATAAATGATTGCACATTATTTCAAGAAAGGATGAAAACCCTATGGAGGTTAATAGAAAATGTTTCTACAAAAAATTGACAAACAACACTAATGAAGTTTTTCAAAGAACCAAAAGGAGGAGCAACTCATAATATATCAGTTGCAGCTAAGGAGAAAATGTAAAAACTAGAAACTCTAGCCACAAGCTCTCCAAGCAATACCAAATTCAGCTTTCAAATAAGTGGTAGCTACCATCGATGCTCAACCATGGATTGGATGCAAAGAAACTCACATTTCTTTATAAAAACCCTCTTATACAGTGGCTTTAGCAAGAAGAGATTTCAAATGTTGACTTCAAAAGATTCTTTAAGTCAGAATTGCAAATGCAAGTGCAAATTCTAGTCATAGAATATAGCTTTAGAGAAGAGCATCTTTAAATACAAATAGTAGGTGAGTAAAGATGGAAAAAAAAAAGATAACAACAAACTTCTAATATGAAAATCTTGCACAAATCTGTCCAAAACATTAAAGAACTCAACTTATATAGGAAACATGGTAGCAGAAAGTAAAAAATGAACTTCCATTATAATGGAATTTAATAATCAAAACCTGTATTTCTAGTAGAAGGGTTAGAAATGCCATGGTGGCTAAAATGCAAAATGTTTCTAATAATGAAGACTTTCAAATAGTAAATCTAAATGGTGGCTCAAAATGAATTTGATCAAGTATCAAACAAATTGATATATTACCTTCAACATGGTGGTTAAACGGTTCCAATAAAATGATGTGAGAAACATGGCTCCAACAACACATAATCAAGTGCAAGTGAAAATATTGCAGCAAAATATAGAGAAACATGCCCATTTTAATCATAAAAGGTGGCTTTGCAATGGAGTAATTTCAAACATTTCACATGGCAGCTCCAAACCCTAGCTGATTTTCCTCTTCCAAGCTTTCCAAGCTTTATAATGTAAATACAAAAATGAGCAACTTTAGGGTTGTGAAAGAAAAGTCTAATGCCCCTTTCATATTACATAGGCTTTGAAATCTATAGATTTAAGGATTTTCAAGTTTTTTTTTTTTTTCAAAGTATAATGTAATATGCCATGGGGGGAATGTATAATAAGTGCTCAATCTTATAGGTTTAGTTGTTACATTCAAATATGTTAAATGACTTTTAAGTTATTTAAATATTTAATTTTAAATGCAAATAAGGAATATTGAATGTTTCCTTAGGTATTGATGTGTTTACTACTAAACTTGGTCTTCAAAGTTATCCAAATGTTGCAAAGAGGACCTACTCTTATGGTTGACTAGGATTTTGAGGAGATTTTATAGGGATTAAGTACAAGGTCAAATTTTTATTTTGACCAAGTATTTAATGGTTTTTTATGAGTTGTTAGAGTCTTTTAGGGGCAGTTAAACATGATTCATTGGTTTCATTATGACTTAGTGGAATTCATAGAGTAGTGAATCGTCATTTTCAATGGTTATGACTCCTTTTTTAGAGGCATTTTTCATGGATTCAACCTTAAGGGGTTTGTATTTAGTATTTTGAACTTTGCTTTTGGAGGGAGTTCTAAATATGCAAAAAAGGGATTTTGTGACATATTTTTCTAGTGTCCTTAAGCTATTTTTGTGTCTTTGCAACTCATTTTTTCTAAACAGATATATGAATTGGATCATTTTGGAGTAATTTTCTTTAGATTGATTGACAAGCACTTTTCCCTTCCCTACAATTTTTGTGTAAAAGATTGATTAATAAGATAAATCTATGAGTTTCAAGACTCCTTTATTTCTATCTCAACCCTTACCAAATTGCAAGAGTGTAAGTCTATTTGTAGGTTACATTGTGTGTCACTTCTTATGACTCTTAAGTGGGATATTATCATTTCCTTAGCTTTTCTTTCAAAAAACCTCATTGTGAAATATTTATGCAAACCTTTACAAAGTAGAAGTGTTTAAGTCATGGAGAAAATATTACAAAGTGAAGTTTTAGATTACAGTAAAAATAGGTTTTGAAGGGACCCTGAAACCCTTTCACATCCTCAAAAAAGGAAAAAACAAGCCATCCATCAGGAAAGAGTCCTTAAACCTGCTAGAAGCAGTACCAAAATTAGGTTTTATAGGGACCTGAAACCACTAACAAAGTCCAAATAAAGTACCCAAGTTTTACAAGGACCTGGAACCATCAGTGTAGTTTAAAAACTAAAAGCCAAAAAAGAGGACCAAACATAAGAACCAGAAGTAACAACCAGTAAACATGACCTGAACAAGAACCCAACCAGAAAAGAAGACCCAGGAAACTATTGCAATTTTGTAATCATCTTAACTACCTCCTTACCAATCTTAGTCATATCCTGGATGGAGTTAGTAGCTGAAGAAGTAGCAACAATCAAAGCTTTCTTCCTCGAACTCTATCTTGTCCTCTTGCTAGGGCCTTCTGAAGATATGGTTCCTTTATTTTCTCTTTTGCCCAATGTCATCGCAGTAGCACAAATGCTTGAAGTTACCTGCTCTAGTTTTGTTCCACTTTCCTTGATAAGAATTCTAAGATTCTTCTCATAATCCTTAAGTTTTTTTGCGATATCTCCCATTTGCACCTCCATGTGTTGTATAATAGCCCAGTCAGCCTCCTAGTTATGTTGCAAGGTTTCCACTTTCTTCTTTAGCCCCATTATTTCATTATAAATCTAAGAGTCGACTTGAAGGAAAGAGTTAGCTTTTTGTTTGGCAGAGTGTAGGAAGGATAGCTTGGTTTCCCTCTTCAAGGAGTCAACCGCATCTTCAACAGTGGTGTGTGGCAAGGGGCCAACTTTATCAATTTGTTCCTCCCCATCCAATGACTCCTCCTCACCAAACTCCACAGGGACATGTTGACTAGGGACCTCCTTATCTTGTCCCTCGGCCTCTTTTATAGGAGTGGATGCTTTTCCCATGTTTTCCTTCTCACTTAAAATGGTTGGATCATCAATTAAATTTTCTTTCTCTTTATCACCTCCCCCAAACATAGTATGAGTACCCTTATTATTAGACTTGCTCTATTCTAAGTTATCCTTAGTTGTTTCTTCCTCTCTCTCTTCCTCATTTTCGTCTTTTGTTTTCATATAACCTTCTAGGTTAGAGCTAAACTCCCTAGAATTTGTTCCTTCCTCTTCCTTAGGTACATCCTTATCTGAGCCTTCAGTACTCTCCACCTCCATATTACAAAGTGAAGTTGTTCATGTATTTTGCATCCATATTTTGGTTTATCACTTGGTTCTCTAGTTTAGAGTTTAAGATCTTAGGTTTATTTCAATAACTTCTATCCCTTTTCCTATAAGTTCAAGTTAGTTTTCTAGAGTTTTTAGTGATTATCCAATAGGAACTAGCCTAGAATCTAGAGGTTTCATTTCTATTTATGCATTTTCAACATGCAGAAACGAATCCCATGTTAGGCAAGATTGTTAAACTTGTTTAGTTTAGCAAGTTACAAATTTTAGCCTTAACAATACTATTGTCATTGTCTAAATCTATGGAAATTATGGGTGATTGGAAAGAGGATGTTCTTGCTATTGTAGGTACACATTCTATAATTTCTTCATTTGAACCATCTTCAATGATGAGCTTATCCTTATCAAAAGAAGAGGATTGCTCTTCTTTTAATAGTTACATTTTCCAACACATGAGATTGAAAAGACACACCCTCATCGAGTTTTATAGATGATTGGCTCTTTCAAGCTCTATTCTTGAGGGGTACTTCTTCTGCCTTTGAAACTACTAAAATTTCTAAAGATGTTTGTTGTACGTTCCCTTTCTTCTTCTTGTAAACCTTAGGAACTGTAGGAGAGCTAGTATTTGGGGAAATTTTAGTTTTTCTTTTACCCTTATTAGATGTTCGACCTGACTCAAAGGTAGAAGCTACAAGAGTGGAAATTGGGGTTCTCTATGATCTCCTGGGTCCAGATGAGGAAGATCCTAGCATTGGGTTTATAGGATTTTCCTAAGATTCTCTTTCCTCTTCAACTTGCTCTACAAGATACCTATCTTCTTGAGCCTTTGAAAGATCAACATCTAATTAAAAAGTAGTTTTAAAAGTCTTGTGCTCAAATTCTATAGGCATGGAATTAGATTTACCATAAAGTAATTCAAATGGGGTAAATCTAGTGGTGCTCTTCCATGTAGTCCTATTAACCCAAATTGCTTCAAGAAGCTAGGTAACCTAGTCCCATTTGTGAATAGCAATTGTCTTCATGAGGATTGCTTCTATCCCTCTATTTGTAATTTCTTCCTAACCATTAGCTTGAGGATGGTATGGGGAAGATGTACCATGATGTATCATGTACTTCTTCATGAGTTCTACAATTAGGTTGGATGTGAATTGAGTTCCTTGATCTATGACAATTTCTCTAGGTACTCCAAATCTAGTGAATATGCATTCATATAGAAAATCTACTACTTTGTGATCTCTAGCCTGTGTCATAGCTTGTGCTTCAACCCATTTAGTTTCATAATTAGTACATACTAAGATGTATGATTTTCCATGAGAAGAGGGTTCTATTGGACCGAAAAATTCAATACTCTACTTGTCAAAAGATGTGACCAACTATGGTTATAGAGGCATTTCATTAGATTTAGTGGGCCTTCCCATGCATTCGCATCAATCACATCACCTTGTATACTTTACTACATCTTTGTGGAGAGTAGGCCAATAGTATCTAGTTGTTAAAATCTTGTAGGTTGTTCTCTTTGCTACAAAATGACCCCCACATAGTTCATCATGACATCCCTATTGGATGTCATAGGTTTCATCTTCCCTCATGTGAGTTACTTGATCTAGCCCAATATAGAACATCAACCCATCTATCCATGAGAAATTAAAACTCTTTCCACCAAAGGGATGGCACTACTTGGGTAAATAATGTGGTGGTGTTCCTATATCAATGTAATTTGCTATATCTATGAACCGTGGGTTATAACTTTCTATTGAAAATAGATGTTCATTAGGGAAGCTATCATCTATGGCTATAAGATCATCAGGTACTTAGAGTCATGAAAAAAAATCTACTACTACATTAGTTTGGCCTGCTTTATCTATTATCTTCGCATTAAACTCCAATTATGCTCATCTTGAACTAGATGAACCTTTTGAAAATTTGTTTGCTAATATTCAAGCTGAAATACCTTCTTCATCTTTAGAAGAATCACTCCATTTGAATGAACTTTTTGCTGAGCCTACATATCAAGATAATCCACTAGTCATTGTTATATATCAAGTACCACCTCTTCCTCCAAGAATGGCTATGCTTACCTTTCCTTTTCCTATTCCACCTCAGTAAGGGAATCAAAATTTGAAGAATATACTTGATGTTACCCTTCCAAAATTCTATGGCCTTATTACGCAAGACCCTAAAAGCTTTCTCTTTGAGTTTAACATTCTCTATAGGATCTATGACTATACAACTCATGCCCATAAGTTAAAATTATTTCCCTCTACACTAAAGGAGGTTTCTCTGGGATGGTTCATGGGGTTGGGTGCAAATTGTATAGCAAACTAGACTAAAATGAGTAATTTGTTTCTTCAAAAATATAAAGAATATTGCAAAGGTCAAGATATGAAGGGGGGTGACATTTTTAAAATTCATAGAAGGAGGGTGAAACCTTGGAAGACTATGTTTCTAAATTCTTATTCAATGTGCAATGGAACACATAGCATAACTTAAATGAAGAATCTAAGAAGCATATTTTTATGAGAGGTGTGCAAGAAGAAAGCATGGAAGCCTTGGACCTAATGGTTGGAGGAGATGTTACACAAAGGACTTGGAATGAAATCAAGGAGATATGTCAGAACTATTCAAGGGCTACTATGAAGATAGGTAGAGGACTAAGGAGCCTACCACATAAGACCAATGGTGAGTCAAGAGTATCTAAGATGGAGTTATTGAACCTATTGACTAACTTCAAGCAAGATATCATTAATGATGTCATTACTCATTTGGATACCATGCAAGCCTGAAGGAAAAATGATGAAGTTGATGTTATGTGTATATGAGAAATGTTAATATGCTAATAGAAACCAAATTTAAATAAAGCTTCTACAAACTAAACAAAATTCATAAACTTCAAGATAGACTAAAATTTGGGCTCTCTCAATGAGAAGCTCTCTTGTTGAGTAGCTTTGTCTAAATAGATAGGATGTATGCTCAAGCTTTATGCTTCAAAAAGGGCTTCAAATGGAGTTGGAATTTGGGTGTGAGTGTATGGTTTTGATGTAAAATGGCTTCCTAAAATGGCATTATGACTTTACTTCATGGATTGTGTTATTTTGCAAAGGGGAAGGATCCAATTTATAGGCAAGAGGCTTGAGTGATTGAGGGCTAAGATGCAAGGATGGGAAAAAGCTCATGGAGGGCTCAGATTGCATGAGAGGAGAGCACATGGATTGTGCTTCCTTACAGCCAATCAGGGAGTGACACATGTCACAGGGTGAGAGGATGGAGGAAAGGGGAAGGATGAGTCAACAAAGGATGCTCAAGGGATAAAATCTTCATAAAGACCCTCATAATGGCTTGTAAGAGCAATAAAAGGGCTTGGAAGAGTCATTTATGGCCTAGTGGGCTTCATAAAGTTTTATGGTTGGGATATTTTGAAGGAGATGAGAGGAATTTCGACTTGGGCTTGATTAGGAAGGTTTTAAGCTTGCTTAGGCTTGTGCAAATGATTAGAGGATGGATTAGGATGGTTTAGGATTAGCTTAGGGATAGGCAAGTGGATGGCATTTAATGAGGGTGGGTGAAGGAGGAGATATTTGTTAACTTTGGCTTGGGTTAGTAAGTTTTAACCCATGTTTAGGGAATGTGACAAGGTTAGGAGGGGATTAGGATTAGGTTTAAAGACATCTTCTAGAAGAGTCTAGACTTTGGATGAGGATAAAGACTTTCTAGAATAGTCTAGAATTTCCTAGGATGAGGATGAAGACTTTCTAGAAGAGTCTAGAACTTCTTAGGATAAGGATAAATTACATTTTTAGGAAATAAATAAAGTTTTATTTATTTCAAGGGTTTGGGTTGAGGAGATATTTATTAAAACTTTTTTAATAAACATGAAGATTAATATTTAATCTTAATTAAATATTTTGAGTTGGGATTAGGGGTAGGAAATGATGGGATTAGCCTTTAATCAAAATTAAAGAAGGATTAGAAGATTTTGGAAGAGGTTAGTGGTCTTAAGGAAATTGGCCAAGTTTTGGGCAAAAAATAAATTTTTTATTTATTTTGGGTTTTTTGGTCAATTTATTAATTAAATAATTAATAAATAAGGAAATAATGTTTAAATAAGATTTAAACATTTTTGGGAGGGATTCCTTAATTAAATATTTTTAATTAAGATAAAGGGATTTAATGGCATAAAAATTAATTAATTAATAAATGATGATGTCATCAAGAATTTTTCAAAAAATAAAAATACTTTATTTTCTAAAGGTTTTTAGGTGTCTACATTATGTTGACTAAATTTTGCCCTTGTTTCAGAGAAAGGAAGAAGAACTGCACAAGCAAGACCATTGTAGTCATGAATGCACATCCAATGCCCACTAAGTTCAAATAAATTGATGAGGATATAAGAGAAGTGATCTATGTTGCTCAAAGATGATCATGGGCTCAGAGACAAGGTATACTTCAAGACCCTCTAAATAATTGTGGTTATAATAATAATCAGTGGCAAGGCACTATTCCTCCAATTTTTTTCGCTCAAGGATAGAATTGGAACAATAATTGGCGCAACCAATAGCCACAGTATAACCAAGCCTACCAACAACCACTGTAATATCCATAGCAAATTATTCAACAACCTCAAAAAATAAACCAATATCCTCAGTGGGGCCCTAATCAGGTACCTATCTACTTGGGGAATCGGCAGCAACCACCTCAATGGAGGGCTAACCAACCACCTCAGTAGCAAGCTCTAATGCCTCAGCCTTAGCAGCAAGCCCTAATGCCTCCACCTCCTATAGCCATGTTAGCCCATGGAAGCAACCACAACTTCTTGCTTAGCCAACACCAAATCCCAACAATAAGCAATAGGCTTATTCTTTGCAAATAAATGATATTCATCTAAGGTCTGGAACCAAGTTGCCTCCACCTAAAGGACCTAGAATAATTGAGGTTGTTGATACTAAAATGTTCCAACAAATCAACCAGTTGATGCCTCAATTCCTCCACAAGCATCTACTCTCCCATATCTATAAAGGTTAGTTCTTGTAGCTCCATCTAAACCAAATCCTATTGCAACTGATCTCCTAGACCAACTTAAACAAATGACTATCTAGATTTCCTTATTGGATGTGGTTAAGGAGATTACCCTTTACAATAAAGCTTTAAAAGAAGCGTGTGTCAAGCAGTCTAGTAGAAAGAAAAAGGATCTTCCTACTATCCATGTGTTGGGACAACTTTCTAATTTAATGTTGAGCAAAGCCCGTACGCTTAAGTTTTTTAGCCTAGGAAGTCTTGTGGTTACCATACACATAAATGGCATCCAAATTTAAAATGTTTTAATTGATCTAGGAGCATCAATTAATGTGATGACTAGAGAAGTCTTGTTAAGACTTAGCATTACTGGATTGAGGGGCACTCCTACAATACTTTAGTTAGCAGACAACTCAACTATCAAGCCTAGTGGTATGATAGAAAACATCATTGTAACCTTGGATTCCCTAGATTTTCCTTCAAACTTCATTATGTTGTCACCTAGAGGCACCCTTGGAGTATATCCATTCATCTTAGGAAGACCTTGGTTGGCCACTGCAAATGCATGCATTGCATGTCAAGTAGGAAAAATGACAATATCAAATGCTGCCAAAACTAAAAAGTTAACTCTATACTCTCTTGGACAACCACAACTAGATCTTGACCAAGTTTTTTGGCCAGAGCTTGGTGATGAACCTTTAGAAGTTAATTATATTCAATAGCTCATGATACTTGAGAGAATCCCATTTGTTGTATCCCAAGAAGAAGATGATGTACTAGTTACGATCCTTACTAATTACTATGATTGTGAGGAGTCTACTTTTGCAAATCCTACTAGATCCTTACAATCTATATTGCCTAAATGTGATGCATCTCAATCTCCTATAGCACCTAATTACCTTCATACATTATTATGCCATGAAATTAAATCTCCATCAATAGTAGAGGTTTTAAAGACATATAAGGTAAAGAGAGCTAAGATTGTTGTAGGAAAATAGCTAACTATCAATAATAACCTTATTGCATCTCAGATGACAAGTCTCATTAAACTATTGCAAGATAGTCAAAAAGCCTTTACATGGGACTATACTAACATGAAGTTCTTAGATCCTAGTCTTTGTACATATAGAATATTTATTAACTTAGAATGTAAGCCAATGAGACAACCCCAAATGAGAGTAAACCCAACATTAAAAGATATAGTCAAAGTGGAGTTACAAAAACTTCTTAGTGTTGGATTTATCTATCCTATTTCTGATAGCCAGTGGATGTCACCTCTAGTTATTATTCCAAAGAAGGGAGGAAAATGGAGAGTATGTGTAGACTATAGGGAGCTTAATACAGCCATGAAAAAAGATCACTTTCTTCTTCCATTTATTGATCAAGTACTAGATAACCTAGAAGGAAGGAGCTATTTTTCATTTTTAGATGGTTTTAGTGGATATAATCAAATCCAAATCTCTCCAGCAGATCAGGATAAGACAATGTTGACCTATCCATGGGGAACATTTGCTTACTCTATCTACCAATGCCAACCAAGAAAATAGATGTCAGAAGCTTTCATGAACATGTCAGTTACTACAAGAGATTCATCAAAAACTTCAATGAGCTTGCTACCCCCTTGTACAAGTTACTTAAGAAGATAGCTGAATTTGAGAGGACAGAAGACTATGAAGCAACATTCCAGCAATTGAAGGATGTTTTTACTACAACACCTATTCTTAGAGGACCTGACTTGAAGCTACCTATTCACATTCACATTGATACATCCAATACTACTTTAGGAGAAATTTTGAGACAAAAAGAAGGTACTATTGAGCATGTCATTTACTATATTAGTAAGAATTTGTAGGGTGTTGAGATGAATTATACTGTCACTAAAAAAGAATTGGTTGTTGTTGTGTATGTACTTAATAAATTTTGGCATTATATCACAAATTATGAGGTTTTTTTCTACACTAATCACTCTACTATAAAATATTTGATGACCAAACCTGTTATTTCTAGTAGATTAGGATGTTGGCTACTCCTCATGTAGGAGTTAAATGTGAAGATAATAGATAAACCAAGTTGAGCCAATGTAGTAGAAAATTTTCTGTCATGACTTCAAGTACCTAATGATCCTGTAGCCATAGATGATAGCTTCCTTGATGAGCATTTATTTTCAATAGCAAGTTATAACCCAGGGTTTGTAAATATAGTGAATTACCTTACTATAGGAAGAACACCACCACACTGTTCACCCAAGCAGTGTTGTTTCTTGGTAGAAAAGATTTTTCATTTCTTGTGGATAGTTGGGTTGATGTTCTACACTAGACCAGATGAAATAACTCGACAGTTTGTGAGGGAAGATGAAACCTATGACATCTTGTGGGCATGTCACGATGAACCATGTGGGGATAATTTTGCAACAAAGAGAACAACCTACAAGATTTTAACAATTGGATACTACTGGCCTACTCTCCACAAAGATGTAGCGAAGTATACAAGGCAATGTCATTGATGCCAATGCATGGGAAGGCCCACTAAATCTAATGAAATGCCTCTACAGCTATAGGTGGTGGTCTCATCTTTTGACATGTGGGATATTGACTTTATTGGTCTAATAGAACCCTCTTCTCATGGCAAATCATACATCTTAGTATGTACTAATTATGCAACTAAATGGGTTGAAGCACAAGCTATGACACCTTCTAGAGATCATAAAGTAGCAGATTTTCTATATGAATGTATATTCACCAGATTTGGAGTACCTAGAGAAATTTTCATAGATCAAGGAACTCAATTCACATCTAACCTGATTGCAGAACTCATGAAGAAGTACATGATCCATCATGGTACATCTTACCCATACCATCCTCAAGTTAATGGTTAGGTAGAAATCACAAACAGAGAGATAGAAACAATCCTCACCAAGACAATTGCTATTCACAAATGGGACTGGGTTACCCAGCTTCCTAAAGCAATTTGGGTTTATAGGACTACATGGAAGAGAACCACTAGATTTACCATATTTGAATTACTTTATGGTAAACCTACTTCCATACCTATAGAATTTGAGCACAAGACTTTAAAAGTTTCTTTAGAATTAGATGTTGATATTTCAAAGGCTCAACAAGATAGGTTACTATAGTTGAATGCCCTTGATGAATACTACAAATTTTCCTTGCATAATACTGAGATAATTCAATAATAGTGAAAGAAATGGCATGATAAGTTCATCCACAATACAAAGTATTCTATTGGAGACTAGGCCCTACTATATGATTTTTGTTATTAGCAAACTTCAGGAAAATTTCAAACCTATTGGCTTGGACCATATGAAATCATTTATGTGTTTGAGAATGGTGTAGTGCAGCTCTCTACCATTGATTATATTTTTTTTTAAACTGCTTGTTAATGGGCATCGCTTAAAACTCTACCATAAGCTATCTAGTCATGAAGATTTCTTGCAACAATTCTAGCCATTTATTGATCCTATAATTCCTACAACAATTGTAGATGAGTTTCTTGTTCATGTTTCATCCTCTCTCTAAGAGAATTTCACTCATCATAATAAACTGCTTTCTTTGTGAAAGTATTTTCTCTGTAATAATTCCACGTCACTCCACTTTTTCTTATCTTCCACCTCACCTCATCCTTTGTCAACTTGCATGATCGTATCATCTGACAACACGAATTACAAGGTTTGTACACATACTCAAGTTCAAACATTTCTTAATCTGTTGTTCTATTTTTAGTTACCTTTGTCACTAGAAATTACAAGAGCTATTACCTAATTTAGTTGGGGGGAGGGGTATTATATTTCATTCATTTTTTTTTGTGATCATTAAATTTTCATGTTATTCTTTATATGCCACCACATGATAAAAATAATGATGTGATATGATAATTACCTTTATGTCACACAGTTTTGCAAACTAGTAAGTACAAGTTCCAACTAAGGTACTTAATGCAAAATTAAGTGATCTTAAATGCTAAAAATTTTGGTTGCTTAAAACAAGTACTATCACTTGTCTTCTTGTCTTGTTCCAAGTTTTTCCATTTTTGAAATTACTCATGTAATCACTTTGGAGGAACAATGGGGGGTGATTTGAAAAGAAGAGAACCAACTGAGCATACAACATTGATGGGAGACCTAATTTGCCTACCTATATTTCAAGCCAGGGGGTGGAAAAATTACATGTTCAAACTATTTGCATGGGATGAGGAGCTTACCTTAGAATTTTTGCAAATGCTGAGGGATGGGTTTGCCAAAGTCACAGGAATAAGGATTCTATTTTCACCCAAAATTGTAGATGAGAAAATGGAATTACTTCTAACAGGGGAGGAGTTTTCAAACGCATCGAACCCAGTGTCAACTAGAGCCTAATTTATAGTGCACATAGACCCATAGCTTTAGATAGACAAAAAACAAGTTACAATGTGCACATCTTTACTAGAATTGTTTAACCAATGTGCTATCTATATTGTGAGATATTTTACTTGTGAGGGGAGATATTCATATTTGCATGCCACACATTTCAAAATTTTGAGCTACCTAAGACATGATGACTTCCCTTTGAATATTCCTCATTTTATGTAACACATTTTGTTAAAAAGAGCCATTGTACTGCAAAAAGGAACCCCGAAAGATGTTTCATACCACTATTTTATTAAGCTCATCATAGAAAATGCCCTCAAGGAATAACCTAGGATATCTTGGGATGATTTTATTTCAGAAAAAATGCAAAACTCTTTTAGGCAACCTGTAGAGCAAGTTGAAGAGGAAAGATAACCTCAAGTAAATCATGTAAACCTAGCACTAGGCTCTTCCTCATCTTACAAGAGGTCATAGAGAACCCCAATTTTCACTCCCATAACTTCTACCTCTGGCTTGGGTCCAACATCCGAAAGGGTAAAAGGAAAATTAAATTTTTCCCAAATACTGGCTCTCATGTAATTCCTAGGGTTTATAAGAAGAAGAAACAAAATGTACATGAAACATCTTTAGAACTTCCTATAGCTTCAAAGGTAGCAAAAGTAACCCTCAAACATAGAACTCGAAGGAGCCAATCATCTGTAAAACTCAATGAGGGTGTGTCTTTTCAATCCTTTGTGTATGAAAATGTAACTATTGAAAAAGAGTAATCCTCTTCTTCTGATAAGGATAAGATCATCATTGAAGATGGTTCAAATGAAGAAAGTGCAGAACATGTATCTGCAATAGTAGGAACATCCTTTGTCCAACTACCCATCATTTCCATAGATTCATACAATGACGATAGTGTATCTGTCAAAGTTACAAACTCTCCTCTTATTCTTCAGAGAAGAGAATTTCATCAAAAAGATATTGGAATAAAATTGAAAATAGTTAATACTACTGTTGAATAGATTCTTTCACAAGGAGTTGATGCTTTAGCCTCTCTAGCCTAGCAAGTTGTTCCTCATGGTCCTTCACTTGCATCACATATTACTTACAATCCTGGTTCCACTATTTCATTGTTAAGCATTATTCCACAACTATCTAATCAGTTAATTCAAAAGAGGGAAGAATGGAATATATATATATATATATATATATATATATATAGAGAGAGAGAGAGAGAGAGCTTCAATAAAGCCATCTTCAATCAAACTCAAGAATTGATTGAAAAGGATACAGAGATTGAACAATTAAGTGGCAAACTTACAAAAGTCACTACCATGATTCCTAAATTGATGTCTTGTTGCTCTTCTTCTCCTATTTATGCTCTCTTTTTGGATGAACAATTTTTCAATTATTAGATGACCTTTGTAATGTAAGGTAAAAGTTTAACATTAAATACTCCTTTGGAATTCTTCCAAGTTTTTCATACTACCCCTGTAGCCATCAAAAATTTACTCTATGAACTCTTTTTACATAATTTAGTAGCCCCTAACAATAGAGATTGGAACCCTCTACTTTGTATGGGTAATATTCAACTCAGAGCATTGATGTCTTAGATGCAAAATGAAGTTAGCAGAGAAAATCATGCCCGCCAGTATAGAGAATTAGAGTATGAGATTCCACTTTTTCTTAGGCCTGAAGCCAAAGATGCCAAAACAATGTACTATGATTGGTTGAAAGTTGCTCAATCAAAATTTGGAAACTGGATTATTTTTCCTTTAAGGGAGGCAACCTATCAAGAATATAAAGCTATGGTAGAAACAGATCTTCCTATAGCAAAGTAGGGAAATCAATGGCGTTAGATAGGATTGAGTGAAGGCCTACATAAGAAGGAACCTCATTCTTCGTTGAATCTTATCATGGCTACTTAGCAAGCACCCTGGTACATTAGGCTAGGGGAAGAAAGGAAAAGTGATTGGATCCCTTTAACTTTTTAGCCTCCACTGTTATTGTCTCAATTTCTTGCTAATAAGAAAGATTTAGAGAAATTTGATATACAAAAGAGCTCTACAAATTGGAAAGGTATAGAAAGAGTAAAGGCTTTTATTAGAACTATTTTAGAGGAGGTAAAGGATAGAGTGTTCCCTCAGATTTACAGATGGCTGCAAGGGTCAAAAATTTCATGTTTCCTTGAGGACAAGTCAAAGTTTCAGGTGGGGGGAATGGTGAGAGCAAAATATGGTCTATTATATCATTTCATTTTCAGTTGAATTTGCAAACTTTCTAAAAAATTTGATGTTTAAGAACATGATGTTTATGATGATTGCAGACAAATGTGTACATAATTACTTTCCAAGACTAAAATGAATATGCTATGAAATTATATGTCATTTGATTACAAAATAGTGAGAATGATGATTTTCTTCCTTAGCTAGGTTGGGTAGTTCTCCTGCAGCAACGTGACATAGGGTAAACTAATTTAGATGACATATTTTGAATTAGTCTTGATGTATGTTATTACTTTGGAGGCACTAATATTTTGTAGATTCAAAGGTAAAGTCAACTTAGCTAAGTGAAGTTAGCAGCTTGAGAAAATTGTGGTAAATTCTATTAATGACCTTCCACATCACCAATCATTTCATCCATAACAACTAATACTTATTTTTAGGAAAGTGGGAGTTAAAGTAGGAAATACAAGGGTCATGAGCTCCTAAATTCATGTTTCATTTGGTGCCAAAGTTAATACATCTCTTGTAATATTCAATGTCATCCATTATTTCAAGTCTACAATCTAGGAATTTTGTTCCTAGTTTGTGCTTAAATAACTGGAAGTTTGTGTTCTCGAAAAAGGGAATTAATTAGTGGTTTTTAGTAGAAGGAAGAAGTTTTCTAAGTTTTGAGTACTAAATTTAATCTTGTTGTTTATCAGTATGTATGTTTACTATTGTTATGAATAAAAAGATCATTTTAGGTTTCCATCTTTGAGTAGTTCTACTTCACTTCTCTGTGGGGGCCCACATAGGAAGTGAACTAATTAATTAGCATAGGATTTGCCTTTAGTTTGTAGAACTAGAGTAGATACTATTGTTCTTGCAACCATTGATAGCAGAATTAGTGGACTGTTCTTGTAGCATAGGCAATTGAAGTAGTTCTCTATTGTATTGTCATGCTTTGTTAAAATAGATTTGATTCTTAGCTTTAGTATAGATTTCCTGTAGCATAATCATTTGAATTTCTATAGAATAATTCTTAAGTTGAGAGAAGTTTGAAGCATATACTTTGTAGACACCATTTCAAGTTTATGTCCCTACTTGATAAATTAAATGAGTCCAAATGAGTTGGGTTAGAAACACTCGGGATGTCCAATCTTGGATTAAGCACTCCATTGTTGTAGTATTTTGATTCCTTTCTTTGGTCAAAAGGTTTTAGGGTCTTCTGTAATAAGGCCATAGAATTTTGGAAGGGCAGCAATAGGTATGTTCTTCAAATTTTGATTCCCTTGCTGAGGTGAAATAGGAAAAGGAAAGGTAGGCATAGCCATTCCTGGAGGGAGAGGTGGTGTAAGTCGAGTGATTAAAGTGTGTCAAGCATAGGTTTCCCGACAATACATGTTGAGTAATATACATAGTCCATATCGAGCACTAGTATGTGTGCTTAGCCAAAGAAAGGGATCAAATACTATAGTAATGGAGTGCTTAATTCAGGATTGGACATCTCATGTGTTTCTAACCCAACTCATTTGGACTCATTTAATTTATCAACCAAGGACATAAACTTGAAATGGTGTCTACAAAGTATATGCTTCAAACTTCTCTCAACTCAATAATTATTCTATAAAAATTCAAATGATTATGCTACAAGAAATCTATGCTAAAGCTGAGAATCATTTTTTTTTAACAAAGCATGACAATACAGTTGAGAACTACTTCAACTGCCTATGCTGTAAGAACAGTCCACTAATTATGCTATCAGTGGCTGTAGGAACAACAAAGTCTACTCTAGTTCTATGAACTGAAGGTAAATCCTATGCTAATTAATTAGTTCACTTCCTATGTGGGCCCCCACAGAGAAGTGAAGTAGAACTACTCAAAGATGGAAACCTGAAATGATCTTTTTATTCATAACAATAGTAAACATACATATTGATAAATAGAAAGATTACATTTAGTACTCAAAACTCAAAAAACTTCTTCCTTCTACTAAAAACCACTAATTAATTCCCTTTCTTTGGAACACAAACTTCTATTTATTTAAGCACAAACTAGGAACAAAATTCCTAGATTTTAGACTTCATCAACTACCAAAATAATGGATGGCATTGAATATTACATGAGATGTATTAACTTTGGCACCAAATGGAACATAAATTTAGGAGCTCACAACCCCTGGATTTCTTGCTTTGACTCTTGCTTTCCTGAAAATGGGTATTGTCTATTATGGAAGAAACAATTGGTGATGTGGAAGGTCATTAATGAAATTTGCCACCATTTGCCTAGGTTTCTAACTCTACTTCGCTAAGTTGACTTTATCTTTGAATCTACAAAATATTAGTGCCTCCAAAGTAATAACATACATCAAGACTAATTCAAAATATGTTATCTAAATTAGTTTACCCTATGTCATATTGTTGTAGGAGAACTACCCAACCTAGCTAAGGAAGAAAAAAATCATTCTCACTATTTTGTAAGCAAATGACATATCATTTCATAGCATATTCATTTTAGTCCTAGAAAGTAATCATGCACACATTTGTCTAAAATTATCATAAACGTCATGTTCTTAAACATCAATGTATTTAGAAAGTTAGCAAATTCAACTAAAAATGAAAGGATAAAATAGACCATATTCTAGTCTCATCAATGTGCCACATAGATAGTGAGTATTGAGTCACTCAGAAGCCAAGTAAATAGAGTATGCCAAGTCATTCAAAAGATGAGTTATAGCATTGAAGAAACAATTGATGCCAAGCATCAGAGATCTCAATTGCTGAGTGAATAGTTTTCGACATAGTTGTTTATAATGGCACAAACTTTTATGTAAACTATTTTTGGGCCGACTTAACAATTTTTTTTATGATTCTAGAAGATGTATAAAGATCTATATTATGAATCCCTATGTAGTACATGTAACCAATAAAATTGAGGGATGTTCTTATTGGGAAAATAGATCAGCCTAGGATGTTGATTCTAACATAACCCTAGCCAACTTGTGTTTACTTAAGGAGACAAACCCTAAATAGTTTGTATGTATGCATGAAGAAAGAGAAGGAGACACAAGAGTGATTAATGCTAAGTACATAGAGCATTCATGATGGCTATGGAGGTTGTGATAATGTTATGAATTGCATAGTTAGTTAGAGAGAACAAAGAAAAGTAGAGAGAGGATAGAGGAGACATATCTAATCAGAAGGATCAAGTCCACACTAGGAAAGAGAAGATCTAACATCTAGCAATAGGGTGCTAACTAAAGGACAATGGTGTTGAATCATTCTAATAGGTGATGTAGAGAAAATCTCCTAATAGAATAGTCTTAATAGGATTGTGTAGATCTCTTAAGTGAGTGCTTATTTTATTGCAAGTTTAAGTCCTCTAATAGGGCACACTTTTAGTAGGGTGTTTAAATCCTTTAATAGGGTGAGACTTTACAGTCTTTGTAAGCCTTTAATAAGGTAGACCTTTCATAGGTTAGATCATAGTTTATGGTCAAACTTCTTGTAACTTTAATTGGCTACACTTTATAGTTACAATAGTAAAAATTTGTGGGTGTCATCCCCACTCCAGTTTTACCTTCTCATTGGAGGGTTTCTAGGTAACAAAATTATTTTGTTATGTGTTATTTGTTTCATGTTATGGATGAACATGTGTATTTAGCTATTTTAGTTTACATGTTAAATGATGAGATGGATGTGTGGTGAATGTTTTATGGTTAAATTATTGAAGTACTGATTCACCCCCTCCCCCCCTCAGAGTTTACTTTCTCATTGTTATTTCCAACATATTTCTTGGGAGAAATGGGTGGTTCTTCTCTATATACCCAATACCTAATAGCTTTCTCTTCCTTTTCATCTTCTAATGAGACCAGGGATTGGGTAGATGTGCCATAAATAGTCATAGTTGAGGACAAGGGCTTCATGTGTTCAAATGATTTCCCATAAGAGTGTGGAGAAAATTATAATGTAGCAATAGAATCTAAGGTATACTCCCCTACACAATCATCAAGTGAGGATCTAGCTTCATTAGAAGCTTTGTTATTTGAAACTAGGGGTTTAACAACAATTAGTGTGTTTATTGACATAGAATTATCCCCAAGAATCAAGACTAGTAGTATTGAAGGGGAACTTAATGCATTGATGTAAATTTTGTGGAACAACTTGCATTTCATGTATTCAATGTCTCCCTAACACAATGTTGTATGCAAGTGGAATTTCAAGAACTTGGAATATCGCATCTTTTTTGAAAGGACCAACTCAAATAGGAAGCATAATGAGACCCTTGGAGGAGAATTCAACTTCATCATAAGCTTTGATTGTAATCTTGCATCTAAGGTCAATGGAAAATTCAGAGTGACCCAATTGTTGAAAAACATTAAAAATAATAATATTTAACCCTACACCATTATCTATCAACACTATTTTGACGTGGGTACAATAGGTATAAACTTTAATGTGCAATGCAGGGTTGTGGGGGTGGCTAAGTGCTTTATCATTTTCTTCCAAAAAAGTTAGGTAATAAAAAATAAAAAATGTGATTAACTATATTGGAACTTATCCACATCAATGTCAGTGGGAACACTAGATACACATGAATCCTTTTAAAGGAGATAAGTCTAGAAAATCAAAAATAGAAATCTGGGCAGTAGCACATTGCAATTTATTTATAAGATCATCGATGGACTTAACGTTTGAGGAGGACCCCACTTGTTTATCATTTTCTTTTTTGGAATTATTTGTGACTTTAAGGACAACCTTGGATTGACCCCTAGTAACAATGTTTAGCCTTTCACCATATGGGGGGAGAGGAATCCACAACCCTAAGTGAAACCACATGTCTATTTTCATCAAAGCATTGGAAAGAGTCAGGAGTTATCAAGACCACTTTAGGTCTTTCATCATTAATATCATAGTTAGGTTCCTCATTGAATTTAGGCCCCATTATGTAGATGTTATCTTCACCAACAAGTTGAAGGATATGTAAAACATTATCAACTGTGTATATGTATAGTTTACCTTTGCTTCATTTTTTTACTTGTTTGTATTAGATGTCTCTCCTTTTTCATACATAGGAAGAGGCTATTTAAAAGATTTGCAATCTGATTTCTTAACCAACCCATATAGGATAACCTTTTGTTCATCAAGTAGATCTTGTATGATGTCCCCAAGATTAAGAGATAGTTCTTAGTATTATGACCCTTTCTCATATGATAGTCAAAAAGTGATCATCTCTCCACCATGAAGGTTTAGCTATAGGGTCATAGGGTCTTGAGTTGTATGGTAAATTAATGATCTTATTATCAACAAAATTCTTTAAGATCACATCATACAAATGAGTTAATGGATTAAAGTTATGCTTAGGCTTAGGAGGCTGAGTGAACTTAGGTTTTTTTATAAGTTTGGGATTTTCTTGAATCAATTTATTTTGTAGCCTCTTATTTTTTGGTAGCTAAGATAGAATTAGCTAAGTTGAAATTTGGTTCCTTGGTCTTAGGTGCATCAAAAAACCACAATTAACATGTACTTATTCTTATTCCACGGCTTTCCTTTGTCCTTACTATTTTCATTTCCATTTTTATCCTTATTTAGGAATATATCACCCTTCTTAATAGCAGTATCCTCAACATGATATGCACACTAAATCATGTCATTAAATGTGAGGAGCACTTGTTTCCTAAGATCATAATATAGCTTGAGTACAAGAGTGCTAATGAAGATATCAATTTTCTCATTTTTAAGGATTTGTTGAGGATACCTAGTGTATAATCTTCTTTATCTTTGCAAGTATGTGACAAAAGGCTCCCATTATTTTTTCTTAATATTGCATAAGTCAAGCATAGTGATAGGGTGTTGTATGTTATATGAGTAATGTTGAATAAATAATTTTGAAAGCTCATCAAATGACCTAAGAGGAGAGGTTTTTGTGAACCACTCCATGGCTTGTCCATTCAAGCTTCTTGGAAAGAGCCTCATGAGGTATGTGTCTTCATGCATAAAGTCCATGCTAAGAACATAAAATTTTCTAACATGATCATATGGATCCTCATTTCCATAATACTTGTCATGTTTAGGAATCTCCACATCCCTTGGAAAAATGAACCACGTAAAGACTTTTTTCAAAAGGTAGCACACATATAGTTTCAATAAATGAAGTTTGAGGTTTCTCCTTTTCCATCTTCATGCAATGAAAACTCATTTTGTAAGTATTGGACTTATTTCTTCAATATCTCACTTTCTATAGGTTCTCTCTTTTGGATGATCCTTTGCATATCAAAATCATGGGGTAATTTCAAACCTCTAGAAGTCATGTATTGGAAATATTGATCTTGATTTTGTTCCAATGCCTTAAGCATAAGTCTTCGATAGTAATCATCTTGTTGAAATTTGATGAGCTCTTTAGTAGTCACTTCATTGTGTACTTAATTCTCATGAAGTTAAGTTGATGAGAGCATCTAGGTGGTGATACACATCCCTCAACATGTGATTTTGGGGTTCTTGGAGGGGTTTTGTTCCCATTGTTTCCAAAGTTAGCATAGGTTACAAAAGGATTTCTATAACTGGCATTAGAATTTTGATTTTCAAAATTTGTTGTGTGATGGCCTTCAAAACCAAGAGCATTATTAGAATGGGCATAATTTTCATTATAGATATGGGCGGTGACTCTAGAAGCTACATGTCTCACTTGTTCAAGCCTCTCTTGTTCTAACCTTGCTTATTCATCTTGGTAAGCTCTCTTTCCCTTCTCAATTTATTCTCTCCTATTTAAAAAGTAGTTATCTAAGTGAAAATTTCTCTCTTTTGGATTCATGGTGAAGGACACATAGTATTCACCTCTAGGAGTATCAAGTGGGGTATCAAAAGAACTACCAAAATGGTTAAGTGGATCATACCAAGTGGCAGATTTATCTTCCTCAACCTCATCAAAAATAGGTTTGCCTTCAAATGATTTCTTATATGAATGTCTAGTAGGAGAAGGTAAATTTTCAAAGCTAAAAGAAGGATGACTACCTTGACCAAATTAAAGCCTAGTTGTAACTAACATGTAATAGCTTATCTTGTGGCCTAGAAAGATAACACAAAGTGCTTAAAGTTTAAACTTGGAAAATTAAGATGGCCACTTCTCACAAGATGAAGTAGCAATTAAAATAACTTGTCAAAAATTTTTGAGTATCTTGTGACACCAATGACTCAATATGAGAGCTAGGTAAGAATCCCAAATAGAAAAATAGATGGAGTAAGTGGAAATGACAAGTGAACAATCTCTCAAATCAAGTATGTATCCAAAGAGCCAATATGATATTTTTTTAGCCTAGAACACAACCAAACATGCATATTTCAGCCTAGTAATATAATATGATCAAGTATGGACATCCCTAAATCAGCTAGAATGAAGTCAAAGTCAAATTTGAGCAAGAAACAGATTTAGACAGCAAAGTGTAGGAAGTAGTATGATAGAAGTTCAATAACAAGTTCCACATGATAGTTTGCAATATATATGGATGATAGTTTATAGTAGTACGATAGTTTGTAGGAGGAAAAGTGAAAGAATGTTGAACAATAGTATGATAAAATCTATATGATAGTACACCACTTTTTAGAGTCTAGAACTATCATATGGTACTTCTCAAATAGGTAGTATGATAAAAGTTTAACAGGGATAGCCTTTGTAACTTTGTGCCTATAGGACCTATTTTTTGACCCAACTTTCCACTTGTTTAAGAAATGCAATGGTTGTAGAAGACACTATTTTAGTTTGTACAAACAATGTAATTTTTTTGAAATAATTATGGTACAAACACACATCTTCAAGCAATTGGACATGGGAAAAAGTAACCTTGCCAATAAAAACACTTTGGAGGTTTTAGAGAAAAATCCAATGAAATCTACCATAATGTGAATGTTCAAATGATTTCCATACGTCTAGCACATTTGAAATTACACCAAACAAAATTCATCTAAAGGACATGGCTCATTACTCAATACCTCTGCCCACAACTTAATGCTCCCTTGCCTCACACAAAGTGGTTTCCCACAATAGATATTGGATTTCTCATAGATGGGTTACCCACATCTAAAGGAACACATATGGTGAGTCAAATCTTGTGGTGATCTGGGTAGTCTACTAAGATCGATCCTTGCACCAAGATATTGAGCGGTTAAAAGGGAGACCTCTAATCATAAGGTATCTAGTAAGGGTTTTGTTCACAACAACCCCTGTGTTCCCAATGTGGAGCTTAATGATAGACCTCATGACTACAAGGGTAACTTAAGTATACCCACCTAGTGATTTCCTCATGGTCACAATCCCACAAGTAATCTCACTAGTGAAGTCAAGTGTTACACTCCCCAAGGCTTTCACCTTTTTCAAGAGGTTTGTGATTATAGTGGGTCATATTAGCTAGGTTTCACGTATGCCCACTTTGGTTGTTCCTAGTGGTATCTTTCCACCAATACTTGTCCTCTAAATATAAAAAATTTCACTTGGAGGTTAACAAAATGGATCCACACCAAGCAGATCAAGAGTTCTGATTCACCAAGAGGTGAAGAGCATACTTTCTTGCTCCCTAGTGTTTCCCCCAAACATGCCAAGTAGATTAATTAAAACCACTAATGAGTGGAATATCCCACCCACTTTCTTGATTCAATGAAGGGTCAAGATTTTTGATTCACCTAAAAGGTGAAGAAAATACTCTCCTACCAACAATGAACCCTTACTTGTGATTTTTATCTACCTAAGAAAATGAAACAACTAGTATATGTTGCACATGAAAATGGAATAGAGACACACAAAATATATTTATTTTTTTTTTTTTTTCCTTGAGAAGCCTGTTGTCACAAAATCTTGCACCATTTTCCAAAGTTTTAACCTAAGGACAAATTTGTGAAACATGGAAACAACCTCCAATCTATGGGACTTGAACTATGAGGTTGAGTCTTTGGAGGAGGTCGGCTTCCTCTGCTATCAAGATGCACTTGAGCTATACTTGAAGAGAAAAGGGAGAAGGAATACATGAAAGTAACTACCTAATCTATTCTAAGGAGGTGATGCATAAAAATAGGTTTTTCAAACCTTCCTCTACCCATATATGCATAGTTAATTCGTCATAACTTCAAAGAACACATATTCAGGCCTTGTTTACTCTAACAACCATATGCAAATTAGACAACAATAGAATGCTATAGGAAGAAACTTCACTCAATATCATTCAACTGCCAAAATAGATACAATCATGTAAATTGCAAAATATATACAAGAACATTAACCAAAGGCAAAGAAGTCTTGCATAGTGTGTTAATGGCTAAAAGAGGTACAATAGAGAGTTACAATTTCTTAGAGGCAAAGGGAATTTACAATGTGCATGCAACACATGCCAAGGAAAATAGAGAAGAATCTACTACTTAGAAGTTACAAAAAATATGATTTTATATCTTAAGCATAACTAGATATGTTTGATAGAACCACTCCAAAACTACTACATCCAACCACTATTGCAAATCTAGAAAAAAATATAATAGTGGTACAAAACTGGATGCTGGCAATTCACCTGTCCATCAAAAAAAGATTTGAGAGGTCAAGAATGGCAGTCATTAACTTCTGACTAAACAGATGGATCAACGGGTAATGATGGAGTGTTCCTTTGTATTTATCAAACCTAGGGAATAATGAAAGTGGTTGCAAGATATCAAAAAGATTGGATCCATCATCAAGGAGTTGCTTCCACTATCATAAGTGCACCAAATTAGTTGTGTTATTTGGTCAATTGGAATTGATCATTAAGCCTTGCCATGTGGACTGAACATCTTTTACCATTCTAACACTCTGTGAAGTCTTCATGCTTTGACCGCTCATGATTGTAGCTTCACCATCACCTTTCTTCAATAATAGCTCTTGCTTGTGAAACCATGACCAATTGGTTATTGCTACTTCATAGCCTACCCTTGACATCTTTCATTAAACACCATGACCTTGCAAAGATTGAGTTCTTGACCGCATTCATATTGTCCCCACTTTGACTTGAAGTTCACCTTCTAACCTTATGACCAAGCAAAAAAAGAGATCATTTGATCATAACTCTAATCATAGCTTCCTTCTTAATATGATGTGATAGTGCACTAGCCATAGATCTAAAAGATCTAATGGTGCAAAATGCATCCTTGAAACATTGAAGATTTTTCTCTTACCACACTATTGTGACTTAAACCATAGTAGGCCAAACTCACTCTACGACCAGGCAAAAAAAATGCAATCATCCCATCAGGACCCTAACTTGGGTTGAACCAGCTAACTCTGTGATGATGTGAACACAAAGCAATCATGCCTTCGCCACCTTGACTCGAGTTAGCACCTAACCCACTACGAATGTGCGAATTGAATGGTTGCAACTTTGGAATGTTTCAAAGGCATACATGAAATAAAGTCATGACACTTAGGATAAAGACATGACCAAAGTTTAAAATAGATCCTTGTGAAACATTTGATCATTTGAACATTTAAAAAGTATGACTATTAGATGGCTCAACATTTAAAATCAATTTTGTGGTGGGAAGGAATTTTTTGGCTAACAAAGCCCTACAACAAAATTAGTAGCCCTTTTGATGTCCTTAGAAAGAAATCAATCAATAACACCCTACAAAATAAACAAGGGTTAGAGCATGAAACGGTTAGCCAAATCTGAAAAATACCCTACAAAACCACTGCTAAGAGTTGTTAGAAAATCAAAAAGGTGAATAAATGAAAATACTTGGAAATGAAAAATTCAAACTAGAAACCAAAATTAGAAAATGAAACAAACTAGATGATAGTCTTGACTACAACAATATCATACAATACTTCTCAAAATGTATGGATCATACTTCTACCTAATATGATACTATGTATCAAACAATATGAAACTTTACAGAACTATAATATGATAGAGTACATAACACCAGTACGATAGCTTAATTGGCTCTATATCATATCACTTCATAGAAAGTAGCATATGACAATTTTTTCAATAAAAGTAGAATTTGAATTAGCAACATGAAAAGTGACAAAAATGCAAGAAATGGAGCTAGACAAGGTTGTCTATCCCCACAATGGGAGCCAAAAATGTATAACAAAAAGTAGGTACACTTCTATAAAATCCTATTCCCAAATAATCCCATGAAGAGGGAGACTTGAGAGGTGACTTATAGCTCTCTATCAATGACATGCAAAGGTACAAAAATGATAGTACGGTAGATCTCAAATGAACCAAGCTATGCAACCCTTGCAAGGTGCACCATAGAATGAGAGATTCAAATATAAGAGCAAGAATGCTAATATCCAAGAATCAATACAAAAATAAAATGAAAACTAAATGAAAGATGTAAATGCAAGGTAAACTACCAAATAAGATTATTACAAAGCCTTCCTACTTAAGATATGTGAGCTAATCTAGAGCATAAAGAAAGCTAAGCTAAGAATGTCATGAAGCTATGATGCAAGTAAAATGAAAGCTTAATTAGAATACAAGAATGCTCCATGCTCTTCAAACATCCAAAGTCACCTAGAAATCCTATAGCATAACATTAGTACAAAAGCATAAGGTTTGAGAATGAGGAGAGAGCCCACCTTTCTAGAGAAGAATGGACGGTTGAGATTAAGTAGCAAAAGAGGTATTATCAAGGGTGGAGAATGCATCTTGAATGATCCATGTGCATAAACATTTCACCTAAGAAAGATCAATGGTAATGTTCAAGAGACAAAAGATGTGTGGAGAAGAATTAAAACAATTTTGAAAATAAAGATTCCTCTTACATAGAAAAGTGTGCCCCTCATGTGAGACAAAAAGTCTTTTATTTTATTTTTTAAAATAGCAATAATGTTTTTATGTGTACACTTAAGATAAGTGGGACTTGGTAGATTTATTTAATTAAAGGTATAAAGTTCTTTCAATTAAATAAAAGACTTGGGATAAAGTGGTCAAACCACAGGTTATAATCGAATAAATAGATTTTTGAGGATTTGATCAAAGATAAGTATTGGATAAATTATGCAAAAAATGGTAGGAAGGGGGCTCATAGTCTAGATGATCATTTTTGGGTGATTACAATTCTATTCTACTAAAATATAAAAATAAAATAATACACTATATAATAATATAATAATATATATCATATTATTACATACTTTATTATAAAATAATATACTATATTATAATATGTCATATATATTATATTAAAATATAATATTTTCTAATAAATTATATTATAGTATAACATGTATTTGATTTGAAATGACATAGAAGTCATTTAAATTTAAACATGAAATACATTTCAAATTTCAAATAGCAAGATTTGGTTTGGCAGCCATTTTTGGGTACATGATATTTCAGGTACTCATAATATTGGGTATCCAATTAGGCTAGGTAAAAACCAACCCTAAATGGTGAAAACTCAAAAATGACCAAAATATGGTTTTGTCCTCTTGATTTGTGTTTCATATTACAAGGGTGTACTTGATGACATTTTTCCACCTGATTTTGATTAAATAAAAAGGGTTTTTTAAGAATGTCGTCAGCTTTCCTTAGAGATAATTGTTATCAAAAGAAGAGTTCATTAAGTAATTATTACTTATTTTGTAATTGAGTTAGCTATAAAGTGTTGACTAACATAGTAATTGAAAAAAATCTATAACTTTCAAATGGTACAACCTTTTTAAAATTTGAAAGATGCATTGTATTTTATGATTTACCTACTATGAGGAAAAAAAGAACTTTTCAATGTTTTGAATGAGTTAAGGTGGTCAGGCATGGGAGTTTTTTAATTCTAAAAATGTTCCATAAAATTCATAATTAATTTTTTTTTGGAATAAAATTGCTCAAAAATATTATTTGCATCTTGGCATGAGTCTATTTGCTATATCTAGGATATTACAAAAAAATATTATTATTTGATTGTGATTAAGGTAGTTAGACATACACATACTATTTTTCTCCTAAAAATTTTATACCACTAGATTGAAATAAAAAAAATTGACCAATCAAATTAATTTTTAATTCAAAAAAAGGCTACTAGCTTAGAAATTATATTCAATTTCCTACATATTGTATTCTTGCAGCTTTTTGATATAAGGTTCATAGCTACTTCAAAATTTCACATCAAATTGACTAACCCTAATTTGTTGATTTTTCATTGCTACCTCAGGCCCTAGTTTGGTATACCGTGATCTTGCACATTCTCAAAATTATCCTTAGGTGATGACTTGGTGAATATATCTACAATCTACTCTTTTGACTTCACATACTCCATCTTTACTTGTTTCTCCTGAACTTGTTCTCTCAAATAGTAAAAATTGATTGATATATGCTTTGTTTTGGAATAGCATCATCAGGTGCTTTGAAATGTTTATAAAACTAGTATTATCATAATAGATTGTTACAGGACCATTCACTTCTTGTTTTATTCTTTCAATTAACTATTTCATCCACTATTTGAATAATTGATTGCAATAGCATAACATCTAGCCTTAACAATAGATTATGAAATACAACTTTTCTTTTTACTTATCCATGTCACCTATCTTTTTTCTAAGAAGAAAAATCCTTCACTTGTGCTTTTTGTTGGAATTACTTTAGAATAACGAGGGCGGGGGTGGGGGTGAATTAGTTATCCAAGGTCCAGATGTATAAATAAAACATTTCACAATTTAGTGAACCCATAAAACATTCATACCCATGCATGCATCAATTGTGTATTTACTAAAACTTGTATGTTACTGTCAAATCAATTTGCAAAAGTGTAAAGCATGAAACACAACACATTCATCAACACACTTGACACAATGATATATGTGGAAACCCAATTTGGAAAAAACCACCAATAACATGCTACTCCTTTTTCATTCTTCTAAAGTGATGCCCTATGAAAGGCCAACCCTATCAAAGGCTACAATACACACTGTTAAATGTGACTCAGTTAAGGGATTTCAATCACCCTATTAAAAGTGAACCTTGTTAGAGGACTTTAACCCATTCACCTGGAATGCCACCCTATTAAAGTATTTCATAATGATTGTTAGGTCAACCTTACTCCAAAGGATTTACCCTAGACTGATACAATTGTTAGAGAATAATAGTAGAGCTTTGATCTGATACAACTTACAACTTCACTTACAGATTATAGATCTCTGTTTAGTCCTCAATTTTTCTTGGCTTTCATACTTTGTATCGTTGAAAACCTATTCAACCTTCAAGTATTCATCTCCTTAAGCCCTCTTGCTTAACATGTCATTACAAATTCTTCTCTTGGGTCACTTGATGAAGCAAAACCCTTAATTTCTTCTCCTCCTTAGGTTCTTGTGCATGATACCAACCTCTTTTGCTCCATGACTAGACATTCCTATAAATAGGAAATTAGAATATTTTCCCACTCATTATCCATCATCAAAATTAGGGTTTTGGATGGATTAGGTAGGATACAATGTATCTAACCCATATCTTGTCTTTTCTAGAAACTTCTCCTAGAATCCATTTGAATTTGCCTAAAAATAGGTTACATCAAATTTTGTGCCACCAGCTCATCAATCTTATCTTCCTCCTAGTTAAAAAGTTTCAAGAAAATAAACTTGTCAACTTAGATTCAGTGAATATTTGATCTTTATCATAATGCAATAGCTTGACATTATCAACCTTCTGATGCTTGGCACATACTACATTGCTAAGCATCAATTGTGAAATCACTTAGCATCACCTAAAGTTTATTGGTGCTCAGCATCAACTAAAATTTACTTGGCATCAACTATTTTTCTTGGCATCTACTAGATTTTATTTTTACTCAGCTCCAACTAACTTTTTACTTGGCTTGCACTAACTTTGCTCAGCACCTACTATCCACTTGGTCAAGCTTGGCAGAAAAACTTTGTTTAACTTATTCTTCTAAACTTTCTAAGTGTATCAAGCCATTTTGTAACCTTAAGTAAATCATCAATACATCATGTCATTACTATCTTAACTGATCCTTGTACTTCATTTCATAATCATAACTCAACCTTTTCTCTAGGTGCTTTTGTTACATCTTATTGATCAAATCCTTCTCATCAATCAACTAAGTGATAGTACTTGAATCTTATAAGAAATTGTCTTACCAGCAAATAGAAAGTTTGACATTAGTGACAAAATAATGATTGAAACACATAATCTTCTTCAATAATCTCCTTCTTAACAATCTCTTTTTCAACCAGATTTCAACAATCTCCCTCTTTGGCATTGATAGCAAACTAAACTAATCAACTAAGTCAATCAAATGATAAACATCTTGTTCAACCAATCTGACTAGGTTAAAATAGTAAGGCAATACCAAGGAGAGAACTTGTATTCCTCCCTCTATCAACAACTTCCATCTTCTAATTAGGTTACAAAACTCTTTCTTAAAACTCCCTCTGAGTTCCTTCTTGTATCTCCCTCTTACTAGGTAGATTAGGATTTCTCCCTCTTTCTTTTATACTAGATTGATCAGCAAAGTAACTTCCTCTGATGTGATCTTTCTGGCTCTCTAATCAATATTTTCCTCTTTGTTCTAACTCAATTCTTGATATCTTTGTCCCTCTTTGATTAGCAAATTAGTTTAGGACTTTCTCCCACTTATCTCTTACACTTGATTAGTAAAATTCTTCTTCTAATGATGATTAGTTTAATGTACTTTCTCCCTCTTTGACGATAATGCCAAAGACCTATACCAAAAATTTGTCATCTTAAAGAATGTAGATATAAGTATTTACAGTTTCTTCAATTTCTCCCTCTATCACCTTGCTTGTGACTAATCTAAATTTTTAGCTCTGTGATTAATTTAGGCAATTCCTAAAGTAAGATCCACTGCATCAATTTGTATTATATGAATATCAACTTGTTTGATGTAGGGCACTCCTTCTATTTCTTAAATAGCCTTTGATAGGGGTACCCCTAGTCTACCTCTTAGATACTCATGAGCATCTTTAGGTAATGGTTTTGTGAAGATATCATCAATTTGCTCCTTTGAGTTAACATATTCCATATTCACCTCTATCTTGAACTAATTCTCTTACATAATGATACTTGATTGCAATGTACTTTGTCTTTGTGTGCATCACTAGATTCTTTGATATATTGATAGCACTTGTATTATCACAATAAAGTTTCATTGGTTATATAATTTCTTCCTTCATTCCTTTGAGTAGCTGTTTGATCTATACAATGTTTGTGTAGTTTATAGTAGTAGCAACATATTATGCTTTAGTAGTATATTGTGAAGTACAACTCTATTTCTTGCTTGTCCATGTAACTAGTCTTTTGCCTAAGAAAAATACTCCTCCACTAGTGCTCTTTCTATCATCAATGTTTCCAGCCTAGTTAGCATCAATGTAGGCTCTTAAGTCAAACCTTTCATTCTTGTAGTATAGACCAAACTCTTTTGTTCCTTTCAAGTATCTCATTATCCTCTTTACAGCCATTAAGTGATTCTCCCTAGGATTAACAAAGAATATTGTAACTATCCCTATGGATAATGCAATATCAAGTCTACTATGTACTACATATTGCAATTTGTCAATCATAGACCTATACAATGTCTGATTCACTTTATTTGAATCGTCATTCTTTGACAACTTGTGTCCTATCACCATAGGTGTACTTACTATTTTGGTATCCTCTAATCCAAATGTCTTCAATATCTCTTTAACATAATTTGACTGAGTGATGTATATACCATACTTCATCTGATATACTTGCAATCGCACAAAAAAATTGATTTCTCCAAACATAGACATTTCAAATTCTTGCTTCATCTACTTTGTAAAATCCTTATATAAAGCATCTTGTCCTCCAAATATGACATCATCAACAAATATTTCAGATAGCAAAATACTTTTTCCTTTTTCTATCTTTATGTACATATTTTTGTTATCATTTTTCCTTTTAAATCCAATCTTCACAAGACAAATATGAAGTCTTTCATACCATGCTCTTGGTGCTTGCTTTAATCCATATATGGCTTTGTGCAATCTACATAACATGTTCTTATTGTTATCATCAACAATACTTCTAGTTGTTCTATGTAGACTTTCTCTTCTATTATGTCATTCAAAAATGTAGATTTAACATCCATTTGATAAACTTTGAAACCTTTGTATGTAGCATAAGCAAGTAGAGTTTTTACTCCTTCCATTCTTGCAACAAGAGCAAATGTCTCCACTTAGTCAATTCCTTCTTCTTGTGCATATCCCTTGCAAACTAATCTTGATTTGTCTCTTGTAACTTCACCATTTTCATCTAACTTTTTTCTAAATACCCACTTGGTACCAATCACATTCTTTTCTTTTGGTCTAAGAACTAGACTCAATAGTTTATTCTTCCCTATTTGTTGAATCTCTTCTTCCATGGCCTTGTATTAGTCATCATCTTCTAATCCATCTTTTGCTATTTTGAGCTCCTTTATGCTTAATGAATATGATTCACTTCTCAATCTATTTCTTGTCATTGGCCTATCATCTTTGTTTCCAATGATTTGATCAAAAGGATGATGTCTTTTGATATATTTAGACAATCTTGGCTTAGCTCTTGTTTCTACATTTTGTCTTTCATTTTGTTCCTAAATGCAACTCAGTAGTTACTGAAACTTGCTATTGATTTTCAACTTAATTTGCAACATTTACTTTAGTAGGCATTCCTTCATAAAAGTATACAAATGATTTGTATTCTTCTAGTTCTTTCATAGGTCTAGCCTCATGTACCTCTGTAAATTCATTAAAATTCACATTTGCACTATCAACAATTTTGTTAATGTTAGTATTTAAACATTTATAAGTTTTGCTTCTTATGGAGCATCCAAAGAATATCTTCTTCACTTTTTTCATCAAACTTTCCAATCCTAACATCTTTAAGAATGTAACATTTACTTCCAAATACCTTAAAGTACTTTACATTGGGTTGATATCCATACCATAGTTCAAAAGGTGTTTAATGAGTACCTTTCTTGATTTGCACATGGTTCAAGGTATAAAGAGCAGTACTTATAACTTCTCTCTTATATTTTAAAGAAACATTCTTCTCCATCATAAATGTTCTAGCACAGTCCATTATAGACCTATTTCTCCTTTTAGCAATCCCATTTTGTGGAGGGGTCCTAGGGGCAGATGTCTATCTTTTGATTCCTTTGTCATTACAGAACTTCTCAAGCTTATTTGAAGTGAATTCTCCTCCTCTATCTGATCTCAAGCATTTCAGACTCTTACCTATCTCTTTCTCAACTATTGCCAACTACCACTTAAACATTTGAAAAGCATCATATTTCTATTTCAAAAACATAACTATCATCATCTTAGAGTAATCATCAACAAATAGCATTATGTATTTTTCTCCTTTGTAGCTTTGCACTTCAATTGGTCCACATAAGTCAGTATGAACAATCTCTAGTATTTCTTTAGAGGTATAAACTTTACTTGGAAATTTTGCCTAGCTGACATTGTTTGCACACTATATTATTAGGTTTCTTCAACTTAGGCAATCTTACAACTTTCTTCATGTTATTGATACTAACCAACTTATCAAAATTAACATGACATAATCTCTTGTGCCAAAGCCATACATTCTATATCTAGATAGAATAGATTACTTCTAGTTTGATCACCTTTTCCAATAAGTTTTCCATTTATGTCATATATATTTGCAATTTTGTTTCCAAATTCAACCTTGCATCTTAGATTATTCAATTATGACATACTTATAAAGTTATAATTTAATCCTTCAACATAGAAAGCATTGTCACATGAAATCTTGTCTGTGAGTTTGATAGAGCATTTTCCTTTTATCAAGCATGGTACATCATTACCAAATCTTACACTATTTTTATCATAATAAGTTAAGGTAATGAACTTACTTTTATCTCCAATCATGTGATGTGAGCATCCACTATCAATGATCCGTCTATCATTTTTGTTTACACAAGTCACAAGTGCATTTGCCTCATCTTCATCAGATTCTTCCTTCATTGCAACATATACCACTTCATCATCATGTTCATTAGAATCATGTTCATCAGAAATGTAGCATGACTTCTTGCCTTTGTCTTTGTAATCTCTATTTCCATCTTCTCTTCTATTTTTGTACTTGTTTCTTCTCATAGTTCTTCTTCTATGTACATCTTGTAGCAATATGACCAACTGCATTGCAATTGAAACAAATCTTGGGTAACTTACTTTTACCCCTGTGAAATCTTCTTGTCAGTAGTGCTTCCAATTGTTCAACATCTTCCTCATCTATATCATTTTCACTGGATACATATCTTATCTTTCTTTTCTTCTTCTTCTACTTCACCCCTTTAGAATCCTTCAATAACAACTTAGCTTTGAAAGCAGACTCAAGACTCTTTGGTTTGAAATTATCAAAGTTAGATTACTCAAAAGTAGTGAGCCTACCTACCAGACCTTCAAGAGTTAGATTTTTTGCTGGAATACATCTCAATTCTTGTATTGCAAAAACTCTCATAGCATAAATAGGTAGTAATGTTCTCAAGACTTTACTTAACACAATATTATCATCTATATGGCTAGTATCTCCTCTTATTCCACTAATAAATTCTTCTATCCTAGCAACATATTGAGCAATATTTTTTCCTTCTTCCATTCTCATATCATCAAACTTACCTCTGAGACTCTCAAATTTGGCTCTTTGAACATTTTTCTCTCCTCTATAGATGGTGTTTATGACATCCTACATTTTATTTGCAGTATCATAGCCTTTGATATTATCAAATTTGGCATAGCTTAAGGCAAAGGCAATCTCCAACATCACTTAATTGTGTTCCTTTTTCTTCATATCTTCAGTAGTTATGGGTCCAACTAGATCAACATGTTCCATTGTAATGGTAGATTGTGCATGATCTCCAAGTCCTCCAAGGTGTAGCCTCATCAAACTTTTCCATATAGGAAAGTTATCTCTATTGAGCTTTGGTACTTCTCTTTTAGACATCTTGATCTTTGTGCTTCTAGTACCTTAAAACTAGTCCTCTTAAGAAAATGGCTCTGATACCAATTGTTGGAATTACTTTAGAATAACTGGGGGGTGAATTAGTTATCCAAGGTCCAGATGTATAAATTAAACTTTTCACAATTTGGTGAACCCATAAAACATTCATACCCATGCATGCATCCATTGTGTTTTTACTAAAACTTGTATATTACTATCAAATCAATTTGTAGAAGTGTAAATCATGAAACACAACACATTCATTAGCACATTTGACAAAATGATTTACGTGAAAACCCAATTTGGGAAAAAAGATTAGTAACATGCTACTCCTTTTCCATCCTTCTAAAGTGATGCCCTATGAAAGGTCAGCCCTATTAAAGGTTACAATACACACTGTTAAATATGACCTGGTTAAGGGATTCCAATCACCTTATTAAAAGTGAGCCTTGTTAGAGGACTTTAGGCCATTCACTTGGAATTCCACACTATTGAAAGATTTTCTAATGACTGTTAGGTCAACCTTACTCCAAAGGATTTACCCTAGACTGATATAATTGTTAGAGAGTAATAGTACAGCTTTGATCTCATACAACTTACAACTTCACTTGTAGATTGCAGATCTCTGTTGAGTCCTCAATTCTACTTGGCTTTCATACTTTGCAACCCTAACATCTTGTTCACCCTTCATGCATTCATCTCCTTAAGCCTTCTTTCTTAATATTCCATTGTAGACTCTTCTCTTGGGTCACTTATTGAAGCAAGACCCTTAATTCCTTCTTCTCCTAAGGTTCTCACACATGACACCAACCTCTTTTGCTTCATGACCAGACATTCATATAAATAGTAAACTAGAATATTTTCTTGCTCATTATCCATCATTCCAATTAGGGTTTTGGATGGATTAGGTAGGATACAATGTATCTACCCCATATATTGTCTTTTCTAGAAACTTCTCCTAGAATTCATTTGAATTTTCTTAAAACTGGTTTACATCAAATTTTGCGCCACTTGTTGACATATTAGTCAAGTTTGTTATTAATGACACACTTATTTTGATTGTATATAGCTAGTGAGCTTATTTTACAGATCACAGTGTTTGCCATATATTTCAGTTGTCACCAAATCCTATTGTTGCTACCAAGTCCTTTGGACAAATCTCAGTGGTTATTGAGCAGACACAGTTACAGTAAAGATCAGTAGTGTAAACCATGCATCTTAGTGTATGCTAAGTTTATCAGTGCAAGTTGAGGTATACATTGTTTACCAAGTTTGCAGTGTATGTGATGCGAGTCTAGTGTTAACCAAGTGAATTAGTTTATACTGAGCTCGAGGTGATAGTGTTTACCAAGTCATGTCATGGTAAACAAGTGATTCAATTTATATGACAAGTTTCACAGTATCTACCGAGTCACCAGTGCAAACCAAGTTTAGGACTACTTGGAAGTGATCAGTATGGATTGAGCTTCTATGTCTACCAAGTGCATGATGATGCCAAGCATTGACAATGAATGTCAAGTATCAGAACCTCACCGAGTCAGTCTTCAAAACCTGAATGTCTTCATGTGGGTTGACTTTGTAATATTTTTGATAATTTGTATTATGGTTGATTTTCTAATTTGTATAATTGGTTGATATATGTGATGTATTGTATCATATCCAAAGTGTGTGTGAGAATGTGAAGATGTGAATGTGAATAAAATCAAAAAAGTAGGAGTGAATTACAAAGGCTACAACAATATAAGGAGTAGCAAAGTCATATCTATCATAGCAAGGTGATTAGTACTTAAAGGAATCTCATTCAGCAAACCAAGTTGTAGATCAAAGATTATATATTGTTTCATCCTAATAGGTGGATCAGTCAAATCCTTTCACAGGGTAGACCTAACAATCTTTTGAAAATCTCTTTACCGAGTGCATACTTAATTATATATTTGTAAATCTTTTCACAAGGTGGACCTAGCAGTCCTCATTGCTCCTAATAGGGCAGATCATCAGAAGTGATCAATATAAGCTTTAACAGGCTAACTTTATACTACAGTACTAAAGTTGTGGGTATCATCCCCACCCTTGTTTTACTTTCTATTTGGAAGGTTTCTGGGTCACCAAATCTTTGTGTCATAGTGTTATGAATGCTTTCATATTTTTAGTTTCTTATGCATGCAAGTAGATCAAAGTATATGTGATGGATTAAATGCTAATTGGATTGTTAAGAGTTGAAATTGTTAAAATTTTAGAAGTTACTAATTCACCCCTCCCCTCTTAGTAACTTAGATTAGTCTTGAATATTTCCAACAATTGGTATCAGAGCATTGTGGTTCCTAGGAGAAAGCTTAACAACTTGAGCAAAGATCAAGGCTATGGAGATATTCAAACTCGACAAAGCCATTGATAATGAGAAGCTAGATTTAGAAATGGCCATTGCCCAACTCAAGAAAGCAAAGGAGAAACTCTCTCAATCCCTGAAAAGAAGAAAAGAAAATGCAATTCAAATGAATGATCATCTCTACATTGAAGAAAGAATTGAAGACCTTCATTCAAGCAATTTAGATGAAGTGAGTAAGCAATCAAATAACTCCTAGAAAAGAATGGATCCCTGCAAGAACAAATAAGAAAACCAAGAAGAGAACAAGAAATTTAGTCAGTAAGGTTATGTGAAGTCATGGAATAGAGAAACAAGATAAAAGAAGAGATAGATGGGAGGAACAATGAAATGCAGAACCAATCCCTCTAGGAAGTAGACCTTATTGATTAGCTTTACGGTGTAAATGAGGAAATCATGAGCCTAAGATCTGAAAATGAAAGAATGAGAAATGATCTAAATTCTAAAAGGAAAATAATGAAAGAATGAGAAATGATCTAAAATCTAAAAGAAAAATCAATGAAAGATCATGAAAAGATCTAAACTTTGAGAAGAAAATCAATGAAAGAATGATGAAATTTCAAGTAGACATGAATCAATTGAATGAGCAAAACCTCTATAGGCAAAAATGAAAAGTAGGAATTGGATATACAAAATAAGGATCATCCAAGCAAAGAGCTCAAAAGAACCAAAGACCTACTTGCAATCATTGTGGTAAGATAGGCCATACATCAAACAAATGTTGGAGCATGGAAAAGCAAAATTCAATGAAAAATGCTACAATTGCAATCAACATGGTCATAAGGCTAATGAATGCAAAGAGAAATTAAGATTTGAAGACAAATGTCATGAATGCAAGAAACATGGACACAAGTCATCAGAATGCAAAACCAAGGTATTGAATCCAGCAGAAAAAATTGTGAAAGCAATATTTGGTTGGGACTACAACACCTGGTGTAGATGTCATTATTGTGGAGAATTTTGACACATTGGAATAAATTGTTTAAAACATCATTTGAGAAAAAGAGACACTACTAAAAGATGTTTCATTTGAACAAAACTTGGTCATCTTGCCAAGAACTACATGAATACGAGTAAGATTGAAGATAAGAAAAATAGTGGTAACTTTAAGAAACTCCTCCCGAAAAAAATGCCTAAAATGCTAGTAAATCCAACATTTTGTGGGTAGGAAAATTTTAATGTCGAGGACAATTTTTTTTTCCATATAAGGAAATAAAATATTATATGTTGGTGATTGTTTTCTTGCCCTAGAAAAAATTATTTTAAATGTGGCAAATTAATGTTTTTTCTTGTTGACATATAAATCAATGATGGTTATTTTTTCCTTTGCCAAAAATGAATTAATAATGTTAGAGGTGAATTACTTGTTTTGTAGGAAAATGGATAATAATAGTCTTGGCTAATCTTCTAGTGGTAAACTAAAAAAATATTTAATCTAAAAGTGAATTTTCACATGTATTGGCTAGTGATTGTACTGACTACTGAGTAGTCACTTCAAGTTTCAACTTGTGTATTATCTTAGGTCTATTATTAACAATGTTGTAACATCGTTATGTCAATGTCACAATTAGCAAGTTAGCTACTATCACTTTTGTATTGTTAATAGTAAATACAATATTTTTATTAATTGTTTCTTAATTAGAGATCAATGACAGAAGATGCATTTCAGGGCCACTCACTTGAAAGAGCTGGAGTTGCATGAACTTCTTCAGAATAGAGACATGTGGAAAGTTTTGCACAATAATCTCTGACTAAAATTTACTCAATGTTAGGCATTTTTGATTGTCTGACATCAATGCCAATACATTTTAGTGTTTCACACACTTGGAAATTAATAGGAATATGAAAAAATAAGATATGAAAGATTGTGAATGCCAAAGAATTTAATGCAACTACCATTAAATAGCCTCTTCAATTCCACTTTCATTATCATTTTTTAAATTCTTCAATCTGAATTCAGCTTGTAGAGTTTCTTGAATCTTTGTCATGGATACGCCAATTCACTTGAAATGCACTATAATGGCTCTACAAAAGCCTTTTTTGGGTAGGATTCCTAACGATGTCTTACCATGGTTTGCAAGCCAGATGCCCAAAGTCCTTTTATCCACCATGCTATATTCATGGTCCTAAGCCATGAATTCTTAGGAAATAATAAGAGGTACTGTGTGTCCACAGATATTACCTCCCACTTCCCCATGTCTCTTCTTGACCTTGAAGGTAGTCAAATAGATACTTTGATGCTTCTATGTAACATTTTTAAGGATACATTTTTAGAAGATGATGTCAAAATTCTTGTATTGGCCAAGTAGGTATTGAGGCCGAGCATTGGCATCCCTTTTGCAGATGTAGCAGACAAGTGCTGGAAGCAAGGCATAGGGTGAATTATCTAGAAGTATCATTTCTTGCTTGGCATGAACGAATGGCAATTGACTCACCATCAGAACTGGGTGCGGCTCAAGAGGGATTTTGTATGGAAGCAATTGTTGTTGGACAATGTCAATGAGATCAACTTCACATGGCTAGATGAGTTTAGTAACATCATCTTCTCCAACAGATTCCTCGTAGAGGGACTTGAAGACCTTTCTGATTGAAGGCTTTAAGCCCTTAGCCCCTCAACCTGGTGATGCATCCAGCCTCCTTGTTCCTTGGTTTCTTGTTCCCTGTTTCCTTAACTATTGCAATGTTACCCTAGGGCCAAAAAATGTTTTTAAGATATCTATTTTTTTCTTTGGATTGGGCCTTACCCTTTAATGTGAATTATGAAATAGTAAAACTAGGCTGATTTAATTAGCTATTTTGAATATCTATGCTTTGTACATTGTAAAATATTATCAATGAAAACAATAGTTTTTGGCTTCTCAAATCGTTGTTCCAATTTCTTTTTAGTCTACAACTTTGTTTTTCACATCTTAATTCTCAATGCATTGCTGAAACGCTAGTCTATGACTTTGTTTAAAATAATTAACTGTTAATAGTTATAAAGTTAGAACTTAGAAACAAGAAAAAAGGGTTTTAACAATCCCTTTATGGTTTCATATAATAAATTTGATTAATGATTTATACTAAAAAAATTATTCAATTGAAAATAATCTAATTTAAAGTTTAATAATTTCTAAAACAATGTTTCTTTAATTTGACTGGTTAAAACAAATGGACCAATAAGAGCGGATTGCAAGGAAAACTAAAGATTATAACCTTAACAAAGTTAAATAAAATTTTGATAATTTGTGTCAATCTTTTATTTCATACCTATCTTATCACCTAACTTTTTTTCATTATGAAACATTTTAAATGATGAAGAATAGTTTGTAAAACATGAGTAACAAGTATCTCTTATATGGAAGATGGTGTGTGAGAGCATGGAGAAGGGAGTGGGTAGGAATTTGGTTTTGAATTCCTCAGGAAAGAACATGACTAAACCATCTAGTTCTACAATGTGATCAGTGTCAGTGAATGATTCCCCTACTGAGATTAGTGATCCTAATAATGGCAGGACTTTGGAGGACTTGAGGGGGGCCAAGCAGAATAAAAAATGGTCCAGCCTATTTGGGATATGTCCAATTGGAAAATCTGTCTTCCCTTTGGTTAAGGACATCTCATTGAGGGATAAAGGTATGTATTCCATTGAAATCCCAGATCAAATAATTGATAAGAACATCTCTTGTATGGATTCAACTTTGGTTGGAAGGCTTTTAGGTGCCAAACCTACCATTGAAATTGTTAGGGCTTATGTGAGTAAGAAATAGAAGTTGAAAGGCTAGGTTGATATTATAGCAATGGCCAAAGGGTTTCTTTCTTTCAACTTTTCCTATGATGAAGACAAGCAAGATATCCTTTGTAGCAGTTCTTGGGTCTTGGGGAAGCACACTCTGATTTTACAAAAATAGACTCCAAACTTATAATATTTGGATGCTTCTACTATCCAAGCCCCTGTCTAGATTAGATTAACAAGCCTCCCACTTGAGTTTTGGGTGGAGGATATGTTTTAGGATATTGCCAACAACTTTGGGGAGCTTCTTTCATTAGATCCTATGATTGTTTCTTGGAGAAGATTGAACTATGCCAGATTTTGTGTTGGGGTCTACCAAGGCACCAATATGTCTGATTCTATTTCACTTAAATCTAAGTTGGGTATCTGAAACCAACACATTGAGTATGAATCTATTCCTTCACCTACTTTCATTATAAAAAATCTAGACACTGGGCCAAAAAATGTCCTTTTTTGAAGGGAGAGCCTAAGAAGGTCAAGAAAGTGTGGGTGAGAAAGGCACAAAAAAATAGTACAGAGAACACAAAGAATAGAGGTGTGTCTTTGGATGGGAATGCTCCCCTACCTACATAGATCAATAGTATAGAGATCTCATAGGGTAGAGGTGAGTCTTCAGGTGTGGATTTTTCTCAACCTAGTTTGGGAATAGATAAGTAGAAGGTGATGGGAAATGAGGATGGAGTACATACAAATCTATTAAACCCTAATAGTGATATTCTTGACAAGGCTCAAGGCATGAAAGTGAGTTACCCCAAGAAGGGGGTTGGTAGTGACATTGGGTTGACCCATAAGGATCTATCTATTGTTGAGATTTTTGTACCTTTAGCTCAGGATGCTACTTTGGAAGGAAACTTTGTTAGAGGTGAATTGGAGGATATTTTAACTATTTCACAAGAGGAGGAAAATATTTGGGAGGAGACATCAGGATCTGACTAGATCGCAGTTGGTAAACCATCTAAAGCTAAGAGGAAAGGAGGAGCCAATCACAAAAAGGAAGTGGAGAATGCTACAACCAAAACTAGGAGTAAGAAGGGAGACAACTCTAGTGCATCTTATAACATAGTCTCAAAAAAGGGGGATTCTAAATCTAACAAGGTTAAAGATTGTTTTCCTTCTTCAACACCTACTACAAAAATCCTGAAGAATGGGGATGTTGGTTCTTCCCCTTCCCTAGTGGGGAGACCTTCCAACATGCAAAAAAGAATTGCTAATACTAATAGAAGTATTGTGGATGATAGTTAGAGGACTATCTTTGAATAAAAAAAAATCATAAAAATTAAAAATTATCTCATGGAATATCTAAGGGTTAAATAATCCTCACAAACATGACATTTTGAAAAATATGATTAGGGATAACAGGCTGGATATTTTTTTTATTCAAGAAACAAAGATGCTGAAGGAAAAAGTGGAAGGTCTTCCAATTATTAGGGGTGGAAAGATCATCAAAAATGATTTTGAGGGAGTTTTAGGAGGTGTGGCAATTTTTTGGAATAATAAGTGGATTCAAGGAGATCTTATTTCTCAAAATAGAAACATGATAAATGTTAGATTTTCTAATTTTAAGGATGGCTTCACTTGGGTTCTTACTAATGTCTATGCTCCCAATTCCAAGAGGGGGAGAAAGGCTCTCTGGGAAGATATTACTAATCAGAGAAAGCTTTTTATTGATGAGAATTGGATAGTTAAGGGGGATTTCAATACCCCTTTAAAAGAAGCTAAAAAATGGGGAGGCAACCAGACTAATTTGGATAATAGATTAGATTTAATGGACTTTATTGATGATCATCTTCTTCCTAATCTTGACCTGCATGGGGTTGAGTACACCTAGACTAATAGAAGAACTAGAAAGGATCTCATTTAGGTCAGGCTAGACTGAGTACTTATTAGTAATGACTGGATCCTAAAATACAAATGTTCTCTCATTACTCAAGTTCAATTGGGATCAGATCATTATCCCATTTTCTTAGTGGCTGATATGCTTAACTATCAGAGAAATTTCCCCTTCAAGTTTAAAAAATTGTGGACTCTTCATTAGGACCTAGAGAATCTTATAAAGGAGTGGTGGGGTATTACTATGGAAGGTACAACTATGTTTAAAGTTGCAACTAAATTGAAAAATGTCAAGAAAAACATTAAAAAATGGAATAAAGATAACTTTGACAACATTTTTGAAAATAAAAGGAAGATTTTGGAGAAACTAACAAAAATATAGGATATGATCTAGATTGATGGATATGAGGCTGTCTCTAGGGAGGAGGAAAGTGTCAAACTGGCTAAGATTCATGATATCATTACCAAGGAGGAGATGTATTCGAGGCAACAATCCAAAAAGATTTTTTTGAAGGAAGGATATTGGAATACTAAGTTTTTTCATATGAGTACTTTGAAGCATAGGATGGTCAATAGAATTTCTAGACTCAATACAAAAGAGGGACTCACTGAGAATGAGGAGACTATTAAAAGGGAGGAGTTTTTTAGTAACTTGCTTCAAGGTGACCCCAATTTGGATGTGGCTAAGCAGAATTTGTTTCTTGATTGTATTCCTAATTGCATCTCTAAAGATCAGAATAAATCTCTTACTTCCATCCCTTCTTATGACGAGATTTCTAAGGCTATTTTCTCTTTTGATGGAGATAAATCTCCAAGGCTTAATGGGTTTCCTTTTTGGTTCTTTCACAAGTATTAGAATATCATTGGTACTGATGTTTGTAATGGGCTTAAGGAGTTCTTTGGAGACAAGAATATTCTTAAAGAAGTGAATGGTACCTTCATTTCTCTTATTCTGAAGAAGCTAGGAGTAGATAGTTTGGATCAATTCTGGCCTATCAGCCTATGTAATTCCTTTTATGAGGTTATTTCTAAAGTGTTGACCCTTAGAATTTTGCCTCTTCTTCCTCTTGTTATCTCTAGAAAAAAAAATAGGTTTTTTCCCAGTAGAGAGATTTTGGAGTCCATCATTATAGTTCATGAAAATATTCACTCTCTCACGGTATCTAAGAAAGAAGGGTTTCTTCTTAAGCTAGACCTTTCCAAAGCATATGATAGAGTGGATTGGACTTTCCTTCTCTGAGGTCTTGAAGCGTTTAGGCTTAATAAAAGATTTAGGGATATGATCTTTATGTTGATTTCTTCTACCTCTTTTTCAATGCTTGTTAATGGCTCTCCTACCCCTTTCTTTAAGGCTTCTAGAGGTCTCAGACAAGGGGACTCAATCTCTCATATTCTCTTTATACTTTTGGTTGAATGCTTTGGAAGATTTGTGGAAAAAATGGTGATGTTGGGGGACTTTGTGGGCCTAAATCCATCCTCTACTACTTTGATATGATCTTATCAACATTATTGATGACTCTATTGTTATGGGAGAGGCCTCGGTTAGAAATGCAAGGAATATTAAAAACACCTTGGAGGGTTATGGGCAAGCCTTAGGAAAAGTAATTAACTGGAACAAAAGTGTGATTTACTTCATTAAAGTTAATGAGTCAAGGAAAAATAAAATCAAAAAGATTATTGGTTGTGAGATTGGCTCTCTTCCTAGCTCTTATTAGGGGCTACCTCTATGTCTGGACCTTCCTAAAAGTTTTTGGAGTTTGTTGATTGACAAAATTCACATGAAACTTGCTAGATGGAAAGGTTCCCTCCTTAGCCAAGCTAGAAAAATTATTTTTTTGAAATCTATCCTTCAGAGTGTTTTTCTTTATGCTTTGAGTGTTTTTAAAATCCCTAAAAAGTTTTCTTATGCTATTGAAAAAAATTAGAAGCTCTTCTTATGGACAGGAATGGAGACTTAAAAAAGGTTACCATTGATTGCTTGGGAGAAAGCACATGCCCCTTAACAAGGAAGGACTTGGATTGAGAAGAGTTACAACTATGAATGAATTTTTATTAGCTAAATTATTATGGAGATGGCACAAGGAGGAAGGGGAATGGAGGAATAGTTGGGTTGACAAATACAACAGGGATAACTATAATTTTAATCAATTCCTTCATAATGATTTGGCACAAGGGGGGTCCATGATCTAGAAAAATGTTTAGAAATATAAATACATAATAAAGAAAGGGGTCAAATGGAAGGTGGGCAATGGAAAAATAGTTCTTTTTTGGGAAGACACTTGGATCTTGGATCACCCACTTTGTGTGGATCCAAGACGGAATAGTTATATGGAGCAATGTAAGAATCTTATTGGTATTTTTGTGGTGGATTACTAGAAGAATGATATGTGATTGGACCTCAAAAGGGTGAATGACAACTTGGTTGACCTTAACAAGTGTTTGAATGTTGTCTTTTTAAATCAAAAAGACGATGATCTAATATGGAAATTTGATCCCAGTGGAATGTTCTCAGTTTCCTTAGCCTATGCTAATTTTTTTGATATGCACCATGAACCTTGTTGGGCTAAGGTTTAGGTGAAAGGTATGACACCTAAAATTAATATCTTCTTTTGGATTCTTTTGCAGGATAAGATCTTGACCTTAGACAATTTAGTGAAGAAATGATTTTTCATTATTAATAGGTGTATTCTCTGCAAGAATGATTGTGAATTAGTCAACCATATTACTTTGCATTGCTCTTTTACCAAAAAGCTCTCGGACAAGGTATGTGACTTGTTGAATATGGTTTGGGTCTTTCCAACCACTATCTAAATGTTTTTCACTAGTTGGAAACCCCCTTCCAAGAATGTTTTGATCTTAAGACCATGGGATTTTATTCTCCCTTATCTTTGTTGGGGTATATGGAAGGAACATAATGATAGGGTCTTTAGAGGTGCAGAGTCTAGTTTTGATCAATTCTTTTGTAAAGTTAAGGCTCTAATTATAGAGAATATCAAAGTCAATGGTTCTGGCCAACAACCTCATAATGAGTGGGAAGATAGGGTGATCCAAAATTGGAATCTTAAGAGCTTGTGTAAGGACTAGTAGGGCCATAATTCGAGGGTCAATGCTAGATGGGATAGTCCACTCGTGAATTGGTTCAAGATAAATTTTGATGGGGCCTCTAAAGGGAACTCGAGAATTAATAGTTGTGGTATACTTATTAAGAACTCTTATGGTGAGAAAGTGGGACGTATGGCTATCCCTATTGGTAGTCAAACTAATCATGTGGTTGAAGCTTGTACTACCCTTTTGGTCTCATTTAGACTAAGAGTTTGAACCTAAGGAAGGTTTGGGTGGAAGGAGACTCTCTTAATATCATCAATTGTCTTAATAAAATCACTAAGCCTTCATAGGCTATTAGCAATATTATTCTTTAGGCTATTAATATTATCAATTCTTTTGATAAATGTGTTGTTACCCATAACTTTAGGGAAGCAAATCAAGATGTTGATTAGGCAGCTAACATGGCCTATTTAAGTGACCAAAAAGTTATTTGGAATACTAATGATCTTTTACCTGTAGATGGCCACCAAATTATCAATTATGATAAAATGAGTTGTAGGCAAAGATGTTTTAATAATGATGATATCAAAGATTTGTAATTATGATTTGATCACACTTGGGATATGGTGGGTGATGATTTTTAGAACACTGAGCTTTATTACAAATAGATTATGGGTTGTTAATACCATTTTGTCCTTTGACTATGGTATTGATTTTGGTAACAATTTGCATAGGGGTTTTCAAAGAAAGCTATCTAACAACATTGAAGGGAAGAAAATGGTAGGGAAAAGGAAGAGAGTGGAACCTGCAAGTTGCAAGGAGTGTAAGAAGAAAGAGGAGGTATGGGACATCTTGAGGAGTGGAAATTTTACTGGCTACATGGAAAGGCTCAAAGGAAATAATCCTATCATAACACAACAATTTATCAAAACCTAGAGGGACAGCTCTATCCTTTTTAGAAATTAGAGAATGGATGTGACTAACAAGTTGATTGCAAAGGCTACGGGGCTAGATATGGAAGGCATCAACTTCTATCAGGATAGGAAGCTGTCGAATAGGGCTATTGATGAATTTGTGGATTCAGCAAAAGAGAAAAATTGATAGGTGAAAATTGGTAACTCTTATTTCAACCCTACCTCTATTTCTCGACCTTGGAGATTTGTGTTGTTTGTTATTATGGAATACCTTACTCTGGATGGCCGGTTTACAAAGCTTTATGGTTATCACTTTATGTTAGCTAACCACTTTAGGCATGGTAGAAGGATCAATTTTCCCTTTTACTTGAGGCAATCGTTGGGTTACTCTATTCAAGCAATTCAAAATGATCCAAATGGGGAACCTGTGTGTCATGAGGGACTTATGGTTCTTATTATGAATGTTTTAAAATCCAAAAAGGTTGAAAAACCTAGGGCAGTTTGAAGGCGATGGAGTATGATACAGAGGGAAGCCTCTAAGAGAAAGGCTATGACAAGAATACTAAGGATGAAGTAGAGGGGAGAAATAGGAGTTTGAAAGGGGATATTGGGTGCAGCTCTTAGAAGAAGAAGAAGAAAGCCAAGGTGAGTGACTCTTATCATGGTAGTGACTTTGTTGAGGAAAAGATGAGAGGTTCCCAAAAGAAGGGGATTGATGGAAAGGGACTGGGTATTAAGGGTCACAATGATGATAGGGTTTTGACCCCATCAGATGATGAACTTCTTGCTCATAGAATGGAGAGGAAGAGAAAATCGATGAGGTCTCAAGAGGAGGGGGTTGAGAATTATATGAAGAATGTGGCACTGGAAAGAGAGGAATATGGGGATTAGGAGAAAATTCTGAATTTTGACAAGCATGAGGGTGAGGCTGGCATTACTAAAGGACCTTTAGGAAGCCCTACGACCATTTTGAAGGAAGTTGGAAATTTGAAACAACAAATGCAGTTTATTGTTAAGGAAGTTGAGAAAGTAAGAAAATTGGTGAGAGGGGAGCACACTTTAGGTCAACATATTGACAAGCTTTCAGAGGTTATTGGAAATGCTAAAGAGTTTTAAAACATTATGAAAAAGTTCCTACAAATTGAAGCCAAAAATAGGGTGCTAGAGAAGGCTAATAGTGATAATTTGAAGAAGGTGACAAGCCTAGAGGCCAAGGTGAATAATATTGAAAATATGATCAAGAAAATGATTGATAATAATAGTAATTCATTAAAAACTATGGCAGATAATGAGAGCAATTTCCTGAAAAAGCATGAGCAAGAAAAAGGACAGGATTCCCCTATTGTGGTTGAGAACTAGAGACCTAGCAAACACACTCGAGCTCACTCTAAGAAGAATGAGGAGACAAACAAGATGGAAGAGATAAAGGCCACTACGGAGAATATGCACATCTTGGCAGACCAAGCTATTGACCTGCTGAAGACTATGTAGTTGTTCGGGTGCTGATTTTTTGTTGTCCTTTTGCTATCTTTTCAGCTCTATTTTTGGTTGGCCTCATATTTTTTTATTTTTCTTTTCTCTTTCTAGAAGCCTGTTATATGGTGAACTATGCTTTTAGAGTTAGATGTTAGCTTTTATGCTTTAATCTCAAGAATTTTAGTTACTTTGTAAAAGGTTTCGGGTCCTTTAAAACCTGTTTTTACTTAATCAAAACAATTATCACAATTTTCAATATATGTTAATAATTTATAGATAATTAAACTATATTATATTTTAATTTTGAAACTAAATAATAAATATGAATAAAAATATAGCATTTGTAATTATATTTTTTAATTTAAATTATTTTATTTACATTAAACCATTGTTATTATTATTTCATATCTTACACCAATTTATTTTATAAAATTCAATATATCTTCATTGAATTTTTCATATCATCTTTACAATAAAAAATTTATGATAGAAAAGAAAATCATTTCTATAATACAAAAGAAAATCTTTTATTTATATTATATCATAACTATTATAATAATTATTATAAATTATATTATATATATAATATTTTATGTAAATAATTAAATTAACATTGTGATTGTGACATGGTAAACTTTAAAATATAATAATAGTAATAAATAACAATTTCATTAACACTATTTATTTCAATATTTTTCTCTCTATATTAATTAATATTTTATTTAAATTCTTTTCAATGATTGCGGCTCTATTTCGAGCCAAATTTTAAATGATTGAAGTTAAATTCTATTTCTAATTTTCTACCTGAAATCGGGACACGTGTACTCAAAGATTCTACCCAAAATCTTGATCGTTGACTAAAAGAAAGATCTATGGGCCGAGATGAATTTCAGGCCAATTTGGGGAATATTTTCCCATGTGCCTAGATTTATACAGAATCATGACACCTGTCCGGTCATTGTAAAGCTCAATTAAGTGTCAGGACTCGATTAATATTATTAATAATTATGTTTATAAACAATTATCACAATTATCAATATCTGTTAATAATTTATAGATAATTAAATTATATTACATTTTAATTTTGAAACTAAAAAATAAATATGAATAAAAATATAGCATTTGTAATTATATTTTTAAATTTTGATTATTTTATTTAAATTAAACTATTGTCATTATAATTTATTATTAGTACTTACCAGTAGGCTTAGGGCTAAGTACTATTGTGATACATTTTGGATTTTAGACTTTAACTAGTGATTAAATTTATTTCATGTTTTTATGAGTAAAAATAAATCATTGTAATTTCTTTTATCAAACTAATATATTACATAGCATAGATGCAAAAATTTTAACTTTAAATTTTTATAAAATATTTTTCTAAGTTATGATTAGATGAATTCATTTAGCTCTTATACTAGTCGAATTTAGTAGATTTCATTTAGCTCTTATATTGGCCAGATATAAGAGCTAAATATTTCATTTTCAATGTGATTCATTAATGCTAATATTATTATTTTTTAATGTAAGTGCATTGGTTTATATTTTATATTTTAATAATGTATTTTTTTCTAAAGTATAATATAATATTACTTATACTATATAATCATTTAAGATTTATTATTATTATAAAAATATTATTATTTTTATATTATAATTATTTATTATATAATAGAACATATAATATAATTATTTATAATATAATATAATATAATATAATTATAACCATATGATATATATGTAATAGAACATATATATCAATGATTATATTTATGAATAAAATTTAAATTTAAATTAACATGATTACAAAAAAATTTAATTGTATAACATTTTTTATTAATTAAAATATTTTATATATTATAATAAATTTATTAAATTTTAAATAAATTTATATAAAAACTAAAGACAAGTACTAAGCCACTATTTGGCACTTGTTTCATATCTTGCACCAATTTTATTTTATAAAATTTAATATATCTTCATTGAATATTTTGTATCATCTTTATAATAAAAAATTTATCATAGAAAAGAAAATCATTTCTATATTAGAAAAAAAAATCCTTTATTTATATTATATTATAACTATTATAATAATTATTATAAATTATATTTTTTATATAAATAATTAAATTATCCTAAAATTAGGACACATGTATTTGAAGATTCTTCCCGAAATCCCAACTGTTGACTAAAAGAAAGATCGACGGCCCGAAATGAATTTTGAGATGATTTAGAAAATGTTTTCCCATGTGCCTAGATTCATTTGGAATTATGATGCATGTCTGGTCATTGCAAAGTTCAATTAAGTGTCAAGACTCGATTAATATTATTAATAATCATGTTTAGTCTTTTTTTAAAATTATTACTTAATCCCAACTCGCCGATGTTGTGATTGTTAAGTAAAAGGCAGATCAATGCCAACGGCAATGGCCTGGGATGAATTTCAAGTAAATTTTGGGTCCACCATCATTGTTGTAAAGAAACATTCAGAATCGACACATGTCACAATTCTAGATGTTTCTTGACAACAGTGATGGCGGACCCAAAATTTACCTGAAAATAATATCAATAATTAAGTTTGATTTTTATTAATTAATTTATTTAAAATGAACATTGAACAAATTTCAAAATTCAAATGTATATTAATGTAATAAATTTTTACTTTTTATTATTATAGTTATGTACAAAACTACATTATTGAAAACTATTAATTACTTAATAATTTTGTTTTAACTTTTAACTATTAACCTTCTATATTTTTAGAGTATGAAGTTGAAAGTTCTACAAGTCAAGAGTTCAATACAATATGATTTTTAAATTTTAACTTTTCAAAGACTGACAGAATTCCATTTTGTGTTTTGAAGACTAAATTCTAAAAGTGTGAAACTTGAGTATTAAAGAAAAACACCAATTATCAAATCTCAATTCAGGGTATTAAATTTTTTTAATTTATTTTTTAATCATTGCAATTTGCAGCAATAGAAATCTTGATTTTAGTTGTCTTAGGTTTACACTTTACAATTTTTTTAAATAGGGCTTGAAGAAGAATTTTGTGTAATAACCAGTAGCAGACATGGGCAAAACAAAGTCAAAAACCTCCCCTATGAGTGCAAGCATAAAGGAATATCAAAAGAAAGACATTAAAGAACTCAAGAAAGTGCTATAAACCTTGGGTTTCACTGATAAATGTCATGATATTTTTTATCCTGTTATCCATGGAGATTTTGGAATCATGGGAATTCGACATTCATTATTTAATAAGTGGAAAGATCCACATAAGGGGAGAATTTAATACAAATATAATAGCAGTATTCATACACATACAAATAAACTAGCTGCTTTGGTTACTGGATTAACAAACTTTGTTGTACTCAAAGTATTTCCTTGCCCTGAAATTGTAATTTTATGTGTTCAGAATTATGATAAAAATAGGAAGGCAATTGTAAACCAAAACACTTATTAGGAAATTTTATCCATAACTTAGAGTGAATTTTTCACTCTATTAGACCTAGGGCTAGGGTTTAAACTAGACAGCTTGAACAAGCTCATTGACTTGGATAAACTAGCACAGGCTTATGACAAACTAAACTTTTTTTTTCAAGATTCATATATTGAGGGTTTAATAAACTCAGGGTCCTCTACTAGTGTTACATTGGACATAGACCATAAGCCTCCTTATCAATATGATATTTTTGTGTCATAGGTTCAGAATACTATTTCTTTGTCATTATTTTGTCTAGCATTGGACAATAATAAGGAAGTGGGGGCCAGTGCTCTTGAGATGATTTATAATATCCATTGTCAAGGTCAATCAGTTGAGAAGGTAGATGCAAGATATAATTTTGTTCAGCACATTGTTGAATCTATACAACAATAATTACTAATGATTAAACAAAGTACAACTACAAGTAAGACAAATACATTTAGGTTCACAAGTTACTTGTGCTACCTTCTTTTAGCAAAGCATTGCTCAATATTTGAGATAGAGAACAACAAGCTTGATATTGAGGTCTATAAGTTTGATGAGAAAACCCAAAAAAATCACAGACTTCAAGTCCAGTATATGAGGATGACTGCTAACAATAAAAACTACAACCATTTTGTAGACTTCTTTTTGGCACCTACCTACCAAAAAATCATAGGCACTACGATGCCTAGATTTCATGTGTCTTGTAAAGATTTCATTCAATTGAGAAGTCAAATTTAATTAGCTAACTAGTTCTTCATGGAAGAGTACACTGTCTTAAGGTTTTACAATTTAGTGGTTGAATCCTACAAACTTCCAATGCATGTTATAGAAAGGGTTTTTACACTAGAATATGTATAGTAGATAGAGAGTGCAAATGAACTTTTCATTGGACAACAAAAGAAAACAATATTTCCTTCCCTATCTTTCGCAATTGGAGGCCTCACATTTGATAGAAAGGCTTTCAAAGTGGCAAATGAATTCGTAACTTTTTTGGCTTTAATTTTTTTAGTCACTGGAATTATGATCCATTGACCATAATAAAAACAAGACTTATTACCAATGGGAACTCTGTGAGAAAATATCAACATCAAGAGACGTCATTGATAGAAAAGTTAAAAACAAGGATTCATGGGATGAGATAAAGAAAGAGATGGAGAAACATGCAATAGAGAATAATATTTCAATGCAAGAATTTTCATCCCAAATTATGACATTGCACATATCAGAGTCACACAAATTAGAGCCTTTGACATCCTTAAATTTCTACAAGAAAGCATCACAACCTTCTAAGAGGTCTATGCCAAAAGAAATTAAAGAGGCATGCATAGTTGGATTGTGGTGTCAAACCAAGATGACTAATTTTTGGAAAATGAGGTAAAATTTGGGTGAACCAATGACATCAACAAGTTTTGAGGAAATTGAGGAGGATGGACTTTTCAGTGATTATTCGAATAAAGAGCATCCAACTGTACTATATGATTTTGGTAGTTGTAGTGACAGTGATATTGAAAGATATCAAGTCTGATGCCAACATTCAAGGTATTCAAAATTCTAGGTCAATTGGGGGAAAACATATTGTTAATCTTCAAATGAGTGATTCTACTAAACAAACATATGATAAAGGGGCAACTATGATACAAAAAATGGATTATACAAGTATAGGGCCCATTGGTGCAAGTGGTGAAGGGATTTGGAATCTAGTTCCAGTACCAAACCCACCCAAAAGAGGAACTAAACCAATCATTGGACTCTCTGATGAGATTGAAGATAATTCATCTAGAAAGGGCAAAAAACATTATACTTCTACCTCTAAAGGTCATCCCAACACATTATTTGCTAAATCTTCAAATCTAGTTGTAGTTGATCGCACTGGCATTAGCATGGATGAACCTTATGCAAAAAAGAAAAAAGTTATAACAATTACACCACAAGAAATGTCATTAGTTACTTTATGAATGTATGCACCAGTAGCTTTTGTATAAAACCTTGTAAATAGTCCTAAAATGCAAGGATTTGGAATGGGCCATCTTCAATATGTTGTCAACCCTCAAAATATAATTGTAGGTGGAGTAAGTTTAACTGGAGTTGAAAGAGTATACAACAATACAATTGATAATTCACCTTTCAAACACTCAATTATGTCAGCAAACCTAGATTTTAGTTTGAATGAGTTTGCATCAAAGTTTGAATAGACAAGCAAAAGAAATAGGAAAATTATGAAGACTTTGAAAAGTGATGCAGTTGTTGAATGTTAGGGATCTACTAATAGAATATTTTCAACATATGACCCAAACAATGAAATGATGACCTTCATGGCTGTTATGCCCCTAGGTTGAGATAATAGTCTGCCAAAAAATGTAATAAATCATAATGATGTACAAGTTACTAGTCTTCAAATAGATTTGTCAAAAGTGAAAAATATTGACAAAATCAATATATCAAAAGAGAGCAACAAAATGGTCTACTCTACACTTCTGAAAGTAGAGAGGGAAAACAAAAGGCTTACAAAGAAAATAGAAAAGTTATAGGTGGACCTTGATAATGTGAAGGCCAAGGAGAAAGCAACAGACAATAGTTTGAAAGAATTGTAAAACAGGATAAAAAATTCTTCTCCTATAGAGGCAATTGTCCAGCAAGAAAAGATAAATGAATAAGTGAAAATTTTGACTAAAGAATTGGATGAGTGCTAAAAAAGAATTCAGCATGAAAAAGCCTCTACTACACAATTGTTCAACTTTGTAGAGAGTAGTGCATAGGTCACTAATAAATTGAAAATTGACCTAGACTCTACTATCAAGGAAAATAATAATTTGAAGATTGAATTGGAGAATGAAAAGAAAAAAGAGGAGTCTAAGGCAAGGATAATTATAATTTGTAGAAGGAATTGGGGAATGAGAAGAAAAAAGAGGAATCTAGTACAAACACAATCCACAATTTGAACAAGTAATTGGAGAATATGAAAAGAAAAGAAGGAGTCAACTACAAAAACAATCCTTGATTTGAAGAAGGAATTGGAGAATGTGAAGAAAATGGAGTCTAGTGCTAGTGCAAGTAGTAACACAATCCACCATATGAGAAGGGAATTGGAGAATGCAAAGAAAAAAGAGTCAACTACAAAGAAAATTCTAGATTTGAAGAAGGAATTGGAGAACACAAAGAAAGAGGAGTCTACTCAAGCATTCCATGATTTGAAGAAAGAATTGGACAATGTGAAGAAAAAGGAGGAGTCCACTGCAAACACAATCCATGATTTGAAAAGGGAAGTCGAGGATGAGAAGAAAAAAGTGGTAACTACTACAAATACAATCCAAGATTGAAGAAGATATTGGAGGATGAGAGGAAGAGAGCAACTAATTAGCAAGGGAAACTAGAGAAAATACAGAAAAAGAGTGAAAAAGAGATGTCTGAAATGAAGAAAAAGATGAAGAATGTAATTGCATAAAATAGAATGACATCTTCCGAAGACCATCATGCAAAGGATGCTATAATAAATATGGTTAAGCTTATCAAAAAAGAAAATTGAGACAAAATAATAAAGAACAGTGATAGTTTGTTTGAATGATTTGATTTAAATAGCAATCTCAAACTTCTCTTTGAAAATGTTAAAAAAGATGTTCAGGCTAAAAGAGGAATCTTCAACAATTCCTTTAAAAATCATGCTAAACAAATTTTGAGTAAATTATAGAGATCTAGTGACAAGGATTTGGCAAGCCATGGAATAAACAACCAATTGGATGCCACTGTAACGTCCTTTAGTGTCTTTCACAATTGTGAACAAGTAATGGAAATAGATGAAGCTCTCAAATCTACTTCCAAAGACTTAATGAAGATGAATCATAGCATACTAAACTTGCTAAATGTTGAATTTCCAAATCTAGCTAACTCAGAGGGCAGATTCATTGGAAAAGAAGATTACATGAAGTTGTAGAACACCATGAATTTTGATTTAGGCAACTTGCCTGAGGAAACCTCTCCAAAAAGAATTGCAAGTTGCATCAAACCACTATCAACAATGAATGCAGTTATAGATAAATTCCTTGATTCATGTAAAACTATCTCTCTAAAGTATTTATTTGTTGACAAGGTTACAACTATTTAGCTACAAACTCAAAAAAATGGAGCTTCCAAATGATGCAGAATGGAGCGCCATAAAAAACTTCATTAGAGCTAGGTCATCTTCTCAAACTATTACTATTGTTGTCTATGGCAGTCATAGCTAATAGCACTAAGAAGTAACAACTTACTAAGTGATAGTAATATAATCATTTTGTTACTTGTTGCTCTTTAATTTCAAAGTTTGGATTTAATTTCAACTTTGTCTAATGTTAATTGTTACAAGAATCAAGAGCCAGCATATCAGGATAGTTGGACAGCCAGGCACTAGCATACTATTACTACACAAAGTAGATGGAAAAAATTTCCCTACTAGAAAAAATTGTACAATTGGTAATGTGGAAAATTGGCAATGTGATTGTACACACATAATGTATTATGTAGTAATAATATGATTATATATACAATTACAAATTGACTTATAGCTATTGTTGTTCCCTTGTGTTTGCAAAAGGAAATTTAGGGTCATTTTAATTTGACATTGAGTCATTTGCAAAGGATTGTAATTGTTTGTAATTGTTAAATGTATTATCTTAGAGGCTGATTTATAATTATAAATTATAATACAATTTTTTTAAAATAGAGCTTATTTTGTTAAATGCATTATGTCACAATTCCTTAAAGAAACTAGAATCAATGAAAATCTAAAAGTAAAAATGTCTAAAAACTAGAATGAATGAAAATCTCAATTTCAACATGTGCTATTGTATTAAAACTAGAATCAATGAAAATCTCAACATGTTTAAAAAATACAATCAATGAAAATCTCAACATGTGTAGACTCTAAAAGTAATAGCTAGTTTCAATGAACATCTCAACATGTGAGTTTGTAACATCAACATGTTCAAAAAAAAATTAAGCATCTAAAATGATAGTGAATGAAGGCTATAAATTAACTTCTACAAACATAAGTAATTAGTAGATAGAGTCTTAGATTAGAGCTACTCAATTACTACTTGACTCACGCAGAAGTTAGAACTTGAAGTTGAGAAGCTGCTATAGTTATCACTCCACCTAGATCGGTTTAGCATCACTATCATCAGAATCCTCCTCATTTATTGCATATAACATTTCATTGTTCATTGTGTTTTCTTCAGATTAACTGTCAGTGTCAGTATGCATGCCAAAGTCAACATCATCTTCATTGCTTACAATATTAGGACATGAACCACTGTTATTGCCACTACCACTACCATTGCTACTTGGGTTTGAAATGTTGGCAATCTCTCTTCTTTAACATTGGTTTCTCAAAATGTTGAGAGCCCTATCATAAGGGAAACTGTCTACCTCATACCTAGAATTATAAAGCCTTAAACAATTATCCAAATTTTTGTCTAATCTATTTCTAACCTTTGACTTTAGGAAGCCCAAAGTACTGAAAACTCTCTCATCCTCCACTGAACCCAATATCATTGCCAAACATAAATCGGTAAGCTTGAAATATTTTCATATTGACTCTCTCAACTGATTGCTCTCACCAAGGTTTTTTCAAAGCTTTGTTACTGCTCCCTCTTCATTTGGGTTCTCCATAAGATCATATTGTTCCCTCATTATGTTTGCAAAAGAATATGATTGATCTCTCGGTCGAGATTCATCTATTATTCCATTTATAGTTACTCCATTAATTACTTTAGGTTTTCAAAAATGTTGAATCAAAGTCGTCATCCTTCTTCAAAAATTAGTTGGACAGTTTAAAGACCAATATTGTGGAAAAACAATTGACATTGCTTTGAGCAGTTCCTCTGGAGGGAATCTGAATCTAATTTCTGATGAACGATTGTAGCAAATTCACTTGACAAAGTCAAGCACAAATTCTTTGATCTTCTTGAAGTCTTCACTTGTAATACATGAAAGTACCTTCTCTGGTTCTAATTCAACTTCACTTCCTAATTTGTTGGGGTTGGAGTCAGGGTTGATGCAGGCATAGTATTGCATTAGTAGTAATCAATATAGAGTATCTAGGCTATTACATGTCATTTTATGTGGCTTATTATATTTTGTAATGTACGTAGCTCTTTGTTGAACCTTTTTTATAATATTTCTCATGTCTTGTAGCATGGGGAGAATAGTTGCTAAAGTTAAGAGTATCTTAACATTAGTTAGACTTGAATATAGCCGAGGGAATTTGTCTCGCACAAAGTGGATTAGTCCAAGAAATGATTGATATTCAGAGATTACTCAATGTGTCAATCCATCCAAAGAGATCCATCTAGTATCATTATCTTTAAGAAGTTTCCTCCCATCAGTTAGTCCTTGAGCAAAGTGTTGAAATTCTTAGACTCATTTTGGACTTCAACAAAAATATTGGTAAATCTCTTTGATTAGAGATTCCACTTTACTTGCACAACCAAAATCATTAACAATTCCAAAATCTAGATTCATTCGATGGGCCATGCAATGAATGGGTTTAGCATAGGGTGCCAAATCATTCTTGATCTTTTTGCAAAGTCTGCCTTCATGACCTTGCATAACCAAAGCTCTATCCACTCCAACACACACCAACTTTTTGGCAATCTCCATGTTATCCAAACCTCCACATTCAATTAGAGTAGTCTTTAATAATTCATATAAATTTTTAACTATCACACTATAATTCAATTTAGTAATAGATAGTAGAAAGGGTTGACGACAAAGATCGTTTACAATATAAACATGCATGCACACTTAGGAAGTATTATCAATTATTGTAACTTCATCTAGAGACAATGCAATGAAATTTGAGTGTTTTATTTTTCCTTCATATCTTCTTTTTCAAACTATGCAAGACATCTAGCCCATTCCCACCTATTGTTTATTGACCATTGACTATTCAGATAGTTTCAAACTTTGAAAAAGCACAATAAGGAAGTAATTGAAGGGTAGTTCATCATAGAACATCCTCTACTCAAAATATAAAAGACCACACTTAATTGAACTAATTTTTCCATATTTTTCACTTCCATTGCTTTCCTAATGAAATCTTTAATAGAACCTTTTACTGCATAATGCTTCTCTCGTAATTGCTAGTGTAACTCATACATTTCAGCATTCTTGATATGTAGACAGTTGTCTTTTGTTTTCCAAGTTAGCATGGATTTTTCAACTCCATCTATAGTTTCCTTTTTATAAACTTTACCGACATGCTTTTCTATGGTATCAAGTTTAAGCCACAACCTCTTCTTCTTCTTTGTTATCTCTGTGCAAATATTACATATGCATTCTATAGGAGGCTCACCATCAATTGGATTGGCCACTAGTTCAATGAACTAGTACTTTTCCACCCATTCTAACTAAAAATTCCTTTTGGGAAAATCCCAGTGAGATTGATCTTTCATTGATTCCAATTTTCTTTTCCCCTTTTGTGCATGAATATGATTTATGGAATCACTTTTGGTTTTCTCACCCAACTGGTTTAGGACCGACTCCAACTCTGTAATATCAACTTGTGACTCCTTACTTAGGGGAAGTGCCTCCAAATCTTGTTCAAGTTCATCCTCGACTAAGATATTAGGTTCACCAACTTGAACTTCTTCAATACAGTTTGAGTCTCCAACTTGTGATGAATCTCCTTTTTCAATAAGCATTGGAGATCTAACTTGTAAATCTTGTAGGTTGCCAACATTTCCACCACCAAAATATGTTGCTATGGTTCTGTGTTTTAGTAATGGTGGCCTCTCTTTGCTTTCAGAGATCCTACCAAAACCCCTGTTACCCTTCTTGTTTGACATTACAAGTCAATAAAGGTTGCAAAAAATAAATTAGCTTAGTTGTTGAACAAAAGACTCAAATAGTGATGACTCAAAGACTATGAATAGTGATAGTAGACTACTTAGACTACATATAATAACAATAATATGATTCATTCTCCAAAAAAGGGTACTATTGCTATGGTACTACCCAATATAATTTGCAAATCTATAGGCTATCTTAGCATGTGAGATGTCCAATCACTAGTGGACACTAGACAGTAAAACTAAAAAATAACCAATACCACTATACTAGTACGGTAGTACCACTTTCGACATAAAAAGAAAATTAAAAATCAATTACATTTATGAAAACCAGGGTCTAAGAGTTAATGGGCAATGCACTCAGCACTCTAAAACTTTGAAAGCAATAAGAAATGCCAGTCTCTAGACCAAAAAAGAGTGAATTGTGTAAAATAATAATATCTTATAGTCCAATCTACGTTGGCAAATTACATGGGATTAACAAGTAGGAATTTCAAATGCAGTACGAAATGCACCTTCCCATGCAAGCCCATAGTAAGAAATGGGGTTGGTGTTCAACACACGTTAGGAAAATGGTAGGCGACACCCAACACAAGAGAAAATTATTTGGTTGTAGTAATGGAAAAAGAACGTGGGCCAATAAGAAACAACATGCAAAGGATGGTGAAATGTTTAAAATAAATGTATCCAAAATGTATATTGCATTGGTGATTGGACCAATATTTTTGACCAATCATGTGATAACTAATGAGCGACTACCATGGATGTTGGACCCAAATCTAATAAATATCTGGTAATGCAGTTGACCTCTGTTGCATGCGCTATTCACAAAATGATGATCGACCCATGAGATGGGATCACCAAATGGAAAAGATTTGTCGCTAAAGTAATCTTTGGAGAAAAAGGTAAAAGTTAATAACATCCAAAAATAGATGAGATAGAAATTGGTTCCTAAGTCTACTATGGATACAAGTCCAAGTGATGATCAAGTCACTCAAGAATTGGTTGACTCTATCATTTCTACTTAAGTTCTCAAAGGAGAAACTGAAACTATGCTACCCAAGAAGACATCCAAAATAGTTCCAGATTGAAAGAGCAAAATTATTCAAATTTATATCTAGGACATAAAGAGATCACAAAATACAAGTGTCTATTGAGTTATCTTCTCTATCGAGTGAGGTTGAGTCACAGACTCTACCAAGCAAGGTTGGGAGTGATAAAGATGTTTATGGTTACCAAGTCATGAAGACTTCACTGAGTGTTCAATGCAATCATAGTGGATGACAGTCTATCAATATGATCTCAATTGATCTACCTTTTTACTAAGCATTTATGGAAAAATTTTAACAAAAAGCATGAAATCAAAGTTATTTCTTACCGTGAAATTTTAAATTCTATTGTGAAAGTGCGATCTTCAAAGCTTCCAAGCGATTTGAGAAAATTTCCAAAAAGAAGTTTTTGAATTCCCTCAAACCCTACTAAGTGAAGATGGCATCTAGTAGTAGTAAGGTTAAGTGAGGATCTAACATGTTGGTTCATGGAGTGGAATGGAAAGCACTTGATTTCAAGCTCACTCTTTCGATTGCCAAAACCCTAGATCCGAGTGGAGCTCAATCTCAAATCCCTCCAAAGGTACTTCTAGTTAATGATATTCAAACTCATTTAAAATTTGTTATTCAAGAAATTGGTGCATTGGAAATGGATGATTCCCTAGGTCAACTATGTGTAAATGGAGTTTTGAAACTTGAGCACCAACACCTAGAAACCAAAGGGTTAACTCATATCCCTCACATGTCTCGTGAATTTCAAGTTAAATGGATTAGGTTTATCCTCAATCAGGTGCATAATGGTTAGTTGTGGCTAGAACAACTAGTGTTGATCACAAAGAAGATGATTCATCAAATCACTAGCCTCTCAATGCTAGCCAAGGCCAAAATGACAAAAACCCTAGGTCAAGCAGAGTTGGAAAAGAAAACCCTAGCAAAATGGGATAGCAGAGGAATGAAAATTAGCAATGTTTTTGATATTGAATTGAAGTTTGGTATTCATGTCATTCCACATAAAATTTATAGCTCTAATAGGTTAAATAGTTTACCATGTGAAGTTGTGGACTTGGCATACAAGGTGGTAAAGAACAATTTTTCATTTGACCTTGCCAAGTTATTGCTGAGACAGTTCAACAAGAATATGGAAAGCATAAGAACTTCAAAGAATAACCCATATAAGTTTGGTTCCTTGTTGACTTGTCTATTCTTTTATGTTCAAAAATTCTTTCCTTCTAAAGGCACTATTGTGTGGAGAAAAAATGTGCTTGTGCTTTATCAAATAAATGAGTTTATTGCAGAAATGGGTGAAAATTATAATAGTATCACGGATAATTATTTTGATGTATTCAAGGAGAAAATGAACAATAGGTTCTGAATCCCTAAGAAACTAGTTGAGGATTATAAGGATGATGTATGTTTCATGGTGGATTGTGACAAAGTTTACATTCAGGCAGTTAAGCCTAGAATTGCATGGGTAAAACCTCTTTTTTATGAGGTTAATATTGATGAAATTAAAGATATCATTGAAGCCCTTGTTATTGAGCTAGTTGATCCTAAGGCTACATATTTTGGAACATATGATGAAGCAAAAGCTAGGATTGAACTTGAGATAAAACTTCCTTAGGTGGTAAATAAAGGGAAGAAGAGAATTGCAAAACTAAAATCTAGTTCAACCCTTTTGTTAACCAAGTGAAAAGGTGAAGATGAGGAAGCAAAGGAGGAGGTAGAATCTAAGGAAGAAGATCCATTAAAGAAGAAACGAAAGGTAATTATTACCAAGCTAGCCAAGCCATCCACTGCAGTTTTCACAAGATCTTCAAGGAAGAAATCTAACAAGGAAGGAGGAGACATTGAATTTAGAAAACCTCCACCCACCTTCCAAGATAGATTAAAAGATCTGAAAGTAGGATCAGGAATTAAAAATTTCAAATAATTAAAATATGAGATTGGGACAATAGAGGAGTAGAAGCAGATTGAAGATTTGGTGATGAATAAAATGGGTAAGTGGAAATACTCACTAGACTAGCTTGCTTCTCAAATTCTTAATGATTTGTTGGAAAAGATAAAGCCAAGATGGAATTTTTCCATGCAAACTGTCAAAGACATATATGGGCAAATTTTGAGGTAGCTATTATCGAGCATATCAAATGCTGAGGTAAAAGAGTCATTGAAGAAAAATGAAAAAAATTTGACTCTAAAGTTTAATACTTGTCTAGTTTTGATTAAGGACATTGAGCATGTTGTAAGGAATGAAACAAACACTTGGAACAATATTTATGTATTACATAAACCAAGTTCTTTTCTAGTCAATGTCAAAGATGCTAATGATGAAGAAGATAAGGAGAAAGATGAAGAAGAGAATGTTGAAGAGGATCAAGGAAAAGAGGCTATCAAGGAAGAAAAGCTAGATGATGAGGAGAATGATCTAGTTAAGATAGCTGCAATAGTCATTGCCTCACTTCCTCACTCTCCAAGCAAACTACTAACCGCATCAAGTGCAAAGAAAGCCCCATCAACTTTGATTGTGACCACTAGTGCCAATCCAATTATCTAATCACTCTTTGCTCCTACTCAACTAAGTACATCACTAACAAAAGTGACCTCCACTTAATCTACCAAGTTGTTGATTCCTCCATCTATTGAGTTGGTTACTTCAATTTTGAGCACACCAATTTTGGAATCCCCAGGTATTTCTATAAATATTCCTTCAGTAAGTATAATATCAATTTTCACAACTAGTCCTAGCATGTCTACCATTATTTCTATTTTGGGTACAAAAGAAATAAGTGTAAGGACAATTGAGCCCAAGGTTCAACCAAGCACAAAAATTTTGATTAAGGAAAAAGAGCTAAAGGAAGAAATTGATCTAGATGAGGAAATTGTTATCCCTAATTGGGACATTTTCCAAGCTTACCTCAGACCAAATGTAGTTATTTGGTGAACTCCTCCAAAAGAAGGCTAAACAGAAAAAACTAAGAGAGGAGAGAGATAAGGAATTTAAAATAATTGAAGATGCAAAGAACATTTTGGTAGAGGCCATAGGTATTGAGGTTGACTCTTCTTAGCCAATTTTGTATAAGCTAGTAGAGGTAGTACAAAAATTTAATGAAGATGCTAAGGGACAAGAAAAGTTAGTACAAAAAGAAGAGAAGAAATTTGATAATAAAGTGTTGGAGCACATTGCTTAGCAGATAGCCATTCATCAAGTAGAACCGTCTACAATTTTGAGCAATTTAGAAGCATCTTGTACAAATGTGTCATCACTTTTTGGAAAGCTTTGTGATGTCTCTGAATTTACAAAAGAAATAAAGGAAAAATTTTCAAAAATAGATGAAGATTTGAAAGCTAGTGCTCAACAGCTACAACTTGATCCTAGTTCAAGCTCTGCACATTTTCAAAGGATAAGACTTTTGTTAGATATGCAAGCAGAACTGCTTAGAGAAGAAGCAAGGATTAGACCCACATTGATAGATATAAAAAATATGATTCTTCCCATCATGGATGTATTGCATAAACATATTATACATTTAAAAACTCTCATCTATGACAATAACTTCTCCATTGTAGATCTTATGATAGAATTATCAGCATAAGTCCAAATTGCACTTCACACATGCAAGATCCTGCAAGACAATTGGGATAACACCTTGGCGATCATTCTCAAGGTACATTTAGATTTTCTAACTCATTTTGGTGTTACTATGTAAATAAATAGAATACATCTTTGGCATTAATGTTAAAAAGGGGGAGAAAAGATACATGTATCGAAAAGCCATATGTTATGGGGGAGATCATGCAATAAGTTGAAAAAATCAATAGAGTAACATATGTACACAGAGATATATTATATATAGAAAGAAGATGTATAGTTACTATATAAAGGAGCCTTACCATGTATAGACATATCCCTTACAAAATCAATTTTGAAAAATCTCAAAAATAGTATACTTTATTGAGCTAGTATAGCATGGTGATGAATAAAAGGTATTCAGGAAACTTTTTGAATTCAGTTTTGGCTAATAAGTGTTTTTGTCACTAATGCCAAAGGGGGATATTGTTGACATATCAATCAAGTTTTTTATTAGTGACACACACTTATTCAGATTATAAATAGCTACTGAGTTACAACTCACAGTGTTTTCCATGTATTTTAGTTGTCACCGAGTCTTACAGTTTCTATCGAGTCCTTTGGACAAATCTCAGTGGTTACCTAGCAGTCACAGTTACAGTAAAGATTAGCAATGTAAATTGTGCATCTTAGTGTATGTTGAGTTTACCAGTGCAATTCAAGCTATACAATGTTTACTAAATTTGTAGTGTATGTGATGTGAGTCTAGTGTTAACTGAGCTTCTTAGTGTTAACCAAGTGACTTAGTTTATACTAAGCTTAGTATTTACCAAGTCATGTCATGGTAAACAAGTGATTCAGTTTATATGACAAGTTTCATAGTATCTACCGAGTCACTAGTGTAGATTGAGTTCAGGACTTCTTGGAAGTGATCAGTATGGACTAAGATTCTATGTCTACCAAGTGCATGATGATGTCGAGCATTGACAGTGGATGTCAAATATCAGAACCTCACCGAGTCAATCTTCAAAACTTTGTAATATTTGTGGTAACTTGTATTGTGGCTGAATTTTTAATTTGTATAATTGGATTGATATATATATATGTGATGTATTGTATCATATCCAAAGTGTGTGTGAGAATGTGAAGATGTGAATGCAAATAAAATCATAAAAGTAGGAGTGAATTACAAAGGCTGCAATAGTATAAGGAGTAGTAAAGTCATATCTATCATAGCAAGGTGATTAGTACTTAAAGGAATCTCATTCAACAAACCAAGTTGTAGATCAAAGATCATCTACTGTTTCATCCTAATAGGTGGATCAATCAAATCCTTTCACAAGGTAGACCTAACAGTCTTTTGTAAATCTCTTTACTAAGTGCATACTTAATTGTATATCTGTAAATCCTTTCACAAGGTGGACCTAGCAATCTCATTACTCCTAATAGTGTAGATCATCAGAAGTGATCAATGTAAGCTTTAACAAGCTAACTTTATACTATAGTACTAAAGTTGTGGGTATCATACCCACCCTTGTTTTACTTTCTATTTGGAAGGTTTCTGGGTCACTAAATCTTTGTGTTAGAGTGTTATGAATACTTTCATATTTTCAATTTCTTATGCATGCAAGTAGATCAAAGTATATGTGATGGATTAAATGCTAATTGGATTGTTGTTGAAGTTTTAGAAGTTATTGATTCACTCCTCCCCTCTCAGTAACTTAGCTTAATCTTGAATATTTCCAACACCACCAGCTCATCAATATTATCTTCCTCCTAGCTCACAAGTTTCAAGAAAAAAAACTTGTCGGCTTAGATTTGGAAAATCTTCAATCTTTATCACAATGCAGCAACTCGACATTATCAACCTTTTGATGCTCGACACAAATTGCATTGCTTGTTATCAACTATGAAATCACTCTACTTCAACTAAAGTTTACTGGTGCTTGGCATCAACTACACTTTACTCAGTATCAATTTTTTTGCTTGGCATCCACTAGATTTTTCTTTTACTCGGCTCCAACTAATTTTCTACTCAGGTTGCACTAACTTTTCTTGGCACCTACTATCCACTTGGTTAAGCTTGGTAGACAAACTTTGTTTAACTTATTCTTCTAAACTTTCTAAGTGTAGCGAGCCATTTTGTAACCTTTAGTAGATTATCAATACATCATGTCATCACTATCTTAACTGATCCTTATACTTCATTTCATAATCATAACTCAACCTTTTCTCTAGATGCTTTTGTTACATCCTATTAATCAAATCCTCCTCATTAATCAACTAAGTGATAATACTTGAATCTTATAAGAAAATGTCTTACTAGAAAATAGTAGGTTTGACATCAGTAACAAAACAATGATTGAAACACATAATCTTCTTCAACAGTCTCCTTCTTAATAATCTCTTTTTCAATGATCTTTTCAATCGAATTTCAACACTTTTTCTATCATCCACATTACCTTCTCAATTAGCATTATTATATACTTCCAATTCAAAATATCCATTCTTCCTATATCATAAGCCATAATCCTTGAATCCTTTCTAGATATCTAAAGACTCTCTTTACAATAGTCATATGTGTTTCTTTAGAATTAGAACAAAATCTTGCCACAATACCAAATACATGTGCAATATTAGGTCTACTATGTACCACATGCTATAGCTTACCAATATTTGATATGTAAAAGGTCTCATTCACCTTGGTAGATTCATCTTGATTTCATAATTTTTATCCAATTATCATCAGTGTACCAATTGATCTTGAGTCATCAATCTCAAAAATTTTTAGGATCTCCTTAATATACTTTGACTGTGTAATGTATATCCCATCCTTAGTCTATTAAACCTGTAAGCCAATGAAGAATTTGATCTCACCTATCATTGAAATTTAAAACTCCTTCCTCATTTTATCATCAAATAATATAAACCTCAGCTCATTTCCTCCAAAATAATATGATCAATAAAGATTTCAACCAATAATACCTTATATTTTGATTCAATTTTCAAGTACAAGTTTTTATTTTCACTAGTTCTAATGAAACCAATCCTCATTAGATATGAGTGGGGTCTTTCATACCATGCTTGAGTTTCTTGTTTCAAATAAAACAATCCTTGTGTAGCTTTCCTACAATGTTCTTCTTGTCTTTGTCAAGAAATCCTTCTAGTTGTTCAATGTATACCTCTTCTTCTAGTATTCCATTCAGAAATCTAGATTTAACATCCATTTGATATAACTTGAATTCTTTTTAAGAAGCATATGCAAGTATAATTCTCACACCTTCTAGTCTAATAGTAGGGGAAAATGTCTCACCATAATTAATGTCTTCATCCTGAGAAATTCCTTTACATACTAGTATTGTTCCTTGTCACTTATCCATTTTCATAATTTATTCCAAAAAATCTATTTAGTACCAATAAATTTTTTTCCTTAGGTCTTGATATCAATTGCTAAGTGTTGTTCTTTTTAATCTAATCAATATCTTCCTTCATTGCTTGAATCTAATCTTCATTATCTAGTGCATCCATGACTTATCTATGCTCAAATTTAGAAATAAAGCATACATTCTTTCATAATTTACTTATTTTCATGACTCTTACATCTTTAATTCCAATTACCTACTTTACTAAATGGTTCCTTTTGAAATGCTTTTCTAATACTTGATCAGTTCTCTATTGTTCATCATTTTGTTTAATTAGTAGGGGTTCAACTAGTTCCTTGATTTTAGCTTGTTGTAGCTCAAGTAAGGTATTTAGAACTCCTTACTAAAAATATAAAAAATATCGATAGTCCTTAAATTCATTTTTTCTATCTTCTTCATTCTTATCTGCAAAATCATCAATCCTTGCAACTGTACTTTCCACAAATTTTTAAGTAGCCTTATTCAAACATTATAAGCTTTTCTTCTTGTGGAGTATCCTAGGAAAATTCTCTCATCTCCTTTAGATTCAAACTTTCCATTCCTAATAATTTTTATTATGTAACACCTACTTCCAAAGATTTTAAAGAAGCTAACATTAGGTGTATACACATACCAAAGTTCATAAGGAGTCTTGAGTTTACCTTTCTTTAGTTGTACTTGGTTGAGAGTGTAAACAATAGTACTAATGACTTCTCTCTAAACTTTTTTTACAACTCTTATCTCAATCAAAAGTGTTCTAACATAGTCAACTACAAATCTATTCCTTCTTTCAACTATACCATTTGTTATGGAGTTCTTAGTGTAGATAGTTATCTTTTGATTCCATTCTCATTACAAAAGATGATAAATTTATCAGAAATAAATTCACCTCCCCTATCATATCTTAAGCACTCTAGTTTCTTACCTATTTCCTTCTCAACTCTGTCCTTATACCATGTAAAATTTTGGAATACATAGGATTTATCCTTCAAAAACATTACAAACATTATCTTAGAATAGCATCAATAAACAAAATGAAATACCAATCACCATAATAGCTTTGCACTTTCATAGGACCACAAATATCAGTATGAACCAATTCTAGTATATCATTAACTGAATATGACTTTCTTGAAAAAAATTATTTTTTCATCTTACCAATCTAAAATTCCTTACACATGACTTTGTCAAGCTTTCTTAATCTCAGTAAATCTCTAACTCTTTTATTCTTAATAATCTTGATCAAGTTATCAAATTTCACATGTTAGAACCTTTTATGCCATAACCAAACATCTTCATTTCTTGCTTCACTTCTTGCAATAAGACATGTATTTTCAATAGAATTTAGATAGAATAAGTTACCTATAGATTGATCGCTAGTACCGATCAATTTTCTAGCAGCATCATAGATCTTCACCATTCAATCTTGAAAATTCAATCAGTGACCTGCATTGTTTAGTTGTGGTACATTTAACAAATTGTATTTTAGTCCTTGAACCAAATAAGAATTTTCACACTTAGTATTTTCATTCAGAGCAATAGATCCTTTTCCTTTGACAAAACATGGAGCATCATTACCAATTCTAACACATCTTTATCATATTCTTCTATGTTTTCAAATGTTTGCGCGATTACCAATCATATGATGTAAACAACCACTATCAATAATCCATGTATCATTTTCATCAACTTGAGAAATAATGATTTTTTCTTCTTCATTCCTTTCTTCCTTTGAATCATCCTTCATAGAAACATAGAAACCTAGACTGTTGGAAATAATCAAGACTAACAAGGTTACTGAGAGGGGAGGGGTGAATCAGTAACTCTAAAACTTTAAATTAATTCTGCATAATAACATATTCACCATCCATCTAATCTACTGTATGCTTGAAAAGATAAACATATATGAACACACTGATTTGGTGACCCAGAAACCTTCCAATTAGAAAGTAAAACTGGGGTGGGGATGATGCCCACAAAACTTCAATACTGCAGTATAAAGTTGGCCTGTTAAGGCTTACAATGATCACTTTTGATGATCTTCCTTGTTAGGAACAAGTAGGATTGCTAGATCCACCTTGTTAGAGGATTTACAAACATACAATGAAGTATGCACTCTGCTAGGAGATTTACAAAAGACTGTTAAGTCTACCCTGTTAAAGGATTTAAAAACTGATTCACCTGTTAGAATGAAGCAGTGGATCTAGTTACAACTACTTGTTGATAAGATCCTTTATGCTCTGATCACCTGATGTGATAGATATAACTTTTTTGCACCAATGTTGACCTTGTCGTATTCCTCTGTTCTGCTCCTGATTCGCTTTCTCTCTTCTCAAAAATATTGCAATACAAAATCCCATCCAATTTCCTATATATGTACAAATGATATAATACATCACATATATACCATTCCAATATTTACTTAACAAGGTCGGCCAAACACAAGTGAACAAAACATTACTGAGTCGGCCAGATGGTAGAAAACTCGGGTTCCTCAAACTGACTCGATGGCCTTTTGATACTCGACATCCACTACAATACACCGCATCATCATGCACTTGGTAAGAGTAGAGTCATGGTTCATACTGACCATTGTAAGTAGCTTGAAACTCGGTAACCATTGGTGACTCATTGAATATTGTGTCACTCGGTAAAAATTGAATCCATTGATAACCTTCTTCACTTGGTAAACACTGATTCCTTCATTTACCTTGTTTACTCAGTAAACACTAAGTTCTTCATTTACCTTGATCACTCGGTAAACACTAAGTTCTTCATTTACCTTGATCACTTGGTAAACACTAAGTTCTTCCTTTACCTTGATCACTTGGTAAACACTAAGTTTCTTCTTTTACCTTGATCACTCGGTAAACACTAAGTTCTTCATTTACCTTGATCACTCGGTAAACACTGCAAAGCTTGATGACCACTAACTGCTTGGAGAACACTGTTCTACTCGGTAACCACTATGAACTTAGCAAACACTACTGAACTACCCATATGCTCAGTTTCCAAAGGAATGCTCGGTATGAGCTCAGTAAGCATTCAGAATCAAATAAGTGTTGTAACTAATGAAAAATATATCACAATTCAGACATAGACAACTTCCTCACCTTCTTCTAGATCATTATATTCATCATCAGTTTGGCCTTTCTTAGCTAGGTAACATGATTTATTTCATTTGTCCTTATTGTCTTTGAACTTTCTATAATAGTTCTCTTGTTCTTCCTTCTTATCATTCCTATCATTGTTATGACACCTAGATAAAATATGATCAAGATTTTTGCAATTAAAATATTTAAAAGGTAATGTATCTTTATATTTTCATTTTCCTCTTGGCAACCTCTTTGCCAATAATGCTTCTAGTTATTCTTGTTCTTTCTTCTTAAACAGTATGTTGTTGTAACCACTTCCACCATGACAATGATAGACTCTTTTACTTTATTGTTTTGAATTACCAATGGTTAAATATGTCTTGAAAAAAGTTTCAATCTTTGCTATACTACTACCATAATTATTAAGCTCATATGTAGTCAATCTACCAATCAAAACTCCAAGAGTAACAACATTACTAGGCATAGATATCAATTCTTGAATAACAAAAAATCTAATAGAATATATAGGTAGGAGAGATCTAAGAACTTTTCTTACCACATATGCTTCACTTATGATCCCACCAACTCCTCTAATAGAACTAACTACTTCCTTGATTTTATTGTAGTATTGTACAATGTTCCCACCTTTTTGCATTTTTATGTGATCAATATTTCCTCTGAGACTTTGAACCTTCACTCCTAGTACATTCTAATCACCTCCATAAACAAGTGCAAGTCTATCCCACATATCCTTTGTTTTGGCATAGTTGTTGATCTAATCATATTTAGCATCAATCAGAGAAGAATCTATATCAATCATTAAGGTGTTGTATTCTATCTTTTCCTCCATCTACACAACTATCATAGGTCCTAGTAGTGGTGAAGTATAGTGATTATCTAGATAGTAAAATGTGTAATCTCCAATTCTTGATAGATACAACCACATCCTTCTTTTCTATGAGAAGTATTCCTTGTTCAACTTGGCTACCTCTCTTTTATACATCTTTGGATATTTAGCTCAATTCTTCTAAAAATTTCCTTCTAAGTGCCAAATGCTCTAATAGCAATTGTTGGATAAATGAGAGGGGGTGAATTAATTATCATAGGTCCTTGAAAGAAATTTGTACCCTTTCACACTTATTAGAAAATAACTTAGTTAATCATCCGACCAACCAACAACATAGTACAAATTTAAGCATATGAAACCATAAAATAGCATGCAACAAATCTAATCTAACACCCCACCAAGGGACCCAAAAGAAACTAACCTAGAGTTTCACCAAGTTTGCCAAACTTTTTTTTTTTTGAAAGATAATACATATAACAACAGTTATAAAATAGCAAAAGCAATAACATACACTCATACATAAGCAACACATAAACATATTGCATCTCTTAAGGATCCCATGATGTTGAATCCACATTTAAGTTTAATTAATACTAAATCTAATATATAATATATCCACATCAAAGAATAATTACAAGTACAAACTCATTTAAATAATATGCAATTATCTCAAATGCCACTTGGCAATAATCAGAATGCACAATCATCCACTGTACAAGTCATACGGTATGAAAGGTTGAAAGAATATACATCATAAAAATAGATTACATCATCTCATAAGATCAAAATATCAAAAACAATAAAGTACAACCATCAATCAAAGTACATAAGAATAGAATGAAAGAAGATATAGAATAGGGAACTCCAAACATGGCATCAAACTATTAGATCTCAATGGTAAAAGTAAAAAGGACTACCATCCAACCTCGTAAAACCTAAAAAGGTCCACTCCCACTACACTAAGGAGATAGTCTCAAGTCCCAAATAGGATATCAAACTCAAAAGTTAAAACAAACATCTAGGTCAAGAAAAACCTAAAAGCAATCTAACTCAAAGGTACCAAGATATAAATGATGAAACTAGAGGCAAACAAAGACACATAGGAAATCTACTATGTAAGTTTGTAAGTGTCATCGCATGAGCCAACTCTACGGTTACCTTACCATTATTTTAATACTCTAGACCCCCTAGTGTCCCTATGTGTTATATTTATCCTTTTGTATAGATAAGGCATACTAACAAAGCAAGGTCACAACCAAGAATCCTCTCTACTCCCATCCTAGCTTGTTGTAACACTCGAGGCATGGGAAAGGAAAAAAATGACTCTTATTAATTAATTTTACTCTCATTTAATTAAATATTGTCACTTATTAAAATAACCTGCAATGGGTTACCTATCAGCCTCTTTAGGCCTCGAGCTCCATTGCAAGCCACTTCCCAACATAACATACATATAACCTACCCTAGGCTCAACAAAAGTAGAAGGTCTCATACAACCATAAATACTCATCAGTCCTTAAGCAAGCAACTAGAAAGTACTAAAATATCACTGATCAAAATCATAGGTTTCATCAATACATTTTTCCTAACATGACTAATCCAAATCTCAAGTACACATAAACCAAATACATGACATCACACATCATCACCAAAACAATAACTCCCAACCTCTAGTAGACGTCCTAAAAATGGTCAACACTCTAAGTTAGTTTATTTTGGGTCCCTTGGCAGGGCATTACATCTAATCACACATTAACACTAGTATTTAATATGGAAACCCAATTTGGGTAAAATTCATCAGGAGAATTATCACCATTAAGAAATTTACTCTTGTGAAGTAAACTCAATTAAGAGCCAACCCTGTTAAAAGTTACAAACACATTTACTAAATATGACCCTAGTAGGGGATTTTCACCAAAAATTAGCTAGATTTGTCACTCCTTAATGAGCGGCCTTACTAAAAGACTTTGTACATTCATTGTAATGACACCTTCCAAAGGATTTACAAATACGATTGTTAAATCCACATGGTTAATGTTGAAAACTTACAATTGGAATAATTGTTGTTTTGTCATTAATGCCAAATCTACAAATAAGACATATTGAAATCTAATCTAAATGTCATATCTATTTGATTGATGAAGAGGATTTGATAAATTGCTCATAACAATAACACCTCGAGGAAAAGTGAAGTTATGAAAAGGATTCTACAATGGACATTTGATCAGATAGACTTTGATAAAGCAAAGTGATTATTTATGTCAAGAAAGAAATGCCAAGCAGAGCAATAGAGTAAAAGGCTAAGGAATGTTGAGTGTTGCTAGTGTAAACTGAGCTATAGTTAGTGCCAAGAAAATTTAGTGTTTATCAAGAATTAGTATTGAATGAGAAAGATAGTTGATGTCGAGCTAGAAAGCTTTACAATGACCAATGAATTTAGTGATGACTGAGTGTCAAACTTTAAAGATTGTAGAGTGACAATTTGAGAATGAATTAAAGGAAATCATGAGATCAAGCTAACATAATTGATTTCTTGGGAGATATAAACTATTTTTAACATAGGATTGATGAGTTTGATCATTAAATTCAAGGAGAGGACTAGGTAAAGACTTAATAGATAGATTCCAAAGAAGTTTCTAGAGGATTGTCAAGAAGATGGATAGATACAATGAATCATGATAAACCTGATTATAAACCCTAAGATCTATGGTGGTGATGGAAAATTGTAAAGAAATAATTTCATATTTAAAGAAGTATAGAGCTGAACAAATAGTGCAAGTGCACGAGAGAGAGTGAACATGTATGTAAGAGACACATACAGTTAGAGGTGGATCAAAATCACACAAGTGTGTGAGTGAATGCAAAGCTAAAAGAGAAAGCTTGGATATATGATGCTAATATTGATGAGTGAATTTGATTAAGTGTTGTTGAGAAGAGTGGACTAATTTCTTGAAGGGTTGCCAAGTGAATCAAGATCAGAGATGAAAATGGAAGGCTTATCAATAAGTTAGCACAAGGATCAAACATAGATCTGAACCTACAAAAGTGAGTTGTAATCACACAAATCAAAACCTTTTTTTTTTTCTAATCATTGTAAACAATTTTTATTCAAATCCTTTAAAAGAGGTTGACCTAGCAGTCATTTGAAGACTTAATAGTCTATATAAATCCTATAACCAAGTGACATTCTAAGTGGAATGATCAAAGTTCTCTAACAAGAAAACTTCTAACAGGGTGATTAAATCCTTTAACAAGGTCACATTGAACAGTGTGTTTTGTAATCTTTAATAGGGTTGGCTCCCAATGGAGCTCACTTCAAAAGAGCAAAAAATTGGTGACATGTTGCTAGTGGTTTTTCCCAAATTGGGCTTCCAAGTAAAATCCTAGTGTCAAAATATGTGTTGAATTCTTTATATGTTTTACATTGGATAATGTTTTCATTATGAAAAGCAAGTTATGTTTATGATAATATCTTTTCAAGTAGAGACTGAGAAAAAATAGGACAAGAAGAATAGTGAGTGTTTGTGTTTTATTGTTCAAGTGGTACTTGTACATTATAAATGTGTTACACTTTGAACTCTCTATCCAAGGTATTCTATAGCTTGGAATGCGTCTCCATGGAGTGCAAAATATGTGTTTTAAGCATATGAGGGGTTCTCAGCTAAGCCTTGGAGACACAAGCATTGCTAGTAAACCATGCAACATGAGGTTCTTAAGATAGATGCAAGAATGCAAGTGTCCACAAGAACTCTCAAAATGCAATGCAATTATGAACTAAGCAAGCATGCAATGCATAATGCAACTATATTAAACAAGAATGAGAGTGTTACAAGATCCAAGCTAGTTAACCTATGTGATTTAAGAAACTATAAAATTTACTAAGCTATCATACAAAATAAATCTAAACTAGTATGCCATGGATGAGAGAATGAGACAAGGAATGAGAAGTTCTCCACAAATCTCAAGGAAGACTTGTTTGAAAACCTGCAACATAACAATACTCAAGCAAATAGATCCTTTGAGAAGGGGAGAGTTCTTCCTTTTAAAGGTGTATTGGTAGTGGAGATAAAAATCAAGGGATGGATGGTCAAGGGTGAGAGTTGACTTTGGCATGATCCATGTGCAAGAGAAAGTCAACCAAAGGAGAGAAGTTGACTTTTCAAGTGAGACAAAAAGCCTTTCTTCCTAATTTGAAAATTAAAAAAGGACTTTATATGTGCACATCGAGTGAGTTAGAAGAATGGGATATTTAATTTAATCAAAAGGGGACATGTTATCTTAATCAAATAATGAACTTAAGACAATATAGTCAAACCATAGGTTATAATCAAATTAATTAATTTTTAGCAATTTGACCTATGAAGATGATTAATTAATTTAGCCAAAATGTTGAGAAGGGGGCTAATAGTCTAGATGACCATTTTTAGGTGATTAAATTTGCCCCTCTTTGACTAATGTGTGATTTATCTAGGAACAAATGATGTAAAAGAATATAGAAGCCAAGTAGGCAGTGATAGACAGAGAGATCTAATTCTGAAGAATGAAATGTAGAAAGAGATAGCAAGTCCTAAATGTATGGTTTTATAGCGATCATACTCAATAGTAGGATAGAGACAATATTTGAACTCAAGAAGAGTACTAATAGCAAGAAAAGTAGATAAATTAAGGGTATGTGAAAAGATCAAACATATGCTCCTAAGAAATAGATAGTTGTAGCAAGTGATGATAGAGTATTTTTGCCCCCTCGGGTTTGAAATTGAAATGAGGTTGAGGGGATGTACAAATGAGCTAGATATGAGAAAATTGAGATATAGAAAAGTCCATGGTAATAGACATGTGATTAGAACCAAAGAGTGACCATAACGAAATGGTACAACACCCCAATTTGACTAGAGTTGACCAAAAAGGTCAAATAAAGTAGAAATATAGTTTAGACATGAAAATGTGAAGTGGAGTAGATATGAAGTGTATAGATGGTGAATATATGGAGAAATGAAGATGCCCCAACAGAGATTTGAATATTAGACCTCAAAAGTTCAGCTAACTACACAAAAGAAGGTAGAATTTTGAAATGTGATTTTGACTATCAAGATGAACTTGGATTTTGATTTCAATCCCAAAAATGGATCTAGGACATTGAAATGAGATAAGAGGCTCAAGAGGGTAGATAAATGTGATGATAAGATTAACATTTTTGATGACATGGTACCAAAGAGGCAAAGCGAAAGATCAAGAGGATGAAAAGGCATGAAGTGAAGGAAGAATGAAAGCAAATAGCTTATAAGGGGACATTTGAAAGATGAACCTAAACTATCAACCCATAATGAAAAATACAACTAGGTGAGAGTTGACTTTGGCATGATCCATGTACAAGAGCAAGTCAACTAATGGAAAGAAGTTGACTTTACAAGTGAGACAAAATGCCTTTCCTTTTAATTTGAAAATATAAAAAGGAATTTATGTGTGCACATCAAGTGGGTTAGAAGAATGGGGTCTTTTATTTAATCAAATGGCGACATGTTCTTTTAATCAAATAATGAACTTAAGATAATATAATCAAACAATAGGTTATAATCAAATTAATTGATTTTTAGCAATTTGGCCCAGGAAGATGATTAATTAATTTAGCCAAAATGCTAAGAAGGAGGCCAATAGTTTAGATAACCATTTTTATGTGATTATAGTAGTTAAGAACCTTGAGTAACTAATTTTACCCACACCACCAACACCCCCCCCCCCCCCCCCTCCTCGATTATTCTAAACATTTCTAACAATTGGTATTAGAGCACAATGCTTAGAGAGAAAATTTTAAAGGTACTTAAAGCCAAAGATCATGACTCATAAGAGAGATATACCCAAGTTGAACAAGTGATGTTGCTATGAACCTTGTGGAAAATGAGTATGTAAATGTGACTACTACTCCACTGACAGCTGATCAACTGTAGCAGAAGCAATAACACAATCAAGTAATGTTATTGATTGCCTTAGCCCTAAGCTATGATGAGTTTGATGACTTAAAAAATTGTGATAGTGAAAAAAAAGTGTGGGACAAATTGAAGACCATATATGGAGGTGATGGCAATGTCTTGAGAGACAAATTAGAAAGCCTAAGAGGAAAATTTGATGACATGAGAATGATGGAAGGTGAGAACATAGTCCAATATTGCACAAAAGTTAAAGAAATTGTTAATGCTATTTGTGGTGCAAATGGAGAAATCAAGGATGAAATAGTAATAAGTGAGGTATTAAGGACTCTACTCCATATATATGCCATTAGAGTCTCTCCAATCCAAGAAGTGAGATGCATACCATGTAACACTTTGACTTTAGAAGGTGTAATTTTTAGACTTACTTCTTTTGAGATGTCTAACTTTGATAACTATAAACCTGCTACTATTGAATTTGCATTCAAGTCACAATTAGTTCTTAGCAAAAGAAAAGGTAAACATGTGAAAAGTGATAGTGATAGTTCTGATGATGAGATTGATGAACTTGAAGCCCTTATTGCAAAAAGATTTGGAAGAGGAAGAGGTAAATACAATGGTAAATTGCCTATTATTTGTTTTTCATGCAACAAGGTTGTTCATATTACTACTAGGTATCCTGATAGAGAGGATAAGGATGAAAGGAAGGAAATAATAGATGACAAAGACTACAAGAGAAGCAAGGATGATAGTGGTAAGAAATATTGTTATATTGTTGACAAAGGATGACAAAGATAAGAAGATTTTGAAATCTTGTTATATAACATCTACTTCCAAAGATTTTGACAAAGGATGAAAAATATCTTTCAATATATAACATCTATTTCCAAATATTTTAAAATCTCATTATATTGTTATATTCTTGGGTTATTCAACCAAAAGAAAATCTTACAAGTGTTTAAATTCTAACACTAACAAAGTTGTAGAAAGTACAAATGTGAAAGTTGATGAGTTTTCTGAAAGAAGTGACACTACATGTAAAGAAGAACCTAGAGACTATAGTACATTCATCTACGTGGATGATGATGCTCCCAACACTCAAATTGAACAAGCAAATCAAGATGAAATTTTCCAATGGAGAGGAAATGATGAAATGAAAATAAAAATTATTGAGCAACAAATAGTGGGTACTGAGAAACAAACTATAGATACCGAGTCATAGATAAGGAATGTTGAACATCAAATATAAAATGTTGAGCAAGAAGAACATGAACCTGAACCTGAACAAGGAAGAGTAAATGAGCTTGAGATTATTTTCTAGATGAACTTGTAGAAGAACTAAGAAGGAAACTACATGTGCTAGAAAAATATGTGAGAAGTCATCACAAACTTGAAAAAATCATTGGAGATGTTAAATCAAGTTTTATGACAAGGAATAAACTCAAAGATGATACATACTTACTTTGTGAATTTGAGCCCAAAATAGTAAAGGATACTTTATAAAATGAAGATTGGATCCACGCAATGAATGGGGAAATTGACCAGATTGAGAAGAACAATAATTGGACTTTGGTGCCAAGACCTAAAGACAAAAATGTCATTGGGACAAAGTGGGTTCTTAGGAACAAACTCAATGAAAATGGAGAGGTAACAAGAAACAAAACAAGACTGGTATGTAAGGGTTACATTCAAGAAGAGAGAGTTGATTATGGAGAAACTTTTTCTCCTATGGAAAGACTTGAAGGAGTTAGAACTCTGCTTGCATATTCAATCTACAAGAAATTTGAGGTATATCATATGGATGTCAAATTTGCATTTGTAAATGGTATACTTTAGGAAGAAGTGCAAATTGAATAGCCTGAAGCATTTGTAGATCCAGACAAGAAGAACATGGTATGTAAATTGAACAAAGCCCTTTATGGATTGAAATAAGCCCCAAGAGCATGGTATGAAAGACTATATAACTATTTGGTGAATATTGGTTTTGAAATGACAACTGATAAGAATAATCTATATTTGAAGAATGGTAAGAATAATGAAGTATTGTTATTTGAAATTTTTTTTGATGATATTATATTTAGAGGAAAAGAAGCATTATGCAAATCATTTATCGATGAAATGAAGAAGGAATTTTTAATGTCTATGTTTAGAAATTCAATTCTTTGTTGGATTACAAGTTTGTCAAATGAAATTTGGTATTTTATTACTCAATCCAACACATTAAGGAGATATTAAAGACCTTTGGTATGGAAGATTCAAGGCAAGTGAGTACACCTATGTCCACAGGACATAAGCTATCTAAAAGTGAACCAAACTTTATATAGATCCATGATTGGAAAATTATAGTATGTTATTCATTGTAGACCAGATATTTCTTTGGAAGTTGGGATATTTTCTAAATTTTCATCAAATCCTAAGGAGAATCACATGATGGATGTGAAAAAGATATTGAGATATCAAAAAGGTACAGAAGACTATGTATTCTATTACAAAAGAAGTGATAGATTTGAACTGAAGGTATTCACTGACTTGGATTGGGTAGGAAATATTGATGATAGGAAAAGCATTAGTGGAGGTGCATTATTTATAGGAAAGAGATTGGTGTCATGGACAAGCCAAAAGATGAATTATATTTCCCAATCAATGGATGAAGCCAAGTATATGGCAACTGCAGTGAACCATTCAAACATAATGTGGATCAAACAATTACTAAAAGGAATGAAAGAAGAGATTACAAATCCAATGGTTATCTATTATGATAAGTGCTATCAAAATTTCAAAGAATCAGTGATGCACACTAAGACAAAACACATTTCTATCAAGTACCACTACTTGAGGGAACTAGTTCAAGACAAAGAAGTGAAGCTAGAATATGTGAATACCAAGGAACATATTGTTGACATATTCACAAAACTCTTACCCAAAGATTCCAATGAATATCTTAGAGGTAAACTGGGGTGATTCCCCTAAACAAAGCTACTTAAGAAGACAAGGTGTATTGCATCACATGTGCTAATTAGACTATCCTAGACAGTTATACAATATAGCTCTAGTTTGGTACATGCTTAAGGTAGATAATTCAATACAACATAATAGATCATTCATAGACAAATGATAGGAATCAACCAAGCATGAAAAATCTACAGAATTTAGATGTATGAAGAGATTGAAGCCAATAGAGTTAAATGTCTTTGGCATTTTTGTCAAAGAGGGAGAGATAGACAAAGGGAGAGATAGATAGAGGGAGAGAGTGAAAGAATATACAAAGAGAGAGAATCTATAGAAGGAGATCTATTATTTTAAAGGGAGAAATTCAAAAAAGAGAATAAGAGTGAAATCTTTTAGATTATATGGTAACAAGTGGTATTGCTTTGCATTGAGATATTGAGATGTTTCCATCAATGCCAAAGAGGGAGGTTATTGGAAACTTACAATTGGAACAATTGTTATTTTTTTATTGATGTCAAATCTACAAATAAGACATATTGCTACATAATATAAATGTCATATCTATTCAAGATTGATGAAGGGGATTTGAGAAATTTCTCATAACAATAGAACCTAGAGGAAAGGTTGAGTTATGAAATGTAAGCTACAATGGACATTTGATTAGATAGACTTTGATTTAGCAAAGTGATTGTTTATGTCATGAAAGAAATGCCAAGCCAAGAATAGAGTAAAAGGCTAAGGAATGACGAGTGATGCTAGTGTCAACCAATCTATAGTCAGTGTAGAGAAAATTGAATTTTGACCAAGTGTTAGTATCAATTGAGAAAGATAACTAATAATAAGCCATAAATCTTTACAATGACCAAGTAACTCAATGATGGTTGAGTGTCAGACTTCAGCAATTGTTGAGTGACAACATGAGAATGAATTCAAGGAAATCATGAGATCAAGCCGAAACAATTAATTTCTTGGGAGATGTAAACCTTGTTGAAGATAAGATTGATGAGTTGGATCATTAAATTCAAGGAGAGGATTAATTAAAGACCTAATAGATATATTCTAGAGAAGTTTCTAGAGGATGATCAATGAGACAGAAAGATACAATGGATCATGATGAACCTAGACATAAACCCTGAGATCAATGGTGGTGATGGAAAATGATAAAGCAATAATTTCCTATTTAAAGAGCTAAATAGCCAAACAAACAATGTGAGCATGTGTGAGAGAGTGCAAGTGTATGCAAGAGACACATACAAATAGAGGTTGATCAAAAACACACAAGTGTGTGAGTTAATGTGAAGCTAAAAGAGAAAGCTTGTAGAGATGATGTTGATATTGATGAGTGAATATGAGAAGAAGGATTCAGTGTTGTTGAGAAGAGTGAGTTGGTTGCTTGAAGGGTTGCCAAGTGAATCAAGATCAGAGATGAAAATGGAAGGCTTATCGGTAAGTTAGCACAAGGACTGAACATAGATCTAAAACTACAAAATTGAGTTGTAATCACATAGATAAAAATCTATTTTTTTGTTTCTAATATTGTAAATATATTGTATTGAAATCCTTTTAATAGAGGTTGACCTAACAATCATTTAAAGACTTAACAGTCTATGTAAATCCTGTAACTAGGTGAAATTCTAAGTGGAATGATCAAAGTCCTCTAACAAGGTCACTCCTAACAAGATGATTAAATCCTTTAACAAGGTCACATTTAACAATGTGTTTTGTAACTTTTAATAGGGTAGGCTCCTAATAGAGCTCACTTCAAAAGAGTAAAAAATTGGTGACAAGTTGTTGGTGGTTTTTTCCAAATTGGGTTTCCACTTAAAATCCTAGTGCCAAAATTTGTGTTGAATGCTTTATATGTTTTACATATGATAATATTTTCATTATGCAAAGAAAGTTATAGTTAAGACAATATTTTTTATAGTAGAGATTGAGAAACAACAAGACAAATAGAATAGTAAGTGTTTATGTTTTATTGTTCAACAAGTTAAGAGATTCTCTACTAAAATGGTTAGAAAGTAAATGATATAATTTGTAGAAATAAAAACTATATTTTCCTATTCAAATATACATTCTTCTCTATCATGTTCTTCACACTCTATTTTACTTGGTTGATCAACCCACACTTCATATCAACTCTTTCCTTCACTTGATTCACAATTTTATCTACTCAGTATTCCCTTTTGTTCTCGTTTGACTATCAACCATCAACAACTTTAACATTCTTGCTCATCCTTTATATATGCACTTTTTTTCACTTAATCTCATTCATTAGGGTTTCCCTAAATTCCTATCGTCTATTTGATCACATCTCATCTTCAATTTGTCTTGTATACAAAAAAATGTTTTATGTGTTGTGTTATTTGTAATTCACCTTAGAACTTGAAATTTTCTTGGATCAAGAACATTTCCTTAAATATCTTCCATCTAATCTTACACAACCAATTTCAATTATAGATTTCATTAACAAACTTCTTTCCTTCCTCAAAATATTCTAGATTAATCCAAATTTGCAATTGATTTCATCCTAAAATTAATTCAATAAAAACTATTCTCATTTGTTGACCTGTGTTCTTCCTTTACCAAATAACCTCATCCACTCAGTTAACATTGCACACTCAATTGGCACTATCTTGCTCGATTGAAATTATAAGTTAGAAATTCAAATTTTTGAATTTTAATGGTTACTAGGATTCTGAAGGGATAGTTATTTTAGGCCCTCAAACACATTGTTAATACCCTAAAATCAATTTGGATTGTTTGGAAAATTTGATGAACATAATTTTTCAAGAAAAATGGGAAACGTTTATTGGTGAACACCATTATGTGACTAGGAAAGAGCACTAATTCATGGATAAGGAGAAAAAGTAGAGAATCTAGCCATTTGAGGTCATATTTTTATGTTTGAAAGACTTATTATATGTTGATTAGATTGTGGAATGACTTTTCTTGGTCAGGATTGTGACTAGGAGGCTTAAATTGAACATGCCTTGGTTTTGAGGGTTTCATAGAAGTGATTTGGAGCTTTTATATGTAGAAGGCTCATAGAACCAAAATGATTGAAGAATCCTATAATTAGAGACAATTTAACACTCTGTCCAAAGTTGAAAGGTTTGGGGAGGAGAATCCATAGGGGTTACTTTGTAATTGCACCTTATTTTGGGCTTAAAAACCAATACACTAGCCTAGTTGAGGATTTTTGTCCAAACAATAAGGGGAGATCTTTTAGTATGTCATAGAGAAGCTAAATGGGTATTCAAATCTATAATTTATTTTGAGATTCCTTTGGAAGAAAGTTAAGAAAAAAAAAATTACAAATCTATAATTTATTTTGAGATTCCTTTGGAAGAAAGTTAAGAAAAAAAACAATTACACTTGTTGGAGGCATAATTAGGGCTATTAGGCCTAACAAGTAGAGTTATTTAGTTTTGCCTTGGGAAAAGGCACTTGAGACTTTTTGGATTGACTATTTGGGTTGATTTGGTGGATTCAAGACATTGAATTCATAATAGGCCATTAGAAAGATTAGAAACTTGATTTGGGTTACTTAAACCTTGAGTTTGTATTGGGAATCTGGTGGGAAAGTACACAATTTTGTCATTAAAACTTGGGAAGCCCCATATTGCTCTACATCAAGTGGTATAAGAGAATAGTAGAAAACTTTGGGAGATGGAAAGGGTGTACTTTTTAGAAGTTGGGAAGTTGATCAAATACATTAAAGAAAAGGATTACAAAGAGAAGTTTGAAGATAAGTGATATGTCAAGAGTACTGGATCCTAAGGTGGAGTTTGACCATTGATATTGCTCTTGAATGTGAAGGATTTTTGGTACAATCATAGTCTGAGAATGTGATTGGGTGTCTATCTTTGCTTTGTTTTGATAATACTTTAGTATTCTCTACTTAATGGGGCCAACTACGTGAAGGCAAAAACTGAACTGCTCCCCCCTTCCCCCCTCCCCCACAATAGAACTCTAAATTCCCCATTAACATCTAATATTAATTTCTATATATTTAGAGGTAAAAATAAGTTGGGATAGAACATGGGTATCACCTAGACCACCTAAAATACCCTGATCAAGGCAAAAAGTCTCATGATTACACAAAAAAGGTCATAAAAACAACACACCCATATTTTTGTTAACAACATAAAAGAGTATTAAAAATAAATCATTATTAGAATTTTTTAATAATTAAAGATTTCATTAATACTTACTATAGGACTAGAAAATAGGTGTAAAAGAATACTGTGAGAAACCACAAACTCAAATACCATATGCTAATCTATTCTAGTCTACCATGAAAATCATTGAAAATAAGGAGATTGAAAACAACAAAACCCCCTCTTCAAGTGTAATTCACATGTCCTTCTTTCTTCTCCATTGTTGATGTAGCTCCAATTTCCTATAGTTCACACACAATTGAAATCAAAAGACTAATGAAAAGGTGATGTGATGAATGCTATTGAGAATACTAGAAGTGTGGTTTGGGTGTAGTGGGTTCTTCCAGAGAAGATGAGTGCAAGATGGCTCAATTTATAACCAAAATAAAAGAGTTTAGACATGAATGAGGAGATGGAAATTTGTCAATTTGAGTGTGAAACTTGGCACAATATTCCTTGGAATGTTTATAAGAAATATGAAGCAATATGTCACATATAGGATTCTATTACACATACAAGTCAACATGACTAAATGTAAAAGAGAATTTATGACAAGTTTGTGACACATCAAAGCCACTTGTAGACAGAGAATCTATGATGAATGTGGCTTATTATAGTCATGCATAAGGAATAATATATGACACATATTAGGCAAGTGTAGAAGGAGGATCTATGATGCATTATGGACATGTGTCAAGACTGGATGGAATATTTGAATTAAAAATTCATAATTCCACACAAATAGAAATTAATAAATTAGAAATTAGAAATGGGAAAATAGAACTTAGGAAATTGAATTCTTATAGTTTGGAAAGATGAACCAAGTAATCAATAAATATTAATTAATTAAGAATATTGGCTAATAAGAATAATTAGTAAAGTGAAATGAAAAATGATTGAAATGACATAGGAATAGATTATGGGTTATCTAATCCTATAGAATAAATTAGTAAATGATTGGCCAATTTGATGAAATAAATGCAGGCTTAACCTTTTGATGAAATGTGATGATTATGCAAATTGACTAGGATGATGGTGGGATGATCAAAGCCATGATCAAATTGATTGGGTGATTAGGATTGATGACATGCCAAGGACATATGACATGGATTAAGGACATGTGACATTTAATAGAATTTGTAAATGCCATAGGATCAAAGTTGATTGACAATATTGATCATAATAACATCAAAAAACATTGTTAATGATATTCAATTGATTGGGTAATGCTATGATCTGACATTGAGGGACTCAAAAATGTCAATGATCAAATGATAAAAATGACAAATCAACTTAGCACCAAGGGACACGGCAGTGAAAAGGTTAGATTTGATAGGTTTGATATATTGACAAGGCACTGAGGGACACAATAATACATAGGGTTGAATAATTGATGATTAATTAGTGATGTTTGACATGTTTCAGACCATTTAGGGTTGATTTAGAATGGTTTCAAGTTGACTTGGGATAGTTTTGGGTTGATTAGAAAGGATTCTAATGATATTGAAATGGTTTAGGGTTAATCGATTGATTTTCTAGTGATATAGAAATGATTTAGAGTTAGTTTTGCAAAGTTCAGATAAAACTAGAACCGATTATGAAATGATCTGTAGTTGATTTGAAAGGGGAGTGTGAATGATGAAGGATATTGTCGAAGTATGCTCAAATGATAATCAAGTTGGCCAAAAGATTGAAATTAGGAAAATGAGAAAATGGGACATGTTAGTATGAAAATGTGATTAAACAGCAGACAAAAACCATCTTTGAGCATTTACACTAACTAGGTCGGTGAATTTTGAAAAAATAACATCATAATCCTCATCATCAAATCTCTCCTCAAGGACTAGTGTAGGTTCCTTTCCTTTCCCTCACCATCTGGCTATGAAAATAATATTAAATCAACATTATCAAACTTACTCCAATACACTATAGAACAAAATGTAATAAAATAAAATTGTACTTCTATCTAATTTGAACAATTACAATGAGTTTTGCCTACCACAAAGAAGAGTCTGGAGTATCAATATGCCCATCTATTTCATTTGATTGCTCCATGTCTATTTGATTTATTCTGTGTTGAAGCCTCTTTGTATCCTTATGTAATCTAAATTAAGGATTTAAATTTATAAATGAAGCAAAAAAAAAAAGATGTATGTAAAATAGAAGTTCATCAAAGATCATCAAGGTTCTGCAGTTCAATTATATGATAATATAATCTCAATAACATTAGGTTGGCCATTCAAATAGTTCATAACAATATTGAAATGTATGAGCTGAAGCATAAATAGAATAGATCATAATAAAGTTCAACCCAATTACTTTAGGTCTGGAAATAGTTCATAATTGGAATAGTTAAAAGTTGGCAATCATATTTTAGTTCATACATTGACATTTTCTTATGAACTATTATTTCATATTTGGAATAGTTAAAGGATGCCAATCATAATTATAATAATTCAATTATTATGAACTATTCTAATTATACAAGTTCAAACCATTGTTATGAACTAATGAAATTTTGTCCTAATGTATAATTTAGATTATTATGAACCATTCTCTAGTTCAATGTATGAACTAAAGTATGATTTCAATCTTCCACCATTTGATAGGAAACAAATCCAATATAACTTCTTAATGTCCACCCTTTATGTTCAAACTTGTAAATAAATGAAATTGGTGATGGTAGCTATCAAGAATGATCAAATTTTGATGGTTGGAGAGGAAGACTTCCATCACTAACCACTATGTTTTTCTTGATGTCCATACCCTATTCCCAAACTCCCATTTTAGCACTAGTAAGAAGCGTGCTAAAAAAGTTGTGAAATGTTTTATGATAGCCACCATCATCAATTCCATTTGTTTACAAGTTTGAACAACCTATACCACTTACTGTGTATCCCACAATCATGGGTTTCCATGAGATGACATCTATTTAAAACATCTTGTGAAAGAATAACCCATCACCAATGATCACCAAATGAGTCATTAATATCCAATATTGTGTCATGATTTTAGAGCAATCATTAAGAAGTTATGTTACATTGTTTCCTATCAAATGGTGGAAGTGTCCCTCTCCAGCACAATTTGTAGCACTAGTCTTTACAAGATGACTTCCTAACAACACTAAGTTGCAGCACAAATTCAACCCCCTATTCCATCTGTACAACACATCCATTCCATGGTAGGTAGGGTATTTCTTTGGGATATGCAATAAATGGATATATAAAATATATGTTGCTCAAACTTTTAAACAAATACAACTTTGCATAGTATATAATGGTGGAAGTCTTCCTCTCTAACTAAAAAAATCCTATCAAATCTGGAACTATGCATCTAGAAATGCATAGTTCCATTTTTTGACAAGTTTTGAAAACCTATATTTAATATACCCATTTACTATACATCCCACAATCATGGGTTTCCTTAAGATGACATATCTTTAAAGCATTATATGAAATAATAATGTACCTTTTCTATTCTTTTGTATTGTGCATATGTATCTTCTTGTGCATTTATAACTATATAAATTATTTGAAAATAATAGTCTTTTTATTATACTTCAATGGATGTTCATGACCTACTCTAAGATAAATCTTAAATCTTAAATCTCTATAAAATATTTCAAACAATACAAAGTAGATCTAGATACAATTAAATCTTAAATATCTCTAAAATATTTCAACTTCAAACCACAATATCTTCAAACTATATTTATAAAAAGAACAATTTCAAAGTTTGAAAAGAGTAGTGATTGGAAAAATGGGATTGTAGTCAGATACCCATAAAGTTGTTGCTTCATAAAATATTGATTGTAATGCTAATCTGGCATCAAGAATGGAGTGTATGACATAAAATATTTGTACCCATACTTAGACCCATTGATTTGGAAAAGGGGTCAAAAAAGACTATATATCAATGATCTAGATAGTTGGCTACATATAAACTTTATCCCTATTAAGAGAAACTTGAAGAAGAAAGTTTCATCTACTTGAATATAATAGTCTCTACACTTAAATACATACACTCAACTCAAGGATTAATTAAAACAAGTTAAGGTATCAATCTTTTGGTGCTACTCTCTTCCTTTGTTGTCTGTATTTCTCTTCATATTTAGAAGAGATTACTTTTATCATAGCTTGAAGAGAGTACAAGTAGAAGGCATGGAAAAGTTTTGTTGATTTTTGTTTAGGTATATACCAAATGGTTGGACTTAAACATTAGCCATTGATATATAAGATGACTTCTATTGTGAGTAAGGATTAATTGTTGATCATATATCTTAGGAAAAATCAAGTTATCCATAGTACTGACATTGGTGAGAGGAAAAGTGATAATGTCATTCTACTCCTTGTGTATAATATTACAGATTATAATCACATGTAACTCCAATTAAAGATCCTTCTTGCCAATAAAATTTAATAATATGTCTCACCACAATGTACAAAGTAAAATGTTTCATAAAGTAAATTGTTTCACTAGCTAAGTAGGCAAGAAGTAAAATGTTTCACAAAGTAAATATATTTATCTTTTAATGTTACTTCTAGATTAGAGAATGTCTTTTTTTCTTTACTAGCATTTTTTATCACTTTATATGATTTACCATAAGAATGTAAAAAGCTATCTTAGTTTTTAATTAACATTTCATCTATCATTTTGATAATAGCTCACAATTAGTATGATTTGAAACTTGGATTAAAATATCAAAACACAATCTAATCTAGAAATGACAATAAATTTATTTATATTTTGAATTAAGAAATAGCATATCATTAACCTTAGAATAACTATGTTATAGACACAAATCTATAATCAAACAAACATATATGTCAATGACATTATTATATTTCTAGAAACATAAGTAGCACCAAATAAGTTGTTTGATGTGTTTATGATCATCATTTTGTTTGATGCATTTTCATTTGGACCCAATAAGATCATGTGGACCAAGAGTCAATGCTAGTCAAAGGCCCTAAGGAAGGTCCCAAGGCCACTCTTCAATAAATTCCATCAATATTTGGAACTAATCCTCTACAATAATCATCATTTAGCACTTTGACTATATAGGTCTTAATGATTAAATTAGTCTTAACATTTGGAACTACTCCTCTACTATAATCACCATTTAGTAGTTATGAGATGATTAAATGAGAGGAAATAACTAAGGCCTAGATTGACACAATTTTCATATGATCATATGAAATGGGCACATGAGTACAAAGAAATTAGAAAGACATTGTGTACATATGAAGGTATGAAATGGATGATTTTGGAGCAATCAGTATAGACACCTAACATTCAATATGTACATATCATCATTTGAGATCAAATGGGTGTGTAGGATTATATAACCGACAAATAATAAAGGAGGGAATTGAACGTACCAGGGAGGTCCCAAGGCTCACACTTGTTGAGGTCCACCTCGACAATGGCCCTTCCTATGGAATTGTTGTCTAAAACATTTCCCATGAGATAATGTGTTATGATCTCTTCCTTAGTGGGATGGAACTTGGACCTAGGAGGTAGTTGTGCATCATAGTTATTATGACTACAACCAAAGTTAAGAGCCTCCATTATTGACTTATCTTCCCAACCTTCCCACAACCTTTTGCAAAATTTGATATGTGGGTTGTGGGGAGATGCATGTCATGTTGACTTCTTATATGGGTGTTAGGAGAGGTAGAAAAGTGGGATAGGATGAGATGTGTGGAGAGGAATAGATCAATGATGAACATGAATGAGACCTATTGCAAATTTGAAATGGATTCCCTTAGCTTGGCATGTGCATGTGTAAGAAAAGCATCACTATAAATAGGCTTTCTTGGTGTTAGAAGAGTATGTACATATATCATTATCATTAAAGTAGGGGGAGGGGAGATTTTGGTTTAGTGGAGGTGGGGGGTTATTAAAAGATCCTTCTATGACGTATCTCAAAAGTCCAAGAAAGATAATTCATGTGCACGTGAATATGTGTGTTGTAAAAAATGGTAGAAATTAAGTGAATACGAAATTAGGTTATATGGGAATAGAAAAGAGTTTGTGGGGTTCTAGTTAAGATTGATAAAGGATTATTTGGATTGTCTAATGCATGATCATATGATGGGCATGAACAAACCTAGGCCTAGTTAGTATTTATTGTCAGTCAAGAAACTATACTATTCAATGCCTAATCATTCATGACTATTTTTATTCTCACCCACCTTGGAATAATGCTATCTATTTCTCATCAAATTCACCTAGCTTATTAAACCAAAACCCCACAAACCAAAATTTAAAAAAAACCATAACCAGGTTCTATAGATATACTAAATGAGTATATGAATGCTATGGGAATGGGTATGTTGTACAGTTAGGGCTAGGGTTTGTTTTTGTGATGCAACTTATTACTGATAGGAAGTCATCCCAAAAATATTGGTGCCACAAATTGTTTTTCTCAAATGAGGCAAGGTTACAATGTTCTTAGGGTGTACTTAATGGTATTTTTGCACAAATTTTTAGCAATTTTAAGCAATTTCATTTTAAAATAAAATTAGGTTTCAAGCTACGCAATTTCATTTTCAAATCACATAAATCAGGTTCAAATAATTTCATTTTCAAATCACATAAATCAAGTTTCAAGAAATTTCATTTTAAATCACATAAAATTGAAGCAGTACATGTCCTCACCTACGTAGTGTTGATGATATGTGCACTTTCAATGTTGAGTGACTCACATGGAAATTTGGCAGTCAAACCTCATGCTAGCTCAATCGTGCCTTTTATGCATGGTCAATGAAAATGATTTATTTGGATTGCCTAAAGCATGATCATATGATGGGCATGAACAAACCTAGGCCTAGTTAGTATTTATTGTCATAGTCAAGAAACTATACTATTCAATGCCTAATCATTCATGACTATTTTTATTCTTACCCACCTTGGAATAATGCTATCTATTTCTCATCAAATTCACCTAGCTTATTAAACCAAAACCCCACAAACCAAAATTTAAAAAAAAACCATAACCAAGGTCTATAGATATACTAAATGAGTATATGAATGCCATGGGAATGGGCATGTTGTACAGTTAGGGCTAGGGTTTGTGTTTGTGATGCAACTTATTATTGATAGGAAGTCATCCCAAAAATATTGGTGCCACAAATTGTTTTTCTCAAATGAGGGCAAGGTTACAATGTTCTTAGGGTGTACTTAATGGTATTTTTGCACAGATTTTTAGCAATTTTAAGCAATTTCATTTTCAAATAAAATTAGGTTTCAAGCTACGCAATTTCATTTTCAAATCACATAAATCAGGTTCAAATAATTTCATTTTCAAATCACATAAATCAAGTTTCAAGAAATTTCATTTTAAATCACATAAAATTGAAGCAGTACATGTCCTCACCTAGGTAGTTGTCGATGATATGTGCACTTTCAATGTTGAGTGACTCACATGGAAATTTGGCGCTCAAACCTCATGCTAGCTCAATTGTGCCTTTTGTGCATGGTCAACTGTGAAAATGATTTAGTCTTTGTCTTTTTTTTTTTAATGTTATCACATGATCATCCCTATTATGACGACCTCAAAATAGGTAGTTAAGAATTTGATGATGTTGGGGAGAAATTGAAAACATAAATATTAATTTCACAAAATATGCCCCTTTATCAGAAATTGACATAAAAAATTAGGGCCAAATATAGTAGTGTTTAGACCTTATGATCCCATATGATACATTAATGTGTCCTATTATGGTTGATGTATTAGAAGGGGTTGTAATATGTTTTAATTAGAAGGGGTTCTAATGGGTTCTAATGTGTCTTGATGGGCCCTATGTGTGATAATGGGCCCTAATGGATCCTAATGTGACCCAATGGGACTTAATGTATCCCAATGGGTCACTAATGAGCCCTTAGGACACATTAGGACACATTAGACCCCTAAAGTGTGTGTGTCTTATAATGATTAATATGCTCTAAGGGGTCCTAATGTGTCATAATGGGTCATAATGGGTCCTAGGGTTCCTAGAACCACTTAGGACCCACTATAACCCCTTAGGACAAACTAGGTCTAATTAGGATTCATTAGAGTCCTAAAGTATAGCCCATGACAATTGATATGTTCTAAGGGGTCATAGTGTGTGTTAATGGGCATGAATGGGTTCCTAGGGCCCACAATGGGTCATAAGGGTTCTTATGACCCCTTAGGATCCATTCAAATCCCTTAGGAAACATTAAAATATTTTAGGCTACATTAGTTTCCTACAATGATTAATGTGTTGTAAATGGTCCTAAGAGGTCCCAATATGTTCTAAGGGGTCCTAATGTCTCCTAAGGAGTCATAAGTAGCCCTAAAGGGTCCTAGGACCACTGAAACTAATTATGGTCCCTTATGATACATTAAAACCACTTAGAACCCTAAAGTGTACCCTATGACTATTAATGTGTTCTCTCTCCCTCTTTCTATCCCTTCACTGTTTTCCTCACCCCCACTCCTTCTCTCTCCCACTTAACATGGTTAAACATAAAAGTCAATTACCAAACTAATTACAATAGAATATAATCAATACAACAAGTAATGATCCTTAAACGATCATGCACAAGTGAAGGGATTAATGTTACAATCAATAGTCCAACTTGGAATCATGTTGATGATAATGTATTTATTACTAAAATTTGGCTAAGCCTAAAATTTCTTAAAAACTATCAAATTCAAAATCTTTATCTTATCTCCTATGAAGTTGAAATCACCCTAAAACATCTTGAAGGTATATACATAAAATGTGACTGAAGTAAAAGAAAGAAAGAGTATGCAACTTAAATGTTACATTTTATGTATGACCCTAATATTGAAATTGGTTTGGCAAGGCCTGATGGATTTTACTTGATGATTTAGAAGGGATTTTTACATGTCAATATATTTATTTATAAAACTTACATCGCATGCACGTTTTATGCTTTCAATTTCCCAAGCTTGAGGCTCAGGCAACCCAAGCCATACTGTGTGCACCCTATTGTGCACACACACAATAGTACAATCACGTTATGGTTTAATTTGAGAAAAAAAAAGTGACATTTTTTGGGTTCCCCATCTTTGTTTACTTACCCTATGATGAGGTTTCTAGAAGCTTCCTTTTCAAGGTGTTGTCTGGATTTGGATTATGTGAGAAATAGATAAATCAAGTGACAAAATGATTTAAATGGATAACAAAGGAGAGAAGGTAAAAAACCTTTATTTTCTTTAAGATCAAATTACAATTCTCAAAAGAGAAGCACTTATACTCTAAAGGATTCTAATAACACTTTTATTTCTTTGGTGCCAAAGCATGCTAAAATAAATATCTTTGGAGACTTCCATCTGATCTCTTTATCTAGTACGATGTATAAGATCATCTCAAAAGTAATAGCTAATAGACTACAAACACTTTTCGAAACTATTATCTTGTGTGAGAAAAGTGGTTTCTTGTGAGGAAGATCTATGTTTGAAGGATTAATTATTTCTCACAAAGATATGCACTTAATAAGATTGTCTTAAGTGGCTTGGACAATGCTTAAGGTTGATATAAAAAGGGTATATGATGAGGTTGACAGATTCCTCCTCTTGAACACATTGTTATAACAAAATCTTTTCTTATTCATGAATTCCTCTATTCTTCTTCATAATATCTATTAAAGGGTTTGTAGTGACCCTTCAGTAAAGATTTTCGAGGACTCTTCAAAACCTATTTTTGTTGTGGTGAAAATTTGGATTTATCATTAAGACAATATCATTTGTCTCTATTGCGATTACTAAATCAATAAAAAATGCATATATATATATATATATATATATATATATATATATATATATATATATATATATATATTAATGAAAATGGTGTCCATTAAAATGTCTTGTTGGATACATCCAAACACAATTTTTTTGGAAAATTCCAAATGATTGACAAGCATAGGTAAGAAATGGAGATCATTCTTCTTTTCACCTACTTCAATAATGACATGAATCAACATTTACTGACATATTTGGTGGACATTGTGGATAAAGAAGAAGAAAAACTATCAGATGCATATATCATACAACTTAAAATAAGAGTTATGAATGATAACCAATGATTTATGCAAAACACAAATTTATCCCACCTCTTTATGGAAAAAAATCCACGAGATATAATATAATGCATAGTCAAATTTTATTTTGTACACAATTGATTTGAAAAGTTTAAAGCTTTAATATTTAGAGTTTCAGCGAGTTGTATGTTTTATATTAGAATATGATATATATATATATATATATAATTTAAATTAACTTGAATATTTTATTTGTATTATATTTTTCTCCAAATGATTACATTAAGAATAATACTAAATAAATGAAAGATTTTTAATTATTTAACCAATACATTAAGTTTTAGAATTTTTAAAATAATAATATAGATCTAATTTCATGATTTGCTCTTTAAATTGTTTATTGACAATGTCATGTTATGTTTTGAAATATGGAGAGAGGGAGCGCTCTAGGGGAGATATATCAGTAGAAAGAGGTAGAGGGGAAAAGAGTAAGAAAAAAAGAGGTACAAAGATAATTGAGAGGAAGACATAGTTAGAGATGGGCATGGACATGGACATGTAGAGAAGAAAACATGTAAATAAGGAGATAAGAGAAAGGGGTAAATAAAGACAATGAAGTTAATTATATATAAAGGAGATACATGGAAAGATTGAGAGAGCGAGAGATAGAAAGACGAAGATAGAAATAACAAGTATATACAGAGAGAGGATACAAAGAGATAGGGATAGAAAGAGAGAAAAGTGCATCGGAAAGAGCAAGAGAGTAAGAAAATAGAGAGAAGTACAAAGATGGAGATTGAGAAGAATATGGATATAGAGAGGAGAGATTAGAGAATACAATATATTCAGAATAAAGAATGAGAAGAGAGAGGGTGTTGGGGATGTGGGGACAAAGAGATAGGGATAGAGAGAGGAAAAAGTGCATAGGAAAGAACAAGAGAGGAAGATGATAGAAGTATAATGATGGAGACTAAGAAGAAGATGGATAAAGAGAGGAGAGATTAAATAATTAAATATATTAATATTTAAAGATGAAATATATTAATTAATGTTGATAGGCATTTTACAATGGCAGAATGGGTGGAGTGGGAAGACGTGAGTGTGTTAATGTTAACATTTACTCATTTACTTTCTAAATTAAATTTGACAACCATCTACATGTCAAAATCTTAGTATTTATTATAGATATGGTATATTTTTAAAAAATAATTTAATAAATATTACATAAAATATTTGATAATATTATAAACTTAAGATATTAATCATTTATTTAAAAATAAATAAAAAATAAAACTTAAGTGCAAAAAAGAATCAAAAGATAAAAAATTTAAGAAAGTGCAAAAAATAATGGAATAAAAATATTTTTAGATATAGTAAATTAGATTTAAATTAGATTTTTAGATATTTATCTACATTTCTTTAGATAGATTTATTTAAGATATCTATAGTATATAACTAAAAGAAAATTAACAAAGGTAAATAAAAATAAAAAGATGAAAAGAAGAGAAATACAAAGAAAAAGACAAAAATGAATAATGAATTGATAAAAAGACACAGAAATATTGAAAAAATAGAGAAAACCATAAGTACTTAAAATTGACCTTCGCTACCTATTCAAACAGCCCCATTCCCCTGTAATATGCGATTTTTAGAATCTTTACAGTTACACTGCTGCGGCTAGGACTGCGAGGAAAACACAGGAAGAAGGTGGTAGTGTGTGGCAGCAGAATGAATGACTGAACACATTTATCGATGTCATCCACTGTCAATCTCAATCGAAGTCTCAGAAATCTGTCTTCAGAGGGTCGTCTGAAAGAGGCTGTACGCATTCTTTTTAACACAAATAACGCTGCTGTAGATTCTTCCACATACATTCATCTTTTGCACGCCTGCACTGCCAGCAAATTACTCTTTGAGGGGAAGCAAATTCACGCTCACATAAATGACAGAGGATTAACATTCACTCCACATTCTCTGCTACCAAATACACTTATCAACATGTATGACAAATGTGGAAGCTTGGTAGATGCTCGCATTGTTTTTGACAACATGACTGAGCCAAACGTCTTTTCATGGAATGTAATAATTTCATCTTACAGAAAACACGGCCTTCCTCAACAGGCATTGAAACTATTTCATCAAATGCAACGAACAGATATCCAGCCAGACCATTTCACTTTTTCCACTATTATTCCTGTATGCGCCAGCATGGCTTCTCTAGAGCATGGTTTGGAGATTCACGGAAGCATTATTAGGCGTGGTTTTATTTCTAATGTAATTGTGATGAATACCCTGATAGATTTATATGCAAAACGTGGAAGCATAGGAAAGGCACACGAGTTATTTGACAAAATGCCTGTACGAGACAATGTCTCGTGGAATGCAATGATTGTAGGATATGAACAGAATGGGCTTGATAAAAATTCTCTAGACATTTTTGGGCAGTTGCAGTTTGCAGGTGTAAATCCAAACTCGGCAACCTTTGCCAGCATACTACCGGCTTGCGCTAAACTGGAAGCTTTGGAAGAGGGTATGAAAATCCATCAGAAAATAATTAAAAGCGGTTATTTTTCAGATGTTGTAGTTGTCACAACATTGATAGACATGTATGCAAAGTGTGGAAGCATACAAAAAGCGCAGAATTTGTTTGACAAAATAAATCAGCAGGATGTGGTTTCCTGGACTGCAATAGTTACTGGATATGTACAAAATGGACTGGTTGATAACGCCTTGAAGGTTTTCAAGCAAATGCAATTGTCATGTGTAAAGCCCAACACACTAAGCTTTACGAGCGTCCTATCTGCATGTGCTAAGTTGGGAGATTTGGAACAAGGTAAGGAAATTCATCAAAAAATACTCGAAAACATATTTGTGACAGATGTTAAGCTTTTGACTGCTCTAATAGACATGTATGCAAAATGTGGAAACCTACAGAAGGCGTATGTATTATTTGATAAAATACCTCGACAAGATGTGGTCTCATGGACTGCAATTATTGCTGGATATGCGCAAAATGGGCTTGCCGATAAAGCCTTTGAGGTTTTCAAGCAAATGCAATTGGCAGGTATAAAGCCAAGTTTAGAAACCTATGCCAGCATCCTTCCAGCCTGTGCGAAGATTGGAGCTTTTGAATTAGGCGTGGTGATCCATCAACAACTAATAGAAAACAATTTTCTGTTAGATGTTAAAGTTGCGACTGCCCTGATAGACATGTATGCAAAATGTGGAAGCATTACAAAGGCACGCAAAGCATTTGACAAAATGCCACCCCAAAATGTGGTATCATGGAATGTGATGATTGCAGGATATGCGATGCATGGTCACAGCATAGAAGCCTCCAAACTCTTTGAATTAATGCAGCACTCTGGAACCAACCCCAACGATATAAGCTTCATCTGTATATTATTTGCATGCAGCCATGCAGGTAGAGTGGCTGATGGTTGTAAATACTTCAGTCTAATGAGTGAGTATTATAAAGTGCTACCCAAAATGGATCATTGTGTATGTGTGGTTGATCTTCTTGGTCGTGCTGGCTTTCTTGAGGAAGCCCTAACATTTGTAATAAAAATGCCTATGAAGCCTGATACGGTTGTATGGGTATGTTTGCTTGGTTCTTGTAGGTCGCATAAGAACATAGCATTAGGAGAATTTGTGGCTAGATTCTTCTTTGGGTTGGATTGTAAGAGAACTGGACCTTATGTTCTTATGTCAAATATTTATGCTGAAGCAGGCAGATGGTCTGACGTTCAGCAGGTAAGAAAAATCATGAATGATAGAGGAATTGAAAAGATGCCTGGATGTAGTTGGATTGAAGACCATAAAATGGTACATACTTTTTGTGTTGGAGACAGATCACACCCACAGACACAGGAGATCTATGCAAAGTTGGAGAAATTGTCTTGGGAAATGAAGGCAGCAGGCTATATTCCAGACACAATGCCTTCATTGAATGATGTGGAAGATGAGGAGAAGGAATTATTCCTTGGTTACCACAGTGAGAAGCTGGCAATTGCATTTGGATTGTTAAACATGCCCCCTGGAACTACTATTAGAGTTGTCAAGAACCTTCGAGTATGTGGTGACTGCCACAGAGCAATCAAGTTTGTCTCCAAAGTTGTTGCAAGAGAAATTGTTGTGAGAGATTCAAACCGTTTCCATCATTTCAAACACGGAGAATGTTCATGTGGAGATTATTGGTAATTCTGACTGAATCTTCTATAAACACGTTCTTGCACCAAACATATGTATAATGTGAGGCTGATTCTAATGAAACACATTTCCAAACAAAAAATATATCTGATTTCTGAATTTTCAGATAGCTGGATCATTCTTTTGAGTTGGTGAAATGATTGGTGCATCACTGACATAGATATGCTGATGGGTTGTTTGTTAAAAGCCCATTAAACACCACAATTGGAGAGACGTGACATTGAGTAGTTTTTCAGGAAGGCCATTTAGCCCCGGACTGAAAAGCTGGAGATGAACAAAAATGAACTTTTGAGGGAAATATGAATATGTATGGCCATCAGCAAACATGACTAAAGGGCGTACAATCAAATCTCTAGGCTTCATTGAGACTTTGCAACCTGGGCAAAATTATTTGTGACTAGGTTGATTTCTTGTCAATTGTCAGAGAATACCCGGGATATGTTGTATTGAATTAATTTTAATTACTCAAGTCTGGTAGTGACATTCAGGGATGGAGAGGAAAGAAAATCACGAAGGTCTGGGCTTTACGAGATTCCTCGTGTAATTTACATAAACTACCTATGTGTAACTTCCTTTCATTTGGACAAAAGTTAAAACAGATTGTTAATACGTTTGAGATAACTGTCAGGGGTTTTTATAATGGTTAGAGGATAAGTTTCTCAGTCTGCTGCTTTCAGCTTCTTCACTGCTTATCTTATCTTGTATTGAACCCTTTATCCTGGTTGTTTCTTGTTGCTTATTTTTGTTGTTTTGTGATGCAGAGCATTCAGAGGAACAACTGTCCAAGTCCAGCAGCGTTCAGTTGTGGAAGACAGTGACTGATCAGTCATTTGGAGCTTAACTGGGGCTTAATGCCAGAAAACCCAGTATTTGATGAGTTTTCTTTATTAATTGCTGAGTCATGCCCTGTTGGGTTTTAGTTGTTAATTGAGTTATGTAGGAGTTGATTCAGGGGTTAATTCCAGTCCACATTGGAGATAAATAAGGCGATAACTCTCTGGTTCGTTAGGTGTTGATTTGCAGTTATATAGGAGGTAATTAGGGAAAGCACTTTTGAGAAATAGAATGCTATGTAGGGAGTTAAGGGGAAAAGGGTTCCTAAATAAGAAGTAGAGAACTGTTAAGATCAGGAGGGGATTTTTCTTGGAGGATGTAATTCTTGCTTTACAGAAATGAATAAAAGAGCCAAAGCATCAGAGGGTGCTGTTTAATTGTCTCCCAATGTTCTGATTATGTTCCTACTTGATTACTTTTTGTGTCATACATAGAGTGAATGTTTTTGTTTTAATTGCTGGAATACAAGGTAAGCTGCATCAGTTTGGTATCAGAGCAACATTCAGAATGGCTCAGAGAGGCATTCCTATGATTTGGGGACAAAGAAGCAAGAGGAATGCTAGATTGAAAGGTAATGCTTAGAAGTACTTCAAAGGTTACAGGACCTAGAGGCTAGGTTGCTTCACGAAGACTCTGACTAAGAGTAAGAGGTTCAAAGAGGGCAAGTAGCAGTCATAGATCTGATGGAGAGACTTATTGAGGCCATCAACAAACAAGGAACTAAAGGTTGAGGTACCTGGTTTTAAAGGCAATCTGAATCCTGAGATGTTCTTGGATTGGATTCAAGATTTGGAGAAATACTATGAAATGAAAGGAATTGATGAGACTGACCCGTGAAGGGTAAAGATTGCAGTTTCAAAGATGAAGTCTCATGCAGCTTTCTGGTGCGAAAATCTTCAAAATGTAAGGAGTCAGGGGAAGGAAAAAATTAAGTTGTGGCCAAAGATGTTGAAGCATTTAAAGACCAAATTCATACCTTCAGACTACCAACAAAAGCTTTTTAAGGAATTTCAGAACTTAAAACAGAAGGAGCCCTCCTTATTGGCCTTATGAAGCTGCAAATAAGAACCAACCTGCAAGAAGACAATGAGCATACTGTGGCTAGGTGTTTCAGCTCCAAAATGAGTTGGCCTTACTCCGAGTGAATTCTGTGGATGAAGCTTATCAATTAGCTCTAAAAGAAGAGAAATTGAGTATATTAAACAGAGCAGCCATCAAAAGAGGTGGTAATTTGATTAAAAGGGAAGAGTAAGTTCATCCAACTCAGCAAATGAAGAACCCATAGATATTGTGAAGCCCAACTTCCAAGGAATGGGTGGCTTTAGAGAAAGAGGACGAGGACAACAATTCTTTGGGGGTTGGAGACCCTTGAAATGTCACATTTGTAGCGAGGGACATAGAGTTGTGGATTGCCTCTAAAATCTGAAGAGGACAATGGTGACTCAAGAAGAAGAAAAAGTAGAACCCCTTATGATGACTGGAGACAAGGAAACCCCTATAGCTGATTGGAGAAGAAATAGTGTATTTCGAACACAATCCAAGTGCAAAGATAAAGTGTGCAAGGTGATTGTTGACGCAGGATCTACTGATAACTTTGTAAGTACAAAAATTAAAGTTGGCTTGTGTACCAAAACTGAATCCTTATTAAATTTCTTGGTTAAAAAGGATCACAATGTGCTTGTGAACCAATCCTGTTTGGTTCAATTTACAGTTGGTCCATATGAAGACAAGGTGATGTGTGATGTAGTGCCAATGAATGCTTGCCATTTGTTATTGGGTAGGCCTTGGCTGTTTGATAGGGATGTGGTTCATCATGGTAAGGATAACACTTATGAGCTGCAACACGAGGGTAAATTACATATTTGAAGCCCTTTAGGGGAGGACCAATAGAATTAGTAACTTTGTCCCTATCCATAGTGAGTTGGAAAGAGTTTTCAAGGGAATCTAAGGGAGAGGTTTGTTATCTGATTTTGTTGTACCCACAAGAAAAAGATAAATCAGACAAAGCAAACAATTCCAATGGAAGTGGAAGACCTGCTGCAACAATTTTCAGACTTGACACCAAGTGACCTGCCAGCTGGGTTACCTCCCTCTAGAGGCATTACCCACCAAATTGATCTAATTCCTCATGCCAAACTCCCAAACTAGGAAGCTTACAGATAGCCTCCCCTAGAAAATGAGGAAATGAGGAGGCAAATCACAGAACTAATGAAGAAAGGATTTGTGAGTGAAAGTATGAGCCCGTGTGCCACACTTGCTCTCTCTCCCCTAAAAAAGGAGGAAAGTAGAGACTTTATGGATTCAAGAGCTATCAACAAGATCATTGTGAAGTATTGCTATCCACTACCTAGGATGGACGATCTGCTGGATTGTTTGGTAGGTGCTATGATCTTCTCCAAAATTGACCTTGGAAGCAGGTATCCTCAAATCTGCATTCCAGAAGGTGACAAGTGGAAAACTGCCTTCAAAACCCAAGATGGATTATTTGAGTGGGTGGTGATGACATTCGGGTTGTCTAATGCACCAGCTACCTTCATGCGTACAATGAACCAGGTATTTAGAAAGCACATTGGAAAATTTGTAATAGTCATTTTTTGATGATATCTTGATTTTTGTAAATCCTTGAAGGAGCTTGTAGAACATTTCAGGAGCTTGTAGGACAGTACTTGATATACTCAGAACAGAAAGGTTATTCATCAACAATGAAAAGAGTGAGTTGTGTAAAGTCAAGCTGGTTTTTTGGGGCAATGTTATTTCATCACATGGCTTGAGCATGGATCCAGTTTTAGGTCAATGTCATTCTTGAGTGGCCTACACCTGGAAGTGTCACTGAGGTAAGAAGCTTCTATGGTTTGGTTAATTTCTATAAGAGATTCATTAGAAATTTTAGTGGCATAAGCGCACCATTGACTGATTGCACAAAGGGGAAGATCTTTATTTGGACAAAGGCTGCTCATATTAGTTTTGAACAGCTCAAAAAGAAGGTAACAAAAGCACCTATTCTTGGCATAATTGATTTTGAGAAACTTTATACAGTGGAATGTGCTGCTTCAGGGGTAGCCATTGGGAAGTGCTAAGCCAAGAGGAGAAATCGGCTGCCTTCTTCATTGAGAAACTAAATGAAGCTAAAAGGAAGTATAACACATATGATAAGGAATTTTATGTTGTAGTACAAGCTTTAAAATATTGGAGGCACTATCTTTTACACAAGAGGCTTGTTTTGATGACTGATAATCAAGCTTTGAAGTATATCAATTCAGAAGGTAAGCTGTCCCATAAGCATGTTAAATGGGTTTCCTTTTTGCAAGCTTATACTTTTGTTGTGCAACATAGTAGTGGTAAGAGAAATGTAGTGGCTAATGCATTGAGTCAAAGGCACATTTGTTTTTCAAAGAAGCGGTAAAACTGCATGGTGTTCCAAAACCAATAACAACTGACAGGGATACCAAGTTCATGTGTCATTTTTGGAGAATCCTATGGAAGAAGTTGGACATCAGACTGCAATACAGTTCAGCCTACCATCCTCAAAGTGATGGTCAAACAGAGGTGGTAAATAGAAGCCTAGCGAACCTATCAAGGTGTTTAATTGGAGAGAATCCTCGGCAGTGGGATTCAGTCATTCTTCAAGCTGAGTTTGCCTATAATTCCATCGTAAATCGATCCACAGGTAAGTCTCCTTTTCAAATTGTATATGGTGTGAATCCTATGGGAGTTGTGGACCTAGTTGACTTGCCCATAAGCCCACAAAATGACCATGAAGCTACAGATTTCTTGGAGAATATTAAAGAGGTGCAACAGCAAGTAAGACGCAAATTGCAATCCATGAATAATCATTATAAGGAGAAAGCTGATCTGCATTGGAGAAGAAAGGTTTTCTAGGAAGGAGAAATGGTTATGGTACATCTATGCAAAGAAAGGTATCCACGGGGTGTCTACAACAAGCTGAAACCAAAGAAAATTGGGCCTTGCAATATCAAGTAGAGGATGAATGACAATGGCTACCAAATTGAACTGCCTGAAGAATGGGACATCAGTCCCATCTTTAATGCCGCTGATCTTCATACTTATTCAGCTAGAAGTAGTAGTGATCAGTTGGGAGAAGAGCAAAATGAGGTGGAAAATGATCAATGGATCAAGCACGTGCCAAGGAAGAAAAGGGAGAGAATTGAACAAGTACGAGATACCAAATTGAGGGTTACTCGATCCAGTTCTTATAAGCTGTATTATGTTAAATGGGAAGGCCTCCCTGATTCCTATAACTCTTGGATCTCAAAAGCCGACTTGCTTAAGTATAGCCAAGCTGATCCAATAGCTGAACCAGATACACAAGAACTCAAGTGTTTAAGCTTTTCCAGACCAGGAGAGGATGATGCAGAGCATTCAGAAGAACAGCTGTCCGAGTGTAGCTGCATTCAGTTGTGGAAGACTGTGACTGATCAGTCATTTGGAGCTTAGCTAGGGCTTATTGCCAGCACACCCAATATTTGATGAGTTTTCTTTAGTAATTGCTGAGTAGTGCTCTGTTGGGTTTTAGTTGTTAATTGAGTTACGTAGGAGTTGGTTTTGGGGTTAATTCCAGTCCACATAGGAGATAAATAAGGAGATAACTCTCCAGCTAGTTAGGTGTTGATTTTCAGTTATGTAGGAGGTAATTAGGGAAAGCACTTTTTGAGAAATAGAATGCTATGTAGGGAGTTAAGGGGAAAAGGGCTGCTAAATAAAAAGTAGAGGACTGTTAATTCTTGGAGGATGTAATTCTTGGTTTACAGAAATGAATAAAAGAGCCAAAGCATCAGAGGAAGCTGTTTAATACAGTCTCTGAATGTTCTGATTATGTTCCTACTTGATTACTTTTTGTGTCATACAGAGAGTGGATGTTTTTGTTTTAATTGAAGGAATACAAGGTAAGCTGCATCATTTTGTCAGGCTTCACCCTTATATCTTTCTTGATTTGTAGATAAAGGTTTGGGCCCTTTCAAAAACCATCTTTACCATTAATTAAAAAAATAATGGTTAGAGGGCTATACCTATGTTTGACGTGCTCATTACTTTCTTGGAGCACTAATAGTCCTACGGAACTTGTTATGTCTAACAATGAACACAATTGAAGCATACATACACATAATTGCACATAACATAGAGACTCTTTTTTCTTCATATATCAATCAGTGTTATGACAATCCTTGAGATCCTGCTGCCCTTACCAACATCAGTGCTCATAACGTAGCATTGATTGAAGGTTGTGTTGGTTGGAGTACAACTGTTGCATAATGCAAACAAAACAATAGTTTAGCATGCTACTCTACCAAGGAAGAGGATTGTATCACCTCTAGGGTGCACCATATAATTTGAATCCCTTATCACATAAAACATCAATATATCTGGCAGGCAGAAAAGGGATTGCAGAAGAGATCCATGGAAGATTAGTGGCTGATCTGAGAAGGCATTGTTACTATTTGGACTGATTGTGTTGCTTAAACCAAATCCAACCATTCCTACCTTCAGTTACTTCAGCTTACCTCTAAGGCTGGGCTCCCATGGTAGGTAAGTGCATTACCTTGATCCATTATGTTTTCTAAGTATTGCTTTTGTGTTATCGGCTTCAGTTGAGTGTATTTGAGCATCTGCATAGCCTTGTCCATCTCTCCCAGGAGCTTTTCATGGTTAACGGCAAGCCAATTTCATACAAAAGCCCTCTTTCCCAGCAGAGATTGCATACCTGTCAATTTCTCCTCAAGTCCACCACCCGACTTTCCTTCTGCTCAATGAGCTGATTTTATTGCACATGTAGCTCTAGATTATTGTGCATCTTATTTCTTTCCCTTGAAATCTTATATTTTTCTTGTCCTAGGTTTAGTGATCAGTATTTGCTCAATCCATCATTTCCCTGTCCAGAAAATAAGTCTTCTCATTTGCATGCAATTCCTTGGGTGCCTTGCATGTCGGTGGGACAGACTAGAGGGTAAGACATGGCCTAAAGCTATTCCTCAGGCATTTCCTTTGTATGATGTGTTGACTGATCCTACTTCCATAAACAGTTGCAAATTTCATATGGCAATTCTTATGTGCAAATTTCTTAACCCTAAAAACGTCCATTAATTAGACAGTCATACTTTTTTGCTGGACTTTGCAATCTGAGTTTTATACTACAAAAGCAATATCCATCATTGCCAGAAAACATTGGTCTTATGCTCTCACAAAATAGTGATGTGCGATGATCTTGTCATGGCAAATGGATATGTTCATGCTCTGAATCTGGCTCTGCAAACACATTATCATGCAAAGTTTTCTAATTGTATTCCCGATTCTGCAATGAATCATCCTCTTCTGACTCACTATGGTTTTCTTGTAGAAGATCTCCAGACTGCTAAATTAAATTTTCTTGGATCCATGTCCATCTGTATAGAATCAAATCTCTCTATGGGAGTATGGTTTTGAGTAGCCATAAGTCACTAAGCCAATCATCAACAGGTTTATCACCTACTAATTGTAAAATCTTCATTACGTGCACTGAAAGAGGAATTGTCAAATGTGTTGAAGCTTTCGGAGCTACCATCCTCGGAGAACATTGGCTATTTGAACATATCTTTTTGTAATGTCTGTGTGTGGTTAATTTAGGAATCTCATTATGTTGATCCTTTATGCCCCACCCTGTCTGGTGTTTTCTGCTTATTAGTTGATAATACCATCTCATTTACTATAGAGTTCCTTTCCTTCTTTGTGGTTTTTCTCGTTAGGATTCTGAATGGGATATCCAACCACATCCACTAATATACTGCAGGCGATGAATCTTCAAAGTCTATGAAAAGTAAACTGATTACTTGTTGATTCCGAAAAGTAAAATTATCAAGGTGGTAGATAACATTCTCAGCCACAACACCAGCACACAGATTATTAATATGGAGACATCCAGCTGAGAGACGAACAATCTATGCAATGCTATAGATGTGAAAAAATGGGTCATACTGTCAATCTTTGCTGAACTCCTTGGGAGAAGATTTGTGACAAGAAAGACCAGCCACCAGACAAAGGCAACTGTCGTGAATCTGCACATTATGTTGTAGCACATTGTAATCTTGGGATTGAAGGAGTTTTTAGTACTTTATATTCCACTTGGAATGATATTTTGTTTTTAGATACTAGAGCCACATGCCATATGACATTTAGAAAACATTTTTTGAGACATTCAATGATCAAGTGGATGGATTAGTTTATTTTGCAGACAAGTCTTGGTTAAAACCTTTAGGCATTGGATCTGTTAGACTTAAATTACGAGGTCTTTCTGATTACATACTTTCTGATGTTCTTTATCTTCCACAATTGAAGAAAATTTGATATCCCTTGCGCATATTAGACTGCAAGGTCATTCAATACATATAACTGATGGCATCATTGAGATTAGATGATATTTTGATCATATGATTGCAGTGACTGGAGTGGAAGATGACAAACTTTTACAGTTGAAAGGTACCTCATCCAATTCTCAGAATACTGCAATTTTTTTTCAGTGTAGTGGTAATTTGTCTTCTAGCTTGTTATGGCATGTTAAATTTGGCCACATTGGCTATGAGAGTCTCAGACTTGAGAAACAAAAAGGAATTTAAGGGCTTCCTACTATTCCACGACAACTTTCCCGATGTGATGCTTGCATTTTAGGCAAACATAGTAAACAACTTTTTCATGATTCTATGTTTTGAGCATCTAGAAAGATCTAGAAAGCTAGGCCATATTCACTTAGATTTGTGTGGGCATATGCCTATTCTATCAGAAAATGGAAATAATTAGTTAATGACTTTTATTAATGACTATACTAGGATGTGTTGGTTTTATTTATTAAAATAAAAATCTAAAGCTTTTTTTTTTATTGATCGGTAAACGGCCAAGGCCATAATAATTGATTAATAAAATAAAATAAAATACAATAGCGTTCCACCATTCAAACGGGCATTGGTAGGAAAGAACGGGGAAAGAAAACCTCTAGCCTAGCCTGGGACCATGGTCCTTTATTATTACAACATGAAAGGGGCATACTCCAGTCAAAATATCTTTATTTCAAACATTACAATGTAAGAATATGATCTGATCGAAAATATTTCAGTACAAAGCTCTTTGTTGCTACCAGAGACCTCTTGGCGAAGATTCAATATTACTCTTTCCATTCATGTATAGAAGTGAAAAGCGATCATCCTTGTCTAGCTATCTTCCACTCAAAATGGTTAATAGAAGAATAACAAATCTAAAGATAAGGACAAACTTACATAGAATTAAATGTAAGAACCTTTATAATTAATACGTCTATAGGAGAATCTATGAGGTGAATTAACACTCTTCTCAACTTAGCGAGGATTAGAAATTAAGCCTAAAGTGAGCACCACATTAAAGAGGAATATAAAAACCTACCTGAATTGCCCCACATAGAAATCAAAAAATGATACTAATTAAATACAGATTTAAAACTCAAAATCTAAATTTCAACAGGAACAACTCTTTTGCAACTTTCCATGCTCAAACCATCACAATGCAGCTGAATACCAACCTAAAGCTATCTAGCACAAAAGAGGCTTATTGGATACATTAAATATACTACATTATAGCTATGAGATTATGCAGAATTTATAAAGAAAGATAGGATAAAATTATTCCATGGAGCCTTATAAGAGTAGCAACTATACCATGAAGACAAACTAATTTGCTGATCGCCATTCTAAACAAGGGGATAATTCTACCAATTCCCTCAAACTACAGCCAACTGCCAACAAAAGGAATGTCAGAAATAAAGAGGGAGTGATTCGTGGCTACCCACTCTGTTAACTTCCAGAACACAGGCCAACTATAAATAATATAATGCAAAACAGAGTATACCTCTGAACATAAGCAAAGGAACAACCTACAAACTGCCGTAGCATACCAATTAATAAATGATTAAATACTAAAATCTAAGGCATCGGAGCAAGAGACAGGCTAAAAGAACAAAACAACAATTGGCCGAACTCCCGATGAAGATTAATGGAAAGCAGATAACCATAAAACACAGTCTGAGATTTAAACAAAGCTCTGTTAATAAAAGAAAAACTGGATGCCCAAAGCATATGATAGCATTCCTCAAATAGATGATAAACATGAATTAAATCCAAAACCAGTCTTCCATTATGCCAATCTTAAGAATATCTTTGCAAAATAAATCAAACATACATAATAGCCACAAGCCATGAAGACCTTCAGAGCCAAAATCACCAAACAAAAATGTAATACCATATATTATTATCATCATATTCGTCTATTACCATAGACAAATTAAAGGAGTTATCAAAATTCTCCATACGACAATCTAAAAGTATTACAAACAAACTAAAGCACAGTCTAACTGCGATTGACAACAAAAACTATACAGTCTTAAGTCCAGTACAAAAACCCATTATAGGGTTAGTTACTAATCCGTAAAACAAAGCCAAATACATACTGGCCTAACCGATTACTAGAAATAGGGTGGCTTATCCAGCTAAGCACCTGAGAAAACCCTTTTTCCAATATACCATAATGACTTGAGAGATGTTGTTTGGGTTTTCCACATGAAAATTTGGAGGAAACTCAAAATCAAACTTAGCCCTATTGGTCTTCTCCGAATTTGGAGTGCAAAAATTTAGGGCATCCAAATTGTCAAAGGTTACCTCAGGTTGAATATATGCATTAAAAGCATTGAGATAATTTGTTAGCTATACTCTATTCTCCTCCTCCACGATACCCCTCCATCTGAGAGGGAATTGGATGTTGGTCACCATCTTGGGCCATTCCTTGTAGAAGGCAAAGTTTTCACGAATGAACAGAGAGGGGTGGTGATAGGCAACCTCCAAATCTGGGGACCCCGGCGGAAGATCCATATATTTCTTTGGCAGAGGAATGCGTAGCTTATTGTTGATGCTCTTGACCACTTGCTCGAGACCCTTTCTCCAAGTTGGGTCAAATATGTTGCAGCAAAGTTGGATGATGGCCCAAGGCTCCACCCTAGCTCTTGCCATACATCCAATAAAGGAGCCTATTATGTCACTATTCATCCTCCATGTATATTTGTAATCGAAGACTCCTCCAATCACTCTGCTCACGACAATCCTAGTCATATCGTTCACCGGTCTTAGAATTTTGTTCCAACGTTCCGGCTTGACATTGCCGCAGAATGCCATGATACGGGATTCTGTTGTATGGAAGAGATAGATGTTGGAATCCATTGTCAAGAATGACAAACCAGGCAGTGGGCAAAGAAACGATATTACAGAATAAAACAAAACCCAATCGAAGAGTCTAGAAGCCCAGTCTGGCATGACCTCATGTAATGATGACATTAGTAGACTGAAACATGGGTATGTCATAAAAGGGTATAATGAGAAAGCACAAAACAAAATCATAGACAAAAATGGAAATGGCGCCACCTATCACAATGATAAGTGGAAGTGCAGGTCCATCAATAAAACCATATGCGAAAACCTATGTTAATAATACCAATATAGTTGGCAGATAATAACATAAATAAAGACAACTCTCCAAGAGATGAACGATCCAAGTAGCACTAAACTAAATGGATATAAAGACAACCCTCATAGGCAAAAAAGCTAAATAGAATATAAAGGAGGAATATTGATGAAGAGAACCTAAGGATATGATAATGTCTGAGAAACATGTATAACTATAAATTGTTGAAGACCTGTAAAATCCGCTCCTTTGTTTGCTAAAAAATCCACCTTTTGATTACCTTCTCGGAATATATGACATATCCGACTATCAACGATCCGATCGGGAAGATTGAGGACTTCACCTAGCTTAGAATTGAGAACCCAATTAGGGGTAACATGTTTCCTAACTACGTTTAAGATGATTTGAGAGTCCCCTTCTATGATAACTCTTGACAACCCTAACTCATGACATAGAAGCAAACCTTTTTCCAAAAGCTTCTAATTCGACCAAATTGTTGGAGGTGGGGCGAATTGACGTGGCATTTTTAGCTATCCATTTACCTGTATCGTCATTAATGATATAGCCAATTCCTGCCATATCTAGATTGCCTCTAGTTGCACTATCAAAATTGAGTTTATACCATCCATTTGGGGGGGGGGGGGGGGGGGCGCGAGACCAATTACAACTTTCCCTAGCTTCCTTGCTTTTCTTAAAGTATACTAGGGGAGGATTGATCAAGTTAATCCAATTCTTCTTCATGAGACCATCCGAAATGGAGAAAGATCCTTCTTCTTTCCTAGAATTTCTGAGGTCGGAATTAGTTACTTCCACTATGCTAGCCTCAATTTTTAATAATGTCTCTTTGAATTTCAATTCAGAGTCTTGAAAAATGCATTTGTTTCTCTTGTTCTAAATTTCCCATGACACAATTGACGGACATATGTTCCATAGTTTATTGTAAATACCTTTATCCAAGTTTGTGGGCCATCCTTTTAGGAGATCAAGAAAAGATTTCGACAGAGGAGTTGACCACCCTAACTCGTGTCTAAGCCATTCCCAACAAGCATGGGAAAATGGATAGTTATATAAAAGGTGATCTAAATCCTCGCTGTTATGTTTACATAACATGCACCTAGATGGACCTTGAAAGCCCAGTTCGTATAACCTGTTCGTCGTCAAAATTCTATTCTGGAAAGTCATCCATAAAAAGAATCCTGCCTTGGGTAGATAAGTATCGTCCCAACAGAGATTGATTGGAATCTCTACTTTTTCCCATCTATGTGAGTGTAACAGAGTGTTGTATACATTTCTTATGTTGTACTTTCTATCATTCGAAGCTGCCCAAATAAGTTCATCTTTCCTCTCAATTTTCTTAATTTCTTTATCTAACAAATTTTTTTCATAAGCATTTCTAGCCAAAGGGTTTAAATCCACCCCATCCAAAGATTTCCAGACCCATCTAGTAGTTCCTTCCGAAGAAATTTTAATCTTGTAGTTACTAACTTTGACTCCCTAGAGAGAGACTAATTTATCTTTGAGATCCTTAGGGAAGGACCCAGAGTCAATTGGAGGGTGTATAAGGCCTCACCCCCCACACCGACATTGTAACATCTAGGTTTTCCAAGTCTAAATTAACATCTAACATATGCATAGAATACGGTTATAACTTCGAATTCATAGGAAGGCAGTTACATCATTCATGTTCATGTGAAGAAGATTTACCATTAAAATCAGTTAAACAAAAATTTCTTATCTAAATACTTGAAATACTTTTTAATGAAATTACTTCTGAAATTGAAATCACATACCTTTAAAAAAAATTGAGATTGAAAATGATCTAAGTATGCTTCTGCAGCCACCCGGGTTAGTCCACAAATATATTATAACAATTCCTCAAATCGACTTCTATCTCAAAAAAACATTTGATGAATACCACTATACACCAATATAACTTAAACTAGGGCATCACATATCATCTTACCAATTAGGGCATCAATTTCCATCGATTTATTTAGAGCTTCTGATACTGCTTTACCACTTAGGGCTTTTGCAACCATGGATTCAATTTAGGGCTTCTGCAACAACGGATTTTATCTAAGGATTTTCGCAACGAAGAATTCTATTTAGGGCTTCCGCAACCACGAATTCAACTAGGGTTTTCGATACCATGGATTCAGTTAGGGCTTCCATTACCACTGTATTAATTAGGGTTCCAGCTATCACACAATCAATTAGGGCTTTAGATTTCTTTTCCTTCCGATTGCTTATTTGTGACAATTTCTCAAGATTAGATAAATACTTATATTCAATATTCATATAAATGAAAACAATTCACAAATCAATCCAGGTGTAAAATAATGATAACAATGAATTTAACTCAATTCGATCTTATCTTTTCATATTAAAAATGATAATACCTGTTTCTAATAAACAATTGAATGCATAGCTTACTTTGTCTGACTCATATCCAACATCTTGAGAGAGGTGAAACATTGTCAGGGGCTTAACCACCCAACCTCGGACCACAATATATCCCCAAATGATCTCTAACGAGAAAGGCCTTCCCTACCCGGAATTGACAGAGAACATCATTCCATCCTCTAGGCATCATGGTATACAACGCGCCATACAACTTGGCAGTAGGAGATCACAGTAACAAGAATGTACATGAGTTATTAATTAATTCTTATTAAGAATATTAAATGTTGTTCTATCATAATTTGGTAATGGTTCATGTTATTGATGATTACTTAATCTTGCCTCATCACCCAGCTTTTTGGCTTCACAAGCAGGTGAGTCCCAAGTATTTAGGATTCTAAAAATAGATGACTCCTTCATTTATTCAAGAAGATTACATACAACCACCCTCTCACATTTATATTTACATAAATTATGTTCTTTTAAAATTTCAAAATACAAACACTTAATTACTTAATTTAATTATCACTGAATTCTCTTTCGCGTTCTTGCAGACCCTCTACACCGCCTCACCATTTCAAGCTTCCTTGCCGATAATTCCTAGGAGCTTGCGAATCATATTCACCTCTCCACCTATTATGGCATTATCGTCGATGAATTCTTTGGTGTGGATTCAATATCATCCATTATGAAAGAAAAGAATGTATTGAATTATATATTCAAGGTTGTTGTGGCTTATTCAAAGTTGATATTCTAAGTAAAAAAAAATAGCAAAACATTATCAAAGAGATATTGAATAGAATATTTGATCAAGAATCTCCTCTTATCAAACCGATTCCAATCTGAAAGGAAAAAGGTGAATTCAAAACTTAGCGTAGCACATTCACAATTTGGGATTTAAATATAATTTGATTCCAACTTCAGCCGGATTCCATCAGATAGAGAAGCATAACAAATGGTGCAGCTAGCATGGCAATAACAAGGAAAATGCTTACAGGGGGTTATAAAAAAAAATGTTAAAAGATTGCTTACATGCGTTATAACAAATGATAAGAGAATGCCTACTGTTGATATAGCAATTATAGTATTGATGATGCATACAGTTGGCATATGAAAGCATATTAAAAACGCACAATAGTAAGATTACCCTTTCATGATTGTTCTATATCCTGTTATGACAAGTTGTGACCTGAGCCTGGCTAGATTCGCAGTTTATAGAACCAGGAGATCATCACAGCTTGAATTTATGGGCCAATTTGAATCGTTGATGAAATATGGAGACTAGGAATCCATGGCACCTATATTCGTTTAGCCAATATATCATTGAAAACCCAAAAATGTGCCTCCTTCAGCACTAACGCCACTCTTGGTCCTCACACGGCTTTCTCAAACCCTGTAGCTTCCTTTTCTTGATTCCACACACTAATGCACAATTTTCCAATAATCCATGATTTGTACCACCATCATTGATGCTTACAAAACAAAAACTCCTCACCATATTCAAACGCAGTTGCCTTTTATCTATTCTGCCAGGGCTCTTGTTTCTAACTGCGACCCTTCTACATCTCCCACGCGGAGTGAAGACTGTTACATGCCAAGAATGCACCATCTATCTGATATCACAACTTGTGTTTGATTATATTTGTATTCCTCCCACTTACGCCTAATTTTGGTTCGCTAAAAGACATTTCTCAAGAAACAAGAGTTTAATTTGGCTTCCACCAATTACAAGCAACCATACGTATTCCAATTACTTAAGGAAAAAGAAATGAAAGAGGGTTGAAAGATTATAACTCAAAATAATAATAATTCAAATGTTGTTAAAATTCGAACATTATAATCCCAATCATTATTATAGTTTTTTGAATATTATTGAAATCGATTATTAAATTATAGTGTTATTATATCATTTTTATGTTTAAATGCATGAGTATAAATTTTATCAAAATAATAATGATGAAAGATAATTTACAATCCTTTGAGGGATGTTTTATATTTTAACTTAATTAATTTTATTTAAAATTATTTAAATAACTCATGCGGTTCACAGATGTGTCATGTTACAATTCGCTAGGTCCTTTACCCATCTACTAGTGATGGTGATGCCCTGCCTAATTCTTTTCTAACAATGCTTCCACCCCTTCAACATGCTCCCTGCAAGGAATCTCTCTGTAATTAAATTATAAGTTATAAATAATTGTATCAATTAACCTTTCATCTTAATTCCATGAATTCTAAATTAACGATCAACTAACATGTCATCTTCACTTGAAATCATAATGACCATCTTACCATTTCACCAGATTATATCAAATTAAACTGCCGAGTGACTTCATAACGTCTATATTTCAAGCTAGGTCAAAAATTGGGATGTAACATACCATTCCCCTTGAGGTTCATCGTCCTCGATGAACTAAAAATTACAACGATCATTATAAAGGAGCATTTTAAAATTGGAATGTAACGTACCATTCCCCTTGTGATTCATCGTCCTCGATGACCTCTAAGTTCACTTTACCGTAACGGTGGTCATCTCAACATCGGCTGAGTTGATTCTGATTCATATTCTTGTCATACTTATGTAGACACTCACCATATCATTAGTTTGATTCTATTTTGATATCTTTATTTACAAGGTTCAATGATTGAAAGTAAGATAAGTATTCAAACTTGAAAATTCTTCAACCAGCAAATTCTAGATCATAATTTAATTTGCTCATACATACCATCTGGCATATGGCCCTCATTAATGGATAGATCATCCTTGCAAGCTTACAAATTAACTGTAATAGGTTAGTGAATCCATGTTTTTCCATTGTAACCTTGGCCTTCAAGCCCAATATTTCATTAGAATAATCATTTCATGATAAGACATCTCCAAAACAATATTCAACAGCTCAATAAGTAAAGTCAACATCGCATGCATATTATACATGTATAACAATGTGTCAAAAAACATGATATACTATGCAAGATTATCAAATCAAGATCATAAGTATCTGAAACAATTCATAAGATTCTCATCATTCAATTGTAAATACTTGGAAATTCATCTTTTCCATTTTTATGATTCAAGCTTCTGTGCCCATCTCATCAAAAGTTTACATTTGTAAACAAACATTGATAGTTCCAGCTCCTTACTGGAGCACATAATGATCTTTTCGTTTAACCAACATCAGAAAGAATCATGGTTCACAGTTTTGTTTTCATTCAATTCAAGTTCAAATTTGTAACAATTTATTTCTTTCATTAATTTGGGTCGACAAACCCGTTCATGGTGGATTTAGATATCTTTTATCAAGATTTTAAACTGTGTTTGGATTGCGCAAGTCTAGGCATCAGGAGCCTTTTTAATCTTCCCATTCTCGACAAAGAATGGCCGTCCCACCAGGGATAATACATATGTAACATTCTGGTCCTGCCACTGAGTAATCAGGTGGGTTGAAGTCCCAATAGTTATTCGACAAAATAACTGAAGCATCAGGACAATCAACAAGATCAATTGTTCCGACAAATCTACCTAATTCCACCCTGGCCAAGGATTTCAAAATTTGGGTCGTCAAAGCCGATCTCCACCACTCAGCTTGCCAATCCTTTTCATCTTTTTTTAATTCTTTATACATTTGTTCACTTTATATCATTTCAGCCTTCCTGGCTATTCTGAATGATTTTCCATTGTGTTTTTCCAATTTTGATTGCAATATCCAAATATGCAAAAATAAATCTTTTTCAACATTTATGTTTTCAGTTTCTTAGAAACAGTGCTGGACCCAAGGTTTCAGGGTTGAACCCAATGCTCTGATACCATATGTAACATCCAAGTTTTTCAGGTCTAAATTAACATCTACCATATGCATAGAATACGGTTATAACATCGAATTCATAGGAAGGCAGTTACATCATTCATGTTCATGTGAAGAAGATTTACCGTTAAAATCAGTTAAACAAAAATTTCTCATCTAAATACTTGAAATAATTTTTAATGAAATTACTTCTGAAATTGAAATCACATAACTTTAAAAAAAATTGAGATTGAAAATCATCTAAGTATGCTTCTGCAACCACCCGGGTTAGTCCACAAATATACTATAACAATTCCTCAAATCGAATACTATCTCAAAAAAATATTTGATGAATACCACTATACACCAATATAACTTAAACTAGGGCATCACATATCATCTTACCAATTAGGGCATCAATTTCCATCGATCTATTTAGGGCTTCTGATACTGCTTTACCACTTAGGGCTTTCGCAACCACGGATTCAATTTAGGGCTTCTGCGACAACGGATTTTATCTAAGGATTATCCAACGACGAATTCTATTTAGGGCTTTCGCAACCATGAATTCAACTAGGGTTTTCGATACCATGGATTCAGTTAGGGCTTCCATTACCACTGTATCAATTAGGGTTCCAGCTGTCACACAATCAATTAGGGCTTTAGATTTCTTTTCCTTCCGATTGCTTATTTGTGACAATTTCTCAAGATTAGATAAATACTTATATTCAATATTCATATAAATGAAAACAATTCACAAATCAATCCAGGTGTAAAATAATGATAACAATGAATTTAACTCAATTCGATCTTATCTTTTCATATTAAAAATGATAATACCTGTTTCTGATAAACAATTGAATGCATAGCTTACTTTGTCTGACTCATATCCGACATCTTGAGAGAGGTGAAACATTGTCAGGGGCTTAACCACCCAACCTCGGACCACAATATATCCCCACATGATCTCTAACGAGAAAGACCCTCCCTACCCGGAATTGACAGAGAACATCATTCCATCCTCTAGGCATCATGGTATACAATGCGCCATACGACTTGGCAGCAGGAGATCACAGTAACAGGAATGTACATGAGTTATTAATTAATTCTTATTAAGAATATTAAATTTTGTTCTATCATAATTTGGTAATGGTTCATGTTATTGATGATTACTTAATCTTGCCTCATCACCCATCTTTTTGGCTTCACAAGCAGGTGAGTTCCAAGTATTTAGGATTCTAAAAATAGACGACTCCTTCATTTATTCAAGAAGATTACATACAACCACCCTCTCACATTTATATTTACATAAATTATGCTCTTTTAAAATTTCAAAATACAAATGCTTAATTACTTAATTTAATTATCACTGAATTCTCTTCCGCATTCTTGCAGACCCTCTACACCGCCTCACCATTTCAAGCTTCCTTGCCGATAATTCCTAGGAGCTTGCGAATCATATTCACCTCTCCACCTATTATGGCATTATCGTCGATGAATTCTTTAGTGTGGATTCAATATCATCCATTATGAAAGAAAAGAATGTATTGAATTATATATTCAAGGTTGTTGTGGCTTATTCAAAGTTGATATTCTAAGTAAAAAAAAATAGAAAAACATTATCAAAGAGATATTGAACAAAATATTTGATCAAGAATTTCCTCTTATCAAACCAATTCCAATCTGAAAGGAAAAAGGTGAAATCAAAACTTAACGTAGCACATTCACAATTTGGGATTTAAATATAATTTGATTCCAACTTCAGCTGGATTCCATCAGATAGAGAAGCATAACAAATGGTGTAGTTGGCATGGCAATAACAAGGAAAATGCTTACAGGCGGTTATAAAAAAAAATGTTAAAAGATTGCTTACATGTGTTATATCAAATGATAAGAGAATGCTTACTGTTGATATAGCAATGATAGTATTGATGATGCATACAGTTGGCATATGAAAGCATATTAAAAATGCACAATAGTAAGATTACCCTTTCATGATTGTTCTATATCCTGTTACGGCAAGTTGTGACCTGAGCTTGGTTAGATTCGCAGTTTATAGAACCTGGAGATCATCATAGCTTGAATTTATGGGCCAGTTTGAATCGTTGATGAAATATGGAGACTAGGAATCCATGGCACCTATATTCGTTTAGCCAATATATCATTGAAAACCCAAAAATGTGCCTCCTTCAGCTCCTAACGCCACTCCTGGTCCTCACATGGCTTTCTCAGACCCTGTAGCTTCCTTTTCTTGATTCCACACACTCATGCACAATTCTCTAATAATCCATGATTCGTACCACCATCATTGATGCTTACAAAACAAAAACTCCTCACTATATTCAAACGCAGTTGCCTTTTATCTATTCTGCCAGGGCTCTTGTTTCTAACCGCGACCCTTCTACATCTCCCACGCGGAGTGAAGACTGTTACATGCCAAGAATGCACCATCTGTCCGATATCACAACTTGTGTTTGATTATATTTGTATTCCCCCTACTTACGCCTAATTTTGGTTCGCTAAAAGACATTTCTCAAGAAACAAGAGTTTAATTTGGCTTCCACCAGTTACAAGCAACCATACGTATTTCAATTACTTAAGGAAAAAGAAATGAAAGAGGGTTGAAAGATTATAACTCAAAATAATAATAATTCAAATGTTGTTAAAATTCGAACATTATAATCCCAATCATTATTATAGTTTTTTGAATATTATTGAAATCGATTATTAAATTATAGTGTTATTATATCATTTTTATGTTTAAATGCATGAGTATAAATTTTATCAAAATAATAATGATGAAAGATAATTTATAATCCTTTGAGGGATGTTTTATATTTTAACTTAATTAATTTTTAAAAAAAATTATTTAAATAACTCATGCGGTTCACAGATGTGTCATGTTACAATTCGCTAGGTCCTTTACCCATCTGCCAGTGATGGTGATGCCCTGCCTAATTCTTTTCTGACAATGCTTCCACCCCTTCAACATGCTCCTTGCAAGGAATCTCTTTGTAATTAAATTATAAGTTATAAATAATTGTATCAATTAACTTTTCATCTTAATTTCATGAATTCTAAATTAACGATCAACTAACATGTCATCTTCACTTGAAATCATAACGACCAACTATCTTACCATTTCACCAGATTATATCAAATTAAACTGGCGAGTGACTTCATAACGTCTGTATTTCAAGCTAGGTCAAAAATTGGGATGTAACAGACATCCTAGGTTAGAAACCTACAGATTAAATGATGACACTTTATCATGAAATTCCAACTTTTTGACCCTTTAGGAAGGTTCTTCATTCTGAAAATCGATAGAGGATCATCCGCATTGAGATATTTATTGTATAATATCTTAGCCCACTTGTGGTCCCTTTCTTTAAAGAGACACCAAATTAGTTTTGTACCTAAGGCTTCATTTTTCCATTGTAGATTCTTAATCCCAAGTCCACCCATGTCCTTAGGTCTACAAATATTGTCCCATTTGATATGTAGTGCCTCTCCCATTTGACTTCTGTAAGTCATCCTGATGGATGCGACCTTGTTTTTCTTTTGTTGTGTTGAATCATGATGGTGACCATGAGTGGTCTACATCGTGGAGGTGTTTGGATTTATGTTTTTGTATCGGTTTCTTTGTTTATGCTTTGACTGATCTTTGAGATTATGATGTGATTTATGGTTCACTGAGGTTTGTGCTAGTGGTTACCAGGATCGATGTGGTAACATGAGGTTGTTCCATGATTACCTTGAGATGTATGTAGAGATTGCACTGTGTAATTTTTACCATGCTACACTGGACTAGGTTCCTGTAGCAGTGATTAGTCATGTTTATGACTGTGTTTGCTTATGTGTTTTAAGTGCCTTTTTGTTGATTCTTTTATCAATCATTATTAAATTTTTAAATAATTAGAAATAGATTGTTCATGTTGTATTATTTGGTTATGTGTTGCAGTCATTTACCTTGTTATATTTTGATCTGAGAGATATCTGTTACTTATGTGATGTTTTACATTTGAGAAGACCCGAGGGTCAAATGTTATACCTTGATTTCAATATCATAGATATTAGACTACTATGCTGTTCAGTTAATCATATTGCATGATGATGCCATTTTGAGATGACAGTGTGTTTTATGATGATATCTGGTTATCTGGTATTTGGACATACCTTTGATTATGTTAGGTGATGGATTTAATGCTATGGTTATTTACTTCATTCTTACGTTGTTATGATTTATGCGAACGTGAGTGATGTAAATAGATTATTTTAATATAATTAAATAAATGGTTAAATTAGGTGATTTAATGCATTTATTGCTTTGGTTGTGTTATTATATGCAAATTGCACTTGATTGTGTTGTTTAGTGTGCAAGATTTATATCCCTAGCAGTGGCACATAGAGTTAGTGATTCAACATTTCATATTTTACCAATGTCGTCCATGTATGGTTGACGTATCCTTATTTTAATGTTTAAATTAAATCTTTCGGTGATTATTAAATCCGAACTCATTTGCATTATGTGATTAGACCAGTAAGTGTGTCTGTGCATTTAGAGGTTCGCATTGTCGCGAAAGTTGTTAAGGAGATTTATGTGTTTTTGGGTTTTCGGGCTTTTTTATTGATTTATTTTAATTTTTGGCAGCTTTGCCATAGATGAATTCCTATTTATAGGAATAGCCTATTTTCATTTGGGTCGATTCAAGGTTTAACTAGGTTGGCTGGTTAAATGTCGTAATCGATTATTCACCCAAAAAGTGAATAAATATCCAAAAAAGAATTTAATTCCTCACTTCTCACTTTTGAATTAGAAAGTGGGAGAGTAAAACTCAAAATCCTCTTCATGAGGATTTACTGTTTTGTTTTTTGTGGGAGCTACGGGCGTGGGATCATCGCGAGGTTGAGCTCATTGGATCCAGCTCGGGGAAACCTTGGATTGCCACGATTTTCAACTACTTCTGCGGGTGTTTTATTTTCTGGTTCAGATTCTCGTTTTGCCCTTTTGGCTATGAGGTAGGGCTTTCTCCTTTTATTGTTTCTGCTCTGTTTCTGGTAGCCATTTATTTGGAGGCTGAGAACTAATGTTCCCCTCCATTTTTGTATGCTAGTTCTACTCAGTTGGGCGGGTACGAACATTTCCTTGTTTTTCGAGATGAGGGTTTGGAGTTTACGTCATTATGCTGGCCATTTTTGCATACAATGTCTGAACTTGATTATTTTTGGATTTTTGGAGTTTTTGTGCCCAAAGGCCAAATGGGTTTTAATTTTGAAGTTTTCCAAATTTTGAGATTTTTACCTCGTTTTGTGTGCTGCCTTGTTTTCTCGAGTTTTCTTGGTACAATGTGGGCCATGGACCTTGATGATCCATTTGGATATCAGTCAGATCACTATTGCACTTTTATGTTGCATTGGGATGCGTGTTGCATCCGTACTCTCGACGTTGTGTTTGGTTGAGTGATTTTATACTTGGTGTTATTATTTCTTTTAGACCTTTGCTTTTGTTTCATGAGCGCTAGGATTCATGTAGATCCATACTCTTGGATTGAGCCCGGTTGAGTGAGTTAATGATGGTTGGTCCTGTTGCATCATTGTGATTCGTGTGGAATCCATACTCTCGGATTGAGGCCAGTTGAGTGATTTTATGATGTATGGTTTTATTGGCTTTGGGATTCGTGTAGAATCCATCCTTCCTGTGTTGCTTTCAGTTGGGTGTTATCTTTTGCATTGTGTTCTCATCCTATCCTTGTGTTTTGATCTTTGTGATGGTGGTGCGCCACACACGAGTACGTGCGCTTACATTTGTTAGGTGATTTGCGAGGCTCGATCTTTTGTGGTACTTTTGAAAGTTATGATCATTTGGGTTGGGATGGGAGTATGCATGCCCACAGGCACTTGTCGTAGGATGAGCATGGGTAGGGTAGGGTGGCATATGGAGGGGGATTCTATCTCGCAGCCCGACGATCATGACGCCACGGGTATGGCTGAGAGGAGCTTTGATTAAGTGATAACTAAAGAAAATGTGTGAATGGTAATAAAACTTAAGATAATAAAATGCTGTGCCGAGCCATTCCATTGAGGGATGCTGAATCCGCACAATCCGAGCTTGGGCTTGTCGATGCCAAGCGACTCTCCATGATGTTAGCCCCTACTTAGTAGCCTTTTGAGTGTCTGACCAGGACCTGTATTCCTTGCATTATCTTAGCTTCTTGGTTGTAGCCATCATACTATTTGGCGTGAGTGTTAGCCATGGATGTTGTTTTTGTGTGTTTTTGGTTGGATCTTTATCTCCATTAGCACGACAGGTGTGGACCTACGGGTTCCACGTGGTTGGGAGGTGTAGCTACCTTTACCACTGCTAGAGATCGGTGTACATAAACGGTCTCTTATTCTAGTGCAACCATTGCTGGATGTTTTCACTTGATGCTTCGAGTTTCGGAGTATGCTTTCTTGTGATTTATGCTTTCATTGGAATGCTTGGATATCATGTTTAGATGATGTTAGTTTATTTGACGCATTCCCATATTATGATGTTTAGCATATGATTAGATGATGTGAATTGCTGTAGTAGCATATCTATTGCTTATTGATGTTTAACATGTGATAGGCGATCTTATCTACTGTAGGATTATCTTATGCTTTTCTACTAGCATGTTAGATTTCCTTATGCTTATATTGTTGCATGTCTAGTAGTGACATCCCTATTACGATAGTATTGACGATCCGATCTGTGGCTTGGGATGTTACGCCTAGGGGATGACTAGGATCCATGATGGTCTTATGATGCTATTGACGGTTGGGAGGAACCGCGTACTTAATTTGGTTGTTTGTTATTGGGATATTATCTTTGTACATTGTGATGTTGCTTATGTTCATTGTGATGTTGCTTTCAATATGCTCTTTTTTGCTATAGTTTTAGATGGATAGATGTATCTCCTTCTTGATCTTGGCATCTTGTTGATTATGCTCTCGAGTGTTCATTCCTCAATTTACATGGATCTGATACTCCCCGATGTGGAGCTTTTTATCTATGTTTTAGCTTGTTGTTTGTCCTTAGAGTTTTCTTGCTTTTTCCCTGGGCGACCATGTGTCAGCATGGTGTGATACAATATAGTGTCGCACGCCCATTTGAGGAATGTCGTACGATACTTTAAAGTATCACACACCCTTAGAAGAAATGTCATATGATACACTTCTAATATCGCATGCCCTTTGGAGAAGTATCGCCCGACCCCTAATTGTGTCGCCCTCCTTCTGGAGAAATGTCGCGTGACACTGGTAAAGTATTGCACAATGCTGATAAAGTGTCGCACAGTTTTTATGAAACCTGCACGGGTGGGCAGTGGGCACTTTTCGGTCCTTTCCAAACTTCTTAGGGATGGTTCGGGGTACCCTCTTAGGTGTTCTTCAATCCCTTGGTGGCGTGATTTGTATTTCAGCTTTCTCTTTTTCGTAGTTCATCCTTTGGGGTTTAAAATATATCATTTAAGTATAAGTTGACGTCAACTTATACTTAAGATATATTTTAATATATGCGACAAATCTTTTGAGATAGGTTTCAGACCTCTCAGAGATAAGATAAAGATTCTAGGAAATTTCAGGGCTTCAAAAATCCAAACTTAGCCAATTTTTAGGGGCTTCAGGATTTCAGGCTTAGCCACATTTCAAGTTTTTGCATTTTACCCCAGCTTGGTGTTTTGTTGATGAATGGTTGTTTCTTGAGCCCTCATCATGTGCTTTGTCGTTGTTGGTTTGTTTGTGTGTGTCAGTTTGGTAGTGACGTTTGGAGATTCGTTGGTTGTTGAGATTGTGGTGAAGTCTTCTGTTGCGATCATTGTGATCCCTGTATGATGTTGTCATGTGTATTCATACTTGTAAAAAAAAAAATTCTTGGCTTGTTTTTCATTCTTGTTTCCAAGGATCTCTGGGCGGGGCATTACATGATAAGTGCCAATTTTTTATCTTCTTCACAATCCTTCCAGAGAAAATTTCTAAGTTTGGCTTCAAATTTAAGGAGAGAACTCTTGGAGAGAGGAAGACAAGAAAGCGGAAAAGTAGGAATGACTGATAAAATAGATCTTATTTTTGTACTCTTTCTAGCCTTTGAAAGCCATTTATCTTTCCAACTCCCAATCTTTGCATCCAATTTTTTGAAGGTGTTATACCAAACCTTGCTGGACTTCAAGCCCTTCTCTAAGGTAATGCCCAAATATTTACAAGGAAATTGACCTTTTTTATAACCCATGATCTTACAAATCTAATTTTCCACTTTTTTTTGGTATTTAAAAACTAAATCTCAGATTTGAACTCATTTACTTTTTGATCGAAAGCAATCATATAAGATTTAATGATGGCTTTAAGACCCAACTCCTTTGTAACAGTACTTTTGCCAGGCATAATAGTATCATCATCGAATTATTGATGCGTGATATTGGGCATGTTTCTAGTAACTGTTATACCAGAGATTTTTTGATTATTGTAAGCATACAACATGACTCTCTAAAGGCCTTCACCATAATAATAGAGAGGGAAGGAGATAACGGATCTCCTTGTCTGATACCTCTTGATATTTCAAAAAAGGCTTCTGGCATCCCATTGATAAGTACTGAAATTTTGGGAGTAGAAATGAATTTTAAAATGGGGTTAATCCACTGATGAGAGAATCCAAAAGCTTCAAGAACATTACACAGGAACCACCAATCAACCATGTCATAAGCTTTTTGAATGTCTAGTTTCATAAACATGCATGGCTCTTTGCTCTTACAAGCAGAGTGAATAGTTTCTTAAATAGTAAGAATACCATCGAGTATGGATTTTCCTGGGACAAAGCCTGTTTGTTCCCCAGAGATTAACTTCAAGAGGAAACCCTTAAGTCTATTTGCTAAAATCTTGGAAAAAATCTTGTAGACCATGTTGTAGAGAGCAATAGGATGGAAGTCCCCAGTGCTCTCTGGTTTAGTCTTTTTGGGGATTAGAGTAAGAAAGATGTGATTGATTTCTGATAACAAAGCTCCACCATTCCTCGAGGCTTCTATGGATTTCCAAAGGTCTTCTCCAATAATATCCCAACATTTTTGAAAAAAGGAGGCCTAAAAACCATCAGGACTTGGGGATTTATTAGGATTCATATTAAAAACTACCATTCTAACCTCTTCCAAAGTAATAGGTTTATTTAAAACCTTATTATCCTCGAGAGTTATTAATTTAGGAATAAATTTGAGTAATTTAGTTTGCGCCTCTCTATTAGACCCTTCGTAATTATTTAGTATTTCTTGAAAGTGTGCAACGAAGGTGTTCGCAATATTGCTTGGATTCTCAATCAGGATACCCAAGTTGTTTTTGATACTAGTTATTTTGCTCTTTGATCTATTGTATAGGGTGGAATTGTGGAAGAATTTTGTATTCCAATCCCCTTCATCTAACCACTTCTCTCTCGATTTCTGTCTCCAAAAAATTTCTTCTTTGGATAATATATCTTCTTGTTTAGCGAGTAGTTCTTTTTCTAACAGATAACGGTCATTGTTCATACCTTCCTTAATTACTTCTAGATTTAGGTTCCTTAGTTTCTCTTCTATATCTATTTTCTCTTTAAAAATATTGTTAAAGTGTTTTTTATTCCATTTGAGAATCTGTTCCTTTAGCATCTTCATTTTTGAAACAAAAATAAACATCTTGGAACCTTCAAAATTATCTTGCACCCACCATTCTTTTATATTTTTGATGAAGTTAGGATCTAGGAAACACATTTTTTCACATTTAAATCAATTCCTAGTAGGTTTTGTTGGCTCAACAAATTCTAATTGAACTGGGTAATGATCTGACCCAACGATTGGCAGAATGGAAGAATTAATATTAAAATTGTTTGTATCCAAATCACCTTTAATAAAAAACCTATCTAATTTTTCCACAATATATGCAAAATCTTTCTTCCTATTATTCTATGTGAAGTTCCCATTATTGGTTGGAATGTCAATCAGGTTATGGTTAACACACCATACTTTAAACTCCAAAGATGATTGCGAGAGATGTCGAATGCCACCTACTTTTTCAGATAGATTTAAAACAATATTAAAATCACCACCTACTAAGAAAGGCCTATCCTTAAAATTATTTAGAAAAGTGCTAATTTCTTCCCAAACAACTTTTTTCCCTAAATAACTAATTGGACCATATACATTGATTAACATGAACTGAAGATTTGATTTCAAACTTTGGACACTAACACTAATCCAATTATTCCTACATTTAAGACAATCTATGGAAACTTTCCTAGGGTTCTAAAAAATTCCTAGACCCCTTGAAGCACCTATTGACTCCTAAAAGATGGAACCCCATAGTCCTAACATCTTATCTAATTTCGTTCCTTCTACCTTATTCAACTTTGTTTCTTTTACTAAAATGATTTCCAACTCAAATGATTTAAAGTTATGTTTTAATAACTTTTTTATGTTTTAAGCCCCTAGCATTCCAAGTGGTAATCTTCATGCCTCCTTGGGAAGGCTTTTCTCCTTCCCAATGTTGAGTAAATGATCTATCTTTTTCTATTCTCTACTAAGTCCATCTGCTTCCCCGAGTTCCTTCAAAGATATTTTGCCTCTCTTGTTTTTCACTTTTCTGTATTTGGGTGAGCTCAAACCTTCCTGATTCATCTGAATCCCTAGATGCTCTATGTCTTTTCCAGTATCTTGAGTACCAATAATCTTATTGCAAACCTTTCCTTTTGTATCATCAGTTTCGAGTTCTCTTATGATCTGATTTATTATGCTTGGCTGATCTCCATAATTTGAATCTAAACCTTCTGTGTTATCCTTACCAACCCCTATATCTTTTTGCTCTGTGCCCATTGCATATTCACTTGTTTGAATCTGACCTTCGTTATTATCCTCAGCCTCAATGTTCTGTAGATCTCATCTTAAGTCTTCACATGTGTAGTTGTTACCACCTAATTTGAGAATTCGCTGAATCAAAACTTCCTTCTGAGTTTTTGTGCTATTGTCAATATTTTCAGAGCATAATACATGAATTAATTCATCAGTTAATTGATCAAGACACTCATCTTTTGATTTTTGACTTACCAATTCCGAATCTATAACAATATCCTTATTTAAAAAATTTTGAAACTCTTTTACTAGGGAACTTTCTACTCTCTCTGCATTGCAGTCCACATCTTTTTGATTACCAACTGGAGTAAATGGTGAATTGCTAGAAGCTGTTGGAGTCTACTAAAACTTGGATAATTTATTAGGGGCCTCTTTGATAGGTGTTATATTTCTATCCTTTGAAGCCTACAACAGACATTGCTCCATTTTGATCACTTCCTTCGAGATTTGGTGTTTTTCTCCTCTGTCTGGATTTTAAAATAATAAGGAATTCTCAATATCTTCTAAATTCTCTTTTTCAATATCCCAAGATGCCTTGGTTTGTTGAGATGTTGATATCATTCTATCTGGGCCTTCTTCATCTGAAAGATTTACATTTTCACCTATAGAAACTCTGCTACTAGGAGTATTTGGTTCTTGTTGTTTATTATCAATGGAACTTGATAAATACACTTCCCTTTCACAGGATGCTAACTGATTTTGAACACATTGTGGATTAAACACACTAGCTTCTATGTATTTACCTTCTTCTAATGGCTTACTCTACCTTGAAATGCTCTTTGAAACTTTTTGCTTTCCTTTAGATCTCTATTTTACTATTGAACTATTTCTTTGTGTCATTTCTGGGTTCTTCTTATGATTAGCCACTATGATTGATTTGAGCCTTACTTTAGCATCTAAAATATTCTTACTCTTTAGATTACAAATGAAACTCAACTCAATATTGGAACCCTTAGAACCAACAATGGTGGTGAGTACTCATCTAAAGATTTTGAAAAATACCTGAAGGACAATGGTAATAAACATTAGACAATTGTTCCTTATAATCCACAACAAATGGTGTGGCAGAATAAATGAACAGGACACAACTGAATATGGTAAGATCTATGATGGTTTTTAAGGATGTTAAGTTAATATTTTGGGAAAAAATAGTTCGTTGTGGTGTCTACATAAAGAATAGGAGTCCTTGTCTTGCACTTCAAAACAAAACTCCTTATGAAATGTGGCATGACCATTTTCCAATGGTCAAACATTTTAGAATTTTTGGTTCCATCTGTTATTCTTTGACTCGTGAACAACTATGAAATGAATTTGGTGCTAGAAGAAGAAAATGCATTTTCGGATTATTTTAATACTTAACAAAGTTTAATGTCTATACGATGAACATAACAAAAAAAATTATTGTTTCTAGAGATGTTATATTTGATAAAGATGCATTCACTATTGGCAAACAACTCACTCATCTTGATAAATTTCACTCAAAAAAATTCTATCAAGAATGGAATAATGTACTTCCAATTCTTGAAGCTGGGGTTCCTTTCTAGGTCAACCTTTGGAAGTACAGGGATAGTTTGAAAGATAACAATTCTAAAAAGACTCTGAACTAGCTTGTGAAGAACTTGACTAGCCGATAGGCTATTTTAAGTGGGGATTTCACTTCACACTTGTCTGACACTTTAAAACAGCTAGTTGTTTTTGGAGGTGGCTTGCAATTTTCAATCATGTTCTCATTTTTACTTCTCATGTTCTTTTTTTTTTTTTTTTTTCTGTCATGGGGGTTTATTCCTTGTGGTTCCTTGTCTAGCCATCTTCTCTATTATTTTATTTTTAACCTAGGTGTGCGTGCAATCTCTCTTCCCTTGGTCCCTTTATCTTTTGGCCAGTCAGCATCTGCAACTCACTTTGTTTTGCATCTCTTGCTCTCTCTTTATCCTGATGATGAATCACATAGTATGATTTGAAACACTGATTGTAAAAATCTTTACACAATCGAGTCCAGAAACAAATCAATGTAATACAATAGATTGTACAAATTTGATCTCTTTAATTTTCAATCATGCACAATCTCAGAATCAAATCAGATTTACAAATTGGATCTCAGAATCAAATTAGATTTACAAATCCATATAATGTCTCAGCGATCTGCTCTTATTCTTGAAAGACCTCAGCTTAGAACAAAGCAGAAGAGAGGAAGCAAACTGTTTAATCATCTTCCAGAGAGTAAGCGTATTGACAGACCTATTGCGCTCGATACATTAGTTTCTTATGCTACATCACTCGTATATATCATTCTGCGTACAAATTCATGAGAAGAATTTGGCAAGCGAATACATTGAAGAGGAGTTTGTAGGAAGCAAAGGTATTGAAGAAGAGGAGTGTAGATAGAGGAGAGGCAGAGGAAGGATGACGGTAAAAAAGCAGTAGTCATGGTGCGAGTGCATGGACTTGTAAGTGGGTAGCTGTTCACCATTTTAAATTTATTTAGAATGCCCACAAATTTAATTCAATCAATTCTGCGTCGTTTTCATTTTCTCTTACCTGAGATTCGATCTGGTGCATAGGAAAACTGAATGACAATATTTAAAGAAACTAAAACTACTGTTATTCCTCATTGTCATAAGGGTAGAAAAATGCGAAAAGATGTCTTCTATCAATCCAAGTAAGCAGCAATTGTTAATTCTACTTTTCGTTGTTATTTTCAAAGCACTTTTGATGTGTCACCATTTAGGGTTTTCTCTTATGGTTTTCTTCAGCGCTCGCTCTGAAATGCTGCACAAGTTTGTAATTGTTATTTCTGGTCCATATCATTCAAATATGGACACTAAAATGCATCTATTCTTCAGCCTGTCAAGCCCCTTGTTACACGCAAGGCGTTTCATAAATCAAGCGGACACCTACTTCTTCGAATCAATGGTTGATAGTTTCTTATAAGCGATGCACACGTTCGTTTTTCATCATTACTATTCACCAAATTTCTTTTTGTTGGACGCATATATTGAAATCACTACCAATTGAGTCCTGCGTGTGTTGTATCTTTATTTCTGACAACTGCTTATCTTGGTGCCTAGTCAGGAAAACCTTGATATGTATAGAAAAGAAAGGAAAGGGGCTTTTATAGTCTACTACATTGGTCATTGTTTTTGGGTTGACATATGGTGATACGGAAATGGGTATAACCTGAGTTGGCCTAGTGGTGGAAAGCTTGTACTCTTGAAAGAGTGGTCACAAGTTCAAATCTCACTGGGGTGTAGGGTATGTATGCCTCGTTTACTTTAAAATTTAACCTCTACAAATTAATCTTGATTTTGAAAATTAATTGCAGTCATAACCTCCACAATTTTATTCTACTTTAACATTTAACCTCTACAAATTAATCTTGATTTTGAAAATTAATTGCAGTCATAACCTCCACAATTTTATTCTGTTTCTTAAAACTAATTGCATGTATCTCCCAGCTAAAGTGTGGGCACTTGTTTTTCCAAAAATGAAATCAGCTTTGCCAGCTTAAGGTGCAAATTTGGAAGGATTCAATTTTTAAAGTGTGTAGAAAGAGTCTTTGTTTTGATTTTAAGTGTTAAGTTATTTTTTTAAAATTATAATAATATACAAACTTTAAAAAATAAAATTAGAAAACTAAAATATATTATTGCTCAAATATGAAGTTTAAATTTGATTATTCTAAAAATATATCGACCTCTAATGAGTTATTTATCAAATTAATTGTGTTATGCTATAGTTTAATTTTTAATTGTGTAGAAGTTAAATAAAATAATTACAAAAAGGTTAATTGGATATGATTATTATTATTATATATATAAATATTAAGTTTATTAAAATAGTTTAAATTGAAAAGATAACACATATAAATAGCTTTTAAAGAAATAAATACTATTAATAGATTAATTCTTATGGCAAGGAAATTAAATAAATTATTTTTTAAACTTAAAAATATTCTTAATATTTATTGTAAATATAAAAAAAGTGTGAAGTTAATATTATTTAACTAAAATTTTAATTTAAAGATAGATACAATTAATATTACTTTAATTATTATCAAAGAAGCTCTAATCATCTAGAATAAAGATACCAAATATAATAATATATAATACTCTAATAAATAAGGATACTTAGCTCTCTAACAAAACTAGTTTAATTAGACTATATATCGTGCTTTTAAATTCTACTGAAATAGCTCAGTTTTGCCAAAAGCAAGATGCTTTGCATGACTTGCATTAAAGAACTGAATTTTAACTAGTGATTGGCTTCATAGATTGAACATTTCTGATCCCTTTAACTATGTGCTCTATCCGCAAGTTATAGAAACAACAAATCATCTTTTCTTAAATTGCCCTTTCGCCCAATATTGTTGGCATTTTGCTCTTAATAAGCCTAATTTCAATATGTCATTACCTAATTCTGTGAAATTTATTTCAGGCATGGCCAATCTTATAATCTGAATCAATGCTTTTATGTCTTTGGAAGTGCATCCCTGCATCTATAGTATGTGCAATTTGGTGGGAAAGAAACAAGAGAATTTTTAGATAGACATCATCTTCAATCCCTCAATTTCTGGAAGGATTAGAGAGAATAATTATTAAGCTTGTTAATGCTTCTGTAAGTAAATATAAGGGTAAACATATTTTTTCTCCTCGGGATGGCTATGTTATTTATCAGTGGAAGGGTTTACTTTTTCCTTATCTTCCTACTCCCCTATGTCCATCCAAGATTCTTCTTCTTTGAGCACAAGCCAAGTGGATTCTTCGAAGTAAGGGTTTTTTCAACAGCTTAAGGTGCAAATTTGGAAGGATTCAATTTTTAAAGTGTGTAGAAAGAGTCTTTGTTTTGATTTTAAGTGTTAAGTTATTTTTTTAAAATTATAATAATATACAAACTTTAAAAAATAAAATTAGAAAACTAAAATATATTATTGCTCAAATATGAAGTTTAAATTTGATTATTCTAAAAATATATCGACCTCTAATGAGTTATTTATCAAATTAATTGTGTTATGCTATAGTTTAATTTTTAATTGTGTAGAAGTTAAATAAAATAATTACAAAAAGGTTAATTGGATATGATTATTATTATTATATATATAAATATTAAGTTTATTAAAATAGTTTAAATTGAAAAGATAACACATATAAATAGCTTTTAAAGAAATAAATACTATTAATAGATTAATTCTTATGGCAAGGAAATTAAATAAATTATTTTTTAAACTTAAAAATATTCTTAATATTTATTGTAAATATAAAAAAAGTGTGAAGTTAATATTATTTAACTAAAATTTTAATTTAAAGATAGATACAATTAATATTACTTTAATTATTATCAAAGAAGCTCTAATCATCTAGAATAAAGATACCAAATATAATAATATATAATACTCTAATAAATAAGGATACTTAGCTCTCTAACAAAACTAGTTTAATTAGACTATATATCGTGCTTTTAAATTCTACTGAAATAGCTCAGTTTTGCCAAAAGCAAGATGCTTTGCATGACTTGCATTAAAGAACTGAATTTTAACTAGTGATTGGCTTCATAGATTGAACATTTCTGATCCCTTTAACTATGTGCTCTATCCGCAAGTTATAGAAACAACAAATCATCTTTTCTTAAATTGCCCTTTCGCCCAATATTGTTGGCATTTTGCTCTTAATAAGCCTAATTTCAATATGTCATTACCTAATTCTGTGAAATTTATTTCAGGCATGGCCAATCTTATAATCTGAATCAATGCTTTTATGTCTTTGGAAGTGCATCCCTGCATCTATAGTATGTGCAATTTGGTGGGAAAGAAACAAGAGAATTTTTAGATAGACATCATCTTCAATCCCTCAATTTCTGGAAGGATTAGAGAGAATAATTATTAAGCTTGTTAATGCTTCTGTAAGTAAATATAAGGGTAAACATATTTTTTCTCCTCGGGATGGCTATGTTATTTATCAGTGGAAGGGTTTACTTTTTCCTTATCTTCCTACTCCCCTATGTCCATCCAAGATTCTTCTTCTTTGAGCACAAGCCAAGTGGATTCTTCGAAGTAAGGGTTTTTTCAACAGCTTAAGGTGCAAATTTGGAAGGATTCAATTTTTAAAGTGTGTAGAAAGAGTCTTTGTTTTGATTTTAAGTGTTAAGTTATTTTTTTAAAATTATAATAATATACAAACTTTAAAAAATAAAATTAGAAAACTAAAATATATTATTGCTCAAATATGAAGTTTAAATTTGATTATTCTAAAAATATATCGACCTCTAATGAGTTATTTATCAAATTAATTGTGTTATGCTATAGTTTAATTTTTAATTGTGTAGAAGTTAAATAAAATAATTACAAAAAGGTTAATTGGATATGATTATTATTATTATATATATAAATATTAAGTTTATTAAAATAGTTTAAATTGAAAAGATAACACATATAAATAGCTTTTAAAGAAATAAATACTATTAATAGATTAATTCTTATGGCAAGGAAATTAAATAAATTATTTTTTAAACTTAAAAATATTCTTAATATTTATTGTAAATATAAAAAAAGTGTGAAGTTAATATTATTTAACTAAAATTTTAATTTAAAGATAGATACAATTAATATTACTTTAATTATTATCAAAGAAGCTCTAATCATCTAGAATAAAGATACCAAATATAATAATATATAATACTCTAATAAATAAGGATACTTAGCTCTCTAACAAAACTAGTTTAATTAGACTATATATCGTGCTTTTAAATTCTACTGAAATAGCTCAGTTTTGCCAAAAGCAAGATGCTTTGCATGACTTGCATTAAAGAACTGAATTTTAACTAGTGATTGGCTTCATAGATTGAACATTTCTGATCCCTTTAACTATGTGCTCTATCCGCAAGTTATAGAAACAACAAATCATCTTTTCTTAAATTGCCCTTTCGCCCAATATTGTTGGCATTTTGCTCTTAATAAGCCTAATTTCAATATGTCATTACCTAATTCTGTGAAATTTATTTCAGGCATGGCCAATCTTATAATCTGAATCAATGCTTTTATGTCTTTGGAAGTGCATCCCTGCATCTATAGTATGTGCAATTTGGTGGGAAAGAAACAAGAGAATTTTTAGATAGACATCATCTTCAATCCCTCAATTTCTGGAAGGATTAGAGAGAATAATTATTAAGCTTGTTAATGCTTCTGTAAGTAAATATAAGGGTAAACATATTTTTTCTCCTCGGGATGGCTATGTTATTTATCAGTGGAAGGGTTTACTTTTTCCTTATCTTCCTACTCCCCTATGTCCATCCAAGATTCTTCTTCTTTGAGCACAAGCCAAGTGGATTCTTCGAAGTAAGGGTTTTTTCAACAGCTTAAGGTGCAAATTTGGAAGGATTCAATTTTTAAAGTGTGTAGAAAGAGTCTTTGTTTTGATTTTAAGTGTTAAGTTATTTTTTTAAAATTATAATAATATACAAACTTTAAAAAATAAAATTAGAAAACTAAAATATATTATTGCTCAAATATGAAGTTTAAATTTGATTATTCTAAAAATATATCGACCTCTAATGAGTTATTTATCAAATTAATTGTGTTATGCTATAGTTTAATTTTTAATTGTGTAGAAGTTAAATAAAATAATTACAAAAAGGTTAATTGGATATGATTATTATTATTATATATATAAATATTAAGTTTATTAAAATAGTTTAAATTGAAAAGATAACACATATAAATAGCTTTTAAAGAAATAAATACTATTAATAGATTAATTCTTATGGCAAGGAAATTAAATAAATTATTTTTTAAACTTAAAAATATTCTTAATATTTATTGTAAATATAAAAAAAGTGTGAAGTTAATATTATTTAACTAAAATTTTAATTTAAAGATAGATACAATTAATATTACTTTAATTATTATCAAAGAAGCTCTAATCATCTAGAATAAAGATACCAAATATAATAATATATAATACTCTAATAAATAAGGATACTTAGCTCTCTAACAAAACTAGTTTAATTAGACTATATATCGTGCTTTTAAATTCTACTGAAATAGCTCAGTTTTGCCAAAAGCAAGATGCTTTGCATGACTTGCATTAAAGAACTGAATTTTAACTAGTGATTGGCTTCATAGATTGAACATTTCTGATCCCTTTAACTATGTGCTCTATCCGCAAGTTATAGAAACAACAAATCATCTTTTCTTAAATTGCCCTTTCGCCCAATATTGTTGGCATTTTGCTCTTAATAAGCCTAATTTCAATATGTCATTACCTAATTCTGTGAAATTTATTTCAGGCATGGCCAATCTTATAATCTGAATCAATGCTTTTATGTCTTTGGAAGTGCATCCCTGCATCTATAGTATGTGCAATTTGGTGGGAAAGAAACAAGAGAATTTTTAGATAGACATCATCTTCAATCCCTCAATTTCTGGAAGGATTAGAGAGAATAATTATTAAGCTTGTTAATGCTTCTGTAAGTAAATATAAGGGTAAACATATTTTTTCTCCTCGGGATGGCTATGTTATTTATCAGTGGAAGGGTTTACTTTTTCCTTATCTTCCTACTCCCCTATGTCCATCCAAGATTCTTCTTCTTTGAGCACAAGCCAAGTGGATTCTTCGAAGTAAGGGTTTTTTCAACAGCTTAAGGTGCAAATTTGGAAGGATTCAATTTTTAAAGTGTGTAGAAAGAGTCTTTGTTTTGATTTTAAGTGTTAAGTTATTTTTTTAAAATTATAATAATATACAAACTTTAAAAAATAAAATTAGAAAACTAAAATATATTATTGCTCAAATATGAAGTTTAAATTTGATTATTCTAAAAATATATCGACCTCTAATGAGTTATTTATCAAATTAATTGTGTTATGCTATAGTTTAATTTTTAATTGTGTAGAAGTTAAATAAAATAATTACAAAAAGGTTAATTGGATATGGTTATTATTATTATATATATAAATATTAAGTTTATTAAAATAGTTTAAATTGAAAAGATAACACATATAAATAGCTTTTAAAGAAATAAATACTATTAATAGATTAATTCTTATGGCAAGGAAATTAAATAAATTATTTTTTAAACTTAAAAATATTCTTAATATTTATTGTAAATATAAAAAAAGTGTGAAGTTAATATTATTTAACTAAAATTTTAATTTAAAGATAGATACAATTAATATTACTTTAATTATTATCAAAGAAGCTCTAATCATCTAGAATAAAGATACCAAATATAATAATATATAATACTCTAATAAATAAGGATACTTAGCTCTCTAACAAAACTAGTTTAATTAGACTATATATCGTGCTTTTAAATTCTACTGAAATAGCTCAGTTTTGCCAAAAGCAAGATGCTTTGCATGACTTGCATTAAAGAACTGAATTTTAACTAGTGATTGGCTTCATAGATTGAACATTTCTGATCCCTTTAACTATGTGCTCTATCCGCAAGTTATAGAAACAACAAATCATCTTTTCTTAAATTGCCCTTTCGCCCAATATTGTTGGCATTTTGCTCTTAATAAGCCTAATTTCAATATGTCATTACCTAATTCTGTGAAATTTATTTCAGGCATGGCCAATCTTATAATCTGAATCAATGCTTTTATGTCTTTGGAAGTGCATCCCTGCATCTATAGTATGTGCAATTTGGTGGGAAAGAAACAAGAGAATTTTTAGATAGACATCATCTTCAATCCCTCAATTTCTGGAAGGATTAGAGAGAATAATTATTAAGCTTGTTAATGCTTCTGTAAGTAAATATAAGGGTAAACATATTTTTTCTCCTCGGGATGGCTATGTTATTTATCAGTGGAAGGGTTTACTTTTTCCTTATCTTCCTACTCCCCTATGTCCATCCAAGATTCTTCTTCTTTGAGCACAAGCCAAGTGGATTCTTCGAAGTAAGGGTTTTTTCAAACTCAATTTTAATGGGGCCTCTATAGGAAATCCAAGCAACTCTGGCTATGACATAGTCATTAGAGACTTTAAAGGTCATGTGATTATAGAAAAATCATCTCCTCTCCCTCAGTGTACTAATAACAAAGTTGAGGCCTTGACCTTGCTTTTTGGTTTGGAACTTGAAAAATCACTATCTATATCTATGTTACATGTTGAAGGGGATTCAACCATTATTATTAATGCATGTATTAAACATCATGTATATAATTGGTCCATACAATATATATTGCATCAAGTATGGTCTATTCTTGATTCATTCTCTAAATGTTACATCATGGATACTTATAAAGAAGGCAATCTTTTAGCTAATTGCTTGAGTAATTTGGGTATTGATGGAGTTTATATTAACTCTTTACTTTCCCCACTTAACCTCCTTGATTTCCCCAACTTGGTTAATATTATGACAAAAGAATATGTTTAGAATAATGTTCTATCCTCATATTTTGTTTGATAGTAAATCACCGTTTCTCTGCCATTTCACATGTTTTCACTTTTATGAATCTCACTTGTTCTTTTGAGACATTGTATGCAGTTCAGGCTCTTGGATTGCACTTGCATTAGATGCCTTTCTAATATCATGGTCTCAATTGGAGTTTTGGACGTAGATCAATGATGGAAACTTTTATGATAGTTTTTGGCTTGGCTCTTGGTTTTGTCTCTGACACCACACAATATATTGTATTCATATGAGTTTTGGGCTATTTGTAATCACAATATTCTTGATTTGGGAATCACAAGAATAAGATTCCTTAGTGTTGTTAGATACTCTCTCTTGATGTTGTCTTTCTTCTTCTGCATCCTATTTGTATCAGGCAATGACCAGAGTTTTTTTTTTTCTGGTTCTTTTCTTTCAAAGCTTTTTTGAACCAGTTATTATTAATATAAATATAATGTTTCATCAATAATAATAATATATAATCTTTCTTTATAACAATTTGAATGATGAATATGTCTTATGTAATAAAAAATTAATTTTTTATTCAAACTATTTAGCCTAAACCTTACTGATAATATTGTTTTCCCTGATTGGTGATTGGACATGCACTTGTAAGTGGGGTAACCATAGGCCGTGGTAGTTTTTTTTCCTTATTTGGGAAAATTATTTGTTTCGAATGTGATGTGCAATATCTCTGACAAATATACTTAAGATGCCTTATCAAACATTCAATACACTCTTTTTTTTGCATTTTTTTTCATTCCAAAAATATGATTTAAGCCCAAGAAATTGGCCTTAGGCCGATGAGAATTAAGAAATTAATTTTTTTGCAAATGGGAACATTAGTTTCCTACCTTATATAAGGTAGGGACTAACAAGATTTAATAGCCACAAGAAATAAATAGATGCATCAGGGAACACATCATTAGAGGAATCATTAAAACAAAGCTACAATAATATAAAATAAATTACTCTATATCATTTTCAACAATGTTTTAAATTGAAGATTTAGCTCAAATTTTAAAAGTGTAATAGATATCTAAAATCTCAATAAAATATTTATTATTTGTCTAACTCTACCCACAATTCCAAGCGCATATTGATGATGCCTCGCATACATGTAGCTACATAGATGGAAAGACACCCAATTTACAATCCTTTTATTTAACACACAATATTAACAAATTAAATATATTTTGAAAATGTCAAGTTTAAATTGTATAATACAAGTATTCTTAGTCATAGTTAGATTTTTTATGTGCTAACATTTCTTTAACCCACTGCTTGGTGTGGCACACACTCACTATCGGGCCAATGTGATACAATACAAGATTGGTGAATCCCCAAAGGAGATGACCAATACCCCAATGAAGATAACACAACAATGTTTCAACAAGATACAATTGAAAACCAATCACTTTACTATCAATAGATCTTTAATTATATCACATGAACATCATACATGTCAAGTTGTAAGGCCTTCCTAGTTACAACCAATTTATTCTAGATTATAGATTGACTCTCTTCTTCTTCAAAATGGTTGATCCCCTACAAGACACAACTAAATTACATATATAGCCATTAAGACACATAGGTTGACTTTGAGTTCACATTTTCAAAAGTAGGAAATGTGTTATACAATACAGAACTAACCCAGAAAGATTAAATGACTACATACATAATATATTATAAGAACATCTACAACATTAGATATAGGTCCACACATGATCCAAGAAACCACACGAAAAGCCACAAAATTAACCTCACAGAAAGAGATGAACCTTATAGAAAAAAAATACCATGGGTATCAATGTGTCCATCTCTACCATCACCCTATCCATTGCCCCTATAAGTCTATTCTGCTCAACTCTCTACTGGTCAATCTTTGTTGTGAGTGTTACCCACTCTTTATCACATGTTGTCTAGCACTCCTCTAACTCACTTCTAAGACCACCAGTGATCTCCATCACTCAAGTATTTGGATCAATGTTCCTTGTCCCTATCTCTAGTACTTGTGTCTCCTCTGTGACAACTATATGCTCCTCCATCTACAACAATGTCGCATCAGTACCCTTGTCTTCATTGTTGTCAAGCTTGGTCCCATCCTCACTATCCTCCCCCTCCCCCTCCTCCCCCTCCTCTCCCCCCTCCCCACCTTTTTTTTCTCCCCCTTCCTCCTATCCATCTCCCTCCTCATCCTCCTTTTCGTCCTCTCCCTCATTTCCCTCCTCATCAACCTCCTCCCCCCCCCCTCGTCCTCTTCTATACCCTAGTCTATGAGAACTCTCATCCTTGTTACTAGCACCATTGGATCTGTCAAGAGGATAGGCCTATGTCATGAAAACCATCTTTCATATGTTGGCATCTTCCCTGCATCTATCACATTTGGCATTGCTCCCCATTATCTCAATTGCAACTCCTCTAGCTGTGCATAAGCTATCTACAACCTCAATAGTGCACAACATACTCTGATCTCAACCCTCAACCATGCAAATAATGTGAATCTAGGTGGTATATCTTTCCTCTCTCTAAATTGTTCTCATACTCTCTCAGGAAGGTGCACCTCAATGACTACATGACCAATAATTTTATACTCGATCATACACCTCTCATGTTTGTAGTAGGGTAGATGTTGATCATCATCATCACATCTAGGGAAATCTCTATAGGGTCTCCATGTAAAATTCTATCAATATATCCAATAGATGTTTGAAGTGCATGACATATCCCATTAGTCCTTGTGTCAGTGCTCATGCATAGCAATGTATATATGACATATCCTTGATGACTACTCTCATTATTATGGGCCTAAAAACTAGTATATAATCATAAGCCCATATCTTCAATAGTGTGACTCTGGTGCTAATATATTGTCTACCTCTATAGGCTATCTAATGCAAATGATAGTACAACATTGGAAGCATACATGGCCCCCATGCAAAAACTGTACCATCCATAACCATCCTCTCTAACACTCTACCCCATTTGATTGGGAATCTGTGTCCTCTCCTATCTGGTATCAATAATCCTCCAATGAGCCAATATATTACTACAATTAACCACTCATGTCACACTACTAATAAATCTCATTTGATCTTGTAGTTCCAGATCTCTAGCTTTGCATCAACACACCCAAATATCCTATGCAGTGTAGTGCATCTTATCATTGGGTCAATACTCTGTCAACTCCCCATGGATCAAAATCTGGAGGATGCACACGACATCCTCATCATTGTCACTTCTCCTATAGGTGGATGGAAGGAAATCATCTCTGAGTGTCATTGCTTAGTTAGCACTATAATCAACCCCCTATTTTCCCTAATCTCAAGAATGAAAATCATGTAGTGAAGTCCTAGATTTGTGAGTATCTCACACTCCTAAGATGTCATCATGTGGCAACATTAGGCAAGGTGGTCTCTATCCCTCTTTATTGAAGACAACTCCTCCTACATGTTACATATACCTTGCATCAACTTTCTATGGTTTTCTATTTTTGTTGATCAAGTTTGACCTAAATTTGACCAAGCTTGACCCAAGTTTTGATTGAGTTGACCAACATTTTGAAACATTCTAGGCTTTTGACCATATTTTCAACTTTTTAAGGACATTTTGACCTAGTTTGGTTTATTTCTGCACATATAGGGCCCTAGATGCATAGTCGAGCCTCCCAATTGCACACCCTACATAGTTGGGCATGCCAACTTCATAGGGTGTGCAGTTCGTCATGCTAGCTGCATAGTTGGGGCATTTTGACCCCTAAAATTGCCCTTGAAACCTTGTTTGAACCCCTAGACACCTAGAAATGTGTGAAATATGAAATACATAGAGAGGCCTTGTAGTACTCACTCGTGGTCCTTTGTTTACTCACTATTGGTAGTTGCACACTCATTCCATGTGCTTCTCCATAGGTAGTTTATCCATCTTCCTTGTTCCAGAGCTTTTTTCTTCCAAATATGGGGGTGAATAATAATCTCCAAACCCCTCTCTAAGAACTTTTATAGCCCATTTTCTTCATAGATGGACGTGCAAGAGGGATTTTGGTATTGGCCACTATGCTTTTTGCACTCTAAGTGTCATAATTGCATTTAAACTCCAAATTTTGATTCGTTAGTCTCTATGGATTCATATCTTCACTATTGAAAAATTGACTTATCACTTGCATTTTTTGATCATTTTCTTAAGGGGGTACCCGTATATCCTATCCTTACCAAGGCATGTTTTTGTGCCTTTTTTACTAGTATTCTTTGACTCAGCAATCATAATTGCATTGTATCAAAGAGGGGAAACAATGTAGATACTCAAAAATGGCTTGTGCCTACTCTTTTAGTGCTTTTATGTACTAACATGTCCCATTTCTCAATTTACTAACCTTGGTATTTTGGCCAACTTAATCATCATTCATACTTATTTTTGATATGTTTGTTATCATTTGTAACCCTTTCAAATCAAATGAAGATCATTCAAAACAAATTCATATCCAATCTAAACATTTCAAAATCGATTCAAAACCATTTTCACATCACCAAAATTATTGGAAATCAACCCTAAACCAATCCAAAACAAATTAAATCAATTTAAAACATATTAAAACTGAATCTTAAGCAATTTTAATCAATTCTAGGCATTGTCAAGTCCCTTAGTGCCTAGTCAAATCCCAATCAAACCAACTTAATCAATCATCATTAATCAAACCTTTAGGAAATATAAAGTCCTTTGGTGCCTTATCAACCATCATCAATTCAACCTATCATCAACCGATCCTTGGCATTCTCAAGTCCCTTAGTGCCTTGTCAAACTATCCCATCATCATTTGTCATCAATTCAATCATTAACATTGTCAAGTCCCTCAATCTCTAATCATGTCCTCATCCAATTGATTTAATAAAATTGACAGAGTTTGTTAATGTTATTATGACCAATCATATTAATCAATTTCAATCAATCCTATGGCATTATAGAGTTTGTTAGTGTCATATGTCATCAGTCCATGTCATGTGTCCTTGATATGTCATCAATTCATGTTGATCAACCCGACATCATTTATTCAATTAATTTGATCATGTCTTAGACCTCTTCAACATCATCATATTTTATCTTCATTATCATCTTGATCATCCCATATGGTTATTCCTTGCATTTATTTCATCATTGGCCAATCATTTTACTAATTTTTTCTATAGGGATAAATAACCCATGCTTTATTCCTATGTCTTTAATTACTTAATTTATTTCATCTTATTAATTCTCTCTCTTTACTAACTTCTCTCAATTAATTAATATTTGTTTTATATTGATGAATTTTGGAATTTCATAATTCTTAAATTCTAAATTTTTAATTTTTGAGATAATTATGAGTTTTTAATTTTAAAAATTCCCCTCTTACATTTTCCACTAATTGTGCTTCCACCTTCTATTTTCTAGCTTCCACTTTTACACCTTCCTCTTCCAAAATCTTACACTTTACATTCCCTTTCTTACACCTTCCCTTTCATTTTCCATTTCTTCCACTAAATGTGCTTACATCTTTCTATTCACATTTCTTACAATTTTTTGCAATGTGCAATTTTATGACACAATTTCTAATATTAACCTCTTAATCATAGAAATTTTTCAATTTGTGCAATTTAACTATGACAATTTTTTAGTCACGTACTTTCCTTCCAATTTTTCATTTTGGCTCTCAAGTCCAATAAATTGAGCCTCTTTATACTTGATTTTCTATGTAATAGCCCACCCCTAGTCCACTTTTGATTATGTTATGATACTTGTTTAAACTCAAATTTTGCATGTGTGTATTAGCTTGCTTAGTGTTTTGAGGACATATCGTATGACATTATACTATGGACATATTTATATCATAAGACTTTGATTATGTATTATATGATTTCAATGGTTGATTATGATTTTTTTCAAGCTATAGTCACTTTACATCCTTTAGTTAAAGAATTTAGTTATTATCATGTATGTAAATGCCTTATTGGTTACTAACCCCACACTAGAATGTATATGGTTGTATGTATGTTTTACTTTTCTGATTGATGTGTTGTATGGTTGAGGGAGGGAGTCATCGTAACTTGCGAGTCAAGATCTACATGATACCATCCCCACTATTGTCTATTTAGTTTAGATATATGTATGTGTACATACTTGTATCTTATGCAAGATTTCACATACTCGGCATCGACTTCCTTGAATTTCCAGGATGAACATGCCCTGTCACATTTAACTCTATGATAAGGAAGGGGAGATATTCATTAGATCTACATCCTAACCTAAAACCTCAAATGTTTCAACATAGTGGACAAGTCCCTTTTGATGACCTAACCGAACTGTCAAGTGACATTGATTGATAAGCCTTTATCTTTTGTATGTGGTTTTGTGTTGCTTGGTTTAGTCAATTTCATGGTTTGTTACTTGTTGTTGGATTTTTAGTCTATTCCTTTTGAGTTTCTGGTTTGATGGCCTTTTATTGCAATTTTGTCCAATTGCTTGTCTAGGCAGCTCCTAGGTGGCTCTCTTCTTAGAAAGCTTGTTTTGCCCCACTTCCCCTTATACCTCCATGCAAGATTCTTGTCATTCCATTGCATTAATGCCTTAGGTGATCTAGGTATGGATGGGATGTTTTCTTAGCATCTTCCCAATGAGAAGGGAGTCCCACTTGTTTCCACAATTCTATTCCTAACTTAGAAGGCTTGTTTCCTTTAGATTCTAAATCATTTGATTAGCTATTTTCTTTGGCGAACTTAATTGAGTAGAAACCAAAAGAATTGAATCATGAGAGATTTTATAGATGTATACCTATTCATTTTACGATGAAAAGACCAAGAGAAGTGAAAGCCAGAGTTAAGAAAGCCTCAAATCAAGGTTTTGAGGTCAAAATTCATTTCTATGCAGAGAAATAGGATGCATGTTTTCAACTACTTGTCCACTGGAAACAAACATTTTATATTCTATTCTTGAATGCTAGGAAAGCTTGAGCTCCATTCAAATATTTTATGCATTAAGTAGGACCTAGGCATGATGGTCAAAAGAAAAAAATCTGAGCCTTTGATATGCATCACTAAGATGGTGAATCCACAACCGTGATCTCATTTCAAGGATACATTTGGTAACTAGCCAAATCAAAGGAAAATGTTTCAAAGTGGTTCTCCCTCTGGGAAGCAATGGTCTCAATGGTGTTTTTTTTTCCTTTGAAAATGTTCAAGGTTACTTCTTTGGAAGACTAGAAAAATAAAGAACTATGCAAGTATAACATGAGGATATTTTATAGAGATGCCAAAAAGATGCTTTCAGCCAGTCATAAAAGTGCACCCTTGACATAAAGGAAACCAAGTGTGCAAGTGCTCAATGTGGAGAAAAATGAAATAAAGTGCCCAAGGTCTTGAAGGAGTATTGCTCACATTACGATCCCAAATTGAAGAGAAGGCAAGCTTGCGAAAAGATGGGTCTACACTTTCTCCTTCACATATAAAGAATTATCATGTGAGCCCTTATTCTGAATTCTGAAGTAAATAGGGGAGTTCTCATTCAATTGAAATCAATTGTTTTGGTAAGTGGCTATTCTTGCTACTATATGATTTTAAGTGAGTAATATGGTTTTCAGATTTGTGAATCCTTATATGGGTAGAAGTGGAAAGTTTTAAATAGCTGTCAACTATCAAATTTATTACAAATCCTACCATAATGACAATTGGTTTCATTTAATTTCATTTGTGTGGTGCCAATTTTTAAACTTTTGCATCTATTTGATCAAATTTGTCTCAAACTTGCTTCCTCATTGTTTTGATGGCTGTTTATTGAGCAGTTTTCCCCTCTATGAAATTATAAGAAAATGACAATTAGAGCAACAAAATATGATCAACTAATTGGATTGCAAAGTAAACTAAAAAACTTCATGGATATTTCATTCAAATTTTACAACCTAGGTGATCTCCATAGAGGGCTCAATTCTTAGCCTATTCACCCAATAACCTAGAAGATGAAGGAAAGTGGATTGGTTGAAGCTTCTAGATTGACCATGGTTGTGCAAGCACTAGAGCTAGTGAGAGAATGTACCGAGAGATATAATCTAAAGACAAAAAAAATCTTGCTACCTGATTAGTCCATCCTTCTCTCGATAAATAAGGCCTTGATGCAATCTACATTTGTCATGCTAATGAAGGAAGAATACTATTACATCTATTTCTCGTTCTTTACATCAGTGTTCAATGAAAAGAAGACTTTGAGAAGACATGATATGCAAAGAACCTAGTTCCAGACACATCATTCCAAAAAGAGTAAAATGTTGAGGACTCTTTTTGGAACTAATTTGAAAAGAGAGATCATTGACATCTTGGCATTATTGCTAAGATTGAAAGTATAAGAGGAAATCCTATACTTCATTGAGCATTACTTCTTCTTGGTACAAGCCATATGTGTTGAGGGACTGCAAATCAATTCGGCTCAAACCATATGTGATGAGCTTGCCTCATGGTTAAATTTAGCTAAGGCATTTCGGAAGTTTTATATGTCTTTGTACTTGATATATACCTTGGCCACACCTCACTTCTTGCTAGGTCTTCCCAATATCAAAGACTATGATGAGAATACAAGGGTGTATGATTTCTACCCCCACCTTCAACTATAAAGGAGCATCAAAGAGTATGTGAAAGTTAATGATGCCTTATGAGACTGTGTTGTTAATTGTAGGGCTTCCTTGAGAAAAAAATTTTGACTACCAATTTGGATGCTCTTTCATCTAGTTCTCAACCTTCTCCTACATGAGGATTGGTGCATTTAATGGGTTTCCCAAAAGTATCCCTAGGTATCCCTAGAACAAGGTTGTTCTTGTCAAATTATCTTGACCAATATTAGAAGTAAACACCTTGTGTTCTAATGTAAAGAAAATTGTTGGAATTTACTTCCCAATACTGGTTGGACTTTACTCTTGTGCTTCTAGATCTTATGCCCAAAATCTAGTTAAAAGTTTTGAAAGCAAAATCAAATTGGGTCAAGCCTTAGTATGACCTAGTGAACTTTGTGAGAGATCATCTGAAGTTGGGATACACTCAGAGACATGTTCTAGACATTGAAGACTATTGGGCCAGATGTTATGATGAATACCAGACCAAGGAGAGGTATTGGTCTAGGCTAACAATTGATGAAATTAAAATGTATAATGACTCTATTAATATTTTCAATCTTGCAGATGATGGATCCTACATGCATCCCTCATCCTACAAGAAAATTAAGAAAATTCCCATTATGTCAACTACGCATGAAGGTCCTATTGTTGACACAATGAGTTCCTAATGCATGGTATCATCAAAAGGATGGGTAAATGGGCCGAATGGACCAGAGCAAGAGATAAAAAAATGGGAAGTACAATCTCTACTGGTGGAGTAGCTTTCAGAACTACTCAATCAACTACAACCACCTCCACCACTATTGCTATCTCAACATCAACAGGTCTAACCTAGTCCATTAGTGGAGGCAGAGATCAACCTACATAAAAGAATTCCTAGATTCCCCAACTTATGGAAGAGGTTCTCTACTAGACAAAGGTTGGGGATAAGGAAAAGAGAAAAGACAAGGAGTAGGAGAAGTAAGTGGCCAAGCCTTCCTCCCAATGTAAGTCATCAAACTTGATGGTGACAACAATCCCATGGATGGTCAAGAACAAGATGCATCTCAATAGGTTGATAACTTGGCCCTCTTAGTTACTAAGGTGACTTCTTTCCCCATTGCCACTCAAAGCAAGGAAACATCCCTAGTGGTAAGGAAGCTTTTTGATCCTACTTCCCTTGAATCAGAAATCAATGTCCTTTCAACTAAGTCATGGTTGGAAGAGACTATTAATAGGAAGAAGCGAAGATGTGAGAAAGTTGCCCCATCTAAAGACCTCATCACATAAGCAACTTCGTCTCAACCATAATCAAAGAAGACTAAGAAGCAGAAGATAGTAGAAGCATTAGCCACTAATTCTTCTACTAGTCATATGTTGATGGAGATAGTAGAGCCTCAGAAGGAGGAAAACTTCCATAAGCTCATTGCCAATGATTTTTAGATCAGAATGGTTGACATTGGTATTCCTGTAAATGATTCCATGGTTAATATTTGGAAATCAACCAATGAGAAGATCAAAGATAGACTAGAAGATTTAAGGGCACATAAAGAGGTACTCAAGGCCTCAAATAAGGAACTGATGGATTAAATTAAAGTTTCACTTGGAAGTACCTCTACAAGTACATTTGACCCAAATGCAGAGGAGAACACAAACTTGCTTTTGAAGCTACAATAGGAGAGGCAATTCAATTGAATTGTTCACAAATGGATTTGATCAAATGAAGGCCCAAGGTCCCTCCCTCATTGAGAACCTTGGAAACTTTCTATTAGATACTAACAAGTTAAGGGAAGTCATGTTTAGTGATCAGACTGCAACACACAATGCATTAGAGAAATTGGCCTTGTTGCAAGAGGTAATTGATATGAAGGCCAACATCACAATAACCCATGGGATTCTAAAAAAAATTTAAGAACCATTGCTTCATTGGAAGCAATCATTAGAGTTCATAGTGGAAATCTCAGTAAGCTTTGCAAATGAGCTTAAGGATGTGCATGATCTAGTGCAAAAAGTCATGGAAAAGATATTTGAATATCTAAAGGTGTTGCACACAAAATCATATGTCACCAATAATAGTCAATTAGTGGACATTGAGCGAATGAAATCTAAATTCCTAGCATTTTTAGAAGAAGCCAACAATCCCTCCAACTTCTAGGTGTCAAAGATCTGAGAGCTTTCAATGCCAAATTCCATATTGAGGCATGCATCAGAGAAGATTCAATCAAAGATTGCCAGAGTGGAAGAGTTGACAGAGATGCATGATTACTGGATGATTTGAGCTAATAATATCATGATTCTAGGTGTCAACAAACTGAACAATGTAACTGATGCAATGAAATCATATAGATCTAAGGCTCTAACTCCAAAGAAAGTTTGATGCTCTATCACTCTTTGTGAAAAGTGTCACCTTCTCTTCTTTCTCAAATTCTTCTATTATAGCAATTTTTGGCATTTTCTCCATAGGCTTATACTCTATAATGGATTATGCCCTAGTCAAGTCTTATTTTTAGCATCCTCTATTCAGAGATTCTCTGTAATTTAATCATTGAATGTAATTAGCCATCACTAAGAGGCCTATATATGTAACTTTTTAAGAAATTAATAAGATTGACAAATTACTTTGTGGGAAAACCCCTATAGCTAGAATTACTGTGTGAGAATCTAAGTCTATATTTTAATTTTGTTGTTCATTTAGTTTTGGCATGGTACTTGGAATGAATGTGCTATGAATAAAATGTTAGAAATAGTAGTCCACCAAGATAACTGAGGGGGAGGGGGTGAATCAACTATCTAATTAAAACATTTATGAACCTTAATTATCTTAACCATCCAATCAAAGTAAAAAAAAACCATAATGAGATGCACATACAAAATTACACCAAATTTGTTAACTATGGAAACCCTTAATCAAAGGGAAAACCCCAGTGGGAATGATGCCCACAAAGATATACTGATATATATTCCTTTTTAGAGGATGGACCCTTTTAGGAGTCTTTAAACACATTCAGTACATAAGAGTCCCTATTAGGTGACTTTGAATCCTTGTTAGGAGATTCCAACTCTGTTAGGAGTTGTAGAAGGTAGAAGGACCCACCCTCCAAACAACTTCTGGGGCAAGACCACTAAACTTCATTTTCCAATTAATCTCTCAACTATTCCTTGTAGAATAATTGTTCATACTATGATTTATCCTCTTTCCTCTATCCTATCAACCAGACCAATCACTATTAGACCTTATAGACTAGGTCACAAACCTTGGATCCAAATATCAAATCTCAGATCTCAAAATAAAATCTTGACAAAAAATATTTTTCCAACTTCACTTTTCTCTACTTATCCTCGCATATCAACTTGTTTATCTTCTATTCCACTCTTTGTGCTTCATGTAATCCTTTATACATATCAAGGGAAAATGCCCTTCCTCTATACCAAGCCCACAAAACAATTTCTATGTCAATTATTACACCTTCTTAATTAATTATTATAGGACCTCATTAAGAACATGTTATACTTAGTGATAACATCAATTTGTCACCTTGTAACTTGAATAATATTTCGTATGTGTAATATTACGATGAAAAAGCTTAGCCATTTCATCTACAACATGTCTTCTACATGTCTTTAAACTTGCTTCTTAGAATAACAACTCTTCTAAGAGATATAACAAGTTTACTAGAACATGCTTCAGTAAACTCTATCTGAAAATAGTCTTCACCAAAACTTGCATAACTTCTTTTAGACTTAATATCTTATGCTATCGAGGTTAGCTACATATGCTACATCAATGTCAAAGGTTTGAGCAACCATCTATCACTGCAACAACTATCTTTGATCTGCTCAAGTGTCCAAAGACACTATATAAAAAAACATCTATCAAGAGTCCTTGATGACTTTGTCCATTACAAATAATTGCACATATAGGAAGCATCAACATTCAGTCCAAACAAACAATAGTGCCTTGTATCACTGGACTGGTGCACTCTTGCATCATCTACTCTAATGTAGGTAGGGGCATAAACCCTAGCATACCTTGGAAACACTCAAAAGTCTCTTTGGGAAGAGGCTTGATGAAAAAATTTGCAATCTACTCTTTGGTACTTACATACTCCAATCTGATTTCCTTTCTTGCAACTTTCTTTTTCAACATGTGATATTTGATAGAAAGGTGCTTAGTCCTAGAATGCAACACTGGATTCTTAGACATATTCATTGTGCTTGTGTTATCACAATGTATGACAACAAGTTCATTGAATTCTATCCTTACATCCTTTAGCATATGCTTCATCCAAATAACTTGATTACAATTGTTTGTTGCTGCAACATATTCTACCTCTATTGTACTCTATGAGATGTAGTCTTGCTTCTTGCTTAACCAAGAAACTAGTCTTCCTCCAAGAAAAAATGCTAGTGCTCTTTTTGTCATCCATACTACCTACCCAATCAACATTAGTATAAGCATATAAAGTAAAATCATTGAATCTGTCATACCACAATCTAAACTCTGGTGTTCCCTTTAGATATCTAAATATCCTTTTAACTAGGGAAAAATGTACTTCTTTGGGATCAACTTGAAATTTTGCAACAATTCCAACTACATTCCCTATATCTGACCTTGTGTGAGTCAGATATTGCAATCCTCCAATCATAGATATCTACTTCTTTTGCTCAATACTAGGTGTCTCATCCTTTGTAGATAACTTGTGTCCAATTATCATAGGTGTTCCAATTGGTTTACATGTTTCCAAATCAAACCTTTTCAATAGATCTTTCAAATAATTAGTCTAAGAAATAAAGATTCTTTCTTTATCCTGCACAATCTGTAATCCTAGGAAGTATTTCATTTCTCCTATCATGCTCATTTCAAATTCCTTCTTCATTTCTTCTGCAAACTTGTCAATTTCATCATCATCTCCTCCAAGTATGATATCATCAACAAATATTACCAAAATCATCAATCCATCATCTATTTCTTTCTAGTATAGATTATTGCTATTATACCTTTGATAAGTCCAAGTTTTGTCAAATGCTTGTCCAACCTTGCATACCAAGTTCTAGGTGCTTATTTTAAGCCATACAATTCTTTGTTTAATCTACATACCATGTCCTTGTCATTTGTTAAAGGAAAAGCTTCTTGCTATTCTATGTATACCTCTTCTTTAAGTTATCCATTCATAAATGCTAACTTGACATCCATCTGATGTAATTTGAATTTCTTATGTGCTATATGGGATAAGAATAACCTTATTGCTTCAATTCTTTCCATAGGAGCATAGGTTTCATCATAGTCTATTCCTTATTTCTAAGAGTAACCTTTACATACCAATCTTTCTTTATTCCTTACAACTTCACCTTGTTCATTCATCTTGTTCTTGAATACCCATTTTTTTCCCATCACATTCTTGTTTGATGGTCTAGTGACTAATTCCCATGTCTCATTCTTCACCATCTGATCCAATTCTTCTTTCATAGCTTGCTTCCAATAGTCATCTTTGCATGCCTCATCTACATCCTTTGGTTCTACTTGAGATATTAGACATAGTTCTTCATTGATTCTGCTTCTTCTCATCACACCTATATCTTTGTTGCCAATGATCTTCTTTGGTGGATGATTCTCTGTCATATTCTTACCAGAAGTAGGGATTGTTATCTCAACTCTTAGCTTAGTTCTAGGTTCTAAACTTTGTTCCTGCCTTTTCTCACCTTTTTTCTCTGAATCATTATTAGTCTCAAAGAATGCTTCATCATTCCTTGGTTTAGTAACAATAACATTCTCATTATCAGAATTGTAGTAAACTATTCTTTCTTTTATCCTGAATTTCTCATCAACTATTACACTTCCACTTTCAACAATAGTCTTAGTTCTCAGATTATAACATTTATAAGCTCTTCTTTTCAATGAATAACCAAGAAACATACCTTCATCACTTCTACAATCAAATTTTCCAACATCATGCTACCAAAAATTTTGAAATACTTAAGTGTAGGTGAGTGACCAAATTGTAGTTCATAAGGGGTCTTGTTTGTGTCTTTCCTGACCTATAATCTATTCACAGTGTACAATGCTATATTCACAGCTTCTCTCCAAAATGTCTCTGATACATCATTCTTAGCTAACATAGCTCTTGCTGCATTTTTTATTGACTTGTTTCTTCTTTATGCAATGCCATTTTGTTCAAGGGTTCTAGGAGTGGAAAACTATCTTTTGATTCCATTAGATTCACAAAAGATGTTAAGCTCATTTGAAGTAAACTCTCCTCCTCTATCTGATCTTAAACATTATCTGATTCATTCTCAACTCTATTCTTGAATATCTTGAACTTGTCAAATGCCTTAGATTTCTCTTTAAAAAATGCAACCCACATCATTCTAGAAAAGTCATCAACAATAATCATGAAGTATCTTTCACCATGAATCCTTTAGTCTTTGTAGGACCACTAAGATATGTGTGTACAATCTCAAACTTTGTTGTAGTAGTAAACTTATTGCTGGGAAAAGAAGTTCTGCTATGCTTTGCAATACACACTCCTTGCAAATTGTGTTAGTAGGCTTTACAATCTTAGGAAAATCTCTGACTCCAAACATACTACTAGTTTTCACAATGCTATTAAAGTTTATATGAAAAAATATCTTATGCCATTACACCTGTCATCTACCTTTTCAACCAAACATGTCATTTCAGTGGGATTCAACTAAAATACATTACCTCTAGATCTAGTTCCTATTCCAATTACCTTTCCATCTTTGCCTTTGATCATGCATTTCTTCTCTAGGAACTATAACTAGTAACCTTTATCCACTAGTTGTCCAACACTCATATGATTGTGTTTCAAACCATCAACAAAATATACATCCTCAGTGTTAGTCTTGCCATCAAGAGTTATAGATCCAATACCTTTAACATGGTAAATTGCATTGTTTCCAACTCTGACAATGCCTCCATCATAACTTTTGAAGTTAACAAACTTGTTCATATCACCAGTCATATCATGTGAACAACCATTGTCAATTATCGAATCAAATTTATTTTCAACCCATGATACCAAAGCCATTTTCTCTAGATTTTCATCTTTAATAGTCGCAAATCCTATTTTATCATCACTAACACTTACTCATTAAAATCATCTTCTTCATTGGCATACAAACAATCTCTATCTCTTCTAGATTTAAAATTTCCTTGATAATTTTTCTCTCTTTTAGGGCACTTAGATGCATAATGAACAAACTCATTACAAGTCCAACATTTAAAGATTTTATTATCATCTTTTTCTCTTCTTACAAGAAGGGCTACTCCTTCTTCTATCTTTCTATCCTCATTAGATCTACTACTGCTAGCAAAATCTCCTCTAGCACTTGTGCTCCTTGATAGATTAGGTTGAATGTTTAGGGCACTGAAGGCTATCTCTATTCTAGAAAATTCTCTAGACTATCTAAGCTCATTCTCAACTGCTTCAAGTATCCCAAGTAATGTTTCCTTGGTGAAATATTTGGTACAAGAGATCAACAACTGTATCATTTAAATTGCCTACTTAATTGGTGGCATTTAAATCTTTAGTATCTTACAAATCACCTCATCATCTTTCTTGGTTCCTCCTTGAGATCCGATTCCTACATTAATTTCTAATATTCTGCCTACATATGTTCTTATAGATTCATCTTCCATCATTTTAGAGTCTTGAAATGCAGAAATCCAACTTTATAGCCTCAATTTCTTAGAATGGTCATCACCTTCAAAACTATTTTCCAAAGCTTTCCAAATCTTATGAGAAGTATCAAGTGTTTTCACTTGGTTGTATTCTATTTTAGGAAGTGCAGACAATAGTGCTTCTCTAGCTCTCATGTTGCACATGAAAAGTTCTCTCTCATCCTTGGTACAAATTTTCAGTGTACTTTTAGCAATATTTGTCTTTTCTGATTTTGTCAAGATCCAATATCCTGGACCCATACACAACAGATGCATCTTCATCTTTTCCTTCCAGTTGACATAATTTGTTCCATCAAACTTTAGACTATCCTTTCTAAATTTGTTAGCCATGGATCTCCCAAAGTTGTTAAACTTTATCTTCAAGGACCTACTACTCTGATACCAATTGTTAGAAATAATAGTCCACCAAGATAATTGAGAGGGGGGGTGAATCAATTATCCAATTAAAACATTTATCAACCTTAATTAATCTTAACCATCCAATCAAAGTAAACAACAACCATAACAAGATGCACATACACAATTACACCATATTTGTTAACTAGGGAAACCCTTGATCAGAGGGAAAACCTTGGTGGAATGATTCCCACAAAGATTATATATATATATATATATATATATTCCTTGTTAAAGGATGGACCCTGTATGGAGTTGATAAACACGTTTAGTACATAAGAGTCTCTATTAGGAGACTTTAAATCCTTGTTAGGATATTCCAACCTTGTTAGGAGTTGTAGAAGGAAAAAGGATCCACTGTCCAAATAGCTTATGGGGCAAGACCACTGAACTTCACTGTCCAATTGATCTCTCAACTATTTCTTGTAGAATAATTGTTTATATTATGCTTTATCCTCTTTCCTCTATCCTGTCAACTAGACCAATCACTATTAGACCTTGTAGACTAGGTCAGAAACATTGGATCCAAATATCAAACCTTGGATCTCAAAATAAACCATGGCAACAAGTTTTCTCCAACTTTGCTCTGCTCTGCCTATCCTCGCATATCAACTTGTTTCTCTTTTGTTCTAATCTTCACGCTTCATAAAATCATTTATACATACCAAAGGAAAATGTCCTTCCTTTATATCAAGTCCATAAAACAATTTCTGATTTGATTATTACACCTTCTCAATTAATTATTATAGGACCTCATTAATAACATGTTATACTTAATGATAACATCAATCTATCGCATTGTAAGTTGAATAAATTTCCATATGAATAATATTCTGATGAGTGAGCTTAGCCATGTCATCTCCAAAATGTCTTCTACACGCCTTTGACCTTGCTTCTCAAAATAAAAACTCTGCTAAGAGATATAACAAGTTTACCAAAACATGCTTCAGTAAACTCAATCTCAGAACAATCATCACCAAAACTTACATAACTTCTTTCAAACTTAATATCTTATGTTCCCAAGGTTAGCTACATATGCTAGACACTTAGTAGTATCTCCCATTAACTTGGGTAGTGAGAATATTCAATGATCTATCTGTACCAGCTCGATCTTTACCATTGTTCTTCTCTTAGATACCATAGAAAACTATTATGTTGACATCAATGACAAACACAGTCATGAATGTAACATATCATCAAAATAATGTTTCTAAAATAATATCCCATAGGAATATCAACAACATTCATGCTTCCAACATGAAAACTGAAAGATTCCAAATAAACTTGGTTTTGTTTCTTTCATTTTAGTGGATTGTAAGTTTTACTTTCTTCATTATAGAATTACTTTGTTCCTATGTTCTATGTGTGTTAGTTCATGCGTATTTCATTGATTGTATGAGAAGTTTGGGATTTGATTAATGAAGCAGTTGAATAGGAGACAATATGGGTATTGTCAAATCTCAGTCACTTTAACAATCCAGGCATTGCCAAACTAATCTTTCTTTTTCCTCTCATGTTGTGGTAGATAGTATTGCATTGTTTCAATCTTGCATCCAAGGTAGAATAGATTTCATGTTAGGTCTTAGATATGAAAGTCTCATAGATTGTTTGAAGTAATAGGAAAACTAGTTTTACCTCTTCTTCTCTCTGGTTAAGAGCATGCCCAAAACCTAAAACAAATTCATTGAAAACATTTGCATCATAAGGGGGTTGTACCTTTCAATTTAGGGGTCTCTAATAGATTACTACATTGACCCATTATGTCGTTAACTATTTTATTTTCTATTACTATTGGGCATATTAAGAGTCAAGTTACAAAACAAGAAACTAAGAAAAATTGTTAACCAACAATACTTTATGTTCTTTTAGTATTAAATATTAGGATATGCTTATAATATAGATAACTAAATACGTATATTAATTATGAGGCTTGGTTTAATATTCAAAATTTAATCTTAGTTTTAGAGCTTCAATTTAATTAAATAGGTTATTTAAACTATAAAATATAGTTGGGTCAATTTTTCTAATAGTAACATTTGTAGAAGTCAAACTTGGAATTAAAAAATAAAATAGAACTTGAAAAATGACGTAAGTGAAAATTGAAACTTAAAACTAAATAAAAAAAGTAAAAATCCTCAAATGGGATATTTTGGAGAAAATAGAGTCAAATCTAAGGCATATGATTGGAAAACTTAAAATCCCTTTCATCCTCAAATTAGATACTTTTAGATATTTGTGGGATATTTGGACAAAAGTCAAATATTTGATTAAAGATAGTTCTTAAATTTGAAATTTTTGTTATTAACCCCCTAATTCAAAGGGATATTTTCTACAAAATGAAAGATGAGAATTCATTTTTCAAGGGAGGAAAGTTTTTTGGAGAGAATTTGGAGAAAAACTTGACAAAGGATTTTGAAGCAAGGTATGAGGATCTTGAAGGAGTTAGAAATTGGAAGAGCTTCATATGTGATACTATATTTTCTTGTGTCAGAATTTGATCTTGTTACTAGGGTAGAATCTACCTTTTTCTAGTTGTAGAAATCTTTTAGTTTGAAAAAGATTGTAAGTTTTGTGTTTGTTGATTTTATCATGGATTTGTTTATGGTTCTTTCTATTTCTATAAAAAAAAATTGTGAAATTGTGTATAAATTAGTTTTATTTTCATTTATTGGTTTTGGGTATTATCCAATTTGAAAAATATGAAAAAAAAAAAAAAATCATTATTATTAAACAAAAACCTAGTAAGATCTATTATCAAACCATAAGTTTCATTAAGAAAAAACTGATGTTTATATTAAGGAGAAAAACCTTGTATAGATGTTAAACAAAATATTTTTAAGTAAAAAATATTATTTGAAAAAAATTAAAAAATAAAATATTAAAAAAAAGGGAGGGGGTTCAACCCTCGGCCCCCATTTCGTAGTCGCCAAAGACGAGTTGTGTCCTTGGAAAAGGCAGTCACGACTGCCAAGGCAGTGATATAGATCTTGCCTTAGTAGGCTACTACTCCTTGTTGGGTGACATGCAAAAAATATAAGTGATATATTTTTTCATTATACTAAAATTTATATTATAATTTTTTTTAATAATATATTTAATAAAAAATTTATTAATCTTTTTTTTTTGATTAGTAAGAGGCCAAAGCCAAGATTTATTATTATTATGCATTGTGGTTAATTATTATTATTATTTATTAATTTTAGGTAGAGTCGAATCCAAAACCTCCCATATTAAAAGACTCACAATTTACTATTGCATTGTACACTCTTAATAAATTTATTAATATTATAATATATTAGTATATATAATACAATATTACTATAATACATAATATATATTATATTAGTATATGATATATAATATAATATTATATAATAAATATTACATATATACATATATATTTAATTTTAAGGGTAGTTAAAGTAATAATTTTTAAAATAAAGAAATAATATTATTTGATTTGAAAAGAATGTAGTGTGTGTGTGTGTGTGTGTGTGTGTGTGTGTGTGTGTGTACATATACCAGGCAAGAGCCTATAATACAATGGTAAATTGTGAGCCTCTTAAGTGGGAGGTCTTAGGTTTGAATCCACTTGAGTTTAATAAATAATATAATAATAATTAATTACAAGACATAATAATAATTAATCTTGGTTTCAACCTCTTACCGATCAAATATATATGTGTGTGTGTGTGTGTGTTATTTATATTTTATTAATTATTTCATATCTAATGTCAAATTCTATTATTTTGGGAATTAATATTTACTTATTAGATTCATATCAAAGTTTTATAATTAGATACTTTAATCAATTGTTCAACTATTGTTGACAAATTACTTTCTTTTATTTGGGGTTTAGAAAACCAAATTGGAAAGTAAACCAAAGGCTCATTCATGGTTATTTCTTTGATATTATGTGTTCAATGCATGCTCTTTATGTCTTTATGACTTCAACCTTTTAACGCAATCGACTTTATTAAGTCCATGATTAAGTGAATGCTTGGATTTCTATTTAGATGTTGAATTGATTTGAAAACTTAGAGTTGATTACTATTGAATATTATGGAAAAAATTTGATCATTAAACTATTGAGACTTTGATTCGATTTGTGAGATCGTGAACCTAGCATAGGTAATCTAGGTGTGTAGAGGGGAGTGACTTACAATGAGGGTCAGACCACTAAGTGGAAAACCATAATATCTCATTACAAGTTATTTAATACAAGTGATAAAAAAACATTAATGGGGTTAAACAAATTAAAATAATAAGTTCCTCGTTGATGCCTTGAATGCTCATAAAGACTAGGATGGGAGTGGGAGAAGACACTTACCTATGTAGAGAGGCATTTAGGAAGTATAGTTAGTGACCTTGTCTATACGAGAGGTTACTAATGTCACATAGAGTCACTAGGGGCAAGGGTCTAAAGAGACTTCCTAGTTACCTTAGAGTTGACTCGTGATGAAATTTTCCCATATACATCATAGGTTTCCTGCATTTGTTGTTTCCTTTGGCAAGCTAGAATTATCATCCTGACTGAATTGTAGAACCATCATGTAGAAATATTTCAGGATTACCATACATAGAACCTAAATGTATCTTGTGGATTGATTTTGAGAAGGGCCTAATGAAGTGACTTAATTAGGTTAATTTCTCAAAGTTCTTAGGTAGGGAATTACATATGGTATCAGAGTTCAGTTTACAAACTTTGGGAACTTAGTGTGTCTTTAAACAACACATAGTCAACATGAAATAAACTTGAACAATAAATTTAGAAATTGAACTTTTAACATAAATGTATTTCAAAATTAAGTTGTTAAACTATGCATTATAAATCTTTGTTTGTGATTGATTTTTAGATTTTGTTCACTTTCTTTGAAGTTGTAAGAATAATGGTTACTAAAACTAGATTTGTTGCTAGAGGCCATAGATCAAGAAGAGGTAGGGATCATAGGGGAGGAAAAAATTAGAGCCCTCCTATTGTCCATCGAGAGGAAATTGAGCAAGAGAATAACATGGGGAGAAATACTCGGGAGCAACATGCCACATCTGAGGAGCTCAGTACTAGGAAATTTCTTTAGGCCATTTTAAAACATCTACCTATACTCGAGAGAGTGCAACATGGAGCATCCCAAAATTCTAGAAATGAGTAAAGGGCTAGGTCAAGAAGCCCTAAACATTGGCATGTGAAGGATAGACACAAGTCTATCTAGGCATAAAAAATGAGGGATATTTTTAAAACTAATCCTCCTAAATCCAATAGTATGGGAAGATGATATGAGGCATAGATATGTCTGATAGCATTAGATAGGTATTTTTCATATAGGAGTTTGATGCAAATGTCAAAGCAATATTCACCATTATGTAGCTTGAAGTGTTTTTCACTAATTGGTGAAATATCTTGGAAAAGAAACTTGGTTTACCTATGATGAATTTTACATGGGACATGTATCAAAACTTTTGAGAGAGGTTCTTACATGACCAGTGACATCAACAAAGGGTGGATGAATTTCATAATCTATGATAGTTGGTAATTTCAATGAAAGATTATGAGAGGGGGTTATTTGAACTCATACCTTATGCTAGATATGGTGATGGATCATCTCTAATGGTTCAACACTTTATTCATAGACTAAACAACTACATTTTTAGGGGAGTGAAAGTTTTCTAGTTGAAAGCTCTTAAGGATGCAATTGTTCAAGATAATTTGGTAGAAGATAACTTGAAGATGGGACATGGTGGTTTTCTAGGAGCATCACCTACTGGACCTCCACCCTTAGGGTCTAGAGGGAATTGGAAATAGAGATATAATAATGGTAGGAAGTCCAATTTCTTCAAAGGTAATCAAGGAAAGCCACAAAATAAATAATTTCCTCCACCTCAAAGTGGGGTTAGTGGTTTTGGGTCTAAGAACTTTTATCACTTTCTGTGCAACAAGTCATATCAACCAAATCAATGTGCAAAAAGTAGTCACTCAGTTGCAAGTAGAGGAAGTTTTCAAAAGTCCTATGTGCCACATTCCAAAGGGGGCTATGGTAGAGGTACATGGTGTTTTTCATGTTGAGAAATTTGGGCACATTACAGCCAACTGATCTCAACATGCTTCACACAACTCAAGATAGAAACCCACAACATTTGAGCCTATAGTAGGTGATGCTAGTAGGTCTCACAAAGTCTTTGCAATAGTATATCATCACCAAGAAGAACATCAAGGAATTTTTTTTTAGACTTAAGGTGTGATGAGAGGTATTTCTCTTTTTGTATTATTTAACTCATAAGATACAAATTCATTTACATCTCCTTTTATTGTAGAGAAATGCAGGCTAGTTAGAAAACAAGACATAGGTTGGCAAGTGGAGTTAGCTTGGGGAGAAAAGGTAACCACATATTATGTAGTGCACTAGTGTGGTTTGAACTTGGGAAACTTTAATACTACAGTAAATCTTTGTGTAATCCCTTTTGGATCATATGAGATTTTCCTAGGAATGGAATGGCTTAGCTCTTATGAAGCTAGCAATGACTGTAGGAGAAAGAATATTAAGTGTAAGGATGGTAATGGAGAAGACACCGAGATTGTGGGAGTCCACCAACCTATATCTCTTTACATACAACTTAAGAGAAGCATGCAAAAAGGATGTTATATATTTTCTATATTTGTGGGTGAACTTGATGAGGAATAATCCAAGGAAAACACTCATGATCATCCCATACTTTAGGAGTACATTGATGTCTTTCCAGTAAAAATTTGGGAATGCCACCAAAGAGCGATATAGATTTATGTATTAGATGACTTCAACTAGAAGACCTTTTGTCTAAGGGTTGTATTAGACCGAGTGTTTCCCCGTGATGAGCACTTGTCCTATTTTTTTAAGAAGGATGAATTATTATGCTTGTGCATTGATTAAAAATAGTTAAAAAAGGTAACTATCAAGAATATGTATCTTTTACCAAGGATTGATGATATATTTGATCAAATTAAGGGAGATAATTTGTTCTCTAAAATTGATCTCAAGTTAGGGTACATCAAATATGCATTCTTGATGTAGATATTCATAAGAAAACATTCTTTACACAATATGACCATTATGATTTTATACTAGTCCCATTTGGTTTGATGAATGCTCCACCAAAATTCATGTGCCTCCTAAATGAAGTGTTCCATTCTTACCTTGACCACTTTTTTTTTGGATTACGATGAAAAATAGGTTTTGAGGGGACCTGCAATACCATACAAAAAAGAAAAAAGAAAAAATGAAATAGAGTCCACCAAGTTCTATAAGGACCTAGAACCTAAATAATAGCATACAAACATAAACCAAGTGGAAAGAAAAAACAATAGTAAAAAACATCTAGCATAGAGAGACATAACCAAAAACCCAAACCAACAATCATAACCAATAGAAAAAAAGTAGGAACTCACCTTGTTACTCTAGATGCTCCATATCCTTAGTCAAATCTTTGGTAGTATCAACAACCTCCTGAAGGAGGCCCTCAACATTGGAGATAGGGAAAGCTTCAATAGCCCTTTTTGTGCTCATTCCAATCCTTCTACTTGGCCCACTAGTCATTTCAATAGGCATAGGGGAAATAATTTCCTCATTTCATCTCCTACCAATGTTAACCACCACCAAATATAGGATTGTAATAATCATCTCCATCTGTTGGCTACTATCCTCGACTAGTTTCCTCAATCCATATTCATAGGCTATTAGTTTCTCATGAATTTTCCCAATTTTCCTTCTAGCTCAATTCTTTTGCAACTCTTTAACACTTTTCTTTAGGACTATGATTTCAATATAGAGCAAGTATCATTATGTAGAGTGACACCCACCTTCAATTTAGCATTTTTGAGAAACATAAGCCTTCCCCTAATATTCTTCTCCCTAGTAACCTCATTAGCACTCTTCAACTTGAGATGAACAATATCAATATGGGCATCTTTAGGCATAAATTTTGTTTCCCTAGCTAAATTATTTTCCTTAGTATCATTCATCTGGGTAGTATCAACAATATTTGGCTCGTGGATAGTAAGGATCGTATTATCATCCTGATTAGTATCCGTAAAACACCCCTTTTCCTCAACAACTTCAATGGTATGCATATTATCTTTCACCTTCTTGTATTATCCCTTTGAGAAGCTCAGAGAAATGTTTGGGTCCTTATTTTTGGGGTTCAAAGAACCCACATTACTCCTCGTTCTACCAGATTTAGCCATAGTATTATCTTGACTATTTGAGTATCCATCTTTTCTAAAGCTATAATCTCCATTCTCTATTTCTCCCTCCTCTTCTTCATCATTCTTCACTTTCGTGGTGCCCATATCTTCTTTTGAGCTTTCTACAGGTGTAACCTCAACTTTTCCCTTACTTTTACCTTCATCCTTAATCTTCTTATTTTTGTTTTTCTTTGCACATTCCTTCTCACTAGTCAAGTCATTATTTAACTCAGTATCCCTTTCCTTTATCTCCTTAATTTTAACATTGTGAGTTTAAATTTTTTTGGCTCTAGATTTGTCTAGTATTTCCTTCTTGAGCTTCACAACATTCCCTCTACAATATTCCTCAACTAGTATAATCAACTCTTCATGGAGAACAAGCTTGAAATTTTTTTCCTATGAGCATGGAGGCCATTGAACAAGAAAAATTTCAAGTAGAATGGAAAAGAAACCCTATCCTTATAACTAAAGTGATTTAAAAAAATGAAATGTAAACTATGCACTCCTTTAGACCTCCCATCAAGAATGAAATGCTCATGAATATAGGACAAAACATCTTTCCAAAGGACCTTAATTTGGTCAAGATCAAAGAAGTCCTTTTCCTTAACCAGTTTTCTTTCTTCTTCATGATTCTTAAAAAATTTCTTCAAGAAATTGTACAAGATTTCAGTCTCTTTCTTGAATTTGATTCTCCTAATAGGGAGCCTAGTAATTTTTGCAATAAATTTTTTAGTGATAGTCATAGAAACCTCATATAATCCCAAAAGGAATATGAGGAACATCTAAGGCTAGTATTGCAATGCCTTAGAGATAATAAATTATAGCCAATGAAGTAGAGTGTGTCATCTTTCAATCAAAAGTACATTATTTAGGATATGTGATCTCAAGTGAGGGTTGTAATCACCCAAAAATGGCCATCTAGATTATAAGTCCCCTTTCCAACATTTTTTCTTAATATATCCAATGCTTATTCTTGTTCAAATCACCACTTTACTATTTATTCTATTATAATATATGTTGTCCACTTTATCCTAACCCTATTATATAATTGAAAGAACTTCTCCCCTTTTAATTTAATGAAATCTCCAAAATCCCACTAATCCTAAGTGTGCAGATGAAAATAATTATTCCTATTCTTAAAATAAAAGGAAATACATTTTTATCTTAAATAAGGTGCACACTTTCCAAGGTGGGTGAAATCTTTATTCTCATCTACACATCTTTTTCCTCTTAAACATATCCATTGATCTTTCTTAGGTGAGATTCTTTGCACATGGATCACTCAAGACTCATTCTCCACTATTGATTTTGCCTCTTAATCTCTACCGTCCTTTTTTCTTAAAAAAGGAGGGTCCCCTCCTCATTCTCTAATTCACTCTTGTTTATGATAATGTTATGTTGTGTGTTTTGTTGGTAATATTTGAACACTTGGAGCATTCTTACATTCTAGCATAGTCTAAATTTTTCTTGCATCATGGCATACTTCATAGCTTAATTTTCCTTTATGCTCTAGCTTAGATCACATAGTTTAACTAGCAGTTTTTTAATCTTCATACTTGTTAGATTACTCTTGCATTTCATCTAGAATAGCTTTCATTTTCATTGCAATTCATTGATTCTTGAATATTGGCACTCGTGTCTCTACTCCTTCGAATCTTCCATTTTATAGTGTACCTTTCAAAGGTTTCTTTAGCTTGGTTTATTTGAGAGCCACAATTGCATAGCTATTGTACATCATAGATAGAAAGCTATAAGTTGCTTTATGAGACTCCCTCTTCCATGAGTTATGTTGAGTGTAATATTTAATAGAAGTGTACCCTATTTTTGGTATATATTTTTTGGCACCCACCGTGGGGCTCAACATCATTATTTAGCTTCAATTTTCTTGTTTTTGTCACTTTTTGTGCTTGCAGGTTCAAATTCTATTTTTGTTGCTAGAAGTATTGTACAATACTTTCTTTGTGATTGTAGGATAGTTTTTTCATTGCGATACAATACAAAGCTAATTTCTGAAGTGTTATACTATTGTGATACAAAGTACCATACTGGACAAAAGCATCATCTGGGTATATTGGGAAGTATTGTACGATACCATATCAACCATTAGTATCAATCTATCTACTTTATTTTCTCAATTATTCTTTTATATTTCTAATTGCACTTTCCAGCTTTCATAATTTAGTTTATTGGCTTTCTAATAGTGGTTTTGCAAGGTTATTTTGAATTTCATTTCTAATTTTGATGCCCTAAACTTGTTTATTTTGTAAGGACCTATCTTGCTTGCTTACTTTTCTAAGGAAAGATAACAAAAGAAAAAAAGGCTACTAACATTGTTGCAGGGTTGCCCAATCAACTTTTATTTTTATTTTTTATTTGTCTTCATTTCATTTCAAGTGCTTGCATATACTAGTTGTATATTTTTCATAGGGACATAAAATCCAACAGTAAGGTTCCATTTCTAATAGGAGAATATACATTAGAGTGGGGTTTCCATTACACCAAAAGACTAATTTATCAATGCCTAATACAACCGTTCAACTTATAGGACATAGATAGTAGTTAATCCCTTGTCATGAATCTTAAGGGAAGTGCTTAACAAATTTCCAATAATCTCCCCCTCAGCATTACCCGAGGGTCTGAGGATCTGAACCTATGACCAATCTCTTATACCACTTGTTAAAATATTTAGAATAATTGAGAGGGGGGTGGGGATGAATCAATTATCCAAATTTCATATGTACCAATTGAGAGAAAAAACACTTAAATAACTTTAGATCTTAACATTTGTTAGCTCGACCTCTATAGTAAACTTTTAGGAATATCAACTAGTAGTCCACTATCCTAAATATAACAGACTTGCAAAATGTAAACATTAATAGTTAACCACCACAAAAAAACACCCATAAAAGTTTGACACTAGGGTTTAATGTGTAAATAAAATTTGGGAAAAACCACCAATAACATGTCACCAATCTTTTCACTCTTCTGAAGTGAGATCTATTAGGAGCCAACATTGTTAAAGGTTACAAAACACACTGTTAAACATGACCTTGTCAAATGATTTAATCACCCTACTAGGAGTGGCCTTCTGAGAGGAATTTAGAACATTCCATTAGAATGAAACCTTGATTAAAGGATTTAATTATGACTATTAGGTCAACCTTGATTAAAGGGTTTCAAACTTATGCAATGGTTAGAAAGTAACAACACGTTTTGATCTAGAAAATACAACTCACTTTGAAAATTTACATCTTAGTTTGGCTCAAATATTGATCCATTAACTAGCCTTCATTATTATGTCAATCTCTAATTTTCTTGGCAACCCATAAAGCAAACACTCTTCACCTCTTCTAACCTCTTCTCAAACTTTTGCTTAAGTTTTCCAATCAATAGCATCAACAACTATTCCAACCTTCAACAACACTAAAGGTTATAACTTTTACCTCCTTAAATAGGTAGTTTTGATCTTTTTCCACTTAAACACCATTGTAGATCTTAGGTTTAGGTTAGATTCATTGAATTCTTCCAACATTTCAACTTTTCCTTTATGTTCTAGAAACTTCTCCTTAAATCCTTTCATAGAAAAGTGCAAAAATGACTTCCCTTGATTTAAATGTTCCAAGTCATCCATTTTTATCTTCAACACACTTCACATGTCCTAAGAAATCAACTCTGTCGGCTAGAAATCATAATTTCTTATGAACTGTTAAAATGTTGTCCTTGACTTACATTGTATTCTGACACTCAGTCATCATTGAATTAATTCATTACTAAATTTTTTTGTTTGGCACATATAGTATCACTCAACTAATACTGATGTTTAGTCAGCACTACTTCTCAACACTTATTGTGGCTCAATCGACACTAGCATGAATTGACATGTATTGCAAGTTCCTCAATCTTCTTCTCTGTTACTCAATCAAGCCTATGTATTTGATCTATCTCTTTGATTTCTTCTTCAAGGCTTCAGTACAACTATCTTCTTCTCTTCTAGTATGATTAAACAATCACTTTATCTTGTAAAATTCCACCTAATCAAGTGTCCATATAATTTCCTTCTTCATAACTCAACCTTTTATCTAGGTGCTTTTGTTATGACCAACTTCTCAAACCCTCTCCATCATTAAAATAGACATGACACTCAAATCAGATAGAAAACTATCTCACCAATAAGATTTGACATCAATGACAACATAACAATCTCCCTCTTTGGCATTGATGGCAACACATCTAGTTACCATGCAATCCAAATTTTGTATTGAATGGAGAAAACTCCCACTTTGTATAGTATTAGATCTTCATTAATATCCTTAGTTTCATTCATGCAACACCTTTAGTTATATTAACTCCTTATTGCTTAATCAATCTCTCTCTTTTATTTTCTCTAACTGTCTTATGATAACATCTTCACAACAACACTTCTTCATGGTAATCTCTTCCTCTTTCTACATGGGTTACTATATTTCATCTTCTCCCTCTTTGACAACAATGACAAAGAAAATTTCTATCTCAAGCATCTCTATCATGTAGATATCTTCATGTTAGTTTAGAATCCATCCTTCTTCCTTTACCACTACTTCATGCAACTCCTAAAGTAGAACTATCTACATCAACTTGTAAAATATTCTAATTAACACATTTGATGTAGATAAGAATTTCAATTTAAGTAGCCCTTCCTAGGGGTATCACCCCTAATTTACCTCTAATATATTCATGAGCATCCTTAAGTAAAGCTTTAGTAAATATATCAACTATTTTCTCCTTAGTGTTCACATATTCCAATTTCTCTTCTTTGTCTTGAACTAGCTCTTCCAAGTAATGATACTTGATAGAAATATGATTAGTATTTGTGTGCATTATAGGGATATTTGATATGTTAATAGCACTAGCATTATCATAATAGATAACAACTATATCAATAATCTCTTCCTTTATACCTTTCAACAATTGTTGGATCCATATGATATTTTAACAATTCACTGCTACTACCACATATTCAACTTCAACAGTTGATTGATAAATACAATTCTTCTTCTTTCTTGTCCATGAAATTAGTCTCTTTCCTAGATAGAATTCACATCCACCTTTTCTTTTTCTATCATCAATATTTCCTACATTTTCCGAGTCAGTAAACACCTTCAATTCAAACTTATCATCATTCTTGTAATACAATCCATAGTCTTTTGTTCCTTTCAGACATCTCAATATTCTTTTTACTTCCATCATCTGATTCTCCTTAGGACTTGCTGAAAAATTTGTAATTATCCCAATTGCTAATGCAATATTAGGTCTACTATGAACAACATATTTTCATTTTCCAATCATTGATCTATACAATCTCCAGTTCACATTAATAAAATTATTATTCTTAGATAATTTATGTCTAGTGGACATGGGTGTACTAAATAGTTTTGAATATTTAATTCCAAATTTTTTAAATATATCCTTGATCTATTTAGATTGAGTAATGCAAATACCTTGCTTCATTTGATATACTCATAAACCAACAAAGAATTTAATTGCTCCAAACATAGACATTTCAAATTCCTTCTTCATCTCATCAGCAAATGATTTGCATAATGCTTCCTTGCCTCCAAATATGATATCATCTACAAAGATTTCATGTAGTAGTACCTCATTGTTCTTACTAGTCTTCAAGTATAGATTACTATTATCATTAGTTCTTGTAAAGCTAATCTTCACCAAATAATTATGTAGTCTTTCATACCATGCTTCAGGGGCTTATCTCAAACCACATAAAGCCTTGTGCAACTTGCACGCCATATTCTTTTTGTTTGGGTCAACAAATTATTTAGGCTTCTCTATATACACTTGTCCTTCAAGTATCCCATTTAGAAATACAGATTTGACATGCATCCTATATACTTTAAATCCTTTGTATGAAGAATATGCAAGTAGTTTTCAAACTCCTAGTCTTGCAATAAGGGAAAATTTTTCCCCATAGTCAATTCCTTTTTCCTGTGCATATCCTTTGCGTACCAGTCTAGCCTTGTTCCTTGTGACTTCACATTTTTCATTCAACTTATTCTTGAATACCCATTTTGTTCCAATAACATTTTTTTACTTTAGGTTTAGATACTAGTATCCATGTTTTGTTATTTTCTATCTTCTCAATTTCTTCATTCATTGCTTGTATTTGTTGAGGTGTCATTTTGCACGATGCTTAATGACATGAATCCTTTCAAACCGCACTCTTGAAAAGCTGATCTGAAATTAACTCCAACGTTCCAAGTGATCTTGTGACCTATTAGAATCTACTCAATTAAAGATAAATGTATTTTTTCATAGGGAGGCCTTTGCTGGTTCTAAACAATTCAGATAAGATTTTGAATATGCTTGTTATCTCAAAATAATAACCACACAAAAGAAATATATTTTTGTATTTTTATATTTTTGAATGAATGCAATCTAACAATGTAGCTATATGAATTCTAGGGTTAGCAAAGAAAATAACAAGGATAAAGTAACAAGAAGTTTAAGCACATGACTTGAAAAGTAAATTCCTAACTAACATAAGCCATGGAAACAATGTGTTTGTGAATTAAGCCTTTGAAAAGATTGGTAGGTAAAAAAATGAAAATAGGACCAATGCTTCCTTAATTCCACTGATGATTTCATCAATGGGACTTCAATAATCATACGCTATTTCAATTTTCATCAGATCGCAAGGCCATGGAAAGTGTGCTCATGCAAAACAAGAATCTATGCAGGAACAATTGGGTGATCTCTTCTCGAACTAAGTATGTCAATGGAATTTGCAAACCCATAGAAAACACCAAAATTAAAAGATTGCACAATTAAAATAATGCAATAAAAATATTGGCTCCATTACATTCCTTGAACATACATTCACAAAATATAACACACTTAGGCAAGAATCACTACACTCTAAGTGCAATCACCAATAGCATATATTATTGCATCAAAATAATGGCCTGGAATACATATTACATTCCTCAATTTATGAGAAATCTTCTCCTCAATTTGTGTTGAGATTGTGATATCTCTTTATGCAAACATATGCTTCTAAACTAATAAAAGAAATCTATTTATGTAAAAACTAACTCTCTAATTGGTGCTTAGTAGGACTCCATCCTTATTTATATTATTAAATGGATGCATGAGCCTTTACATGTATTAGAACAAAGAAATCATGAGAAAATAAGAAGAAGAAAGCTATTAGATGATGTAGGAGTGTCTAGAAGTGCCAAAAATAGAAGCTCCATGTTCACTAGATGTTTGTAGGAGTTAAACTGCCATCATAATGCCTTTTCGGTGCATGAAAAGCTCTAAATTTAGAACTAGAAGTTAATTGTTGGTGCACCTCTGAATTCTTCAAAAAATTCTAGTGCACCTAGCACACCTGGCACACCAAATGCACCTTGGAAGCTAGCGCACCTCGGAAGCAAGTCCAAAAAATGCAAAATTTTACCAAGTGTCAAAATTGAAATTCTACCTTCTGGGTTTTGTTCCCCTTTATAATAGAGCTATGTGTGGGTATTTTCTATTTTCTCTTGAATTTCTCTATAATCTCAATGACTTGGGTTGCATCTAGAAATTATAAAGCTTCATATTTTTCCTTCACCTTTTTCCTATAGTTTCCCACCTCGATACGAGTCTTCGCAAAATCTCCCAACTTTACATCCAAATCTAATAATGCCTCTTCAGTCTAAATGCCTATCTAATATCATCATCAGTGGAAGCTTCTTCAAAATTTTTCTAAAATTGTTTGACAACTACCTCTATAGTCATCAGTTTATCCCTTGAATCATCTTTAAAAATGTTTAAGCATGCATCATTGTAATGTTTCTCTACCTCCAAAAATTTCTCTTGGGTTTGATCCTTGAGCTTATGAATATCCATGTGTAATGTTTCCATTACTTTATTTCCATCCACAATCTTCTCTATCCAATCATCTATTTTATCTAACTCATTTTCTATATACACATCCATCAACATCCAATACCTTTGACCCTTTATGGAACATAATGCTTATAGGTCCTTACCCTAGGTATGTAGTTTTTCCATTAACCCAAAATCCTAGTTCAAGATAGCAACTAACTTATCCACATTATTCTACATATGTTGTAGTAGTTTAAGATTTCCTTGTATAATCTGCACACCTTTCTCTTCAAAATGTTCTCACCATTGCTGACAAGCCTTCAAAAATGGATCAAGTTGCACATTCTCTTTACCCCTTTTCTCAAGTGCTACATTTAAAGTCTCCTTAGGATTTTCAAGATCTAAAGGACAAACTACTTTATTTAGATATCCCTTTAGGATCTCATTCTTCTTCTGAAGAGTTATCAATTCAATCTCATCCTATTCTAAGTGCCTAAACACTTCTTTGATTCCTGTTGTCACCATTATTTTGGTAGTTTCCACCATGGGTTTTCCTAGCACAACCTCCCTATTTGATAATCCTTTGGGGTTAAGTCCTTGATATCTACATGTAGAGGAGGGATAGAAACATGAGCAAACAAGTACTAGTTCTAATCACTCATTATCAAGGTCAATGTTCATGCATCATCTATAGGTGACTTAGGCTTCTTGAGAGCTTCAACCAATTCTCTCATTCCCTCTTCCTTAGTAGAATATTGATGCCATTTGTTTTTAATAATCACCTCTTTCCTTAGCCATCCTGAAGAATGTTCCATCAGAGATTTATTCTTAGATGAAGATGGAGCTTGTATTTCTATACTTTTTCCCTTATCACTCCTCTCTAGAGTCTTCTCCTTTTGTGAGAGATCCACATCAAGAGTCTTTGACATAGTGCAAGGTAGGAGAATCCCCAAAGGAGATGTCCTAGCCCCCAAAAATATAACCACATATAAGAAACACAAACAACAATGTAAGATCTGATACCAAATTAGAATAATTTATTCATAGATGTAACTGATTACATACAACGTGTTAGGCCATAAGGCCTTCTCGATTACAACCAAATACAAAGCAAGTAATAGTTCTAAAAGATCCATAAAGATCCAATCCAAAACCTAGCTAGTCCAAATCCACACTCTAGTATAAACCTCCAAGGAAGATCTCAACTTGTGCTTGCAAGCCCACCAAGAAATCTCCTTGTTTTCCAAGCTATAGCTACTAGCTCTGCTCCAACTTCATCCAAGATCCAAGTGTAAACTACCTCACTTTGGCACTTTGTCCAAAAATTCACAATTTCATCATAATCCCATTGTAAACTACCTCACATTCGACGCTCTATTCACAAACTCAAGAAAAATGACTCTTCGACTACTCTCCACACTCACTCCTCCTCCTCTAAATGAATTAATCCATGAATTAATGAATAAAAGACTCCACCACAACCCATAATTATACCAATATAAGCCACAAGTCATCCTAGAACATAAATTAAATGTACATACATAAATTAAATGCCACAAGTCAACCTACAACAACAATTAAATGCCCAAAATCAATATCCAAGTAAAATTGTGATACATCCTAGCTCCAATTGAATTAGAACTCATGCTTTGAAAAATAGTTAAAATTATAGGCCTTCTTCAATCCCAAAAATTTTCATCTACTAACTCATAGTGGAAAATTAGTTACATGGCTTGCAAAAAGAACCTAAAAACACATCTCCAGAAGCAAGGTAAAATGACTCAAACTTCAATTCAATCCATCCAATCTCTATGTAATCACGAGGAAAGGTTCTCCAATGTCTCTCAACCACACCAATAATCATCAAAAGCATAACTCCAAAATCCAAGATCAATGCTCTTGCATCAGACTCCCCAGGTAAATAGAAAAGTGTGTCCCATACTTTGATGCCCAAAGAAAGAGCAACAACCATCTTCATCTTCACCAAAGGTTTCAAGCTTAATAGGGACATGAAAATCTTCCACATCTAGATTTAAACACTAGAATATCAACCATCGAATCAGCATGGTCACTCCTAAAAGCAAACTGAATATAATGCTTCACCAGTAAATCCTCATCCACATGAACAACTAGTGAATCCACACTAGCAACAATAAAGTCTACATCAACAACAACATGTAGATCTCCATCAACACATGCCAAACTCACAAAACCAAAAATCTCATTGCTCACAAAAAGATGCTCTACAACATACAAATCATCACCAATAGCAACTAGATCATCCACAACCAAATGCTCTGCAATTTTCGTGTCAGACTCAGCTAACTGATCATGAAAACCAATGTCCATCCCAACATCAAAAAGATTAGGAACATCCCCAGCAACAACCTCTAGTTTCTCTACAAGTTCTGTATCAGACTCCACAAACTAAGCGAAAAAACCAACCTCTTCTATCTTGATCTTGGTATGCTATCTTCTTTCATTAACAAGTTTCTTAACTAGCCAAACAACTCTCTTCTAGATTGGTAGACTCCAACTCCACAAACATCTACGAAATTATTTCCTCACCCCATCCTTAACTTGATCAACCAAGCTAGCTTCAAATTGATTAGACATCTCAAAAAACCTCCTCTCCACCACATCACAGAGATTTGCAATCATCTCAGGGTCCAATATTCTTAGAGACATCTCCCAAGATCTTCATAAACCCTCTACAACAAATCCTTCCCACGCTCCTTGTGACAAACTTGAATTTTTTGCAAGTTAGATCACAACTTGCCACATTGCATGAACAATCAAGAACCACATCACAAGTATTGGACCATAGACCTGTAATCCACAAACTCTCTACAATCATGCCTCAACAAGATCAGTCTTCCATCTTTACATCCATCGATCCATCTACAAGCCTTGTACAATTGGAAGTTAGAACCATGATCTGCCACTTTGCAACCAAGAGATCTAGGACTCTAGAAAGAATAATACATCAACAGATCAAGATAAAATAAGATCTATTTCTACAACCCAAGTCCTAGTGCAAAATGCCACAACTTTGGAAATCTGTCTACACACTTAGGAATAACTATTCTCTGATACCATATGATGTAGTGCAAGGAAGGAGAATCTCCAAAGGAGATGTCCTAGCCCCCAACAATATAACCACGTAGCAGAAACACAAATAGAAATGCAAGATGTAATACCAAATTACACTTATTTATTCATAGATGGAACTGATTACATGCAATGTGTCGGGTTGTAAGGCCTTCCTAGTTATGGCCAACTACAAAGCGAGTAATAGTTCTACAAGATTCCTCAAGATCCAATCCAAACCCACACTAGTCCAAATCCACACTCTAGTAGAAACCTCTAAGGAAGATCTCAACTTGTGCTTGTAAGCCCACCAAGAAATCTCCTTATTTTCTAAGTTGTAGCTACTAGCTCTACTCCAAATTCATCCAATATCCAAATGTAAATTGCCTCACATTCAAAAATTTATCCACAAATTCACAATTCCATCACAATCCTATTGTAAACTACCACACGTTCGGTGCTCTGTTCATAGACTTAGGAAAACTCACTCTTTGACTACTCTCCACACTCACTCCTCCTCCTATGAATGAATCAATCCATGAATGAATGAATAAAAGACTCCACCACAACCCCTACTTATACAAATCTAAGCTACAAGTTGACCCATAACAAAAATTAAATACAAATACATAAATTAAATGCCACAAGTCTGCCTACAACAACAATTAAATGCCCAAAATCGATATCCAAGTAAAATTGTGATATCTCCTAGATCCAATTGAATTAGAACTTTCACTTTGAACTATAGTTAGAACTCTAGGCCCTCTTCAATCCTCAAAATTTTCATCTTCTAACTCATTGTGGAAAATTATTAACATAGCCTATAATAGGAACCTAAAAACACATCTCCATAAGCAAGGTAAAATGACTCAAACTTCAACTCAATCCATCCAATGTCTATGCAATCATGATGAAAGGTTCTCGAATGTGTCTCCAAAACACCCATAACCATGAAAAGAATAACTCCACCAAAATCCAAGCTCAATGCTACTGCCTTAGTCTCTATATTTGTGGAGTCCAAAGTTCTCACCTCTATGTCTTGGGAAGTTTGCTGAGGCTGCTCACATATCTATCCTTCTTCTGACACTTCATCAATGAGTATTTGTTGTGGCTCTTCTTCCTATTCAGCTTGGGCCTATTCTTCTTCATTACTTAGAGGGATAGGAGTATTTGAACCTTTATCCATGTAACATGTACCTTGATTTGGTGATGGTGGAGCTACTTTGGGTCCTTGTGGCTGAGGTGGAAATTGACTCCAATCTTCTTTTAGAGGTTGATTAGTCAGAGTATCCCTTATCTTATCTCCCACCAACTCAGTACCAACCAGCATGAAATCAAAATTTGACATCTAAAAGACATAAACCCCTTCATCATCAATCTATTACTATAGCTCATCCTTCAAATTCATAGATTGAATAGGTTGAGTGGGAACAAATGGTGGGGTAATAGTGGAGCTTCTTCTTCATTCTAACTCTATCACCCTATCAAGATGAGTCCTCTAACTCAAATGGAGGTTATCTACTTCATCTTCACTATCCTCTTCTTCCCCTTCTAGAATGACCTCTGACACTGATGGAAAAGGGATAACTTTTCTAATCACCTTTTGTCTCCTCTTGACTGGAGTTTTGATCTTTCTTCTCTTAGGAGCTAGTGGGGAGGCTTTTACTTCTTGTTGAGAAGGAGACACTATTTGTACATCTACTTTAGCTCCTCCTTGATCTTGTTCTATTGGTGGCAGTTGAGGATTATCTTGAATTTGTGTGACTTCTACATTTTATGACTCCTGAAGATTCTCTACCCCTTGTTGTCATGGTGCTTGGGTTGTTCCTTATTCTGGCTTGGCTTGTTGAACTGAAGTTCTTTTCCTGTTGCCTTTACCCTTCTAATCCCTATAGTATCCAACTTCTCTATTGAGTTGGTGCGCTATTTTAGGCCTCACTGGGGACTGAACTATAAAAGTGGGCACTCTCACCTTTTCTGCTCTACCTTTTTTTGGGTGGGCTATAGCTTGGAAAACTACCACTTGAGGAATTAGATCCATCTTGAATGGTCTTTTGATCCAATATTTGGTCAATTTGATGACATGCTTGGCCCTATGATTAATATCTAAATTTTCTTCCTTATCAATCTCCACATTCATAATAGGTTGATCAAAAATCTTATCTCTATTATACAATGGATCTAGGACCTCTTCGGTATCTTACTATACTACTTTTAAAGGGACCTTTATCTTCAAGGTACTACTTTCCAAATATAGAGTCATCCTACAATAATCCCTTATACAAATTTCGTAGTCATCTAGTGCATTCATCCAATGGTCCTCTATGGCATCTTCATGTTGAAACTATTGCCTAGCTAAGTATTACACTCTTCCAATGTTATCAAAATAAGGACAAGGAGACTTATATTCATTCAACAAATACTGATCCCACTCAAAAAAACCACACTAAATAATCCTATAGTAATGGGCCACACCTATGTTTTCTTTTGTTGCTTCCTTACTCTGTCATATGTAGACAAGAGTTGTCATGCTATCTCTAACAATATGAGCCTATCACATAGATACCTAGATAGCTTCTTAGGATTGACAGTCATACTCACTACCCTCAAATAAGTGAATGCCCTATATTGGATGTAATATGCGCCAATTTCTAAAATCTTTTCCATTGCCTCATCTAACATCCCAAATAATTGCAAAAATAAAGGAATCATTCACTATTCTATATTCCTTTCTATGCTCTAAAAGCTTTTTCTTTACTAACTTGGGGTATACTATATCGGGCCATGCATTTGCATCCTGCATGCTACCTTTTTGAACAATCTTAGATAGTCTATTGCTCTCGTAGCTAATAGGTACACCAAATAGGATGTCATATAGAACTTATGGTTGTTCTTGATGACCACTAGTTTCTCATCCAAGTTCTCATTGAGAATCGAAGCCTAATCAATTATCATCTTTGCTGTTCTAATGGTCTCAATGAAGTGTACCATCCATATGTTTAGGTTTCCTAATGTCAGTAACCCCATGATTCTACTCAAAAGTATTATAGAATATCTGATATCATCTTTCATACAACTCCTTTTCATGTCAACTTTCCTTGCTTCGCATCCAAAAGGAGTTTTTTTGATGAGGTACGAGGACTAGATGATTTCCAATGCTTCCTGTCCATGTTCTTTGTACCATCTTTCACCTAGTGATAGGTCAATCTGATAGATTGATCTACTTTCAGAAGATGGAATACTTTTTCTATGTTCTTAGGTCTAAGATCTAGTACAATCTCTCTAGTTATACTCTTCACAACCCTTCCCTCAGAGATAATGTTTTTCTCTAGTGCCATGATCAACTTTGAGGACTGTACCGATATTGGGTGTGATGCTATGTTAACTAGTCTTGATTAGATAAGAGTAGATATCAGTAGGGACCTCTCCATAGGTTTGTTTCATAGCACTAGGAAGGAATTTCAATCAATATGGCTGAGTTCAATGTCTTGGATCTTTGAATGCCCATCTTGGAAGCATAATTTTGCTAGAACACCCTGAAACTTAAAAGTCACTAGTTTTAGGAACATCTTTGTAGCAAGGGAGGATGATGAAGAAGCCATTGAATCTGCACAAAATCAAGATCCATTAGTTTGGAGGCAGAAAAAATTCACTAATATGAATCCTAATGGTGATTAAAGGACCACCCAAAAACCCTAATTTATCAAAACTATCTAAAAACATCAAAAAACTTATTCCAAACCCTAAAAGACAAAAAATAGTGCACCTAGCGCACTTTAGAGGTGCGCTAGTTGCACTTTCTTCTATGGAATACTTTATTAAGGGTGCACATCTAACACACTTGATGGTGTGCACTAGGTGCACACCCTTATGGTGTCAAAGTATGCTTAATGTAAGAGAAGGATGCATACTTAGTGCACCTTGTGGGGTGCACTATGTGCACACCCTTTCTGCTATTAAGGGAAAGACTAAGCATTAGTAAAGGTACACAGTGGCACACCTTGAATAGGTGCACACTTGCACACCTCTACCTTGTGTAAGGTTTTTTTTGTGTTTTTATTAAGTTTTTATTGGTAAGAAAAGGTGCGCACCTTGCGCACCTTGAGGGTGCACATGGTGCACATCTTTTACAAGGTTTAATTTTTGCACATGTTGTGTTTGTAGGTGGTAGAGGGGAGATTAGAAGCCGTGGTGCACCTCAAGAGTTGTGAAGGTGTGGGTGCTAGAAGAGTGAGGAGAAAATAAGGTAAGGAGAGGGAGGCGGTCCAAGGCTTTATAGGGCCAAGATCTAGCACACATCTTAGAGGTGCACTACTACACAACTACACAACTATGCACTTCCAAGAGGGAAGTGCTTTCCCTTCATGATTTAGCACACTAGCACTCCTGGTAAGGCACGCTAGGTGTGCTAGTGTGCCTCTAACTTTAAAATTTTACTTTCTCCCTCAGTAACATGGTTTTTGACTACTAGGTTTCTAGGTAGAGACCCAGATTTAAGTAAAAACACTAAGCAAAACCCTAAAAGGACTCAAACCCAAGACTAGGGATCTAGAAAGCTAAACAAAATAAAGTAGGAGGTCCCCATTTTTAGGTGAAATGGGGCATGTGTTGTGAAACCACAATGGTATCCAACCCTCATTTTTCAAAGCATCTATTACTAATTTGGGCTCAAACTCACAAAGTAAACATGTCTCACTTCTGAGTCTCTTTCTTATCATAACATGTGATTCTTTATCCCCAATTATTTTCTTAGGTGCATGATATATTCTCACATATTTTTCGAGTACATGTTCTTTCATTCTCTCTTCTTTTATAGGTTCATCTTGACAAATGATTTCAAGCTCATTTTCTCTCACTTGTTCAAGTTTTAGTTCATGCTCGACTTACTTAGTAATTCTTTCCTGATGTTTGGCTCCTTTTGTCTATGACTCAACATCATTTTATAGTTACTCAGTCAAGTCTATGTATTTGATCTATCTTTGATTTCTTCTTTAGGGATTTAGTACAACTATATTCTTCTCTTATAGTATGATTAAATAACCATTGTATCTTGTCAAAGTCTAACTAATCAAGTGTTCATTGTAGTTCCTTTTTCATAACTCAACCTTTCCTCTAGGTGATTTTGTTATGACCAACTTCTCAAATCCTCTTCATTAATCAAATAGACATGACACTCAAGTTAGATAGAAAACTATCTCAACAATAAGGTTTGATGTCAATGAGAACATAACAATCATCCCAATTGTAGTCTCCAACAATATGCTCTATTCCTTCTTGGTGAATAAAAAATCTTAACTTGCCATTAGTTCAAGAAAGTGGGAGGCATATTCCACTCTTTAGTGGTCTTAATTTACTTTCTTGGCATAATTGGGAGAAGCATTGGGAATAGGAGAGTATTCTCTTCACCTTCCTAGTGAATGAGAAATCTTGACCTTCTTAGTGTGAATCCATTTTTTTAAATCTCACTAGTGAGATTTTACTTTTAGAGGGCCTATTATTGGTGGAAAGATACCAATAGGAATGGCCCAAAGTTGGAACACACAAAACTCAGGTAATCTGACCCACTATAATCGAAACCTCTTAATAAAGGTGAAAGCATTGGGGGACATAAAACTTAACTTCACCTAATGAGATTAATTGTGGGATTGGGACCATGAGGAAATCATTAGGTGGGTATTATTTAGGTACTCTTGTGGCCACAAGGGCTTCATCTTTTATTAGGTGCAAGAGGGGTGTTGTGAATGAAACCCTTACTACACACCTTAGGATTTAGAGGCCACTTTTTTTGCTTAAGATCTTAGAGAAAGGATAGATCCTAGTGAATTACCTGAACCACCCCAAGATTAGACTCACCATATGTGTTCCTTTATATGTGGATAGTTAATCTATGAAAAAACCAATACTTATTGTGGGTAACCACTTTGTGTGATGTGAGGGAACATCAAGTTGTGGGCCAAGGTGTTGAGTAATGAACTATTTCCTTTAGGTAGACATTGATTCAATGTGTCATCAAATGTATTTAGACCCATGAAAATCATTTTAACACACAAAAATGGTAGTTTCATAGGGTGTTTTTATTTCAAGACTTCCCATGTGTTTGTAAATGCAAGGTTTCTTTGTCCCTTGTTCAATTTCTTGAAGACATGTGTTTGTATCACAAATTGCTTTCAAAATTTCCACCTTGCTATAAAAATTAAAACAAACTCTTTTATTACAATCATACTTCACAAATTGATCAAAAAATTTAGTCAAACAAAGGTCTTTAAGGCATGAAAGTCACAAAAACTATCCCTGTTGGTCAACTGCCATACCGATTATCTGAAAAATATCATATGATACTTTTGGATTTGATAAATTATTGTTCTTCCATACAAATCTTTTCATATTTTTATATTGGAGACTATCATATCGTCATTTAAAAACTTTCTTTTTGTCTAAAAGTATCCTCCAACTTACTACAAACTATCATACGACATTTCTAGTTGTCTTACTATCATTCTATTTTCTAGACTCTGTCACTTGGTCCATGTGTCTAGCTTATTTGACTTTGACTCTATTCTTGGGTGATTTAGGGAGATCTAAACTTGATCATAATACCTCTTTGATATAAAATCTGCATGTGTAGGTCTATTTTAGGTTGAAAATGACCACCTTACATCCTTGCTTACATACTTGATTTGAAGTATTTCTCACTTTTCATCCCTCTTATTTTACCTACTTAGCTATTTGGCTTCTTTCCTAGCTCCTAACTCAAGTTTTTGGTGTTGTAGATTTCCTAGACACTTTTGACAAGTTACTCACTGTTACCTCTCTTTGACAAGTGAACTACTTGATTTTCTAAAGTTTGGACTCCAATTTCCTTATGTTATCTTACTAGGCTAAAAACTATCTATTACATTTTGGTTACAACTAGAGTCCAACTTGGTCAAGGAATTCTTCCTTCTTTTAGATGTAAACAACTATCCTCTCCAACTAGGCATCCATGTAAGCAACATTTTGGGCTTGGACTTATTTTTGACAAAGAAGAGGAAGATAAACTTGCAACTTGGGATGATTCTCTTATCTATTTTGGTAGTTAATTTGATATTCCAATTGATACCCCTAGCACTAAAAATAGTATGTTTTAAACCATGAATAAATGAGAGAGAAATTCACTCTTAGATAGATTCTTTACAATTAGATGGGAAAAAATAGAAAGAGAGAAGAAATCCTACCAAGATGAATAAACAAGACAAGAACAAGCAAGACAAGTGACAGCTTGGATGAATACTCATATGTTTGAGGAAAATAATGTCCATAATGCTCATGGCTTTGGAAATGATCACACTTTTGAAGACCAAAATACTAATGCAACTTTTAGCAATCCCTTTGAAAACTTTGGGAACAATGACAATAACACCCCTCTTATGACTCCAAGGTCTCACCTTGAGGGTAATATGTCTCCACCTAGACATTCACACCATGGAAAACCTTCGCAACATGGGAGTGAGGTAGATAATGAGATTAGTACTGATGACCTCATAAGATTTAAACAATATGATTACTTTCAAAGACTTATGCTTAAGGCTTTAGAGAAAAATGGGGATCCATATTTCACATACTTGACTTCTAGAGGATAGAAGCTAACCCATGGATTTAATGTTCAAAGGATTATTCAAAAGAGAGGGCCTATTGAAAATGAGAGCTTGAGGAAACTTGTCCAAGACTTACAAAATGAAATTGCATGCATAAAAAGGGAAAAGGAAAAGCCTAAGTCTTCCTTTATTGAATCCATATGTGTGCTTCCTTTTGACAAGAGTCTCTACATGATGTCATTCTATAGGATGTTGAGATCCCTAAATACAATAAATATGATGGAAATGGGGATCCACTTGATCACATTAAGAAATTCTATGCTCTTAATATGTATTTCATGCATGAAGATACATATCTCACGAGACTCTTTCCAAGAAGTTTGAATGGTAAAGCCATGGAGTGGTTCACAAAGATTACTCCTCTTAAATATTTTGATGAGCTTGTGTGAAGTTTCATACAAAATTATTATTACAACATACAACATCCTATCACTATGTTAGACTTGTGTAATATCAAACAAAAATAAGGAGAACCTTTTTTCACTTGTTTGCAAAGATGGAGAAAATTGCATGCTAGATATCCTTGACACATCCATGAAAATGAGAAGGTTGAGATATTTTTTAGCACTCTTGTACCTAAAAAAAATTATGATATTAGAAAAAAAGTGTTTCCCACTTTTAATGACATGATTGAGAGTGCATATCACATAGATGATGTTATTGTTAAGAAGGGAGAAATAATCTTGAACATGGATAAAACTAATGGTAATAGAAATGGCAACAACAAAGGTAAACCTTGGAGCAAAAAAAAGTACTTTGTTAACTATGGGGTAGTTTATTTTCCTAAAACCAAAGAGCCCATATTCAACTTGGATAATGTTATTCTAGCTGCTAAACAACAAGAGGTTGCAAAGACCAATGATTCCAACAAACCTATGTTTACACTACCATCTAAGACTAAGCTCCATATCACTTGCTTGGCTGATTCATATTATGTAATCCTAAAAAAAATTCTTGATAATAAGATCATTATGCTACCAAACAATTCAAGACCTTATGATCCCATTTTTAAGCCTCCTTGGCGGAGAAAGATCACTATTGAAACTATCATAGGAACAAAGGTCACAATACTAATAACTGTCTCAAGCTTAAAGAAATTATGCAAGATCTTATTGAGGAAGAAAAGGTTGGTGTGGATAGGATAGTTAAAAAATCTAACCATAAGTATTTTAGGGATCCTATCCCTAAGTATGAGCAAGGGGAGACATCAAATGCAATCAAGAAAAACTATGATGCTAAGATCAGTTATACCTACATGAACATTGACAATGTTTTTCACATGCTTGAACCTATGGATGAGAGTATTTACATGATGAGAAAAAAGTATGATGAGGAGACCAACTATGACACAGATGATGAAAGGCTTAAAGCTATCTTAAGATTCACTAGTTCCTACTCTTTTCACTCATGTTGAAAGACTAAATATCATTACTAGGAGTCAACCCAAGGTTTCCCTTAAGGTTGCAAATACTTCCAAACCAACTCATGCTAAACAAGTTAGGTTTCCTTCTTCCAAGAAAATACATTTTACTGCTAAGTCCACTTATGACCTTGTGGATCATTTGAAATGTACCCCCACATAGATTTCCATCATTGAGATACTAGAGTAATATCCTTTGCATAAGAATATCCTAGAAAAATTGCTATGTACAACTAGTGTCCCTATTGAAATTGATGCAAATAAGTTCCAGGATATGGTAAATCACATCTCCACTCCATATTACCTAAATTTTTTTGAAGAAGATAACAAAGTGCTTAGCCATCCACACAACCTCTGAGATCATATCAAGGTTCAAATCTATCATACTTGAGTTAGATGTGTGTTGATATACAATGGTATGGGGTTGAATATCATTTCCTTCAATATTGTGCAATAGTTGGGTCTACTCAAATTTCCTATTGGCCCTAGAAAAATCATTACTATCATCATGAAGTTGAACGTTCTTCCAAAGGTTTAATTGTGTTACCTATCCAAGTTTTTCCTATAGAAAGATAAGGTATTCCAAGTTCTTGATATCCCACTTGCATATAATATTTTTCTAAGAAGGCCTTGGATACATGACATGCTCGTTGTCCCATCTACTTATCACCAATGTATCACGTTCCTTATTAATGATAATGCAAATTCTTATCCTAGGGATAATTCTATGTCAATCAACATACTACCATTGATTCCTTTGGTTCCAAACAATTGGGCCACTAATGAAGATAGAACCACACTTGTTGATTGTGAGAAAAGGCTTAAGATTATGAATATTGGTATGGGGGAATACATTTATGACTCCATCGATGTGCTTCTAGCTTCCCCATGCTCCTAGGGGAAACCATCCAAAAACATGAAACCTTCATCTTCAACTATGACTATGTATGGAACTTTTGTTGAATCCTTAGTTCCCTTAGAAGATGAAAAGGAAGATAAGGCTATTAGGGATTGGATCTATAGGGAGGAAGAGACATCTAATGAGGTTAATCTTACAACTCCTATTTCTCCTAAGAGATATGGAAAAGGCTATGATTTTGTTAGGGAGATCAATTATTTAGGTTATGGTCCCTTGAATGATAGTAAATATGCTCTTACTAAACTCGTGAGTCACACCAATAGATGAAAAATAAAGTACACCATTGGTTTGGGATATGTTGTTGATGAAAGTCCACCTATGTATGATCAAGAATATTTCACTACTAGTGACTTAGAAATTGAAACTCAACCTATTTCTACCACTAGTCTTGAAGATGAGGATTTTGTTCCTTCTACCTCCATTCTTTAGGGAAAAGATGAAATAAACAATTATAATAGTGCTAAGGATTCCACTTCTAGACAACTAGACTTTGATAAGTTAGATGTAGAGGATCTTAATATAGACCAAATCAGAAGGAACATTTCTTTCCTCATAACATGTGATCAAATCAATGACTCTAATGAATATGAATGGGATTCTCTTTTACTCACATCCCATGAGTTGGGGATAGATGTTATGCATGCCTATGCTAACCAAACCAACATAGTTGATGAGTCCTTCTCAAGGTTTTATTAGTTGGACTCTCAACTTTCTTTAGTGGACCTGTAACACCCCTCTAGGGAACCAAAAATAAATTAACCTAAAGTTTCACTAAGCTTGTCAAACATTTTTTTTTTGAAAAATAATAACTTAACAACAATAGATATAATATATCAGAAGCACTAACATACACACATACATAAGAACTGCATAAAAAAATTACATCTCTTAAGGGTCCCATGACATTGAATCACATTAAAGTTTAATTAATACTAAAACCAATATATTAAAAATCCATATTAAAGAATAACTACAAGTACACATCTATTTGAATAATATAGAATTATCTCGAATGACACTTGGCAATAATCAAAATGCAAAATCATCCACTATACAAGTCATAAATATGAAAGGTTGAAAGAATATACATGAAAAAAAATATTACATCATCTCATAAGATCTATGAAATAAAATAAAATACAACAGAGTATAACCATCCATCATAGTAGACAAGAAATTAATGAAAGGTAATACAGAACAAGGAACTCTAGCAATGACATCGAACTATCAAATCTCTATGGTAAAAGTTAAAAAAACACTACCACTCAACCTCATGGTAACCTAAATGGCCCACTCCCACCATGCTAAGGAGATAGTCCCAAGTCCCAAATAGGATAACAAACTCAAAAGTCAAATCCAACATCTAGGTCAAAGAAAACCTAAAAGCAATCTATCTCAAACATACCAAGACATAAATGACATCTAAACCCAAAGGAAATAATGACATGTAGGAAATCTACTATGTAAGTTGGCAAGTGTCATCGCATGATTCAACTCTAAAGTTACCCTAGCAGCCTCACTAGACTCTGACCCCCTCTTGACTCTACGTGACACTAGTATCCTTTTGTACTGACAAGACATACTAATGAAGCAAGGTCACACCAAGCATCCTCTCTACTCCCATCCTAGCCTATACTAGCACTTGAGGCATAAGAGAGGAAAAAAATGACTCTTATTAATTCATTTTACTCTCATTTAATAAAATGTTATCACTTATTAAAATAACCTACAATGGGTTACTCAGGTAGCCTCTTTAGGGCTCTGGAATCCATTGCAAGCCACTTCCCAACATAATATACAAATAATGTACCCTAAGCTCACTAAAAGAGAAAAGGTCTCATACAACCATAAACCACACATCAATTCTTAAATAGGCAACTAGAAAGTATTGAAATATCATTGATCAAAATAATAGATTTCACCAATACAATCATCCTAATAGGATTGATCCAAAATAAAGTACACATATACACAACCATGACATCACCAAAAAAAACTCCTGGCCTTTGGTAGACATCCCAAAACTGGTCAACACTCTAAGTCAACCCCAAACCCAATACACAAGAAAACATACAACTGATAGTGTAGTTTCATAGTTTCTGTTTGGTTTTAAAAACATATAATTTTGGTTTAACAATAATGTTCAAGTTTACATTTCATTGTAAGTTTGCAATTTGATAAGGTTTGCAAATTTATCCCTTATAATTGAACCCCTTTTCCCCTTTTAAATTTGAACACACAATTACCACTAACTTCTATAAAATAATAATGCCTCTATTAAATATTATAAAATAACTTAAATAATAATTATTAAATTATTAAAAATAATAATGATCAATTTATTAATAAAATAATATAATTATTAATAACCATAATCATTAATTAATAATATAATAAAAATTAATTTAAATTTATTACCTAACATTTAATATTAGTTTAAGAATTAATAATAATATTTTTAAAATAAATAAATAAATTATCATTAAACTAAATCTAAATTTAAATATTTAAAACATTATAAAAATTTAATATATTAAGAAAACTATTTTAAAAAACCATTTAAAAAATATAATAATTTTTTTTATTTAGTAGAATTTTTAAAGGCCTGTCGGCCTACCTATAAAAATTTCATCGCAGTAGCCTATTGTGACCATTAGCAGCAGTACTTGTTCTTGTTGTTGTAATAGGGTTTGTTGCGCATGCAACAACAAATGTTGTTGGTGGAGGGAAAGGTGAGGAGGGGAGGTGGGGTGTGGCGGCTTGCCTCCCACTCATAATTTTATGTTTTTTACTTTTTTTGTTTGTTAAAACTAATTCCCACTCCCCCCAAATATGAAATTTCACAATTTTTGTTAAGATATGTGATTAAAATTATCACAGTAATTTCATTTACTATGGTAATTTTTATTAGCATATATATATATATATATATATATATATATATATATATATATATATATATATAAAGAAATTCATGTGAAAGATCTGATAGAACAAATATAGACAATAAAATAAAACCATATACAACAATATGGGTTTCTCTTTCAAACCCTGTTTGTATAAAAAAATATGGTTCTCTAAAATTTTACAAACAAGGGTTTTCTAATTCACAAAACATATATAGATAATCTCAAAATGAAAACCCTTGAAATTTGTAACAAGGGTTTCAACCCAATTTAAAACTTTGAAAACATATTTATCCAGACACAAAGAAGACAAAAATTCAAAGAATGGAAAACTATTGTGCAAATAAACCCACAAGATCCTACCTGAATTTGATGCTAATACAACAAATGCACAGAGCATGCAAGTAATCCCCCTTCTTCTGAAACCCTTCTTAGAAATTACTCCTCCAAATCTCAGTATGGAGAAATGAACTCTAATTTCCTAATAAAGAGTTCTTCCCCAAATTAGGGCTTCGATTGTCCAATCATGGGAAAACCCTTTTTCCTTTATTATTTTATTATATTTTAATTTTCATGTGCAACCTTTTTGCAATTTAATTAAAATATCTTTATTAAATCAATTTCTTTCTTTCTTTGATTAATTCTAGAGACATTTTTGATAAAATATTTATTAACTTAAATAATATTAATATTTAGAGTTTATTATAAAATTGAAACTCCTAAATATATATTATTAAATAAAATAAATATGATTATGCCAAAATTAGAACTTTAAATATATATTTAAACTTAATTCTTTTGTTTAATGAATTCCTCAATTAACTAAATATAATTATATATTGAATTTTCTTTATAAAATTTCCATTAAATTAAATTATTAAAAAACTCTTTTAATTTGATTTAATTATAAAAAAAACTCATCACAGACCCACAAGACTAAATACGAAAACCCATTATAAAGTACAAAATACTAGATCAAACTCAATGGTCAAAATCATAAATTTACATCACTTGAAGAATGCAAAAGAGTAGACAACTCAGATACTTGTCCTACTTTCTAGATACAGTGATAAGGTATGCTCATCCTAGAAATTTAGGGAAGTCGATACCTGGTACCTATAATCTGCATAAAATCCACACATGTACAAACACATATAATCTAAACTAAATAGGCAATGGCAGGAAGTGGTGCATTGTGTAGATCCCGACTAGCAGGTGACTACGACTACCTCCCTTAGCCACATAAGAAATATCATACATAAAGTATAACATACAAGTACACCATACACATGCAAGTATTGGGTAAGTATCCATAGAAAATACATATAAATAATACATCTAATTATCATCATGAGATAACTGGAAAACACTATATGCTAGCATCATCATTGAAAGAATAATCATGCATACATGAAATAACTAGCACCAACTCATCATATAATCAATTGAGTATGAAATAATATCCAACAATCTAGAAAATAAATGTCGCTAATCATCAAGCACAATCATAAAGCTGGCCTAAGAGAGTTTGACAATAATAATTGAAAAGTAAACTAGGGGTAGGCATTATAGGACCACATTGATTCTCCTAAGGTTTACCCCAATTTGGGTATGTTTGATAAATTCCTTATAGATTTCAACTCTCTTGTCATTGGAGATGATTCACTTTGCATTAACAATCTATAATCCTTCACCTCACTATTGCTCAAATATCCAAATATAATTGATTGGTCTATAAAAAGTTGACCACCTGAGCTATTATCCTTTCAAAATGACTATGAGATCACTTTCTATCTTAACACCATTGAGCCTGTAGTCTCTTGCACCAACAAATCGACTATCAACATGATAGAAATATATGTCAATTACCTTAGTCATAAAATAAAATGAAAAATGAAAAAGAGACACTCTACTGGTGATAACCACTTTGTAGCAGCATCAAAGCCTAAAAATAGTATAAATAAAGATGTATCCAAGGGTGAAAACCTCTTTAAGGCACCTGAGGATGAGGAAGTTGGTATTTTTCCTAGATATCTTCAAGATAGATTATCATTATTGATTAAGCCCACATAGCCTATCAATATTTGCACAATCGAGTCTCCAATAATTATTTACCTAGCTAAATTTTGTTAGCTAGAGAAAATGAATAATTCACTGATTTTTTTTGTGAGAAGAAGATCAACTTCACTTGGACCTATGTAGACATGCACAACCTTGACACAAAATGTATCATTCATCATCTCTCTATAAATATCAGTGTCAAACACATTAAGAAAATATGAGGAAAATGCATTTGTATGTTGCCCTCTTAGTGAAAGGTGAATTAGAAAAGCTATTGAGTAAAAAAAATCATAAGAGTTATAGACTATGCAAAATGGATTTTAATTATTATATCGATTTCAAAACATGATAATTCTATTCAAGTATGCATTGACTTTTAAGACATAAATAAAGCTCTCCCTAAGGATAGTTTTCCACTCCCTAATATTGATATGATTGTGGACATGGCTATGAGGTATGAGATGTACTCCTTAATGAATAGGTTCTTAGGATATAACTAAATAATGATTGCTCCTAAAGACCAAGAGAAGACCTCTTTCACCTATGCATGGGGTACCTTTTTTTGGAATTTCATGCCATTTGGGCTTAAAAATGATGGTGCTACATATCAAAGGGCCCTGAAAACCATATTTCATGACATGATGCATGAAAACATGGAGGACTATGTAGATGAAACTTTGGATAAGTCTAGGAAACAAAATACTTTTTGGGATGAATTTAGTTTGATCTTGGACAACATGGAACAATTTTAACTTAGTTAAATTTTTAGAAATGTGTCCTTGGTGTCACTTCTGAAAAATGACTAGGCTACATCATATTTGCTAAGGGCATTGAGGTTCATCTTGAAAAAGGTACAAGAAATTATGAAAATACTACCTCCTTGCAATATTAGTCAATTAAGAAGTCTTCAAGGAGGTCTTCAATCCATAAGAAGGTTTATTTCTTAGCTGGCTGATAGATCACAACCCTTCAATAAAAACTTGCATAATAGATCTACATGTGTTTATAATGAAGAAAGTGACAAGAGCCTTAATTAGATGAAATATTTGGCCAAGGCTCTTATTCTCATGCCTCCTATTCTAGGAAAGCCTTTAATTTTGTACTTCTTATCTACAATTACTTCCCTAGGGGAATTACTAGTATTGGAAACTACAACTTAAATGATTGTTATGTTATCATTGATGTAAAACCTATTGGTGAGATTGTTTTCTATTTGATTGATGAAGCTAATTGGAGAAATTGTTGATAAAAAAAGTATCTAGAGGAAAGGTTGAGTTATGAAGAGGATACTATAAATGGACAACTGATTAGTTTGACTTTGACAAGATAAAGTGATTGTTTAAATCATGTTACAAGTGAGAAGACAATAATACCAAAGTCTTGAAAGTGTGAATTAAGGTAGATCAAATGCATAGGCTTGACTAAGAAACATAGTCAAAGATTAATAAATATGAATTACATGCTGAGTGATGCTACTATTGACCGAGAGCCATAAAAAGTTAGGAAAAATTAGTGTTGACTGAGCATTAGTATCGAGTAGTGACAGTATATGTGTCAAGAAAGAAATCTAGTAGCTATTGAGTAACCTAGTGCTGAGCAAGTGTTAGAACACAACATTGGTTGAGGAACAACATTTTAATTATTTATGAGAAATCATAAGTTCTAGCTAACTAAGTTGATTTCTTGGAATATGGAAAGCATGTTGAAGATAAGGATCGATGAGTTGTATCATTTAACATTAGGAGAGGATTAGGTAAATGAACTAAGGAATGGATTCCAAGAAAAGTTTCTAGAAAAGAAAGAGAAAAAAAAATGAAGAGCATATTCATTGTATGTGATGAATCTAATTGTAAACCCTAAGATCTAAAGTGATGTTTAAGTGGAAAAATATCATAATTACTTATTTAAGGAGGTACAAGGGAAAAATTTAAAGATGTTCTAGAGTAATGTTCCAAATAGAGAGTAATATTGGAATAGTTGGTGATGTCATTGATTGGAGAATCTATGCAAAAGGCTAAGACAAGTTGAGAAGAAGTAAAGAGTGATTGCTTGAATGGTTTCCTAGAGAATCAAGGATAGAGATGAAAAATGGAGGTCATACAATGAACTACTAAATGAGCTAAACATATATCTATATATGCAAAGTGACTTTTACTTAATAGATTGAAACTATGTTATTACTTTCTAACCATTATAAATAGTATTTGAAATCCTTTAATCAAGGTTTACCTAATAGCAATATGTAAATCCTCTAACAAGGTGACATTCTAAGGAAATGCTCTAAAGTCCTCTAACAAGGCCACTCCTGACTAAATGATTAAATCCTTTAACAAGCTCACATTTAATACTGTATTTTGTAACCTTTAACAGGGTTGGCTCCTAACAGAGCTCACTTTAAAAGAGTGAAAATTAGGGACATGTTGTGGGTGGTTTTTCTCGAATTGGGTTTCCATGTTAAATCCTAGTGTTAAACTTGTATGGATGTTATTTATGATATTTTACTAATTAGGTTTACATTTTGCAAGTTTATTCTATTTAAGATAGTGGAGAACAATTTAATGTTACTAAAAGTTGACTGTAGAGATCAAGCTATGGAATGATAAGATTTGAAGTTATTTAAGTTTTTGTTTGTTCAATTGGTACATCTGGACCTTGGAAAACTATTTTTTTATCTCATTGTTTTTTTGACATGTGAGTGATGACACACTTAAAGTTATTGCTTAACAATACTTATTGCATGCCAAGAAAGTAGTGTATGCCAATCATAAGTTATCAAATAATGCAAGTAAAGCAAAATATGTAGTATATGTCAAGCACCAATGTTTTGAGTAGATAGTTAGTGTCGAGTCACTCTAGTGACAAGAAAGTCAATACATGTCGAGTGATTCAAATTTCAAGTAAACAATAGATGCTAAGTCATTTAGAGGCCATGTTACAACATGGAAGTTATAGTGGATGTTGTGCATCAGAGGCTTCAAGTGCTAAGTAAATAGTTTTGGACATAGTTATTTGTAATGGTACAAACTCCTATGTAAACCATTTTGGGCCAACTTAAGGATTTTTTTGTGATTCTAGATGATAAGAATGAATCTATATTGTGAATCCCTATGTAGTACATGAAAAGAATCTTATTAAGAGATTAATTAATGTCAAAATGGGTGAATCATAGTTATTGATTCCTACCTAACCTTTGGTCACCTAAGTCTTTTTAAGAAGGGAAAACCCTAAAGAGTTTATGAGTGAAGAGAGAAGTTTGCATGCTTAGATAGAATATTCATGGTGACTAAGGAGTTGTGAAAGGATTGAATTGTAGAATCAGTTAGAGAGAATAGATGAAAGTAAATAGAGGACATAAGTGATACATCTAATCAGGAGGATCAAGTATACATTAGGAAAGAGGTGATCTGATATCTAACAGAGAGGTGCTAACTGAAGGATCAAGGCTAAGGCATTCTAATAGGTGAATTAGTTTTTCAAAACTCTAACCATTAAAACATTCACCATACATCCATCTCACAATTTGCATATAAATTGAAATACCAAACTAAACATATTCATCCATAGTGAAAAAGAATAAACACATATGACACAAGATATTTGGTTACCGAAAAACCCTCCAATGAGAAGGTATAATTGGGGTGGGGATGATACCCATAAATCTTCATAAACTATGATCTACCCTATGAAAGGTTTGCCTATCAAAGGATTTCAAAACTTTGTTAGAAGTGTGCCTGGTTAAAGGACTTCAACTTACAATGAAGTAAGCACCCTGTTAAAGGATTTACAAAAGCCTACTAGGACTACTTAGTTAAGAGATTTTACTGATTCACCTGTTAGAATGTCTTACCCTTGATCCTTTAGCACTTAAGATTATAGTGGAGGTCCATCACACATTTTTGGACAAATACACTATTCGTATACCACCCATGACATAAGTGTAAAAAAGGGGGGATATTGAAGAAAATGATAAATTACACAAAGGGGGTGTAATTGTAGAAATAGAGTAAGCCAACAATTTAAGCCAAATTTACTCAATAGGAGTGTCAGATTCAGATACAACACAAAACAACTAACTTGGGGGGAGTTATGAAGTTTTGAGATATGACTGATAAGTCATCAGTCTTGCAAAATTTTGAACGTTTTGAAATTTTGAATGTGAGCCAAGTAAAGGATATAGATCATATGAGTTATGTTCAAGTTAAGGTTATATATGCACGACAAAGTGTTTTTTCCAATCATGTCAAAGGGGGAGATTGTTGATCTCATTGTAGTTTTGACATATGAGTGACAACACACTTAAAGTAATTAATTAATAGTACTTAGTGCATGTTGAGCAAGTAGTGTATGTTGGGCATAAGTTGTCAGATAATGCAAGCCAAGAAAAATATGTAGTATATGTTGAGCACCAGTATATGTCAAGAAAATAGTTAGTGTTGAGTCACTCTAGTGATGAGCAAGTTAATAAATGTTGAGTGATTCAAATGCTAAGTAAATAGTGGATGTCAAGTCATTCAAAGGTCATGTTACAATATTGAAGATATAGTGGATGCTAAGAATTAGAGGTTTCAAATGCCAAGTAAACAGTTTTGGATATAGTTGTTTGTAATGGCAAAAAATCTTATGTAAACCATTTTTTGGGCTGACTTAAGGATTGTTTTCTGATTCTAGATGATAAGAATGAATCTATATTGAGAATACCTATGTAGTACATGCAACCAATCAGATTAAGGGATGAATTAAGTTAAAAAATGGGTGAATCACAGTCATTAATTCCTACCTAACCTTATCTCACATAAGTCTTTTTAAGAAGGGAAAACCCTAAAGAGTTTATGAGAAAAGAGAGAAGTTTGCATGTGTAGATAGAACATTCATGGTAACTAAGGAGTTGGGAAAGGATTGAATTACATAATTGGTTAGAGAGAATAGAGGAAAGCAAAAAGAGGAAAAAAGTGATACATCTTATTAGGAGGACCAAGTATACATCAAGAAAAAGGTTATCTGATATCTAGTAGAGAGGTGTTAACCAAAGGATCAAGGCTAAGACATTCTAACAAGTGAATCGGTAAAATCTCTTAATTGAGTAGTCCTAGTAGGCTTTTGTAAATCCTTTAATAGGGTGCTTACTTAGTTCTAAGTTGAAGTCCTTTAACTAGGCACACTTCTAACAGGGTGTTGAAATCCTTTAATAGGGTAAGACCTAACAAACTTTATAAGCCTTTAACATTGCAAACCTTTCATAGTGTAGAACATAGTTTATGATCAAACATTGTAACCTTCATTTAATACACTTTACAACTACAGCAGTAAAGATTTGTTGGTTTCATCCCCACCCTAGTTTTACCTTCTCATTTTATGATTTTTAGGTAACCAAATATCTTGTGTCATATGTGTTTATTTGTTTTCATGCTATGGATGAATATGTTTAGTTTGGTATTTTAATTTACATGCAAATTGTGAGATGAATGTGTCATGAATGTTTTAATGGTTAGAGTTTTGAAGCACTAATTCACTACCCACCCACCCCCCCCGACCTCCCCTTAGAGTTTAATTTCCTATTGTATTTATAACATTATTCACCCTACCTCTTAGTTATTCTAAATATTCTAATAGTTGTTATCACAACATTGGTGCTTAAAAAGAGAAGTTTGAAGGTGCTCAAAGTTAAAGATCACCATCTACAAAAATGAGGTACCAAAGTTGAACAGAGATAATTTCCCTCCATGACAAAGATTGATGAGGCTACATATGGATGGTATTGGTTAAATTGTACTATAGCTTGTGGACAATGCATATGTGAATATAACAACACTCCCTCTGACCACTTAAGAACTAAAAGAAAAGAAAGAGAACAACTAGGTAATGCTAGAGATTGCTTTAGCCCTAAGCTATGTTGAGTTTGATGACATAAAAGAGTGCAACAATGTAAAGGAAATGTGGGATAAAATGAAGACCATAATGGAGGATATGATAATGTCATAAGAGCCAAATCAAAAAGTTTGGGAGGAAATTTTGATTAAATGAGAATGACAAAAACTGAGAACATAGTTCAATACTGTGCATGAATCAAAGAGGTTGTTAATGTTATTTGAGGTTCCAATGAAGCAATTGAGGATGAAACAATAATCAGTAAGGTATTGAGAACTCTACTTCCTATGTATGCTATTAGGTTTTTTGCAATACAAGAACTGAAATGTACACCAAGTAACAACCTAACTCTAGAATGTGTAATTGGTAGGCTTACTACTTTTCAGATGTCTAATTTTGATAATTACACTCCTTTTGTTGAATATGCTTTTAAATCAAAACTGGTTCTTAGCAAAAAAGGAAATGGTAAACATGTGAAAAGTGATAGTGAAACTTCTGATGACGAATTTAAGGCACTAATGGATAGAAGACTTGGAAGAGAAAAAGGAAAATACAAATGTAAACTTCCTATAATATGTTTTTCATGCAAAAAAGTTGGTCATATTGTTGCTAGATGTCCTAGTAGAGAAGACACAAATTAGAGAAAGGAGAGCAAGTACAAAGGAAGAAGAGATGACTAAGACTATAGGAAGAATAAGGGTTACAAGGAAAAAGGTAAGAAATCATGTTATATTGTTGAAGAAGAAACTAATACTAAATATGAAAGTAAGGATGAAGAAGTAGTATATGTTTCTATGAAAGAAGATTTTGATAAAGATGAGAAAATTACCTTAATATCTTATGTGAACAAAAGTGATAGATGGATAATTGATAGTGGTTGTTTTGATCACATGACTAGTGATAGAAGTAAATTTGAGAACATTGAACCACACAAGGGTAGTTGTGTTAAATTTGGTAATGATGTTCCATTTCTTATGAAAGGTAAAGGATCAATACAACTAGCTAATAAGATCATATGTGACAATGTTTATTGACTATAATCTATTGAGTGTTTCATAGTTTAAAAAATCAAGTTACAGAGTTGAATTCCATCATAGAATAGTCAAAATATTTGATGCTAATGGAAAACTGATTGGAAGTGGTGATCAAAGAAGAGGTAACTTATTCTATCTAGATTTATCTAATGAGAATTGTCTATTTGCACAACATGAAGATATTTGATTATGGTACAAGAGGTTATGTCATGTAAATTTTGATAATTTTATCACCATTAGTAAAATGAAAAGAGTAAGAGGTTTTCCAAAACTAAAGAAACTCAACAATGCTATGTGTAAACAATGTCAACTAGAAAAAATGACAAAGTCTAGTTTCAAGAGGAAAACATATCCATCTGATGATATTTTGGAATTGTTTCATACTGACTTATGTGGACCTATTAGTGTTTAAAGATATTGTGGAGACATATATTTCATTCTATTTTTTGATGATTACTCTAGAATTATGACTGTGATGGTTCTTAAAGAAAAATATGATGCTTTTTAGTTATTTAAGTAGTACTTGGCTAGAGTTGAAAAGGAGATAGGGTAGAGTTTGAAATGCTTGATGTCAAATCTACATTTCTAAATGGGATATTTGAAGAAGAAGTATACATAGAGAAACCTAAATGATAAGTGTATCCTAGCAAGAATAATATAGTGTGTAAGATTCACAAAGATTTATATGGTTTAAAACAAGCCCCTAGAGCATGGTATGAAAAACTACATAACTATTTGGTGAAGATTGATTTTGCAAGAACAAATGATAACAACATTCAGTTCAAACCTATCATTCCTGCTATTACTTTCCAACTATTGTAAATAGTATTTGAAATTGTTTAATCAAGGTTGACCTAAGAGTCATATGTAAATTCTCTAACAAGATGAAATTCTAAGGGAATTCTCTAAAGTCCTCTAACAAGGTCACTCATAACAAGGTGATTAAATCCTTTAATAAGGTCACATTTAACATTGTGTTTTGTAACATTTAACAATGTTGGCTCCTAACAAAGCTCACTTTAGAAGAGGAAAAATTAGTGACATATTACTGGTGGTTTTTCCCAAATTGGGTTTCCATGTTAAACTCTAGTGCTAATTAGTTGGGATGTTATTTATGATGTTTCACTAATTAAGGTTTACATTTTGCAAGTTTGTTACATTTAAAATAGTGGACAACTAGTTGATGTTACTAAAGTTTACTGTAGAGACCGAGCTATGGAATGATATGATTTGGAGTTGTTTAAATATTTGTTTGTTCAATTGGTACTTCTGAACCTTGGATAACTGATTCACCCCCTCTTAGTAATTCTAAATATTCTAACATACTAGCACAACACACTAGTAAATTTGAATCTTTTTTCAATGCTTGGTGGTTGAAAGATTGATGCTTCCACATCGAAGAACAATGTTGCTAGAATTTGTCAAAATTTTGATGCACTCCATGGTTGTCGATTTATTGAGGCTCTACTCCATCAAAAATCATCCTAATCTATGAAACATGGTAGCATCAGACTACTAGTTTGAAACATCAAAATATTGACAACATCTAGAAATGACTCAATGGGTTTGTCATACCAAAAACAATAGGCCACGTCAAAATATTGACAATATCTAGAGATGATTCGAAGGTGGTTTAAAATCGTTGATGGCAGGCTACATTGAAATATCAATGACAGTCATAGTTTTAAAAAAATCAAATAGTCTGCATCCAAATGATTGAGAATAGGGGCTTGAGAGTCTACCCATGCTTGAAGTACTAAATTCTTATTTTACCACTTAGTGGAGAGGAATATATAGTCAAGGGATAATGATCTTCGGATCTTATCACACAAATAGTTAAGGGGTTGAACTTAAAGTCTTGTAGTCTGAAAGAGGGCTCTATAAAGTTGTTTGCATCTGAATTGGCTTTGAGAATAGTTGGGCTTTGAGTTACCATATCAAGGGGTATGGACCTAGTTTCCTATTTAAGCATGTTTGAGGGTCCATTACTCAAGTGCACATAATGAAGTCTAATTATCTCCTCATCACTATGGATAGGAGTACATCATTTTGAAATGAGCTATAAAATAATATAAATAGGGTGAGGATAGTCTATGTTTAGGCATGATGTGGCTATATAGCTTGAGATAGAGCTTCCTATTAGCTATGGATTAAAATTTTACCATGAACCAAGTATGAATTTGGCCACATTGGTAAAACCACCAACTAGACATTTAGTTAGGTTTGTTATAGGAATGTTGATAGATCCATTCAAAAGGAATCCATAGTCACAAATATTTAAAACATAGTGCACAAAATATTAACATAACCTTACTAGATACAAATATTTTAAAAAGATTTACTAGGAGAAAAGGCATAACTATAATCAAATTCCTATTGTTGTGTAAGAAAAAATGTTCTGTAATATAGTGCATATGTCCAAATTAAAACAAAAATCTGCATAATTAGATTATACCAACAAAGAAGGGAAGATAAGAAAATTAACCTCTCTTGTATCGATTATAATTCAACCTAAATGACAAGAAACCTTAATGATGAGATCTCTCCAAAACTAAAACCTAGCTTCCAAATTTGACATTTTTGCACTGAACACCTTAAACCTTGCACTTGTTATCACATCATCATCCCAATCTAGTACTTGACTTTTTGTAAACTCACCCATTGTAGTCCTCATTAATGCCAGTAAGGCTAAAGCAATTCAATCTCTATTTTGTTGATAGTTTCATACCCAATAATTAAAATTCACTCCAAAGCCCTTTCTTCTTAAGCTAAAGAAGATTGAGAGATGCATATATCAATCAAGGCATAAGTTAACTAGAAAGATTATGAACACTTGTCTTCATGATTTCGTTTATTATTCTTCTCCGCTGGCTTTGCAACCATTACCTAATTGAGAAAATCAACAAAAAAATATCTCCCAAACAATAGTTGAATAGCCACATAACTATATCAGTGAATGAAGCTAATGAGAATTCTAATGGACTTTATAATCTATATTTTGATATCAGGTCAATACTACAAACATAAGAGCTTTAAAATAGAAACAAAACTATCATGTATAAACAATAAAAGTTATATTCAATGGAAGGGTGCATAAGAACAAAATTATTTAATGAAAAATTTTAAAACAACTCATATCTTGAACTTGGGACCTTTATTTGGACCATCAATAGTTTTTCCATCAAGTTCTACAATTTCTTTATCAAGGTCCTATTACAAAATATATGATACCCATTCAACAAGAAACCATTTAGAAGAAAATTCTTGGCAAAATATGGTATATTTGTTGAGCTTCATTACCTTTGCTAGAGGGACATAAGTTCCTACATGTTTATTGTCCCAATTGAATATATTCATATTTTCTGTAGCACCCAACATATGGCCATTTACTTGAATGTATTTCAAGTAAGATTCATTTGCAATGGCTCTCTACAACCATGTTGCTCTCCAAAGTAATTTTCCTTGCATAAATTTAATGAATATATATTAGGCATATTCCAATTTCTTATTTCTATTAGTTAATTTAGAAGGTTTATGAAAGGATATACTTACATGAATTCCATAACAAGAGAAATAAAATGGAAAAATGTCAAACTATAATGAATCACTATATGCGTCTCTATATTTGTCAGCAAACTCAAAAACCTAGCCACCCACACAGACCATTCCATTATCACAGTAAGAACTAAGAGAATCAATTAGTATTGAGATGGTTTCTTTAGAAATCAATTGTATATAATTTATTGTAGGACATTTTTACATGGACAATTATTCTATATAATGGTTATTGTAACAAAATATAAAGAAAACCTATATATAAAAAATACTAGAGTATAAAGAAAATTTGCTTTAATAATCATATCTATCACCATACAAAAATTCTTCTTAATAAAAATGATACTAGTATTATGGGTATTTCCTATCGCACTCATTATAATCATTAGAAAGTAGCCAACGTGCAAGATATTGATTGAAAACTTGATCGAAAGGCATCAAACATTTAATGATTTAAATGATAATCTCTTGAATAACAACACAAAATATTATGAAGAATAACTAGTTGGACTTCATCATCATGCACATAAATTGTATGAACATATGTTGAAAGCACAAAATCCATAGATAATAATGTATATAGTTATGATTTTTTATTTATGTTTATTGGTAAGATTGTGTGTGATTTTTAACATATTTTTTTATCATACTCAATGATCCATCATCAAAATGAGAGAGCTAAATATATGAAGAGTTATACTTTCTCTACTCAAATTGAGGTTTGAAGGAGGAGCTGAGAGTAAGGGTGGTTTTTTGATTTGAAAATTATGGAGTTCATGACAAGAGCCACAACAATTTTAGAAGAAACATTAGAGCTCAAATTATAAGCATCCACTTTGTACACACTACGAGGGGTGTCCACGTCCTCTGGTCTCTCCCAACATTTGTGATCCAAGTTTGGGTCCCCAACCTAAATCCCACTATAAGTAAGTAACACCACTATCACTAAAATCCAAGTAAAACAAATATTCAAAACTTAAAACTTAACACTAGAGTACCTGTACATAAATAGTCTCTAGGTGAGTAGTGACTTTGAGAAAGTAATCAGCTGCCCAATGAATGTCATCCCTTGCATGTGGGAGATCACTGCACATTCATCCTCCAAAGTCCACAACACTCCATGACAATATTGTGGTGGTGAACACCATTAGCAACCCAAATTTCACATTGTCTCCTTCATTGTAATATCCTCCTATCAAATCCACTTGTCACAACAACAATGGCAATAAACTATATAAAAACATCAAAACTACTTTATTTTTAATAGAATAAAGCACCTCAACCTAAATAGACAAGGTATTGGACATAGTATTAGACCACTATCACTTAAAAGGATTAGACACTTCATTATTATTGAACAAAAACTATCAAAACTTAGTATGCTTAAGCTTTCAAAGAATTTGAATGTGCCTTTTTAGTAGACCCATAAGAAAGGCTAGAATCTCCTCACCATCTCATTTTCTGATCAGCTGGAAGTTTCTTAGAATGGTGGCCTTCGAAGAAAAAGAGAGATTTAGTGAGAGCATCTTTGTAGTTATGAGACAAAGAAGAGCCTTGCCTGTCATATACATAGCACATATAATTGTAATAGTTGGCTTCTTCTATGATAGCAAAAACTAAGAACATTATGACCATAATGAAACTCCTATTTTCCATTGCAATCCCCAATTTTTTTTAAAAAATGGATTGGTGGTGGAATGCCTGAGTCACAATGTGGTGATTTATAGAAAAATTAGTAAAGATAAAAGTTAACACAAAGCAAAAAGTGTTTAGTTCAATTTCAGCCCAGTCCACTATAGGATGCCACTTGTCTCCAAGATAAAAGTCTTTTTTTCTCCCAACTCAATAGGTTTTGTTTGAGCTTTACTTGGTTTCAAGAATCCTTTCATATTCTCTACTTAACAAGGCCAATCATGTGAAGGTGGAAGCTCATTTGGCCTCTCCCCCTATAATCACTCTAAATTCCCCATTAACAACTAAGTGAATATTTCATTCATTCATTTTAGAAGTATATCATTGAATCATTATAATCACATAAGATTCATTAAAAAACATACAATTAATTCATATGTATAAACATTCATAAATAATTTGTGAACACATTAATCATTATATTCTCATAACATTCATTAACATGACATATAATTCATTAATACCTATAAACATTCATCAATAATTCTAGAGCACATCAATTATTATAATCACATAACAATATTCAATAACATGACATAAAATTCACTAATAAGAAACATTCATTAACATGGCATATAATTAATTATTACGTATATAAAATTCATTAATAAGAAACATTCATTAACATGACATACATTTAATTATTACGTATAAACATTCATCAATAATTTGTGAACACATTAATCATTATATTCACATAACATCCATTAGCACGACACATAATTCATTAATACCTATAATTATTCATCAATAATTTGTGAACACATCAATCATTATAATCACATAACAATAGTCAATAACATGACATTAAATTAATTAGTAAGCAACATTAATAAAAATTTATCAACACGTTCATCATCAAACAAAGTTTTTAACATTCAATTATTCTTTTGTTGAAGATAAAGGCTAATAGGAACATCATGACTATCTTCATCATTCTTCTATGGCTCTTGTGGTTTTGATCTTATCACATGAGGCTTTCTCTTCTTTTTTTGAGACAAGGTTGATGCGCCCCTACAATAAGAAATACGTGGGTTTAATTCTAAAATTTTTTTTAATGTTATAAGAATTTCATTAATCTAAAGAGCATAACATGGATTTTTCTTTACCTGATAGTGCCACATCATCTACTCTCACATTTTGTTTAGCCACAACCTCAACATGCTCAACACTAACATCACACTCTACATACTAAAAAATTATCACATAAAGGTTACACTAATTGTAATTTAAGACGTTAAATTTTATTAATAATTACATGATTAATTTTCAATAGAAATCATGTACCTATATCATTATGATACACATAAAGGTCTTTGTCCTGTGTAGGATTTGTTCTTTTGTCATCATGAGTAAAACCTATGTTGGGAGTAGTAGGCTACAATGAAAAGTCATACACACATGGTTATCATTGTTCAAAATTAACATCAAATAGATTATTTCTCATGAAGTTCTCAATTATTATTATTATTCATTAGGCCTATCTACCTATGTAAATCAGTGTACTAGAATCTTCTACATCTGTTTGGCCACTTTAATCTATGTAGTGGCAGGAAACCACTACTTTATAGCCTTGCTTGAAGCCAATTTATTTGTCCTCTTCTATGGGTGCTAGATTAAATTTAATGCCATGCAATTTTTGCATAATATCATCAATATTAAATGTATTTCTTATTTGTAATTTTATATAAAAAATTTTATATGAAATTTCATTTACCTACTTTCAAGATGTGCTCAAATTTTCATATATCCACCAGATCCAAGATGATGTTGACCAACCTTCTCTTCCCTAGCTTGTGTCACCTTTGATGTGTCATGAAACCTATATATATAAACTTTGAAATATGTTAGAAATATGTTAGATTAAATCAGATTCAAATGGATAAGATTTAATTTGAAAGATATGTTTAATAGATACCATATGCATTTACCCATAAGAAAGTAGTTGTAAGTTTATCGATATTGCAGAACATCATAGATCAAAACAACTATACAACCACTTGATGAACCTTAACATTTAGATTTGAAGTAGAACCAACACACTAATCCCAAACACAAGGGAAGGTATCTATGTAGATAGACATAGAGAAAGGTAACAAAGAATCCCAAGTCTTTAGATGTGCTCTCCAGTTGTAAAATCTTAAAGTGGTCTTTTGTTAGAAGATATTTAATCAATACATTACTTAGATCCATCTAAAGCATACAAGGAAATCTGTAAGAAAATTGAAATCAATGGTAAAAGTAGCAAATACATCAGCCTCCTACATTGAACACCAAAATGAAGTTGTACATTGATAAATTCACCATGCTCTCTGTTGGCTCCTGATTTAACAGTTTTGAAAATAACCAAGAAACTAGATCAATGCATCTAAGGCTAGAAAATTCCTATGATGGATACATTTGACTGCAATCTTGGGCCAACTATAAGGCATAACTCCTTCTTCACTTTAGGCTTTGCCAGACCTAGGCGGGTTAACCTTCAGGTTCTAACATATGTTACCAGTGCAATTTAAACACAAATCTGAACCTAATAATAACATATGCAACCCTTTTATTTTCTGATACTTATGCAATGCCATAGGAATGAAATAGCTATAGATCATAACCTATGAACTCATAAACTAAGTGAGGGTTAATTCTTTTTAGCCCACTAAAAAACATGGAAAATTGAATTGATTTGATTAAAGTAATTTGTGCAAATGACATTCATATCAGCTTCCATCTAACTTAGTGATTAGTGCCTTATCCATTGCAACATAAAGTCATTACTAGTAGGATGACCTAACTTGATTGCCTTATAATTAAGTTTGTCAACTAAAATCCCCAAATTCCATTCTTATGAAATAGCCCCTCCATACACCCATAAACCTTCTCAGAACATTGAAGCATTTACTTGACTCCTTGAGTCAACAACAACAACAGATTTGATACACACCTCATCCAAGATGTCTTAAATCAACTAAACCTTGTTCACCCAATTACAAAGCTAATAGCATATGAAGAATCAGGAGACAAAATAAGAAAACGTAGATAATTCATTTTAAATCCCCTTTTTTATTCATCCTTGGAAAGACTAAATACATAAATTGGTAAAACTAAATGTAACTCAAGATACTTCACATAATCTAGCATCAATTCCCAATATCTCAGAATAACAACACATAAAAATGAAATGAAAATCTGCACAGGTGCAGGTGTGTGGCCTTCACTGCTAGAGCTCAGCTCAATAGATAGGAAGTAAAACCATCAACAACCATGGTTTCACAGTAGAACACTAGAACCCTACTGGTATCATAAAGAAAACTACCCACCACAATAATGAGAAAGAGAGAAAATGATATAGGAGAAATGAATTCTTGGATCTGGTCTATAACTAACATGTGTCCACTTGAAATTCATCTCCTAGAAGCTAAAAAAGCTCTCTCTAATCTCTCTTTGTAATTGCATATCAAATCCCCATCATTTGGCTCTCAACAACACAAAATATCTTAGAGATTTGATAAAAATCATAACTAATTTTGTTGCTTGATCTGAAAACAAGGCAAAGGTAAAAATTAGTTAAATATGAACTCTAGAAGCATGAAAACTTTTTCAAAATCATTTTAGGCTTTAATAGACTTCAATGGTGGCCTCCAAATTGATTTTGATGCTCGATGACAAATTTTGTCCATTTTGCTGAGAATGCCCTAGAAAACACAAATCTTCTTATAACTCAAACTGGTGAAGACTTGCTCAAAAATTGACCTCAGAAATAGATAGTTCATCTCTTCCTAGTTCCAACGATATACTGCACTGCATATTTTGGACAAAAAATGCCCCTGTAGAGACCATTTGAAAGTCAGGCTCATGTTCATGGCTTTGTGTTAAAATTGAAAAATTTAAAAGATTTATATAGTATAAACTATATAAAAACTTTAATTTTTTAAAAATCTTTAACATTAACATTTGAAAATTTAGGTTGAAATCCCTAAATTTGGTTTTATATTTTATATATTTTCAATTTTATATCTTCTTTCCAATCCTAATATGCCAAGTGTCAAATTTTGATTGGCTCTCAACTTGGGCGGGTCCCACATCTCCTATGCATTTGAAACATTTTAATATTAATATTTTATTAATATTTCAAACCTTCTTCTCCCATAGCATTGAGACCCCTTCAAATTTGCTTTACACTCATATGCATTCCTTCAATTTTCAAACCACCACAAGCCTTTTAAATTTTCTTTACGTGCTTATGCTCATGTGAATGTTTAAAAATTTTCTTGTACGCCCATATGGGCACTAGCATACCACTGAGAGCCTTTAAACTATGCCTTACGCCCATACGAGGTAGTCAACTTTGAAGCAACATAATACTTTGCACTTCCAACTTCTGACCTTATGCTGGGCATAACACTGTAGAACTTTCATTTTTGCTTCTCGGGCATATGCAAGTCAAAACACTTTGACTTTAGCCTCAATCTTCATTCCTAGCTGGCTGACCATAGGCCTCACACACATTCCATTGCTTCCAAAAGGCTTTTTCTTTTAAGACATACACCATATTGTGTGAGATTGTATTTAAACATTTAAAATATCCCTTTCACAAGGCATGTGGGATAAAACCACTTATTCTTGCTTTCATTTTTATGCAAGCTTCCCTTGGAACTAGTTTCAGTTTTGAGTCATTCACGAATATGAAGATCAAGGAAATTCCTCTCCTTACTTTTTTTCTCACCATCGATATCAAACCTTTTCCATCCAGTCCTATACTTATCAATACTTTTATGCTTATGGCAGTTTGCTTGAGTATCCTCCAATGTTCTATCATTTTCATGAATGATGGCTTTAGAGAAAATTGAAGATGGAGAGTAGAGTTTTAACTCCTCACTAAATATTTGACTTGTGCATTCTTTTGGTTGTTCTCTTTATAAGTCTTTCCCTACCACAAAAATGCCCCTGTAGCCTGTTACTACTTCTTCACACAACTTCTCTATTTTAATTTGTGTGTGGCTTCCTCTATGTCCAAACATCTCAAAAAATGCTACTACATACCTATTAAAATCATCTCTAATAAACAAAATGAAAATACACATGCCTTTCAGTTTGTCGAATCTTCGCCAAGAGTTTCCTAGATTTATTATGATAAAATTTAAACTCCATCATTTCTAGCCTCTTTGTTGAAATATGAACTCATAATATGGGAAATGTTCAATATTAGCTTGTAAGTTTGTAACCATTTAATCCTATTTATTGCTTCAGCAAAGAAGCCAAAGAGAAGGCCTCAAATAGTATAAGTAGGTATATTGAAAAATCTTGGCAATGAAATTCTACAATGCGAAGATTCAGCCATCTTCCATATTGGTGTTCCATGCCCTGGGGAATATCATATTGACACAATGTGATGAATGGCTATATTCTTTTACTGAGAAGCTCATTTATAAGATCATTATAATATCCAACTCCCCTTTCATTTATTTTTTTGCTACCCTTAGAAAAAATATGTGACTAAGCAATAGAGAACATGTATACATCTACTCCCACCACCTATAAGTAGAATCATATGGAGAAATTATATATTTTCTTATATGGGTTTGAATGTGGCCTCTTGCCCCAAGAGGAGGCAATAATAGACTAGAAAAATGGTAATAAAAGGCATGATCTCCTTTCTCTTTTTCTGTGTAAAATTTAGAGTCATAGCCAAAACTTATGCAATGAGTTGTGGGTATCATCTCAATATTCTCTTCTGCCAACTTGAAGTCATTTGCTTAAGAAAATAATGTACTCCCTATTTTATCCGATGTGTTTCTTAGTCTTAGTTTTTCTTTTAATCAATTCTACAAATTGTGAATTTGTGTCTGGAGGCCCACCAACTAGCCTTAAAAATTGATTCAATCAAGTAACCAAGCCACAAAAATCAGCATGAGTGTTCAATCCTACACACTCTACCATACTTAAAATTCTTAACCCATGATGAATTCCTAGTCAAAAGATTTTAATTTCCGAACATCCATACTTCAATTATCCTAGTGTTAAAAAACATAAACTAGGCTTGGGTTCGGCATTATAAACTAGGTTATTGATCACTTGGGGTTCTAAAAACTAGGATATAGGTTCTTTTCCATTCAAAGGATAAGAATCCATAATTAGGACTTATGAAAAATAATAGGATGAACTTGGTGAATTTTTAAAAACAAGCACTTGGAAGTTTTAAATTGGGAAATGTGTCAAAAAGTAATTTTTGGTAAACAGATAGACATAAGAAGTTATGCAGATGGTGTAAGGAAACTTGGCAACAAAGAATATAACCGTTTCCACATAACCCATAATGGATCTGAAATAAACACGGAATTAAAAATCCACATGCAAGAGAATAGACAACATACCCACAAAATTGTGACACAAGATATACCCTAGGAAACCCTCATTGAGGGAAAAAAAACCCAGCCTCCAAAAGCATCCATCACCATGTATTATTCAGCAAAAATATCATTGTCATACAACCATGGAAGCCTTCATGGCCATAGCCACAACCGAGAAAACTATGTGAACAAGCATGAATCCACACATCCCATGCCATGCTTTCAACCTTCACAAATGCTCCCTTGGCTAACCTGTCAAACCTTGTCCCGCTCGACTCTTGCCTTTTGTCTTCTCTTTGTCACTCTCTCTCTCTCTCACTTTCTACAACAACTACCCTTGTGGCTGCTTATATAGTAGCAAGTCCCACAAAACTACTAAGTGGTATTACATAAACCATGTGCTAAAACCATGTGCTACCTAACCCACTGACCCCACATTTAATATTGGGCATTTAATTCTTTTCTCCAATATTAAATAATTGCATGAAATATTATCACAATGTTACAATACAACTCATCAAGAATATTCCATGGGAATCTTTACATGTTGCACGTCCATCTAGGTACAACATTACATAATAAAATAATAAAATAACAATATTATGCAATGTGTGCAACACCCATTATCTCAACAATCTGCCACTTGTTGTATACATTGCATAGGGTCAATCCGTAGCCACATAAATGAACAAGGGAACAATCCCTCCCAGCACATCCACCGTCATGGATCAAAATACACCAAGTGCTCCATCCTGGTACCCGCAACAAAATCAAAGTATCCAGCATCTCAAACATGAATGATCTCACCTCCTATTATGTCACTCCCACTGGACATACATAGAAGCCATCCAAAGAGAAAGCCACCCAACCTATCGCATTAGAAGATCATAAAATCCTGTACCAACTAAAAATTCCAAGCACAAAAACTTGATCCAAAGGTAATCACATGTATCCGTAGTTGTCAAAATATCCATAGCTGAAATAGCACCCACAACAAAGTGCCAAACCCATCCAACTATCCATACCTCAAAGGTATAACAAGTGAATCTTATATCACTGACATATCCAATCTGCAACCTGCAATCACAAGCCTCAAGAGCAATACCTACCACATATATAACAAGAAGCTCCCACTGCAAAAGATAATGTCAAATCTATAACCAATCCACTCAACACATCTCAAAGAAGTGAATCCATGTAGTATCAAGGACATCCACAATACATAAACTGATATCCTGCAAGAAAAAATTCTCATAACAAGTCTCCAATAGTCTCCCAAATTCTCCACAACCAATAGAGGAAAGAGATAAAGAAATAACCATGTCATCTCTCACATGACATACATGAGCACAAACCAATGATCACAATCTCTAACCAATATCAAATCCAATGTAAGCAAAACTAAACATTCAGGAAGATAACCAAGACCAGAGAAACCATGCAAATCATAACCTGTATCATGTCCTTCTACACACACCTCTAGATGTAAACTGTGCAAGTTAGATCTCCTCCATAAAACCCCAACAAGAAGCCTCAACAACACCCAAACCATACCATATAACTAATCATGGATGTAAGCCTCTCACAAGAAGATCAAACTCAATAAACCATTCCTAAACCAAGGAATAACCATTCCTAATCCAAGGAAAATGCCCAATATAAAACCATCTCCCAAACTCAACCAACATAACAACATATGCACATGGAGATAACCAATGCTAAACCATCTCTCAAATGAACCCTCCAGAACTAACTCATGTACCATAGCTGAAGATCCATATCCATGAAAGACAAGCATAAATATAATGCAACTGAGAGAAACAATGGGCTATACCTCTCAAGTAGCAAACCGCCGAGTAGACCAAGAGTGGGGAATGAGAATGCTCATCAAGATACCCAAGTCTCCAACCAAGACTCATCTAAGAACAATCTCCTCTCAAGTCCATATCAGGTGACTGCCCCTTGGACTTCCTGCTGAAACCATCAACCATCCCAACAAATACTTCTCTAATCCAAGAGAAATCAGCATCACCACCGTCTCTAAGTATCCATGAGCACCTGTAACCAATCAATCCATGCCAACTCCAAATGCAACATATCAATATCATGAAGTATCCAGCTTATGATCAATGTACTCAATACCAAGAAACTAAACCAAGATCAATGTCAAAGTTCCAACCATGGCCTCAGGAACATAAACATGACAACATGATCTTACCATCTCAACTAAAGAGATAACATGCTCCATATGAACACACCATAACATGTCACAACTCTAAATGCGTATCAAGAGTATACCATGACATAATAATAAAACCATCCTCATACCAAGGATAACATGCCAGATAAAAGCATAAACCGCACCTTTGCCAAGAATCCTGTGAGTCCTCAAGATGCAACCATCTCCACACACCATGAAGAAAACCATCTTCACATACCAGGAAGAACCATCTCCATACACCATGAAGATAACCAAGAACTCCATGAGTCCTCAAGATCTAACCATCTTCACACCATGAAGATAACAAGTGTACCATGCAAATGTCAAAGACGCTTCTGCAGCAACAGGATCTAAGACAAACCTCCAACATCTACAAACACTCAATAAATATATCAATGCCAACAACTCCCACTTAACTGTGGTACCAAGTCACCTGTGGCATCATAAAATCCATCTCCTACTTGAAGATCCAAACCAAACCAGGAACTAATCCTGCACTATCACCCCATCACTGTCACAAGCTCCCACTAAACCATGTATCCAAGCTATCCATAACATCATGATGAAAAACCATCCTCTAAACATGAGAATCAACCAAAGCATCAAACCATCAAAGAACTCAAAGTGCACATCGTGAGCTCCTCAAAAGAAACTAAATAACCATGATCCTCAATCAAGAAGATATACCACCATAATTGAATCAGAAATCCAAGCTAATGAACATCAAGGATGTACCTGTATATCCAATCATGTCATGCCAAAATCTATGACACCATGATCACATCCATGAACCGAGCATCTGGCTCTCAATATGTCCAACCTGTCAGTATAGTCAACCACAATCCTTTTCCATGACTGTACCTGGTAACAACATCTCATCCCTTCTACATGAAGATAAAATCATGTGACTTAGGGCATAGAAAACCCAAATCTAAGCCACCAATCTGAATATGCATCAATAATGAAAGATCAATGGGCAAAGACAACCCATAACCAAGCTATAAATGCAACCTGTAAGTATAGACCACTTATAACACTGCACAACTTGTAGACCCAACAAGTCATCATGCATATCCAAATCCAAACACTAATAACTATATCATCATGAGACCAATCTAAAATATGAACTGAGTATACAATGACATCAAAACTTAGATCTCCAATGCCATAAACTCACGATGTTACCATAGTCAAAATATACCTATGAACTGTTCAGATCAATATATCAACAAATAAATCATGCCAAACTTGCACCAAATTTGAACCAATTTGTAGAGCTCTCCAAGAGCTTTTCATTGACTACTCGAAGTCCAAAATTCGACTCCGTATGCCCAAGTTATGCCCTAATCCGTGCTCAAAATAAATAACATCTGACTTTAGGGCTCTGAAAACTTGACAAAATTTTAAAATCACAGAACCAAACCCACACCATCTTGTAGTGCTTTGAATTAGCTTTTCAACGCCTATAAGAACTTTGAAATCCGATATTCTGAGAGAAAGTTATGGCCGTTTTACTAAAATAGTCTTTCTACCATTTTCAGTACGATTTTTCATTTTTTATTTTTTTCAGTGACGAAAATTCCGACGGGATTAAATTTGACGGCCATCATGGGCTGAAACTAAAAAACTCTTTCATTTCCTCTGAACATGGCCAAACTAGGGCATATTATATATCAAAATTTATGGAAATGTTGACCCGGATCCAATGGTGAGGTCTGTTTTTACCCAGGAGGTCATTTCTACATCCTACCCCCCAAAACCCTCATTTAAATGAAACATCCGAAAAATCTTTTTGTCCAACAATTTCACATGCCCAAATATTTTAACATCCCATCATAACAGAAAATCCAAAATCCTCAGATCTGCAATAAATCATTCATATATCTTGCCCTTTCTTTTATCCTCTCATGCATTCCCATGGATTCAATCTAGGGTTACAATAATAAAACCATAGCTCTGATACCACTTGTAAGGAAACTTGGCAACAAAGAATATAACCATTTTCACATAACCCATAATAGATCTAAAATAAACACGGAATTAAAAATCCACATGCAAGAGAATAGACAACATACCCACAAAATTGTGACACAAGATATACCCTGGGAAACCCTCATTGAGGGAAAAAAAAACTCAGCCTCCAAAAGCATCCATCACCATGTATTATTCAGCAAAAATATCATTTTCATACAACCATGGAAGCCTTCATGGCCATAGCCACAACCGAGCAAACTATGTGAACAAGCATGAATCCACACATCCCATGCCATGCTTTCAACCTTCACAAATGCTCCCTTGGCTAACCTGTCAAGCCTTGTCCTGCTCGACTCTTGCCTTTTGTCTTCTCTTTGTCACTCTCTCTCTCTCTCACTTTCTACAACAACTACCCTTGTGGCTGCTTATATAGTAGCAAGTCCCACAAAACCACTAAGTGGTATTACATAAACCATGTGCTAAAACCATGTGCTACCTAACCCACTGACCCCACATTTAATATTGGGCATTTAATTCTTTTCCCCAATATTAAATAATTACATGAAATATTATCACAATGTTACAATACAAATCATCAAGAATATTCCATGGGAATCTTTACATGTTGCATGTCCATCTAGGTACAACATTACATAATAAAATAATAAAATAACAATATTATGCAATGTGTGCAACACCCATTATCTCAACAGATGGATTCGTCATGACTTGAGAATTGGCATACTTCAAGGGTTTCCAAGACACAACATAATGGTATAATACATTTAGGCTTACCAATCATGATATCAAAGTTATAACATTTCGAACAGGGGTACAAATCAATCTAGATACCTTAGTCGTAACAAAACAATATAAGTTGGGTTTTTAATCATGTTAGCAAACTAATCAAATGGATTCATCATGATCTCAAAATTGGAACATATGAATTGTTTAACTCCTAGAACATAATGCAAAAATAATTTGTTCATTTGGGTCAATTGGGTCAAAGATATAATTGGCTAAACAGGGCTTCCCAAAATTGCGAACAACTACACAAATGCATGAAATAGTAAATGACCAACTTTGAGGGGTTTGAAACCTAGTCAAATAGATTTGAAATGGGCTAAAAATCAGAACACATGTTATTTGATATGCATAATAAATATCTCCAAAGTGGTGGGTCATGAAACATTCTTGGGTAAAAGATATTGAAAGACAAACTCGGCTACTATACGCATTTTGATACTTGGATAGAATTGCAAATTTTGACACTAGCTCAAAACGAGACTTCACCGAATGATTTGGGATGGCAAAATAACATTTTGGATCACATGCATATGTCAAATGAAAGGTTTCAAGCCACTTAAACATCATCTAGGCCTCAAATTGACAACTGGCTACATATGCATAAAAAGCATCCATTGGGCATTGATTCTTCAAAAATTTCAATATGTGACTGAAAATTGACCATGCAATTTTCAGTCCCAACACTCTCCAAGATCAAAATTAACAAAATAAACAAACAAGTTTTGACAAGGAGAAAGTAGAGATCGAGATCTATACTTGATTTTGTTTGTTTGCATTGATATTAAATTCTATAGTGTTGGTTAACCTCTTTGACTAATCAATCAATATACAAAGTATTGATTTAAATATAGAAGAATCATTCAAATAAAGAGTGATGCCCGTGTAGAGAAAATGTGAAGTTGTTAAAAAATTGATGTATCCATAGAGTTGTAAGAGGGCTTCAAAATTTTGCCAAGAAAAAAATGGTATCAAATCTCAAATGATCAAATATTTACAAAAAAAAAATGTAATAATTGATTCATACTCAAACATTCATCACTACTAGATCGACCATCCCACAAGAAAAAAACACCCCAAAAATTAGATAGATGTGTTTACACACTTCCTAATGTAGTTATGTCATAATAGAAAAGTTGAATATTACTAGATCTAGGATATAAAAGAGCCAAGAACACTTGAAAACTTAAATAGGAAGAAAAACACAAGAATTCCTTACAAGAGTGCTAGTGCACTGCAATTGATTATGCTCATATAAAAAATATAGTGAAATTTTCCATAATAGATGAATAAGAGAGTGAATCTTACATAAATGATTAAAAAACACAAAATTTTTTTGGAGGTTGAACTTTCATAACCAGTAGAGAAGTTCCCAATTCTAGATCTAGTCACATCATAGTCACACAATAAAAGATCAAATGACAAATGACCATGTCCACTTAAATCCAACTCTTGAGCTCTTGCAAGAACTTAGATATCATTGCTCTGATTCGAGGGCTAGGGAGATGTGGAAGGCTGAGAGATTTGGGAGGAAAGGGGGCAGGGGTGGGGAGTGGGGGGTTCTATAAGAGCATAATAAGAAGAGTGCATAGGAAGACACTATTTTGCACATTCAACAACCCATAATAGTTTGATACTACATACAAATAATGAAAGTTGAAAACAAAGAATTTTTACTTGTTGATTCAATCATATTCAAATGGATAATATTTTCAACTATTAGGAGGTGAATTTAAACAATGATCATATAGTTATTGTAATCAAGTCAAGCATTTTAATGAATAACTAGAGATCACTAATTTATGCATAATTATATTAATACTACCACATACCTATTTTTGTTGGGTAGTGGGTTAATTCCTTTATCTCTTAGTCTCATCTCTTTTGCATCTTCAATGATTTCATTCCACTCCAACTGTGGCACCATAGGAGGATGCTCATACTTATGGTTGAGCTTTAGAGCCCTTCTATACTGGTCTCTCACAATCTTTAGATGTTTGCAAGCTTTTTTTTAAAATTTGGGCTCTGTTCAAAATATTTTGACCAAAGAACTCCTCCATAGTTTCTATGAGCTGATCTTTTAATTTATGGCCTTTCTTGTTCCACCTTTTAACAAAAAAAAATTGGTAGATATAAAAATTAGTTCAAGCTATGTATGTTGAATATATTACAACAAATGGATGAACCAAAAAATGTAGCAACCAATTATATCAAGCTACGTACTTTTGACATAATGTGGGCCCAAATATCTTCAATGTTAAATCATAAAAAAATTCATAAAAATTATCATTTCTTGCAAAATCATCACGAGATCATTAGTCAAAAATGAGCTATGAATAAGTAAACTACAATTACACTCTAAATAATTACAATTTTAAAGTACTTGGAAGCTTAGGTGATTTTAAGGGAATCATATCTTTCTCAGCTATCAACAGTGATGCCTCCAATGATCTAGTACAAGTAACATGAGCTGCTCCAGGAAAGGCTGGTAAATTATCACCAGTGCTAGTATCAGTTCTATCACCATGAGAAGTTGTACATGTCCTTGAACAAAGTTAATCAATGTCATACTATACTCAAATGAATAAGAAAGTACAAATCAAATCATATTTAACACATAACAAAATGTGGCAAAACAAGGACTTACCAACTCTAGTTGTAGCATGTGTGGATGTTTGCATGCTCCTTGTTGCTAATCTTGCAGTTGACAATCTCAGAGTATTGGCTGGCCTCATGGAAGTAGGTGTATGGAAATTATTAGCACCTAATAAATAATCATATGTATATATATACAATGTATTATCTTTTTAAAATATAGATTTCAAAAACATGACAAGAGTAATATAAAATTATTAATAATAACCATGAAGAAAATAATGTCCCTTCTAATGATTGAGAATTGAAATCACATACCTATAGGACCTGTATTGGTACCCTCATTAGGTGGAACAACTCGTTGTGGTCTCAAAAAATCTTGTAACAAAACATACATATTGATGTGGTTCATGATTCATAAATTAGTATAAAACATAAAGGTTTATTGAACTATTGTTCTAGCAAAAGACTCATTGTTGCTTACTTCCAAACAACGTACTCTATGATACAATTCATTTCTTGTGGCTTGTTTCTGTTCTATTGGATTTGGATACATCACAAGCCCAAGAATTTGTAGATTGATGTTCTTAAGGGTATTTTTACATAGGGTTATAGGGTCACTACTATATGCGATGTCATCATTGCATAATACTATGGCTACCATATCAGCAAGTAATTTCTCTTGTGTAAGATGTTCTTCTCCCTTTCCATACAAATCAAATTCTTACAAAAACATGAATAAAACAATAAAAAAATTTGAAAACCTTAACAAAAGTAACATAATAACAAAAATTTTCAAAATTACAATTGCATAATTTTTTATACAGAAGGTTTACATGTGCTGCAGAAGGGGTAGGAGCAACATCCCTACCTCTGTCATCTGATGGATCAGCCATGTTCCCCTATGACAAAGAATATATATAAATAAACATTAGCATAATGAAAGGAATATTTAACTTAGCAAAAAAAACTTACTATTAAAATGGTATATTATATATTGGAGTTCTAATTGGAAGTAATTAGTTTATATATTACATATATAGTACTTACAAGTCCCATGATACTAACTTTATTTTTATTTATGCAATTCAAATTATAATCTATTAGCAAATCTTCTCCTAAACTTAATGATTTCATCACACATACAAAAATATGATTTCCCTCACGTGCCTCAAAAATGAAATTGGGTTGCTTTTTAGTTGACCCAGAATGCGTACTATTTATAAAACCTACAATGTTCCCTATTTCTTTTGGCCTTCCATCAATGTACACATCAAGTCTTTTAATTTTATCATTTTCTTTCCATTGTAGATAATTTGTTGATAGTGCATACCTACACATACTTTTTTTTTATTGAACTATCCACATCTAGTTTTTGTAATTTTAACAAGGTCCTATATACTCCATCAAATCAACAACTTTTTTACAACTGACCTTTATGCCATCCATGGAAAATAGGCCCAAACCATGTAATGATGATCGGGCAATGCAATATATCCTCTTGTTAATACAAAAATTAGTGTTAATTGGAGGTAATTCCTTGGGTACCCATTCTTTCTCAAGATGTGTGTACCTCAAGGGAACCTTGGTGTTGCCCTTTGTCTCATCATCTTAAGAACATGACCCCCTTTGAGCAAGGAAAAATTGCATGCATTTATTGATTATTTTTCTAATCATTTTCCCTCTAGTTTTTCTCTCTTTCGTAGACCTACTACATGTCTCATTATCCTCTTCTATTCCCACATTTACCTTACTTGAGGAAGACAAATCTAATAGATACTTATTTGGTGGTACCTATAGCCCATCAAATGAGAGATATAGTCAAAGGAGAAAAATATTTTGCTATAAAATGAGGCTAATATTGATGATTTTTTCCTAAAGTTAATGTTGAAGGTAAATAGAAAGCAAGCATGCAATAAACTTATACCTCCCAGTCCATGTCACTTTGTATGATCCTCGTTAAAGGGGTATAGTTTCCTACATATGTAAATCATTTGTTTTAAGTTAGTTACAAATTACATGATACTTATGCTACAAATTACATAGAACATAACATTAACAATATGCATACATCATAAAAAACCTAACATTGTATATTTATTAATTGGTTACCTCTACAAAAAACATATTATAAGTAATTAGCACCTATAATTATGCATTGTAACAAATATTTCAACCTAATCAACACCTAATACATTTCCATTGATCATGTCTTTGACCATTTTCTTTATCCATCTCATCATCATGAACATCATCATTATCAACATCACCATCAACATCATGATTGTCACTATGACCATCGTCATCATTGTCATCATCATTGTCATCATCATCACCATCACCATCACCACCATCATCATCTTCGCTACCACCACCACCACCACCACCACCATCAATGTCATCACCTTCATCATGAACATCTTTTCCATCATCATCTCCTTCTTCATCTTTGCCATCATTAGCATCATCATCTCCTTCTTCATCTTTGCCACCATCATCATCTACTTCATCTTCCACTTCTTTGGTATCTTCTTCTTCAATCAGATTATACTTTACTAGTCTTCCTCTTAGATTGTGTCTAACAACAAACAACCAACCTAGCTTATGTGGAATGCTAAAGTAAAACACTTTCTCACATTGGCTTGGAAGAATATAGGGCTCATTTCCAACTAGTTCAAATGACCTTGTATTAATTATTGTAAATCCATTATTATGTTCAATAATAGTTCTATTAGGATCATTTTGATTTAGTCATAGCCTGTACCATTTGACACTAAATATAACTTGTTTGAAGCAATTAAAGTCACACTCAACTATATCATCCAAAATACCATAGTATATGTTTTATATTTTTGAGGATACATGTCATTTCTAGACAAAATATTGATGACCTCAAAGACTGCAGTTATCCTAGAATCAAAATTTCTCTTAGTCTCCTCCACCTTTTCTATGCAAATTTATGATCATTGTAGCACATAGCTCTGTGGTTTTTGACTTGTTATTTTTCAAACATGTCAAAATTATGCATTCATCTATGAGTTGATATTAAATAAATGTGTCATGATAGATTAACTTATACGTACCTTTCCACCTCTTAAACCATTTGCTAGATCAATTACCATTAGTATAACATTGGGATCACCATTAGGATGATATTCTTTAACCAATGAAGCAACACCTTCCCATGTTAATGAGTGACCATTTTTTTGAGATTGTTCAATCCATACCATCATCCAATCAAGATTTTTTGCAATATACAAATGAAGTGCATTCCACTCACGAGTAACTATATAAAATAAATAGATTAATTAGAAACATCTTATACTGATGATAGATAAAAATTAATTAACTACAATAACATCTTATAATTACCTCTCACTTTCCTCAATCTACCTTTCCCCATCAAGTACTCCCCTTCAAATATTTTCATGGAGTTGGGATCCAAAATGCGATCTACATGAATCTTTGATACAAACTTGAGAAGATATTCACTACTGTAAACCATGGTCTAGTAGACCATATATTCCTCAACCATGGAATCTTCAAGACATGCTTTCTATCAAACCAAGCCCTTCAAAAATTTCAAGTGCCTCTCAACCATCCACATTTACCTAGTTGATATAGGTCCACACAATTTTATCTCCTCAACTAGATACATGAGGTAGTGTTCTTGTGCATTTAAAATTTTGAAGGTAGACACTTTTGCATCTCGCATAAAAGATGAGAAATTTTTTTCTTCCATTGGTTTATGTCTTTTTTTTATCAATTTCTTTAGATGACAACCACCTAGAATATATTCATCATGCAAAAATATATTAACGAGACTAATAACACTCCTAACCTCATGTATTTCCCACGATCATATATAATGTGTTTGACACTCATGTTGTAGAAATTGTGTGGGAGAGATAGAGGTAGAATGTACTATAGTAATAATAAAATGATCTTTTCAATATATTATAAAATAAAACACTCAAAAGTACATGATGTTTTACAAATTTATTGTAAATAGAGAAGAACATGATTTACCTTGACAAAAGTATGCCAATCATGCATATTCAATCCTAACCCAAAATCACCTTTCTTTGATATGAGACTGCTTATGTATGTAATAAATCCTGTGGGAGATTTAGTTTTTTTCTTTTTATTGCTTCATATATGGCATCAGTTTATTGTTGCATTAATAACCAAGGAATGGTGCTTGTATTAATCTAGTTTCCATTTCTATTTGATTCAAGGAAAAACTTCAATGTATGATTGGATTCATCAATGTCATTGCAAATTTTGACCAATTTTTCTTTGTCACACCTTCCATCCAATATTTTTCATAGTGTCTGTTAAATTCTTTCCACTATGGATTGCATCAAACAAATGCACATTTTAGAGGTCCTCGTAGTATGATGACCTACTAAATTGTCGAGGATAGCTTTTAAGTGATTTTGGAAGTTTCTCATTGATGCCTTGATGACCTTCACAAACATCAATTATATCATTAGAAAACAAAAGACAGTATCAAAATTTAAATTTCATACAAAAACCTGCATTAGATGGAATGACATTACCTTGACAATTCATTCTATTGTATTCCAACTTCCACATGTGAAGCATCATTCTTCATGTCTTTGATGTTGTCTCTTCTTTCCCATTGAAAATATATTTTTTGACAATTCAATACTTATACTTTTTTTGGAGAAAGTGGCTATGCTCATCGAACACCTACTTTCCTAAAAAATTTGAATGATGAGATTTCATCTTTGGAGCACAAATTAGATAGACAAATTTTTCCTTTGTTTGAAGACCTACAATATTGTGTATAATTAGATGACATGTGTACTATAATATTCATATTTACAATCATCACACATAACTTAAACATACAATGAAAATGTGTTAGCACTAATACATACCAAAAATACATGTTATCAATTTTACATACCACAAAAATGTGTTAGTCCAGGGGCATCACGTATTGTCCATACAAGCATTGCACAGAATTGAAATTCCCTTTGACCAATTGGTCTCGAGATGTTGTACATAGTGACCCCATTCCATAAATCCAACAACTCATCAATTAAGGGCTCAATATATACATTGATATCTCTCACTTGGTACTTACCTAGTTGAATGAACATAAACAAAACATAATTATTACAACCATTTTGATACTGTGTTTATAAATTAATTTAGATGACTATTAAATGGAAAAATAGCTGGTATAATCATTTTCAACATTATGTGCTCCCTCTTTATAGACATCCAAGGAGAAATGTTATTGTTAATAATAAAAATGGGCCAGACTGTGTAAATAGATCTCATCTCTCCAAATGGATTGACAATGTCTGCTGCCAATGAAAGCTTCATATTATGAGGTTCTTCTTTAAATACTAGCCACCTATCTTTTATGTCCTTAAATGTAGAACCATCTACAAACATCCACATAGTGTCATCTTGACTTCTATTACATACATGGTAATCAATAAATTGTGCCAAGCTAGTACACTTGAATAATCATTATAGATGTGGAACAATGGGAATGTACCAAAGAACCTTGTGAGGTACCTTTTTCATTATTTGATTTGATAAATATCTACTAATGTGACCATCAAGGAATTCTATTGAGAATTCATGTTGTTTATGATATATAATATGATAATTTGAAAATGCATGTATTATTTGATACTCCATTCCAATATCTTTCATAATGGTCAATAATTCTCGGTAAGAGTGAGGTAGAATGTTTGATGGTGGTAACAAAAACTCACCTATCAACCTATTGAAAGACATTGTTAATATCGAAAAAATCAATGGTACACTAACATAGAAGATGACAAAAATGACACTATACTTTAGCATATGTGAGATTCATATATTGGATATACCATTCATAACCTTGAAGTTTACCAACAAAAATACAATGAAGAGATGTGTTGTTTGGGAGCCTTGCTACATTAGCTCATATGCCTTTTCAATTATACGCATATCAAGGTTCTCTTCATCATCATCATTTGATGCATGACTATCATCGCCTTCATCATCTTCATTAGTTGCATCAATAACATGTTCCTCAATCTTGTTCTCTGACACATTATCATTTGCACCAATACCAACATCTTTAACTATGTTCTCTACCTTAGGATCATCTTCTTCCATGGGAGCATTACATTCTGCTTTGATATTCACACTTACATGTTCCACCAATTTGAAATTCACATTCACCAAAGGACAAAAGTACTTTCCCCCTTCAATGTGATCATGTTGCCTACAATTTCTCTGAGCTATTGTGATTAGAATTCTTCAATTATTTAAGCCCTTGCATTTTTGCAAGGACAATAACATTTTCCATTGTAGTTTCTTTTGAATTAAGACCACAATCTAGCAATTTTTTCCTTATTATGTTCTAGGTCATATTGTTAGGTTTGGACTTTCTTCACAAGAAAATATCTGGGTTGTAAAATTACATCAAATATAAACATAAAAGCATTAGTAGTATCTTGTATATAATCGATAATAATAAAATAAGTAAATATTACTATCTCTTCAATAAAGATGGCATCTAAATAAATCAAATGAATTATACAATATAAATATTGGTATTGATTTTGAACAATATTATATATTGGCATTGATTTTGAACAAAAATTATTTGTTTATATATGTTTCCACTCGAAATATGTTGCTACAACAAATGTGAATGATTACAAGCCTCCAAACACCATGCAAATTATACACAAGCTTCTATCACATTTCTTGAGTGTTCATCCCTTGTATTCTTCATGCAACAACATGTGTCTTATAGATTCTCGACCAACTCCATTATAAGGAGTAGGGGTATGGTGTCAACCTAGAAGATGGAAATCTAAAAAAAAAAAAAAAACCTTTAAATCTTCCCTAACTCCATACAATGAGAACATGCAGCCATTGTGGTACTTTACTCTAAAAATACATAGAGTTTACTGTCCAACCAGTGGGTAAAGAGAACTTAGACAAATAACCAATGAAGTTAGGCACACATGTAGCATTAACATTGATTATAGACATCATTCAACTTGGTAGAAAGATTTATATAATTAGTCTATCAAGTGATGTAATTGTTAAGTAGAGAATAGTTACATCCATACATACATAAATGGTTAAGTGCTACCTAACTATGTCCAAGGCTACCTAACTGTGTCCAAGGCATCTACACACTGGAGGCATACTCTACCTACTAGGCTACCTACATACCCATAGACACGAGATCAAGACCCTTGAACTACTCACTCTAATGAATATGTAGTTCTAGTGTCTAATTGTTTTGATGAAGCTCTATTCCTATAGCCACTAGTGAGCTTTACTTACCTAATACAACTCTTCACCATCATACACCCACTTGGGTGAATCAAACAATTTTCTATAATTACAATCCTGTAATACCCTAAAGTAACCTTTTTGTTGTAGTTTATAGTTAATGTAAGGTTAACCTAGATATGTCCTAACTCACTCCTTATATAGTTATGTTTAAAATCTTGTGACAATAATAAATAGGTCTAAATAGACTAGTCAAGATAATGCTAGCTGGGAACAACTACTTGTTCATTTTATTGAACCTAGTCTATGCATATATATACATACATACATATATACATACATACATACATTTACATATGAAATTTTATCAACTTGGGAGGAATTTGATTATAAATATGGAAAGGTTATGAAAATTGACAAAATTTTGTCATGCAACAAATATTATTGTTGAGCAACTTTTTTTACAAGTTTGGAAGGTCAACCGTCAAAGTTTTGTTTTGATCAAACAAATAGGAATGAATATGTAAGGTCAAGAGATATAGCCTATAAATGAAAGTTATTTAAGGTAGAAAAGGGTTGGAGTTGATATGTATGGATTTGAATCAATAAGAAAGCAATTTTGGTGGGAAAATATGTGCAGGCAACTAGTACAATTTTAAGATCTTCTTGCAGTTTTACAGTAGGTATATGCTTATATTATGAAAACTTGTGTGTTTTCTTCCTAAAAAAGGTGATAACAATTGTGTGAATGAAATCTTGTCTTGTATCTTGTGAGGAAGGGAGTGATACTTATCATAACTAGCCACAAAGAAAACCTTTAAATCTTCCCTAAATCCATGCAATGAGAACATATAGCCACTGTGATACTTCACCTTGAAAATACACTACAATTTAATGTCCAACCAGTGGGTAAAGTAAACTCAAAAAAATAACCAATGAACTTAGGAACACATGTAACATTAGCATTGATTCTAGAATTCATTCAACTTGGTAGATAGATTTTGAACTATTACATCCATGAGGTATGGGAGAAAGTACCAAGACTGCATTCAACTACCAAATACACCAGCATATTTGACAAAAGAAACTAATTATATTACCACACCATATTCTTTCTCTTTCCTCTCTACATTCCATCCCCATCTACATGAGATTTCATTTTTTATGTAGTAGAATGAACTTTTAACTCCCCAAAGAGTTCCTACAAGATGGTTGATCTTCCATCTTCAAAAAAATGTCATTTTGCAAAAAATGTTGACAACAACATTTTTTTACACATTTTTGATAATTTGCCTCTTTTAATAACTCATGCCTATTTAGCACCATATATAGGTCCAAAAGGCTTAAAAATTACATGTTTAATTCATTTGTGACCTTGCATGACATTTTAATACCCCTTAGGGCCTTTGATCTCCACAAAAAAAAATTAAAATATATATATATATATATATATATATATATATATATATATATATATATATATATATACATACATACATACATACATACATACATACATACATGCATGCATACATACATACATACATACATATATATCTGCATATGCAATTTTATCATTTTGGAAGGCATTGGGAGGCATTTGATTAGAAATATGGAAAATTTGCAAAAATGACAAAAAGTTGTCATGCAACAAATATTGTTGCTGAGCAACTTTTTTTGCAAATTTGGAAGGTCAACAGTAAGAGTTTTGTTTTGATAAAAAAAAGTAGGAATGAATATGTAAGGTTAAGAGATATAGCCTATAAATGAATGTTCTTCAACCTAGGAAAGGGTTGGAGTTGATATGTATGGATTTGAATCAATAAGAAAGCAATTTTGGTGGGAAAATATGTGTAGTCAACAAATACAATTTTAAGATCTCCTTACAATTTTATAATAGGCACATGCTTGTATTATTAAAAGTTGTGTTTTTTCTTCCTATAAAAGGTGCTAAAAATTGTGTGAATGAAAGCATGTCTTGTATCTTGTGAGGAAGGGAGTGATACTTAGCATAACTAGACACAATTTCTTTATTTGTTGGTAAGGCTTCAAGGATTAGCTATTTTTGTAGATGGAGATGAAGCATTAGTGTGACGTGTTTTCCTTTTAGGGTTATAATGTCTATTATCCTATATTTACTAGAAGACATAACTTTATAAACCATTTTAATTTTTTGGCTCATAGCATTAGACTATTATCCTTTGGTACTATTTTTTGGTGAACTTGTTTATTTAGTGCATACTATGGCTAATTTTGTTTACATGGTTGGAATCTTTATAAATATTTGTACAGCCATGACCAAGTCCTATGTAACATGGGACGAAACCATTAGCGAACCACCGTACAAGTAAGATGGAGTTGTGTGCTTGTTGTTCCTGACCATTAAAAAAAATTTAACTTTCAATATCATTGGACCTATTTGCAAGTTTGCATAATTTTTAGGCAAGAAAAAAATACTGCCATAACCATCCAAGGAAGCAGGACTATTGGTACATGATGCAAGTTTTTATTACATGAACATGGCATCAACCTATAGCTTGAAAATATGCCTAGCTGAATATTGGACTAAAGATGATGGATCAGTAAAAAGGGTACGGAATGTTGAGGCAATTGATGATCATCTGCATTCTTCCAAATGACCCACATAAAACAAATTAAGCACAGAAATAAAGTAAACGAAACTAGAGGAACAAAAGCATCCTATATACACCCTGTGCACTACCATGTAGATGTTGATAGGTTTATTTCAATAAGACAATAATATTAGATAGATGTGAGTGGCTATCATTCATCTATTATAGCCTGGAGCTATCAGTTTCTCCTACCTTTATGCACTAGATAGTAAATCTAAAGAGAATGATATTGGTATTGAGGTTGATAATGATCCTTCCAATATCATAGAGATTTTGTAGTAGTTGAGTTTCACTTTTGGGACTATCTATCCAGATGGAATGATTTAGTGGAATTTACTATACAAGTGAAACCCTTAGGTCATGCAAACCTATTATGTGCCCTTTCTTCCATTCCCCACATCATTGCAACTTTTGTTCTCTCAATAATATAAATGTTGCAACAACTATTCAACCAAGATATTCATGTTGAAAGTGTGAGCAACAATATAATTTAGGCAACCTTGGATATGGAAAAAAGAGAAAGATTTCTTCAAATGGAAAAAAGGAGCAAAAAACCTATTTTTCATAGTACTTTTCAGAGGCTTATGCTAATACACAAAATGATGTCAAGTGGCAAAAAATCTTAGTCTCAGGTAGCATTGTAGATGTGCCAACCAAAATTAGTTGAAAGATAGTGCAATTCATTGTTCTAATGTGGGAACATTAGAGGAGGATCTCTCACTAGTCGCAATGGAATTGAATTCTTTTCTTGATGGAGAAAACATCACAAATAATGTTTTCTCTAATCTTGTGTTAGAGGATGGTGATGTACCATCTTTTTCTTTGCTTGGTGAAGACAATGTTGCTGATAATGTTATTTACAATCATGATGTGAAAATATTGGATGGAACATGGGACAAAACAATTAGCGAACCACCATACAAGTAATATGGCATTGTGTGCTTGTTGTGACTAACCATTAAACAACTGTGGTTAATTAGCAACAATTTCTTTTTGCATGTCACATTTTTTTGGTCACACCACATTATATAATTAGAAACAATTTCTTTCAGGAAAGATCCTTAATTTGCCCCATCTTCATATTTGAGGTTAGAATATGTTTCCTAGTCCTACAAAATTATGTTATTTTCATCATAGAAAAAATTACATGATTAAAATGTGAAAAAAATTTTAAAACTATGAGGAGATTGATGAAATTTACTAAGACACAACAATTGCTCCAAAAATAAAGAAATAATCATAATAAACTATGAAATCATTTAAAAGATCTAGAATACTTTTTTGTGTATGAGATGAAATATTATCTATAACCTCGTTATATAAATATTTTTCACAAATTTGACATACTTGGAAATTATAATAAGAATGCTAAAAATAATAATAAACATATGAGCTTTGTTTAAAATACCTAATGCTTATAGCTTATTGATTAATATTGTATTTCATGCAAGTAATTTTAGTTCATTCTATTCATTAGGAAGAAAATATGATGCCAACAGAAATTATATTTACCCACATAAGAAGGTCCATTTAAATAATATTTTTCAATTCTTTCATTTATTTAGTTATCTATAGGAAGACAGAATGCATCCCTCGTATACTATATTTCCACTCTCAACATCAATGAATGTAAATATAATATATTGAAGTAAATTTTAGATTCATTAATTAACTTTAGATTCAAATAAAATTAGGGGTTGCAACTTTAGATTCATTGGGGTTTTTTAATGCCTGTTAAAACTCTATCTAGCTCTGTGAAAAAATTTGGCAGAGAATGAAAACCCATATCATCTCTTGCCTATCCAAAATACTTGTCGAGAAGATCAAAGAGGGTTATTTTTGGTATGGGCTAAGGCAAGGCTAAGAAAGCCTGTATAGAGATAGACAAATTATAGGGAAGAGGCAAATTGACATAGAGCTTTGGGTCAAAACTAGAGGAGCCTAATATTTGCAATGTAGATTGGTATAATTGTTGTAAAAAAGACAATAGAGTAGATGAATTTTCCACCAGGCCATTTTTAGCCAAGCAACTTCCCTTTCCTTCTATTGGAATGAAAGCAAGTGCCAAAACAACAATTATGGTAATGTATATGGTGAAAATGAAATTTAATCCATGAACCCTTACCTTGAAAAAAGTTCCAAATAGAAGAGGACAAGAATGAAAGTTAATCCATGAACCCTTACCTTCAAAGAAAGTTCCAAATAAAAGAGGACACGAATGAAAATTAATCCATCAACCTTACCTTGATGGCATTGAAAGATCTTGGTCATGCACTCTATCGAGTGAATAAATGAAGTTTCACTTTTTTTTTCATTTATATCCCTAATAATGTTGAAATTTTGATGAGAAACTTAACTATCATCACAATTTTGATGTTATCAGCATCATATATATTTTTTTAAATGAATTTGATAAGCCAAATTGGCCTGCCATCAAAAATTTAGGTAAAAAATGACCCCCAAATGTACTAGTGACATGATGAAAATGGAAAGCAGTGAATTATTTATTATATTAACAAAACTCTAGATGCTTATGAGATAAATTACAACAACATTGAAAAGGATTTCCTCACTATAGTGTTTGCATCTCAAAAGATTCAACACTATATGATAGCTCATACTACACACTTGATTACCAAAATTAATCTTCTTAAGTACCTCCTAAGTAAAGATTCACTCACTAGTGAACTTACTAAATGGATGATGATTCTTTCTGAATTTAACATTCAATACTTTTTACTTAAGTCTATAAAAGTACAAGCTATTACACACCAACATGCTAATATCCCACTTCAAGATAGTGATCCTTGTTGAAAATAGATTGATACAAGTGTGAGAATATGTTTCAATCATTGTTTTGTCATTGATGTCAAACCTAGTACTTGTTGGTAAGACAATTTCTTAAATAATTTGAGTACTATCATTTGTTTGATTGATAAGGAGGTTTAGATCAAATGAGGTAACAATAGCTCCTAGAGGAAAGATTGAGTTATGGTATGAAAAAGGAGTACAAAGATCAGTTAAGACAATGATGTTATACTACATTGATTATCTACTTAAGGTTACAAAGGATAGATACACTAGTTAAGTTTAGAATAACAAGTAGAATGAATTAAGTCTACTAAGCTTAACAATCTGCATAGGAGGTGATAATGAATGTTAGTGTAAGCCAAGTAGAAAATTAGTTGGAGTTGAGAAAAGTCAAATTTTAGTGTAGGCTAAGTGATACAGTGTAACCCGAGTAAAGTTTGCTTGATGTTGAGCACCAATAAAATTTAGTTCACACTGAGTGATTTGATAGTGGATGTCAAGAAATGTAGTATGTACTAAGCATTAGAATCAAATTAATGTCGAGTGTCAACATTATGAGAAAGATTGTGAATCCGATGAATCTGAGTTGACAAGTTTGATTTATTAGATTGTGTGAACCATGTGGAAGATAAGCTTGATGAGATAGTGGCATAGAATTTAATATGAATCATTTTGTGGTGAATTCAAAGAGGATTGAAGTAGAAGTTTCTAGAAGGGAATAAAAATGAAAAGATAGGTAGATTCATTGAATCCTACCTAATCCTACCTAACCCTAAAATGGATGATAAAGGTTGAATGGAAAAAAATCTTAATTGTCTATTTATAGAGATGGCTAGTCAGAAGAAAATGTTGTTTATGTGTGAGAACCTAAGGAAGACAAGGAGTCTAAGGTATTGCTTCATTTAGTGACCAAAGAGAAGAGATTGCTATTGGAAAGAAAAGAAAGAAGGCTTAAGGGTATAGATGCTTGAAGGATGAACAAGCTATCAAAGCTAAAGTGTGTGAAAGTCAAGCATAGTGGAGGACTAAAATAGAGATCTTGAATCTTCAAAGTAGTTGTAAGTTGTTAATAGATCAAGCCTTACTGTTACTTTCTAATTATTGTACCAGTCTAGAGTAAATCCTTTGGGTCAAGGTTGACCTAATAGTCATTTGTAAATCATTTAACTAGGTGATATTCCAAGTAAAAGATCTAAAGTCCTCTAATAAGGGTCACTCCTAATAGGGTGATTGAAATCATCTTACCAGGTCATATTTAATAGTAATCTTTAATAGGGTTGGCATTTCATATGGCATCACTTCAGAAGAGTGAGAATGAGTAGCATGTTACTAGTGTTTTTTCCCAAAATGGGTTTCCATGTAAAATCATTGTCAATTGTGTAATTGAATCTATTATGTTTCATGCTTACATTTTTGCAAAGTTGATTTGATGGTAAAATCCAAGTTTAAATGATTATATGATCTAATAGATGTATGCATGATGAATATGTTTTATGGATATGGGTTCACTAAGCTATGAAAAGTCTTATTCGTACATATGGACCTTGGATAATTGATTCACCCTTCCTCCCCACTAAGTTATTCTAAAGAATTCCAACAATTGGTATCAGAGCCTTCTGCTTAAGAGGACTAGTTTGAAGGTACTAGAAGAAAAAGATCAAGATGTCCAAAAGAGACATACCCAAGCTTAATAGAGATAACTTTCCTACATGAAAAAGGCTTATGAAGCTACACCTATGAGGTCTTGGATATCATGCATAATCTAACATCATCACAAAGCATGTTGATCAAACTAGAGCCGTAATTGCTAAAGATCTAAAAAAAAAGAAAGAATACAACCAAGAAATGTTGGAGATTGCCTCTATCCTAAGTTATGCCAAGTTGAAAGACATTAAGGATTGTGACAGTGAAAAGAAAATGTGGCATGCTCTTCGTACCATTTATGGAAGAGACACAAATGTTTTAAGAGCCAAATCTGAAAGTCTTAGAGGTAAGTTCAATGATATGAGAATTCAAGAAGGTGAGAATGTTGCTCAATATTGCTCTAGGATAAAAGATGTTGTTAATGCCATAAGAGGAGCTACTGGTAAAATAGATGATAAGATCATACTAAGCAAATTTTTGAGAACATTGCTGCCCATTTATGCTATTAGAGTTTTTGCAATACAAAAACTGAGATGTAAACTAGGTTCTAATCTAACTCTTGAAGGTCTAGTAGGTAGGCTCACTGTTTTTGAGCTATCTAATTTTGATAACTTCAAATCTGACAATGTTGAATCTACTTTCAAAGATAAGTTGTCATTGAAGGAACCTAATGAGAAGAATAAAAAGGTAAAATATATTTCCAGTGATAGTGATATAGATGAGGAGGATGTGGAACAACTTGAAGCACTACTAGGAAGAAGGTTTCATAGAGATAAAGGAAAATTCAAAGGCAAGTTATCTATCATGTGTAATTTGTTATAATTTTTTGAGTGTGTCACAACTGAATAATTCAGGTTTTAAGGTTGTGTTTGAGAACAAGATTGCTAATATATATGATACTAATGGAAAGCTAATTGGAAAAGGTGATCAAAATAGAGGTAATATATTCTACCTTGATATAGATGATGTTACTTGTCTTGTTGTAGATTTTGATGATGTGTGGTTCTAGCACAAGAGGTTATGTCATGTTAATTTTGATAACTTGTTTAGTATCAGTAACATGAGAAGAGTTAGAAGTTTTCTCGAGGTGAAGAAACCTGACAATATAATTTGCAAACAATGTCAATTAGGAAAAATGACAAAGTCAAACTTTAAGAGAAATACTCATACCTTTAAAAGAATTTTGGATATTGTTCATACTAACTTGTGTGGGCCAATTGATGTCCAATGCTACAAAGGTGATAAGTAAATTATGCTATTTGTTGATGACTATTCTAGGATGATGAATGGAGGAAAATATTTGTAATGGATTGTGCTAGGACACTTATGATGGAGAAGAATGTTGCTTTTAAATATTGGAGAGAAGATTTAAGTACAGTTGTCTATACCTTGAACTATGTGCAAGTCAAGAAAGGTACTCATTCAACACCTTTTGAACTATGGTATGGATACTCACCCAATGTAAAATATTTTAAGGTATTTGGAAGCATGTGTTACAATCTCAAAGATTTTAGGAATGGTAAACTAGATGCCAAAAGTAAAGAAGGTATATTCCTCAGCTATTCCACAAGAAGTAAAGCTTATAAGTGTTTGGATACTAACACTAACAAAGTTGTGGAAAGTGCAAATGTGAAATTTGTTGAATATACATAAGTACATGAGGCTAGCCCTATGAAGGAACTAGAGGAATAAAAATCATTTGTATGCTTTTATGAAGGCATGCCTATTGATCAAGATGTTGTAAATCAAGTTGCAAATCAATAGCAAGTTTTAGTGACTATCGAGTTAGATCATTCAAGAACCAAACTACAATCAGGTGCCAAGGTATAGAATGAAGTTGAGGCACATTCTAATTCTAAGATTAGTGTACATGAAAGAGATGTTGAACTACCTAATAGAGATGTACTTAGTGATTTAGAAGTTGAAAGACCAAATGAGGAAAACTGAGCACAACCAAGATTGTTAAAGTATGTCAAGAGACATCACCTTGTAGCACAAATCGTGGGAGATAAATATGCAAGACCAATGAAAAGGAACATGCTTAGAAATGATACATGTTAGCATGCATGAAACTAAAATCTTGCAATAGAAATAAATGTTTCTCCATACAAAAGTTTCAAAGTTTATCAAGTGGATGTTAAATCTATATTTCTGAATGACACATAGGAAGAAGAGGTTTATATAGAACAACTAGAAGGATTTTTTTGATGCTAACAACAAAAGCATGGTATGTGGACTACACAAAGCTTTATATGGTTTGAAGCAAGCACCAAGAGCATGGTATGAAATACTTCACAATTATCTTGTAAAGAATGGATTTGAGAGGACTGATGATGACAACAAGCTATACTTGAAGACAAAGAAAGGAAAAGGTATTTTAATATCTAAATTATTTTTTGATGATATCATATTTGGAGGTCAAGATACTTTATGTAAAGCTTTTGCAAATGAAATGAAAAAAGAATTTGAGATGTCTAAATTTGGAGAGATAATGTTCTTTGTGGGTTTGCAAGTACATCAAATGAAATATGGTATATACATCACTCAGTCAATATATGTAAAGGAGATACTAATTTTTTTTGGATTGGAAGATTCCAAGCTAGTAAGAACACCTATGGTGACATGACATAAATGATCAAAGAATGATGATTCAACTAAGGTGAAGCAAATATTGTATAGGTCTATGGTTGGAAAATTATAATATGTAGTACATAGAAAACTTGATATTGCATAATTTGTTGGGATAGTTGCAAGATTCTTTGCTAATGGTAGGGAGATTTGATGGTTGTTAAGAGAATAATGAGATATCTGAAAGGAAGAGAAGACTATGGTCTATACTACAAGAAAAATAAAAAAATTGAGTTGAGAGCCTAGAATGATGTTGATAAGGCTAGAAACATTGATGACAGAAAAAAAACTAGTGGAGGAGAATTTCTCTTAGGAAAAAGGCTAGTTAAATGGACTACCAAGAAATAAAATTGCATATCGCAATCTCTTGTTGAAGCTGAATATGTTGTTTCTATAGTAAATTGTACAAACATTGTATGGACAAACAACTACTCAAAAGTTTGAAGAAGAAAATCACAAAACCTGTGATACTTTATTGTGACAACATAAGTGCTATAAATATATCAAAGAATCATGTGATGGATTCAAATACTAAGCACATTGAAATCAAGTATCATTACTTAAGAGAATTAGTTCAAGATAAAGAGATGAAGATGAAATATGTTAATACAAAAGAGAAAAGCATTGATATCTTCACAAATTCATTACCTAAGGATGCTCATGAGTATCTAAGAGGTAAACTAGGGGTGATAACCATATCCAAGGCTATTTAAGAAGCATGAGAAGTACCCTACATCAACTGAGATGATTGGCATATCTTACAAAATTATATAGTGGATCTTACTTTAGGAGCTGCCTCAAGTAATCAAAGAGTTGGAGCTACAAATCAGACACAAGCTGGGTGATGAAGGGAGACACTAAAAATGTTCATATCTACATATTAAGATGACAATTCTTTGGCATTTTGGTCAAAGAGGGAGAAAGACAATTGCTGGTAAGACAATTTCTTAAATGATTTAAATACTATCATTTTTTTGATTGATAAGGAGGTTTTGATCAAATGAGGTAACCATAGCACCTAGAGAAAAGGTTAAGTTATGGTATGAAAAATTAGTACAAAGATCAGTTAAGATAGTGATGTAATAATGCATTGATTATCTACTTAATTTGCAAAGGATGGATACATTGGTTAAGTTTAGAAGAACAAGTACAATGAATTAAGTCTATTAAGCTTAACAATCTACATAGTAGGTGCCAAGAAATGTTAGTGTAAGCTAAGTAGAAAATTAGTTGGAGCTGAGAAAAGTCAAATTTCAGTGTATGTCAAGTGATACAGTGTAAGCTGAGTAAAGTTTAGTTGATGTCAAGCACCAATAAACTTTAGTTCATGCCGAGTGATTTGATAGTGGATGTTAAGCAATGTAGCATGTGTTGAGCATCAGAAGCAAGTTAATGCCAAGTGTCAACATTATGAGAAAGATCATGAAATTGATGAATCAAAGTCGACAAGTTTGATTTCTTGGGCTATGTGAACCATGTAGAAGATAAGCTTGATGAGTTGGTGGCACACAATTCAAGACAAACTATTTTGTGGTGAATTCAAAGAGGATTGAAGGATAAATTTCTAGAAGGGAATAAAAATAAAAAGATGGGTAGATTCATTGAATCCTACCTAATCCTACCTAACCCTAAAATGGACAATAGGGGTTGAACAAAAAAAGATCTTAATTTTCTATTTACAGAGATGGTTGGTTAGAAGAAAAGGTTGTAATGTATGAGAACCTAAGGAAGACAAGGAGTCTAAGGTGTTGCTTCATTTAGTGACCAAAGAGAAGAGATTTCTATTGGCAAGTAAAGCAAGAAGGTTTAAGCGTATGGATACTTGAAGGGTAAAAAAGCTATCAAAGATAAAGTATGTGAAAGCCAAGCAAAATGGAGGACTAAAATAGAGATTTGTAATCGACAAAGTGAGTTGTAAGTTGTTATCAGATCAAGCCTTACTATTATTTTCTAATCATTGTACTAGTCTAGGGTAAATCCTTTAGATTAAAGTTGTTGACCTAATAGTCATTTGTAAATCCTTCAATCAGGTGAGATTCCAAATGAATGATCTAACATCCTCTAACAAGGCTCACTCCTAATAGGGTGATTGAAATCCTCTAACTAGGTCACATTTAACAGTGTGCATTGTAACATTTAATAGGGTTGGCCTTTCATAGGGCATCACTTTAGAAGAGTGAGAATGCATAGCATATTACTGGTGGTTTTTCCTAAATTGGGCTTCTATGTAAAATCATTATGTCAAATGTGTTATTGAATCTATTATGTTTCATGCTTACATTTCTACAAAGTTGATTTGACAATAACCTACAAGTTTAAGTGATTGTATTATCTAATGGATGCATGCATTATGAACATTTTTTTATGGATATGGGTTCACTAAGCTGTGAAAAGTTTTATTTGTACTTCTAGACCTTGGGTAACTGATTCACCCTCCCTTAGTTATTCTAAATAATTCCTACACTCCTATACAAATATATTTCCTTGATTCATCTATCATTTATGTCATGGAAATGACTTGGAAGATGTTCTTTTATGGATCTCATACTTAGAATGGTGTTGGTGTTGGAATTTTGTTTATTACACCTCATGACTACATTGTTCCCAAGCCCTAAAAGTTATTGTTCCCTTACACAAATAACATAACATAATATGAGGCTCTAACAAATGTGGTCATGTTTCTTATTGATGGAGAATCATTGAGTTACATATCTTTTGAGACTCACAACTTGTCATAAATAAATTGAATAATGACTATCAAACTAAGGTTGACAATTTGATTCCCTACAATAAGTTGATTGATGCTTTAAGGAACTATTTTACTTTTGTTACCTTCCAAAAATAGTCCCCAAGTTGAAAATAAGGTTTTTGATGCTATGGCTACCTTGGCATACATTCTACAATTGCAAGAACATGAGTCTCAATTTGAGCTCCTAATGGAATAGCTATGTTGCCCTACCTATAATTCCCTTGATGGCTGATTCATTTGTACTATTTTTTATCATGACTCCTCTTATTATGCCACTATCTATTCTTACCTACATGACCAAATCATTCCCAAAAATCTTACCTATAATGAGAAGCATCAACTCATTCACAATGAGTTGCATAGGAAGGGTCTAGACGAAATGCTACTTTTAAGAAGGATGATTCTAAAAGAGAATTAGCTAAACCCCATGATGATATTTGTGTGTCTCACTCTAATGGCCATGCACTGACTTGAAAATTTCTTAGGGTTGGTTACTACTAGCCTACTATGCAAGTTTATGTTGTGCAATATGCTAATTCTTGAAAAAAGTTTCAACTCCATGGTAACTTCATTCATTCTCCTAGATGTGAGTCGATTCCCTCTACAACATATTATCTTTTTAGTAGTTGGCTTTTAAATTAGTTGGCAAGATATTTCCTAGTTCTTCTAGTAAACACAAGTTTATCATTATGGCTACTAAGTATTTCACTAGATGGGTTGAAGTTGTCTCTCTCACTCCATAGTGCTACAATGAAGCATGTAGGTATCTTCATCTTAAATCACATCATTTCTCATTATGGAATTCCCTCCTCTATACTAATTTATAATGAAGGATAATTCAATAATAAGAACCTTGGACAATTTTGCAAGAAATTCAAGATTAAACAACATTGGACCTCTATTTACTATCTTGAAGGGAATGGTCAAGATGAAGCTTCTTATAAGACATTTCTCAATATCTTGTGTAGAATGGTACATAAGTTGGGAAGAGATCGACATCTATAGATTAATCCTATGCTATGGGCTTATAGGACTAGCATACACATGCATACTGGGGCTAAAATATTTTCTCTATTGTATGGTTCTGAGGCTATTCTAACATTAGAGGTTGAGATTTCTTCCTTGTGAATCTCCTTGAAAGGGTTGATTACTAATGAGGATTATAGAGCTATGAGAATTCAAGAGCTTGAACTCTTAGATGAATTTTCCAAGGATTCTTTTGACCATATGAAAGCATATATATAAAAAAATTCTACTAGCTACATTAAGAAGATTCATCATAAGGAGTTTTAAGTTGGTGATCTTATCCTTAGAGAGAATCACAAGAATAACAAAAATAGAGAACAAAAGGGAAAGTTCAAACCTAATAGGTTGGGTCCCTACATTTCTACTATTTCTTTTTTATTTGGTGCTTATTAGCTCTCTACGCTTGAGGGAGAACAACTCCCCAAGGCCATCAATGTACTACATTTGAAGTTCTATGCTTAGTGCTCTCTCTCTGCTTAGAGCTTGTACATACCATATGGTCCTATAAAAATTCAATTTTCATGAAAAATGATTGTCTTAGTGAAAACCTAGCAATAGGTGTGTTTGGACTTAAAAATAGAAGATGATTTTTTAGTACCATATCGTGAAACTTTACAAATAAAACCCCTATAAATGCATTTTGTGCCCATGTATGACATTGTCATTTTGAGGACTATCATGAGTTTTAGGTGTTCATCACCTTTAATTTAGTATATACATGCAGCTCAAGTTATTAGTGTGAAGTTTCAAATCATTTGGTGAGGTATTGTTGTGAGCATTTGTCAAATCTACATTTTTACATAAGTATCAAACAATGTTTAGAAGCCTAATTTGCACTTGAATATCTTGTACTAGATTCAGTATTGTGATCCATAAATTTGAGAATGGTTAGTATGCACATAAAATAACATATGTTTTAGATTTTGAGTCATTTTGATATAGTTTTGAGCTCCTCAAAGTTAGTTGTTAACTATATGTCATGCTAATGCATTTTGCACATTAATTTTTTAAGCGTTGTCTGACAATGGATATTTTGTGACCCACTGCATATTTTGAAGAAATGGTCATGTCATTTTATTTTAGTCATAAATGAAATCCACCATGTACAATTTGAATCCTTGATGAATCTATTTGATAAGTTTTGCAAATCAATTCCATTTGCAAAAATTTAAAATTGTCCAATTGTCAATTGTGACAATTACCCAGTAACCCACTTTGAATTATTACAACTTTGACCTAGTTGACCCTATTGAAGATTTTTTTCTACTTCATTTTTCAAGTCAAAGACATGCTATGTTCCATATCTGAGCTCTTGATGAATTTGTTTGACTAGTTTTTGAATGCAATTCCATTTGTAATTTCTAATGTTTTACTGGTAATCATATGTGCGAAATAATTACAAGCCATACTCAGGATGTTATAAATTTGAATCTGTGATATATTTTCCCAAACCAATCACACCCCCATATTGCATACTAAAAATATCCCATGTGTGCCAATTCACCAATCTTCAACAATTAGTTTGTATACTTTCCTAAGGCTATTCGATATTAAAAAAAAACCCAACTTTATCAGTAACCTAACTCAACAGTTTCTAGAAGCTAACTTTGCAAGCTTTCCAAATGCACCCTATTAATCTTCATGAACCCAAATGATAGATTCATACTCTCCATGTAGGAAAGAACAAGTGCCCCAAATTTCAAATCCATAAGTGGTAGTTTGACTAGTTTTTAAAATCAAATCCAAAAACAACTTTCTATTTCTAACATGTTGTTTTCATGCTTAGAATGAAATGAGAAACTTTGATGATTAAACTCTTTTGACCAAAATATTTTCATGAGATAAGAATTTTTATAATTCGTCTATGTGGAACAAAGAAAATGTGTGTTGAATGATAGGGTTTGAGTAGGTGGGTTTGCCAATTTTAAGGTCAATTTTAAAGGCCTTTCAACACATAAGTGATGCTTTTTCAAGGAATGTAAAAAAAAAAAGATTTTAAATATTCAGTTAATGATCTAAATTGAATTTATTCAATAAGAAGAGGTGGTTTGAAGCATTTCTTTGAGGTTAGTTGCCTAAAAATGATTTGTTTTTTAGCCAAACCCAGTTTTGGGCCCAAATGATTTCATTAGATCGATATGATTTTCATTTTTAATAGTATCATTCATGATCAAATGGGTGTATGAGGTTATGCACATGATGAAAGATAAATGAGGGAATTTAGTATAATAGCCTTATATTTGTTGAGATTATTCCATCAATTACTATTCTTGTGGATTGACAAACTAAGACCTTTCTCATGAGAGGATGTGTTATGAGATCTCTATTAGTGGGATAGAACCAAGAGTATGTGCATCACCATTGTCATGATTGTGGGAGGACCTTCATTTTATATATGGGAGATGGTTGCTACAAATATGGAAGTATAAAGGTGCAAACTTGGTGAATGGCCCATAATAATAAAAAATGAATTTTGTGACTTGTTTTAAAAGAGGAAACATGTGAGTCAAATGTTCTGAACCAATAACATCATTCAACATTCCCTAGGATGTCTATGCTACATGGGCTAGATTAGCCTACTTGATAGGTCATGATATGATTAAATGAGTTGCACAAGAGCTTACTGTATTAAGCATAATAAAAAGTTGTGAGTGACTAGCTTGTTTGCCCATCTAATTTCCTCATTGATAGAGAAGCCAGATCAAAGCATGAAGGTGCATACATGGGTGAAGAAAGAACCACCACATGTCATGATTATAAAAAAATTCAAGAGATGTCATTGTTGAATTCAATCCTAAGCTAATAGAATTATAAAAAATAAAACAAAAGTAGACTAAAGAAAACAAAGCCCAGTATGGTGGTGAGATCCCAAGACATATGTAAAATTTGGTGCACAAACTTATGGGGAGATGATGTTTGAATCCTTATAATTTTTCCAAGCATGTGTCCCTATTGGGAGGAAAAGATTTTAGTCCAAGTACATAGAAAAAGCATGATATTTTAACATGTGCATGGTGGCAATTTGTAGAGGCACGCTTAGTGGTTTACAAGAAGATTGTATATATGTTGAATTCAAAAGGGGCTATGTGCAGGTTTGGGACACTGGTATATATCTTGGAGGCTCAATTTGATGCAACCATGTCATTCCAATCCATGTAACTTGTAGGAAAATAATGTTAGATTAATCACATTTGCACAAACTTTTGTTTTGATTGTGAAATAGAGTGAGGGGCACAACATGGTGAGTTCTATTTAAAACAAGTGAATGGGATATATCCCATATTCATGGTGCTAAGGAGATTGCACTTATTTTCATTAAGAAGCATCAACACATAAAGTGTCTTAAAGTGGAAACTTTATAGATTAAATTATGGCTGTGTGTTGGGGCCTTGAGATGGTTTGGCACATTGAATAGGAAAAATTTTAAAGACCAACATTTGTAACAAAGAAGATGACTTGGATCAAGTGAATGAACAAAAAATTGACAAGTGGCATGAATCTCAAGGAGGGCCTAGTTGGAAAGTGAGACAGGTGGCACAAGCACGTGACATCATGGTGTAGATGATGATGTTAGGAAAGGGAGCTACAAAGTTGTGTGCATGGACTATGAGAATTTGCAAGATAAGTGTCACGGCTAATGCTAGGTCAAGACTTTGGAGGTCAAGCTAGCAGTTAGGTATGAACAAAATTATGAAATTACACACATAAGAATAAAAAATCCAAAATGAAATGGGTCTGACTTCAAAATTGTATCCAATCAAAAGTGTTCTTCTTTTCAAAGGTATTTGCTTACATTTTAATTAGAAAATGTATTATTCATATAGTTTATATAGTTTAACTATTGAATAAACAAAATATTTTAAAAATATTTCAAGGCCCTGCTCATCCTCCTCAAAATGTGAAAAGGGTATGATTTTGATCCAGATATACAAGTATCATGTACTATGGAAAGGTCTTGGAATGAAGAATCTGATTTTATAGTTGAAACAAGTAAAGGTCTTAATGGGTAGAAGATTTTAAAAGTTTTTTTAAAAATGGGAATTCTCAACATTTTGGTTTTTGCCATGGACCTTCAGATTTAGTTTACGAGCAAACAATTATTTGCGGTTTCCTCAATTTTGGAAATAATATTCTTAATGGTGATATTTTGTTGTTGGAGTTATTTATTTGGGTTGTTGGAAAGATTTTTATCAACAGATTTGGGTTCTTCTGGAAGTTTTTGTCTTCATCATTGAACAGTTTCAAGTTTTTTTTCTTAATGGACATATGAGAGAGATATCAATACATCTATTAGAATATCAACACAAGATGATCATACATATTAACGTCATATGGAAACATAAATACAAGTTTTGAAACATAAAGATTCATCCATCACATGAACTTAAAAATAGACAAGTACACAATGCTAAGCTCAAAATATAGAATCTCATATATATATGGTAAAATATAATGTATACATGGACAACATGAGTACAAAATCCAGATCAATATCTTAAAATGATACATTATACATCAAATTATAGGGCCCTATATGAAATCTATGTCTAGCTCCCTCCCTCCTATGTGGGTAATGGAGGTGGAGGAGCCTAGGTCCTATTTTGTGACCTTGTTTCTCTCTCTAATCTAATCATTCTCTCTATGTAGCATGACACATGTCACTCTAGCGGAACTACTGATATGTATGCACTAAAATAGTATTCCACTCTAGCCTCGTACCTCTCCACATCTTGTTATGCTCTCTCTACAGCCTCTTGCAACACTCTCTCCCTTGCTTGAGCCTCAACTCTCACATCTACCAACTACTTATCCCTAACTACAATAAGATCCTGATATGTTGGATCATTGCCTTCAATGCTCCAATCCTCTACTCTCTCTCATCTTTTCCCCCTTTTTTTGTACACTGCTCCTTCCTCTAAACTCCATCCACTTAAGTTCATGGGATCATTCTCTAACTAGTGTGACACATGTTGCTCTAGGGGCATTGTTTCTATGTATGCCCTAAAATAGTATGGTACTCTAGCCTTGTACCTCTCTACATCTTTTCATGCTCTTTCTAGATCCTCTCACAACACTCTCTCCCTCACTTGAGCCTCAACTCTCACATATACTAGCTACTTTTTCCTAATTGCAATGGTGAACCTAGCATGTTGGAGCTCTACCTTGAATGCTCTAATTCTCTGCTCTCTCTCATCCCCTCCCCTTGTTGCTACACACCACTCCTTCCTTTGACCCATGTCCACTTGAGGTCATATGATAAACCTCTCCTCCTCTCTTGGCTCCCCCTCCTCCACCACTTTCATCCTACTTCAAGATCAAGTAGCGACCTGACTACTAGATGGATCTCTAGACCTACTAGGTCTGTTCTATCATTTCCCTCCTTTGCATGGTTATGAGATAAACCTTGAGTACCTATATAAGAAGTTGTACTAGATAAGATAAACTTCAATGCCCTTAGCATATATGATGTGGCCTAGAAATTTTCAAGAAGTGACACCAAAGGTACATTTCTTAGGATTTAACCTAAGATGAAATTGTTCCATGTGATCCAAGATCAAACTCAAGTCATCCAAGTGAGTATTCTTTTTCTTAGACTTAGCCAAATTTTCATCTACATAGTCCTCCATATTTTTATGCATCATGTCATGAAAATGGTTGTTAAATCCTTTTAATATGTAGCACCAACATTTTAAAGCCCAAATGACATGGCATTCCAATAGAAGATTCCCATGCATAGGTGAAAGAAATCTTCTCTTAGTCTTTAGGAGATATGTTTATTTGGTTATATCCTAAGAACTCATCCATTAAGGAGTACATCTCATGGGCCACAATCATGCCCACTATCATATCAATATTAGGGAGTGGAAAATCATCCATAAGGAAATGTTGTCACAAAAGTTTGCACCCTTCCCTAAAGTTTGACCTAAAGGCAACCTTGTGAAACATGGAAACAATCTCCAAGCTATGTGACTTGAACTAGGAGATTGAGTCTCCAGAGAAGGCCAACTTCCTTACTATTAGGATGTATCTAACTACTCTTGAAGGAAAAGGGAGAAAGAAATGTGTGAAACCAAACTACCTAATCTAATCTACAAGGGTGATACACAAAATAGAAATGGTTACCTCTCTACCCTTATATGCACAATAAATTAATGAAAAGCCCAAATACACAAGTCCTAACTCTATTCTACTCCCAAAGAATCACATGAAGGTCATAAACTAATAAGAACATTGAAAGGAAGAAACCTTCACAATATAACCCTTATTAGGAGATTAAACCCAACATGCAGAATTATAAGAAACATAAAAGAAATATTCAAGGAGAGGCAAGATACGTGCATAGACTAATGAATGGAAAGAAGAGATAAGAAACTAGATATTTCATTAATAAAAACCAAGGAATAAAATTTCAAATCACAAGGCTACTGCAAGTGAAACATAATAGAATAGAGAAGAACCCTTGAAACATATTTTCAATTGTCTTTTATAGAGTTTAGGCATAACTCAAATATCTTGTTGAAACCCTAAACTCAACCACTAAGTTCAAGTTGCAGGAGAGAAATAATAACTAATCAAAGAAAGATTTGATTATATGCACACCAAAATGTTGAAAAAATATGATCTTTATGTGCAAACTCAAGCCCTGAAGAGACAGAAGGGATGATCATAACTTCTTTGACTAGTAGATGGATAACCATGGTAGTGGAGGAATGAAATTTTAATTTATCAAGCATTGAGAACATAAAATGGTGGTTGTGGGGGATTAAAGGATTTTTTCTCAATCAGTGAGTTGCTTCGATAGTGTTTACAACAATGCCAAGTCAGTTGTGTCATCAATTCAATTAAATTCAATAGTCAATCTCACCATATGGCCTTATACCTTTGAAGTGTTCCTCCAAATCATCTAGTTTTTCTAACTGTCATGTCAAGCTTGTGATGGTGCACTTCCTCTTTGTCACAGCTTCACTACAATTTTCCTTCTTGATTGCCTAGGCTTTACAAAAATGTGACCTCTTCATTCTATGCTTTATTGTTGCTTCACAATTGTCTATCACTTTAGTTCACTAACCATTGTGACCCTGTGATGACCATGAAAATGAATTTCTTGTACCTTCATAATGGTTTAGAACTTAATATTTTCATCACCTACGATGTTGTGAAGATCTTAGATATTAACCATGTTGCCTCTTCACAACCACCAGATACAAAGCCCTTCTAAATCATGAAATGTTGTGATCATTTATTTGATTGACCACCATTTTGCTTCACAACTTCACAACCAAAGACCTTAACTACAAATGAAACATGTGATGTTGCACTTAGCCCTTAATTGTAACATTCTTTTTGTTCACAATCTCACAACCTCAAATCTTAACCTCAGTTTGAACCCTGTGAATATGTGATCAAAGCATCCTGCTACTTCGTTGCTTAAACTAGAGTTTAGCATTAGCTCCATGTGATGTTGTGAGTGTGTAAGCCTTAACTATCTTGGTTATTTTTTGCAACCTCACAACTTAAGCTTTCAACTAATATTAGACCTTTGCGATGGTGTGATGACCATTTCTTTTGTCTATCAAATTCTCTTCGCAAATTTGCAACCAAAAAAAATTGGTCCCTAGCTTAACAATGTGATGTTGTGATGACTATTTTCTCATTTATCACAACCTTGAAACCTTGAAAATCTTCAATGCTTTTTCACCTATGATGTTGTGATAACCCTTTGTCTTGACTAAAGCTATTGACTTTTGCACCTTTACAACTTAAAACCTTAACTCATATCCTCACCTTGTGAATGTGCGATCAAACCATCTTGCCACTTTGTAACCTTAACTTTAAATCACCTTTAACCACCTATGAGGTTGTGATGGTCCAAATTTTGACTACATAGCTCTTTTTTGCAGCTTCATAACTTACAAACTAGAGTGTATCTGGCTTCCTACGATCATGTGATCTTTTTCATTTACCTTTTTGGTGAATAGGAAATGTGTCCTCTTGTCACTTTCTTGTTTTAGATAATCTTTATGTATCTTTGAAAAGTAGGAATATGGAAGTCATCATTCTAACAAGATCTGGCAGTTTCCAAAAAGTGAAGATACTTTATCGCAGTTAGAAACTTCAACCAACCTAAGTGTGCCATCTCGACAACTATTCTAACACATTCCCTTCTGTGGCCCATGGTTGATTCCAGTCCCACCATGTCTATGTGTTGAATACTTGCTTTCTCACTTTGGCTATCCTTTGCACAACTTTAGAAAGTGAGAATACAATAAGTGTTGATCTACTTCTAGATCAACGATCATGATTGATTATGGACCTTTGAGACATTTCTTCCTTCGATGCTCCATGAACTCCCAGAATGTTGGCACCTATCTAATGCTATGTCACCACCATCGAGTCCCACTCTTAACTTCAAATTGTGATGTAGCAAAAACACTAAATTTTGACTGAAGCTGTTACCTTTTGTCCCTTCACAACTTTAAGCATTTAGCCAAAAACCTATTGTGATCATGTAATTTCTATTGGAACATTCCTTTGCAACCTTAGCTTAACAGTTAGCCCAAAAAACTATGAAGCCACAATGACTATCATCTTGACTATTTCACATCCTCACAACCCTCACAATAATTAGATCACAAATTGGATCGAAAAGGCAATGAAAGAATTTCACACCATCGCAACTTGAAATACTCATAAGGGTATTGTCACACAATATGAAGAATTTAAAGACTTAGGGATATAAAGGAAAAGAACATACAACCAAATTTTTTATATATCCTTTTTTATTTTTACATGACATTTTATGAATAATTCATTAAAACATGGGACATGACTATCTCTACTGTGTTTCATGAGGATGGAAACATTGGAACAAAAGGTGGGGGTGGGGGTGGGCGGTGGGCACTAAAATGGCAAACAAGAAAGCTTAGGTCTCAAAAGTTAGTGCATACTCAAATGCACTTATCATGTTTTGAAATAGGTACAATATTTGATATCCAATATTCATAGCCTATAGATCTTATGAGTTTGGAACCCAATAGCTTTTCTAATTCATCTTTGACCAAGAAGGCAACATGCATATGCATTTTTTTCAATTTTTTCTTAATGGGTTTGAGACCAAGAGCTATAGAAAGATGATGCATGATAAGTTCTATGTCAAGGCTAGGCATGTATACATAGGTCCAAGTGAATTTGATCTTCTTCTCACAAAAAAACTAAGTGAACTATTCATTTCCTTCAGTTGAAAAAGATTGAGCTAGGTGTATAATTTTTAGGCTCATCAGTGCCATGATTGATAGGTTGTGTGGGCTCAATGAATATTGATGATCTATCTTGACAATATCTAAGAAGAGTACTAAGTACTTCATCCTTGGGTTCCTCAAAGAGGTTTTGAACCTCAAATACATCTTTAATTTTACCTTTTTAAGGCTTTGACACTACCAAAAAGTAGTTTTCACCGTGAGAGCACTTCTTTTTCATTTTTATTTTTATTTTGTGACTAAGGTACTTGGTATATGTTTTTTTCTTGTTGATAGTTGTTTACCTAGTGGAAGAGACTATAGGATCAATGATATTAAGGAATAAAGTGACCTCATTGTCATTTTGAAAGGATAATAGCTCAAGTGGTTGACTTTATATAGACCAATCAATGAGATCAGGGTGTATGAGCAATAGTGAGGTAGAGAGTTCTAGATTGTAATGTGAAGAGAATCATCTCCAATGATAAGAGAGTTAGAATCTATAAGGAATTTTTCAAAGGTACCCAAATTGGGGTAAGCCCTAGGAGAATAAATGATGTTCACTAAAGCAAGTTGAGAGTCCAACTCATCAAAACCTACAAAGAACTCCTCGACTACATTGGTTTGGTTATCCTATGGATGTATACTATCTACCTCCATCTCATGGGATGCAACTAAAAGAGAACCTCATTCATATTCATTAGAGCTAGTTCATTGATCATTTGTTATAAGATGAGCAATGTTCCTTTTTTGTTTAGTCTTTATTAGGACCCTTGACATCTGACTCAACAAATTCTAGCTATCTAGAAGTGGAAGCCTCAACATTAAAACCATTGTTTAGTTCATCTTCAATCCAAGTAATGGAGGTAGAGGGCACAAAATCCTCATCTTCAAGATTAGTGATAATAATAGGTTGAATTTTAGCTTCTAAGTCACTAGTATTGTAAGGTTCTTGATCATAGATAGGCAGACTTCCATCAACAACATAACCCAAGTGAGTAATTTCCTTGATTTTGTATCCATGAGTATGACTCATGGGTTCAATAAGAGCATATTTACTATCAGTTAAGGGATTATTACCTAAATAACCTATCTTTCTAAGAAACTTGTATCCTTTTCCATATCTCTTAGGAGAAATAGGAGTTGTAAGTGTAACCTCATTGGATACATCTTCCTCCCTATAGATCCAATCCATAATAGCTTGATCTCCCTTTTCATCTTCCAAGGAAACTAAGGATTGAACAAAAGTGTCATAGATAGTCATACTGAAGATGAAGGTTTCATGTTTTCAAATGGTTTCCCATAGGATTGTGGGGAAAATGGAAGTGTAATGATGGTTTCAAGCGTGTATTCCCCCATACCACTATTTATCATGCTAATACTTTTCTCACAATCAACAACTCTAGTTCCAACCTTCTTAGTATCCATATTGTTTGGAACTAGTGATTTGACAATAATAACCAGGTTGATTAACATAACATTGTCCCCAAGAATATAAATTTATGTTCCATTGAAAGGGAACTTGATACAATGGTGATAAGTAGATGGGGAAAATGACATGTCATGTATCGAAGGCCTTCCTAGAAAAATGTTGTATACATGTGGGATATCAAGAACTTGGAACACTACATCATTTTCAATAGGACCAAATTGAATGGGTAGCACAATTAAAACCTTGGAAGAGAAATCAAATTCATGATAAGCCTTCATAGAAATATTTTGTTTAGGGTCAATAGAAAACTCAGAGAGACCCAACTGTTGCACAATATTGAAGGAAACACTATCCAACCCTACACCATTGTTTATTAGCACATGTCTAACTTGGCTATGATAGATTTAAACCTCAATATGGAGTGAAAGTTTATGGGGATAGCTAAGTTCTTTGTCATTTTCTTTGGAAAATTTTAGGTAATGTAGAGTGGAGATTTGATTGACCATAGTTTGGAACTTATCCTCATCAATGTCAAAGGGATACTAGTCATATGTGGCACTTTCTCTAGGGTCTCTTTATGCAAAGGGGATAACTCTAGAAGCTCAAATATGGAAACTTTCATGGGATTACATTACAATTTTTCCACAAGATCATAAGTGGACTTAGCAGTAGTAGATGTTTTCTTGGAATAGGATACACTTCTCTAAGTCATCCTATCCAAGGGATCCAAAATATTATGAACCTTGAATGATGATTTAGAGTCTAATATCTATGACATGAAAGAGCTACAAGATGGTGGCTCTCGAATGGACCTAGCTAAGAGAACCTTAAAATTTGCATCATAGAATAAAATATTTAAAGGAATAGTGGTAAGAGTGTCGATATCCAAGAATCAATGATGTGCAATATAAATGCAAGATATTTTGGATGAAATACAAGAGTATCATAAAAAGTATGAAGAGTTACAAACCCCCTTGTTAAAATATGTGATCTAAGATAGAGAATAAAGTAAAAATAATGTATGAAGTATGTCATAATGAAAGAAAAATGAAGACTAAGCTAGAATGTGAGAATGCTCCAAGTTCTCCAAAATCACTAAGAAAACTTGTAACATAACTGTAATATGAAAAATATGGATGAATAGGGTTTAGAATAATGCACATGAAAGAGACCCTAATTTCATATTTTACACATACATATAAGTTCTTATAACATGGGATGTAAATATAGGAGACTAATATTGAAATGAAGAAATAAAATGTACTTAGCTTTAAAAAAAATGGCTAAAAACCCTATCAAACGGTCTCAGAAACTATCAATTTTTAAATTCTTGAATTGAAACTGTGAGATCTTTAAAACCCAAAAAAAAAAATTCTAAGTTAAGGTTGACCTTGACCTAGATAGCGGGGCACAATCTTACCTTAGGGCACAATTGTGCCCCAAAAAGTCTATCTTGACCTACACTGCTCCAACAAAATTTATGTTTGTGAATCTTGCAAGTTAGATGAAGAGGGTACCCAAATATGCACTAATATTTTTTGTTCAATACTTGTACCTACAAAAAAAATGGTTTTTTTATTTACATGGGGGGTTTGCCTTAGTCAAACCCTAGTTTGGAATCAACCTTGAAATTGAATTGAAATTGCTGGGATAAACAAAGTAAATGGAATAATTCACCTTACTTATGTTGAAATCCTTGTGGAGGATTCAAATCCTTGAATCCACAAGTATGGATGCTCCAAATGAATAAAGAATTGAATGTCGGATGTCTCAAATCAATGGCATTAGTCTTCAACACCAATCTTGAATGGATATTGGATTAGGAAGAGACTTGAATGGAAATGGATGAATCTTCAACAAGAGGGCTTCATAGAGCTTGAATCCTTCAATGGCTAATAATGGATCTCCTTGATGAATTGAATGCTTGAACTATTGAAGGGATGAATTCTTGAATCCTTGGTTGAACTCATTGAGAATAGATTGAGGAAGATTGTTGAAGAAGGAGACTGTGGAGAACAGATTGATACAAGTATGATCAATATATCTCAATCATTATTTTGTCACTAATGTCAAACATGTTATTTACTAGTAAGACAACTACTTACAAGATTTAAGTGCTATCACTTATTTGATTGATGAAGAGGATTCGATCAAAAGATGTAATAATAGTACCTAGAGGAAAGCTTGAGTTATGATATGTAAAGGAGTACAAAAATCAACTAAGATAGTGATAACATGATGTATTGATAATCTACTTAAAGTTACAAAGGTTGGTTACACTAAGCAAGTTTAGAAGAACAAGTTTAACAAAGTTTGTTTGCCAAGCTTGACCAAGTGGATAGTAGGTGCCAAGCAAAGTCAATGCAAGCTAAGTAGAAAATCAATTGGAGCTAAGTAAAAGTCTATTCTAGTGTATGCTAAGAAAAACAATGGATGTTGAGTAAAGTTTAGTTGATTCTAAGCACCAATAACATTAGTTCATATTGAGTGATTTTACAGGGGATGCCAAGCAATGTAGTTTGTGTCAAGCATCAAAAGCAAGATAATGTTGAGCGATTGCATTATTTGAAAGATCATGAATTCGATGGATCTAAGTTTACAAGTTTGTTTTGTTGGATTGTGTTAACTAGGTGGAAGATAAGATTGATGAGCTAGTGGCATAGAATTTAAGGTAAACCCTTTTGAGGCAAATTCAAAGAGGATTGAAGGAGAAGTTTCTAGAAAAGATATGAAATATGAGGCAGATTCAATTGTATCCTACCTAATCTATCCTAACCCTAAATTGGATGATGGAGAATGAACGAAAAAGGATCTTAATTTCCTATTTATAGGAATGGCTAGTTAGAACCAAGGGTTTTCATGTGCAAGAACCTAAGGAAAAAAAGGAGTTAGGGGTTTTGCTTCATCAAGTCACCTAAGAGAAGAGTCTGTATTGGCATGTAAAGCAAGAAGGCTTAAGGATATGAATGCTTAAGGGTGAACAAGCTATTAGAATTGAAATGTGTGAAGGCCAAGAAGAATGAAGGACTGAAATACAGATCTATAATCTGCATATGGAGTTGTAAGTTACTATCAAATCAAGCCTTACTGTTACTCTCTAATAATTGTATCAGTCTAGGGTAAATCCTTTGGATTAAGGTTGACCTAACAATCATTTGTAAATCCTTTAAACTAATGACTTTCAAATTGAATGGTCTAAAGTCCTTTAATAAGGCTCACTCCTAATAGGATCACATTTGATAGTTTGTATTGTAACCTTTAACAGGGTTGGCCTTTCATAAGGCATCACTTTAAAAGATTGAAAAGGGTAGCATGTTACTGGTGACTTTTCCCAAATTGGGTTTCTACATAAATCACTGTGTTGAGTGTGTTGATGAATTTTTTATGTTGTATGTTTACATTTCTTCCAATTGATTAGACAACAACCTACAAGTTGTAAGTGATTGCAAAATCTAATGGATGCATGCATGATGATAAATGTTTATGGGTTCACTAAACTATGAAAAGTTTTATTTATACATTTGGAACTTGGATAACTGATTCACCCCCCCCCCCCCCCCCCCCACCCTCCCAAGTTATTCTAAAAATATTCCAATAGTACTTGAGAGCTCAATCATGAAAGTGAGTGCTTGATAATAGATCATGAGATAATGGATAGTAGATCATCTTCCTATCCTTATCTTCTAGTTTCCTATTAGAGAAAATGAGAGGAGGCTTCCTTATATAGTGATCCAGGGCACAAACTCCTAGAAAGGCTGACATATGAGAAATAAATTTATATTGGGCCCTTACTGCTAGAAATGGACCTAGATTAAATGCAATTTAAGACTTTAACATTTTAGAGACGAAGACAACTGACCTGGAAGCAAGAAAACAATTCTTTCTAAAACCCAACATCTAGAAATCATGGAACCTTGAAATTTGGACCTTGGGTTAGGGTTGAGATCAACTTTGACCTAGGTTAGGTTTGAAGTTGACCTTGACCTAAAATTTTGACTTAGACCCTAAGGTTAAAAATCTTAGGATCTCAATCTAGAATGTTAGGAAAATATAGAAAGAAAGTGGAAAAGGAGGTAGAATTGGGGGGGAAAAGCCAGATCTAAGCCAAGGATCCATTCAAGGCACTTGACATGACCCCAAATCACCTACTCAAAGGGCTAAATGCTCTTAACATGGAAGTGCTTGAATTTTAAGATGATACAATAACATTAGCATAAATGAGAGTGAAACTAAAAGTGGGAAGAGGGCCTTCATTTTTAAAGAAAAATGGGTGGCAAAGATTAAGAGTCAAAATCAAGGGTAAAAAAATGAGTCTTGAGTGAACCATGTGCACAAGAATCTCACCTAAGAATGATCAACGATGATGTCTAAAAGGAAAAGTATGTATGGAGGGGGATAAATATTCCACCCACCTTGGAAACTGTGCACCTCATGTGAGACAAAAATGTTATTTCTTTTATTTTTAAAATGGGAATAGTGCTTTTCATGTGCATACTAAGCATAAGAGGGACTTTGGTGATTTTATTTAATTAAGTGGGACTTTGGGGTGTTTATTTAATTATAAGGGAGTAACTTCTTTCAATTAAACAAAAGACTTCAGATAAAGTTATCAAACCATAGGTTATAATAGAATAAATAAAAAGTGATGATTTGATCAAGAATAAGCATTGGATAAATTAAGAAAAAATGTTGGAAAGGGGCCTTATAGTCTAGATGACCATTTTTTGGGTGATTATATTTTCCCCTCTTTAACTAATGTATAATCATCCAAGGAACACATTAAGTCAAAGAATGAAGAAGCCAAGTTGATAGAGAATTTTGACTCTAGAGAACAAAGAACAAAGAGATTTTTGATCTTGAATGCATAGTCAATAAGCAGTGGGACTTAACATGAGGAGAGAGAGATCTAGAGAAAACTGAAAGGTTGAGCATGTGTCCTAGAGAGATAGATAGATTAAGAGAAAATGGAAAGGTCAAGGATATGCTCTTGAGAAATAGATAGATCTAGGAAAAATGGATAGGTCAAGCATAAGATCTTGAAAAGTAGATAGCTTAAGAAAAAATGGTAAGGTAAAATATATGCTCCTGGGAAATAGATGGATCGGGAACAAATGGAAAGCTCAAGTATTTTATCTTGAGAAATAGATATAACAACATCAATTTTTAGTGATGAAAAGCAATGATAGAGTATTCCTTCCATCTTGGGATAAAAATCAAAATGAGGTAGAGGAGAAACATAAATGAGCTAGATTTAATCAAATTAAGATAAGAGATTAAGACCAAAGAATGACCACCAAATAATGAAGATATATCCCAGTGTGATTAGAGTTTGACCAAGAAAGGTAAAGCATAAGAAATAGTTCAAAACATGAAGAAAGATGAAATTAAATTAAATGGAATGAATCAGAAGAGTGGAAGAGAGTAGAAATGATGAAAAAATGAAGAAGATGAAGATTGCTTCAGAAAGATTTGAAGATTTGGCCTCAAAAGGTCTACCAAAAACATAGAAGGATACACCTTCAAATGCAAATTTTAGCATCAATATGAATCCATATTTTTATTTTGATCCTAAAAAATAGGTCTAGGACATCAAAATTAGGTAAGGATGAAATTTTCACAGAAATATGAGGAGTTCAAGATTTTCATGCAAATATGAGGAGTTCAAAAACTAGGTCTAAAAGAGGTTTAAAAGGGTATGTAAGGGTCCTAAGGGGTTATTTTCAAATCATTTGTCTTATTTGAGTTTGAGGTCTTAGAGAAAACAGAGAGATCACCATGCTCAAGTCACGAGTTCCCATAAAAACCCATCGATTTGAGCTCATCCAATCACAAAACTGGCCTCATCTATACATCACCTTGAGAAGTATCTATCACCTGAACCATTTTTTGAGTCATTCAAGAATTTTTAGCATGTTTGCATCATATTTGAGATAGGATAGGAATAAATAGTGTATGACACTTGTAAAGTATCGTACCACTATTGTAGAAAATCTTCAATGATATTTTTGGCATTTGGAAAGTATTATTTCACATCTCTATGGATTATCATATCAAGACCACCCATCAGTCATAAGAGACTAGACAAAGTGTTGTAACAGCACAATGTATCATACTGTTATAGGAGAATGTATCATATGATACTTGTTCAACTAGTTTTGAAGCATATTTAGAAACTTTAGTGTTTTCCTTAGTTGATTATTGTTGTAGTTGAGTTGATCGTATGTTTTTAGTTTCATTATCATTCTCATCTAACAAGTATTGATACATTTGCATGTGTTTGTGATGCTGAATGTATTTCTAGCCCTATCTATTAGGGCACTTGAGGTTGTGGGGTTAAGACTAGTGCCCCAACTAGACTAGGCACAACTAGAGGAGCTTAGAGACATGGCTTTTAGTGAGATATTGCAATTACCCCATATCCAAGAAAACCATGGCTTATTGACAACCATAGATGAGTGGTGGCATAGTGGGAACAACACCTTTCATCTATCGACTGGGGAAGCCATGATTACTTTAGATCATTTCAAATGTGAAGACTTTGTTTTGTAGGTGTACTTTGATTAGTCTCCTAAGGATGGGAGAGATTCCCTTCAACAAGTGGTCCAAGATGACACCATTTTGGATCAAAATGAAGTATGGGAGAAGATGATAGAGTGGTATGGGGATTGGTATCTAGTGGCATGCATAGTGTACTTCTTGGTTTAGAAGACTCTTATTATAAATATGAGTCAAAGAGCCTTTCCATGAGGGTTGGGCAGGTTGGTCATGGATCTAGTAGGCAGACGTAGATGCATGGCTTAGGGACTTGATATCCTAGAAGAAAAGTATTGTGAGCTACATGATATTATATATAGGATGGTGAAGAGCTAGGCATGTGCTGGCATTTTAGCACATGTATGGGCCTAAGATCACATTGATGTGGCGTGACCCAGAGTGAAACTAAGGGACAAAGGGAAACCCCATATATATAGATACATAGGATTTATCTCAAAGCGACTCATTGAAGATACTATGTACTATAGGAAGGTAGTGGATGATATGGTCTTGAGTGAAGAACATTTATTGCATGTGAGACATGGGAAAAGGCACAAGAGGAGCTAGCTTATATGTTCTATAGTAACCTACTATTTGGGAGACACCTAGGGATTGTGAAGATGTTTTCCATCAACTCAATATGGCACCAATTTGGGAGAAGGTAGAGGGTCCTTATAGAGATGATGACCTATGCAAGGTACTAGGAGGAGGTCAAGAAATTAGGATAATAGTTGATGTTCAACTACATTGTATGCCTAGAGGAGACACAACATCTATGATAGAGAGCATGGCAATACCTCCAAAAGGTGAAAAATGCAAGGGCCTTGCAAGATTACATAAGGGAGATGAGAAAGTGACCCTTCTATAGGTTCACTATTCCACATACAATGGAAGAAGATAGTGAAAACATGGAGATGACATGGATTATGGAGGGGATGGAAGGAGGGGAGGGAGAGGATATGATAGATCTAGTGGGTCTAGAGGTCCATCCAACATCTGATTCGCTACTCAATCTCATAGTAGGATGATAGAAGAGGAGGAGGAGCCAAGAGAAAAGGAGAGATTGATCAGACAACCTTGAGTGGATAGGGTTCATAGGAAGGATCATCCTGTAGTAGTAGGGGAGAGGATGAGAGAGAGAGAAAAGGATTAGAGCATTACAAGTAGAGCTCCAACAGGCTAGATCACCATTTTAGTTACAAACAAGTAACTAGCAGATGTGAGAGCCAAGGCTCAGGTGAGGGAGAGAGTGTTATAATAGGACTTAGAGAGACTGTAATGAGAAGTGGAGAAGCACAAGGCTAGAGAAGCATACAATTTTAGGGTATATATATCACCAATGCTCCTAGAGTGACATGTGCCACACTACTCAAAGAGAATAGGTAGATTAGAGGGAGAAGGAACAAAACAACCATTAGATAGGACCCAGGTTCCTCTACCTCTACCACCCACACATGAGGGCGGGAGGGGGGGGGGGGGGAGGGTAGACATAAATATGTATCATTTTTAGACATTGGTCAAGATATTGTACTCATGTTGGATGTATACTTGATAAATCATCATCATATATATATATATATGTATGTATGTATGTATGTATGTATGTATGTATGTATGTATGTATGTATGTATGTATGTATGAGATTCTAGGTTTCAAGTTTAGCATTGTGTACTTTTCTCTTTTCATGCTCATGTGATGGATGTATCTTTATGTTTCAACACTTGTGATTATGTTTCCATATGATGTTGATATGCATTCTCATCTTATGTTAATATGCTCATAGATGTATTGATATATCTCTTATATGTCTAGCTCTATGTTATGACATGGACTCATGATTTTAAAATTTAGCACTTAGATCAATTAGATATAAAGATATAAAGATTAACCCCTTATGTTGATTGGAAAATAAGAGAAGTGATAAGATGGAAAGGTCAAAAGGAGATGAAGACATGATGGAGAATAATCAAGGAGATGAATGTAGTTGACTAACACAGTTGTCAAAGATAAAGAAGAGTTTCTTAATTCTCAAATGCCAAACTAATCTAGAATGAACCCTAAAATGCAAGCTAGTATGAAAAGGTACAATTGATTTATCTAGGTTAATTTGAGAGCCACCATCACGTAGCTCTTACACTCTATAGATATGAAGCTATAAGTCACTTCTTGAGACTCCCACTTCCATGGGTTCTTTCAAGTATAATGGTTTATTGAAGTGTACCCTATTTTTGGTATACAAGGGTAACTCAGTAGATCCCTCAAATATTCAAGGTATTGTGGAGTATCTAGCACCCATAAATGTGATGCAGGAGCATCCTAGGGTAGTCAAAAATCCTGTATACATGGGCTTCAAGCTTGGATTTGTGGAATTTTGGTTTGTGTGGTTGGGGTTGTGTTCAAGACATTTTGGGCAACCTTGTCATAAGTATGCATGATGTTTGAATTAATCATCTTGAAGTTAGAGTTGTTTTGATTGATTTTGGTCATGTGTTCCTGATTTACTAGCAGACTTTGGAGATTGTATTTGTGAGCTTCAATTCGAGGGAGTTGGCATGTGTTCTCTTGGATTTGGATCATTAAATAGAATGTGGACCTATTCCTAAGTACACATATTCTTATGTGTTCTTTTGAGTTAGTTATGCATTGTAAACTTGAGGTATGTCCCAAGTATTTAATTATTTCATGTATTTAATGATTGTTGCCAAGTTGTCCTGTGGCTTGAGGGTATATTTAATATGGGTATTTAATTAATGTAAATGTCTAGACTGACTTGTGGCTTGGTTTAGTATAAGTAGAGTGGGTCATGTGAAGTTTAGAGTCATTGTTTAGTAGGGAGAAGATGGAGTAGCTGAGAGGAGTGAAGCTTGAGCAAAGCTAGTTATAGATAAGAGTGGGCTTGGGAAACAATAAGGTTTTTTGGTGGCTTGTGAGAAATTTTTTAGATTCTTCTTGGAGTTCTCTACTAGATTGTGTTTCTAGCTAGCTAAGTGGTTGGATCTTGCAAGGTCTTGTAGAACTATTATTGTAATTTTTAATGTATTTGGTTGTAATCTAGAAGGCCTTAGAGTTGAGCATGTTGGATGTAAATCTTATGATTCTATTATGAGAATTGGCATTATTTGGATCTAAATATCTAAGTTATTTTTTATATTTCTCTATGTGGTTATTTGTTGGGGGCTAGGACATCTCCTTTGGGGATTCTCCTACCTTGCATTGTGTCAAGTGGTATAAGAGTTGGTTGATATGGTGGATTTTTTTCTTTGGGTTGTGAAGATCTTAGAAGATTCCTCCAAGAAGATTGGACCCTAGGGAAATTGATGATCTCTATGATACTTTGGAGACTAGGATTTCAAAGAAGATTAGATAAGGTTTCAAGTATGAGATGGAGTTGATGAAGAATGAGATCATGTGAGCTATTATTGGTGTACCAAGGAATGTGAGTGTAAAAGATGGTTATGAGGAAGTTGTTAAAGACTTTGAAGTTGGGATATAGTGGTGAAGATATATTTGATCATATGGAGAGACCTATGGAAGACATAACTAGTTAATTGGATAGACCTAGAGCTCACTTAAAGCTGAGACAAAAGATGGATGTTTCTGATTTCTTAGGTACTTTGAAACCTGAAGATCCGATTGATTGGATTGGTGAGTTGGAACAATAATTTGAGTTGAAGGATATTAGAGATCCACTTAGAGAGAGGTTTGGATAGACTAAGTTGAAAGAAAAAATTCTTTATGGTGGAAATGATTACCAAGAGATAGACAAGAAGAAGTTGAAATGAAGATCACTAGATGCAGATTGATGGTTACAAAATTGAAGGCTAAGTTCATTCCTTTTGATTATAAACTTGAATTATTTAAAAAGTTCCATAATTTTAAGTAAGAGGATATGATTGCAAAGGATTACACCAAGGAATTTTAGAAGTTGAATATTTGATCTAGGCATAAAGAATTTTCTAAAGAAGAGGTCACTAGATATATTAATGGTTTGAGATTTAATATTCAAGATGATATTGGTATGTCAACTATAGCTTCAGTTGAGGACTCTTATCAGTATGCTCAAAGGGTAGAAGGGAAGTTGAAGAGAAGACATCAAGGAAATTCTAGAGGGAAGGGAAAGGAGGGTCACTCTATGAAAAAATAATTATTGTTGAGAATGAACCAAAACTTGTTGAGTAGACGTTACATTTAAGAGTACTTGCTAAAAATATGGTGAAGAAGGACATAAATATTTTGAATGTACTACTAAAAAGGTAAATGATAGAAGATTTTTTTTGGTAAATGAGAATGTTCATTTAGTGAATGAACCTGAGCATGAGGAGGAGAACTTGTTGGTTCAGTGAGTGTTACTTGGTAAGAAGGCCTTGGAACCTTGTCAAAGGTGGAATTTTTCCAAGACTCATTGTAAGTATAAAGGTAAATGTTGGAATATAATAATTGAAGGTGGCAATATTGATAACCTAGTTGTTGAGGAGATGGTTTAGAAACTTGGTTTTAAGAGAATGATACATCCTTGCACTTATAGTATCAGTTGGTTACAAGATGAACATACTTTGGAAGTAAGGGAGTAGTATCTTGTTAATTTTCAAATTGGATAGTATGTTGATCAAGTGTTATGTGATACTATGGACATGAGAAGTTGCCACATATTACTTAATAGACATTGGTAGTATGATTGTAGGGTAGTGTATGATTGTGTTAAGAATGTGTTTATCTTTAAGAAGGGTGATAGGAAGCATTTCCTAATTCCTTTGCACAATGCAGAACTTGGTAGGAGGAACTTGAGTATTGGTAGCCAAGATGAGTTGAAGGATTCTTGAAAGGTTAGAGATAAACATGGAAAAAAGACATGTTACACACCAAAGATAGGTGTAAAAATGTCAGTTATAGAAAGTGAGCTGCAATAGAGGTACAGAGGAAAGAGTGTGAAAATTGATGTGGTGGAGGGCATGTATGTGAAGAGATGATTCAAAGTTTATATGTTGAACCCTGAAAGATGTTCTTCCAATTTTTTTATAAAATATTTCTTCACACCTAGGGTATTTGATGGAGGAACATCCTAGGGTAGTTAGCAATCTTCTATGTAAGGGTTTCAAGGTTGGATCTGATGACTTATGATTTTCATAGTTGGTCATGTGTTCAAGACATTTTGGGAAACCTTATCCTAAGTGCACATGATGTTTGGAGTAATTATCTTGCAGTTTGAGTCATTTAGGTGGTTTTTGGTCATGTGTTCCTGGTTTAGTAGTAAACTTTGGAGATTATATTCATGAGCTTCAATCTGAGGGATTTGGTGTGTATGCTCTTGGATTTGGATCATTGGATGGCACATAGACCTATTCCCAAGGATGTGTATTCTTATGTGGTCTTTTGAGTTAGTTATGAATTCTAAACTTGGGGCATGTCCTAAGTATTTAGTTATTTTACGTATTTAACAATTGTTGCCAAGCTATCGTATGGCTTTAGGGTGTATTTAATGTGGTTTTATTTATTTAATATAACTTTATAGGCTGAATTTTGGCTTGGTTTAGTATAATTAGGGGGCTCTTATGAAGTCTTGAGTCATTATTCAAGAGGGAGAAGATGGAGTAGCTGAGAGGAGCAAAGTTTGAGTAGAGCTAGTATCGAAGTGTGGGCTTGGGAAATAAGAAGGTTGTTTGGTGGCTTGCGAGAACAAGTTTAGATTCTTCTTGGAGTTCTCTACCATATTTTAGTTCCATTTTACTTAATTGGTTGGATCTTTTGAGGTATTGTAGAACTATTATTGTAATTGTTGATATATTTGGTCGAAACCCAAAAGGACTTATAGAGGGGCATGTTAGATATAAAGCTTATGATTCTATTATGAGAATTTGTATTATTTGGATCTAAATAGATGTGTTATTGTTTATATTTTGTTATATGGTTATTTTCTAGGGGCTAGGACATCTTCTTTAGGGATTCTCTCACTGTGCACTGCATCATAATGTATCATAAATTTGTAGTTTCATAAGTTTGGCTAGATATTATCATAGGTTTGTCCATATATTACCGTAGGTTTGTCCATAGCTTTTCTAGAGTTACATACTCTATCACTTTTCTCCACAGAATAGGGAAGAAGTATGTCTAGATAGAGAAGTGTGAAGAGGCTTTTCAAAAGCTCAAGGAACTCTTGAGTAGTGCACTTATTCTAGTTGTACTTGATCAATTAGGTGATTTTATGGTGTGCATAGATGCTTCTTTAGAAGGGACTAGAGAAGTCCTTAAGCAAGAAGGACGTGTGATTTCTTGTGAATCTTACAAATTCAAGGATCATGAGTTGAACTATCCCACACATGATCTTGAGTTAGCAACAATGATTCATGCCTTATCCAGATGAAGGCATTGTCTTTTGGGGCACCAATTTGAGCATCATAGTAATCACCATAGTCTACAATATATCTTTACCAAGCCTAATATGAATGATAGGAAAAGGTAATGAATGGAATTTATTTGTGGATATGACTTTGAGGTCAAGTAAATCCTAGGTAAAGAGAATGTAGTAGATGATACTTTGAGTTGAAGGAAAGATGATATATCAACATTGACTCTTGGTGTAGATTCAAGAGGATGTATACTTCAGACACTTCTTATAGATACTTGGTGTCAAGAAGTAGCCACAAGGATCAAACTAGGGATAAATTTAGAGGGAAGATTCTCTATGTATGTTTTAGACTAAGATGGAATTCTATGTCACAAGGACCATATTTATTTACCTACACTAGATGAACTTTGTACATTGATTTTATTTGAGGCTCAACATACACCTTATTTAGCACATCCAAGTATTAAGAAAATATATGCAAAGCTTTGATTATTGTACTATTGGTTTAGTATGAAATGTCACATTATATTTTATGTGGCAAGGTGTGTAGAGTGTCAAAGAGTCAAGGTAGAACACCAATGATCTAAGGACTCTTGCAACCTAATCACATTATGTCATGGAAATGGGACATAATTTATATGGATTTCATTGTATGGTTATCCATAAATCGTCATAGACATGATGCTACCATTTTCACCATTTATCAATTGACTAAGGTGACACAATTTTCCCCTATAAGATCATCCTATACAAATTTAGTAGCTAAAGTCTTTGTGCATGACATTGTGAGGCTATACGGTATTGCATGAATGATAATTTTGGATGGGGATATTATATTCACATCTGCATTTTGGACTCCTTTGCAACATAGCCTTGGGAGCACAAATGAATTTCATCTCAGCATATCACCCTCAAACCAATAGTTAGTCAAAAAAGGTTAATCAAGTATTAAAAGATATGTTGAGAATGTGTGTCATGGAGATGTAGATTCATTAGGAGGAGTATCTATATCTAGTTGAGTTTTCTTATAACAATGGTTATCATAGCTTGATTTTTATGTCACCATTTCAACTATTGTATGGTCATCCTTGTCCTACACCTCTAAGTTGGGATAGATTAAAGGATAGTATTCCATTGGGTCCTGAGATGCTTCAAGATATGGAGCAATAGGTTGAGTGCATCTAAGAGAACTTGACTGTGACACATGATAGAGAAAAAGTATGTAAATACTCATAGAACTGGTACTAAGTTTTTACTTGTGGATAAGTTTTTCCTAAGAATATGACCACAGAAGAGTCCAATCCATTATGGAAAGGGTTCAAAGCTAACACCTCATTTTGTGGGTCTATTTAAGATTCTTGAGAGGATAGGTCTATTTTCTTAATCTCTTTCATTGCAACCTATCCTATCTTGTATTCATGATGTTTTCCATGTCTTTTTTACTTAGACAATATATTTTAGATGTGACACATGTACTTGATTGGAACAAATTATAGATAGAGGATGAGCAGCTGGCTTTGGAGCCCATTCGCATCTTTGATTGGTGGGAGTTGACCCTATAGGTTCAAACCATCAACTGAGTAAGGGTCCAATGGGATCTATTGATGAGTCATCTTTAACATGGGAAGAATCTTCTAGATTATGAGATTTATATCCCTACTTGTTTATAGGCTTCCAGGAGTATGCCTAGTTCTAGGTAGGTTGGATGTAATATCCACCCCTAGTTCACCTTTGGTTATGTTATGATACTTGTTTAAACTCAAATTTGTATATGTATGTATCAGTCTACTTAGTGTTTTGAGGACATATCGTATGATATTGTATTATGGGCATATTAATAATATCACAGGACTTTGATAATGTATTATATGTCTTCAATGGTTGATTATGTTTATTTTCATAATGTAGTTACTTTACATGTTTCCATTAAAGAATTCAATTATTATCATGTATGTAAATGTCCTATTGGTTACTGAACCTGTATTGGCATGTGTATGGTCATATGTATGTTTTAGTTTTCTAATTGATGTGTTGTATGGTTGAGGTAGAGAGTCACAATGACCTGCAAGTTGTGATCTACCTTATCCACCACTCCTTGTCATTGCCTATTTAGTTTAGACATATGTATGTGTACATGCTTGTATCTTATGAAGGATTGTAGGTACTAAGCATAAAAATATCCTAAATTTTCCTTGATGATCATGCCCTATTGTATTTAACTCTATGGTAAGGAAGGGGAGATATTCATCATATCCAAATCTAGCCTAAAACTTCAGTTGTCCCTACATAGTGGACAAGTCTCTTTTGACTACCTCATCAAACTGTCAAGTGGCATCAATCAGTAACCCTTTATCTTTTATCTATGGCTTTGTGTTGATTAGATTAGTCAATTTTCATGGTCTGGTACTTTATATTCTTCTAGTATTAAATATTAGGATAACCTTATACTATAGTTAATTAAATACATATATTAATTATGAGGCTTGGTATAATATTCAAAATTTATTCTTACTTTTAGAACTTTAATTTAATTAAATATGTTATTTAAATTATTAATTATATAGGAAATTATATATAACTGGGTCATTTTTCTAATAATAATATTTGTGGAAGTCAAAATTCAAATAAAAGGAAATCAAAATTTGAAAATTGACATAAATGAAAGTGAGAATTCATTTTTAAAGGAGAAAAATTGTTGGAGAAAATTTGGAGGAAAACTTGACAAAGGACTTTTAAGCTAGGTTTGAGGATCTTGAAGGAGTTGGAAATTAGAGGCGCTTCAAATTTGTTATTGGATTTGCTTGTGTCAAATTTTCATCTTATTACTAGGATAAGATCTACCACTTTTTAGTTGTAGAAATCTTTCAATGTAAAATGATTGTATGCTTTGAAGTTTTTTATTTTATGATGGATTTGTTTATGGTTCTTTCTATTTCCTTAATTTTTTTAATTGTAAAATAATGTAGGAATTAGTCTTATATTCATTTATGGGTTTTGGGTATTATTTTATCATGCCCAAAATATAGGGCAAAAACACACTAACAATTTTTTTAAATTTTTTTAAAGTGATAATAGGATTAAAAGTAATACATAAGTATTCAAAAAGAATTACTTAACTTCCTCAAACTCATGTAAAATTATGAAATTCAAGTACCAATCAAATGCGAATTTTTCTTAACATATTTTAAACTTAAAATTGCATAGCTTAGTATATATCACCATGTTATCTAATTAATCTAAATTAAATGAATATGATTACCAATCATAAAAATGTTGCAGTAAGGTAAACATCATCACATCTTTCTTTTTTAAGTAAACATATGCAAAAACTAAAATACCAAAAATATCACATGCAAGAATTTTACTCAATTTTTTATCAAACTACATGGTCTAGTCATTTCTCATTTATTTTATTGAACCACCTGATTCAAAGGCTCCACTAGGAAAGAATCGGGAAGAAAACCTGAATTTGTTTCCATTTCAACAATAAGTTCAAAAATAACATTTTTACATAGGATTAATATCCGAAGGAGAAATATCCTAACATAAATGAAATCTAATACAATTTTGAATTTCCTTCTTGGCCTTTAATAAGGGATTCATTAAGAATTCTACAATACATCATAGTGATCATGGAGAGAATGAAAACTGATTGGGAGACAACCAATCATAACATGAAGACAAAACAGACATTCACTCCCATCCCAAGTTTGCACAATAGGTTCAACATTGAACCAGACAAGGGAGAAGGTGAATTTTTCCAACAAGAGACATCAATCACAACACCATAACATATTCCCTTTTGGGGCTAAATTCTCAAGAACTTTCGTTCTTCCACAAATGCCCTTTCAAGGCCAATATCACAAGAGTTTCATTTTTTTACTTCTTCAAATTTCAAAATTTCAAAACATGGTATGTGATGACAAGCAGGGGGCCATAACACCCTACCCTCTTTCCCTCTTCTTGTCTTGAGAAGAGAATATACATTGTTGGAGTCCAACTATAGCTCTTCCCCCATACATGGCCACTTCTTCCCTATCCAAGGGTGAGTAATGTCAAAACAACCTGCACAATCCCTTCAAAAAATCAAGCAAAACACAAGAGAAAGACATTCAAGAAAACATGTTTCAATCCCTCCCAAAACATACTTAACACCCATAGAAACATACATATGCAAACACAATATCTTAAGCATGAACAACATGAGCAAACTGATTTGAAGGATTCCTACCTTCAAAATAGGGTTATGGCAACATGAACAAATTTGAAATGAGCTTTTCCTTCCTTCCTTCAATCTTGAAAATTTCTCTCTAAAACTAGAGATTGGGTGAACACTCAAACCCTCTCAAGAATGTCTTTAAAAAGGCTCCTAACTCAACCACTTACAAAATGCAATAACTCCCCCACTTGACTAATGTTTCTAGAAACTTCTAACTCAACCTCCCCACTAAAGTAAACTTCAAGGTGGAGTTTATCTTGTCAAACTCATGATGGAACTTCAATTTTCGAAATAAAGCAAAAATGGGATATTTTGGTGACCATAAAAGTCAACAAAAGGGGCTAGGGGGGTGGAAAATGCCCCCAACCCATACCTATATCCCTTAGGCATTTATTTTACATGATTTTAGGCCCCTAAGACTAATTAGGGACATATCAAAAAGCTATAAAATTTTTGGACTTCCTAACATCCCTTCAAAATGCAAAATAGCCACTAATCCCGATTAGGGTACTTAATCTTGATTACCACCTAATTAGCAAAAAGATCACTAACCTAATCCAACTTAGCTCTTTAGGTTACTCAGATAACCCTAACTATCAAGCTGAAATGCATATACAATTCACGAGTGTCAAGTGACACTATAAAATCACTGTTATGAAACATTAACACTTATTGATTACAGAACGATACATTCATCCAAACCATGATACAAATAAAATACAAACAATAGGTTTGCATCTTTTGTTAGATTCAACCCTAGTTTCCACAATCAATACATAAGGTTCAATTTCGTTTCTCCGTTAGATTTTTCGGCTAAAATATCCTGCACACTCATTATACACATCAATAGTTCAAGAAAATTTCATGCATCTATATATAACTTATCAGGGAAATCACATAAATTAAAACATGAATCTTTCATATAACTAACTATTTAATTCATTTCTACTCACATTTAATCATCAAAAATCACATAATCAATATAACATAACTTATTTAGTAATTCAGATTAAAATACTAGAATAATCATCGTTAGGCATGCATATACCTAGACATCATGACATCACCAATAGAGCATACTAAACCATCTAAATTAAATATAACCTAATCATCGAGGTACCATAATCAACGTTATCATCATTGGGTGAAAACATCTCGTATCATAGTTAGTGAAATTTTAAAGTTTTAAATAGTCAAGATAATGTAGTAGCTTTCAAATCACTGGGTATTAAAACATAAATGTATCAACTGATCTCAATTTCACTAGGACATTCACAACAAAATAATTACTTAATATCCTTTTAAATCTCTTATAATGATTTTAACAGAGAATTCATAGTTGATAATTACATACGAGGAGGGACCTTACATCCTCCCCCACTAGCCTTTGACTTACTCCTGGAAGTTGCACAACTAAAATGTTCATCCTATGCTAGACCTTGTCTAGGTTTATTCAAAAATTTACTCCTATTTTAAAGAATGGTCAATAACTCACATACATACGCAAGGATGATAATCTATTTACCTGATTACCATTGTTAAAAGAGAAGTTCAATCCAAAACTCTAATGTGGTTACATTTTCCAAGGTTAGGTATTCCTTAAAACATGTTGGTCATATATATAAACAACATTCTAATCTAGTATAAAATAATTATAGAGTCTCTAATAATAACAATATAATAAAGTATTCTGAATTCCATGTACCCGCTCATAGAGTAACAGTTGTATGAGACTCCCTCAAATGAGGTTTCATATTAAGCAACTTGCCCCTTTATTCAAGGTTAAATACTTTCCCTTTAGAGTTTCCATGATGCATTGATTCTTGATAGGATCCTCAATGAGTCCATCACTACACATGCACCTTTCCATCTACAAGTCCTTTCGGTTAACTCATAACCTTAACCATATTTATGTTGGGGTGCAATTTCATTACTCATAACAATCAATGGATAACACTAGTCCTCTTCTCAAAGTCTTGGGAGAGAATGGGGCATGAATAATGTCACTAATAACTCCAAACCCTAATGTTATACATCCACTTAGGAATCCCTTTGGTAGGCTCATCATATGTCACTTTGCCAATAAAATTCACAAAAAGGTGCCTCAAAATTTAAATTCAACATCAAGGATGAAACAACCAACGCAAAAGTCTAAAAACAAAAGAAATAAAGAGTGGCCACAATAGTAAAATTTTAATCAAGAAATAAAGACATAACCAAGAGGCAAAATAGAATCATCAATAATATAGTTGGCTAAACAGCCCCACATCACACTGTTGGCAAAAAGGAAGAACATTAAGAGTACTAAAATCTAAAATTAGACAAATAAGGAAATAAATCCAGTTACTCACAAATTTAAATTATAGACATAATGCAACCGTACCAGGGTCACTAAGGAACATGAGGGATTTTAGGTCTTCCAAATATATTGTAGGGATCTTGAATTGATTTTAGATTGTGGTGTAATGACCATGTCGCTCAACCTATGATTGATCCCACATATGAACTACATAGCTCACTTTATCAACTTCGCCCTACGATTAGGGTTTACTATACCAAGGGGTTTGGCCTAATTAGAACTCACTCAAAAGTGCAATTGTGAGTATACTAAAATGAGTCCCCTAATTGTTACATTGGTTTCTTGTCAAAGAATCTAAATACATGGGAACTTCAGTGTTAGTAGACTTGTATTCTGAGTTGCAGTCACAATACCAAATCTCTTATCCTTACTTCACTATAATTGTACATTAGGGCTCCTATCCATAATCTTTCTTAGGTCAAATACACCACAATATACCGACTAAATTTATGTTATCAATCTCACCAAATTTGGTATGATCTTGTATACATGTACACATCACTTTCCTATATTGTTTCATTGGTTACACAAGTTCTAATTATCATCTGAGAATGTACTAAAAGTTATTGTTCGTATCATACCTCATGGCTTTTAATCCTCTTATTGCTTAACTCTAATACCTAAACCTTTAATTTGTACTAGGTTGATGACCTCATCGCAACTTTACTTACTCTATCTTGATTTTCAAAAATCCCTTTAATATTATACTAAATCAACCTTTAGGAAGATCTAATTATGCATTTATAGGTTAAGCCATCATAATATATTAATACTCAATTCAAGATATTATCATTGTAGACACCTAAAAACCTTTAGAAAATAAAGTATTTTTTTTTCTGAAAAATTCCTAATGACATCATCATTTATTAATTAATTAATTATTTAATTTATTTATTTATTTTTATGCCATTAAATCCCTTTATCTTAATTAAAAATATTTAATTAAGGAATCCCTCCAAAAAATGTTTAAATCTTATTTAAACATTATTTCCTTATTTATTAATTATTTAATTAATAAATTGACCAAAAATCCAAAATAAATATATATAAAAATTTTTGCCCAAAACTTGGCCAATTTCCTTCAGACCACTAACCTCTTACAAAATCTTCTAATCCTTCTTTAATTTTGATTAAAGGCTAATCCCATCATTTCCTACCCCTAATCCCAACTCAAAATATTTAATAAAGATTAAATATTAATCCTCATGTTTATTAAAAAAAAATTAATAAATATCTCCTCAACCCAAACCCTTGAAATAAATAAAACTTTATTTATTTCCTAAAAATCTAATTTATCCTGATCCTAAGAAGTTCTAGACTCTTCTAGAAAGTCTTCATCCTCATCCTAGGAAGTTCTAGACTATTCTGGAAAGTCTTTATCCTCATCCAAAGTCTAGACTCTTCTAGAAAATGTCTTTAAACCTAATCCTAATCCCCTCCTAACCTTGTCACATTCTCTAAACATGGGTTAAAACTTACTAACCCAAGCCAAAGTTAACAAATATCTCCTCCTTCACCCACCCTCATTAAATGCCATCCACTTGCCTATCCCTAAGCTAATCCTAAACCATCCTAATCCATTTTCTAATCATTTGCACAATCCTAAGCAAGCTTAAAACCTTCCTAATCAAGCCCAAGTCAAAATTGCTCTCATCTCCTTCAAAATATCCCAACCATAAAACTTTATGAAGCCCACTAGGCCATAAATGACTCTTCCAAGCCCTTTTATTTCTCTTACAAGCCATTATGAGGGTCTTTATGAAGATTTTATCCCTTGAGCCTCCTTTTTTGACTCATCCTTCTCCTTTCCTCCATCCTCTCACCTTGTGACATGTGTCACTCTTTAATTGGCTGTAAGGAAGCACAATCCATGTGCTCTCCTCTCATGCAATCTGAGCCCTCCATGAGCTTTTCCCCATCCTTGCATCTTAGCCCTAAAACCCTCAAGCCTCTTGCCTATAAATTGGATCCTTCCCCTTTGCAAAACAACATAATCCATGAAGTAAAGTCATAATGCCATTTTAAGAAGCCATTTTACATCAAAACCATACACTCACACCCAAATTCCAACTCCATTTGAAGCCCTTTTTGAAGCATAAGTTTGAGCATACATCCTATCTATTTAGACAAAGCCACTCAACAAGAGAGCTTCTCATTGAGAGAGTCCATTAATGGCTCATATTCTCAATTGAGAGTTCATCTTAGTCTATCTTGAAGTTTATGAATTTTGTTTAGTTTGTAGAAGCTTTATTTAAATTTGGTTTCTATTAGCATACTAACATTGCTCATATACAATCATAACCTATTTAGAACTAATTCAAGACATTAAATATTCATCAATAAAACAACTTTGACATACATTTTCCTAGCAAAATAATTCTATGTTACCATCAAGTTGGCTATACAAGAACCCTTCAATAATCCCTTCAAAACTATAACCTTAGTAGTTCAAATTAACTAAATCCATAATTCAATACAAAAATATTATCATAAGGCATTATTAAAGTTTTTTTCTAATTGAAATAACTTAATTTTACAAAGTATTCCATCCTAACACTAAAAACCAACTGACACATTACTTAAACCTTATTCAACTATATTTTCTAAGGATTCACTACTTACCCAATACTTCTATCTTAAACAAGTTAACATTCATATAATACTAACAGAATGCTTATCAAAAATTTAACCATAACTTACTAATTATAATCTAAAAATAAACATATCTAAATATTAAATATAATTTAAATAAATAATAAAAATAACATTAACTACACATCTAACATACAAATCATTAAACTTTATTTAAACTTTATTCTAAAGTAGTTATATTTAAATCTATAATCTATTCTAAAATGAAACATTCTAATAATAACAATATACAAAAATTAAATACAACTAAATAATAAAACATTAACCTTATCTAAAAATCTAACATTTACTACAACTAATGATTCCTAACTTTGAAACCTTTATTAATCTAACAATACTTTAAAAATAAAATAACACTAACTATCCAACTTTAGAATATACTAATTTAATTACTTAACAAAATATCTAACTACACTTAATTAATACAAAAATTTAAAATAACAAATACTAACTACATCTAATTAACACTTAAAACAATTTCTAATTTTAACATATACTAATAAAATTACTTAACAATAAAACTAACCAACCAATCTATAATCAAACTTAAATACTAACTTTACACTAATTAAACACTAAAACTAATTCACACTAAACAATTTACTAACATTGCTTAATAATTAAAACCGACTAAATAAAAATATCCAAGCAAGAATATGCTAAAGAGGGGGATAATCTTGACTTTAGAGCACTTGAAGCAGGATACGTAAGTAGTTAAAATCTACATTCAAAAGACTTCTCCTTTTTTGTGTAAAGAGCATAGCATGTTGATGTCAATTCATAAGAACAAACTTTTTGACACTATCTGCAATGCAGATAACCATCACTCCTTTAGGTCTCAAATCTCATGTGGTTTCAAACATCCATACTTCATTTAAAAGTTGGGTCTCTGATGTGGCTAAGCTTGGGATAACATCTTCTTTATGATTGGATGGAACACTTTTCAATTTCCAACCATAAAATCAATGGAGAACCATTATAAATAGATTTATCAATTTATATCCACTTGCATAAGCAAGCTCGAAATAATTTATCAAGAAGCAACTAAAAATGAAAAATGAATGGTTCTTCATAATAATGACAAGGAACATATTAAGTCTGCAGTGTTTAAAAAAAACAAATGTTAAAATGTGTAGGCCACTGTTGATTCTAATAAGCATGTGTTTAATTGTTCTGTTAACAATAAAGTTTTGTTGACATAATTCATAATAGCAAACTAACAACTATTTGAAAAAAAAAAAAAAAAATCTCCCAACTTTCTACTCCTCACCTCCCTACTCTACGTTGGCACTTTCCCCAATTTGGGCACATTCCCAAGCACACATCCAAGTGGAGTGCATTGTCCATGGCCCCCAAAGTCAGCAATATGTTTGCTGGTCAAAATCACATTGGGAGAAATAATGTAGGGTTTAAAGGCCCATGTCAAATCAACTTAGGGTAGGGTTTATCTTTGCTAAAACATTGACTTTAATCTCCATTCTCCCATTGATTTCAGCCTTGACGCTTAGGAACAAGGGTTGCCCAAATGCAACAAGCAAATCAGCCAAGGAAAAAGGTATGCTAGGTCAAGAAAAAGGCAAGGAAAAAAAAATGAGTGAGTTTAAAAACTTTAATACAATTTGCTCACCTCTAATACTACTATCAAGTTAGTTATGGGGCACGCTGACCCAACAAATTATCACTCTCCCCTTTGTCATGCACACCTACCTAGGCTAGGAAAGAAAAAAATGCAGCAAGGGAGGGAGTACGTGTGGGATCATGTGAAGGCAAGAGAGAGGTATGAAGAGTTTAAAAATTTGAACCAACCTGCTCTTCAATAAATTATCCTCCAATCCCATTTGGCAAGTTAGAATAGGTATGCCTGGGGAAGAGGGAATGTAGGCCTGGCCAAGTATGAGTTTAAAACTTAAAACAAACCTGCAACCATTTAAAGTTGTTCCTTCATTCATAGAGGCTGCCAGCTACACTCCAAACTGCCCACAATAATGCAAATCCCATCCTTCACGTGGCCCAAGTCAAGCCATATGCAGTTGGGAAAATTTCACATGGGGAGGAAAAAGGAGGGGATTAAAATCCCAAGTCATATCAACCTTTCTTTTTTTAAACCAATAACCCCATTTTTTATCATAAAAAAATTTAATGCAAAAGCAGTGTAGAATTGGCTCCTGTGCAAAGTACATGTCCCTCCAAAAGGGATCGATAGTACAGAGGGAGGTGGAGGTTAGTTAAAAAAAAATCTTCCAAGGCACATAAATACATTGACTTTTTTTAAACTCCCACCTAGCCGCCAACTACCTTCCCCTCCCATAAAATTTATGAAATATACAAAATTGAAATGCGACATAAGAGTGAATCTCAACATGGCACATAGCATTCCACAACAACATGGAAATTGGATTTATAGTAATTATATTAGCTTAAAGCTGTGAAATCTATTTGTGGTGGTTCTTGTTACTTTCTAGCCAATATGAAGCTTTTCTTGATGTATGTAAACTGCATTGATGTTGCTTTTTTTGACCTACGAAGGCCTGCGGTAGGTAATTAAAATCTAGTTAAAATAAGTGATCTTATATTATCTAGAAAAATGGCAGTGTCTTGAAGTGCAATGAATTGACACTCTCAGTAATCTGCCCTTTCACGTGGGTGTGGCTCCCTCCCACACCACCCAAGGCATTACATGAGGCTTGTCCACCCTCAAGGGAGTAAATGGGAAGTGGTTTGGGGTGGAATTCCACCAATCAAACACGCCGTCCCCCCACCATACCCTCAATTAATACGCTGACCCCATGATCAACATGACAGACGCAACCCTCAGGGGTTATGATGAAAAAGGGTCAACATAATAAATTGGTAGTCATTAAGCCTGCACCTAGTTCCTTGAGGGTTATAGAGTAATTATGTATAGAAAGTAGGGTGGGTAGTGTAGGATATGATACATATCTATTTTATATGTTTTTTTTTTTTGGGTTTTAATTTGTTGATTTATAATATAATCAATAAAAATAAATAAAAATACTTAAAAGAATCCAAAGAATATACTCTGTTCAAGGGGGGATTTATTTTTCTTTCTCCCATACAAAATCCAAAGACCATATTTTTTCTTAGGGGAGTTTTTTTTTTTCTCAACTCCATTTTTTTCTCTAAGTATAGAATTTCTCAATTTACTTAATTTTTCAAGGAGGATATATATATATATTCTAGTTGATTATAACATAAGGGTTTAATGTAATGCTTGAGTATTTGAATTGGAGTGTTATGCTTCCTGATAAACATGAGAATATAAATGAAGTACTAGTCATAACATCGAATAGTAAATTTTAAATGTCCACACTTAACATGGGCCCATTATTGCCCAAGTGTCATGAAACTGGGCTCTGATACCAAAATGTCATGCCCAAAATATAGGGCAAAAACACACTAACAAATTTTTTAAAAATTTTAAAAGTGATAATAGGATTAAATGTAATATATAAGTATTCAAATAAAATTACTTAACTTCCTTAAACTCATGGAAAATTGCAAAATTCAAGTACCAATCAAATGTGAATTTTTCTCAACATATTTTAAACTTAAAATTGCATAGCTTAGTATATATCACCATGTTATCTAATTAATCTAAATTAAATGAATATTATTACCAATCATAAAAATGCCACAGTAAGGTAAACATTGTCACATCTTTTTTTTTAAAGTAAACATACGCAAAAACTGAAATACCAAATATATCACATGCAAGAATATTACTCATTTTTTTATCAAACTACATGGTCCAATCATTTCTCATTTAATTTATTGAACCACCTGATTCAAAGGTTCCATCGGGAAAGAACCAAGAAGAAAACTTGACTTTTTTGCCATTTCAACAATAAGTTCAAAAATAACATTTTTACATGGGATTAATAGCCGGAAGAGAAATCTCCCAACATAACTGAAATCTAATACAATTTTGAATTTCCTTCTTGGCCTTTAACAAGGAATTCATTACAAATTCTGCAATACATCATAGTGATCATGGAGAGAGTGAAAACTGCTCGGTAGACAACCAATCATAACATGAAGACAAAACATACATTCACTCCCATCCCAGGTTTGCACAAAAGGTTCAACATTAAACCAAATTAGGGAGAAGGTGGATTTTTCCAATAGGAGACATCGGTCACAACACCATAACATATACCCTTTCGGGGCTAAAAACTCAAGAACTTCCATTCTTCCACAAATGCCCTTTCGAGGCCAATATCACAAGAGTTTCATTCTTTCACTTCTTCAAATTTCAAAATTTTAAAACATGGTATGTGATGATAAGTAGGGGCCCATAACACCCTACCCTCTTTCTCTCTTCTTGTCTTGAGACGAGACTACACTGTTGGAGTCCAACTAAAGCCCTTCCCCTTTACATGGCCACTTCTTCCCTATCCAAGGGTGAGTAATGCCAAAAAAACCCGCACAATCCCTTTGAAAAATCAAGAAAAACACAAGGGAAAGACATTCAAGAAAACATGTTTCAATCCCTCCCAAAACATACTTAACACCCATAGAAACATACATATGCAAACACAATATCTTAAGCATGAACAAAGCATGAACAACATGAGCAAACTGATTTGAAGGATTCCTACCTTCAAAATAGGGTTATGGCAACATGAAAAAATTTGAGATGAGCTTTTCCTTCCTTCCTTCAATCTTGAAAATTTCTCTCTAAAACTAGAGATTGGTTAAACACTCAAACCCTCTCAAGAATGCCTCTAAAAAGGCTCCTAACTCAACCACTTACAAAATGCAATAACTCCCCCACTTGACTAATGTTTCTAGAAACTTCTAACTCAACCTCCCCACTAAAGTAAACTTCAAGGTGGAGTTTATCTTGTCAAACTCATGATGGAACTTCATATTTCGCAATAAAGCAAAAATGAGATATTCTGGTGACCATAAAAGTCAACAAAAGGGGTTGGGGGGGTGGAAAATGCCCCAACCCATACCCATACCCATTAGGCATTTATTTTACATGATTTTAGGCCTCTAAGACTAATTAGGGACATATCAAAAAGCTATAAAAAATTTTGACTTCCTAACATCCCTTCAAAATGCAAAATAGTCACTAATCTTGATTAGGGTACTTAATCTCGATTACCACCTGATTAGCAAAAAGGTCACTAACCTAGTCCAACTTAGCTCTTTAGGTTACTCAACTAACCCTAACTATCAAGTTGGAATGCATATACAATTCACGAATGTCAAGTGACACTATAAAATCACTGTTATGAAACATTAACACTTACTGATTATAGAATGATACATTCATCCAAACCATGATACAAATAAAATACAAACAATGGGGTTTGGATCTTTTGTTAGATTCAACCCTGGTTTCCACAATCAATACATAGGGTTCAGTTTCATTTCTTTGTTAGATTTTTCAGCTAAAATATCCTGCACACTCATTGCACACATCAGTAGTTCAAGAAAATCTCATGCATCTATATATAACTTATCAGGGAAATCACATAAATTAAAACATGAATCTTTCATATAACTAGCTATTTAATTTATTTCTACTCACATTTAATCATCAAAAATCACATAATCAATATAACATAACTTATTCAGTAATTCAGATTAAAATACTAGAATAATCATCGTTAGGCATGCATATACCTAGACATCATAACATCACGAATAGAGCATACTGAACCATCTAAATTGCATATAACCCAATCATCGAGGTACCATAATCAACGTCATTGTCATTGGGTGAAAACACATCATATCATAGTTAGTGAAATTTTAAAGTTTTAAACAGTCAAGATAATGTAGTAGCTTTAAAATCACTGGGTATTAAAACATAGATGTATCAACTGATCTCAATTGTACTAGGACATTCACAACAAAAGCATTACTTCATATCCATTTAAATCTCCTATAACGGTTTTAACAGAGAATTCATAATTGATAATTACATACGAGGAGGGACCTTACATATTCAATCTAAAAAATATGGAAAAATGAAATAAATTAGTTTTAAACAAAAATCCAGTTAGATCTAGTATCAAATCATAAAGTTCACTCAGAGAAAACTCATCTTTATGTCAAAGAGAAAAACCTTGCATGCATTTGTGTTGCAATATTATATATCGATTTTAGATATATTTCTTAAAACAATAGATATTTAAGTCTTTAAAAAAAAATAGCCCATTGGTTCTTTTATTAAAAAAATAGTTTAAAAATAAAAATAAAAATCAACATTTTTAATAAAATATGTTATTTATAAAAATATTAAAAATAAAAATATTTAAAAATGAAGGGAAGGGGTTTGACCCTCACCTTCTATTAGGAAATAGCCAAAGGTGGGCTACCTCCCTACCAAAGATAGGCTACGCACTTCTAGATGCAGTGATGTAGGTCCTACCTTGGCATGTTGTTGTCTCCATGTTGGGTGATGTGCAAAAAAGGTAAGTGATTTATTATTATTATATTTAATTTAACATTATATAAAAAATTGTTTTATAATATATTTAATACTAAATAAATTTATTAATATTAAAATATATTAATATATACTATTATTATAATATGTATTAGATATTATATTAATATATGATATATAATATATAATATAATATAATATTATATTATATTATATAATGTATATATTATTAAATATTTATGTTTTAGTTTAAGGGTAGTTAAAATAATTATTTTATAATAACAAAAACAATATTAGTTGATTTGAAAAGAACATATTATTATTTTTAAAAGAATATATATATAAAGGTAAATACAATTATTTATATTTGATTGATTATTTCATATCTAATGTTGAATTATATTATTTTGGGAATTAATATTTATTAAATTCATATTGAAGTTTTATAGTTAGATAGCTAAGTCAATTGTTTAAATATAATTGACAAATTAATTTCTTTTATTTGGGGTTTACAAAACCAAATAGGAAATTAAACTAGATGCTCAGACATGGTTATTTCTTTGATGTTAAGTTTTCACTACATGCTCTTTATGTCTTTATGACTTTGATCTTTTAAGCTAATCGACTTTGTTAAGTACATCATTAAGTGAATGCTTGGAGTTTTATTTTGATGTTGTCTTAATTTGGAAACTTGGAGTTGATTATATAGCTGAATACCATGGAAATAAATTTGATCATTAAACTATTGAGACTTGTTGGAAATCTAATAGGGAATGTAAGATACATAGAGGGGGGATGGTGAATCGGGATCTATAAAACTTTAACACTTCAAACATGAACCATATTTGATATCTCCATCATAAACCCTCTTTAAACATTAACCTTATACCAAATCAAGCATTCAATGAAAAGTAATATTAGATCTAACATCTAATTGCATGATTAAAAACAAAGATGTAAAATACTTGTCAAAAATATTTTGTAACATAGAAACCCTCCAAGGTGAAGGTCAAATTGCAATGAAGATGATACCCACAAAGATCTTCACTACTACAACAATAAAGTGTGTCTCCTAAGGCTACAAAGTTTGATCACTTCTGATGATCTACCCTGTGAAGGGCATGCCCTATTAAGAGCTTACAAGACTATTAGGTCTACCTTTATTAAATGATTTTACATCATAACTAAGTGAGTACTATGTTAGGATATTTACAAAGGCCTATTAGGACCACTTGGTTAAGAGATTTATCTTGAAATACCTAGTAGAATGTATCAGTACCAGATCCTTCAAATTGTACTTCAATGTTGATGACAAATCTCCTCTATCCAATGTAATATTGGATCTCAATAATTTATCTTCAATGAGTACTCACTATATTGCTTGGCCACCTCTGTCTATAACCTCTCCTTAAATAGAAGTTCAAAGAATCTTCTAGATCATGATCAATGATCCAGATTCATTTCTTCCACTTGTTCTTTTTAATTTTATGATTGGTAGATTACCTTTCATAGGGATTATCAATCTTTGATTGCGCATATAATTATCTCCTTGATTTATAAAACATGCTTCTAGCTTGACAAAAAATAGTTCACATAAAATGTTGTGCCATTAAAAACTCATATAGAAAGATTTTCTTACTCAACACTAATAGTCTTATGATACTTAGTCATGCATGTTCTTCATGTTGTCCCTCAATGTATATTGAAAGTCTCTCTATCTTTCTTAGAATTCATTGTATCTTGAATCACTTGGCATTAACCAAACTATTTGATAACTCTTATGTGTACTTGACCCTAACTAGCACTTGAGTGAACTAATTATGTACACTTCACTTTCTCAACCTATATAGTGGTTTGATCATAATGTTAACCAAACAACATTTCTTAGATAATGACTAACTATTTTTCACTAATAGAAAATACTAAGATTTCCTTTAGGCTCAACAATATCCCCCTTTGGCATTGGTGGAAAAAATAGTTATCATGATCAATGTTTCATACTTAACATAACTTCAAAACTTAAAAATTTGCAAAAATTCCCCCTTAGGATGTGCTCTATACCTTGACTCGGCTTAGTAGCTATGTACATGTTCTAATTCTACCTTTAGTTCTCCCTAGTGCTTTATTATACATATTTCCCTCTTATTTTTTTCATGGTTGTTGTGGGGTATTAGTAGGACTTAAACCATACTTGTCCAAAAAAGGTTTATGAATCTAAAAAATCATTTTCAATGTGTTATCCCAAGAAATCCTTAAAGACTCTATTGCTTGAATTTACATTTCCAATTTGGTTGTGATATCTACCATACCATCTACTATAGACAAACTATGATCCCTCTTTATTATCTCTTTAGTGTTTTTTAAATGCATTTTTATTACCTCCAAATGAGGTTTCAACATAGCTTGAATTGATTTGAGCTTTTCTCTTATTCTATTGTCTTATGTCATCAGTTTAGACTATCTTCCTTGCAAAAATGAATTGTACTAGAACTTGCATCCATGTTCACTATATTTTCACTATACTGCAAATCAACTTCATTCTTGTCCATTTGTACTCTTATTCATTTTGTGAATATAGAAACATCACATGTTTACATTTTGAATTACTTTCTCCAAATTATCAACAAGATTTGAAAGCTCTACCTATCTAATGGTTATCTCAATTACAATCCTCTCCATGATCTTTTTCTCAAACTTTCTTTAGATCATTGCATAAGTTTCACATTTGTATCAATATCTAGATTATTCAATGTTTCCACTATTTGAACAAATTTTTCAATGATTGGAGCTTGATCATTTAGATTATCAAAAATAATTATTTCAACGAATATGTCCTTGATCTCATATAGTACCTACTCATGTTGTTGTTCCCTCCTCATTTCTTCTTGTCTAGTTTTTTGACTAACAACTCTTGAAGTGTCTTCATCTAATCATAGGTTAAGTTATTTGTGTCCTAATTTGGAATCACAATCACTTCATCAAGTTTCACAATTTTTTCTTGTGTTCCTCCAAGAGATTTCAATTTTATTTCCTTGAATTTCTTCTCCTTTTAATCTGGGGTGTTGGTGCCTAACACAGACAATTGTAGACCTTGAGTGGAAATTTCTACAATCGATATCTATGACTCCTCAACTTCTTTTGTCCTTTTCTTCACATTAGATTGTTCCTCTCCTATGGAAATCACTTTTTGTTCAGGTGCAATCTCCTTATACCAATCATTAGTGGAAATGAGTTCACTAATTGAACTTAGCTGTACAACCTCCTTTTGTCCCTTAATTTGAGGTCTTCAGGCACTTGATGTCACATCTATAGTAGATTGATCTACTTGAACATGTGAAATCTCTTCCTTCTTCTCTCCATGTTTTTAGTATTATTTAGAATAACTGAGTGGGGGGGAGGGAGGGGAGTTGAATCAATTATCCTTAAGTCTAGATGTACCAATTCAACTTTCAACAAGTTCAAACAATCTCATTAAATTGGTCGATCTATATACCAATATATCAATAATAAACAACTATAAAAAATAGTAATAGTAAAATAGACAACTATAAAAATAATATGCATAAAGTAACATCTGTAGAAGTTGATGAAAGCCAACTTCACAACTCGCCAAGATCACCTACATGCAATGCAATCTCTATAAACTAGAGAAAAAGGAGAAAACCCAGTGGAAAAAAACCCCTCTCCAAAAAGAGATAATTGAAAACTTAGTGAAGGATTGAAGAAGCCTCCAACTAGGAACAAGAGAAGATCATGAAGAGCATCACTGAAGCATGAAGAAGCTACAAACTTTTTTAGAAAGAAACTGCTGATTTGAAGATCCTCCATGGAAAATAGAAGGCACAAACTGAGAGTGTCTATATGGTAGATGATCCATCTCACCGAAATGCATAGGTAGCCAACCACTATAATTTCCTAGTCTATAGGATCAAATACTAAATACATAGCTCAAAATATCAAACCATCAAACCAAAGAAGCATTAGAACAACAAAATAACCCCCCCCCCCCCCCCACCCTTAATGTAGACAGGGTGAGGTGACAAGCAACTGAGAAAGTGGACCAAAAGCCTTTGCAGAAAGAACCAAGAACAACAAGAGAGGGGAAGAGGTACACACACCTATAAAGGCATGTGTCACTAACACATCATGGGGCTAATATCATGGAAGGGACACTCACTTGAAAAAGGAAGAGGGCACAAAAATGACAACAACTAACCCCCCATGGTGCTTTATAAAATAGTGTGACTACAATTGTCTCAAAACAACATTCATGAACCTGAAATGCAAGAATGACACTTTATCTCAGTGCATTTACATAAAGATGCTTACAAATGATATCAACAATGATCAAAAAGAAAAAAAAGCTGATACAAAATATAGTACAGCCCAAAACAAAAAATCCCATGCCATGAAAATAATCCTTGGACCTGAAACACCCAAAATTTCCACTATAGAGAAAAAATGCCAAAAACATGATTGAAAGAGCATGGGGTAGAATTTGAAGGAAATTATAGCATTTCTAAAAAGTAGACAAAACCAACTTTCCAAAAATATAATGTTTTCAAAAAATGGAGATCAGATGCACAAGATAAGCTAGTTAGAGTGAAAAATAGAACATCCAACTTTGATTGAAAAAGTAGGAAACAAAACTACATCAAAACCAAAAAATACTTGCACCAATTTCTTTGTCTTGGAACTAGGTTTCTGACGCTTCCTTCAGATTGGAAAAATACCTTTGTAAAAGACTGTGAGTAGGTCAAAAAATGACCTGGAGTGCTGGTAGGAAGGTGCTGATGTAGTGATGACATCATGTTGATGTCAACAAGTCGCTGGTTTAAAATTGATGGGGAGGGGGCCATTGCAACAAAAAAAAGTGCCATGTGGCAAGAAGCTAACCGTGTGGATGACATGGTAGGGGCCACATGGCACCTGTGCCATGTGGCACCCATAGAATAGTGCCAAGTGTTGTTGTTCTGGTAGGCCATAGGGCGGTTGACATAGAGAGGCATGGAAGTAGCAAAACTTAGTAGAGTTGCTACTAGTAGCTGCAAGGGTGGCAGACTATGTTGTCGTCATGGCTGTGGGTGGCGGGCTGGCAGCACTACATGGGCCGCAGAGTGGTGACTGTGCTAAGATGTTGTCGGCAATGGTAGCCTCTAGGCTGAGTGCCAGTTGCATGGTGGTGGCACCGAGGTGGTGTGATGGTGGTTGTTTAGTGCTACATTTTTTTTTTTTAAATGCATAATAAATGCGTCATATAGTCTGTACGACCTCCAACAAAAAAATTTTGCCTCCTGGATCACCTGTGTCCAAAATGGACAAATTTTATATGGATCCTAACTATAATGGGCCTTTTGAACTCAATGGAAATGTCTGCTTAGACCTAAAGTGCTTCAAAAAAATGTTGTTCCCCTCAATTGAAGAAAAAAATGACAAATAAACTAGGGTTTGTGTCTCCAAATCGCAACTTTAAAAATCCTTCAACCTGGAAGCAATAGGGTGACTCTGATACCATGTATAAGTTGATGAAAGCCAACCTCATAGATCACCAAGATCACTTGCATGCAATGTAATCTTTGTAAACTAGAGAAAAAGGATAAAACCCATTGGGAAAAACCCCTCTCCAAAAAGAGATAACTAAAAACCTAATGAAGGATTGAAGAAGCCTCCAGCTAGAGAAATGTCCCAAAAATAGGAATAAGAAAAGATCATGAAGAGCATCACTAAAGCATGAAGAAGTTGCAAACTCTGTTAGAAAGAAACTGTTGATCTGAAGATCCTCCATGAAAAATAGAAGGCACGAACCAAGAGTGTCTATATGGTAGATGATCCATCTCACCAAAATGCATCTAGGTAGCCAACCATTGCAATCACCTAGTATATAGGATCAAATACTGAATACATAGCTCACACTATTGAACCATCAAACCAAAGAAGCATTAGAACAACAGAATAACAACATCCACACACATAGATAACATTTTGACACTAGGATTTAACATGGAAATCCAATTTGGGAAAAACCAACAAGTAACATGCTACCAATTTTTCACTCTTTTGAAATGAGTTTGGTTAAGATCCAACCTTGTTAAAGTTTATATAACATACTATTAAATGTGACCCTATTAAAAGATTTAATCATTGTGTTAGGAGTGACCTCATTAGAGGACTTTGGATCATTCCATTAGAATGCCACCTTGATTAAAGGATTTTAACTATCGCAATGGTTAGAATGTAACGTCAGGTTTGATCTATAAAATACAACTCACTTTATAAATTTAGATCTCTAATCTCTCATCTAATGGTTCATTGACTAGCCTCCATTATCGTCTCCATCATTGATCTTCATGGGATCCCTTTGAGTCATCATAATTCACTAATCTCTTCACACTTCTCCTTTGTTGCTCTGCTCCTCACAAATTCTCTTTAAGATCATCAATCAACAATGAACCAACCTTAGAAAATATCTCTCATGCCTCCTTAAATAGGAAATTTCAATATTTTTTTCTCTTAAACATCACTATAGATCTTAAATTTAGGTCAGATTCACTGAATCCTTCCATTATTTTTTTCCTTCTCCTTTCTTAATACTTCTAGAAAATTCTAATCAAATACTTTCCTTTGATCATATAATAAACTCTCTTCATGCATAAAATATTCCATCTCACCAATCCTTATCATTCACGTGCTTTGACTCATCAAAAATTCAATTATGTTAGCCTCAAACTCGATTATTTTACAAGCTATAACTTTTATTGTCACCAGAAATCACTATGTCCTTCTACTTAGTCATCACTATGTAGCTCGATATATACTATTTAGTTTTAGTTGGCATCTACTGGCTCCCTCAGTCATCACTATGCTTGGTCACTACTAACCTTCCTTCATCAAATTTCTCATTAATAACTATCACTTGGCTTAAACTATTTGTTCAACTTCTACTTAAGTTCCTTAATCTTCTATTCCATCTCTTTTATTGACCGACCAACACTGATTCTCAGACAAGCTTAGAGTTTAACTCAACTCTTGTCATTTAACTTATACATTGATTTCACTCAACTTATTCACTTCATGTAATGATTAAAAAACACATTATCTTGTCGACGACTAACTTATCAAATGCCTATTGTAATTCCATAATGGCATAGTACTTAAATTCTTTCTTCCCAACAACTTGACTAGGCTATCTCTTCTTTTGAAATCCTCTTCATCAATCAATAGATATGGAACTCTACAATGTTAGTAAATGTCTCTCTAGTAGATTAGACAATGTCTTACCAGTGGGTTTGACATCAAATATAGCATAACAATTGTTCCAAATGTAGTTTCCAAATACATCTCACTTAATACTTGCATTGTCCTTATTTCCTTCATTTATATGTTCTAGTCCTTGTGCAATTTCACCTTCATTAGTTGACACACTCTATTTATCGATAATAATCACATTTGCATGTACTTGGCTTTCAACTAGATTTAAAGTGACAAAAGAAATAGGTGATTTTTCAACCAATTTTGAAGTTACCCATGTGTCAATCTTAGGATATTATTTCACTTGTACTAACATAAGATTGGTGTTCATCAACCCTTCTCTTGCTGACTTGTGTGTAGGATCTTTCTCCTTCTATTCTAGCTTATTTGACATAGTTAGTCTTATTTGGCTCTCCCTTTGCATGAATCTCATATTTTAGTTGATCTTCTATAGGTTCATCCTCTATGGTCATTGTTTCAATTCACTTCTCACTTTCTTGATTCATCCTATGAACAATATCAACTAATTGCTCATCATCATCATCATCATTATAGATATCTTATTATCTAGTTCTAATTTACCTGCCTCCTTCTCTTCCTCATCCTTTCTCACTTCATCATTAGGCACTATGCCATAAATATTCTTACATGTCATTGTTCACTCTTTAACTACTTCTTATACTTAGTTCTTGAATAATAAATATGCTCTTGTTTCAAGTACAAATCTATTTACATGATTTCTCATGGCTAAAAAAATTTTCTTATTTGTTAGTTCAGACATAGTTTAAGCCAATGAGGCTTCACTTTTTTGTCTTTTAGTCACTAATGCCCATTTATATTTTGAATCAATTTTATTAAATAACTCCTTTGAAATCATCTTTCCTAATTCTATAGGTGTGTATTTGAAAGTCACTATCGTAACTAAATCTACTTCTACTACTTTACTTTTATCAACATTACTTAGTGCATCATACTTTATTAAATGAAAACCTGATAGCTGTGCACTACTCCTTATATTCTCATATACCTCATCTAGGTCTTATGGCTTCTTGTGTGTAGAAATCCTAAATTGTCTCAAGTCACCTAACTCGGTCCTCTCTACTTCCTCTTCTTCATCATTCTTTTTTACTACGAGCCTTATCCTTAGTTTCTTCATTTTTTCCCTAGGCTCTTCTTCCTCAGAGGTTGTCTTCCTCTTTATAGAACTCTTGATTTGAGCTATCTTGGTTATATTGACAACTCCTTTCTTATGAGGTGTGTAATATAGTGCTAATCTCCTTGGTTCTTTGTCTTGTCACCCTTGGTGGTGTAGGTGTCAGTTCTATGACAATCTTCTTTAAACTTTTCTTCACCTTAGGCTTGACAATAAATTTTTTCTTAATTTTGGCTTCCTATGGCTCGACAACCACTACTTCCTTGCCTTTACCTTTTGCTAATTTCCCTTCATCTTCTTCATTATCATCATCTTCTTCATCACTTCTCAAATCTTCACCTTTTCCTTGTGTAATTTGCATTGGTTCCTCACCAAATATACCTTCCAGGGTCTTTATCATCTTCTTTCTTTTTGTTTCCATCTTTGACACTTTAGTTTCCATCATGGTTTTTATCTTTTTTATTTCATATGTTTTTGATGCATGTCATCCTTGTCAATAGGCTCATCTAGTAGTGTTGTTTTTTATAAGGTAAACAGGTTTTAAGGGGTCCTGAAACCTATAAGTTTAACAACAAGAAAGGCTGAAAATAAGCGAAAAAATGCCCAGCCAAAACATAAGCCTTACGGCTGAAAATAAGCCCAAAGGCCCAGCCCGAAACAACTGCCCACTAAAAAGGCCAGAGAACCAACCAGAAAAACAGAGACCAGACAAAAAGCCAAATCTAGGAGAGACAAAAACCAAAGGATAGAGACCCAACCTAGCAGACTACTTCTCCATCTCGAGCATGGTCTGGGCAGCTTCGGTGCACTCTTGTTGCTCTTCTACCTTATGATCCTGGGCGTTCGTCAAATCCTGCTCCATAGTGCTGTCCTTGGCTTTATCCACATCCAGCCTATCTTTGTCTCTGTTCTGTTTATCATCTTCCTCCATCTGGTTCCTGTCTTTGAGATTTTTCAAGAGAGAGAGGATGTTGTCGTTGATCGAAGCGAGGAGGGAGATCATTTGACTTGCCAGGTTGTGATTGTAGTTCTCAATATTTTTTACTCTCCTCTCCATCAGAGTCTCCCAGCTGTTCTAGTCGCCTTGGCTTTCTGCACCTGTCTTGCTCTTGATTTTTTCCATTTTATCCATAATTGCATTGGATTTGAGCCGTCCTTCCCAAGATTTTATCTTGGTCGATAAGCAGCTTTGCCTCCGTCGAAAAATCTTTTCCGGCATGCCAAGTCAGATTATTGGTGGCGTTAACCCCTTTATTAGCAAACCAATCAGCGACTGGGTTTGCCTCTCTGTAAACATGAGTGACGTGGACCTTATCGAACTTTGTGAGAGTGGCGCAAGTCTCAGCAATTATGTTCGCAATCATCCACGAGGGAGGGGAAATACCATTAATGGTATTAATAATGTTTTTGGAGTCCCCCTCAAGCCAGAGTTTAGTAATCCCGGCTTCAAAAGCCAACTTGACCACCTTACTTGCAGCTCTTGCTTCAGCCAGATGAATAGTCTGGATTCCCAGCGGGGAAGCAAAGCCAGCTATTCCCTCCCCATAGCTATTTCTTATGATTCCACCGCAACCTGAAGGGCCTGGGTTACCCTTAGAAGCCCCATCAAAGTTGTCTTTTGACCAACCATCTGGGGGGAGAAGTCAGCTAGCATCCTGCCTTTTGAGGTTCTTGTCTTTTTCTTTAGCTATCTTTCTGTCCCCTTCTTCTTCTTCTTCCTCCTTCAGCACTTGGAGATTTTCCTTTATATTCTTCGAGACCTTCCTGCCAAGGATTATAGCCGGCTCCTCTCTGTCTCTAAATATTCTATTATTCCTTTCCTTCCAAATTCCCCAGCAAAAATGGGGTAAAATCCAGTCCGAGTGATCCTGCCGACCAGCAATCTTACAAAGACCTTTCCACTGATGGAAAAAATCCATGAGATTATCCGGTTTGCACCAGAGGGTTTCATTATCATGTGTGATGACATTCCACACCTCCCTGGTATAGTCACATAAGATGAAAATGTGATTTCCAGTCTCAGCCTGATTCTTACACAAGGGACATCTACTGGGCATAACATGTCCTCGCTTCATGAGATTGTCATGAGTAAGGATTTTGTTCTGAAGAGCCAGCCAGTAAAAAATGTTGATCTTTGGAATGAGACCCGGAATCCAAGCCTCCGCCCAAGGGGCCTTCTCTTTTAAGCTCCAAAGGGAATTATAGCCTAAGGCAACAGAGTATCTTCCATTGGGATTATCCCTCCAGATCAGCTCATCCCCCAAATTGATAGGAATCATGGAATTGAGCATAAGCATTATAGGAGTCAAGTCCTCAGAGATGAGGGATAGGTCACTCCATTCCTGGCCATTCCAATAATCACAAACTTTGGACCCAATTTGATCAGTACAAGCTTGCATCCATCTCTCAAAAACAGGGTTATTGATAAGTGGATCTTGGGAAAGCCATCTATCCGACCAGAACTGGATGTCCTTCCCATTTCCCAATTTTCATGATATCCTGGCCTTAGCCAGGTCCCTGGCTTTCATGATCCCATTCCAAATGTTTGATCCTTTTGGGATATCTTCATTAAAAAGGGTGAAAAGAAGAGTGGGTCTTCTAAGGTACTTGTTTACCAGGGTGTCCCTCCATTCACCGGTGCTACTGAAGATCCGCCATATTTGTTTAGCTAGGAGAGCCTTATTGAGGTGGGTGATCTTTCTAATGCCCAAACCTCCGTACCTCTTAGGGAGGAAAACCTTCTCCCAAGCAACAAGAGGGTATCTTTTCTTCCCTTCATTACCATTCCAAAGGAAGTCTCTTTGGATTTTCTCCATTCTTTCAGCTATATTCCCTGGAATTCCAAAGAGGCTCAGGGCGTAGATTGGCAGATTTTGAAGAGAAGATTTGACTAAGAGGCATTTCCCCGCTTGACTAAGAGAGACCCCTTTCCAACCAGCCATCTTCCTGTTGAATCTATCCAAAATACCATTCCAAAAAGACTCCGGGGGTGAGGATCCCAAAGGGAGACCAAGATAGGTAGAGGGGAAAGAGCCTACCCCACAACCCAGAATCCTGGCGATTTTACTTTGTCTAACCTCAGAGGTGTTGATGAAAAAGAGTGAGCTTTTGTTCCAATTAATCAGCTGACCCATCCCACTAGAGTAAGTATCAAAAATCTTCTTCAGGGCTCTGGCCTCTTTGACAGAAGCTTCCCCCCCCCAAGATAGTATCGTCAACAAATTGCTGATGAGTGAAGGGAACGCAATTAGAGGAGGGAAGGATCCCTTTGATACAAGCCTCACACTTTCTACAGTCTATAATCCTTCCTAAGCATTCAGCTAAAATGATGAACAAAATGGGCGAAAGGGGGTCTCCTTGTCTGAGGCCTCTGGAAGGTTTGAAAAAATTAGAAGGGACTCCATTAACCAGAACAGCTAAGGAGGAGGTGGACACCAATTGAGAGATAATTTTGCAAAATTTACTATCAAAGCCAAAAGTCAAGAGGACCTTCCCAAGGAGAGACCAGTCCACCCTGTCATAAGCTTTAGAAAGATCCAGTTTGAGAAACATACCTTCCCATTTGGATGCCTCAAGAGAATGGATGAATTCATGCACCATCTGGACAGAATCCAAAATTTGTCTCCCTGGAACAAAACTCGATTGATGCTGCGAGATTATCATGGGCAAGATCTTGAGCATTCTTAAAGTGAGAACTTTAGAGATGATCTTGTAGAGTGAGTTGCATAGACTAATAGGTCTAAAGTTGTCCAACGAGTCCGCCCTAGGGGATTTAGGAATGAGAACCACAAAAGTCGAGTTTAGCTCCTTGAGAATAGATTTGGCTCCAAAGAATTCTTGGACAGCCTGAACAACCTCTCCCATGATCACCGGCTAGAACCTTTGGAAGAAAAAAGTGGGAAAACCGTCCGGGCCTGGAGCCTTGTCAGCAGGCAGAGAAAAGAGAGCCTCTCTAACTTCCGAAGCATTAGGAATAGCACAGAGCTGTTTATTATGGATAGGTTGAATGAGCTGAGGGATACAGTGTAACAAATCCTCCTGGTCCAAATTGGAAAGCATTGGGTCCACAGAGAGAAGGCTAGAGAAAAAGGAAACAGCTTCTTCCGAGATGGCAGATTCTTCAGTTAACAGCTCCTGCCCCTTTCTGATACCATAGATCCTGTTACTAGCACGGTGCTTGAGGGTGGTTAGGTGAAAAAACTTAGTGTTTCGATCTCCTTCCTTTAGCCAGGTGATCCTCGATCTTTGCCTCCAAAATTTTTCTTCCTTATTAATAATGTTATGAATTTCAGACAGGGTCTTGAGCTCCGAAACCCTGTTGGTCTCAGTGTAACCTTCCTTCTGAATGCAATCTTGGATAATAGTTAGATTATCAAATAACTCTTTCTTTTCATGGAAGATATGACCAAAATCAGACTTGTTCCAAATTTTAATCATCCTCTTCACATTGCTAAGTTTTCTGGTGACTCTGAACATGGCTGAGCCCTCCACCTCTATCCCCCACCATTTCTTGATATTATCCAGGAGGTCAGGGTGAGAGGTCCACATTTTCTCAAACCTGAAAGGATGGTATCTCCTGTGTACCAGAGGGGAAACTAAAAAAGAAATGGAAGAGTGGTCCAAACCAATTCTGGGAAGCAGAGATAGTCTGCAGCTGAAGGATTGAAGCCAGTCCGAAGATATAAGAGCTCTATCCAGCCTAACCTGAATGCAATCATGGCCTTTTCTCTTGTTTGACTAGGTAAAGGATCCGCCCTTAAGCTCTACGTCCATAAGGGCCAGATTATTAATGAAGTTAGAAAGATCCTGTTTACTTTCCCAATCCGGGGGCATACCTCCCTTTTTCTCTTTATCTTCTAGTGGTGTGTTAAAGTCTCCCATGATTATACCTTTCTTAATGTCACAATCTTGCACCATATTACCAACTTTGGTCCAGAAGTTTTTTCTATCTCTCTTATTATTGGGGGCGTAAATATTCACTAAAAACCAGGAATCATTGGTGTGCAAATGTTGAACTCTGCAGAAAAGAATGTTATCTTCATCATACTACTATATTGAAATACTTATCATTGAAAGGTAACAGCAGTCCTCCAGACGCTCCTTCAGAGTTAGAGGCTATGCCCTTCATGCTATTGTTGAACTTAATATTTTCCATCCTTTCCTTCTTCATTTTAGTTTCCTGGATTAGAAACACATCAGGCCTTTGGTCCCTTATCATATTTCTAATAACTTCTTGCTTGTGGATTCCATTGAGTCCACGAATATTCCAAGATAAGATCTTCATGATTTAACTACTGAACATGCTTCCTGGATGGTGCGCTGCGTACCATCCTTAATGTTTCTTCTGGCTTCCTCTTTCCTGATTTCATTCTTGTTTTTCCTTCCCACTAGGTTAGATTTGTGGCCGAGATCAGCCTTGGCCATGCTTCTAGTAGAAGGGGGAGATACCGGAGAAGGGTCCTTGCTATTCTTCTTCTTTCTACTCCTGACTTCTGTCCAAGGATTCTCTTCTCCCTCTAGTCCTTTGTCCAGCCAAGCATCAATTCTCGCCAAATCTTCCATTGTCGATGCAGATAGCCTCTCTATGATTCTGTTTACTGTTGAAGGGGGGGGACAACACACCGGGTTAGGGTCCTGGGACATGGGTTCCCCCTCCTGTAGTTCTTCCATGGAGTTCGGGACAAAGGATAGTTTCAAGTCATCCTCCTGAGAATCCAGAGGGGGAAGAGTCATATTTTCACCTGTCTCCTCAGGTTTCTTCTCAGATTCCTTCGCGTTGGGGAGAGGTGTTGAATCGTCTTTCACTCCTTTCTCTTCTCCCCCTCCTATGTTTCCAGTCGCCCGAGGAGGCCTTGATTCCTCTTGGGGCGCATTAGGAGCAGTATTTGTTTTTCCTTCTGCCTCTCCATTTTCCTTGACTTGCGATGCTTTTTTTCTCCATTCTTTTTTGGGATCTAGAGAATCTTTTATCCCCCCTTGTGGACGAGCCTTTCCCACCGTACTCTTCCCTTTGAAAAGTGGGCATGATCCAGCCTTGTGGCCAGCCTTCTTACAATGGAAACAAGCAAAAGGCACACTTTCATAGTCAATCTTTTGAGATCTGTTTCCCAGATGAGATTGTAGTTCTAAAACTTGAGGCATGTCCTGGCCTTCGATGACTCCTACACAGATTCTTGCGTAGTTCAATCTTTTCTTAGCTGCTGTGACAGGGTCAATGGAGAGGAGCTCTCCAAAGGTCCTGGCTATGCCATCAAAGACATCCTCATGCCAATATTCCAAAGGAAGTTTCGGAAGTCTTAACCAAACTGGAACCTGAGATTGGAAATCATTGTTCAAATCCAAGTTGGATGTCCATTTTTGCAATATTAGGTTGGATCTGCCCAAAGACCAGTTCCCAGCACATAGTATACGAGAAAAATCTTTCGAGCAAGAGAACTCGAAAGACATGAAGCCTTTGGCCATAGCAGTCACTTCTACATGCCCTTTAAGGTCCCATTCTCTCCTGGTAAATGTCCTCACTACATCAATATTAGGTCTTGGCCCTACAAATTTTCCTACCAGAGTGTTCGCCATGCTTAGGATATTGTGGTCAATAATTTCCCTAGGGATTTCCAGAGCAAAAATACCTTTCTCCTTATCAGATTTGTCAATGACTTTTGGGAAAGACGATTTACCTGATGGTTTTATCCTGAAAAGATTCGACTAGCGTCCCCATGCCCCAGACGGCCCACTGCCCACATGGGGGGGAGGGGGAATCTTCTCACCTGGATGGGGCATCATAACTCGTGGGTCCCCATCCTTTGAGGCATCCTCATCTTTCCCCTCCATTTCCTGCCCTGTGCTTGCTACTTGCCCTCCTGCAGACGTGCTCTCCTGTCTCCCACCTTTCTCCAGATTCGAAACAACGTGATTCGAATTGCAGTTCTCGCCCGCTCCATCCCTCTCTCTCACCGTTCCCATTAGATTCGAAATATCTGGTAGTGTTGTTATGACATCAACAACCTCATCAATGTTTATCTCATACCCTAGTGACATCAATGACACAATTCTTGGTATAACTACTTGAACATAAGTCCAATTTGTTATAACTAGGAAACACATGATTTCATAATACTTCTCTACCAATGATTTTTGTATTGTTGACCTATTTTTCATCTTTTGTTTGAACTCTTCAAAACATCCATCCATGACTTTCTCAAAATCATCTCCTAATTGTATAAACTCATTAATTTTCTTTTTCATAGGCTTATTCTTACTCCAAAATGCATTAACAATAGTAGGTAATTAATTTTTCACATAAAAGAATATGCAAAACCAATAGTGAACCAAACTTACTGCATTGTGTTTTTCATTTTCCTAGTGCTTTTCAAGTTCTCCTCTAGTTATTGAAGTTACAAATCAGCAAAGATCATATGATTGATCTTTTTTCACAATCTTCCACACCATGTAAGCTACAATACAAGGTAGACTCCCTGATCTACTAGATTGATAAAATTTGTGAGCCATTACCCTCACTACAAAGTCTAGCTCCAAATCTGTGATGGTGGAAATTAACATTCTTTGCTTGTTCCATTTTTCCAAAGTATTTTCCTTGATCACTTCTCTCCCTTGGCACCGAATAGATTTCACTTTATCTAGAATAGAGGATCTAGTAACTTGGTGGATAGTTTTTTTGGTGATACCAACTAGTCCTCTTGCTAACCATAGTTTCATGTCATGCACATGACTCCAAATAGTTTTGATCCATTCTTCATTGAAATCCTTCAAAATATTTAGGGCAAGATTTAACCCTTTCTTAGCAATATGTTTATGTTCCTCCTTCATTTTTCCATCAACACAAAGCTTTTCATACATGTTTGATAGTTCAAAGTCTCCCATTTCACCATTTTTGTACATATAACAACATCTAACATCATGAGTTTAGATTAACCTATGCAGGACAAAGAATATGGCTCCAGATGCATCTCCTTTAACTATTAACTTAGGGTTTCCCTTGAATTTAGGTGGATTGCAAGCTTCAATATGAGTCAATTGATTGTCACTAACCTTGGATTATGTCTCTTTCTCCATTGTAGTGGAACTTGATGCCATTCTTTACATTTGAGGTTTGATCTTCTAACTCTTCTTCACTTAGTAGAAATATGACCCTTGAATCACACTTGATTGCCAATGACATATTGCGAAATCTTTACTCAAATCATTTCTCAATAGTCTAGAATCACTCTTGCTCTTTGATCTTTTGAAAACCCTAATACACAGTGCATAAAATGATCAATGAAATCATTTAAAAAGGTTAAAATATTTGAGTTAGGGCCTTATTAATGTGTCATACATATAGTGGGTGTGCAACAATTGTCTTAGCCATCTTTGTAAAACTTATAAAACATAGTTCCTTTAGTTTCACTTAGTTGATACCACTATGATCTTCATATCGGTCTGTGTTCCAACTCGAATGCTATAGAAGCTTGATCCTTACTAGCATTTTAAGACTCCAACATTGACACTCGGTCATAACAAGTTATACAACTCAACTCTAGAATACCAAACTTCATATTTGTCCTCATGGATTTAATATTATGTTGATTTGGCATTTTATGCAAACTATCTTAGGAATTGATGTATGATGTAGCAATTTGAAACACAATTCCATTCATACTTCTTTATTTAGTTTGAGGTGGGGGAATCACATAGTCCATTGGATTGGGTGATCATAATTTCACCATTCATAGTGTTACTTCCACTAGATTTCTTCTTCTAGGTTTGATTCATCTGAGTTCCTACTTCTTCTACATTGACCTTCACTTTTCCATTATTCTCTTCAACACTAGGCATTAGTGCTCAGTTCATACAGTCTCTTCTTAGGTGACTGAGCTTTTGATGGTGAAAACATATTGCTCCAAAGCTCCTCCAATTTCTTGATCTTCCTCTAAGAACTATCCTTTCACAAATTGTTGTAATGTATCCATATTTTCCACATAAATGACAATTGACCCAAGTATTTTAATCCAAAATTATGGTATTGCCTTTCCTAGGTTTTTTCCTTATCCTTTAGGTGTCCACTTATTCTTTTCTTTAGACCTATGATCTTTTCCCTTATGACCATACTTTTGACATGTGTGACAATAGCCTTCAAATCTAGATGTGGCTTGTGTCTTACTAATATTTGATATACATTCATGTGCTTGGTGTTTGTACTTATTTCAATTGAAATAATTTTCATTGAATTTGGGTTTAGGATTTGACTTAACAATTTTCTCCTACAAAAATTCTATGTATGACCTAGTTTTCCATAGTAATAGCATGTAGGCTTCTTGTTCCTTGGGTTTGCAATCACATTCCTTTGTTCTCCTTTCTTCGATGACTCTCCTTGCTCGATATCTTATAGGAACTTGACATAGCCTAATCTAGAAGTGTCATAAGGTCTCCTTGATGTCTTCATGTGTTCATTAAGAAATCTCATAGCCTATTTAGGTTTAATCATCCTTTCCATAATCTCTTTCTCATCTCTTAAATCACTCTTCAATTGATTATTCTTAGATCTAATATTTGCAATCTCTTCCACCTCTCTATAAATCTCATGATTATTACTTAGCAATTGATTGACCATATCAAATTTAATATGAGTCAACCTTTGTACCTCTTTGATCATTTCATTGAGACTAGTAGTTAATTTCTTTATTTATTCATCATCAATTTTCTTATCTTCTTTAGCATTTTTCTTCCATATAGTCACTTCACATAGTCTTACCAATTGTATTTCATGTTCTCTTTTCAATGCCCTTACTTCTTCATTTATAATGTTCTTCTTCTCTAATAGATCTTCTATGGCTGCATTAGATTCACTAGATCTTTCTTCATCAAATAACTCTTCAATAGTTTCTTCTTTGTATTGTGTATCATTTTGTTGAATTTTCATTTCTTTCCTTCTCTTCAAGGATTTCCTTAGAGTCTACTTTGTAGTATTCATGTTCAAATGCAAGTTGAACATCAAGCTTTTAATTTTCAATGATCTTTCCCAGTTTGTGGCTTCTATTTTCCAAGATCTTTAACTCCCACGTAGTTAGAATTCTACCAAGAGAATATATCTATGATTCCAATTGTTGAAAATCTAACAGGGAAATAAAAATACTAACAAGGGGTTGGGGTTGGGGGGGGGGGGTGTGGTTGGGTGAATAAAGATCTATAGAACTTTAGCACTTCAAACATGAACCATATTTGATATCTCCAGCATAAATTTTATTTAAACATTAACCTTATACTAAATCAAACATTTTTTGCAATGCAATATCAAATCTAACATCTAATTGCACAAATAAACTCACAAACACATAAAATACTTGAAACAAATATTTTCTAATGCAAAAACACTCCAAGTTGATGGTAAAATTGTGGTGGGGATGACACCCACAAATATCTTCACTATTGTAGCAATAAAGTGTGTCTATTAAGGCTACAAGGTTTGATCACTTCAGAGGAGGGGTTTTCCTTGTTAAGAGCTTACAAAATTGTTAGGTCTACCTTGATGAAAGAATTTTCCATCATAACTAAGTGAGTACTCTATTAGGAGATTTACAAAGGTCTATTAGGACCACTCTATTAAGTGATTTACCCCAAAACACCTATTAGAATGTATCAGTACTTGATCCTTCAGATTGCACTTCAATGCTAATGGCCTATCTCCTTTATTCAATGTATTATCACCTCTTTATGATTGATCTTCAATGAATCCTCATTGCACTTCTCAGTTGCCTCTATTTAACCTCTCTAATTCAACTTAAACTATGCATCCAAAATTCTAATTCACAACGTCTCTGAAATAAGCCTAAAACCACTACTTAAATAGTTTTTCAAAGAAGCTTCTATAAGATCATGATTGACGATCTAGATTCATCCATTTTGCCAGTTGGTCTTTCTAATTTTTTGATTGGTGGATTACCTTTCATAGGGATTAATGATGTGTAATTGTACATGTTATTGTTTCCTTGATTAACTCCTTGATCTATAAAACATGCTTCCAACTAAAAAAAAACTCATTTATATATGATTTTGTGCCATGACAAGCTCATATACAAAAACTATCTTACTTGGCACTAATAGCCTTCTAACGATCGATCATGCATTTTCTTCACATTGTCCCTCTACTTAAACTTTGCTTGGCTTATACTGAAAGTCTCTCTATCTTGCTTAACATGTCATATCCCCATTTTAAGATAGAATTTTAATAATAATTAGATAATACAATATTATTAAATAAATAATAAAGTTATATTAAAACTAATGCTTAAATATAAAACAAGTAAACAATAATTATTTAATCTATATTATTAATAAAATAATATTTAATATGATATTTGAATGAGTAAAGAAAGAAATAAAATTAAATACAAGAGACAATATTGTAGAAAGTATGTTAACTTTCAAAATAGAGTTTAATAATAAATAAAATAAACACAAATAATTATGTTAATAAATAATATAACATAGAATAATATAAATTAACTAAATCTAATGAAAAGTCAAGAGATGTTTAACAAATAAACATGAAACCTTAAAATTAAGATATAAAAGAGAGTTAAGTTTATTTTAGAGAGGGAAAAAAAAGGAAGAGAAGAGGAGAGGAGTTCAAAAAGGGAAAATGGAAGAGGAAAGTAATATGAAGAAAATAAGTGACTTTCTGAAAAGGTATCAATGATATTGAAAGGATGTGAACCTTTTGAAAGGGTCATAATTATGAATAGTTGTGACTCTTCAAAAATATTTTGATTATAAAGTATTGGGACTTTTCCAAAGTATTTTAGTTATGAAGTGTTGTGCCTTTTCAAAAGGGTTATAACTATGAAGTGTTGCGACTTTTCAAAGGATTTGTATTATGAAAGGTTGTGACCCTTGGAAAAGAAGAATGAAAAAGTATATTTTTCCCTTTCCTCATAATTAGAAAATGAAGAGTTTTGGAAAGTAAATATAGAGTTGAGATAATCTAGAAGGAATAATTCATTAAAGGGCCGACTAAGGATAGAGCCACATAGACCAAGAAAAGAAGAAGGTAAGAAAGGTATGTTTATAGGTTATATTTATTTAATTATGTTTATGAATTTATTCATATTTATGAATATAAGTTAATTAATTATTTAGTGCATATATTTCTTACAAAATGATTAAGAACCCATAGTGCCAGTATAAGGACATTGCTTGCCTATATAAATGGCTTCATGCCAATATAGAGTTAGGAGTCATCTTCATATAAATGGCTAAGATGGGGACTGATGAAATCTTATAGTGTCAGTGCAAGAAGTGAGATCCTCATATAAATGGCTATCGTTCCAATGCAAGAGATGAGTAACCTTGTATAAATGGCTAGATGAGAATGAGATAAAGGCTAGAACTATGCCAATAATAATATATCTATAATTGTTAGTATTTAAACCTAACATTTTATTTGAAGGTATTAGTATATCAAATCAACCATAATAGTGGGGACATTACACAACATTCATTGTATCCTAAATCACTTGACATTAGCTGAATTGATTAGCGACTCTTATGTGTACTTGACACTAACTAGCACTCAACATGAACTGATTATGTACACTTCACAATTATACTTTCTTGGCCTATGTAGTGGCTCAGTCATAGTGTTGACCAACCAACATTACGGAGATAATGACTAAGTTTTTTGCACTACTAAAAAGTACTAAGATTACCTTTAGGGTCAACAAGACTTTGATTTCATCTGCCAGTTCATGAACCTAGGGTAGGTAATATAGGTGAGTAGAGGGAAGTGACTTACAATGAGGGTTGTCTCACTAAGTAGACAACCATGAAAGCTCATTGCAAGTTATTTAATACAAGTGATAATAAAACATTAAAGGGGTTAAACAAATTAAAAAGATAAATTCATCACTCATGCTTTGAGTGTGCATAAGGACTATGAAAGGAGAGGGAGAAGATGCTTACCTACCTAGGGAGGCATTTAGGAACTATAGTTAGTGACCTTGTCTATATAAGAGGTTACTAATGTCACATAGAGTCACTAGGGACAAGGGTCTAGAGTGGTGCAGGAGCACATCTGTGATAGGAAGATATCATGCAACATTATCAATGTAGAATTGTATTGCAATAGGAAGTCTAGTGGTGACATGAAGATAACATGCAACATTATTAATGCACAATTGTATTGTTATGGGAAGTCTAGTGGTGACAGGAAGATAGCATAGAACATTTTTAATGCAAAATTATATTACAACAGGAATTTTGGTGGCAACGGGAAGACAACATGCAATATGACTAAAATGCAGGGACACAAAGAAAATATCAGGTAGATTTGAGTTTAAAATCTGAAATTCAAAATGTGTGTGTGTGTGTGTGTGTGTGTGAGAGAGAGAGAGAGAGAGAGCTTAGAGTTTTATGTTTTAAAATGAAAGTCCTCTTCCATGTGGTGGAAATGCTTAGATGGTATTCTTATAAGTCTACCTAACATTATACACTTAGGACTTAGTATGAGTTTATTTTAATTTATTTTGGGTTTGTTAAAAAGCTTCTAATTTTCAAAAATGTTTTTTGGGGAAAAATCAAAATTTAGAAAATGATGAATATTCCTAAAGCATCATGTGTTGGCATTCAAATATAACTGCTGCAAGAAAGCTATGATGGCTTATGGGGAGTTACATTAGAAGGTTTTTCGAAAAGAGAAAGTGGTGCATATTGTAAAGGGAGATTTTTTAGGAGAGATTTTTGGGATTAAGTAAATAGAATGAAGTCCTTGAGTTTTCCTATAATTTTTCAAAGTTTCCTATGTTATATGGTTGTGATTGTGTAGTATTCTCTACATATTTTTCTATTTGTATTTAGATCTTTCTTTTGGAAGAAATCTAAAAATCATATCTTAATAGGTTAGATTTTTCTTATTTCTCATTTCTCATCAGTCAAAACTCTCTATTGTTTTGGGAGTGGCCTTTGCATGGAGGTTTTCTAAAGATCCTCCGATGGTCTTTGTCAGTCATTAGAGGATCCTCTTTAGTTTCATGCATTTCTTTGTTTTTGTATTATTTTCCCATATTATGTTGCAAGAAAGCCAACTTGTAATGCAGATTTGAATGGGCAACATCTTCATGTGTTGACCCTCATTCATTAAATTTCTATGTATTTTTTGAAATATGCATTCATGCATGTGAAGACCAAAATCGTGTATTGACTTTCTAAAGGTTTCAAAACACTCTACATCATAGAGAGACTTCTAGGTTACCTTAGAGTTGACTCATGTGATGACACTTTCTTGTATACATCATAGGTTTCCTACATTTGTTGTTGCCTCTGGTAAACTAGAATTATCATCATCACTGAATTGTAGAACCATTATGTAGAAAGCTTTTAGGATTACCATGCATAGAACCTGAATGTATCTTATGGATTGATTTTGAGAAGGGCTCGATGTTATCTCCTTACATAGTGGGAGTGGACTCTTTAGTTTCAGGAGATCAGGTGATAGTGTAATTCTTACCATAATAGCTGTGATAGTTTGTGCCAGTGTCAGTATTTGAAGATGATGTGTTGTTTCTGATTATCCATACTCATTATTCTTGGAGACATATTCCTTTCTCTTGTGTATTTAAATTCATGTATGTATTTTTTAAAGGAAGTACCTTCGATTATATGTTTTAAAGTGTACTTGCATTATTCTGGCATATCCTACGACTTGTGTTGTGGATACAACATATTGAAGCTATTAAATGGAATCAAGTTAACCATAAAACTATATCATAATAATGGTTCATTCAACAAGATTATGCATTCATAAAATTAATGATGATTTATCAATGATCTTGTATTTAACTTATACATTTAATTAATTATATTTAATACATGTGACTCCTTGCTTAGGAACCTTAGAGAAATATAACCTATGTTGATAACATAACTTTTATGAATGTAATATATTATCACTATATTGCTTTTGGTCTCTTTTATTTATTATTGTTTAAGCTTTAAAAAAATATTAGTCAGCTTAGTGACTTAATTAGGTTAATTCCTCTTTGCTGCCAGGTAGGACATTAAATACTAACCAAACTCCTAGTATTCTCATTGTCAACATTTTGCTATCATATCGTCCTTATTATTTTACTTTCGAATTCATAGGTACATCTTGTCAATTTGAAGCTACATCAACATCAACATCATGGAGAAGAAAGGAGAGTATATGAGCTCAATTCGCAAGGGGTTTCATAGTTTTAAATATCTTTTACTTCAAGTTTCTTTTATTTTTAGACTAGGATAGTTTGCATAATTTTGTAGTTTCTCTATTATGCTTACTCACCCTTTTTCTAGTCCTATAATATATTTATGGATTTGGAGATGATACTTGAGTGGGGATAGACATTACTCAAGATCCTTTTTTTGTATCATTTTATAAGTGTGGTGAGTTCAATTTCCATTTATCTTATCATACTTGACTTTTTTGAAGCCAAGCTTATAGATAAGTGAGGATAAAACAAAAGAATAAGTAGTTCATATTTCACTCCTTTCTAACTCCTATTTCAACATTTGAAATCTTAATTTTTCCTTCAACTCATGTAATGAGGCAAAAGTTAGCTTGTGCCAACTTGTGCATCCTGTAACACATTGATCTTTCTTTTTTGTAGACCTTGTACTACATTTTATCAATCTCTTATTTGACACCAGCTGTGGTGCAACATATTCACTTTCCTAACAATAATTTATCCTTCACCTACAACTACACCTTAAGTTATGTTCACATCTATTCACTTTAAAAATGCACCCAATGTAAAATAATTTTGCCTTGTAAGCTATTGATTAACATTTTTTATTTTAATATTTAAAGTGGAATGTAATAAATAATTTATCTAATAAGATTTCATTTTCCAATTAAAGTTATTATATTTACTTTTAAAAAATTATAATATTTTCAATAAATATAAGGTTTAATAAAAAATTAAATAAATTTATATCTATATTTATATATTGAATTTGTAAAACTTTCATATAATTTTAAAATTAAATTAAATTTTTTAGTTAAATTATTGTTTTCAATATTTTATTTAATAACTATTCAATTTTTTAAAATAAAAGTATATGCATAATTAAATTTAAAATTTTATTTATTAAATATATAAGTTCTAACTTTCCTTTTATAAAAAATATTTTTTTTGATCAGTAATAAAAAAAGATATTATAACTTTTAATATTATATAAAAATAAATTTAAATAAGAAATAAGTAAATTATTTAAAACTAAATATTTTTTATGGAGTGTATGATGGATATAACTAATCATTTTGAGTTTTCAAATAGAACTATGTATAATATATTAATTTATTATAGTTTTTCAACAAGCTTAAAAATATATGGTATAAAGATAAGGACATAAAAATGTCTAATTCTTTAATTTCTTTTAAAAAGATGTCAGAAATTTTGAAAAGTAATTTTTAAAAATAAATTATTTAAAATTAAACAAATTATGCTTTTACTTTAAATATTAAAATAAAATATGTTAAATTTTAGTTTCAATTTTTTTCTTATAAAATTATTTTAGAGGGATGGTATTTTTTTTTTTATAGTAAAAAGATACGAAATTGAAACTTGTCATATAAGAAGGACAAAGGACTTCAACAAGGCATGCAACAAGAGGCTAGGTGCAAATATGTTGCACCATAGTTGGTGCCCTATTATCCACCTATATTAGACTACATATAGTAGTGTCTTCCAAATTCAAAATATCACTTCCCCACTTAGAATTTTTTTTTCTTCTCACAAACCCCAATTTGACCATAGATAACTAGAATGTTAGGTTGGTATTTAAAAGCGAAGGTTTTTAAGAAATCAAAAAGAGAATTGGGCATGAGGAATGTAGAGCATGGACATGTTTGTGTACACATACATACACATCTCTTAAGAATTCATAAAATTCTTATATTTACATAACTATCTTTATAATTTTATTGTTGCAAGCCCTAGCTATTTCTCAAGCACCTATGCATCAAATACTCCAAACATATCCACTTAAAACTGGCTAGGCTACCCCTAAGATTTGATTGTAGATGGATTCCATAGATGACCACTTGACAACTTCATAGATATCTTAAACTTGTACAAGTCTCTTTATATTTTTATTGTTGTAATCACTTCAAACTCTCCTCATACACTCATTACCTTGACCCCCCCTAAGATTCGATTGTCTATAGATTCCATATATGACCATTACATAGTTACTTCCTATTCTAATTTTATATGTGTGACTACATATAGGACATTAGTGCATTAAATGCATAATCACACTAGAATAGACTTACACAATAATAATAAAATATAGAATTTTTTTCTATGATAGTGAAACCTTCTCTTTTCGTCTAAAACTTCAATTGACACAATAGACATACTTCTTATCTTCTTTTTGTCATTTTTAACAAATTCAACTCACAATTTCATAATTAAACTTAAAAACAATTAGTACCAAACATATAATTACAACTAAAGTGAAGATTCTATTATAATCAAAAAGAAAAACTGATGACAAAATAGTGGTTAAACTCTATTCTTAATTTTTCTACTCTTTTCTTTCATAATGTTGAATTTGAATCTCATTTACATCCACCAATAAACATTTGTTTCGTATTGGAGTGTTAAAAAAAATTCCTCTTTAGGGTAACGACAACAATGTAGCAGTTCAAAAGCCTTTGATGGACCGGCTGAAAAGCACTTGACAACAGTACACTTCACCTGGTTCTCCCTGTAACTTACACGTCTCATCTTTCAACTATGCTTTCACAGGTTTTCTCCCTGTAACTTCAAAGAAAGTTTCCAAAATATCTTACAAGGTGACACGTTCTCATCTTTGAACTGAAATCATTTCGCTATGCCACCTGCCTTGGTAGATAGTTTGGAGTTCACATGAAAACAGAGCAAACGTTACATCATTGTTGAAATCAAATCATTCAACTGCCACCTGCCATCCTTGAGTCCTTTGAGGGATAGTGGCAGTCCTTTTCTTATGATAGATATTTCTTTTTGGAAGCTTGTAGCAAAGCCCTCCAACTTTGTCGTAGGAAATCTTAGTAGCTCTAGATGAATGTAGATTAGAGATAAGCAACTCCCAATAAGATATTGATTTCAAGGAAGGACCCAATATTTAGAATCCCATCTGCCATTCTCGTCTGGTTTTGATTGGTAGTTCTCAGGTCATATCTGCAGCTTAATTACTCTATATAAGTCCATTCCCGTCTCAAATTACCGAAGAGGCTGAGAAGAAGAATCGTAGATCGATTGTGCCTATTACAATGTCAAGCCAAATACAAGAAGAACATGTGCATATGGAAGAAGAAGAGGAAGAAGAAGTTGTGCCGGTGAAAAGGGTGAATATTTTGGTTGCAGTAGATGAGAGCACGGAGAGCATACATGCATGTGAATGGGCTTGCAAGAATCTCTTGGCTCCCCACACAAACATTCGTCAAAATTATAAATTCATCCTCCTCCATGTTCAACCCCCTGTTTGTGCTTCCTCTGGCCCTGGTAAGAACAGGGCACAAATAGATCCCTAATTTTTTCCCCCTTTTTTTTGTCTTACACTTGATTATTTGTCTTTTGATTTTTTTGTATTTTTTGAATTGTGCCCTACACTTCCCTTGCCCTTTGAATTCCATTAGACAATTCGAAGCTTCTGTAAATATTGACTGTGTGTTACTGTTTTTTGTATTGTGCAGCCTATATAATGAGTAACCATGTGCTTCATCTTATGGAAAGTGCTGAAGCGAAGACTACACAGAAGGTACTGAAGCGAGCTCTGGATGTGTGCAAGCGTTACAATGTGAAGGCAGAAACCCGTGTTGTGACTGGAAACCCTAAAGAGAGGATCTGCGAAGCCGCTAAGAAGTTGGGGGCACATTTTATTGTTGTGGGTACCCATGGCTATGGACCTTTCATGAGGTAATATGAGAAAAAAAGGGCATCTCAATGCTTATTTAAGATATTTTGCTGATCAGTTGTCTATTGATTATTTCATGGAATTTTACCAGGGTAATGTCAATGAAATGCCTTTTTGTCATGTTTGAATGGATTTTAGATTAGATAGTGTGAGCTTGAATGGTTTGTAGATTAGGCTGTGTCTGGATGGTTTTTAGATTAGATTGCATGAGATTGAATGGTTTTGAGATGAGATTGTGAGAGCTTGCTTTCTTTTCTCCATCAGCATTTATGATGGCATTTTATAATCCATCGTGAGGATGGGTAGGGATTTGCCTGGATCCATTGAAATATTTGGTAGGATTTGGGTACTGGCAGCCCTGATGGTGTATTGTTATGACATGTTCTTGCATTGATGAGGTTATTTTCTGTGATCTGCTAAAGCACAGAACAGAATGCTGCTGCTCTTTCTATCTTATTTTGACTTCAGGTCATAATAGCTGGAATTATAGAAATCGGTTTTGGCTTGCCTATGATTCCAAATGTTGGTTAAGGAGAAAGTTCACAAATTCTAATCTAAAAATAAAAGGTTTTTGGTTTAATTATACTGAGCTTTTGTCTTTCAGGGACATTTTTGATGGCATTTCATGACTCAAAATTAGGATGAGTATGGGTTTGTTTAAATTCATAATGGTATTTGGTAGGGTTTAGATTCAGAATGGGTAAGGCATTGTTGTCTCTTGCATCACCCTCATTCTACAGCTGATGGAGCTAGTTTTGAAAACTCTTTTTAGCTTGCTCATCTTAATGGTTGATCAACCTCAGACATTAATGATACAAATAAGCTCACATCTGATCCCAAAAAAATTGAAGCCTGTTATGAAGTTCAGAAATTTTGTTTTTATGTCTTTAATTGTCTTTGCTGGTTTCAAGACATATTAATTTTTCTCTTGACGAATTGACTGATGATTGATTCATTACATTTTGCAGAGCAATAAAGGGATCTGTGAGTGACTACTGCTCTCGGAATGCCAGTTGTCCTGTTATAGTTGTCAACAAAAATGCCTTGCAACAACAGTAGATGCGCGAGTCTGTTCTGAGGAGATCATGTATATATACGATCTATACATATGGAGATTGAGGATGAAAATAATAACACATGATTAGGGTTTTCCGAATAGATGAGAGAGAAATAACAAGCTGATACAGTTTTCCATAGTTTTCCCTTCAGCAATATCTAAATAAATAATAATAATAACAATACATCTGTACGTAGTTGTAGAGACTTGAGGAATAATGGCCTTTTCCTGTTTTAGTTGGTTATGTACCAGGTTGAATATACGCCCTATATTATACATTAAAAAGCTGCTTATACAGTTTCAAATGAACGAGTTCATATTAATCAGCACTCTCCATGCTCTTCTCTAATGGCGGTGGACAAGCCCAACTTTGAGGAAATGACATTTCCTCTTTTTAAAAAGAGCATTTTTAAAAGTGAAGAAGTTATATTTTTAATTTATATATTAAAAAGTTTATAGTTGTTATCTTCACTGTAAACTTATTTTTTTGTTTATTTATTTAATTTAATTAATTAATTTTTAATAAAATATACGACCTTGTGATAAATATTGTTGTAATAAATAAAATATTTTTTATTCGTATTAAATATAACTAGGACTTGCACCAACAAAGTGCAATGTATACGCTAATTAAAGCATATACCATACAGTATTGTAGGTTGAATCTTTCATCTTGTTGTAATACTAATGCTAAAACTATCTTTTGTTGTATTATGTGAAAGTGAAGTTGTATTTGTAATTAAAGTAGTCACATTCATAAATTTTGTGTCATGCCCAAACTACGAGGCAAGAACACAATTTTTTTTTAAAGGGGTATATTATTTGAATAGTTTTAAAACATGAAGTTAATAATTGTGTCACAATAATACATGATTAATTTATCTCCTAAATAACTTGCATTGAACTATCAATCATAACCATTTTTCTTTTCTTAACTTAATTTTCATTTTAAACATGCAAGGAAACTTGAGAATTTTGCTTAATTAAACCATTATCATTTCATCCTATTTTTGATATGCATCCATCTAATTTAAAATTATGATTAAATCTCATGATAAACAATTATACTCAATCACCATTTTTATTGGCAAATTTGATTCAAAGCCTTAGCCAGGAAAGAACCAAGAAGAAAACTCAGCGTCGTTGCCATTACAACAAGGTTTTGAAAAGCAAATTACATAGGATTCCAATCCCAAAATTACAACAATTTAATTGAATTTCTTTCATGACTCTCATCAAGGGTTCCATAACAATTTCTGCAACACTTTTCTAAGAACTATGGAGAGAACAGAATCTAATCAGGTGTTAACAAGCATGACCAAGAGACGAATCAAACATGCATATTCATACAAGGTTTTCACAAAAGGATTCACAATGAATCAAAACTAGGGAAAGGTGGATTCTTCCAACAGGAAAAGTTGAGTACAACAACAAAATAGATGCCCAATCGGGACTATAAACTAAGAACTTTAGTTCTTCCATTTAAACATGCCATACTCATACGAGGTTTGTGCTGACAGGTAGGGGCCCATAACACCCTACCCTCTCTCCCTCTTCTCATCCTGAGAAGAGACTCTACATTGGTTGGAGTCCAACTAAAAAGACCTTTCCCAAAATTGGTCACTTTTGCCCTATCCAAGGGTGAGTAATACTAAAACACCCATACAAGAAAGCTTCAAAATGCAAACATAAACATGAAAGGAAAACATTCAAAAAAACATGGTTTTCAAATCTTCCCAACATACCCAACATACATACAAGCATCCAATTAACAACACCATAGCAAAGCATGAAACAAGCATGAAAATTTAAACAAGGGAGATGAAAATTTCTACCTTCACAAAGAGGTAATGGCAAATGAACAAGTTTGAGTAGAGCTTTTCCCTTCCTTGCTTCAATCTTCCAAGACTCCTCTCTAAATGTAGAGATTGGGTAACAACCTAAACTACTCCAAGAAGAGCCTCTAAATAAGCTTCAAACTCAACCACCAAAAAGAGCAATAACTTCTCCCACCTACCTACAAATCTAGAAGTTCCTAACTCAACCAATACTATGGTTAACCACTTAGCGGAGGTGAGGTGATGCAACTCATCGTAACCACTTGCAATTTTCGCACAAAGGCAAAAATAGACTTTTTGAGTGACCTCAAAAGTCAACAAAAGGGGCTTAGGAGTTGGAAAAGACCCTCAACCCATACCCATACCCCTTGGGTATAAATATTTCATGTTTTTAAGCCTTAGGAATAGGTTTGGAACCAAACAAAAGCTAGGAAATAATTAGGACCATCTAACAACTCTAAAACTGCAGATTAAACACTAACCTAGATTAAGGGTGACTAAACTCGATTAAGAACCAAATTAGCAAAAATACACTAACTTAATCTGACTTAGGTCCAAAGGTTACACATCTAACCCTAACTAGCACGTTGAAGAATATAAACAATTCACGAGTGTCAAGCGACACTAAAAGAACATAATTACAAACATTAACATTTACTGATCACAGAAAAATACATACATACATCTCACAATTAATTTAATTACGAACAACAAGGTTTCCACAATTAGCACATAGGGATCAGTTTTGTTCCTCTGTCGAGTTTCTTGGCTAAAATATCCTGCACACTCATTGCACACATCAGTAGTCCCATAAAATCACATGCACATATGTATATACGTATCATAAATTCACATAAATTGAAACATACATCAATCAGGATTTCTTTCATCCTACTTATATCCTTAATCATAACGATTCCAAAATCAATGTGTTAATTGTACATTTTACTTAATTCATCAACATACATATACATACAACATTAAATGACAACATCAAATATCTAAAAATAACATCACACAACATGAAATAATATAATATGTTCAAAGCATCTGATAATGTCTCAACCTCTCGAATCGTGAGTATCAAAATAATAGTAATGTATCACTATGCTACGATGGGTCAGGGTGAGGCCTCACATCCTCCCCCACTAGGCATGAACTTCCTCTTGGAGTTCATCAAAAAGATAAGGGTACTAAGATCGCATTTGCGATGCATCCTCCCATGAAGCCATGACCTCATCGTAACAATCCCACTAGACCCTAACCTGGTCCAGCTCTTGGCCTCGAAGTGCTAGGGTCCGTCGGGCAATAATACGGATAGGCTCTAGTGCTAGCTGTTCATCCGACTCCACCTGTAAAGCATCCCAATCTATAATATGAGACTCATCATAAATATATCCTCTAAGTACTGAAATGTGAAACACATCGTGGATGCATGACAGGCTAGGTGGCAAAGCTAAACGATATGCAACAAGTCCTATCCTCTCTAGGATCTCGAATGGTCCAACAAACCTTGGTGCCAACTTAGAGCTCTTTTCGAATCGAATCAGACTCTTGTGCAGTCGCACCCTCAAGAACACTCTATCACCAACCTAATACTCTCGATCTGTCCTCTTCGCATCAGCATACTTCTTCTGCCTATCCTATGCCTCTCTCAGGCGCTGTCTAATTAGGGTCACCTGCTGCTTCATCTCCTTGACTAACTGGGGACCAATAGATACTCGATCCTCAATCCTGTCCCAACTCAAGGGCGTCTTGCACGGTCTTCCGTACAAGGCCTCATAAGGCGGCATATTTATGGAAGAATGGTGCCCATTGTTATAGGAAAATTCGACAAGATGTAGGTATTCCTCCCATTTGACCTGATGGTCCATCACGTACATACATAACATGTACTCTAAAACCTGATTCACTTGCTCAGTCTGGCCATCGGTCTGAGGATGGTACACTGTACTAAAATTGAGCCTAGTGCCCAAAGCTACTTGCAACTCTCTCCAAAATGAAGAAGTGAACAATGAGTCTCTATCGGAGATGATCTTATGGGGAACACCATGAAGTCAGACAATGTCTCGCAAGAACACCTGAGCTATGTCTCATGCTGTGTATGTAGTATGCACGGGTGAGAAATGGGCAACCTTGGTCAATGTGTCAACTATCATAAAAAAGGCATCATGGCGGCGAGATGACATAGGAAGACCAACAATGAAATCCATAGATATAGTATCCCATTTCCACTCTACAATCTCATGCAGCTGAAGAAGCCCACCAAGATGACAGTGCTCCGCCTTCACCCTCTGACACTCTTGGCATCTCGGAACTATGCTAGCAATCTACACTCTCATGCCTGGCTAGTGATACAACTGCCTCAATTCTGCATGCAACTTCTTAACACCGAGGTGCACTGCATAAGGTGCTCTATGAGCCTCAAGTACAATGAGCTCGTGCAAACCCCCAATGGAAGGTACATACATACGTCCCCTACGATGCAAAAGTCCATCAAACTCCAAGGAATACTCTGAATACTTCCCTTCCAAGGGTCTCTAAGAATGTACTGACTGACTCACTTCTGCATAAAGCTCATTAGCTGGTAAGTGCTATAAGATCTGCTCTCTCAAGTCAATGCAAGTAGTCATAGATGAAAGCTCATGGCGCCTTCTACTTAAGGCATCTGCAACCACATTCCCCTTTTCTTTGATGTAATGAACATCAAAATCGTACTCACACAAAAACTCCATCCACCTTCTTTGCCTAGCATTAAGGTTCGACTGAGAAAATATGTACTACAAGCTCTAGTGATCGAAATGAAGCTCAAATCTATGACCCAGAAGGAAGTGTTGCCATCTCACCAAGGCATGAACTACTGCCGCAAGTTCTAGGTCATGAGTATGATAATTGAGTTCATGAGTCTTCAACTTCCTAGATTCAAAGGAAATAGGCCGTCCATCTTGCATAAGGACTACCCTTAAACCATCTAAAGATGCATCGGTGCACACCATAAAATTTGCAATAGGATCTGGTACTACAAGAATTAGTGCACTCGTGAGAGCTCTCTTGAGCTCTTGAAAAGCTCTACCACACTTCTCTATCCACTTGTACTTCTTTCCCTTTTTCTGAAGAGATGTGATGGGGTGTGCCAATCTAGAGAATCCTGATATGAATCGTTGATAATATCCTGCTAGCCCCATAAAACTCCTTACTTCAGTAACACTGGTGGGTGCTGGCCAATCCATGATGACCCTAATCTTTGATGGGTCTATTGAGACTCCATCACCTGATATGACATGACCCAAATAATGTATCTCGGGTCTGAAGAATGCACACTTTGACAGGCTTCCAAACAACTGATTCTCTCTCAACTTCTGCAATACCCGCCTCAGGTGCTCTTCATGCTCTTTCTCATCATGAGAATAAATCAGAATGTCATCAAAAAAAAAAAACCACAAACTTATCCAAAAAGGTATGGAATACTCCATTCATAAGGCTCATGAATACAGCTGGAGCATTTGTGAGGCCAAATGGTACCACGGTGAACTCGTAGTGACCATACCTAGTATGAAAAGCAGTCTTGGGTTTATCACTATCCATAATCTGCAACTGATGATAACCTGACTTCAGATCAATCTTTGAAAATACTCAGGCACCCTGCAACTGGTCAAAGAGATCATCGACTCTAGGAAGAGGATATCGGTTCTTGATGGTCACTTTGTTCAATTGCCGATAATCAATACACAACCTAAGTGATCCGTCCTTCTTCTTGACGAAGATCACTGGTGCATCCCAAGGTGATACACTAGGTCGAATATGCCCCTTCTCTAAGAGTTCCTCCAACTGAGCCTTTAGGTCACTAAGCTCATGAGTAGTCATCCTGTATGGTGTTCTCGAAACTGGCTCGGCTCCTAGCACAAGGTCTATGTGGAAATCCACTGCTCGAGGTGGAGGCATACCAGGAAGCTCTGAAGGAAACACATCTACAAACTCCTACAGGATTAGAAAATCATCGAGGGATGGCTCCCCCTCTGAATCTTTCTCTTTGTCACTAATGGTGATAGTGAACAACTGACAACCCTTTCGCATACACTGTCTAAGCTGCATAGCGAAAATCATACGAAGGGACACAGGTCTCTTCACTCCAAAAATCTCCCTAGAGATACCATCATCATCCACACATTCCACCCTCTTTTTTCGACAATCTATCTTGGCGCTATGGGCATAAAGCCAATCCATACCAAGAACAACATCATAAGAACCTAGAGGGGTAATGCGTTGATAAGTCCTAGTGGACATGCTTCCAAACTGCATCTGACAATTTCGCACCATGAAACTAGCTGACACTCTGGCTGCTGAGGCTAACTCTACTTCCCAACTAACATCCTGTCTAACTGCCACTAGCTCGCAACACTCCACCACATATGGAGATATAAAAGAGTCAATAGCTTCGGAATCAAATAAAACTGCAACCATACGACCCTGAATAATACCTGTAGCCTCGATAACTGTGGCCTGATGCTCAGCTTGGCGGTTGTCAACCGTTGCAAAGACTTTGTGGGATCTACCCATGTCACCAACTGTCGGCTCTGAAAAAGCCCTACTCTTACCACTGGATGCCTGTCCCTGCAGACACTCCCTAGCTATATGACCCATGCCACCACAAGTGTAGCATGGTCTTCGAGTATAAGATCGTGCACCTTATGATCTAGACTGTTGTGGGCCTCCTGACCTACTAGATCCACTGTATCCACCCCTAGAAGACTACTGAGTCTTCATTGACTGTGATTGTGGGGCTTGTACTTTTTGATCCTTCCTGGGACCCTGTGACTGCCACTGCTTGGGCTTTGAGCCCTGATAAACCTAAGAAAGTTTCTACTACTGTTGCTGCTGGGGTTTCGGCTACTGAGACTGTTGGCCCTTAGAGGACCCTACTGTATAGTTCTGATTCCCTTTCCAGGGGGGTTTTTGCTGGGAAGAGTTTCGGTTCTGAGATCGATCCCATGACTCCTACCTACCTCGAGTATCCTCAGCAACTAGTGCTATCTCCACTACTTGTCTAAAGGTGGTAGGGAAGGCCATTCGAACTGGGCCCTAAAGTGAGAAATTCAGACCCATGATAAAGCAATGCACCCGTAGTTTCTCATCCTTCATGTATTCCACATAAGGAAGGAGCTCAAGAAACTTGCTCTCGTATTGAGCCACTGTAAGACCTCTCTGATAAAGAGAATGAAACTCCTCTATCTATTTCTATCAGAAATGCTCTGACAAGTACCTCTCTCAGAATCTTTCTAAGAAAGACTTCCATGTGAGGCTATCCATCCTCACTCCTCCTATGGTCTCCTCCTAATGCCACCAATTGGAGGCATCCCCTCTCAACTGATGAACTACTAGGCGTGCCTTTAGATTACTCCCATAAGGGCATAACCCAAAGCACCGCTGTAGGCTCTGTAACCATGCCTCTTCTACTATCCCCTTAGTGGAATCGGTATATAATGGTGGCCCAAGTCGAATCAATTCCTTGATGTCATCTCCTATATGTCTAGGAGGTCTGTCAAGTGGGGGTCCTCTCTGGTGTATTGACTCTTCCTTGTGCTCACCCTGACCCTCTATCTGCCTCAGTAGGGGACTCCTAGTTCTCTCTCTGACTCTAGGTCCGCCTCCTCCGGGTCCCTCTGCTTCCACTATTGGAATCTATTGAATTGGCTGAACTATAGGTACTACTCTCTGTTGAACTACACCAATCAAAGTCTGAAGTGCATCTATAATGTCCTGGTTCGGGTTCAGTGGTGGTGGAGGTGGAGGTGGTGGTGGTGGAGGTGGTCCATCCTCTTGTCCTGCTTTACCACCCCTTGCCCTACGACCTCTACCTCGTCGGTGCTTCGAGTAACAGGAGGCATCTACACAATCAAAAGTTTGAGTTAAGGTTAGGAAGCACAATGGTTTAAGGTTCCTAGTATTGAAGCACGAGCTCTGATACCAAAATGTCATGCCCAAACTACGAGGCAAGAACACAATTTTTTTTTAAGGGGTATATTATTTGAATAGTTTTAAAACACGAAGTTAATAATTGTGTCACAATAATACATGATTAATTTATCTCCTAAACAACTTGAATTGAACTATCAATCATAACTATTTTTCTTTCCTTAACCTAATTTTCATTTTGAACATGTAAGGAAACTTGAGAATTTTGCTTAATTAAACCATCACCATTTCATCCTATTTTTGATGTGCATCCATCTAATTTAAAATTACGATTAAATATCATGATAAGCAATTATATTCAATCACCATTTTTATTAGCAAATCTAATTCAAAGGCTCATCCGGGAAAGAACCAGGAAGAAAATTCGACGTCGTTGCCATTACAACAAGGTTTTGAAAAGAAAATTAAATAGGATTCCAATCTCAAAATCACAACAATTTAATTGAATTTCCTTCATGACCCTCATCAAGGGTTCCATAACAATTTTTGTAACACTTTTCTAAGAACCGTGGAGAGAACAGAATCTAATCAGGTGTCAACAAGCATGACCAAGAGACGAATCAAACATGCATATTCATACAAGGTTTTCACAAAAGGATTCACAATGAATCAAAACTAGGGAAAGGTGGATTCTTCCAATAGGAGAAGTCAAGCACAACACCAAAATAGATGCCTAATCGGGGCTATAAACCAAGAACTTTCGTTCTTCCATTTTAACATGCCATACTCATACGAAGTTTGTGCTGACAGGTAGGGGCCCATAACACCCTACCCTCTCTCCCTCTTCTCGTCCTAATAAGAGACTCTACACTGGTTGGAGTCCAAATAAAAAAGGCCTTTCCCAAAATTTGTCACTTCTACCCTATCCAAGGGTGAGTAATACCAAAACACCCATACAAGAAAGCTTCAAAATGCAAACATAAAAATGAAAGGAAAACATTCAAAAAAACATGGTTTTCAAATCTTCCCAACATACCCAACATACATACCAGCATCCAATTAACAACACCATAGCAAAGCATGAAACAAGCATGAAAATCTAAACAAGGGAGATGAAAATTCCTACCTTCACAAAGAGGTAATGGAAAATGAACAAGTTTGAGTAGAGCTTTTCCCTTCCTTGCTTCAATCTTCCAAGACGCCTCTCTAAATGTAGAGATTGGGTAACAACCTAAACTACTCCAAGAAGGGCCTCTAAATAAGCCTCAAACTCAACCACCAAAAGGAGCAATAACTTCTCCCATCCACCTACAAAGCTAGAAGTTCCTAACTCAACCCATACTATGGTTAACCACTTAGTGGAGGTGAGGTGATGCAACTCATGGTAACCACTTGCAATTTTCGCACAAAGGAAAAAATAGACTTTTTGAGTGACCTCAAAAGTCAACAAAAGGGGCTTAGGGGTTGGAAAAGACCCCCAACCCATAATCATACCCCTTGGGTATAAATATTTCATGTTTTAAAGCCTTAGGAATAGGTTTGGAACCAAACAAAAGCTAGGAAATAATTAGGACCATCTAACAACTCTAAAACAGTAGATTAAGCACTAACCTAGATTAAGGGTGACTAAACTTGATTAAGAACCAAATGAGCAAAAAGACACTAACTTAATCTGACTTAGGTCCAAAGGTTACACATCTAACACTAACTAGCACACTGAAGAACATAAACAATTCACGAGTGTCAAACGATACTAAAAGAACATAGTTACAAACATTAACATTTACTGATCATAGGAAAATACATACATACATCTCACAATTAATTTAATTACGAACAACAAGGTTTCCACAATTAGCTCATAGGGATCAATTTTTTTCCTCCGTCGGGTTTCTCGGCTAAAATATCTTGCACACTCATTGCACACATCAGTAGTCCCATAAAATCACATGCACATATGTATATACATATCATAAATTCACATAAATTGAAACATACATCAATCAGGGTTTCTTTCATCCTACTTATATCCTTAATCATAACGATTCCAAAATCAATGTGTTAATCGTACATTTTACTTAATTCATCAACATACATATACATAAAACATTAAATGACAACATCAAATATCTGAAAGTAACATCACACAACATGAAATAATATAATATGTTCAAAACATTTGATAATGTCTCAACATCTCGAGTCATGAGTATCAAAATAATAGTAATGTATCACTATGCTACGATAGGTTGAGGCAAGGCCTCACATTTTGCACCAAGAATTATATATGAGCTCAAAGAGGTAGAACTTCTAACTAGGCACAAAAGAAAGATACATGAATTCAATAGGAAATTCAAATAGTAACAAAAGTGGAAAAAGCATCCAAATTTTCTAAGAAACATTGTTAAATTGAAATAAATTTGTGAAAACAATATTGGAAATTCCACAAATTGCAAAAAGTCGTGTTAGAACATTCTTTGATGAGGTTGGAAATTCAAAAAAATATTTGCAAATCTATAAATTTCTTCTAGAGAAATTAAGCAAGGAAAAAAAAATTGAATTGCAATTTGAATGCAATTAATGAGCAATTTTTTTTACAAACTTCCATGTGGATATTATTTTCTTTTTCTTATTAGTTTTAAGAATTTTTTTCTCTTCTAATGTTTTTTTTTCTATATCGCTATTAAAAAATTAATATCATGATGATTCATATAAATCATTATTATAAGCTCATGCCAATACAACTATTGAGATTTATTCAAGGATTCAAAACTTCAACCAAACACAGACCAAAAGTACTCAATAAAGTATTGATGTATTTTAAACAAGAGAACAACAAATGAAGATTGAGGGTAGTTCAAATAACCAAATATCCAAATCTAACGTTAAGTATATTATAATTTCAATGCAAATCAAAGAGGCCATCAAAGTAGTATTTTTTCCTTGGCGGGGCTATTCCATTCCCATAACATGGATAACTAATGGGCTCAACTTCATAATAAATATGATAAAATGCTTAGAACTCCCAAAATCAAAGATAGATGGCAACATGTGCAATATTGTTTTTTTGCATGAACATGTATTTATATATAATCCAAACTTGCAGATAAGTTATATGTAATACCCCTCCTTTTCTATCATGGTAGACTTTGTTGTTAAAATTCTATATGACTCTTCTATAGATGCGTTAGACCTTATTTGATATTTAAAATACAATACTTTGATATGTTGAGTAATTGATTATGTTAGGTTGTAACAATCTCCTACTTGAAATGATGATGTTTTAATTGCTCTTAGTTAATGAAATTACTTGTATGATGATGTCATATGGTGTGCCTTAGAAAGATGGTTATTATGTCCTCGTGATGATGAGATATTCAGGTTAGAATATGATATTATTTATATTTAGGATTTACTATTATACTTACCTCATACTTGCATGTATATGGTGTGTGTGTGTGTGTTTATTTTATATTTATGTTTGACGTGCCTGATATGGTTGAGGGAGGGAGTCGTAGTCACCTACTAGTCGGGATCTACACGATGTACCACTCCCCATCATTGTTTGTTTAGCTTAGATATATATGCACATGTACATGCTCGTATTTTGTATAGATTTGTAGGTACTAGACATTGACTTCCTTGAATTGTTAGGATGAGTGTGTTTCATCTTAATAAGTTAATGATAAGAATGAGGAGACAATGTTTAGGTCCAATCCCAGCCATAGCCTAATTATTTGTCTTGAGAATGAGAGCATGTATATGACTTTCCACACATTTTAAACCCATGGATTTATCTTTGTTTGTGTTGTTTACTTTTGAGTTTTGGTTGATTTTGGTAATGTTACTTTTTTGTGGATTTGACTATGTGATTTATTTGGTAAATGATTTAATTATAATATTTAGGTTAATAATATAATATTGAGAATTATTAAATATTATTTGATTAAAAATAAAAGATTAAAATATGAGAATATTTACTTAATTAAAAACTAATTAAATATTTGCTTTAATTTAAAAGACTTAATTTAGAAGTCTAATTTAGAAAATTGGTTAAAGAGAAATTAGAATATGATGATATTTAATTAATTAGAAATTAATTAAATATGTGCTTCAATTTAAACAATTTAATTTAAAAGTCTAATTTAAGAAGTTGGATAAAAAGAGAATTAAATATTAAAAGATTAAAGATTTAATATTATTTTATTATAAATATTTAATTTAATATTTATAATAATTCAATAAGAGTTGCATTTAAATAATGAACTTTAATTATTATTACTTTAAATAATAAACTACACTTTAAATAGTGCTTGCACTTATTAATGAAGTGGAGGAAAAGAAAATAAAAGAATATTTTAATTAAAAAATTCTTTAAGTGTGAATGAAAGGATTAAATAATAAAAGTTTATCTTAAGAAGAGACCTTTGCATGTTCAAAAACTGCAAATCCTGGGTAGAGTTAAACTCTTTATTAAGAAATTCAAGCTCATTTTTACACACACAGGGTTTGGGGAGCAAAATTCAAAACTAGATCAAAAAAATTGTTAAAAGTTTCGAAGGGTTTAGATTTGCATGTGTTCACAATGTTGGCTCCTACTTTAACAGAGAATTCAACTACTAGGTAGCCAAAACAAGATTGCATATAAGGGTAGTTATCTCCTATGATGGACACAATTTGTCTAGAACCTAGACCAACTATAAGGTTGAACTCCTCCTTCTTTAGGCTCTGCAAAATCTAGGTGAGTAGATCTCATAGTCATTCATATGGTACCAATCCTTAAAACATACATTTGAATCTGTATTAAGAAGATTAAAACCCAAAATCCTTCTATGCTCATGTAATGACAAAGACATGAAATAGCTAGTAACATGACCTATGAGATTCATAAGTTAAGTGTGGGTATCATTTTCAGCTCTACAACATGAAAGGGAAAATGATTTTGATTAATTGATTGATATTAACAAAACCCAAATATGCAACAAAAATATACTTGGAGATCCTATGACTGATCAATGCCCTATCCATTAGGTATTTCATAAATCACAACATACATCAAGTATTGGTGATCTATCCTTTTACTTTGTAAATCAAACATCTATGTTCAACCTAAACCTTATACTCATCAAATATCTTTCTCATGAATTTCACAACCTTGTCAAGATGTATCAAGCATTTACATGATTCTTTGAAACAAAGAAAAAACACATCAAAACATACAACCCAAAATGAATTGCAACTGGATCTATAATCTTTGATCACAAACCATAAACTATTGTAAACAATAGAGATAAGAGACAAGAATCAGAATGAAACTAAGTAATTTTTTGTTTTTTATATTCATCCCTTTGAAACAAGTACATTCAAGATGCATGGAAATGACTCATTAAACACCAAATAGATCATAACTATACACTATACTTCATTATTGATGTTCACACAAGAGAGAAAATGTTGAAAGAATGATAGAATCACAGCTATGGAACTTGTCCAAAAGTCTGAAACCAACCCTATACAATGAGAGAAGAAAGAAAGATATAGAAGAAGGAAGGAATCCTAGATCTGATATGGAATTGACACTTTTCCACTTGAATCTTCATCCATTATTGTTGCAAAGCCTCTTTCTTCTCTCTATAACTAAAAACCAAATCAAATCCCATCATTGTGCCTAATAAACTCACACATATCTTTTTTCAGAATGATGAGAAAAGCCCCTTTCTGATAAACTATCAAACTTGGTATCAAAATGTTGCCAAAATGCACACTTAACTACTTTGGAGACCAAATAATATCAGTACTAAGACCCTCTCCAAATTTGGTGGATACCCATCTAATTGTTTGGCCACAAACTAAATCTAAACTACCCATACCAGAATGTAGTTGAATAAGGAGCACCTCATAAAAAAACTAGTATAATGCTTACCTACTGATACCTATAGAAGAACTGATGCCAGATCTAGAAATTAGACATTAAGACCTTTCTAGCTATATATAATAGTCCTATATTGACCTCAAATACATGCCCAAGGCATCTGAAAGAAGTTGTAGGTCCAAAATTGGTTAACAAACATTGATTTCATGCAAATATTTTCACCTTATGCTAAACTTCAAACTATATGATATAAACCTATTTCAATTTAAAAGCCATGCATGTTGAAATTCAAGAAAATAATAATAAAATTATTTTTATTAACTTTTCATTTTTCCCTCTATTTTCCATCCAGGTCAAACCTTGTTTGACCACATGTGACATGTGGTAGTACCTCATTGGTCAATTTTTACACAGTCACCTAACACATCAATATCCTTTGGATACCTCCACCACCTATGTGCCATGTGTCACCACCTAATTGGTCGCTAGATCCCTATCATCTACCACATCACTACAAGCAAGACCCACGTGTGACTTGTCAACGTTTCACAACTTTGCAACCTCTAACCTTAACTGCATCTTAACTATGGAGATGTCATGACTAATCGCTAGTGGTTAGTCATGATGTCAAGGTCGTTAACTTCTAACTATCAAATTAACTGACAATCTCGCGACTAACCATTTCACAATTGCACTGCATGCTTCTCTTAACCATGTGTTTAGCTATCAAAGTTGTGTTAGTTGCCCACTTAACCACCACATGAGTTAGTTGCTTCATTTTCTGACCACGAGCTAAGTGGAGAGATCTCGTGATGGACTCTTGATTTGTGCCATGTGGCACTCTCCTATTTGTCTGCCTCTGTTTGCACATGTCATCCATATCATGACGTAGTCTGTCAAAATTATCCTCTAACTACATCAAATTGGTCTTGCAAGACCCACCATGTGAGCTACAACGTGTCTCAAAAGGTTGTCACCTTTCAAGCACTACCTTAGTATATGTTGGAGTATAAAAACATGATGAATAGTCCCCACAGAACCAATGTGGGATAATATCCCATATACAACTTGTCAATAACTCTACAAGGCACAATTAACACTTCCTTATAAATGCTTTCTAATTTACTTTCCCAAATAGTCCACCATTTCTTTACCTTTAGATTGTAGCTCTCATATCTATTAAAACTTGCAAAATGATTGGTCATAAACATTTGGAAAATTGGGTGTGCTTCCTCTAGTGTCCCTATACTAGAATACGTGAATGACTTCTTGATAGTCCACTTGACTAGCAACGGGCTTAATCCATTTACACCTTTGGATTGTTTATAAGCATAATAATGCATTCAATGACAACACTATCTCCATTTAACATTTGTGTCCATCCACCTTCAAACTAGTTCTTCTGCATAGTTGATCCCTTAGCTATTTCCCACTTAATTTTTTGATTTCTTTTGCAGAACAATGGTCTCTACTAAAAATAAATTGGGACATATTGAAATAGTTTGTATAGACCATGTTGCATGAATTTTGGACCAACCTAGGAATATATTCATTCAGATTTGTTCAATATCATCCCTTCTCCATTGTTTGAACTTATTCAATTTGCACTCTTATAACATCTCTTCCACTTTGATTGAGTACACTCCCCCTTCAGTGCAAACATTCACACTACCTAGAGAAATAACAATACACTGTGTTCTAGCCTCATGTAAGAAATGATCTCCAAATCTCAATTGGAAAAATACTTCAAACAAATGATCTGTGTGCTGAAACAAACAAGCTCCTTCATCCATATAGTTGTTATTTGTACCTCTACCGATTCGTGCCACTTAGAGTATGACACCTTTAATTCAATAAAATCTTGCAAAAACCTCCCATCTACATGCACAAATTGGGGGAAAATTCAATGGAAAAAGGATCCACTATGCTTTGAATTTCCTCCTCGAATGTTCATTGTGTGTATGGCTTCCAATAACCATGTCTCAAATTTGTGCTTTGAGGAGAGATTTAGGCTCTTTCATCACCACAAAAAGTCATTCATCATGCATTGACAACCATCCTGATCCAAATTGATTATGAGGCCCTAACCTTCATGCCTCCATGTGAAATGTATTGAAGATATGGTTACTTCAATAGACTCCCACAATGGATTTACTTATGCTTAATGATAGTTGTCAATCTTTAGCATTCATGAAACCAATCCCGAATCTTATCCCTGACCTTCAATAGGACTATATAAATAACATGTACAAATTCCCCATAGGAAGTCAAAAGCACACTAGGAACTTTATTTAAAATATTTAGTTGGCATGATCAATTTTCCTCACAAATTGCACCTACATTAGTTATCACAAAATTATGCCCAATTGACACCATAACAACATGGTGATACATTGCTGCCTTTTACAACCAACTCACATCCCACAAATGGAAATCAAAACATGTCATCCTTTAAGGAAGAACTTGAATATAAATTCATTATAATAATCCAATGTTATATCATAATGATTAAGATCATTATAATCTACATTTTAATCTTCAATCCACACACATTTTCATCAGTATGATGGAATTAGTCGGGCCCCAAATTGGGTCCGACTAAAAAATATTTTGAACTCAAACACCTGACATTCTCAAGTCAATCCTTTCAACTCATTTCACTGATTGGATTCATTATTGATCACTAATTGGTCAATTAAAAATCATTTTTTGAACCCTTGCTACTTGCCTTAATTTTGTATTAGGAGGCCTCATAATTGGCTTTAAAAACTAATGAAAACAAGTAACCAAGCCCTGAACTTTGCATTCATACTTTCTTGTCCACATTCTCTCAATCTGTAAATTTATACTTCATGACGAGAAACAGGTCAAAATATATTGACCATAAAAGTTGCCTACTTCAAACTGACTGCAATAAAAAAATGTCTGAAAACAATAAAAATGCATTTGCTTTTGGCTTTTGAAAATAGGTCATATGGTCACTTGGGGGTTTGAAATCTGGGGCATTAGTTTACTATCGCATGGATAGTGTAAGTCTATGATTTAGGCTTGTGATGAATAATTGGGCACATTTGGTAGGTGTTCAAAGTTGGGTACTGGAAATTGCAAAACTAAACAAACTGTCAAAGGAGAGATTTTTGCAAACATAATGGACTTAGGAAAGTGTGCAAAAAAATTTGTCAAGATTTGAAAACTAGCACACTTGAAGTATTTTTAGCATAGAATACAATGGTATAATCTATTTCTCTTCATCAATCATGGATTTAAAATTATAACATCCCAAATAGGGCTACCAATCAATTTGCACTTTTAGTTACCAATAAAACTTAAGAAATTGCATTTGAAAACTAGTCAAACGAATTTGTCATAAACTCAAATTTGAAACATAGCAAGTCTTTGACTCCTACAGTGCAACTCAAAAAGAAATTTCTCAATAGTGTCAATTGGGTCAAAGTTATTGTAAGAAACGATAAGATAGAGCAAAGGAAAAAAACAATCCAAGTAAGTTAAGTGTGAAATAATGTTACCATGAGATAAGCAAAATCCAAGAGCATACACCAAGATAGTTCAACAATGGAAACAAGGATTTGAAAGGGGAAAGCAAAGAAAACCCCTTGTGAGTATTATGAATGCAGGCAAATGCCTAGAGAAGAGAGAGAGAAAGTGGTGGAGCAAAATAGCTCAATACAATAACATCAAAATGATGTGTAGAGAAGAAAGAGAAAGGAGCATCTCTTTTAAAGAGATGAGAAAGGAGTTGCATGTGTTCGCATGTGTAACTCCCATTTCTATGAATGCCACATTCATAATAGGTGTGTGCAAAGTGTCAAAGATCCTCTTAAGGAGGATAAACTAAATTCTTTAATAAAAGAATTATAAAAATGAGTTGTCCTCACATGTGGACTAAAGGACAAGTAAATGACATGTCCTCCACATGTGTACAATAGGAAAAACTACATTAAGGGATCCTTGGAATATCCCAATTAAATACATCCAAGGGAAGATTAATATTTCTAACACCCCCCCTTAATCTTTACTTGGGGAGCTTACATCAAAGGGTTGTAAACCCAAATTTTTACAATGGAATTGAAATCTCTCTTTAGAAAGTGGTTTTGTCAAAATATCAACCACTTGATGTTCACCCTTACAATAAAGGAGGGTATCTTTCTTGTCTTCAACTTGTTCTCGAATGAAGTGATGTTGAAGAGAAATATATTTGGTCCTTGCATGAAAAATTGGATTCTTCGCCAAGGCAATGTCACTTTGATTGCCCCAATGTATAGGGGTAGGTGCTTGTTGAGGTAGACCCAAATCTTCAAGAAGTCTTCTAAGCCATAAGGCTTCCTTAGCTGCATTAGTACAACCTTTGTATTTAGCTTCAGTTGAGCAAAGAGAAATAGAGTGTTCTTTTTTACATTTCCAAGAAATTGCACTTGAACCAACAAAGAAACAATAGCCACAAGTGGATTTTTCATCATTGGGATCTCCACCTAAATCAGAATTAGTATAGCCTTGTAATATAAATGTAGAATTGACATCATAAAATAATCCCATATTAATAGTTCCTTTAATGTACCTTAAGATTCTTTTAACAATTTTAAAATGTGTTTGTTGAGGTTTAGACATAAATCTAGAAACTAAACCAACATTATAACCAATATCAGGTCTAGTCAGAGTTAAATAATTTAAACTTCCTACCAGTTTCCTATACAAAGTTTCATAAAAAAAGGGAGTATTCATATTAGCCATTAATTTAGTTCCTAATTCACCTGGAATTGAAACATGGTTAGAATCATTCATCTTAAATTTTTTTGAAAGGTCATGAGCATACTTGCTTTGAGAAAGAAAGATACCCTTAGGAGTTTGCCAAATTTGCATACCTAAGAAGTAATGTAAAATACCTAAATTAGTCATTTGGAATTTTTGTTTAAGTTGAAACTTAATATAAAAATCAAAGCATCTGAACTCGAAGTGAGAATTAGATCATCCACATAAATAATAACAATGATAATATCATCTTGAGTATGTTTAATATATAAGTTAGGATCATTCTTACTTCTAGAAAAGCCTTGAGAAATAAAGAATGAATTAATTTTAGAATACCATTCTCTAGGTGATTGTTTGAGACCATAAATAGATTTTTTTAATTTGCAAACTAGATTTTCACTACCTTTCTTAACAAATCCAAGAGGTTGAGCCATATAGATTTCTTCATGTAAATCACCATTTAAGAAGGCACTTTTAACATCCATTTGGTGAATGGGCCAATTCATTTTAGAGGCTAAAGCAAGAACTAATTTGATATTAGGCATTTTAGCAACAGGGGCAAAAGTTTCATTATAATCTAATCCTTCTACTTGTGAAAAACCTCCAGCAACTAATCTAGCCTTAAATTTACTAATTTCATTATTAGCATTCAATTTTGTTTTGTATAACCATTTACATGAAACTATATTCTTTCCATGAGGTAAGTTGACTAAGTCCCAAGTTTGATTAGTAATTAAAGAGTCATATTCCTCTTTAATGGCCTTTTGCCAATGAAGTTGAGAGTTAACTTGATCAAAAGACTTAGGATCATTAGAATTCATAACAGTAGTCATCAAAGCATAATTGCAATAATTAATCTTTCTAGCTTTAATTCTACTGAATTTAGTAATATAGTCATCACTTTCATTAATTAAACCTTGAGCCCATTTAGGTTTACATTTAGTAGTAATGGAATCATCACTAGAGGAAGAATCATTATCAATAAAAGCATCATTAGTAGCTATTTGAATATCATTACTAGTAGAAGCAGAAATAATAGGTGGAGCTTGAGTTGTAGGGTTAAGAAGAGGAGTAGGGTTAAGAGAAGGAGGTTGGTCCTCCACTAGCACAATTTTAGTGCCGCTAAATTCTACATCATGTGTAGTAGAACAATCATGGACACCTTTTTTTGCAATGCAAACATCTCTTGCAACTTGAACTTTGTTAGTAGTAGAATCATAAACACGATAACCTTTAGTGTTTTCATCATAACCAACAAAAATATAAGGAGAAGACTTAGCATCTAATTTATGCCTTTTTTGTTTATGATTATGAACATAAGCAATAGATTCAAAAATTTGCAAATGATGTAAATTAGGTTTCCTACCAGACCAAGCCTCTTCTAGAGTAATATCCTTGAGAGCTTTGGTAGGAGTCCTATTAAGAAGATAAGTTGCACAAAACATGGCTTCAACCCAAAATTTATAATGCAAATTCTTAGCATGTAACATGCATCTAGCCATTTCAACAATGGTCTGATGCTTTCTTTCCACCACACCGTTTTGTTGTGGTGTATAAGGAATAGTAAGCTCATGTTTAATTCCACATGATTTCAAATAAGAGTGAAAAACATTATTCACATATTCCTTTCCATTATCAGTTCTGAGAATTTTAAGTTTAAAACTAGATTGCCTTTCAACATATAACTAAAATTCAATGAACATATCAAGAACTTGATCCTTGCTATGCAAAAAATAGATCCAAGTTTGTCTAGAAAAATAATCAACAAAGGTAAGTGCATACCAAGAACCTTGGATGGAGTTATTCTCTATGGGGCCCAAAAGGTCACTATGGACAAGGTACAACTTATGAGTTGCCTGTCATGATTTACCACTTGGAAAGGGCTCCCTATGCATCTTACCACTCATACAACCAGTGCAAGCAATCTTAGAAGGAATAATGTGAGGCAAACCATCAACCATATTTCTTTTTTGCATTAAAGTAATATAATCTAAATTTAAATGGCCAAGTCTTTCATGCCATATATTGAAATCAATAGAAGTATGTAAAGAATATCGCGAACTAGAAAATTCATGGAATTTAAATAAATTGTCATTATCCATTTTAACATGAGAAATCACTTGTTTAGTTTCAGGATCAATCACATAACACATATCTTTATAGAATTCAACTTTATAGTCCTGACATAACTTTGCAACAGAAAGCATATTAGTTTTCAGATTAAGTACATACAAAACATCATGCAGTTTACCATTAGGAATAGTTACATCACCTAAAACTTCAAATTTACAAGACTGATTATTAGCTAACTAAATAGGAATATTAGCAATAGCAGGTTGCAAAGAATCAATTTTTTTTTATGAGAAGTGACATGTTGCTATGCACCACTGTCAACAATCCATTCTAAAGGTCTACAAACATTATAGCTACAAGTAAAAGCATAATGAGAATTAGAACCATTAGAGTTACCTTTTTTATGATTTTATTTTTGATGATGGTTATTGTTGTTCATAGGTTTTTTTTATCATTTTGCTTTTTAAAATAGTTATTGACTGTTGGAAATGAGAATGGAGTAACTGAGAGGGGAGGGGTGAATCAGTTACTACAAAAACTTTTTCCACAAGTCCCTTAAGATGTCAAAGGAAATACTCATTGCTGATACTCATATAATTAAATTGAAAACACAAAAAACAAGAGACAAGAGACACCAGATTTAACGTGGAAACCCACTATGGGAAAAACCACCAATGTAACTAGTTACTGTTTTTCACTCTTCTGAAGTGAGCCCTGTTAGGAGCCAACCTTGTTAAAGGTTACAAAACACACTGTTAGGTGCGACCTTGTTAGAGGATTTAATCACCCTGCTAGGAGTGGCCTTGCTAGAGGTCTTTAGATCAATTCAACTGAATTGCCACCTTGTTAGAGGATTTTACAAAAGGCTGTTAAACCCACTCTGTTAAGAGATTTGAAAACACTGTTACAATTGTTAGAAAGTAACAATGAGTGATCTGAAATAAATACAACTTATCTTTGCTGATACAGATCTCTGTTCTGTTCCTCTAGATCCTCTCTGATCAAATGCAACTATGCATCTCTGACCCTTCAAAAACTTGCTCTGACCTTCCTTATAATTCGCATATTAGATATTCAATTATATCTGCTCGCTTTTTCACATTCATACTTCCATACTCGAATTCACAACTTGATCCTTCATATATACCTTTCAGATTATCAAGTCGGCTCAAATACAAGTTACAATTATAAATAATTGTGCTATAAGTCGGCTTCATACATTACATAAAGTAATTAACTTTAATTACTTAACCTTCGAGAAATCCTTCGCTGGCTGACTTAACTCGGTAAATACTGCACAGAAAATAATTCCTGTGTTAACCGACTGAGCTCGGTTAATACAGAGAATTTCATGAAATCCTTCAGTCGCCGAGTGAACTCGGTAAACACCGATTTCTTCGACTTTCCTTTGATGACCGAGTGAGCTCGGTTAACACTGTCTGCTACTTTTCTTCGATGACCGAGTGAGCTCGGTTAACACTGTCTGCTACTTTTCTTCGATGACCGAGTGAGCTCGGTTAACACTGCCTGCTACTTTTCTTCGATGACCGAGTGAGCTCGGTTAACACTGTCTGCTACTTTTCTTCGATGACCGAGTGAGCTCGGTTAACACTGTCTGCTACTTTTCTTCGATGACCAAGTGAGCTCGGTTAACACTGACAACCTATCTCATATCCTTTGTTTACCGAGTGAGTTCGGTAAACACTGTCTTTCGGCAACAAATCCTTTGATTATCGAGTGAGCTTGGTAAACATTGAACTTCCTTTGTTTACCTTGCAAGCTCGGTAAATTCTGTCAACAACTGTACTTACCTTCTGAGCTCGGTAGACTCTGTCTGATGACTGATATGACATTTGTGTAACATCAAAGACAATCATGCAATTATCAATTGTATCCAACAATCTCCCTCTTTGGCATTGATGGCAACACAACATGTCATAGCAGAATGAAATTTGAAAACAAGTCCTTATCAGCACAATGTGTCATCAAAACAATTCTCCCTCTAAGATGATAGACTCTCCCTCTTTCAGTAATCTCCCTCTGTGAAGGAATTACATAAGAACTTTCTTTTTCACACAAATTTCAGAAAGATATGACAGTAAAGTAAATCTCTCCCTCTTTGACAACAAATGCCAAAGACAATAGAACTTAAATGAATTGTAATGTACCTTTAGTATTGATTCATATGCAAAGCTTCCAGATTTGACTGCATCAACAGATAGATTTTCATTTTGGTATGCGTTGATGCATCACTAAAACTTGTTTTTAGTGAATTTTGGATAGGGGTGCAACCCCTAACTTACCTCTGAGATACAAGAATGCATCCTTAGGTAGTGGCTTTGTGAATATGTCAGCAATTTGTTCCTTTGAATTGACATATTCTAATCTGATCTCCTTGTCTTGTACCAATTCTCTGACAAAATGATATTTGATTGCAATATGCTTGGTCTTAGAATGCATCACTGGATTCTTTGATATATTGATTGCACTAGTATTGTCACAGAACATAACAACTGGTTCTTTGATTTCCATCCTCATTCCTTGCAATAACTACTTAAGCCAAACAATATTTGAACAATTTACTGCTGCAGCAACATACTCTGCCTCTGCTGTAGATTGGGATGTACAATTCTGCTTTTTGCTTGTCCAAGAAACCAATCTCTTTCCAAGAAAGAATGCTCCTCCACTTGTGCTTTTCCTGTCATCAAGGTTTCCTGCCCAATCAGCATCAGTAAATACTTTCAAATCCAAATTACCTCCAAATTTATACCATAGCCCATAATCTTCAGTTCCTTTCAAATATCTCATTATTCTTTTGATTTCCATTATATGAGTTTCTCTTGGTTTTGTTGAAAATCTTGCTACAATACCGACTGCAAGGGCAATATCTGGCCTAGTATGTACTACATACTGCAACTTTCCAATCATAGATCTATACAGTGTTTGATCCACTTCTTTGGATTCATCTTCCTTGGTAAGTTTCAATCCAGTACACATAGGGGTTCCAACTGGTTTACAATCCTCCATACCGAATTTTTTTAATATCTCCTTGATGTATTTTGACTGTGTGATGAAGATGCCATTCTTACTTTTTTGGATTTGAAGACCTACAAAGAATTTAATCTCACCAAACATAGACATCTCAAACTCCTTGTTCATTTGTTCTGAAAATTCTTTGCATAGATCATCATTGCCTGTGAAAACAGTGTCATCTACAAATATTTCTACCAAAACAATCTTATTATCTGGACCTTCTTTTATATACAAGCTACTGTTATCATTAGTCCTTTGAAAACCAATCTAAATAAGATAGTTATGCAATCTTTCATACCATGCTCTAGGAGCTTGTTTTAGACCATACAACGCCTTGTGTAATTTGCAGACCATGTTCTTCGTATCTGGATCAACAAAACCTTCAGGTTGTTCAATGTAAACTTCTTCATCCAGTATTCCATTGAGAAATGCTGACTTGACATCCATCTGATAAACTTTGAATCCTTTGTGAGCAGCATATGCAAGTAAGGTTCTTACACCTTCCAATCTTGCAACAGGAGCAAAGGTTTCTCCATAGTCTATACCTTCTTCTTGAGCATATCCTTTGCATACTAGTCTAGCTTTGTTTCTTGATACCTTGCCATCTTCATTTAGTTTATTTCTGAATACTCATTTTGTTCCAATCACATTCTTATCTTTGGGTCTAGATACAAGAGTCCATGTTTTGTTTTTCTCTATCTGTTCTATTTCTTCATTCATAGCCTCAATCCAACTATCATTTGCCAATGCATCTTTGATATTTTTGGGTTCAAAATCAGAAAGTAAACAAGTGCCTTTTAACTTACTTCTTGTCAGAGTTCCTTCAGATTTGTCTCCAATGATCTGATCTGGAGTATGATGCCTTCTGACATATTTAGCTAACACAGGTTCTTTACTTCTTGAATGAGTTTCATTCTTGTCCCTTTGTACTTCAAATTTTTGCTGTTCTGGCTCGGTAGATTCAGACTCGGTAGATACTTGCTTGGTAGAGTCTGAAAGTGACTCGGATTCTTTTAGCTCGGTAAAAACTTCCTGTGTCTCGGTTTGAATTTCCTGCAACTCGGTCATTGATGACTTGGGAGTTGAGGACTCCTGATTAACTGGAGTACTTGGTATAGTATCAGGTTCAATGTAAATAAATCTTCTGTAGTCTTTAGGAACCTTCTTGCTTTCTTCTTCTGATTTCTCTGCAAACTCATCAACTTTCACATGTGCACTTTCTATGACCTTGTGAGTAGATAGATTTAAACATCTATATGCTCTGCTTTTACAAGAGTAACCTAGAAATATTCCTTCATCTCCTTTTACATCAAATTTACCTTTTCTAGATTCTTTCAGAATATAACATTTGCTTCCAACATGACCATCTTTGCCACAATAAGAACAATGAGGTTTGGAATTAGAATGATTCCTTTGGTTATTATTATTATTATGACTGTGATTATGATGATTGTTATGGTTATTGTTATTATTGTTATGTTTGACATTAGATTTATTATTGGAATTATTAGAATTATTATTATAGTGATTGTGATTATTATGATGATGATTATTATTATTTGAACGAAAGTTATTACTATTTGAATTTCAAGATATGAATGCATGTTCAGTTGATTTAAGAGTACCAAACTGAATTAGCTTAGCTTCTTCCTGTTGTAATAGATTTTGAAAAATAATATAAGTTAATTGAGCAATTAAAGTAGGAATAGCAAATTGTGCATGAATGTTAGTTATAAACTATTGAAATTATCTAGGAAGACACCTTTTAAGAATAATATGAATTAATTGAATGTCATCTAACTAAACACCTAAACCAACAAGATGACTTTTAATAGAATCAAATTTTAACAAAAATTCATCCATGGTCTTAAAATCTATATACTCGAGATCTTCAAATTGATCCTGCAACTATATTTTGTGAGATTCATCTACACTGTCATACTGGGTTTGCAAAATTGTCCAAGCTTCATGAGCTTTGGAACAATTTGCAATTAAAACATATAAATCTGGAATAATAGAAATACCAATTAAACCTAAAGCTTCTTCATTTTTAAGTTTTCAAGTATATTTTTCATCTTGGGTAGCTGTTGAACCAGGTTCAATAGAAGGATCAGTGGCTATCTCATACAGGTGTTTAAAACGTAAAATGAATGAAAAATGTGTTTTTTAGGAGTGATAATTAGAACTATTAAGTTTTATTTCTGGAATTAAGGTTGACACCTTTATGGGAAAAAAAAGTCCCCCCTATAGAAATATGAGTTAAAAGTTAACTGAAATTAAAAGAACACTTGCTGATGAAACTATGAAGAAGTTTCTAAAAAATGAAATGATAAATGAAAACAAAATAATACAACCCTACAAGCAAATGCTAGAATAATGATTAATCTATAATGTAAAAGAATAATGTAGAAGCATTATGAAATGATTTAAATGATTATTACATTAAAAAGAAATGAATGACAGATGAATCCAACTAGCTATACTTAGGATTAATGATTTAGAATGATTAAAAATTAACTTATAAATAAGTTATAAGAGGTCAAACTTTTAAGTTATAAATTGATTTTATAACTTTATAAGAAGACCACTTAATAAATTAAAAATATTAAATGATAAACCAAAAAATTCCTTAATGAAATAATTATAATGAAAGCTTCAGAATTTAATTGTAGGAGTTGTAAAGAAGACTGCTGCCAGCAAGGCAATCATGGCTATGGCGAACAGAAAAGAAGAATTTGAAGGATCTGTTGGTATAAGTGAGGTCTTCGAGGAGGTTTTGGAGATTGTTGTGAAGAAGAAGGGGTTCTCAGCAAGAAAAAGAAGGGGTTCTCAACAACATAGCTGGTAATGCATGGCATGTAGAGGTCTAGCATGACATGCAGAGGGTTTATAAAAAAAAGGTTTCAATCAAATGCAGATTGCCCGAGAACATTCAAAATTTTTCAATCAAATTAGAAAATAATGCCGCTCAAGCAGACACTACCACAATTCGATGAGAAGGCAGCTCATCGAGTGTGGCAAACATGAGGCGAGAGGACAGTGGTTTGAATCCACCAACAAGACTAGCAAGGGTAGCAATACATAGGGTGAGACCTGCAAGTTTGAAAGCTTAGATAAAACTTCAGACAAGAAAAAAAATTGCACATCGAAAGAAGAACAAAATCGAACCCCAAAAAAGAAAATGCAATGAAAAGTCAAATACTAAGCAAGAGGAATACTAAATAAATGGAAACTCAAATGGGAAAAAGAAATATCGAGGAAAAATTAAGAAAAGATACCAAAAAGATGTGGGTAATGCTAAAAGATCTAAAAGAAAATTGAAAAAGTAAGGTTCAAATTTGGAAAGTACGAGAAACTAAATTTTTTTTTCTCATAGATTAAACAAATATATTTTAAATTTCAAAATAGATATATTTTAAGATATAGATTAAAATATATTTTAAAGTTCAAAAGAGATATAGATTAGGAAATGTTTTAAATTTTAAAAAAATTGAATAGGTTTTAAATAATCTATTGTATGTAGGATAAAATAATAATAATCACACTTAGGATTATTTAAGTATTCCCTACAATAATAATATTAAGGAAATAACTTTTTTTTTAATTTAAAAAAAAAATTAATCTACAAAATGACACAAATTAAATGCTATAGAAATAAGTGATGATAAATATTTAAAATATTTAAAATTTAAAAAATGCATAGTTTATAATAAATGAGTGCTATATAATAAATGCTTCTTGTTTTGGCGGCATGCCTTCCAAAAAAATAGCAATTTTTTTTTGAATTTTTTGATAGGAAAAATGCTTTGGCAGCAAGCCTTCCAAAGAGGGTTAGAAAATAATGGTTAAAAAATGATAAAAAATAAAATCTGCACACACAAGATGTTAGGATCAGCTAAAAACCACAACACAAACTTCTTCTCTAAATAACATCTCCAAATAAGGTGAGCTCCAATGAATGGAAACTTTCAATAGAAAACTTAAAACGAGGATTAGTAACCAAGCTTTGATACCATGTAAGAAACAATAAGATAGAGCAAGGAAAGAAAATAATCCAAGTAAGTTAAGTGTGAAATAATGTTACCATGAGATAAGAAAAATCCAAAAGCATACACCAAGATAGTTCAACAATGGAGACAAGAATTTGAAAGGGGAAAGTAAAGAAAACCCCTTGTGAGTATTATGAATGAAGGCAAATGCCTAGAGAAGAGAGAGAGAGAAAGTGGTGGAGCAAAATAGCTCAATACAATAACATCAAAATGATGTGTAGAGAAGAAAGAGAAAGGAGCATCTCTTTTAAAGAGATTAAAAAGGAGTTGCATGTGTTCGCATGTGTAACTCCCATTTCTATGAATGCCACATTCATAATAGGTGTGTGCAAAGTGTCAAGATCCTCTTAAGGAGGATAAATTAAATTCTTTAATAAAGGAATTATAAAAATGAGTTGTCCTCATATGTGGACTAAAAGACAAGTAAATGACATGTCCTCCAAATGTGTACAATAGGAAAAACTACATTAAGGGATCCTTGGAATATCCCAATTAAATACATCCAAGGGAAGATTAATATTTCTAATAGTTATAACTTGTCAAATAGGGCTTCCCAAAATTCTGAACAATATGCATCAGCATGACAATAGTAAACAACCAACTTTGAGAGATTCAAAACCTAATCAAAACATATTAAAAGGATGTGAACTCTGAAACATAGGTTCTATAATATGCATACTAAACACTCCCAAAGTAGCAAGTTAAGAAACTTAACCAGGTGTAAGATATTCAATTGCAAACTATGCTTCATGTCATTGAATGGAAGGTGTTAAACACATGAAACACATCATAGGCCTCAAAATGATGGCCAGGTACATATGCATGAAAAGCTCTTATAGGGGCTTGATTTAATTTATTTTTTAGAATATTACTCAAAATCAATACTTCTATTTGGAGTCCCAAGACATAGATTGTCTAAGATTTTAGCTATGGTTTTGAGGTAGGGTTTGAAAACTCATTATAGAATTTTATTGAAAGATCTAGCTACATTGAGTCTTCTTGGGTGCTTGCATAATACTTATTAATTTAGTGTATTGATTTTAAGATAAAGAATTGTGTTGTAGATTTTTAAAAAGTAAAACTTATTAATAAAGAAAACTTGAATGAGGAAAATTGTAGAAAAATCTATAAAATTATTATGGTTGTATTATTTTAAAATTCGTTCTAATATAAGGAAAACTCAATTATAGAAAATTTGAAAAAAATAACAAATTGAATAGCTAAGGCTTCAACTTTAAATTTGTCATTAGAACCATGTGATTATCATGATTTTTCTAAATAAAGATAAACATTCTTGTTATATCTAAAATAATTTGGTGGCAAAATTTATTGGAAAAGCAAAAGATTAATTGAGAGGAAAGCATGTTGTAACTAAACTTATGCATGCATGTGAAAATAAATATTCTAAAGATAGAAAATGAAGTATAGTATGGTTGCATGATTTGAGAGATCAAAGACATGTGAAAATACTAATTGTATACTTATTTTTATTTTATAAAAATATAATATAACTTTTAGATTTATTTATTGAAAAAGAGATTTTTTTTTAATGATGAATTATTAATTTTAGAAATTAAAAAAATGTAAACACAAAAATTTTATATATATATATATATATATATATATATATATATATATATATATAATTTATTTTCTTATAAGTGAGTTTTTTTTTTATATCAATTACTTTTAAAACTCTTAGTGGAATATAACTTATTATAAATTTATTAATACAAGTGAAGTTACAAATTAATACATATATAATTATGATTTAATTATATTTTAAGAGAAGCTATAATGGAGTTTACTATATATAATCATCTAGTTATGAATCCTTAATATTATAAGAGAAATTGTAGATAATTTAATTAAAATTATAATTTCAAGATTGAGTTATCTCTAGTTGCATCATAAATTAAAGGAAAAGTAAATATTAATATTGGACTTAAATAGAAGTCAAATTAATATTTTAGAAATAAAATTGGTATTAATATTTAATCTAATAATATACATTTATGTTATTAATTAAGTCATTCGTGATAATATTGCATGATATTTTATATGCACAAAGAGATTTGACATTCAAATACTTATTGATTTAAATAAGTATATTAGCATAACAATTTATATTAAAATGTATATTCTTACTTTATTATTAAACATATCTTTATGGCTCAAACTAAAAAAGAGTAAATGATGGAACTAAATCATACGGCTGAAAACTATGTGTTTTCTTAAATATTCTATTTATAGTCTTGTGATGTTTATTTGCGTGGTGGTTGTTCTTTGCAGATTGTTTAGTTGGCCAAGTTAGGATGTGCACCAGAGGTGTTTTTGAGATTTTTTTAATGATTATTTGACTGGATGCCATGATGTACTTTATGATTTAAATTGTCATTTCTTTTATGAGATTACTTTTGATGAACATTTATGAGAACTTGGGTTTTGAGAACCAATATTATTTTTGAGTTACTTGTTAAGGAATCAAATTTGATCAATATTACTTTTGTGGTATCAAACACAATTGTGGTTTATGAGTTTTGGGAAGGTAGTCTAGGTGCATGTCTATGGGAGTGGCTTGCAATGGGGGTCGGGGCCCAAATTGGCTACCAGGGTAACTCATTGTAAGTTGTGTAACACGTGATAACATAAAAATTAAAATACTTTACTCCCCTATGCTTTGAGATAAATTAAAAGGAAAGTATAAGATTTTTCTCATCCATGCCTTGAGTGCTTGTATAGGCTAAATATGAGAAAGGGATGATACCTTGAGAGGTATGACTAGTTTTATCATCTTCACAAGAGGGTATTCTAGTTCCACATAGAGTCATTATGGGGCCAGGGTCCTAAGAGACTGTGATGCAGGAGCATCTTAGGTTTTTTTTCTATCATGCTTATCTTTGTTAATTTTACCTGATTGGAGCCAAGTGCTAGTGGTTTCCAAGTTGTTGTCATTGTGAGTTGTTTAGTGATTTCTGAGTTACTATAGCTAGTGATGGATGAGTTACTGTAGATTTCTAGTACTGGTTGAGCTATCTAGTGTTGGCTGAGTTTTCTTTCATGTGTCAAGTGAGCTTGATATTTATTGATGCTCAATTCCTTCTTTGACTGAGGTTGTTTGTGATTAGTTCTTAGTTTGAGCTAACATATGTAATTAATTTGGATAATAAATTTAATGTTCAGATCTTGTCTTGGGATGTGTGTAGAATATTTTAAGATCAACCTTTATATTATGTAATGATCTATAATCTACTGTAAGAAATTTTGGTAAGTATAAATAGGGATATTTGGTTTAGGTTAGGTAATAACTAAGAGAGTTCAGAGCAAAGTTGTTGAATAGAGAATTAAAGTTGGATTGTGGATCTTAAAGTTGTATTTTGTATCTAGTCATAAGCTAGAAGGCCTTACAACTAGAAATGTATGCTAATAATTAGATGAATCAATAAAAACTCTCTCTCTCTCTCTCTCTCTCTCTCTCTCTCTCTCTCTATCTCTCTCTCTCTCCTTGGTGTTGTTCTTTATGTGCATGCTTCCATTGTGTTTACTCAGCAAGGTATTTAGATAGTTAGGTGTGCCTTTGGCCCTAGCTGTTCATTCCTTCCTTACGTCATATACCCTTCATTCTTAAAAATTATAAGAAATCACACAATAACACTTAATTTTTAGATTAAAAAATTTGGTATTTGGAGATTTTATCCCCCTAGTTTATTTTCACAGGTCTTGGCACAATTTTTGAATTCAAGATTAAAAAAACAAATCTCCAAATAGAAATTGGTTGAAAATGTTGAGAATTAGTAGCAACAAATTGTAAAAGAAAATCAAGGGTGTGCTCTTATCCTTATGGTTGAGCAATGAGGGAGATTAAAGAGCCACTAACATTGCCATCAAACTCTTTCAACCTACCATTTTTTGAAACACCACTCAAGAAATCCTTTTTTAAACACACCCACTACCAAGATATCCCCCTTTCATGTTATACAAGGTGGATAAACTCAACTAAATCAATTTGTACCAAGAATTTGACTACTATCAACTAAGAATAAAGCTATCAACTATTATAAGTTCCATTGAATGAGCAACTAGACTACGTTGCATTGTTTCTTACAAACCATATATAAGGTGATAATTTTGCAAGAAGTAAGTGTAGCATCTCAATTTCACATTTTATTTAAGTGTCCAAATTAATCTATACCAAAACAAGGTAATAAGGTTTAGTGCCACTATGTAACAAGACCTACAAAAAAAAGTTAACAACTTACTATAAAATGCAATCATGTAGGGAAGGATTCGGTCATCTAGGAAGATAGCTCCCTACATAATTGAAACGAGAGCATTCATACAAGCTTCAAAGGCCAACACAATCACAAAGAAATAATGCATTGTGCGCTAAGTCTGTATAGTATATTTCAATATCTTTTGTTATAGTAATACCAATTTGAGAAGCTTCTTAAAACACAAAAATATCCAAAATTCAAGTCCCTACCTAATGGTTTAAGGGATTCACATTGATGTAAGTTTTTGTTGAGACACGATTATCAACTTGCTCCTTCTTATCTCTTATATGCAATGCCTCGTTAAAAGTCTAAATTAGAATTTTCCCAATAAAATACCGATACACAAAACAAAAATGTGCCCTCAACTTGAAGAATTCATTTCAAAGAAAAAGATTCCCCAAGAACACTACCAATTCCTCCTGAAGAATTTAGTTCTAAACTCTCTATTTTCTTTTGTTTCAAGAAGTTTTTTCTTTATTCATAAGAGTTCAAGAAAATACCCCTGCCTATCATTGATTGTCATTGCTCCATTTAAAGGTCACTCGTTCGATAACTAATTTCCTCCATAAAATGGGGATGCAAAATTTTCATTAATATCTCATCATCCAACTATCTGATATTAAACACATTTCTAGTGTTTGACAATTTTTCGATCATTGTGTTCCACAATAAAAGTCCTATCGGCTTAATTAAATAATATTTTAAAGAGATATATTGTTAGAAAGGTTAATCTTTCCTTGGATATATTTTAATTGGGATATTCCAAGGGTCCCTACATGTAATTTGTCCACTTGTACACATGTGGAGGACATGTCATTATTTGTCCTTTATTCCACATGTAAGGACAACTCTTGTTTATTTCTTTATTTAGTTTATCCTCCTTAAGAGGATTGTGACACTTTGCACACACCTATTATGAATGTGGCATTCATAGAAATGGGAGTTACAAATGCAACTCCTCTCTCATCTCTATATAAGAGATGCTTCTCCTTCTTTCTTCACAACTACACACCACTCTAAGCACTTGATGTTATTGTATTGAGCTACCTTTGCTCCAACACTCTCTCTCTCTCTTCTTTAGGCATTTGCCTTCATTCATAATAACTCACAAGGGGTTTTCTTTGCTTTCCCCTTATAAATCCTTGTCTCCATTGTTGAACTATCTTGGTGTATGCTCTTGGAGTTGCTTATCTTATGGTAACATTGTTTCACACTTAACTTACTTGGATTGTTTCTCGATCCTTGCTCAACATTATTCATTTCTTACATATATAATATTTTATTAAATCAAAAGTTAATTATAATTTTATTTATTCACATTAAATTAAATTTTAAAAATATTTTATTATTAAATACCTATCTTCTCATCGTTAGCTCATCGTCACAAGTACAAAAGCATGCAACTATTAATATACTAGGTTCCATTGTTTCTTACTTCTTGTTTATTCCTATTTAGATATATTTTGATATGTCCTATTTTTTAGCTTCACTTGTCCATATTTTTCCTAAGTTCAAGATTGAGATTTTAAATTAATAAATATCTTTTATTACTAACCATTAAGAGTTGACCAACTTATGTTTATTTAAATAATTGTGTTATGGTTTATTATTTAAATAAACTTATTAGTTCCTCTCGACAATATAGGAAATCTTAAAAACTAATAAAAAAATGAATAGATAATAGAATTAAACATTTTTTTGAGATTTCAATTCTTTTATAAAATTCTAATTATTTGTATATTTATTAAAATATAAAAATACTATTTATTTAAAAGCTTATTCATTATTGTGGAAAATAGAAAAAGGAAAAATAATTTTTCTCAAATAGAAATTATAAATTTTTTACAATATTAGGAAGTTGCAAAAGCCCAATTGGATGCAATTCTAGTCCATTAATGTTTCTTCTTTTAGTGAGGGATGACTGATGTTATTATTAGCCTCAACTGATAATGTAATTCAAAATGCTGTGAATGTATGTAAAAGAATCATATCAATTGCTATATTGTCATTGGTGTCAAAGTCTTACTTAATTAGACATTATATTTAGTCAATAGATTATCATATCATTTGATTGATGAAGAGCATTTGAAGAAAGTATCATGATGACAGAGTTGACAAGTATTATGTTCAATGGGCAATTGAATGAGTTGGATAGTGATAATGTAATATTGGTTTGATTGTTTTATAAATAGGTAATATTGTAATGAAATGAGCTATAAAAGCTACATCGAGTGACATAGTTAAAGAAGGAATAAAATATTCACCAATTGACTACAATGTTCATTGAGAAGTTGTAAAACAAGTGAAACTTTAGTGATATCCAAGAAAGTTTAGTATTGACCGAATGCTTTACTCGAGTGAAATGTTATGTTCACCAAGTAAAAAAAAGAAGAAAAAGTTTGTAAAGATGGAATCTAAGGCCACCTTTTGGTGGAAATAAAGAATGTTCAAGAAATTCAAAAGCATGAGTCAAAGTTTGTTACAAGATCTATGGTTGGAAAAATACAATGAAGATCTAATGATGGAGATTGAAGAAGGATAAGGATGAGCACAAAGTTCTTTGAAAGTTCTATTTTCTGAGTGACTAAATGTAATGAATTTGAGAGAAATGAATATGATTAAGAGGTAACAATTGGAAGAATCTGGAAGCATACAGACTACTAGGGTAAGTACACCAAGTTGTCGTGCCAAAAAAGGGTATAAGTGGCCACTTTTTTCTTTTTCTTTTTTTTTGAAATCAACAATTTCTAAACTTCGACAAGAATTTGAAGATAGTTATGCACAAAATTTTAAGATATGACAAAAACAAAACTAGTAGTCCTTTGAATCTAGTTTCTAAACTACTAATTTTTTTCAAAATGGTTTAGTTTTAGGTCTTCAAAAAAGGGGGCCACAGAAAGTCATACTATTTTTTAGAAAAAATATAACATAGTGCCAAGTGTGGCTCCCCTAAAATTTTAACTTATTTTTTGAAATTCTTTAATCGCTCTAGTCAAAAGTTATCTAACACCGTGTAGTTTATCCTAGATTTTTTGGCTAATTTTATAATGTGTATTTTTTTAATGAATTTTGTAATTGGACACATCCCAAAAATGTGAAATATTTGCGTGCTCCCCCTAGAAATGATTGAGAACTAATCTAAAATGTAAACTCTTTTTTTCAAAGTGTGTAGAATGGAGTCTAGTTTCTAAAAAACTAAGTTGTTGCAAAATTCGATGAACGAGCTAAAATCTACACCCCAATTAGTACATGTTAGTTGTTGACAAAAAAAAGACATACATTCAAAAGAAATTATAGTTGAAAGGCTTGAAATAGTTCAAATTTAAAATAAATTATATGGTTATATAGCTAACACATAGATCTACAATGTCATGTAACTTGATTTTATTGATGCTCAACCATGAGGAAACTTGAAGGAGAGCACATAAGAAAAATCAATCATTTTTTGTTTGCTTGCTGCAAAACATGTCTTAGACCAATTGTAATGCCCCACTCGGAGATCCTTGGAAACAAGGATGAAAAACAAGTCAAAACAATTTTTTTTTTTAAAACAAGTGTAAGTGCACATGACAACAACATACACGGATCATTCAGATCACAACGGAAGACTTAACGACCATCCTAACACCCAATGGATCTCCAAACGTCACCACTAACCAAAACACAAACAAGGAAACATAAGAGATCGACCAAGCTAAAAGATCAAAATAGACTCCAGAAAACTGGCTAAGTCTGAATTCTGAAGCCCTGAAATTTTTTAGAATCCTTATCTTAGCCCGTAGAGGTCTGAAACCCATCTCAAATGAATCATCGTATATATTAAACGATATATTTTAAACCCCGAAGGACTACAACAAAAACCCAAAAATTGAATTTCAAAAGAAACCTCCTAAATTCAAAATGCAACAACATAGGCTTGAAGAACACCCAAAAGGGTATCCAGATCAACTCTCAAAAAGATTAAACACTACAAAAGTTCCCGTTGTTGGCACGCGCAGGTTTTAACCAAAAGCCATGTGACACTTTTCACTAAGGGAGGGCGACACTTCTCCCTTACTGCGTGCGACACTTCTCAAGAAGGCGTGCGATACTGGAAAAGTATCGCGCGACATTTCTCATAAAGCCGTGCGACACTCTTCCAGTGCCGTACGACACTTCTCCAGTAATGCGTGTGACACTTTATAGTATCGTGCGACATTCTTTCTATGGGTGTGCAATACTTTATCAGTGTCACACAATGCTGAACAAATGTCGCCCATAGAAAGTAAAAACACTTTCAGAACTCAAAAAAGGGGAAAAATTGACAAAAGAACCTCCACACCGAGGAGTACCGGATCCACATTTCAAGGCCAAAACACTCGAACCAAAATTGAGTAACAGAAATACAAAAAACAAAATCTAACCATCTATCAAACAAAGAAGGGAAAGTACAGAAAGGAAACATCACGACAACTAAAATAACATCGCAATAACATAGATAACATTGCAATAAGCAAAATAACCAACTAAGTACACGGTTCCTCCCAACCATCAATGGCGTCATAGGACCATCGTGGGCCCTAGCCATCCCCCGCGCATAACATCCCAAGCCATCGATTAGATCATCGGTGCTGTCGTGATAGGGACATCACTACTAAACATGCTACAATATAAGTAAATGAAATCTAACATGCTAGTAGTAACATAAGATAACCCTGTAATCAGATAACATCATCTACTACATGCTAATCAACATAATGAGAAAAGCGTTAAAACTAACATCATCTAAACATGATAACATCATAATGAGAGCATAAATCACAAGAAGCATACTCCGTATACCGAAGTACCAAGTAACACATCTAGCTATAGTCATACTAGGACAATAGACCGTCTCTGTACACCAGTCCCTAGCAGTGATGAAGGTAGCTATGCCTCCCAACCATGTGGCACCCGTAGGTCCACACCCGCCGTGCTGATGGAGATGATGATCCAACCACACACACACACAAAACAACAACCATGGCTAACACTCACGCCAAGCAGTATGAAGACTGAAACCAAGACATAGACAATGCATAACTACAGGTCTTGGTCAAACACCTCAATGGGCTACTACGTAGGGACTGACATCATGGAGAGTCGCTTGGCATCGACAAGCCCAAGCTCAGATGATGCATTTCAACTCCTCAATGGAGGGCCCCGCATATACTTTTTATTATCTTAAATGTTATTACCACCCAATGTTTTATTTAATTATCACTTACTTAAAACTTCCTCTGCCAACCCTATGGGACTAAGGTCACCAGGCTGCAAGATAGAAGCCCCCTCCATATGCTACCCTACCCTACCCATGCTCATCCAGCGATGAGTGCCCGTAGGCATGCAAACTCCCAACCCAACCCCAATGATCACAGCTTTCGGAAGTACCACAGAAGATCGAGCCCCGCAGGTCACCCGAAAATGTACATGTGTGTGGCGCACCACCATCACAAAGATCATACACAAGGATAGGATGAGAATGCAAACAAAAGTCAATCAATCGAACCAAAATCGAAATGACGGATACTACACACATCCCAATGCAACAAAAGATGCAAAAGTGTTTCAATTGGTATCCAAATGGATCATCCAAGTCCGCGAACCACAATGTGCCAAGAAACTCGAGAAAACATGGTAGCACGCAAAACGAGCTAAAAACTCCAAATTTTGGAAAAATTCCAAAATTAAAACCCATTTGGCCTTTGGGTTCAAAAACCCCAAAAATCCAAAAATAATTGAAAACGGACACCGTATGCAAAAACGACCAGTATAACGGCCCAAAAACCAAAACCCCCATTTCAAAAATAGGTAAAACGTTCATACCCGACCAACTGGGCAGAACTAGCAAACAAAAACGGAGGGGAACACCAGTTCACAGCCTCCTAACATATTGCTACAAGAAACGAAAGCAGAAATAGAGAAAAAACATTAAAACAGGAAGGCCCTACCTGACAGCAAAAAGGGCCAAAATTGAAACCCATAAAATAAAATAAATACTCCGCCGAAACTGCTGAAACTGTCGACAAAGCGAGAACTCCTCGAGTCGAATCCAACGAGACCAACCTCGCAAAGATCCCACGCTCACAGCTTCCGCAACGAGCAAAACAATAATCCTTTAGGAGAGGATTTCCAAATTTTCTCTCCAAACTCAATTTTCCAAAATGTGAGAAGTGAATAATGAATTCACTTTTCCAATATTTATTCATTTTGAGTGAATAGCTGATAATGGAAAATAGCTAGTTGGAGTAGTTAAACTCCGAAACAACCCAAACGAAAATAAGTTATTATTCGTAATAGAAATTCACCTAAGGCAAAGCTGCCAGAAATTAAATCCAAAAGATTAAAAACCTGAAAACCCAAAATTATAGAAAAACACTTAACACTTTCGCGATGAATGCGAACTTCTAAATGCACAGAAATGTTCACTGGTCTTATCACATAATGCAACTGAGTTCAGATTTGCTAATCATCGAAAGGTTTTAATATAAAACAACTAAATAAGGATACGTCGACCATATAGGAGCGACATTGGCAAAATATGAACAGCTGGATCACTAACTCCATAGGCCACTGCCAGGGACATAATTCCTGCACACTAAAACACACGATCAAGTGCAATGGCAAATAATATCATAGCCAAAGCAACATGTATTAAAATACCTATTTAATCCATTTACATCACTCACATTCACATAAAGTGTGAAGGTACAAGAATGAAGTAAATAACCATAGCGTAGAATCCATCTCATAACATAGTCAACAAATAGGTCCAATACATCATATAACTAGATAATCAGTTATCATAGATCTACTGTCATCTCAAAATAACATCAACATGCAAATATGATAAACTGAACAACATAGCAACAAAGCATCTATGGTACAGAAATCAAAATATAACATTCGACCCTCAGGTCGTCTCAAGGTACAAATATCAAAAGAGTATCATCTCTCGAATAAAAAATAGACAAGGTATAGACTACAAATACGAGAGGCACTACACCAATTTAGAGACTCCAAACCTTTAGGTTGGATCCCCAAGTCAAATCCAAGCCTTAGGATTGGTAGAATCCAAAGATTTAAATAGCACATGTGCTCCATAGCATGTTCATGCTATTTAAAGTATTTTAAAATTCAAGCTTATATAATGCATACGTGCTATAGTGTGGCACACACTTTGTAAACCTAAATTCAATAGAGAGGGAAGAAGAGAGGGAAGGAGAGAAGGTAGAGAGTGAGAGAGAGTAGAGGATGGGGAGAGATTAGGATGTGGGAGAGGGTGGGATAGGGAGAGAGGGAGAAATGGAGAGAGAGAGAGAGAGAGAGAGAGAGAGAGAGAGAGCAGGGAAGAAGGTGGGATAGGGGGAGGGGGAGAGAGAGAGAGAGAGAGAGAGAGAGAGAGAGAGAGTAGGGAAGAAGGTGGGATAGGGGGGGAGAGAGAGAGAGAGAGAGAGAGAGAGAGAGAGAGAGAGTAAGTAGGAGAGGGGAGAGGGTAGGATAGAGAGAGATGGAGGGAGAGAGGGAGATAGGGAGAGAGAGAGAGTAGGGGATGGGAGAGGGTGGGATAGGGGGTGGGAGAGGGACAAAGAGAGAGAGTAGGGGATGAGAGAGGGTGGGATAAAGAGAGAGGGTGAGAGAGAGTAGGGAGAGAGGGAGGGAGAGAGAGAGAGGGGGATGTGTGTGTGTGTGTGTGTGTGTGTGTGTGTGTGTGAGAGAGAGAGAGAGAGAGAGAGGAGGGGATGAGAGAGGATGGGATAGGGGAGAGAGAGAGAGAGTAGGGGATGGAAGAGAGTGGGATAGGGAGAGAGAGATTTTTCATGAAATTTTGGGTCCCTACTAACCCATATTCTCTTTTTTGTTTGTTGTCTATTCTATTATTCCAATAGAAAACATGGGTTTCTTGCTGTTGGAAGTTAGCAAACACCAAATTAAATCATTGGATACACTATATGAAGGCTTTTTAAACATTCTTTCATGCTATTGGAAGATAAAAACACCAAATTTAATCATTGGATACACTATTTGAAGGATTTTTGAACATTCCTTCTATAGAAAAGGTTCAAGTGCAATCCTTTTTAAATATTTTTGTTACTATAGAGAGAAATTTCATTATAATTTGACAAGTTGTTTAATATATATTGTGTATTCGTTGAAATAATTGTAATTTATATATGTATTTGAATGATTTCTTATTTATAAATTGTAAGTAATTCAAATGTTTGAATAATTTGACATATAGAAATCGTCATCATGCCAAGGAAGAAACCCAAAACCCAAATAATGGAAGAGAAGGAGAGATATTTGGAAATTAAAAGAGATAAAATAAAATTACTATGCTAACAAAGAAAATTGTAATGCAGTAATGAAAAATTTTCTTTCGAAGAGGAACACAAACCACCAATACAAATAAACAAAGAGGAAGAATTGGAAAGACAAAGAGAACAAATGACACTCTTACGCTCAAGAAGACAATTGAATTGTGAAGCTACACCATCTTCTAATGTTGGAGTCATATCATCATCTCATGTTGGAGAGATGCTAATTTCTACATCCAACAATGTACACACTCCATCATGTCATGTTGAAAGCACAACATCAACATATCAAGTAGGTGATATTCCATCTTTTGCATCTTATTGCCAAGACACATCATCTTCAGTTCAAGGTATGCAAAACACTCAACCTTATGTTGATGTTCAAAATGTTGAGGGAAAGGAAGAGATTATAACACCTTCTAGAATTCATTTTAGAAGACCAAAATATTTGATTGATATTGATACTAACATTTTGAAATCAATGCTTGACAAGATTAGCAAGCGTACTTGTCAAAGAAAAGTTAATCGTATGTGGAGATTATTCTTTGACAAATTAAGTATTAAAGGTCAATGGCAATTATTTTTTGAAATGATGAATAATTTGAAATTTAGGCCCATCATGAAGATTCTTAGGCTAAGAATGATGGATGATTCAAATGAAAAAAATATTGTAAAAAATCTAATGAGTGCATATGAAAAAGTGGGTTCTAAATCATGCACCAAAGATAGTAATATTACAAGACACATACTTACATCAACAATAGTAAGTACCCAAATGAAGAAATCTCAACTCATTAGAAAGACAAGAAAATATTGAAAATTGGTAGAAGTACTCTAAGGAAAGCCATGGTAAGGCGTGAGAGAGTGGAAGATCCAACAAAAAAAAGTTATGGACATTTAGCGATAGACTACCATGAAAGGATAAAGAAATTAGTGAAGCTTTGAAATCATTGATTGAAGATTTTTAAACAAATAAAATGCGTGTTTCCCCTAATCAAAGAGATGTTGTAAGAAAGATGATTGGTAGCCGAAATCACGATCCACATGCAAAACATTTTTTGGACTCAACTCAGACACAACTTTTGCAAAATTTATTGGTATGTATTCTCAAATTCAAATAAGTCAAAGGTTTTTTGAGATGGGTAAACCTTTTTATGTGAAGATAAATCACACATGCACAACTTCTTGTTGTAGGATACATATTGAATTTTCTAATCATTTTGATTTTTTTAGGCATATATGTGAATTTTTGCATTCTATGTTTGTTTTGTAAGATTCTAACATGAATGAGCCACTTAGATCTTCAAGGGAATTCATATTTAACATTTATGTGAAATAGATGATGGTCAACAATTTTACAAGACATCATGCTTGGATGGTACATGTTTACACTAGTACATTTGACCCCATTTTTAGACCAAAATTTTTGACCATCTAATAAAATGGGGTCAATTGGTCAGAATATGAAAGGAAACATATCTTTAAAAAAAAAAAAAATACATGCCCGTTTTGGTCAAAATTTTGACAACACGGGCTTCATTATGTCAATAAAAAAAGTTCTTTTTCATGCTCTAATTTCATTGTTATGTTGGGATAGGAAGACTTGTGCGCTTATTTCCTACACTGCAAGCAACATTTTCCCGACCGAGTCTTGAATCTGGCCTGTGTTGGTGGAGGGAAAGTAAATAAATGTTTTAATCTTGTATTACGTATTTTGAACCTATGTGTATTTTGTGGCCAGGACTACATGCCAACATGGTTTGACAGCTTCAATGCAAATGTCATGGTGGATGGGAGTATGCTGAACCTTGGCCTTTGGGACACGATAGGTTAGGGTTTCCATTTCAACTTTATGGTGCCAAATTTGGTTGAAATTTGAGATAGAAGATATGATATTGTGAGCTATCCTAGTAAAATATTTCAGACCTATGTTTATTTTTTTAAATTGTTAACCTTTTTCTTTGTTCTATTGAAAGACGAGTTACAGAAGACCCACCAATGCATCTCTTAAACCATCCAACTCTACCAGCTCCATAATCTCATCTACAAAGGCCTATGGTAGTTGAAAATTCAAATAAATTGATTCAACCAGAGCTTAAGAACTGAATCCCACCAAATGATGTAGAGATTAAATATGCCAAACAAAATTTGAGCTTGGGACTTACAATTTTGGTGTCCTTATCAACTTCTTTTGGAAGACGAAGAAAAGAAGAGTATGGTAAGGACTCCCTCACTATCACTTGTGGAGAATGAATATCATTCTGCTCACAATATCCAGAGATTCACGCAAATGTTTCTTGTCTTTTTGGAAAGCCAGAGATCCTAATATCCCCGCCAATATAATCCTCTCATTTTCCTTCCAGCCAAGACATCCATTAGTGTCATCTTTCCAGTCCCGCTAATGCCCATCAAAGTAGTGAGAGTTCCTAGCCTAAATGCCCCTGTTACATTACGAAGTAGTTGAAGTTTATCCTTTGTTTCTCCCTCTTCTTTCATTTCCTGCATAATGTTCAATGCCAAAAGTAACAATATTACTCAAAACCCATTTTTTTGGTATTTAAACACACCTATAAATGCTCAAATTAAGGGTTGAAATCACTAGCAAATATAGATAATTATCAACTTAACAAGTGGAATTAAACATGGGTTATACCGGAGGCATATCAATGAAGTAATTCACATTGATAAAAGACATTGCCAGAGGTTTGAAAGGAAGAACCATTTCTTTGTTATTCAAAATGCCAGCTTCCACATCCAAATTTGCTGAAATGATTTCTCGTTTGATCAATCTCCTGTTCATGTGATGCATCTACATTTCTTCTGCATACGCAAACACTTTTGAGTAGATTGAGAGAGATCAAACCAGATTTTACCATGGAAGACTAATATAAGTGCATTATAAGGCTAGAAAAAAAAAAGCTTTACTTTTGCAATCCTTTTCTCCTGTAATGGTTTTTCATAATTCTTATTTGTGCAACATCTATTATTGAATTTTTATAGTGCAACAACATCTATTACAAGCGAAAAGAGGAATACGTTCTTACTTGTGCTTTTTTCTAGTTTTGGTAGGATATACTTTAGATTGCTCCCTCTCAGATTTGGGTAGGTCCCATAGGGTTCTGTGCCTCATTTTCAACCTTTTCTTTTGGTATTATAGCCTGATTCTTGCCGAGAGCTTCTCAGCACAAAAATCATTGTCAAAATGCAGAAAAACACAATTTTTTTAATACAATGAAGAAAAGTATAGAACAAAATCACATTTTAGATATGTAAATAAAATTGTGAATAAAAAATTGAAGAGCACGGTAAATCCCAACAAAGCAGTAGCTCCTATCAATACTAGTATACGGTGGGGTTGATGTTACGCCTCTCAAGTACACCAAGGGCCAAATTTGATGAAGAATCTATACTCTGTAAATCAATATTAACTCAAGTTCAAGGAAATAATTTGAAAATTAATAAATAAGCAGTTAATCTTTACTTAAATTGAATACTAGAAACTTACTAGAAACACCCTTGTATTATAATGAATGCACTGGCTTTTAGTGTTTATTTCACCTCTTCAGTTGGTAGTTTTCTATTATTGAAACTAAATTGTCACACAACATTTAATATTGAATTAGATTGGTTGTTTGTCAATTGATGTTCTTATTTTATTTTTGTGTAACACGAGAAGGATTACATGCTATATTCTATTTGGGATCAAGCATCTCATTCAAAACAAGGGAACTTTCGGCATACACTAGCGGAGAGCACCAATAACCCCATCTCAACCATATGGGAATGCTATCTGCAAAGAAAATAAAATGTTTGAAAGATATGAGATGTTGCAAATCTTTTCTTATTTGATTTTTGTGTAACATGAGAAGGATTACATACTTTTGGTGATAATGAATCCTCCAAGCAGTAAAATTGCTAGGATTGCAAGTGATGCTCTAGCATTGGATGCTATCGTTGTTCTACAAAGTCCTGCTAAAAATATGAAAAGAGAAGATGACATCTGATGTAGTAGAAATAGTATGAGGAATTGCCTGAAAAACTTGCATTATCAACCACACTATAAAATGTTAAGATTTTGAAAAGTCTAACTCTCACATACATAAACATCTTTATTTTTTTTTACATTTAGTGAAATTCTTGGTTCTTCTGATAGAATTAGGGAAAAAATCTAGTGACTGAGTGTTTTTTAATAATTATTGATGTATTTATTGGTTGAATTTTTAATATTTTTGTCAATATTATATCTATAGTTTTGATTTTAGAATTGTTAGTGTTGATGATGATTATCTATATTTGAATGAAACGTATTTCTTAGTGCTCTAACAAAATATGAGTTAATGCACGGATATGAGTTTCATTATCTCACTTTTTTGCTTGGGGCCTTTTTAAACACCTTGACAAAAAGCATGCTGCTCTTGCATAGTACTTAACAATGCGGCCTTGAAATCTTAGTTATGAGTAAGGGGCTTGCCGAGTAAAATGGTATAGAAAATTGAAAGTGATTTAAAGTTTCTATATAAGATTTTGATAAGTTTGAAAAGTCTACTCTCACATAGATAATCTTAATTTTATTTACATTCAGTGAAATTCTTGTTTCTTCTTATAGAATTAGGGGAAAAGATCTAGTGGTTGAATGTTTTTTAATAATTATTGATGTATTTATTGGTTTAATTTTTAATATTTTTGTCAATATTATATCTATAGTTTTGATTTTAGAATTGTTAGTGTTGATGATGATTATTTATATTTGAATGAAATGTATTTCTTAGTGCTCTAACAAAACATGAGTTAATGCATAGATATGAGTTTCATTATCTCACTTTTTTTCTTGAGGCCTTTCTGAACACCTTGACAAAAAGCATGCTACTCTTGCATAATACTTAGCAATGTGACCTTGAATAAGGAGCTTGTCAAGTAAAATGGTATAGGAAATTGAAAGTGATTTAAATTTTTTTAAGGTTCCTCCTTGCATGTACTTATTAAATATAATTTTCTATGTTAAATATATTGTAGGAGATTAGAACAGATATGAAGTGATGTTTTATGTTGTGAATGTCCTAATGAAATTGAGAGTAGCTGATACATCCATATTTTAATACTTAGTGATTCGAGAACTACTACATTATCCCGACTATTTAAACATTAAAATTTTACTAATGATGATACGAGTCATTTTCACCCGATGATAAGGGTGTTGATTTTGGTACCTCAATGATTAAGTTTTATACTTCAGATAGTTTAGTATTCTTTAATTGGTGATGTTATGATGTTTAGGTATATGCATGCCTAATGATGATTATATACTAGTACTTAATCTGAATTAATGAATAAGTTATATGTTATATTGATTATGTGATTACTATTGATTAAATGTGAGTAGAAATTAATTAAACAACTAATTATATGAAAGATTCATGTTTTAATTTATGTAACTATCCAGATAAGTTGTGTGTGTGTGTGTGTGTGTGCGCGCGCGCGCGCACGCTTGCGCATGCATGTATGTGTGCAATGAGAGTGTGTAGGATATTTTAGCCAAAAAATCTAACGAAGAAATGAAACTGAACCCTATGTACCTATTGTGGAAACTTGGGTTGAGACTAACAAAAAATGCAAACCTCGTTGTTTTTATTTTTTTATTTGTATCATGAGATGTATGAATGTATCATTCTATAATCAATTAGTGTTAATGTGTTTGTAACACTGATTTTTTTAGTGTTGCTTGACACTTGTAAATTGTATATACATTCCAGCATGATAGTTAGGGTTAACTGAGTAACCTAAAGATCTAAATCAGACTAGGTTAGTGACATTTTCACTAATCAGTTAGTAATTAAAGTTAATTACCCTAATCAGGATCAGTGAGTAATCTACTTTTTGAAGGTTGTTAGAAAGTCCTAAAAATTCTTAGCTTATGATAGGTCCCTAATGAATCCTAAAGGCCTAAAATCATGAACTCTAAGTATCCAAGGAGTATGGGTATGGGTTGGGGCCATTTTTCACCCCCCTAGCCCCTTTTGTTGACTTTTATGGTCATTCAAAAACTCAATTTTTTCTTTATTGCGAAAATTGATTGATTTCATCATGGGCTAGATAACTTTAACTCCACCTTGAAGTTAGCCTTAGGTCTAGTTGAGTTAGAAACCTCTAGAACTTTAGGAAAGTGGAGGAGTTATTTTTTTTTTGAAGTGGTTGAGTTTAGCATCTTATTTAAATGTAATTTTGAGAGGGTTTTGGGTGTTCACCCAACCTCTAGTTTTAGAGTGGAATTTAGAATTGAAGGAGAAGGAGAGGAAAGCAAGCTCATCTCAAATTTGTTCATTTGTCATAACCTGATTTTTGAAGTTAAGAATACTTCACCTCATTTGGTTCATGTTGTGTTTCATGTTTCAGTTTGATTTCATATGTATGTTTGTATGAGTGTTGAGTATGTTTGGGAGGGATTGAAATTGGTTTTCTTAAATGTCTTTCCTTTGTGTTTTTGTTTGAAATTTTGAAGGGATTGTATGGGTTGTATTGGCGTTACTCACCTTTCGATAGGGCAGAAGTGGCCATGTACAGGAGAAGGTCTTTAGTTGGACTCCAACAGTGTAGAGTCTCTTCTCATGATGAGAAGAGGGAGAGAGGGTAAGGTGTTATGGGCCCCTACTCATTAGCACAAACCATGTATGAGTTTTGGAATGTAAGAATGGAAGAACAAAAGTTCTTGAGTTTATAGCCCCCGAAAGGGCACCTAAGTTGGTGTTGTGTCTGATGTCTCCTGTTGGAAAAATCCTCCTTCTCCCTAGCTTGGTTCAATGTCGAACTTGTTATGAAAATCTGGGATGGGAGTGAATGTCTGATTTTTGTCTTCATGTTATGATTGGTTGTTTTCTGGTCAGTTTTTGTTCTCTCCACGATCACCATAATGTATTGCAAAATTCGTAATGGATCCCTTGTTAAGGGCCAAGAAGGAAATTTTCAATTGTATTGGATTTCAAATATGTTGGGAGTTTTTCCCTCGGGATAATATCTCGTGTAAAAATATTACATTTAAACTTATTGTTGAAGTGCCAACAATGTCGAGTTTTCTTATTGGTTTTTTCCCGGCGGAGCCTTTGAATCAGGTGGTTTAATAGAAAAAGAGATTGAGTAATATTTGTGCATTGTAGTCTTACAGTATTTCAGTTTATGCATGTGTGTATTGAAAAAAAAAGATAAAATTGTGACATGCAATTTATGAAATTTTGAGTTCAATGATGTTAAGGAAAAATTGATATGGTTGGAACTTCAATTCAATTTCGTGCTTATTAGGACATAAAAATAATCTTATATTGTCATTAAAACAAATTATTCAACCCCTTGGTTTAATTAGGTATTTAGTAAATTCAATTAGCAAAGAAAAATACACCCCCCTTGTAAAAAAAAAATTTGCATAAAAAGAGTTTACACTTAGGAAAATTATGAACTTGAAAAAAAAAATCTCCTTAAGAGCAAAAAAAACCTCTCTGTAATTTTTATGGGGAAACAAATAAAATTCCCTTTTGGGAACAAAGAATATTCCAAATTGATTCCCTTGGAAAATTTGAATTTCTAAATTTATTTAATACCAAAAAGGATATATAAAAAAATAACTAAATATATAAATTAAAATATCTACTTAAGAATATTCCAATCCCACCAAATAAACTTTTAACAATAACAACCCCTGCTTGTTCTAGGTGTCAGTTTGAAATTATAGGAAACATGGAGTTTAAAATAAAAAACTTAAGTCAATGTCTTAAATGCCCTTGATTTGACTTGGGAACTCTAATCTTCATTTCCCTCCACTCCATGCAAATTTCTGCCAGCAAAAAAAATCTTTGGGATCACGTACCCCCATGTGCATTGACGAATGAGATTTGACAGACAAATTTTTAATTGGTGCAGGCTTGGTTAAAGTTTCAAACTTCCTTTTTTTATCTTACCTTTTTACCCCTGCACTTTCCATGCCAGACGTACTTTGCTTGGGGATGTGTTGGCACCGGTTACGATGCAACTTATTTGCACCAAGCCTACCATTTAACATAACTTCTGTCTTCTCCCATTTTTTCCGTACTGTCAGATGTGGTTTCAAAACTTCCATCTTCTCCCAATTTTTTTCATACTATCAGATGTGGTTTCCAATACTCTCACCTATTGTCACTTTTTATAAATTTAACATTGAAGTATTCTAATTTTTAACAAGTGATGCAAGCATCATAGTTCCTGCCATTTGAATTTTTAGTTTAAACAAAATAGAAGTAGCAATTTTTCCATACAAACATTGATAATTACATGAGACGATCTATGCTGAATCTTGATGTGAGTGACTTGCTATGGTTTGAACAGTGTAAAAATAGCTTATTTGCATTGGATAGAAAATCTAGCGTCAGATAAGATGGTGCCCTGGTATATTAGCACCAAATTCACCTTATAATATAAGAAAAAAAAAAAAAAAATAAGTTAAAAAATAATAATGGAAGAATAGAGAAAAATATTCATAACAAAATATTTGAATTGTTGGTCTTTATATTGTTTAAAATTTACAAATATAATTTCAAATGTAAAAAATTGCTAAATTTTTATCTTAATTTCTTTGGTTTTTTAGAATGTAAAAGCTTAATTCCTAAAGTTTTTATAATGTTCTTAAATAACCTTTAATCAATAAATAATTATGAATAAAATAAAATCTAATATATTTATATTAAATTATTGTGATTAAATATTTATATAAATATTCTAGTTCACAATCAATAATTGAAAAAGTAAAATAGAAAATTGAACATAATAATATAAAATATTAAAAATAAAATAAAACTATATTGAAAAATATTAAGATTTAAGTTTTATTTCTTATATAAAGAAAATAGTCAACATGTCATGTCATTGATATAATTACTATTTGATCTTTATGTTTAAAATAGTTCTAAAAATGATTTTCTATGATAAAAGAAGATTTATATAAAAGATGACATAAGTTATAATTAATGCATTAAATATGGTTAAATTTTTTATTATAGAAAAGATGACATAAGCTATAATTAATGTATTAAAAGTAGAGTGTACAAAATATCCTAATTTTCTATGAAGAAAATTAATTTTACTCCCTACTATTATTGCTCTAAGCCAATCAAAGAAGAGATAAATTATTTTGTTTAAATCATTTAAATAGATAGAAAATTTAAAACTATAGTTTGTAGACATATGTTGTAAAAATTCTTGACTCTGATTGGCTATTTAAAAGTTACTATTGCATCCTTTGGCATCTAATGGATGCAATAGTATCATGCCATACTAAAAATTACGATTAGCATTGAAGCATTGTAATTTTTAAAATTATGTATGGTAATAAGTGATTATTATTATTATTAAATGTTTATTTCTTATGATTTTTTTAAATTAAAACTAATAATATAATTTTTTTAAATTAAAACTAATAATGAGATATTTATTGTTGATTATAAATTTTAGATTTTTTATAGTGAGGTGGCTTATTTGTAGTTAAATTTTGAGATAAATTGTAGTGTTATTTTTTTCTTTAATATTTATGAATCTTTATAAAGCTTACAAGTACTTTTATTGTATTTGTCATGTACTTTATTGTATTTTCCATAGGGTAAAATACTAAAAGTTTAACTAGTGATTAATCTTTTCAATTTCTACCAATTAGATACAAGTATTTTTATTTTATTATTAAAGTTTTTTAATTTGCAATGTTTATATGTGAGTATTTTTTTTTAAAATTTGCTAAAATTAATTTTCTTCCACTTGATTGGTCCATATAATTTGAGTCTTATAGGAGCCGATTTTAAGGGAACACTACCGAATATATGAGAATTATAAGAAAATTAATTAATAATAAAATATCTAATGATTTCTCAAAATTAAATACTTATTATTATTTTTGAAAAGATTTTAAAGAGATGTGAAAACTTAAATATTTATTCTAATGTATTAAAAATTATTTTCATTCGTGTTTATTCATTTTCTTAAACACTATGTCTAAATAATGTAGGAACTCAAAACCTTATTTTACCCATAATAAATAACTTTCTTAATTTAATACACAATATTATACATATATAAATGATAAAATAAATATTTTAGCAATAAATATAAAATTATTTAAATTATACATACATGTATATATATCCATTTTCAATATTGGCAGTATAAATTTATTTAGTAATATATAAGTTTTGCTTACTATGATGAAATTTTATCATTTTAGCTAATATGACTAAAATGCATTAAAAGTCTATGATTTGTAAATAAATCATAATTTTATTTTATTCTAATTTATACTTCACATTTAAATTGAGACATTAAAAAAATTTAGTTTTCATTTTCTATATTAAGAAAATTAATCTTATAACTAAATTGAATAATAACATTACATTCATAAAAAATAATTAGAAATTAGTTTAAATTATAAATATTTCTACTTAAAAATATTAGGATAATTTTTATAATCATTCTAAATTAAAATAAAAGTTTTCATGTAAAATTTACATTTAATACTATTTAAATATTAATCAAATACTAATTAAATTATATTAAATATTATTATTACAATTAATTTTATTAATTCTCTTATTTACTATTGTTTCTAATTAAACTATTACAACTTAGGCAAATACAAGCCACTATGTTAAATCTTAAATCAAAAACTTGTTTTAAAGATATATGAATTTTATTGAATAATTTAAATAGATTTTTTTTTATGGGTACCATAGATATCATATTTATTATAGATAAATTTTCAATAATATTTTTTTAGAATAATATTTTTTTGATTATTTACATTTTTTTATAATAAAAATAATAAAATCATTTTTTAATTTAAATAATAATGATATTAATAATTAAAGTAATATATATTATTAAAACGTATCTAATTCAAATAGTTTTTAATAATATATTTATTCTTATAACAAACATGATTTATTTAAATTATTTTTATTTAAAATATTAAAATAGTAATATTGAAATATTATTATGTAAAATTAATGATTTGAATGTAATTAATTTAGTTAAATTACATAATAGCTTCTATTGACCTACAAAATAAGCTTTGTTTCTATTAAATTTTTATAAAATAATAACACAAATACTAATTTCAAATAAAAGATAAATCCACTACATCATTTATTTGAATAGTTTATTTTTAAAATTTGTAAACTTTGTTATAGTTTCAAAGTGATGTTTGGTGAGGTATAGATTTTAAAAAATAATTGTAAGTATATACTTTTCTAAAGATTTATAAATATTGAAGAGGTCAAAATTTACAATACAAATGACAACTTCAAATAACTTATCTCCTAAATAAATATAATTTCTAATTTATATCAAACATCAATATCATCCTTATCATTGTCATCCTTATCATCCTTGGGTGTTAGCAGGGGACTTCAATTCAGTTTTAAGTCTAGAGGAGAAGCATGGTGGTTTGGCTAGATTGGGGCCTTCTTCTGCTCTTCTTCGACAACATATATCTCTTTTGCATCTCTCTAATGTTAAGCCTTCTAATGGTCTCTATACCTAGAATAATCGCAGGACTGTTGTTGCTGCTATCTCAGAACGTTTGGATAGATTTCTTGTTTCTTGCTTCTGGGTTAGTGGCACCCTTACTATCTCTTCAGAAATCCTTGATTGGAGGGGTTCAGATCATTGGCCAATCAAATTTTTCACTATAGGGGCTTATGTTCCGAAGCATCCTCCTTTTAAGTTCCAGTTGATGTGGCTTCGGGATTCCTCTCTTCATGATTGTGTTGTCTGTTGGTGGAAAGATGGTGCTTCTGCATATGGTACTGCAATGTTCTCATTTTCTAAAAGGCTTCAATATGTTAAAAGGCAGCTCAAGATATGGAATAGGGAATGCTTTGGGAACCTTCACTTTATGAAGAGGCTTGCTCAAGAAGATCTTGATGTCATCACAAGGGAGATTAGAGATCGAGGTTTCTCAGAGGATCTTGGCAAGGCTGAATCCCTTGCTTCTAGAGCTCTAGAAGAATGGGAACTTCGAGAGGAAATTTTTTGGAAGCAAAAGGCTAGAGTTGATTGGCTCCAGGAAGGTGATCGTAACACTGCCTTTTTCCATAAAACAGTGCAATCTCACCGGAATCAGAGCACTATCTCTTCTTTGGTTAATTCTCAAGGTATCCAACTGAATTCCTTGCCAGCTTTGTTCCAAGAGGCTATTTGGTACTTCTCTACCCTCTTCTTTGAGGACTCTCCTCCTGCTGATAATGAAGAAAATCTTATTTTGTCCTCTATTCCTTCCCTTATCACTTAGGAAATGAATGATTATCTCATGCATCCTATTTCTTTGGAAGAGTTGGAGGAGGTGGTCTTTGGCATGCCTAAGGGGAAGGCTCTTGGTCCTGATGGCTTTCCAGTTGAATTCTTTCAAGAATTTTGGGACATCATTAATCATGATTTGTTGGAGGTGGTTAAAGAATCCTATGCTAGCAAGCAAATGCTTTGAGCTTTGAACTCTACATTCTTGACTCTTATTCCTAAGAGAGAGGGTGCTAATCAATTGGAGTTTTTTAGACCAATTGCCTTATGTAATGTGGTTTACAAAGTTATAACTAAGTTGATTGCTGAGAGATTGAAAAGGTGGCTTCCCATTATTATCTTAGAAGAACAAGGTGGTTTTGTTGTTGGCAGACAAATTTTGGATGGGGTGGTTATTGCTACTGAGGCTATTCACTCTGTGGCTACTTCAAGGGAGAGAGCCATGTTTGTTAAGCTGGATATGGTGAAGGCTTACGATAGAGTTAAATGGAGCTTCCTAAGGAGTATTCTTCTTTCTTTTGGATTTAGCTCTAACTGGGTGAGTTGGATTATGAGTTGTGTTACTTCTGCCTCTTTTTTTGTTCTTATTAATGGTCAACCTTCTCAACTATTTGGTGCTTCTAGTGGCCTCTGCCAGGGTGACCCTCTCTCCCCATATCTATTCATCATCATGGCTGAAGGCTTGGGCAGATTCATTAAGCATCAGGTGTCCCAGAATTCTATTCAAGGCTGGCGGTGGGGTATTGGCTTACCTTCTCTTTCCCATCTTCAATTTGTTGATGATTCTGCTCTTGTTGGTCTTGCTAGGATCAAGGAAGCTGAAGCCTTTCGACATGCTTTGGACGATTATTTGGCAGCTTCAGGCCAGAAAGTTAATGAGCACAAATCTTCCATTTACTTTTTTAACACTCCTGATTCTATTCAACACAGGATTGTTGGTATCCTACGGTTTCAGATAGGATCACTTCCTTTTACTTATCTTGGCATCCCTATTGCTGTTTCTAGGCAGCCACATCTCTTTTGAAAAAATTTGATTACCAAGCTTCAAGATAAGGTAAATCATTGGACTCATAGATGGCTTTCTACTGCTGCCCGGGTTACTCTTCTTCAAGCTGTTATCCAAGCTCTTCCTACTTATCGAAGCATGGTTCACGTTGCACCTATTTACTTTCTCAAAGATTTTGATGCTCTTTCTTGGCAATTCCTTTGGAGTGGTAATTTTCATAGTACTAAATGGAGCTTGGTTAATTGGGCAACTATCTGTAGGCCTAAAAAGGAGGGTGGTCTTGGTCTTCGATAGGCTCTATTGAGTAGTCAAGCTTTGGTTGCTAAACTTTATTGGCGATGGTGCTCTGGACAACATCAACTTTGGGCTCGTATTATCACTCATAAATATTTTCATGGTGTTGATCCTTGCTCTGTTTCTACACTTCCTCTTGAAGGTCATGGCTCAATGGTTTGGCATACTTTGAAGACAGGTGCGATGTTGGTAAAGAGGGGTCTGTTTTGGATATGTAAAGGAGGTTCTCAGGCTTTGTTTTGGTTTGATGCTTGGGATGGATTCCCTTCCATTTTATCCATATACCCTCATCTTTAGCCTCTTTGTGACTCTTTTCTTGCTGCTGGATGGGATAAAGTGGCTCATTACAAGACTCCTTATCAATTGGGACCTGTTGTTGGTTACAGATGTAAGCATTCTTCTGATTGGCCTCCTGGAGGTACAGACATGGATCGTCAAGAGCTTTCTCAAATTTTGGCCTCTAGAGAGTGTTCTTCTTTGCTTGGTCTAGATGTTTTGGCTTGGGGCGGTACCTTGTCTGGTAAATATCATGTCTCTGCTGGGTATCAAGAGATAACTAGACAATTATTTGGGGATGCTGAGGTCCCTTGGTGGAAGCAAGTTTGGAATAAAGTTTCTTGGTCCAAGTGCAATTTTTTCATGTGGCTAGTGGCTCACAACCATTGTCTTACCTAGGATAATCTTTATAAACGTGGATTTTAGGGCCCCTCTTATTGTGTTTTGTGTGGTAATGGAGAGGAGTTTGTCTCCCATATGTTCTTCCATTGCTCCTATTCTACTTAGATATGGCACCTTTGGTGGAGCGCTTGGGGTTGCTCTTGTCGGCATTCTTCCTCTTTGCCTGAGTTCTAGGCCTGCTTGGGTACTGCTCCCTCCAAGTCTTCTTTTCTCCATGCTGTTTGGATTGCTAGCCCATCTTTTATGCTTTGGCATATCTGGTTGGAGAGGAATCATCACATATTCCAAGATGTTCGGCTTGGTGTTTTGCATCTTTGGTGGAAAATATCACATTCTCTTCAGGAAACTATTCTTGTGAAGTGTGAGCTTGATGGGGGTATGGATCCAGTTGATCTTGCTATCTATAATTGCCTCAATTTTCATCTGCAGGATGGGGCTGCAGCTCATAGGTTTCCTTCTATGTCCAGGCAGCTTCACCATCAGAGGAAGGGTCGGGTTAACCGGGATGGGCACTGGACTCCTCCTCCCTGTGGAGTTCTGAAAATTAACATTGATGGTTCTTCCCGTGGGAATCCTGGTCCGGCTGGTATTGGCGGAGTGGCTCGTTGTAGTTTTGAGGATGTTAAATATTTTTCCTCAGTTCATAAGGGTGATTATACTAACAATCTCATGGAAGCTCAGGCTATTTTATATGCTGTGGAACAGTGTTGCTTGCGGGGATGGAGTAAGATTATCTGTGAGTCTGATTCCCAGGTGGTGGTGAACATGCTTTCTTTGCAAGAGCTTGAGGATGTTAGTTGGTAGCTGGCCACTGTTGTTAAGCAGATTCTTTTCTTCTCTTCCTCTTTTCAATTCATTAGGTTCACGTATATTCCTCGTGAATGGAATAGAACTGCTGATTGTTTAGCCAAATGGGCATCTAGTCATGATCCGGGTTGGAATATTAGGGATAGGAGGCAATTGTCCTTTGAGATGGTGCAAGAATTTGATGATCTTGTTGCTCAAGATCGAGCTCCTTGTTGAGCTCTCCTTGTTGTATTCCTTTTTGTCTTAATAAATTTTTACCCCTCTTTTTGCAAATATCAATATTTTATTTTTAGTTTTAATTAAAAAATAATAATATAATCATAAGAATTTAACATTTAATTAAGCCGAGAGGCTTCTACAATGAAAGCATCCATCGTTGTAAACTTTTCATCAACAATTTTGAAAAATTTGACAGGTAGCTAAAGCGACACAAAATTTATATTTAATACTTATCCTTTATACATTGAATGGAAATAGATACAAAATGTAGAGAGCTGAAAATCTTTTTCTTATGTACACAGAATATTATAATAAAAACTTGTAAATTGTGTAAAAATATGGATAACATCTCCTTCTTCAAAACAAATAAAACAGTAGTCAACCAAATATTGAAATCAAAATAAGATGCAAAAGTTTATATTTTTTTATTAAACTAGCTTTATATATATATATATATATATATATATATATATATATATATATATATATAAGTTGAGAGTTATCCTTCTCAAGGCATCTATTGCACTGATGTAATTTATGAAAATAGGCACCTTGAGAAGGATAACTCTCGGCTTTTTTATATATATAAAAATATATCTAAGCTAGTAATAATAATCACCTATTATAATAATTAATTAAAAGTATTCTAAAGATTCATAAAGATTGAATAGAAAAAAAAAACTACAATTGATCTCAAATGATAACTACAAATAAACTACTCACTATAAAAAAATCTAAAATTTCTAGTCAACAATAAATATCTCATTGTTAGTTTTAGTTGAAAAAAATCATAAGAAATAAACATTTAATAATAATAATCACTTATTACCATACATAATTTTAAAAATTACAATACTTACAATGTTAATCGTAACTTCTAAAAATTAGAATACTTCAATGTTAAATTTATAAAAAGTGATGATAGGTGCTCAGAGTACGAAAAAAAGGGAGAAGATGAAAGTTATGTTAAACGGCAGGCCCGATGCAAATAAGTTGCACCATGACTGGTGTCGGGATGTGTTTGGGCTGCTTGGGTAGCGTGCAAGCAAGCCTTGGGAAGTGCTTAAGGCCCCGTTTGGTTGCTGGAATATGAGTGATATAGGAAAACAAAATTAGAATATGTTTTATATTCACTGTTTGGTAAGCTCAATCGGAATTCGAAATAGGAAGACATATTCCAATTTTGCCATTAAAATGAGCATATGTCTATGCCAAAAAATATTTGTTATTGGAATAGGCCATTTCCATTCCCATTCCAATTTTCCATTAAAAAAAATAATAATAATTTTAAAAATTTTTTTTTTTTAAAAAACTTTTTCTTTTTGAATTTTTTTTGTTAAATTTTTTTAAAATTATATCTATTTGTTTAAAAAAATGAAAATGAATTAACAAAAAATAATAAATTAATTTTTTTTTTTTAGGAAAAATGTTTTTAAAAATGCAAAACTTAATCTTATTCCTATTCCATTTTTGTACAACCAAACAATGGATTAACATATTCCTAGTCGAATTCCAAGTGCACCAAACATGATTGGAATTGCCCATTTCTATTCCCATTCCCCATTTCCATTCCCATTCCATTTTTCTATTCTAATTTTCTATTCCTATGCCAGCAACCAAATGGGGCCTAAAGGAAAGGATGACGTGGGTAAAAGTTTAGGGTGGATGGGACAGGTGTGTAGGGGGAAATGTTCAGGGGAGATGGTGTGTAGGGTTAGTATGGGTATGTGGGTAGTAATAAATTTGATTGTTGGTGTGGGTAGGTTAAGTTAAGAGGTAATTAGGTTAGTAATGTTAGTTGTAAAGGAATTTTCATTATTGTTTAGTTTTACTTTAATTTTAGTTTAAGTTAAGTTAGTAAAGTATGAATTAGTGTGTTAGTTTTATTTTTCTTAGAAATTTAATTGATATGTTTTTAGTATTAGTTTATTTTATTTTTAAATGATTGTATTGTTTTAATATTGTAGTGATATTTGTCTTTAGATTAGAACAAGTGTAGATAGTTAGAAATTTAGTTGTTAATTATAGTAGATTATTATTTAAGTTAGTGGTGTTAATTTTTTTCCTTATTTATTTATTTAGTTTATTTAATTTTAATTATATTATTATTTTTATTAGATTTTTTTTTTTTTTTGGAATAGATTGTAGATGTAAAAATAAATAGCTTAGAGTGAAGTTTAAATAAAGTCCAGTTATTACTTCAGATAGATGTTAAATTAGTAGTTCATTAATTGGATTTTGATGTTTGGATTAGTTAGTTTTGGATTTATATAAATTTGTTATTAGAATGATTTAATTGCATGTTAATCAATATCTTGATTGGTCAAAATTTTTATGCTTATTAATAGGATGATTTTTATTAAGTTCGTTTGAATTTCTTTTATAATAAATAAAATTAATATATTGTTTAAAATTAAATATAATTTAAATTTTATATATATATATATATATATATATATATATATATATATATATATATATATATATATTATGCATCAAGAAATGCTAATGGGTAATGGTAACATCTAAGTTTGTCGACATTAATCGTATTAATGTTAATACATCGTGAAATTTATTTTAAAAGAGGAGTTAGTAATAAAGACGGTTAGCGAGAGTGTTATATTAGGCTTGAAATTTATATACGAACAAATGTTGAAATAAATTTAATAATAAATGTTTTAAGTTTTAGTGAGTGGAATTAATCTTTAAAAAATAAATTTGTGTACGTGTGTTTGTTTTTACCCCGTATTTTGGGTATGACAAGTTTCTATATAAGATTTTGAGAAGTTCAAAATTTAAAATACTGAACTACTTAATCCTCTCTCCTATCCTTTTCTTAAAAGTTAATTTTAAAAGAAAAGAAAAAATACTTATCATTGTTAATGCAATCTACAAACTTATCTCAGACCATCTTTAAACATCACACACTAAAGAAAAAATTAGTAATTTTGACTATTTAATACTTCTAATTTAGAAATCAAACTATAGTATATGATGTTTAAGTCGTCCATGCCTACCCTTCAGCAGCAGGAGCAAATCCTATTCACAGAGATATATTGATATGTTTTACTCCTGTCAGCCCAATATTGCTCTTGATCTTTCATCGAAGTCACCTGCAAATCTCAACCTAGTTAGTTTGCCTATAGACTTTTACTAATAATTTAACATTTTAGAAAAAGATCCATTCTAGACAAAGTAAATTAAACTTGATCATACAAAGATCCCACATTTATGATTAAACTTGATTATACAAAGATCCCACATTTATGTTTACCTCCTGTAAGAAATCTGCAGCCCCCTTTCTCTCGGGGCATCTGAATCCACAGCTTTCAAAAAATTCAAGCACGTGTTCTCTGGCCCCATGGTACACAACTTGTCCTTCTGAAAGAAGTATAATATCGTCAAACAATTCACATGTTTCTGGTGCAGGCTGTAGCAAAGACATGATAATAGTTGCACTCATATGTGAACAAAATTGCTGCGGACATTTAACAATTTGATACGTTGTAGAACTGTCCAGCCCCGTGGAAATCTCGTCCATAAAAACAGTAGTTTTTGGTCCAACAATTATCTCCCCTATATGCAGACAAAAGAATCATTTATAAATTTTACAGTCTGAGCCCATCAAAATGTGGAAAAGAATATCAATTGATGCGCTATTTAACAAGCATACCAGTTGTAAGGCGTTTCTTCTGTCCGCCTGAAATTCCCCTAATCATTTCATCTCCTGATATTGTATCTGCACATATATCCAAACCAAGAATCTGTTTCCAAATTGGATTAGCTAAGACAGTCCACTATAATTTTCTAGAAATTGGTATTCCTTTTACAGTGAAAAATTAAAGGTCTCAATGTCAGTTAAAGGAAAATATGAGCTGTTATGAACTTTCTAGTCATCTAGAATTCATTCTCTATTTGGATATTGATGCAATAAGTGATAAGTATACTAATCATTTTTTTAATGAGGTATGGGTTCTTGTGAACTACTCATATAACATGGATCAAAGAATTTGACTTTAAAAACTACATAATTGAATCATAATAGCAATAATATAAATTGATGCGTGGAAAATACCTTTTGCTTTTCTAGAATGTTTGTATTTAACTTAATCAATGAGTTTGATTCAAAAAGTACACAATTAAATCTTGACAGCAATATCATAATTTGACCTGTCTCAAAAATGTCTCATACTTATTGATTAATGAGCTAATGGGCTCTATAAGAGAGGGTTCATAAGATAAAACACTTGCTAAAGAGTTTGCAAATAGAGTAACAAGTTAAGTGGGATTAACCTTGGAGAAAACTCCATGATTAATTGTGCTTGAGTTGGAGTAGTAGTAGGATTAATAATATCTCATGGAGGCCCCATGTTTGATTTTTATGAGCATCATCTAGATACAATGAATACTACATATGCCATTAATTCTCATACAAGATAAATTCTTGTGAACAACAAATGGTAATAAATTTAAATTAAAAATTAGATATAAAATCATCCCACCCATACAAATAAATTGTATATTTATTTTCCATATTTCAAAGGTAGCAACTATAAGCTTGTGGGTTTGAAGCTTTGTATTTGTTTGATAGAAAGAAAATATCCAGGTGTTATAAAAATGGCAGATTTTGGTGGTGAAAACCATGCTATAGTGGAAATAGAGCAAGGAAACAGTAGGGTTCAGGGGATAGCAATGGTGGGGGGGTTGAGTCCACTTAATGAGACATTGTGGAAGGAGAAAATTGATACAAAAGGCATAGATGTTTCAGCAAGGCTTACATGTCAAGATTTGAGTGTTATTGTTTCTGTTGGCAGTGGTGAAACTCAAACTGTTCTTCAGGGTTTGATTGGATATGCAGAGCCTTGCACCTTGATGGCTCTCATGGGCCCCTCTGGCTCTGGAAAATCTACTCTCTTGGATGCCCTTGCAGGTAATATCAATTGGGTTTCCATTTCCCATCAAGTAGATGATGAATTTCATATTTAATTTGTGATTCATGAAGCTTTTTAGATGTTTGATTTGTGTTGTGAAAATTACGCAGATTGGCAGCTAATGCATTTCAGTTTGGATCTATCAAGCTAAATGGCCGAAAGCAAAAGCTCTCCTTCAGAACTACTATATGATTTAATCAAAGAAGCATTTTTTGGGTGAATTGTTGATGTTTGATGTTATATTCTTACATGGGTGATGTTTTCCTTTCCTCTTTTTTCTTGTAGGCATATGTAACTCAAGATGATACTCTAATTGGGACCTTGACAGTGAGAGAAAGCATAGCATACTCTGCTCATGTAAGGCTCCCTAATAAAATGCCTTGGTCAGAGAAATCAGCACTAGTAGAGTCTACACTTGTGGAAATGGGTCTTCAGGAATGTGCCAACACTCCCATAGGAAACTGGCAGTTGAGGGGAATCAGTGGTGGAGAAAAGAGAAGAGTGAGCATTGCCTTAGAAATTCTAATGAGGCAAAGGTTGTTGTTTCTAGATGAACCAACAAGTGGCTTAGACAGGTAAGAATCTTTCTAAATTGGTGGCAGATACTGAATCCAGAATAGCATCAGAGAGGATTTTAATGATTTTTTATTTTTCTTTGTAGAGCCTTGAATACTAACTGCTAGTGATTCTGTAGACTATTGACTACTTGGGATTATGACTAATTTAAAATTGCATGTATTGATTTGTGGTGAATTTTTAATTGCAGTGCATCTACATTTTTTATTACCCAAACATTAAGAAGCTTGGCAAGGGATGGGCGTACTATAATAGCTTTAGTTCATCAACCTAGCAGTGAGATGTTTGAACTCTTTGATAGCCTCTACTTGCTCTCTAGAGGGAAAACTGTTTACTTTGGCAAGGCATCTTAGGCATGTGAGGTAAGCTCACTTTTCTTAAGCTGCAATTGTTGGTTACTATATTTAAGAATACTAGAGATATTATTATCATCGGGCTTAGATAGATGGTAGGTTTCTTTATTTAAGAGTACTTTAGTTACTACTACTGGTCTGGAAACAAGACTTTTAAGTTAAATAGGAGTTAAGTTGCGTTAGAGTGTAGTTGATGGGAAGTCATTCTATCACAATTGAATTCTGATCCCAAATTTTGGAAACTTCTCGAAATCGAGCAAGTAGTATTGATACATATGCTACATTCCTTGAAGATGACTCTTTTGAAGGGCATGCTATTGTGCTATTTGGGAGATGGTAGACAGAGCCACTACAATTGCCTCCTACTATAAATGGGATTGCGCCAAAGGTGTAGCTAATCTTATGTATTTCATAAGGATTGTGTACTTTAGAATAGGAATATCTTCTTGAATGTGAAGCTTATTTTGTCCTGGTGACTGGTGGGTTAGGTATAATTTTTACATAGTACCACTTACATCTTAAAGCACTACTTATTTAGTCTGTACTTCTCTTTTTTATTTTTTTATGCTTATTGGATATTTCCTTATTCAATTGCTACCAGTTATTGTCAATTTTTAGAGTAGCCTTATAGAGATGAGCTATTCTAAGAGATCAGCTCTGCAGTGTGGATAGACACCTTTTAAATGTCAACATCTTGTATCTACTTATAATGCCTTCAGAGATGTCTATCTATTTATTTTGAGCCTTCTACTTGGTAATTATCATAGTTACCTAAGATGGGATACATTGGGTACAGAAAATGGGTATGGAATGGGGATTGCATTTAAAACTATGAATTTTTCAAAATTCTAGTTTAATAATTGGCAGTTCTAAGAAATGTTGGAAAAACTTAGGAAAGCTTCACCTTCACCTACAAGACCTTAGAAAATGTACCTTTAATCTACTAGGAAGCTAGTTTGTTACATCTGCCTATTTAACATTTTGAGTAGAGGGTTCAAAAAATTGAAAATACTATTTTTTGATTTAGAATAAAGAATGCATAATAGATGAATATACCAATTGTTTCAAGAAATTACTCTTGATTTGAATGTGAAAGTTTATTCTCTCCCCCTTTATCATTATAAATGAGGGGTTATGTTGGGCACTATCTAAAATGTGAGGCAAGCTGAACCTTAAAAGCATGCACTTATTGATATGATAAGTTGGAGAAATGCACATGGGTGTGATAGACCTCCTTGGTGCTTTGAGTGCCATCACAATTTACCATGTTGGTCAAAATTTTCCCTGAAAAAACATTTGCCCAAATACTTTAATCTGTGCAGTTTCACACTCTGGAGCAAGTGTTAGATAGGGATTGTCCCACTCTCCCCATATTTTGTATCTCCTAAATGATTTCCTTTGAGCATCAATAGTTTTCTTGGCAAATTGAGCAGCTTTCTTTCTTAGTTTCAAGGGTGTGAGCTCTTTCTTTGCCTCTTTGTTTATGGACTACAAAACTTTGAGCTCAAGCAACTTATATCAGTTTTACTTTGAGATATTTTATGTGTTGCTTCCATGACAGAAACCTTCTCTCCAAATGAAGAATTGCCTAGTCCATAGCCCACAACAAAGATGAAGACCATCGGTCTGTGGTGCAAGTTAATCACTGTTAATCATTAGTGCAAGTTAATCTCTAATATATATATATACAAACTATCTCCCATAAGTATATATACCTATATATGTATACATATGCAGATTTGAATCATTCATATGCTCTCCTCTGTACATGTATATTTCTATTTGTGACCAAAGCTAGAAGTGTAAGGTCTAAATAGTTTTACAGATTCCTATTTTGAGAATAGGTGACTTGTCAGCAGGGATTTTTTTAGTGGCTATTATTCGCCAATTGGCTAATATGTCCCGATTGGGCTATAGAAATTGGCTAAAACAAACACCGTATACTAGTTGACCAGTTTGCCCAAATTTTATAAAATACTCATATAGTGGTCAGAACGTTTTCCACTATTATTACGTAATTTTAGTTTGGTAGTCGGATTCTTCGCCCATATTTCTCTTTAATGTTTACTCTTATTCGCCATGAAATTAATTGAGTATCTCTTTTGACGATCACCATTCACCAAATTCCCATTTTCCTATGTGAATTTTTTTTTTATGAGTGACACTGTACTCCATAGACAACTTACCTTGATACGTGTCAACATTCCGGTGACTACCTCGACAATTCTTCTTCCTTCAAGAAATGTTGGCCGAAATTAAACCTCAGCCATTGATCTTGGATCATCAAACGATCTGAGTTCTCAAATAATACATTTAACATAATTACATTTCAAAACATAATTCGCCATCAATATTAATAATTTTATTAAAAACAAAAATTATAATCGCCATTATTTTATAAAAATTGTCTAAACTATTAAAAAATTTGCCACTAAATATCCATCAATTGACGCATAATTCGCCAACACTATTAAATTTTTTTCACCCAAATGACATGTGATTTGCCACAATTTTATAAATTTTGGGAGGAGAGGGGGGGGGGTTTCCTTAAAGTTATCCCTGCTTGTCGGATATTTGTTTTAGGGGGTAAGACCTATTAACCCCTTACCCCCCCTTCTTTTCATTGCCATGGAATATTGTTTTTTTATTGAAGGTTATTCAAGGATTGCAACATTTACCTCCAATGTCCACCATTTCTTTAACCAAACCAGAGATCTCCTCAAAATTTTGTCACTCCAATTTAATATTTGTAACCCTCTTAGCCACTATTATTTGTTATCCCCAATATGTTGGGAAGGGAATCTGGCTGAAACAAATTTTGATCCAACTTTGTATTTGTTTTTGGAGGTTCTTCTATCAGAAATTTTCCCCTTGTATAAAAGGAGGTATGCCTTCTTAAAGACCCTTATAAGGGGCATTTGTAATGTATAGAGGACTTTGGTCCCAGGCTATACTAAGGGTTTTCTTTGCCCTGTTCTTTTTCCCCTAGTGCCTGCAATTGAATAGGGCAAAAATTTTGTAAAATCTTTTGATAATATAATATAGTCTTGACTACTATTGTGTATTAATGAATTTTATATCATATTAATGAATGTTATGTGATTGTATTGATTGAATGTTATAGTTCATAAATGGATGAATTAAATGAATGAAGTATGTAATTAGATGTTAATGGGGAATTTAGATTGATGTTATGGGGAGGGGGGTGAGGCCAAATGAGCCTACACCTTCACGTGGTTGGCCTTGTTAAGTAAATAATATTATAGTATTCTCAAAACCAAGTGAAGCTCAAACTAACATACCAAGGAATCGCAAAGCAAGGGCTACCCCAAAAGTTGTAGCAACTTTTGCTGAGAGAAGGGAGTTTGATAAAATACTTATTTACTATAAACAGTATGCCTTGGATTTGTTCACTTGTCATTTATGATGGAAGATATGGCTTGTTTATGTTTAAACTAACTGGAAAAATATATTTTTCTTGGAAGCATTTGTTTCTTTTAGTTCAACATTCTCTTTGTTGTGTTTAATGCTTATAGCTTGTGAATGAGGTATAGCATAGGGCACTCATGAATTTTATAGGGTGGGTACACTCCAGATTACTTGTTTCTCCTTCAAACAATTCTATGCTTTGATCCCCAGGTATTATCAATTTATAAAAATATATTTCTAATAGTGAATCTGAAGATGTTTTAAAGAAAGAGGTCTTATTTGTTGAAAATTCTTTCCAAGGCATTTTTAATTTTGCACCGATGATGTCTCAAATGGAGGGGGGTTGTCCTGTTGACTACAATGTCATCACATATCTTTTTCTTTAGGTATATGCTTTCTAGATGTTGTAAGTTCACATATTTTCTTCCTTTTTATAAATAACTTTTCAATTTTGATGTTGAAGTCTATAGTTGAGGTGACTATCAAACTATTGCTCTTATTGCAATTTGAGGTGACTATCAAACTATTGCTCTGATTGTGGCGATTAAGAAAGCTAAGCTTGAGCTTGATAAAGAATGAATTACTACTACTACCCTTTGTGAGATATCCATTCTAAGGAAGTTATCTCAAAATCTTAACATTGTAAGGTAAGGAACACATTGTATCTCCAAAAGTAATGCACAGGTGCTTCTATTTGTTTCACATGCATTGTGTTGTGGGTCAATTTTAGAGTACTTCTATTTGTTTCACATCCATCCCTTAGAAATTAGGGAATGCCCACTTCAATTGTAGAGTATTGACTAAATCTATTGCAACAACAATATGTTGGCTGCTTTCAAAAAAAGGTTTTTTAACACCTTTTGTAGTAGTATCTATAGATTATTTTGTTCTTACCTAGACCATTGCATAAAGAAGCTGACATTGACTACAGTAACAACATTTCTAGGAATTGTTGATAACATTGGCTAGTTGGTATAGTGCATACTTATCAATCATTGGAAGATCCTTGTAAACAATATAATTTTCTAGCTTCCAATCATGAAGATTTGAAAGAAGATATCTCAATGTTCCATGCAATTTTTTTGTATATATCAAACATTTTCTTGATGATTTGTGGACCAATCATCACATCACTAGAATAATCCACACTTGAAACCCAAAGTCTCCAGGAAAATGCTTCAAAGAGAGATGCTAAAATTCACTGCAATTAATTGTATTTTGGGTTTATTTGTTAAGAGAATCCAACTTAGTGACCATCGTTGGTAAACCAACTTAAGCTAACATAAATTTACTGGTTGGTAATTTAAATTTTGAGTTTGAATATATACCGATGCAACAAATGATATCGGTTCATGCAAATTAATTTGAACTTCCAACTATATATAAACTGATGACATGTAATATCAGTTATTGTGGATCCAACTATGTATCTCCATGTCTCTTTACAGTGAGCTCATTGTGGGAGATAGAAACACTGCATCACCACTATTGCCCAGTTGTCTCTAGGTAAATGCTCTATTCTCACATTTAATATACTCATTCTAAAAATATGCCTGATCAATAGGACATGTAATTTAGGTGCTTACAAATATCATTACAGTTGATATATTCCTTATTTTTGCAGATTTGTTATGCCACTTGAAAATGATTTGACAGTTAGAGCCAAGACTACTGAAGTTTTTGTTAAAGACTTCATCTTTGGTTCTTATGGTACCATATTTTCGGAAGAGGTAAGTGACATTTAAATTTCCTTTGTTAGTGATGCTATAATTATTTGGTTGTAATGTCCCCTTATGCAATTTCTTAGGGCTTTGCTTAATTTCTAAAATTGTAAGAGACTTATTTTTATCCAAATATATATTTGCTACTAATATATGTATTTAATCTAACTCAAAAATAGGTTTAATGCTATCTTATAGAAAAGATATATTAATGCAAATTTTGGCTATCTTTATAGTATGCAAGAGTTCTTTGATGAAGAATAGTGCTGATATATACATATGTTTGATCTAAATTTGATTAGAAAACCCCTTTCAACATATGTTTGACTCTTCCATGTATTATATATGCTCACTGAACTTGGAGACAATGCAACATATCATGTACTAATATATATTGCAGTCCCAAGATTGATTCAACCTGCAGGTTCAAAATACACATTATCAGCAATTGTCATTGAAGAATAAATCTGCAGATCCATACATCAGCACCAAGAAAGGTAAGCTTGTAATTATCTTTATTAGTATTTCTATCAGAGATCCTGTATGCAATAACAATGAGCTCTTTCCTTGCCTCTTCGGCTATGGACTGCAGAACTTTGAGCTCAATGGGCAGCCCATGGCAATAACAACCAAGCACATAGTGCACCTTAAACACAATTTTCTTGGCAAATTGAGCAGCTTTCTTTCTTAGTTTCAATGGTGTGAGCTCTTTCTTTGCCTCTTGGTCTATGGATTGTCATGATGCTCTTAATTGGTTTAAGGTTTCTAAGATGGTTGATACAAATCAAAATTACAATTTCAAAAATAGTCTAATGGTGAGCTTGTTTGTACTAATGTTGATTTCAGAGTGAAATGTCGACTCTGTTTATTATTATTTTTTAATAGGTAACAGGAAAAATCTAGATTAATTATTATTATGTGTTGTGTTGAGTAGACTAAAATTCAAGACCCCACATAAGAGACTCACAAATTACCATTGGCATTATGTTATAAGATCTTACCTAAATAGTTTTCTCTATTTATTGTTAGCTTTAGCTTTTGAAGTATATTAAAATAATTGATCTAGGTAGGATAAACTAAACTTTCTAAATACAACTCGCTATTTGATTATGTTGCAGGTCAATTCTATGTTAGAGGGCAAAAGAAATCAAAATGTAGAGGATTTTATAGAGTATTTAAGTGTTGTAAACATGAACGGATCTCCACTAACTAAGAAATCAAATGATTCCTACCAAGAATCAGATATTGTAGAAGAAATTTTGATAGATGCTGATAAACTCATACACAATCATACCCAGAAGTATAAATATATTAAATTGTTGTGTGAGTTTATTTCTTCGACATTTTAGAGAAAACTACATAATTCATTAGCAAAATGAAGCAAGAAAAAAAAAACATTTGATCTCAAATGTCAAACAAATAAACTCACACAATAAATACCACAAGCTATGCACAATAATATATAGTTAATTGTATGATATTTAGGTGTGTTAGAAACCTAGATATTCAAATATATTTCTCTCTTCATAACAAATCAGGAACATTTATCTCTCAGTTCTAACTTCTACCACATTTTAATCTACACAGGATGGCTTCTTCAGTATAATAGAGCTTAGTTTGTAAGGAGAGCAATTAGCCTTGGTAACAGAAGGATCTTTCATTATGGTTGGACAACTACTAGATCAAACATCACAACATGTAAAATATGAATTAGGATGTAAATATTCTCATCTAGGTCTTGCATTGTATTTTTACAAACCATGCAAGACAAACAGGTCCACTGAATTCTTCAAGAGTATAACTAGGCAAATAGAAATAGTATCATTAGCCTTAGCCTTTTTTCCACTTCAATGTAGATTAACTCAACCATACCATGCAAATCCTTTTTGAGCATGCATGGGATTGGAACAAGAAATATTCAAGATACTTTAGATGCTGTAGATTTTTATTTCCTCTTAGTATGGAAACAAGGGAGGTTCCAAATACTTTAGACACTACAAATTTTTGTTTAAGAGTAAGTAGATTTTTGACAATCTATGAAATCAATTGCTATGATTTCTAAATCTAATTGTATAACTTTTTTTCATCAACATTTTGGATCACACGCTGTGATCCATCATCAAGGTTTTTGTTTGTTAGAAGTTTTGTGGATGTTCCTCAAATGATACCTTTGGCTCAAATTCATTTGACAAGAAATTAGAGGACTATTTTCCCAGAATCAGTTCTCTATGGCTGTAATGTAGGAGGAAAGCTTACCAGCCTCAATGGCTTGTAAATTACAACATGTTGGCTGTTATGATTCAATTCCTCCATTAGTGTTATATGACTCCTACCTCATTCAATTCTTAGAGGAGATATTGTATTGAGTTGGATGAATGTGGCATTCATCTGGTTGGTTCATACTGCCCCATGCAATGGCCAAGAAGCTTTTTTGACTAGCATGAAATATAAGCTTCTCGTACTGTATCCTATAGATGATAATGGCAAGTTTACTGAAGAAACTGGGTAGCTTGCTGGTTTCGATGTCTTGGGTGATGGAAATGTGGCAAATGTCAAGAGCTTAGATGAACACTCATGTCTTATCATGGAAGAAGCGTACAAACATAAATATCATATGGATATTTATGTTTGTACGCTTCTTCCATGATAAGACATGAGTGTTCATCTAAGCTCTTTATGATATTTATGTTTGTACACTTCTTCCATGATAAGACATGAGTGTTCATCTAAGCTCTTGACATTTGCCACATTTCCATCACCCAAGACATCCAAACCAACAAGCTACCTAGTTTCTTTAGTAAACTTGCCATTATCATCTATAGGATACAGTACTAGAAGCTTATATTTCATGCCAATCAAAAAAAATTTGCACCCAAGTGTTGGTCACAATTTAGACCAACACCTATCAGTTTTTGACCATCATTGGTCAAAATTTAGACCAACATCTCGGTGAAAATTGCACCATGGCAACACACAATTTTTGACCAACCCATTGGTCAAAATTTTGACCAACCAGATTTTAGTCAAAATTTTGGCCAAAAAAATTACAACCAATGGGTTGGTCGAATTTGGTTGAAAAATAACCTCAAATGTACTAGTGTTATTTTGTGGTTCTTTGCAACTTTTATCAACTTGTGAACATATGGATAGTACACATGCAATTAGAAATGAAATAGTAGATTACAAAAAATATAAGACAGTGAAATATGCTCTAAAAGATGGGAAACAAGGTAAAAGATGTGATTTAGTCATTAAAAAGATTCTAGTGTATGAGTTCATGAAGATTTTTCATGAAAATATTATTTACAAGTATGCAAGGTATAGACATAGAGCTCAATGGTTGGATTTTGAATTCAAGTCTTGCAAGGATACATTTCCACTGGATACCATTGTTTTAGTTATAGACTTTGTAGAGAACTACACACTACAACCACAAAATGAGGTGCAAGCAAAGTATTGTACTTCTCAATAGGTTTTCATATTCATTCACATAACATTCATGCATTCACCTACAAGTATAGAGGATGATAGGAAGATATGGAGGGATTGCCATTTTTACATAAGCAATGATCGATCACATTCTATAGAGTTTTTACATGGTTGTTTTTCACTATTTTATGAAGATTTGGCTAATAGGGGCATACCATATCACTAGCACATTATTTGGTTAGACAATTGCACATCTCAATTCAAGAATGCACCGATGTTCTATTGGTGAGCAGGATGCACAGGTTGTTTAGAATTTAATATATTGTTAGGATTTAACTATGAACAGAAATAACAATTACTTACAAATATAAACAATATCAGAAAAACAATGGATCACACAAAAGAGAACACAAAAAATCAATATTTAATGTGGTTCACCCAAACCTTGGGCTATGTCCACCAAATAGAAAGTCCAATATTATTACGATCCAATGATTACAACCTAATTACAATTCGTAACCCCTTATAGCTCAATACCACCGGAAGAAGAAATGTCTGCATCACACATAATGAAAACCCCTAACCCTAAGCTCTTTTATAGAAGTATTTTTATCAATTTAGGTTTATAATTAATAATTACATGTCATCCCAAAATCTTGATAAAATAGGGCCCAAAATGATTAGTCACCACAAACTAATAATCTTGCACTTAGGGACTGATCACGCTCCACACTAGACAACAATCTCCCACTTGGAGATTGATTCTATAGCTATGCTACTACTCCATGAGGCTCCCATTGGATCAAACCACCCTGAACTCTTTTGTTCTTTTATTTTTCTTAGTCTAGAAGATCAACTGAAGTTGAAGAGGAATTCAGCTTCTCCCTTGTCACTAACTTTGTAAACATATCTATTGGATTGTCATCTATATGTATCTTATCCAGCTTTAATTGTCCATCATCCAAAACTAACTAAATGAAATGGTACTATAACTGAATGTGTTTTGTCTTTGAATACAGAGCATAATTCTTCGCAAGATGAATGTCACTCTAGCTATCTATAAAAAAATAATTATCCTTCTGTGGATGTTGATGAGAGAAATTTGTGTCCCATATTATACCATATTTTAGCCCCATTTCACACTCATTTCAATCCCCATTTTATATTCCATTTTCTCCTTCTATGTTGCATATGATATAATATTTATGAGTAATATTTAATCTAGTTATTAGATAGAATATGTGAATAAATAGATTAAATTGTATTTATCTAACATGTTGATCATGTATTATGACTCTTTCTGTCACATTTGATATAGAAACTATTGTGTATGATGCTGGCCTAAACCATATTCATGTCATCATATTAAAATATTATCCAACTTCCACAATGGCATATGAGAAAGAGTTCAAAGATTACATTATCCAATGGACAGGGAGTTGCTTGTTTTGAGAGAAATTGAAAATCTTCTATTTTTAGCACAATAAGCATGCAAGGAGTAAGCATACTATATTACTAGCCCAGAATAATATGTTTCCCACTTGTATTATTAAAACTGAAAAAAACCCATGCTAAAGGATCTCATACGTGTGGACATCAAAGATCCCAATCAAGTATAAGTTGTTACTACCATTAAGGAGATGAAATAGTATTGCTAAGAGGTGTTTCTAAGCCTCGTGTGGAAATAAAGCCCAATAATCAAACTTTTCCAAATTGCTACAAAATTGCGACTCAATGAATATGAAGATAATAGCATTCTATTGGATCAATAATAGAAAATGGCCTATTCTTTGAACGTAGAGTTTTTCTATTACAAGCTTGTTATGTAATTCTTTGAACATATCAAATAAATGTTGTTAATGCTGCGTATATATAAGCATCAGGCAATATAATGTAAAGGGTGTACAATTTTTATAGAATGCACATCATTGTAATAGATCATTATCATTTTGAAATATAAATTATATATCTACATGATTACAAAGGTCTAAGACTATTACTTTTTTTCATCACCACGTGGATGAGGAGGTAGGGCCCACTCCAAAGTTACTCGGTGATTCTTTTCATTTATGTATGGAGTACATTTAAGTTAGTTTTCATTTTTATTTTAATTAGCTTAGCATTATATGGTATGGATTTAATCATAGTATATGTGTTCAATATCCGTATTTGATTGTATAATAACATTTCATATGAATTAAATTATGAGTTGATAATTTGTTAAGAGTTGTAGTTATTTTTATCATACAATATTTCTATTATGAGTTGTTTCCAATTCAGTAAGTTTCTGCCACTAGAAGTAATAGTTCTTGTCATAGAATCATTTGATTTGTTGCAAGTTTATTTTTGAGTGTTGTATCTATATTCATAATCCCTCATCTCACAACTATCACCCCTTGATAGCATATTTCTCATATACCTTTCACAAGATTACGCTCTCAAATTGACATGTATAGACTAGCCGAATTCCATCATAAATCATTAATTCTTTCATATTATTTGCCCCAATTTTGGCCTATCAGATGTCCCATATCTTTCAAGAAGAACTAGAACCATATCATCTCCTTGGCTACCTCAGTAGTAGCAACATACTCTGCCTCAGTAGTGGATAAAGTATTAACCTTTTGTAACCTAGAGAACTAGCTCATTGTTGGCCCACCAATGCTAAATACATAACCTATAGTACTCTATTTGGTATCAATATCCCCTGCTCAAACATTCTCGGGCACACTGAAATGGAATTGACCCTGAGTCACTAAATGCCATAGGGAAATGATCTTTGATGGGGCATATCTTAGAGCTTGTGTGGACCTTTCTTTCTTTTTGGAGATTGGATTACATTTTGATTTTGCGGCCCCATCTTAGGTGATGCTGAAACTTGTACTATTGGTTAGTACAAAGTCGCCAACTAGTGAATCTCTCTAACCATTCATTGTGGGTTTGAACTATCTATTACATTAGCTCTAGGTGGTTGGGTACACCTTAATCCCAAGCTCTTCTCATCCTATTGACTAATCAAACATTCTCGAGCATGTTAAACATAATTGACCCTAAGAGTCACTAAATGCCATAGGGAAACAATCTTTGATAGGGCATATCTCAGAGCTCGTGTGAGGCATGGATACAATTCTAGGTGCTACAAGATCATATTGTCGACACCTAGATTAACCTCTCTCTTTTTGCAGATTGGATTCTTTTTTAATTTTGTGGCCCCATCTCGGGTGACACTGAAACTTGTAGTATTGGCTAGTACAAAATCACCAACTAGTGAATTTCTCTAACCATTCATCATGGGATTAAACTATCTATTCCATCTCGAACATTCTTGGGCATGCCAAATATAATTGATCTTGAGAGTCACTAAATGCCATAGGGAAGTGATCTTTGATAGGGAATATCGTGGAGCTTGTACAAGGTATGGATGCAATTCTAGGTACTATTGCATTATGTTGCCAAAACCTACATTAACCTCTCTCTTCTTTTGGAGATTGGATTCCATTTTGATTTTGCGGCCCCATCTTAGGTGATGCTGAAACTTATAGTATTGGCCAGTACAAAGCCGCTAATTGGTAAATCTCTCTAACCATTCATCATGGGATCAAACTATCTATTTAATTAGATCCGAGTGGCTGAGTAAAACCTAGTCCCAAGCTAGTCCCATACCATTGACCCCTCAAATGTTCTCAAGCACATTGAACATAATTGACCCTAAGAGTCACTAAATGCCATAGAGAAATGATCTTTGACAGGGCATACCTTGGAGCTTGTGTGAGGTATGGATGCACTTCTAGGTGCTACAAGATCATTTTTTTGACACCTAGAATAACCTCTCTCACTTTTTGGAGATTGGATTCCATTTTGATTTTGCGGCCCCATCTTAGGTGATTCTGAAACTTGTAATGTTGGCCAATATAAAGTTGCGAACTGGTGAATGTCTTTAACCATTCATCGTGGGATCAAACTATCTATTTCGTTAGCTCTAAGTGGTCGGGTAAACCCTAGTCCCGAACTCATATCATACTGTTGACTACAAAAAGGCCACTTGGAAATTTTTTTCCCTACCATGACTTTCAAAATCAGATTTCTCATTCTATCATTGCCCTTACAAAGATATATTTTGAGGAATATTAGAGGCACAACAATTGTAGAACGCCATGGATGCCGATTTGAATCCATGGGCACTATAATTTATTCTTCGTATAGTACAATACATGATTCTCCCTCTATGCCCATTTAATTTCCCAAATGACCTTCCAACAATGAATGCAACCTTGTTGATATCATACAATATTTTTCCAACTTCATTCCAATAGTAGATGAATTATTTTCCACACATCATGAATTATATTCTAGAAATATCTCCACCAAGTTTCCCTCTCATGGGTTGCTTGATTCCTTTTCCTCTTATAAATACCCCCTTTCCTAGTGGAACCATCTAATTGTCTACCCAATTTTTTGATTTTCCCTCCTTATGAGCAATAAGGTTTGAAGGGTCCTCCACCACAACATCATTGTATAGACTTTGACCCACTTTTGAACGCCTAGTGTCCCTCCTAGTGTTTATTATCTTGCACATACCTAAAAAAGGCTTAGTCAAACCAATTTGATATAAGCACACCAACACATGACCTTGACTTGGCTAGAGTCACAACAAGCCTCAAAGTAACAACAACAAAAACAAAGCCAAAACAAGGGTTGTTAGGTTTCGTACACCAAGATAATGATAGACAAAAGATATCTAAGAAAGAATGCAACAACTATAGCTATAGGAATCATAAGAAGAGCATATATAATGTGTTTCCATGAATGAAGCTCTCAAAGAGATGGATAAGCAAGCAATATTGATATCAAATTCCATGAATAAATTAAAAAGTTTATTTCAAGTCTTCTCATATTCTAACAATATAGCATTTAATATAAACTCTTCAAATGTTTATGATGACAATAAGACTCAAGCTTAGACATTTAAATAATGTAGCCAACTCAAGACTCAAACTTCACTCTTCTCATCCCAACAAAACTCCAAATAAGTTACTCATAATCAAAAGTACTCATAACTTGTACAATTTAAATACAATTTAATATCATAGCCTTATTCACATGTCAAAAGATACTATCAAAGCTTATTATAATGATTCCTACCCCTATTTTCAATGCAAATTACATTAAAATGAAATGCATGAAATACTTTAAATGTAAACAAGAAAAACAAGAAATATATTATGATAACCAATAATTTCATACATGAACAAACTGATGCATCAAATTTGTAAATATAATAATGCCATGCATCATATATATGTCATACATCAAATATAAAATGTCATATATACATCAAATGTATGTCAAATATGTCCACTAACATAAAATCCAAGATATATGTCCACTAATACCTATACATGTGTCTCCATCCCTATATCTTCTCCTTCCCATGAGGGGAAGGAAACAAATCCCTAGAGATCTTTGGTCGTTGCATGGAAGGAGATGATGGGGATGATAGGGGTTTCCTTACATGCTCACTAGTCCTCTTATTTAGGCTCCTCTCTAACTGGAGCTAATACAAAAAAATTATATATGAATAAAAAATTATTATACATTTAAATCAAATATATGTACACACAAAATTAATTATTTTCTTACCACCATCAAATAGTCATTTTGTACATCCACCTCAAAGGCTCATAGATGATCGAGAGTAACAAGGTCCCACAACAATTCAATCAATATAATCACTCGATCATACTTATAAATACCATTTGAAATTTCAATAATAACTATTATAAATAAAATCTAAAACTATGAAAACTCTTTCATACCTTGGTCAATTGCTTTGAACTAGCCATCACGGTAGCAACTCCACGATCGATGGACTAGCAAATATGAGGAGGAGTCTCAGACATTAACAACTATAAATTATATTTAAAAAATTAAATTTTTTATAATAGAAATATAATATAATCAAATTAATTAAATTAACATGAAACAAATGTACCTCTATGAAGCTCATATCATGCCTAGGCTTAGAATCCTTATGAATGTTGATGGTCCAGTAGAGAACTAATGCACATGGATAAAAAAATTGACAATCCTTCAAATGATTACTGAATAAATATATGTATTAATCTAAATGATTAAATCAATACATACCTCTCAACTTTCCAATGAGACATAAAATGGAGCCTGGAGAATATGTACTAGGGCCATCAACACTTTTACCCTGAATTTTGAACAATGTCAAGACATGCTATTTAATTAGTCATTCACTATACATATGAAATGTGATAAAATTAGTTTATTATAATTGTAATTTACCTGTGTGTCAATGCCATATGTGTAACTTAGGAACACGTCAGTGACTAGCCCATCATCCATAGTGTCTCCAACATGACTGCAAAATGTGCATAAGGATTCACATGATGTGCACATGTGACTATGATGCGAAGAAGGCTCCTCCTCAAATAATGGACCGGCACAATGAAGGAGGGTCTATATCAAAGCATTGATAGTCCCTAGAGTATTGGTCTTTACATGTTCCTTCACAACTAAAGGAATAATGACATGCTCACCCTATGGCTTGACAATAGGTGCCCTAACTGCATTAGGGTCATGACATGCACTCAACATCTACAATGATGACTTCCCACCTCTACCCTAAGAATATAACATGTCAAAATAATTGGGGGATCTCCCCAAGGACAAATTCACAATACAATTTCTTTAAGAAGTACATTGGAAACTCATGATTATTGCAGGGAGGGGCATCAAAGACCATTCACAATCGATCCCAAAAGTTATTATTTTAATATCATCATGTATTCACCAATAGATGGGGAACCTTTTATTTGTATGTTTAATAGTGTCTTGTTCTCTAGGCTTTTTAAACAATGCACATATGCTACCTTTTTCTATGTCCTTTTTTCTTACGTCTTTATAGGATAAATTTTTGCATAATATCTTCCTTGTTCTTCTCTCTTAACATGCCAAATATCCAATCGACCACTAACATAAGCTACATGGTTCATAATGGACTCAAGGGAGGATGCCAATTGTGCTCTCATAGGATTATTTTTCCCGCAAGCTTTCAACCTACCACTGATTTCTTCTAATTTATTTTTCCCTCTTTCTATTTCATTCATTATATTGTCTTGGGTGCCAAGAGGAGGTCTTTCAATCAATGGAGGTTGCAAAAGTTCTTGCTCTTCTTGTGGAGGGTTTTCATTTTGATCTTGTGGAGGGTTTTCATTTTGATAGTGTGGAAGGCTTTCATTTTGATTTTGTTTATCAGGCTAGGGATTTGGTGGTTGATTATTCACATTTCCTGATAAGAAAAACTAATTGAAATTTAAATAAATAAATTTTTTTGAAGCAAAACTAAAAAAACATACAAAATAATGCAAAAGCATACAAAACAATGGAAAAACATACAAAGCAATACAAAAACTAGAGTAGAAAACATACTTGATGATCCTGATCTTGATCTTTGATGATAAGGAGGTATTTTGAGGAGGAGAGAGAAAATTCTTCAACTTCTACAAACCATGTATGCACTATTGAGGGGAAAGAGGGCAACATCAAAAAGAAAGAATTGAAAATGAAATGGACCATGGGTTTATAGCCCATCTATAATAGTTTTAAAAAGCATGCATATGCTTTGTCTTGGGATCCACAAGCCTAAGGCTTATGGATCCCAAGCCTAAGCACATGCATGCTTTTAGAATTTAATTTTTTTTAGTTGTGTATCATCTTTTTGGCACTACAACTTGGTGCATTCACTCACTATTTAAGAAGTTGAAATAAGGTTTCTGCTGCAAGTGTTGTTAGTTTTTTTTGTTACTACAGAGGTATCCTTGTGACTCAGCTCAGCACCCAACTAGCCTTTACCTTGGGCTTACAAACTACCAACTTGGTGCACAAAAGAGGTGAGCTGGGGTGAGACTAATCCTCTACAGGTAGGGCCACAAGCTCATACTATGCTCCCACTAATTAAGCTAGAGAGAGTTTCAAACCCAGGACCATGGGGGTAACCCATAGGCTCAAGCCTTTTCTCTCAACCAATGTAGAAAAATGAGATCATAGTGTGAAGTCATTTAAGTAGAAAGAAGAAAAGGAGAACTGAGAAGAAAGAATATCAAAGAACATTTAGGGAAGAAGTGAAAGTGAGGAGTAAATCAACCAATAAAGAGATCATAGGAAAGAGATTAGAAAGAAACTAAATAGAAAGGACATATCAATAAACAAGGTAGTGCTAAACCTAATAGATCATTTATACTATTACTTTCTTACCATCATAATAGAAAAATCTCATAGTTGAGTGGACCTAACAAGTACGCGAAATCCTATATGGTAACATCGACTAGTGGTGTTTGGAAGTCCTTTAGAGAAGGCCACTCTTTAGATAGGATCAAGAAGTGATAAGGTCTATATGATCTTTTGGTGTAAATCCTCTATCCAAGTCACATTAAAAATGTATATGTATACCTTTAACAAGGTTGGCTTCTAGCAGAGATCACTTCAAAAGAGTAAAAATTTTGGGTTGCCAACTCAGGTGGTTTTTCCCACTACAGGGTTTTCATGTTAAAGTCTTGGTGTCGAATGTGTGATTTTTTTTGTGTTGCAAGATGATTTTCATGTTATTTAATTTTTACTAGCAACTTAGTAACAACTAGAAAATAGAATAGTTATATTCTAATATTTAGTAATAATAGACACATTGAATGAATTTTTTTGAACAAATTGATTATAAGTGTTAATTATGAAGTTGAATGATATTATCAATCAAATTCTTATGATATTTATGAAGTTTTTTTGGTAGTAAAGTGTTTCTTAGGACTATAGGATAAATTGGCATGAGTTATTTACCCCCCCTTCTCAGTTATCTAACAATTGATATTAGAGCGTAGTGCTTGGAGAAAGAAGTTTAAAGGAATTTGATCTACAGATCACAAGATGTATAAGTGAGAAATACCAAAGTTGAATAAGTAGAATTTATCATCATGACATGATAGGATAAGGGTACACCTATCTCGAACTAGAGATAATATTACCTAGTGGTTGGACAATGAATACACTACACCTCCCACTCCTATGAAAGTGAAACAAATGACTAAAAATAGGAATTACAATAGCTTGATGATTGAGATTGCATTTGCATTTAATGATGTCAAATTTGATGATATCAAGAAATTCACAAATTCTAAACACATGTGGGATGATTTGACACTTGTACAATGTGGAGATCCAAATTTGCTAAGAGCTAAAGCTACTAGTTTGAGAGGAAAATATGATGACACAAGAATGAAAGAAGACTAAAATGTTGCACAATATGTGAATTGAATCAAAGAAGTTGTAGTTGCAATCAAAGTTACTAGAGTAATTATCATTGATAATGAAATTGTAAGTAATGTTCTTAGAACTCTTATATCTATTTATGCTATAAAAGTTTTTGCAATTTAAGAAGTTAGAGCCATGCCTAGTAATGTTTTGACACTTTCCAGTTTAGTTGGTTAGTTAACCATATTTGAATTGAACAATTATGACAATAGTAAGGTTACAAATAGAAATGATTTTAAATCTTTGCTAACCATTGGAAGTTCAAAGAAAGAGAAGAAAAATAAGGAAGAAAGTGAGTCTAGATCTTAAGATAATCTTGATGAACTTGAAGCATTTCTTGCAAGAAAGTTATCAACTAGGTAACGATACATCCTAAGGTAAACTACCCCTTATTTGTTTCAAGTGCAATAAATTTGGTCATTTTGTTGCTAAGTTTCCTAACAAAAGTAAGATTCATAGAAATGAAAAGAAAGATAAAAAGTTTAGGAAGAACAAGGACTATAAGGAAAAATGCAAGAAATAATGCTACATTGTTGAAGAAGAGCACACCAAGTCCAATATTGATGAAGAGAAGGAAGTAGTTGAGATGGTATATGTTTCTATCAATGAAGATTCAAATGGAGAAAGGTATGAAAGTGAAACTACCCTTTCACATGTTAAAAAGAATGATTCATGTATTATAGATAGTGGATGCTCATATTACATGACTAGTGACTTAAGTAAGTTTGACAAATTTGAAGAAATTGATGATTGTGGAAACATCAAGTTAGGTAATAATGTTCCATGTCTAGTGAAAGGTAGAGGACCACTAATGTTGAGTGAGAAGATTAGATATAATGATGCATATTGGGTACAAGGGCTAAAGTATTATCTTTTGAGTGTTTCTCAATTAAACAATATATCTCACAAGATGGAGTTCTAGAACAAAAGTCAAAATCTTTGATGATGAAGGAAATCTAATTGGAACTAGAATGCAAACTAAAGGTAATCTATTTTGTCTTGATCCTACTATTAATACATGCTTTTTTTCTAAAGTGGAGGATGTATGGCTGTGACATAACAGGTTGTCTCATGTAAACTTTGAGACCATGGTGAAGGTTAGTAGAAAGAAAAGAGTTAGAGGCTTATCGATTTGCAAAAACACGAGAATTCTATGTGTGAATAATATCAAATATATAAGATGAAAAAATAAAAATTTCAAGTAAGGCACACACTTCTAATGATATATTGGAACTTGTTCATACTAACTTGTGTGGGCCTATTGGTACAAAAAAATACTATGGTGACAGATATTACATCTTGTTTTTTAATGACTATTCTAGAATGATGAATGTTATGTTTGTAATGATGAAATCACATGCTTTTGATTTTTTCAAATGGTATAAAGATAGAGTTGAGAAAGAAATAGATGGATCATTAAAATGTATGAGGTCTAATAGAGGTGGTGAGTTTATGTCTATTGAAGTCACTAACTTTTGTGCTGAGAATGGTATTAAGAGATAGTTCTCTGCATCGAGGACACCAAAAAAAAATGGTATTGTTAAGAGAAGAAATAGATCAATTGTGGATTGTACAAGTACATTGATGATTGAAAAAAATGTTGCACATATATTTTGGAGAGAAGCTATTATTGTTGTTTTTTATACTCTCAATCATTTAATTGACAAAAAGAACAAACAAAACACCCCATGAACTCTGGTATGGTCATACACCTAAGGTAAGTTGTTTCAAAATATTTGGAAGTAGATGTTATATTCAAAAGGATGCAAGTAATAGTAAATTTGATTTAAAAGGAGATGAAGGTATATTCCTTGGCTATTCATTTAAGATAAATTTTTATAAATGTGTTACCAAGTTTTAGTCTTACCCTTAAAAGCTTGAAGTCATTGGTATGAAAGTGAGTTTGTGTCCAAATGTGACATCTAAGTATCCTTTAGATCACTTCTCATATTTCCTAAGTGCTTTACTTTCTTTATTTTTGGGGTCTCCCTTTGTATTACCTTTACCTAATCATTCCAAGTGGGTTTCTTATTTTTCCAATGTGCATGGGGTCTAGGTGATCTAGGCATGGTTGGGATGTGTTTTGGCATCTTTCCAATGAGAAGTTAGTTATCTTTCCTCAACATCCTTTCTCCTATAGGTTCAAAGCAATCAAGGTGGATTTCCTATGGTGGTGAACTTAATCAATCGTGTATCTAAAAGAGGAAGCTAGCAAAGTAATCTAGGAGCTATGTATATGATTATGGAATAATGGAAAGACCCACGAAGTTGCAGATCTATGTTAGGAAGAAGATAATTCATGTTGTAGAGGAAAATTCTTCTTTTAGAAGGAAAATAGGGGATCTATGAACTTTATTCTATGCATAAATGGAAGCGATGGTGTTTTGTTCTTCTTCCAGGCCACAATGATTTTTGAAGATATCCAATGCTTTACATACAAGAAATAAAGGTACAATATTGAAAGAACTATTGCAAGATCTTCATTAGTAAGGCATGCTCGAGACCTAGTGTTGAGGTCATCAGATTGAAGTTAAGGGAAAAGTGTTGTTAGTTGTACTCCAGTCTGAGAAATGTTGCTTAGAAATGGATTTTCCATCCAAAGACAATGAGAAAGGTTACTTATCCAGAGGCTTTGGGTATAGAAACACAAACAACTTTCAAGTATGAATATTCTTCAGAGATGCTTGAAAAATACTTCTAGAAAAGTCTACAATGGGAATGTGACCTCGATATAAAGGAAATGTAGTGTTAAAAGCTTTAGGTGGAAAGTAAAAAAATGAAGTGTGTAAGCTAATGAAGGATTCCTCCCCATGTTGCGATTTCAAATAGAAGGAAAGTTTGTTTGCAAAAAAGATAAGTTTCTCTTCCTCCCTTGTAGAACTTAAAGTCATGTTTTGTTAAAGTGATTTTTGTTAATATGACCTTACTCCAAGTTAAGAAATAAAGCTTCCAAAAATTTAAGTTCTAATGTGCACAACAACGAAAAGTTCAAATAGCTGTTGGTCATGGAATAAAATGCAAATCTTGCCATTATAATCGTTGGTTGAACTTAATTTTTTTGTATGGCATCAATGTTTTAATTCCTATGGAATTTCTTGTAATTAATTTCTTCAAGTGTAGTAAAATGAGTATTTATTGAGAACTATATTCTGTGCAATCATAGAGAATTGCAATCAGAGATGTTGGTTATGATAAGTTAATTGGCCTAGAGAGTGAATTAAAAGAGCTAATAGACACATTTTTAAAATTCTACAATTTGGATAATCTTCATAGAAGACTCAATTCTCAATCCATTCACCCAATTATATAAAAGCTTAAAGAGAGTGGACTAGTTAATGCAGCTAGTTTTCCAATGGTAGTTCATGCACCTGAGCTTGTGAGGGAATGTATCAAGAGATACAACCCAAAAACAAAGATTTTTTTTCCTAATCAATCTATCTTCATCTTGATCAACAAGGCATTGATGCAGTCTACATTTGGCATTCCCATGAATGAGAAGTATTGTGATGTTGATTTTGGCTCCTTCACATCTATGTCAACGAGAAGACATGTAGAGGACATGGTTTTAGACTGCTCACTCAAAGAAGAGAAAAATGCCGAAGACCCTTTTGTACACATTTAAAAAGAGAAATAGTGGATATCCTCACACTCCTCCTTAGACTAAATGGAAAAGTGGAGATTTTGGAGTTCATCAAGCACCATTTCTTCATAGTACAAGAAATATGTGCTGAGGATATGTAGAGATCAATTGGGCACATATTATTTGGGATGAGCTTGCCTCATGGTTGAATTTAGCCAGAGGATTTAAGAAATTTTACATGTCCTCATATCTAATTTATGCCTTGGCAATGCACCACTTGTGCTAAGTGTTAGGATTAATCTCAGACAAAAATAATAGTTACATGCAAATATAACCAATATTAGCAAATAATAAATTGTACATAAGAGAACACAAGACACCAAGATTTAATGTGGTTCACCCAATCCCTAGGCTACCTCCACCAACAACAAGTCCAATATTATCATTATCTAATGATTACAACTTGATTACAATCTATAATCCCTTATAGCTCAATACTGCTGCAAGAACCAATTTTTACATCACACATTATAAAAAATTCTGAATCCTAAGCCTTTTTATACAAGATTTTTGCCACTTACAAAATTAGGGCTAAAATAATAGAAAAATAGTAGTCGATGCCTTTTATAATATAAGGTCATTTTTGGCTTCATGGGCATTGCCCCCCAAAGCTCCATCTTGGGGGTACGATCCCAAAACTCCCATAGGAATAATCTGGAGGGAAACCATGTTGAATAAACCTCTGAGTTTGATTAGGCTCCACATCACAACAATCTCCCACTTAGAGACTAATTAGACTCTACAATAATAACCTCCCACTTGGAGATTTATCATAGCATTGCTAAACCTGTAGCTCCCACTAGAATATCAAACCACCTTGGACTTTGTTGTTCTTTTATTATGTTTAGTCAAGAAGACCAACTGATGCTAAAGAGGAGTCTAGCTTCTCCCTTATCACTACCATGGTAAACATATCTATTGGATTGTCATTTGTGTGTATCTTCTCCAACTTTAACTATCAATTATCCAAAACTAATCAAATGAAATGGTGCTGCAACTATATGTGTTTTTTCTTTGAATGTAGAGCTGAATTCTTTGCAAGATGAATGACACTTTGGCTATATATGAATAAATAATTATCCCTCTATGGGTGTCCCAATTCTTCCATGAATAAATGAAGCCATATCATCTCGTTGGCTAACTTTGTAGCAAAAATAGACTCTGCCTCTATAGTGGATAAATCATTAACCTTCTATAACCTAGAAACCCAGCTCATTGCTACTCCACCAACAGTAAATACATAACCTATAGTACTCTTCTTGGTATCAATATCTCCTACCAAATCTGAGTCAACATAGCCCTGTAAATTAGTAGTAGAGCCCCCAAAGTGTAAATACTTACCAGATGTAACTCTCAAATATCTAAGAATCCAATTAACTGCATTCCAATGCTTAATTCTTGGATGACTTATATACCTACTAACAACTCCCATCGTATGTGAAATATATAGCCTAGTACACACCATAGCATACATCAAGCTTCCTACAACTGAAGCATAAGGTACCTTGGACATCTTATCCTTCTCTTCTTGTGTCTTGGGACACATCTCCTTCATCAACTTCAAATGACCAGGTAAAGGTGTGCTGACAACTTTAGCATTCTCCATAGAGAAACATTGCAACAGCTTCTCAATATAATTAGCTTGAGATAAAGTCAATTTCTTATTCTTCCTATCTTTGCAAATCTTCATACCAAGGATTTCTTTTTTTGCCTCCAAATCCTTCATAGAAAATACATGTGCTAACTAGCGTTTTAGCCCCTTAATGTGATCCGTGTTAGACCCAACTACAAGCATATCATCAACATATAAACATAAAATAATGTAGCTATCATCATCCAACCTCTTGAAATAAACACAATGATTTGAATGACACCTATTATATCCATGCTAATGTCAAATTTTAGATACCATTTTCGAGGTGCTTGCTTCAAGCCATATAAACTTTTCTTCAATCTACACACTAAGTTCTCCTTACCTTTGACCTCAAATCCCCATGGTTGTGCCATATATATCTCTTCATCCAAATCACCATGAAGGAAGGTTGTTTTAACATCAAGCTACTCCAAATGCAAATCTTTAGTAGCCACAATACTTAAAATAGTACAAATAGAAGTCATTTTAACAACAGGAGATAATATCTCATCAAAATCAATGCATTTTTTTTGTGCAAATCCTTTTACAACTAACCTAGCTTTAAATATTTTCTTACCTCCATCCTCTTGTTTTAACCTATAAACCCATTTATTCTATAAAACCCTTTTACTTGTAGGTAACTTACATAAATCCCATGTCTTATTTTTTAGCAAAGAGACCATTTCTTCTTTCATTGTAGACTCTCATTGAATCTTTGTATTGACCTACCTAGCTTCACCATAACATTTAGGTTCACTAGCATCACTAAGTAAAATAGATTACAAGGAAGAGGAAAATATTTCTAGAGGTTTACTTGGCCTTTTTGACCATCTCACATTCACTAGGGTGTGTGGTATTTTTTGTTGTAGTTGTTGCACATCATGGGGGATTACTAGAACATTAGCTTTTGGAGTATCATTCAGCACTACATAGTCATCTTTCTTCTCATGTTGCTGCAACAAATATTTGTACAACACTTTATCATTGAGTATGACATCCCTACTTCTTAAAATTTTATGATTTTTAAAATTCCAAAGCCTATAACCAAATTCATTAATGCCATATCCAAAAAATACACATTTCTTTGACTTAGCTTCCAACTTGGTTCTATTTTTAGAATCTATATGAGCAAATGCTTCACAACTGAAGGTCTTGAGAAAAGAATAACTCACCTTCTTATCAGTCCATGATTCCTCTAGAATACCATAACCCGAAGGAGTAGAGGGACCTCTATTAATCAAATATGTAGCAGTATTGATAGCCTCCACCCACATGTGTAAGGGCAACCTAGCATGCAACCTCATGCTCCTTGCATGCTCCATTATAGTAATGTTCATGCATTCAACCACTCCATTTTCTTGTGGAGTCCTTAGAATAGTTTTTTGTCTAAAAATACCATTAGCAGAGCAATAATCTTCAAATTCAAGACTATATTACTCACCACCATTATCAAATCTGAGACATTTTAATCTGTTACTAGTCTCATTTTCAACCAAGCATTTCTATTTCTTAAAAGTTTGAAATACATCACATTTCTGTCAAAGAAAATAAATCCATACTTTTGTAGTTGCATCATCAATAAATGTAACATAATAATGAGAGCCACCAAGGGAAGATACCTAATCTAGTCCCCATACATCTGTATGCACAAGTTCTAATCTCTCACTTTTCTTTTCCTTCCCAATCTTCACAAAACTCACTCTCTTTTGTTTTCCATACACACAACTTTCATGGGAATCCATATTAACACATTTTAGACTTGGAAAAACTTTATTTGAATGAATTACTTTTATACCTTTCTCACTCATGTGTCCAAGCCTATTGTGCCACAACACTATAAAATAATCTACAACAACTATTTGTTCTTTCTACTCAACTGCAGCAACTATTGCTGAATATTCATCTTTCTCTGAAACAATCAAAGTAGAAGGAACAATATGACTTGTACAAAGATATAAGCTGCCTAATTTCACACCTTTTACTACTACAAGGGAACCTTTTGAAACCTTCTAGTTTTTATCATTAAAAGTAACTACACAACCCTCATCACCGAGTTGCCCTACTAAAATTAAATTCATACTTAGCCTTGGAACATGTCTTACCTCATGTAGTAGCCAATGATTCCCATTCTATAACTTAATCTTAACTTTTCCCTTTCCAACAATCTAACAGGGTTCATTATACCCCGAATAAAAAGTCCAAAATCCCCTTGGACATAATCAATGAAATAACCTCTATGAGGTGTAGCATGAAATGAAGCACCATAATCTAAACCCCATAAATCATCAACACTTTTTAAAGACAAAAGAAAAGCATGCTCTTCGGATTTGTTACTTACCACATTTTCCTTGTTCCCTTCTAGTTTATCTCCTTCATTGTTCTTTTGAGTCTAACAATCTTTCTTCTTATGCCCTATTTTATCATAGTATTAGCAATCTCTCAGTCCTCTAGATTGAGACCTCTTTCCCTTTGAATTTCCTCTTGATTTCTCATGATTTCTAGAATTATTTCCTCTCTCAGTCATTCTCCCTCTACTTTGTGCATTCAAATTACTTCCTGATGTAGATCCACCTGAGGTTTTCCTATGAGTTTTCTCACTCAAAATAACACCTATCACATCATCATATTTTAGGGTATTAAATCTAGAAACAGAATTACTCACAACCATTATGAAGCCATTCTAGCTTTCGAGCAATGAACACAAAATCAAGAAAGACCTAATTTCTTCATCAAAATTAATATCCATAGAAGATAACTGACTAGTAACAATATTAAACTTATTTAGATGATTTGCATCAAATCCACCTTCTGTCATTTTCATATTAAATAAATGCTTCATCAGAAATACCTTATTTGAAGCAAAGGGCTTTTCATTCAATTTCGCTAGGGTTTCCATTAACTCTTTTGTCATCTTCACTTTTGTAATGTTAAATGTCACTAATTGTGTGAAGCATAACTGAATGCTTTGAAGTGCATTTTTGTCTAAAAGATCCTAGTCATCATTTGTCATAAATCCTTGATTCTTGGTTTTTCCTATCAATGGCTTCTATAAATCCTTCTGATAGAGATATTCCTCCATTTGCATTTTCTATAGCTGAAATTTCTACCCATTAAACCTGTCAACCCTTGGATTACCCTCATTTTTCATTACTCCCTCTCAACTATGAGACTCCCACTCAACTGTGAGACCTTCCTACAAAGGATTGCTAAAAAAAAATGATGATGGTTTGGCTATAAAAAAAAATGATGATAGTCTAGTTCTGATACCACTTGTTAGGATTAACCTCTGACATAAATAATAGTTACATGCAAATATAACCAATATCAAAAATTAATAGATTGCACATAAGAGAACACAAGACACCAAGATTTAACATGGTTCATCTAATCCCTCGGCTACATCCACTAATATCAAGTCCAATATTATCATTATCCAATGATTACAACTTGATTACAATCCATAATCCCTTAAAACTCAATAGTGCCACAAGAACCAATTTTTGCATCACACATTATAAAAAAATCCTAATGCTAAGTCTTTTTATACAAGCTTTTTGCCACTTACAAAATTAGGGCTAGAATAATAGAAAAATACTAGCCAACGCCTTTTACAATATAAGGTCATTTTTGGCCCTAAAAACCCTTGTAGAAATAATTTAGAGAGAAACCACACCGAATAAACCTCTAAGTATGATTAGGCTCCACATTAAAATAGCCTGGCCTACCTAGCATCCAACTATGACAAGCACAACAAAGCATATGAGTTTTACCCACATCGATAATTGTAAATAAGTTTTGAGGAGTATGTGGCTATTAATGATGCATTTACAATAAGGCTATGCTAGGAATTCCAAGGATGCCCTAAAAGGGGATTTTCACTAGAGGAAATTTTGTCCATCAGGAAACTTGGATGCCCATTCATCTAGTTTTGGAGCTTTCCTTATTTGTGGATAGAAGCTTATGATGACTTTCCTAAGAGGCTTCCAAAGTATCCAGAAGACAAGGTGGTTTTAGTCAAATTGTGTCGACAGATCCTTTAAGAAAACACCTTGTGTTCTAATGTGAAGAAGATAGCTAAGATTCCTTTGCCTACAACAATTGGACTATATTCATGTGCTTTCAGATCCAATACTCATAATTTGGTGAAGAGCTTTGAGAGAAAAGTAAAACTGGTAGACTATGAGGTACTTAGGCCTTAATATGATCCTATTAACTTTGTAAGGGATCACTTGAAGTTGGGATATACATATAGGCATATTCCATATATTGAAGACTTCTGGTCTATGTGTCTCAATGAGTACCAAACTCAAGAGAATTTTTGGTCGTGGCTAACAATTAATGAGATTAAATTGTTTAATGATTATGTTGATGTTTTTGACCTTGTAGATGATGGGGCCTACATGCATCCCACATCCTATGAGAAGATCAAAGGCATCCCAATTTTGTCTAGTCATTAACACTATGGAGGTTCTTATGCAAGGGATAATCAAAAGAATAGATAAATGGGTGAAATAAACTCAGGCAAGGAAGAAAAGGACCCGAAGCCCTAGTTCTACAAGTGGAGTATCTATTGGAGCTACCTAGTCAACCATAGCAACAACCACCATAGGAACTACATCAACATCTATAGAGCCATTATAGTACATTGGTCAAGGTGGAGACCAGCCTCCAAAGAAGAATATGTCAATCACTCCTACCTATACAGTTGGCTCTCTTCTGAACATTGAGAAAGTTGGGGAGAGGGAGGATGACAAGGATAAAGGGAAAAAACAAGAAAATTAGTGGCCAAGCCATCTTTGTTGACATTATAGTCATGTTTTTTATTAGTGACATGCACTTATTTAGATTGTAAGTATCTACTTAGCATATTGTACAATTAACAGTGTTAACCAAGCATTTTTGTATCTACTAAATTCTATAGTTGCTACTGAGTCTAAGGGAAAATATTTAGTTTATGCCAAGTAGTTACTACTATGGTGATGATCAACAATATAAACTGAGTATCTCAGTGTATGCCAAGTTTATTAGTGCAAACCAAGTTGTGCACTGCTTTCTAAGTTTGGAGTTGATGTGATGTGAGTCTAGTGTTAACTAAGCTACTCAGTGTTAACCAAGTGACTCAATTTATATCGAGCTCATAGTGATAGCATTGATCGAGCTATGTAGTGTGAATCGAGTGATTCAATTTATATGTCAAGTTTTGTAGTATTCACTGAGTCACTAGTGCAAACCGAGTTCAAGACTACTTGGAAGTGATCATTATGGACCAAGCTTCTATGTCTACTGAGTACATGATGATGCCAAGAATTGATAGTAGATGTCAAGTATCAAAACCTCACTGAGCCAGTCTTCAGAACCCAAGATTCTTCATTTGGGCTGACTTTGTTTATTTTGTGTAAACTTGTATTGTGGCCAAATTTGTAATTTTTAATTAGATTGGTATATATGTAATGTATTGTATCACATCCAAAGAATGATATGGGAGTAATATAATAACCAAAGAAGAGTAGAAGAGTGAATTACAAAGGCTACAATTGTATAAGCAGCAGTAAAGATTCACCTATCAAAGCAAGGTGATTACTACACTCAAAGAAATCTCATTCAGCAAACCAAGTTGCAGATCATGGATCAACTACTATTTCATCCTAATAGGTGGATCAGTCAAATCCTTTCACAAAATAGACCTAATAGTCTTATGTAAATCTCTTTACTGAGTGCATACTTCATTGTATGTTTGTAAATCCTTTTGCAAGGTGGACCTAGTAGTCCTTATTGATCCTAACAGGGAAAATCGTCATAAGTGATCATTGTAAGCCTTAATAGGCCAACTTTATATTGTAGTACTAAAGCTTGTGGGTATCATCCCCACCCTAGTTTTACTTTCTATTTGGAAGGTTTTTGGGTCACCAAATTGTGTGTCAAAAGTGTTATGTATGCTTTAATATTTTTAGTTTCTCATGCATGTAATTAGATTAGAATACACATGAAGGATTAATTGCTAAATTAAGGATTAATTTTTATTAGTTACTGATTCACCCCTTCCCTCTCAATAACTTAGCCTATCATAATATTTCCAACAATTGGTATCAGAGCTTTTTGGTTCTCAGAGAAAAGTTCAACAACTTGAGCAAATATCAAAGGCTATGGATGTATTCAAACTTCACAAGGCTATTGACAATGAGAAGCTAGATTTGGAAACTCAAGAAAGTAAAGGAGCAAATTTCTCAATACCTAAAAGAAGAAAAGATCTTGCAATCGAAATGAATGGCCAACTCTACATTGAAGAAAAAATTTAAGACATTCATTCAAGAAATTCAGATGAAGCTAATGAAGTAATCAAATAACTATTTGAAAAGAATAGTAATATTCAAGAAGAAGTGAGAAAACTGAGAAGAGAGCAAGAAATTTAGTCAGTAAGATTATGCAAAATCATAGAAGAGAAAAATAAAATAAAAGAAGAGATAGAAGAAAAGAACAATGAAATTCAACACCTATCCCTTTAGTAGATAGACTTCATTGATTAGCTCACCAATACAAATGAAGAAATCATGAATCTAATATTAGAGAATGAAAGATTGCAGAATGATCTAAACTTTGAAAGGAAAACTGATGAGAGGATGATGAAATATCAAGAACACATGAATCAACTAAATGAGAAAAGTCATTACAGAAAAAAGGAAAAATTCAAGACTTGGATATATAGAAGAAGGTCAATCATCTAAGCAAGGAGCTCAAAAGAATCAAAGACCTACTTGCAGTCACTATGGTAAGATAGGACATACATCAAATAAATGTTGGAGCAATGGGAAAGAAAAATTTAGTGGAAAGTGCTACAATTGCAATCAACCTGGTCATAGGGCTAATGAATGCAAAGAGAAACCAAAATTTGAAGGCAAATGTCACAAATGCAAGAAGCATGGGAACATATCCTCAGAATGCAAAACTAAGATATTAAACCTAGTAGAATAGAATGAAATATTTATATCAGTATACAAGATGCAAAGGGATCACCAAGTATTCAAAATGGTGCCATTATTTACCAAGTATGCATTAGTTGCAAACCTTACTAAATGAGGTCAGGTTGTAAGACCTTGCTGAGTGAGGTCAAGAGTAACTAAGCTTTGTGCAATTACTGAGTCATGGATGACTCCATCTAGTATTCAATGCAAGAAAAGTAAATGAAATTATATCATTTGAATGAAAAATCATACCAAGGAATTTATGGAAAATTTTGATGAAAAAGGGCGAGATAAAAGTCATTTCTCACTGCAAATTTTTGAGAGCTAAGGTGAATTTTAGAGTACTCAAGAGATTTGAGAAAGTTATTGAAGATTTTTGTGTCATTGAAAACACTATCGAGTGAAGATGGAATCCACCAATAGCAAATCCAAGAAACACTTAGATATGTTAGTTTGAGGCATGGAATGGAAGGCACCATATTTTAAGTTGAGTCCTACCATCATGGAAACCGTAGATCTGAGTGGAGCTCAGTCGCAAATTTGACCAAAGGTACTATTGATCAACAATATTCATTCACAATTTAAATGTTCTATTCAAGATATTGGAACATTGGAAATGGATGAATCATTGAAGGAGTTATGTGTTAATGGTGTGTTGAAATTAGAACATCAACATCTTGAAATAAAAGGTTTAACTCAATTCTACATATGGCACAAGATTTTCAAATAAAATGGATAAGATATATTCTTACTCATGTGCACAATGGTCAGCTATGGTTGGAACAACCTATGTTGATATCCAAGAAGATGATTCATAGGATCACTGTTCTTCCTATGTTGACAAAAGAAAAAATGACCAAAACCCTAAATCGGGTTGAACTAGAGAAGAAAACCCTCATCGAGTGGGTGGAAGGGGAATGAAGATTAGCTACGTCATAGACATGGAACTCAAGTTCAATATACATTTCATCACTCGTAAGATTTATATCTAGAACAGACTGAACAATGTATCATGCAAAGTAGTGGATTTAGCATACAAAGTGGTCAAGAATAACCTATCACTTGATCTTGCCAAGTTAATGCTAAACTAGTTCAACAAGAACATGAAGACTATAAGAACTTCCAAGAACAATCCTTGTAAGTTTAGTTCACTTTTAAGTTGTCTATTTTTCTATGCACAATTTTTTTTCCCATCTAAAGGTACAGTAGTATGGAGGAAGGATGTACCTATTCTTTATTATATTAATGAGTATATAGCTGAAATGGGAGAGAACTATGTAAGTATTAAGGACAATTACTTCGATGCATTCAAAGAGAAGATGAATAATAGATTTAAGATTCCAAATAAACTAGTTGATGATTACAACGATGATGTTTTTTTCATGGTTGATAGTGACAAAGTATATATTCAACTACTTAGACCAAGAATTGTATGGGTCAAACTTCTAGGTTATGAGGTAAACATATATGAAACCAAGGACATTATTAAAGCACTAGTTAATGAGCCTGTGGACCCTAAAGTTGCATACTTTAGCACTTATGATGAGGAAAAGGCTAGAATTGAACTTTAAATCAAACTCCCTCAGGTAGTCAACAAAGGGAAGAAGAGAATTGCCAAACTAAAAACTAGTTCCACTCTTCTGTTGACTGAAGGAAAATGAGATGATATTGAGGATGAGGAAGTAGAAGATGAAGAGAAATCAGAGGATGAAAAGCCATTGAAGAAGAAAGGCAAGGTAAATATTACCAACCCTACCGAACCATCTATTGTTGTGTTTACTAGAAGATCATCTAGGAAGAAAGTGAACAAAGAAGGAGGAGATGTAATCTTTAAGAGGCCTCCACCTACTTTTGAGGAAAGGATGAAAGAATTAGAGTCAAGATTTGGCATAAAAAAATTCAAGGCACTAAAGTATGAGACTAGGATTGTAGAGGAGAAAAAACAAATAGAGGACTTGATAATATCTAAAATGGGTAAATGGAAGTATTCTCCAAACCAGCTTGCTCAATAGATTCCAAATGTTCTAATGGAGAAGATCAAGTCAAGATGGGAGAATGCCATGAAAACTAAAAAATACATTAATGAGCAGACCTTAAGGAAATTCATGTCAAGTTTAGATGACAAGTAGGTAAAGGAATCCCTAAAGAAAAATGAAGAAAAGCTTACTTTGAGATTCAACACTTGTCTTATACGGTTGAAAGACATTGAACATGTAGTGAAGAATGCTACAAACACATGGAAGAACATTTATCTATTTCACAAGCCGAGTGATTTTGTAGTTAGTGTCAGTGATAAAGATGAAGATGATGATGAACAAGAAAAATATGAGGAAATTGATGATGAAGAAGTTACTCATTTTGACAATGTAGATGATGAGGAAGAAGAATAGGGATAAGAAGCTACCGAGGAAGATTTACCCAATATTCAAGATATTGAGGAGACAGACCCAAAGAAAATTGTTGTAGTGGTCATAGTGTCACTTATTCATTCTCCAAGCAAAGCACTAAAAAGATCAAGCTTGGAGAAAGATTCAGTAGGATTGATTGTGAAAAACATAGTTAGCACAAGCACTCAATTTTTGCACCTGTCCAGCTCAACACCACATTGATTGAACTAACAAGCAATTCATCTATCGGGAAGACAACACTTCCCTCTACATCAGTTTTGGTAACACTAGGTATTTGTACTATTGGTATTTCAGCAATAAGTGCAGTATCTAATTTTATAGCTAGTCCTACTATTTCTACAATTGTTTCCATTCCTGACATTCAATTAATAAGTGCAAAGACAATTGAGACCAAGTCTCAACTAGGTACAAAAGTTTTGTGTAAAGGCAAAGAGAAGGTAGAAGACATAGATCTTGATGAGGAGATTGTTATTCCTAATTGGGATATCTCTAATCTCAATCTTGATCGGATGTATATTTTTGGAGAAATTCTTTAGAAGGAAGCTAAGCAGTAGAGACTTAGAGAAGAAAGGAACAAGGAATTCCAAATAATAGAAGATGCAATGAATATCATTTCATAGGCACTAAATATAGAGGTTGATACTTCTCAGCCAATTTTGAATTAGTTAGTAGAGGTAGTCTTGAAATTCAATAATGATTTGAATGGACAAGAGAAATTGTTGCAGAGAGCTAAGAAGTTTGAGAATAAAGTTTTGGAACTTATTGCTCAATAGATTGCTATCCATCAAGTAGAATTTTCTACTATTCTAGGTTCACTGGAGACCTCTTGCAATAATGTTTCTTCACTATTTTGTAAACTTTGTGATATTTCAATTTTCACTAAGGAAATAAAAGATAAATTGTTGAAGATTGATGAATATCTAAAGGCAAGTGCACAATAGTTACAACTTGATCCAAACTACAACTCTGTCCACTACAACAAGATCCAATTTTTAACTGATATGCAAGTAGAATTGTTGACAGAAGAAGCTAGAATAAGATAAACATTGATAAATATGTAGGGCATGATTCTTCCAAGCATGGATGTATTGTAGAAACACCTTGTACATGCTATAACACTCATCCATGATAACAACTTCTCAATTGTAGACCACAAGATAGAATTGTTAGCAAAAGTGCAGATTGCATTATACACATGCAAGGTGTTGCAAGAGAAATAGGACAAGACAATGGCACTCATTTTGAAGGTACATTCATATTTTTTGTCACATTTTGGCATTACTATATAGTATATATAGCATACATCTTTGGCATTAATGTCAAAAAGGGGGAGAAGATTGTAAGGAAGATTGTATACTGTATAAAGGAAGATGTATATTATGTAAAGGGGAGAAGATATAATAAAAGAAAGTATACATAAAGGAGGAGAAGATGTAAAAAGATGAGAAGTATATTATATATTATGAATGGGGGAGCATTATCATATTATTCATGTGAAGATACTCAAAGGTATATCTCTTACAAAACCAATTTTGAAAAATTTCAAAAATAGTATACTCTATTGAGTCAGAGACATAAGGTGATGGATAAAAGGTGCTCTTGAACATTTTTTAATTCAATTTTGACTAATAAGTGTTTTTTTCACTAATGCCAAAGGGGGAGATTGTTGACATTACAATCATGTTTGTTATTAGTGACATACACTTATTCAGATTGTAAGTATGTACTAAGCATATTGTATTAATAGTGCTAACCAAGCATTTCAATATCTACCAAGTTCTACAATTGCTACTGAGTCCAAGGGACAATATTTAGTTTGTGCTAAGAAGTTACTATTATGGTGATGATCAATAGTATAAACAGAGCATCTCAATGTATGTTGAGTTTATTAGTGCAAACTGAGTTGTGCAGTGCTTACCAAGTTCATAGTTGATGTGATGTGAGTCTAGTGTTAACTAAGCTACTCAGTGTTAACCAAGTGACACAATTTATACTGAGCGATGCAGTGTGAATTGAGTGATTCAGTTTATATGCCAAGTTTCATAGTATTTGTTGAGTCACCAGTGTAGACCAAGTTCAAGACTACTTGGAAGTGATTAGTTTGGATCAAGCTTTCACATCTACCAAGTGCATGATGATGTTGAGCATTAACAGTGGATGCTAAGTATCAAAACCTCATTGAGCCGGTCTTCAGAACCTGAGTTTCTTCATTTGGGCCAACTTTGTGTATTTTTTGTAAACTTGTATTGTGGCCAACTTTGTAATTTGTAATTGGATTGGTACATATGTAATTTATTGTATCACATCCAAAGAATGATATGGGAGTAATGTAATAGCAAAGAAGAGTAGAAAGGAAAATTACAAAGGCTAAAACAGTATAATGAGCAGCAAAGATTTATCTATCATAGAAAGGTGATTACTACACTCAAAGAAATCTCATTCAGCAAACCAAGTTGCAAATGAGTGATCAACTACTATTTCATTCTAATAGGTGGATTAGTCAAATCCTTTCACAAGGTAGACCTAATAGTCTTATGTAAATCTCTTTACTGAGTGCATACTTCATTGTATGTTTGTAAATCCTTTTGCAAGGTGAACCTAGCAATCTTTATTGCTCCTAACAGGGTAGATAATTAAAAGTGATCATTGTAAGCCTTAACAAGCCAAATTTATACTACAATTCTAAAGCTTGTGGTTATCATCCCCACCTCAGTTTTACATTCTATTTGGAAGGTTTTTGGGTCACCAAATTGTGTGTCTAAAGTGTTATGTATGCTTTAATGTTTTCAATTTCTCATGCATGCAATTAGATCAGAATACACATGAAGGATTAATTGCTAAATTAAGGATTAAGTTTTATTAGTTACTGATTCACCCCTCCCCTCTCAGTAACTTAGCCTATCAAAATATTTCCAACGATCTTCCCCTATCCAAGTCATCAATTTAGATGGCGACACCAACCCCATGGATGGCTAGGAACAAGATGCATCTTAGCAAGGGAATATCTTAGCCCTCTCAGTGACTAAGGTTGATGCCTTCCCTATTTCTTCTTAGAGCAAGAAATTTCCCTTAATTCTAAGGAAGCTATTTGATGTCGCTGCCTTGTAGTCAACTATCAATTTTCTCTCTATAGAGTCATGGCTTGAAGAGACCATTGATAGGAAGAAGAGGATATATGAGGAAGTAGCTCCATTGAAGGACTTGATCACACAAGTCACCTCATCTCAACCTTCTAAGAAGACAAAGAAGTAGAAGAAAATGGTTGCACTAGCTATAGATTCAACAACTGGCCATATGTTAGTAGAGATTACAAAACCACAAAAGGAAGGAAGATTTCATGAGCTTTCCAAAGATGACTTCCAGATCAAGACAATGGATCTAGGTATCCTTGTTCATGATCCCATGGTGGGCATGTGGAAGTTCACCAACAAGAAAATTGAAGATAAGATGGAAGAGCTTAGAGAAGAAAAGGAAATCTTGAAGCCCTCAAATAGAGAATTGGTGGAGTACATAAGGTCTACACTCAGGAGCACTTCATTGAGTCATTTTAACCCAAATGTAAAGGAAAAAAAAATGTACTCCTAAAGTTGCAGCAAGAAAGGCAATTTTGGTAGTTTGGCTGAGCATGGGTAGATTAGATGAAGGCTCAAAGTCCCCCATTAGTCAAAAACTTGGGAAGCCTAGTGTTAGATGCTCACAAGCTCAGAGAGACAACCTCAAATCATTAGACAACCATACAAAAGGCAACAAACAAGTTGACAAAGTAGTTGGCCCTTCTAGAAGAGGCAATCCACATGAAGACAAATGTTGGCATTACTCATTGGATCCTGAAGATAGTAAAGGAGTAACTATTTCACTAGAAAATATCCTTGGAGTTGGTTATAGAAAGCTATATGAGATTCACAAATGAGCTCAAGGATGTACATGACTTGGTGCAATAGGTCATTGAGAAGTTATTTCAATATTTGAAGATATTGTACATAGAGTCCTTTGTGTCGGCTAATGGCATGCTTGTGGATGTTGAGAGGATGAAATCAAAGTTCTTAGCATTTTTTGATGAAGCTATTGACCCACTCAACTTTCAAGTGTCTAGATCTAGGAGCTCTCAGAAGTGGATGCAATCATAAGGAGAGAAGAAATTCTAGTCAAGATTTGCTTGAATAGATGAATTGACTGAGATGCATGATTACTGGATGGTTCAACCTGACAACATCATCATTCTATGTCAAAGAACTAGATAAAGTAACTAAAACCATGAAATCTTATAGAGCCAAGGTAGTTACTCCTGAGAAGACATGATGTTCTAATGCTTTTCCAGACACCTATCATTCTCCCTCTTCTCTTTCTTTTTATAGCCATTCATGGCATTTTGTCAGTCTCTATAATGAAAAATGATTCAAGCTTGTCCTATTTTTAGTTTAATCTATTTAGAGATGCTCTACAAAGAAATCATCTAGTGTAACTAGTCATTTTGAGAAGGCCTAAAAATGTAACATTTTGAGAAGTTAATAAAATCTGCAAAACTACTTTTTGGGAAAACCCATATAGTTGGGACTATTGTGTGTGACTCTGAGTCCATTTCAAGTAGTATTGTTCATTTAGTCTCTATATAGTGTATGGAATGAATGTTCTATTGTTGGGAATTGAATGATGTAAATGATCTTGGTTTTGTTTCCTTCATTCAACAGACTGTATGTCTTACTTTCTTCAGCATAAGCATCCCTTTTGTTGTCCCTATTGTGTGTTGTAGTTTATATGTTTAGTATAGTTTGTTACACAAGAAGGCTAGAAATTGGTGGATGTATTAGCTGAGGGATAGAAAATCTAGGTATTGTGAAAACATCAGCTAATTGTGTAATATGGGAATTACCTATTTCACCATCTCTTCCTTTCTTCTTGTTGTCATAAGTTGGTTATGCATGTTTCAATTCATTATATTTGGGTCAAAATAGATTGCATGTTGTATGTTAGTCCCCCTTTCGATTGCCTAAGTTTCTTAATGTGTTGAGGAACTTGGTTTTTGCCTCTTCTACTCTTTGGTTAAAAGCATACCCCCAAAACCTGAAAAATAAAATTCATTGCATATCTTGCTTTCAAAAGGGAGTTGTACCTTTCAATTGAGGGGTCCTTGATAGATTACTACATTGACCCATTTTATTGTTAACTTCTTTGTCCTCCATAGTCCATTGGGCAAGTTAAGAGTCAATGTATAAACCAAAAAGATAAGGAAGACAAGCTGTTAACTAACAAAATGATGAAAGGTGCAAATGTGAGGATTGACAACTTTGTAGATAAGAACACTGGGGAAAGAAAGAAGGAACTTGAATATTACAACAAGTTAGTGTATGTATATGAAGAGGTACCAAACACACTACCTACATTATAACCAAGAGATATTGAACACCAAATAGTATTACTTGAGTCACAAACTACTTAACTTGAGCACCAAATAATAAAACCTAAGCAAAAGGCTAAACCCTTATTGAGGGGAGAAAATATTTAGAATCAAAGATATGAACCTATATTAGCCAAATATTTGAGAAAAAATCGTTCCCCTAAAAAAATTATTGGTGACAGAAGCACTGGAGTACAAAAAAGAAGTAAGTTAAGAGACAATACATGTTTGATAGCTGATTTTGAACCAAAAACAATTAAGACTACATTGGAAAATGAGAATTGGATAAATGTTGTGAATGAAGAAATCGATCAGATAGAGAAAAAAATATACATGTATATTATTACTGAGACCTATATACAAGAATGGGATAGGGAAAATATGAATTTTTAGAAATAAGCTAAATGAAAATGGAGAAGTGGTAAGAAACAAGACAAGACTAGTTTGCAGAGGTTGTGCTCAAGAAGAAGAAATAGATTATGGTGAGAATTTTTCACTTGTGGAAAGATTGGAAGGTGTACAAAAAAATTTAGCCTATGTTGCCTACAAGAAACTCAAGGTTTATCAAATGGATGTCAAATCTACATTTCTGAATGGAATACTTGAAGAGGAAGCCTACATAGAACAACCAAAAGGATTCATTGAACCTAATCAAAGGATTATGGATTGGAAATTGAATAAAGAATTTTATGGACTAAAACAAGTGGTGAGAGCATGGTATAGAAGGTTACATTCTATTTGATTAAGATTGGTTTTTCTAGAACAAGTGAGAATGATAATATTTATTTAAAATGTGAATCTGAAAGTATGGTGTTGATTGCTGAAATATTTGTGGATGATATTATATTTGGAGGAAATAACATGTTGTGTAAGAATTTTTTTGATCAAATGAGTATAGAATTTGAGGTGTCAATGTTTGGTGAGATAAATATTTTTATTGGTTTACAAGTTCACCAAATAAGGAAAGGTATATATGTGACTTAGTATAAGTATGCAAAGGAAATATTGAAGATATTTGAAATTGATGAGTCTAAGCCAGTCAGTCCACCTATGGTGAGTGGAGTGAAATTACCAAAGGAGGATATGTTTGCAATTAAATAAAACAAAATATAGATGAATGATTGGTAAATTATAGTATGTTTTTCATAGTAAACTAGATATTACATATGTTGTTGGTATAGTTGCAAGGTTTTCCTCTAATCCTAATGATACACACAACTTTTGTGAAGAGGATATTCATATATTTTAAAAGAATTGAATATTTTGACCTATGGTATAAGAAAGATGGAAAAATTAATATTAAAGTCTACACAAATACTAATTGGGTTGGTAATGTTGATGATAGAAAAATCACAAGTGGTGGAGCTTTCTTTTTAGGAGAAACATAGTTGTATTTCACAATCTACTATTGAAGCTTAGTATATTTTTGTTGCAATCAATTGTTCAAATAATGTATCGATTAATCAATTGTTGGAAGGTATACAAGAAGAAATAAGTGAGCCTACTATTATTTATTGTGATAACACTAGTTCAATAAATATATCAAAGAATCTAGTGATTCATGCAAAAACAAAGCACATATCAATCAAGTATCATCACTTAAGTGAGCAAGTATAAGAGAAACAAGTGAGGCTTGAATATGTGAATTCTAAAGAAAAAATTACAAACATATTTACCAAGGCATTTCCTAAGGATGATTTTGAGTATCTAAGAGGTAAACTTGGGGTCTTGCCCCTATCCAAAATTCACTAGGTGAATATGCATATTGCATCAATTCATGGATGAACAAAAATATATTTACAAAGTTGATGCAAGATTTGACTCTTTAGGAGTTTCCTTAAGTTGTGAAGATTATTATGATGAAACTAATGCATATAATACATGTAAGGTACATAGATAATTGAAAGGTTTTATAAGTTTCACATTGGAACTCATAGTTACCTTTGGCATTGTTGTCAAAGGGGAAGAGAACAAGTAAAATAAATAAAGGGGGAGAATATCATTAAGGAAAAGGAGAAATTATGCTCAAAGGGGGCAATAATGAATATGGACAGTTTTTAGTAAAGGAGAATAATAGTAAGAAGGAGAATAATATGTCAAAGGGGGAGTAAATGAATATGAGGAAGAGAATCTATAAGAAATAGCAAGAATGATGAAGATGGTGTTAGAATAAATGATGTTTCTACTAAATAGAATAAGATCATATCCTACAGGTGGAGAAATGCTGAAGATTGACACTATTGATGAAGATAAAGAACTAAATATTTGCATTTTTGTCAATGCATAGATTTGATTATCTTATGTAATATTTTGTAATGAAAAATCATATGATATGTGTTGCCTTCAGTGCCAAAGGGGGATATTGTTAGCCCCAATTGATGATGCAACATAGAATTTTATGATTGTATGTAAAAGATTCATATTAGTTGTTATATTGTTATTGGGGTCAAAGTCTTAGTTGATTGGACATGAAGAGGATTTGAAAAAACTATTATGATGACATAGTTGATAAGTATGGTATTCAATGGGCACTTGAATGAGGTTGAAATTGATAATGTAATGTTGGTTTGATTATTTTATAATGATGTAATATTGTAATGAAATGAGCTTTATAAGATACAACAAGTAGCAAGGTTAAATAAGGAAGAAAATGTTCACCAAGTGACTATAGTGTTCATTGAGCAATTGGAAAAACAATTGAAAGTTTAGTGTTACCTCAGAAAGTTTAGTATTAACGAAGTGATTCTTTACCTAAGTGAAATGTTATATTCATTGAGTAATAGAAAGAATAACAAGTTTATAAAATGGAAACTGAGGCTAACTTTTTGTGGAAATAAAGTATGTTTGAGAAGTTCAAAGGTACAAATCAAAGTTTTTTACAATATTTACGGTTGGAAAAATACAATGAAGATCTGATGATAGAGATTGAAGAAGGATAAGGATGAGCATAAAGTTTTATGAAAGTTATATTTTCTAAGTGACTAAATGCAATGAATCTAAGATTGATGATTGTGATTAAGTGACAATAATAAGAAGAATCTAGAAGCACATAGACTACTATTTAAGGAGGAGTTGGAACAAGTTTTTACTAGATGATGTTATAGATTGAATGTGGAAAAATGATATAATAGTGTGAATTTTTTGAAGTGGAAAGAAGCAAAGGAGAACTTAACAAAGAGAAGATCAAAGAAAATTTAAGGAAGAAGTGAAAGTGAGAAGGACTAAATCATCCACTAAAGAGATCAGAGGAAAGAGATTAGAAAGTAACCCAACAGAAAAGAGATCTAAATAAGCAAGACAATGCTAGACCTAACATATTATTTATACTATTGCTTTCTTACCATTGTAGCCAAAAAATCTCATAACTGAGTGGACCTAACATGTCTATGAAATCCTATATGGTAACATCAATTAGTGATGTCTATAAGTCCTTTAGAAGAGTTCATTCTTTAGACAAAATCAAGGAGTGATAAGGTCTAGATGATCTTTTGGTGTAAATCCTATAACTAGGTCACATTCATAATGTGTATGTAAACCTTTAACAAGGTTAGCTCCTAACATAGCTCACTTTAGAAGAGTGAAAATTTTGGGTTGTTAGTCCCAAGTGGTCTTTCCCTTTACAAGGTTTCTATGTTAAAAATATTGGTGTCATATGTGTGATTGTTGTTATGTTGCAGATTGATTATCATGTTGTTTACTTATTACTGCAACTCGATAACAACTAGCATAATAAACAATTATATTCTAATATTTGGTAATAATAGAAACAATGAATGAACAATTTGGAGTAAATTGATTACAAGTGTAAGTTGTGAAGTTTAATGAGATTACCAAGTAAGTTCTTATGATGTTTATGAAGTTTTTTTGGTACTAAATGTTTGAAGGGATTGTAGGATAACTAGTCAAAATTGATTCACCCCTCTCCCCCCCACCCTCACTTATCTAACAATTATTAGTACTTGAAATAAGGTAATACTATTGTGTTGGCTTGTGCTCTATTAGATAATTAGTATTGACCAATGAATATAATTTATTAGGATTATTTTGGAATAAACATAGTTCTACAAAATCTAAGTTATGTAATTCTTAATTTTTCTATTTTTTAAAACTAATATATACCATATCATTTGTCAAAGCCAATATGTCTTATATGGAAATTTTTTAAGGGATACACAAAATTATTGTTGGAAATAAAATAGGCAAAGTAAACTCTAAGAAGGGGGGTGGGGGGGTGAATCAATTCTTCAAAACTTTATCCATTAAAACATTCACCACACATCCATCTCACAATTTGCATGTAAATTGAAATACCAAACTAAGCATGTTCATCCATAGCATGAAAATAATAAACATTCCACACATATATGACACAAGATATTTGGTTACCTAGAAACCCTCCAATGAGAAGCTAAAACTCTGGTGGGCATGACACCCACAAATCTTCACTACTATAGTTGTAAAGTGTATACAATAAAGGTTACAATGTTTGATCATAAACTATGATCTACCATGTGAAAGGCCTGCCCAATTAAAGACTTCCAAAGATTGTTATGTCTTACCCTATTAAAGGACTTCAACTTACAATGAAGTAAGCACTTGGTTAAGATATTTACGCAAAAGTCTTCCTAGAATTTGAAACCCATTAAGGCTACCCTGTTAAGAGATTTTACTAATTCACCTATTAGAATGTCTCAACCTTGATCCTTTGATTAGCACTTCTCTACTAGATATCAAATCACCTATTTCCTAATGTATGCTTGATCCTCCCTGATCAGTTGTATCACTTTCTTCCTCTCTTCTTTCCTCTATCCTCTCTAATCGATTCTACAATTCATATCTCAATTCACAACTCCTTAGTCACCATGAATGCTCTATTTGAGCATGCAAAATTCTCTCTTCACTCTTTTTCTAACTCTTTAGGGTTTTCTTTCTTTAAGAACACCTTGGTGAATTAGTGTGAGGTAAGAATCAATGATTGTGATTCACCCATTTTTCTACTTAGAACATCCCTCAATCTATTTGGTTGCATGTACTACATAGGGATTCTCAATATAGATTCATTCTTATCATCTAGAATCATTAAAAAAATCCTTAAGTTGGCCCAAAAATGGTTTACATAGGATTTTGTGCCATTAAAAACAACTATGTCCAAAACTATTTACTCGGTACTTAAAGTCTCTGATGCTCAACATCCATTATATCTTCAATGTTGTAACTTGTCTTCTGAATGGCTCAACATCCATTGTTCACTCAGCATATGAATCACTTGACATATACTTACTTGCTCAGTACTAGAGTGACTCAACACTAACTGTCTACTACACACATACTAATGGTCAACAGTTACTATATATCTTTCTCGGCATGCACTATTTGACAACTAATGCTTGGCATACACTACTTACTCAATAATGCACTTTATGAATATGACTAGGTGTGTAGTCACTCATATATCAAAACCAATATGAGATTAAAAATCGTTCCCTTTGACATGAGTGATAAAAACACAATGTCATGTATATATATATCCTTAACTTAAGCATAAATTAGATAATCTATAATCTTTTCTCTACTCACATACAAAATTTCAAAATATCAAAATTTTGCAAAACTGAAGACTTGTTAGTCATACCACAAAATTTCACAGCTCCCCCTGAGTTTATTGTTCTATGTTGTATCTATATCTGATACTCCTACTGAGTAAATTTACTTCTACTCTGTTTCTGGTTTTACTCTCCATTTGGGTATTTTCTCCTTTTTTGTCTCAATTCCCCTTTTTCTCGATTTTACCTTTTTAAACACTTATGTCATGGGTGGTACATGAATAGTGTGTTTGTCCAAAAAATTTTGATGGACCTCCATTATAATCTTGAGTGTTGCATCCAAATTATTTCACACTACCTCTAGAGATTGAATTTAAACATCTAGCTCGACAACAAGGTTCACTAAGCCTTCATGAGTAGATAGATGAGGATCTCTCTTCATCAATGTTTCTGCAAAGGCTAGTTCCTTTTGCAACACCTCCATGTGTGGGCTCAACATGGCTTAAATATGTATCAAGGTAGCCCTAGTAATTGCATCTTGTGCATATAATGCAACTGGCTAACCTTGAGTAGATAATAACCTTTGAAAATGAGTCTGACTATGACCAAGAGACAAACTATGACCAGGAGACAACTAAAGAATATTACCTTTTGTCTTTAAATCTCCCTGCAGCTGATCCAAAGCCTTGTATGCTTCTTTTGTCAACAAATTCACATCACAAAGCTTTGTGTATAGAGAAAACATATTCTCTAACACCTTTTTCACATATTCTATCTTGGTTGCTAATTCAACCTATCTGAGTGCAATGGCACTAGAAATATTTTCATCAACCTTTGTTAAAAATTTCTTCTTAGACCATTATAAAAGTTTGGTGTTAGTATCCAAGTATGCATCACTGATCTTATCCACTAAATTTACTAGTTACTCAATAATAGGTTTATCCTCATTAGGTTCTAGGAGGTTGAATGCATCATAAATTATTTCTTTGATGTCATATAGCACTTTTCTTTGCTTGTTCTCCCTTCTAAGTAACTCTTGATTATTCTTCCTTGCTAGAGCTTCTTGCAATATGATCATCTATTCTATGGTGATTATTGCTAAATCAAACTTTGGAAGTTCAATCACCTCATCTAAGTTGGCATCTCCATAAGATGTACCTTCTCCAACCTTAGATGTATTAGGAATAGGCCTTGATGACTTCAATGGTGTAGCATATAGACTCAGCCTTTGAAGGGTTTGACTAGGAATAGGAAATTTAGAGCTTGGTAAGGTAACCAATGTTCGAATTTCTATCTGTTCCTCTAGTTTCGTAGTCAAAACTAACTCTTTAGTCCTATCCTTCTCCTTCTTTGATTTTTCTTCACCTTGAATCTATGAATTAGGTGCAAGACTACCTTCTTGACCTATATGGACTTGTGTCCCATCCTTTTCAACTATTTATATTGCTTGCACTAAATAATTTGGCACCAATGTGCTGACATGTGATGTTATTGTGTCCTTTCTTTGGTATACCACAATGGGAATTGAAACATGAGTGTCACAAGTGACACTCTATTGTGCTTTTCAACCTCTTGTCATTGTAGATGAAAGGAGGACACTAGATGTGTCAATTTTCTCTTTCTCCCCTATTGATGCCTTGTCAATTTCATCTGTACTAATTAACATAGGATTAGTGCAAAGTTTAGAAACTAAATTTGAATCCTGTAGAATCCTCTTCAAATCATCCTCTATCAAAGGATTGATGTTCTACATAGTATTATCATAAAAATCATTTATCTTCATAGTTTCTTGTTGACTTGCTTGTTCCATGTGAGGGGGATTGGCACTCGACATATGCACCTTAGGTACATTTTGATCTTGTTGTTGCTCTTCTTTAGTTGTAGCCTCTACATTTATTTCCATTTCTATGCCTCCCTCATGTCCATCTTTGATAGATCTATCCTTTGCAATCTCTACTACCTCCTAGTTATCTTTGTCCTCGCCTACCTCCTTTGGTGTTTGCTCAATTGCCTTTTTTGTTGTCAAACCATAGATAAATTTCCATATCTAGGTGCTTTGTTTGAAAACCTCCTCAATATTTTTGTAGAAAATGTTAAAGGCTTTGTATTTGGGAGAAAATTTCACCTTATATATGTTAATGGCTTTAGTCATAGATGAATTATCCAATTCTACAATTACTCTGGCTAAAGTAGTCTCCCTTATATTCCTTTCAATAGTTAAACTATATTGCCACCTTTTCTCAACTCTATCATATATAATTTTGGGTAAAGAGTTGGAAAGGTCAATAGGTGTGGTATTAAATATGGTCATCATCTTGTATATAGATTCCTCAACCTTATTCATTTCTACCTTTTCTAGTTTGTTAAACTCAACATGTTTGAAACCTGACAAATATGTATTGTTCTTAATGTTATCACACAATTTGTCTAAATTAGAAGAGGGACTATGGCTTACCACTTGGAATTGATTGTTGTCATATGACTCAATCCTCTCCTCATCTAATTCATCTAGAACTATATACTTCCTCCTCTTTGGTTGATCTTGTTGACCCTGTTCTGTAGTAGCAGTTTTTATTTTTCCTTTGGTTTTGTCAACTTCCTATGTTTTCTTTGTAGCAGCCCTTGTGCTAGCTCTAGTGATAGGTACTACTGGCTTTCTTTTTGTTGGCTTCACAATCTTATTTGGTTTCATTGTTGTTGGCTCCTTGGCTTTTCTCTTTTTCTTCTCTATAGACGTAGGTGTTTCACTAACTTCTTCTCCCTCGACACCTTCATCATGTTCCACTTCCTCTTCTTCTTGGTCCTCTCCTTGACCTTGTGTTAGTAAAAGAGGGGCTTGAGTTGTTTCTCATCATCATCTTCTTCTTCTTATCCTTCACCAAATCTTTCGTTGAGCTTCTTCACAATTTTGTTCTTCTTTCTCACCACAGAAGCTATCTTCAAATCTATTATAATTCATGATTTGGCTTCCTCATAATTTCCAAATGAGGTTGTACTCTGGTTTACTTCCTCTACTAATAGTTTTGTGATGGCTACTAATGCCTCATCCACATTGATTTCATAGGGCAATGGCCTGAGCCATCTAACTGTAGGAACAACTACTTGTACATAAGTATGATTAATATCAACTAGAAAACAAACATCATCATAATATTTTTCTACTAATGACAATTATATCCTCAGTCTCTTCTTCATAAACTTCTTAAAGTCTTCAAAATAGCTTGTCATGACTGACTCAAAATTTTCCCCAAGTTGCTCTATAAATTCTCCAATTTGAACTGCAATAGACCTGTTGCTCTTCCAAGAAACTTTTCCAAATGAAGGAAATGTGTTCTACACATAAAATAATATACAAACCAATAATGAATAAAATTTGCATTGTTCACTCTTTGTCTTTCTTATGGCCCCCAAGTTTTCTAATAACTGCTGGAGTTGTAAATCAATAAGGTCATAAGAGTGGTCCTTCTTCACTATCTTCTAGCCCAAATCTAGAGCCATACAAGACATACTATTCAATCTGCTATATTGAAAGAACTTATGAGCAATAATTCTCACTAGAAATGTAGTTAGGGGATCTAAAATTGTGTCAAATTTCATCCCTCTTTTGTTCTATACAACCTCGTACTCTTCTCGATTACCTCCTTTACATCACTTTGTGTGGTCTTGGGTCTATCTAGGGTAGGGTACCTTGTTACTCATTGAATGATCCTTTTAGTGATCTTTGTAGGGCCATTTTCCAACCATACTGAGTGGTCATGTATTCTTCTCAACACTATATTAATCCATTGTATTTTGAATAATACATTTGGAAAATATAGGGCATGGGTTAACCCTTTTCTCTACAATCTTATTTTCCTCCTTCAGCACTCAATCAACACATAGTTATCCATAAAAATTTCTGATTTCCATGTCTCCAATACTTCCAACCTTACAAGTGTAGCAACATCTTACGTCTTGTATCATCAATACTTGTGGTGGTATTAGTGATAACGCACTAGTTGGATCTCCCTTATATGAAATGTTAGAAATAGCTCAAAAGGGCGGTTGTTTAATCTCATTACTTATCAATTAAACATTTAAAACCTCTTTTCCTTCCTTCCTAATAGGTGTAGAAGAACTTGACACCATATCAAATAACTAAGGTTTGCAGTAATTCAGACAACATAACTTGACACACAATAAATACCTTATGAATATGATGATTAGTGATGAGTAGAAACTAAATCTAGTTCACAAACACTTGAATCCTTCACCTCAATTTTCCTTATTCTATTTGTGCTCTCTTCGACCTCAAATGAATGCAAATGAGCCAAAAATTGACCATACAGCCCTTAGGACTTCGCAATAAATGCTCAATGCTTACACAATTGTAAGCTCAACTATCATAGAAATTTCAACTTACTCAATTTACACATGATTTATTTTATGCTCTGCAACCATAATGAGCTTGGCCAATACTATTACTTTTAATAGCTTGGCACCAACTAAAAATTTTCATGCTCGACAACAACATAAAAACTAAAAAAACTTATAGATTTCTTCCAGGTTCTAACCAGTACATTGCATCTTAATTCATGCATATATACTCTTTTCATAACTTAGATTCTTGGAACTAATGTAAAATATATCAATGCAATATTAGTTCCACCTACCTTTTGATTGCCTAGTTGGGGGTGATGTGATCACCTGATCCATTGGATGAATTGACCTCATCTGAGCTTGATGTGTTGCAATCTTCCTTTTTCTTCCATGTCTTATTCATCTACACTTTGACATTCTCAAAATCAATCTTCCCTTTACCTTTGTTGAATTCATTGCTAGGTGCTTTTGACCTTGTTGGATAGTTCATGCTAATGTGACTAGTCTTCAAATAGCTAAAACATGTAGTTTGACTCAACCAGCTACTATAGTCACTTCTAAAATGTGTTTTAATGCAATTCTCAAAAACATGTCCACATTCTTGACAATAGTGACAACTATACCTTCTATTGTAATCCTAATTGCAAGGTTTTCCATTATGTTGTAACTTTCTCTACTTGTTAGATGTCCACTTGGCATTAGATCTGCATTCATATGCTTTATGTCCATACTTCTAACAATTGTGACAATATCCTTCAATTTTTTGTGTGCTTCTAGTCTTGGTCCTGCATTCATGTGTCTAATTTCCTTTTTTCTTGCACTTATGATAGTAACCCATGAACTTCTACTTAGGGTTCTAATTTGTATTGTTACTCCTGCAAACATTTTTTGTATGTCCTAACTTTCCACAATTATGACAAGTGGGTTTGTAGTTCTTACCTTCATTGTTTCTTTGTTCACCATTCTTAGATGATTCTCCTTCCTTAGTAGTAGTGTATCCTAATCCAGTAATATCATTGTTAGATCTTAGGAAATCTCATTAATTTTTCAAAGTACTTGATGGCTTCAGTAGGTCTATTGAAACTTTTAGAAAATTCCTTTTCTCTTCTTAGATCATTTCTCAGTTGTTCATTCTGTAACTTTAAGGTTGTGATCTCAATGTCATTACCATTATATTCATGATTGGAAATCATCACTTGATTCATTATTTCCAATTTCATGCTAGCAATCCTATGTACCTCTAATATCTTTTCTTCCAGTCTATTGGTCAGTATCCTTTTGTCATCTTCAATCACGACTTTGTCTTCCTCAACTTTCTTTTTCTACTTGGTCACCACACATAGAAATACTAATTGGACTTCTTGTTTTATCTTAAGATTTTTGACCTCTTCAATTAGGGCACCATTCTTTTCCATCAGATTTGCAACTATTGCATCAAATTTACTTGAGTTTCCATCTACAAACAATTCAATAGTGTCTTCCTCTTGGTAATGTGTGTCATTCTCCTCAATAGCTATCCCTTTTCTTCTCTTTAATGAGCACATCAACTCATCTCTTTCTTCATTCAGTTGATGTGGCCCAAGCTAGATTTCAATCTTCTAGTTCCCAATGAATTTTCCCAGCTTGTAGACTTCCATCTTCAAAATATTTTCTCAAATCTATAAAGCTTTCATTTTTAGAGAATAAGGCTCTAATACCAATTGTTGGAATACAATAGGGAAAGTAAACTCAAAGAGGGGGGAGTGTTGAATCAATCCTTCAAAACTTTATCCATTAAAACATTCACCACACATCCATCTCATAATTTGCATGTAAACTTAAATACCAAACTAAGCATGTTCATCCATAGCATGGAAATAATAAAAATTCAACACATATGTGACACAAGATATGTGGTTACCCAGAAATCCTCCAATGAGAAGGTAAAAATGGGGTAGGGATGACACCCACAAATCTTCACTACTATAGTTGTAAAGTGTATCCAATGAAGGTCACAATGTTTGATCATAAACTATGATCTACCCTATGAAAGGTCTACCCTGTTAAAGGCTTACAAAGATTATTAAATCTTACCTTGTTAAAGGATTTCAACACCCTATTAGAAGTGTTCTTGGTTAAAGGACTTCAACTTACAATGAAGTAAGCACTCGGTTAAGAAATTTACACAAAAGTCTACATTCACCTATTAGAATGTCCCAGCCTTGATCATTTGATTAGCACTTCTCTACTAGATATTAGATCACCTCTTTCATGACATATGATTGATCATCTCTAATTAATTGTATCACTTTTGTCCTCTTTGCTTTCCTCTATTCTCTCTAATTGATTCTGTAATTCATATCTCAATTCACAACTCCTTAGTCACCATGACTGCTCTATCTGTGCATGTAAACTTCTCTCTTCACTCTTTTTCTAACTCTTTAGGATTTTATTTTTTTAAGAAGACCTATGTGACTTAGGGTTAGGTAAGAATCAAAAATTGTGATTCACCCATTTTGTCACTTAGAACATCCCTTAATCTGATTGGTTGCATGTATTGCATAAGGATTCTCAATATAGATTCATTCTTATCATCTAGAATCGCAAAACAATCCTTAAGTCAGCTAAAAAATGGTGATTCAATGTTGTCATTCATCTTCTGAATGGGTCAGCATCCACTATTCACTCAACATCTGAATCACTCAACACATACTAACTTGCTTAGCACTAGAGTGACTCGACACTAACCTACTCGAAACATACTAATGCTCAACACACACTATATATCTTTCTTGACATGCACTATCTAACAACTCATATGTCAAAACCAATTAGAGATTAACAATTACTCTTCCAAAGTTTTAATTTTAATAGTAATTTCCTTTTTCTTCTATTGATAACAATGATTTTTCATAGAAACTTCTAATCTTTCTTATGGATAACAATATTTCTTGTTGGAAATTTTTCCTCTATCAATAACAATTGTCTCCATCATAATCCAATATACATAAGTTTTCTTCAAAAGTATAATTTGAGGATTTAGAAATTTAGCCAAAGCTTTGATCATAGTGTAAGGAATTTTTTAGTTATTTACATTTTATGATGTATTTTTGCAAATTGTTTACCCTTTTATGGACCTCTGCAAAGAACACAAATTTGGCCACTTAGTAGATCCACTTTGTACAATACTATTTTTCTAGTCTTTGAATATATTGCTTTTTAAAATAATTTTACTTCAATACATTCCTTCTTATTTATTGTATATTTGTGGAGATATTATGGTTTTCCATTATCTCTCTTTCAAAATATTCTATTAACTAAAATTTTTGAGCGAGCAATTTTTTCTACCTATTTTTTAAAAATATAGATAGATTACATAATCAAATATTAAAATATTACATAGATAAAATGTGATGTAAGAGTATCTTTATTAACATATGAACTCTATAAGGATACATGGAGATAATTTGGCAATGACGTTTTTGGATTATTTATTTAGATCATTACTTATTTTTAAAACATATTTAACTAAGACTAATTAGAATTACTTTTTAATTCATGTATCTTACTGTTCTATTTTTCAATACCAATCATATTTATAATTAAAATTATACTAAAAATTCAAATAAATTTATTTCATTATAACTATTAAATACTTACATTAAATTGAAAACAATGACAAGTACTTGCCACTCTATGGCATTTGTTGGGACTTTATTTTCAATATAGGAAAAAAGACATGTAGAAAACATTTTTTCTCTAATGGCTAGTGGGCGAATGAGTTGTTTAATCCATCCATTTCTTCTGATTCTTGTTCTCCTAATTTCTATAGTAGTAGATCTTGATCCTCTATAGGATTTTTCAGGGGGAGTATATATTAATAGAAACGAGAAACAAGAAATGGAACAACAACAACAACATGATGAGAAACACATTATTTAAAGTTTGCCTACAAGAAATGTGTGTGTGTGTGTGTGTGTGTGTGTGTGTGTGTGTGTGTGTGTGTGTGTGTGTGTGTGTGTGTGTGTGTGTGTGTGTGTGTGTGTGTGTGTGTGTGTGTGTGTGTGTGTGTGTGTATGTAAATATATTAATAAAAAGATTATATAAATAATAATATATAATAAAAATAAAAATAAAAAGTAAAAATTTTAATTCAGAATTTAAAATAAATATATTCTTCAAAAATGAAATTTCATTCTTTTATTTTAAAACTATTTGTATAAAACCCTCTACAAATTAAATTAATTTAATAGTTTTCTACTTGTAAATATTTGATAAAAATCTATAAATTAATGTCTCTCACTTGTACTTTGATATAAAGAATCTTAAATCAAATTATATCTTTCGCCATACTTAAAATCATAACATCTAGCACTTCATTGAATTTCCACAAATCATATATAAAGTTTATTTGGGAAAATTATTAGTTGTAATTTGTACACTTTTGTAGTGAAAATAATTTAAGTCCATAAAATTAAACTTAAATATTTTGCACATATGAATAGCTACTTTATTTTAATTGATTCAATGACTTCAATGTGTTGCGCATTTATGTTCCTTCAAATTTAATTCAGCTATTGTCATAGCTAAGTAAACAAGTCAACAATAACTTAAAACATATATTTGCACTTAGAAATAGTCATTGGCAATAGGAAATTGATTTCACCCATAGAAATGTGAAACAAAGGTTTCCTATCATGTTTGTGGTAAGGTTGGGCTAGCATGGAGGGTGGCTTCCTTCAAAATAGTGAAGGTGGTCAATAATTGTTTTTTGGAATATTTAATTGGGAGTGGTCCCTGAATATTTTAATTTGCTTCAAGTTAAAAATTTAGCTCCTAAATTTAAGGAAGATGGCTTAATATTTTATATTTATTATTTATTTTTGGTTGAAAAATAATCAGAAATTCTTGATATATGGGAAAAAGATCACCTAAATTGGTGGGTTATTTCCAAAGCCATCTCATTTCCACCCACTCAAATTGAGAAGGCTAAAAGGTAGGAGCTCCTATTTGGTAGGAAAAGATTTTGAATAAATCTTTAGTCACTCAAAACAATTAGCATGGGACTTCCTGCTCTATAAAAATAAATCCCAAGCCCCCTATGTGGGGACCTTGCCTATTTGTGGTGAGAATGCTGAAGTAAAGAAAAACCTAGAGTATAAATCTCAATGGATTACCCTACAAGGATACCAAGGAGATAGTTGTGGATGACTTTTTATAGAAATGAATATGAATGATGAATAATATATCTTCTACTAATACTAGATTTTCTAGCACATACGTGAGTGTTTCCCAATTTCAAGGTTTTAAAACATTGGGAATGTCATCTTTGAGGGTTGATTTTGAGAAAGGGATAGTAAATGTGCCTCACCCATGTCCCAAAGCCACAAATATGGTATATTTATTTTAGGGACACTTGTATTGTGGGTTTATCACCTCACAAAAAAAGTTATATTCCATAGCCATTCATAAGGGGGGTGTGATGGTAGTCTCAAGGGGTTTGGTGCATTTTTAGATGAATGTGAGACATGAAACTATTGCTCTTGTGCCAAAATTCAATAGTGGGAATCTTAGAACCTTGAAGCTTCCTTTCACTCTATTTGGACTAGACATTAAGGACTATCTTCATTGAAAAGTTATTCAGCTTAGTAAAAAGAAGGTCAGATCTTTGAAAGCTAAGTTTGGCCCTAAGGCTTAGAGGGTTTTTGTTCTTTACCTAATTTTCTATTTATACTAAGTGTTCATCTAGCCAAAGATGAAAACTTTATTAGAAGATTTTTTCTATTAATTTATATGATCAAATGTCTAAAAGACCTCTCCTGATACATTTCTAGCTCTAGTGATGTATCAGAGGCATGGGTTTTGTAGAAAATCATCTATTTTAGAATATAAGTAATGTGATTTGAGATTCATCCTTGCCTTGCCAAGTTCAATCCATCAAAAGGAAAATACTTTTTATATATATGTATAAAATAAAAATTTAAAGGTATCTCGCCCAAATATAATTTGCAGTGGTGTTAATATTGTATGACTGAAACTTATAAAAAAATGTATGATTGAGATTTATATGGTCTTATTAATTCTTAAATTTTGTTAAAGACTTGGGATAAGAGCCCAACTAGTAAGTTGACAAATAAGAGAATTCTTTTAGTAAATGATGGTTTTATTTTACATATATCCATTTCTATGCATTTTATTTCCCCAAGTCATTCCATGATAATTTGATCTCCAACTTACACATGCCTTTGATTATTTTGTAATCTAATGTTGGGCTTTTGATCGAAAGGGAGTTGGGTCACTTAGCTCAACTCATAATTAGACAACACCTAGGATAGTAGACCAAAAATTAACGAATTAAGAACATCAATTTTGTCTCTAGAATCCCTTATTATAAATGTTTAAATTAACACATCTATTATTGGAAAGCAAGACATCTTCCTCATTGCTTTGTGGGCATGTCTAGCTCTATAATTGTCATTACAAGTTAAACCATTCCTATTTTGTAAGAACTCAACCCTATTAGTTAATATATGTTAAGAACTCAAATTTATTACAAGATAATGATATTACAGGGAGTATTTAGGGTTGTTGATTACAGTTAAAATCTAAAGAAGGAAATCATACCAAAATATAAAAACTAGTAGAATATACCTAACATAGGATAGAATTACCTAGTTCTACATCTCCCTCAATAGTTATCATTTTTCTCCCATGGTTTCCTACTCACAAGTTAGAAGATTTCCAATGAGTCTATCTCCCTATGATTAAAAAGGTTTCAACCTAGACACTTGTAGAATTAGGTGAAACTTTCAAATCATGAAAACCTTTATGCCTACCACACAACTAATACCTCCAACATACACTTGAACTTGTAATGGGTTTAATGTGTTACACTCACCCAATTTTTGCAACAATGGAAACATCCCAGTACTCAACCCCCATGTTGAAAATGACTTCAAGCTTCTTAGAAACACTCCATAAATTCTATAGACCCCATCTTCTATTACTCAAAATAAGAAAGAGGTGTCATGGCCCTAATCTTCTTAGAAGACTTTCTCTAAAGATATAAATTGTACACATAAATATTTTTCCAATTGTCCCCTTTCAAGCCCTGCCCATATGTATGTACATGGAAAATATTGATTAGAAAAAGATACACTTTACTTTGGGATTTTCTATGCATGGATTTTGGAGCTTGTGTTTTGTAATACAAATCATCAATTTCAACACACTTCTTCCAATATGAACTAACATAAATAATTTATGATTAATTAGAATTTTCAATAAAAAATACATCAAAGATCAAAGGATTTAACTCAATTTTTAATTTATCATAAATAGCACTTGCACCTTTGAAGGATGCAAGGGTTACATCAATAGTCTTGTATACTTTTAATGATGTTCTTGAATAGTTATTCATAAACCCCTATTTGGTATTTCCTTCATTGATTCTCATAAATATATATAACTATTCCAAAAGAATGGGCACAAGAGTAGGCTTGTCATTATCATTTATGAAGCCCAAACTATTGTAGTGTTTTTCATCATACTATGAGATGTGAAGTGTGTGAGATAATAAGTAGACAATAAAATTACCAATTGAAGTATGGGAGACAAATAGTTGCAATTAGATGTGATGGAAGAATTGGAGCCAAGGCTAATACATCTTTGGTAAAGTGTGAAAAATAAGTAATAATATGTCTTCTATATATAGAAACAAATTATATGCCTTTGGCATGTTCTTATGAGCATGCATGAAGATCTCTTCTATATTAAGATAATAATTTTTCTTAAGTAATGCTTAATATAGTTTCGATGTTCTACTATACTCACATGCATGTTCAATTAGTTTGGAGCATTACCACATGAATTAATCTTGTGGTAAGCTTTCACTATACACCAGTCTGATCAAATTGGCAATGAATTAATCTCTTGAGAAGGTTTCACCATACACCCATCCTAGCAAATGATAATTTTATCACATGTGTATGGATTTTATTTGATTATAATATATTATTTGTTAATATTTTAATCATCTCATCTTCACATCCTTATTAAATTTTAATCAAAGTTAGGCATTTTATCAAATATGCAGTATAGACTAATTGAAAGAAATAAGGTAATAAAATTGATAATATCCCACTTACATTTATGTACATAATTTTTAGAGGAACTAGTTTTCCAACTACACTAATGAATGAAGAGCCATTAAACTTACATATTCTTTTATATTTAAAAAGAAATTAAAAATCATACTTAAAAAATTGCATTTAGTAAAAAATAAAATATATTTCTCTATTAGAGTCTAGTGATTAAATGAAGAAGGGATAACATGAATTTTCTTCACCGCCACTGTCATGGGAGATCAATCCTGAACTCAAAGCTTCTATCTGAATTCTAGAAACTTTTAGCTTCACTGTATAAGAATGATCTATAGTATGTGTCTATTGAGGCAGAAGAGAAAAGGTGTGACAAAACATAAGAGTCCAAGAGATAGGTAAATCATGGAAGGAAAATCACCAAAATAAAGGAGGAGTATTGGTTTTTTATTGGAGGCTTTATCTTGTAGTAGTTTGGCCTATTAGTTGACAAAGTTAAAAGATGACAAGACATTGGTTCATGTTCATTTAAATTATACAAACTATAATGCAGTATAATAGAATATTATTTTCATATTAAATATTATGTATAATAATCTATTGCTTTGGAGCTATTTATATCAAATATTATAACAATAACAAATTTAGATAATGTAAAGATAAATTAAATTCAATATGCACATTCACAGATAGAGTATATAGCTTCCATGTTTTGTTAATGCATCCTCATAGAAAATGTGTTCCACCATAGAAATACACTATACTTGACTTACTTTATAGTTAGAGTTCCTTCTCTACAACTTGAGCAACTCTAGTTAGAGTTATCTTCTGTCTATTATTTTCTTCAACTGGTTAGTATGGAGCAATTATAGTGGGGTTACTTTATTATCTTGGATTTCATTATAAGGAAATATAAATGTGCAACTTTTACAAAAAGAAAATGATTATTTCATTTTTCTTCTCTTTTTTGAAGATCATAACTTTCACTCTAATAGATGGGTATGTGTAGGACCATGGTGGGCAAAACTATACCCTTAAGTGGCAGCATAAAATCAACAAATTAGGTTTATGTCAACTTGACATGCAATTTCAAACTAGCTATGAAGTTTATATTAAAAAATTGAAAGAATAGAATCTATAGGAAATTGAATGTAGTTTCTAAAATAATAGGTCTTATCTAAAAACATTTTAATCTAATTGGTCAAAAATTCATATTTTAATATAGTGTTACTAAAATTTCAGAACAAAAAAAAGAAGTGGGTATATGTCTAACCACCTTAACCATAATTAAATAATAAGATTTTGGATAATAGAAGTAGACTCATGCCTTGATGACATGACACATATTTTTGAATATTTTTATTCCAAAGAAATAATTAATTATGAATTTTCTACTAAAATGTTATCAAGAAAAAAAGGCTTGTATCTGACCACCATAACTAATTCAAAACATTACCAAATTAACTTTTTCTTTTTCTTTTATTGTATTAGATGAAACATAGAATGTGACACATCTTTTGGATTTAAAAAATGTTTTACAATTTGAAAGAAATAACTATTTTTTGATTAGTATGTAAATTAACATCTTATAAGTATCTTCATTTAAAAATAAGTAATAAATATATCAAACTAATATCTTACCAACAATTATATCACTGTAAAGCTGAGAATGTCCTCTACAAACCCTTTTTGTTTTAGTGAATAATGTTAGATTAGAAGTCATCATATGCCTCATTGAGATCTGAAACATCTCTAAACACTACAAATTCACATTTTTGAGTTGACCAAGCGATACCCGATATATTGAGTATTTGATATTTTAGATACCCAATCTTCTCCAACCCAAATATGCACAAGAATCACATGGCCAGTGGAGGTTGTGGATTAAAAGCCGAGGAGTGGTCCTGATTATCTTCTCCATGATCCATGTGATTTCTAAATTGTGAGTTTTATTATTATTATAAATGATGTCCCAATAAAATAATAATATATATTCTTTTTAATTACAAATTGTGATATATATATATATAGAGTTTATACAATACATATTTATAATATATTATATTATACATGGTATAAAATTTTATATTATACTATATTTTAATATATTAGATTGTTTTTAAATATGTTTTATTATATTATATGATATAGTATACATGATATTTGTTCATATGGGCGGAAAGGGGTCACAGGATGCCCAATGACCAATTTCAACACATTTCATGACAACATATGTCCCTAGGGGTCCTAGGACCCCTAGGGACATTTTACATTTTTCCACATGGGTCAAAAGGGGTCATAGGATACCTTATGACCCATTTTGACACATTTCATGACAACATATATCCCTACGGGTGGGACACATGTGATTTTTTTACATGAGTTGAAAGGGGTTATTTGATACCTTATAACTCCTTTCAACACATTTAATGACAACATATGTCCCTAGGGTTCCTAGGACCCCTAGGGAAATATTTTATTTGTTTGCACTAGTCAAAAGGGGTCACTAGATAACGTATGACCCAATTCGACACAATTTAAGACAGCATTCATCCGTAGAGGTCATAGGACCCATAGGGACATATTTCATTTGTTTACATGGGTTTAAAGGGGTCACAGGATAACCTATGACCCCTTTCGAAACATTTTATGACAACATATGTTCCTAGGGGTCCTATTTCTCCTAGGGACATATTTCATTTAACCACATGGATCAAAAGGGGTCATAAGATAGCATATGACCACTTTCGAAACATTTCATGACAACATATGTCCGTAGGAGTTCTAGGACCCCTATGGGCATATTTCATTTATTCACATAGGTCAAAAGGGGACAAAGGAGACATATTTCATTTGTTCGCATTGGTTGAAAAGGATCATAGGATAACCTATGGGTCTAAAGGGGTCAAAGGATAATATGTGACCCCTTTTGACATATTTCATGACAACATATGTCCCTATGTTTCCTAGTAGCCCTAGGGGCAGTTTTCATTTGTTCACATGGGTCGAAAGGAGCCATAGGATAACATGTAACCCCTTTTGACACATTTCTTGACAACATATGTCCCTAAGGGTCCTAGTATCCCTAGGGACACAATTTATTTGTTCACATGGGTTAAAAGGGGCCATAAGATAACCTTTGAGCCCTTTTGACACATATAATGACAATATATGTCCCTAGGGGTCTTAGTACCCTTAGGAACACATTTTATTTGTTAATGTGGACTAAAAGGGGCCATAGGATAACTTGTGACCCCTTTTGACAAATTTCATGACAACATGTGTCCCTAGGGGTCCTAGGACACCTAGGGACACATTTCATTTGTTCACGTGGGTTGAAAGGGGCCATAGGATAACTTATGACCCCTTTCAACACATTTCATGACAATATATGTCTTTAAGTGTTATAGGACCCCTAGGGACACATTTCATTTGTTCATATGGGCCAAAAGGTGCCATAGGATAACCTGTGACCCCTTTGGACACATTTTATGACAACATATGTCCGTACTGATATTAGGACCCCTAGAAACACATTTTATTTGTTCACGTGGGTCGAAAGGGTCCATAAGATAAAATGTGACTCCTTTCAACACATTTCATGGTAACATATGTCCCTAGGGGTCCTAAGACCCCTAGGGACATATTTCATTTCTTCATGTGGGCCGAAAAGAGGCAATAGGATAACTTGTGATTACTTTCAACATATTTTATGACAACATATGTCCCTGCCAGTCCTAAGATTCCTAGGGACACATTTAATTTGTTCACATGGGTCAAAAGGGGCCATAGGATAACCTATGATGCCTTTTGACACATTTCATGATAAAATATGTTCCTACAAGTCATAGGACCCTTAGGGACACATTTCATTTGTTCAAATGGGTTGAAAGGGGCCATAGGATAACCTATGACCTCTTTTTACATATTTCATGACAACATATGTCCCTACCAGTCCTAGGACTCATAAGGACATATTTAATTTGTTCATATGGGTTGAAAGGGACCATAGGATAACTTGTGATCCCTTTCAACATATTCCATGATAACATATGTCCCTACCAGTCCTAGAACCCTTAAGGACTCATTTTATTTATTCACATAGGTTGAAAGGGGCTATATGATAACCTCTGACCCCTTTCGACAAATTTCATGACAACATATGTCCCTACTAGTCCTAGGACCCCTAAAAACATATTTCTTTTGTTTAGGTTGGTTGAAAGGGGCCATAGGATAACTTGTGACCCAGTTTGACACATTTCATGATAACAAATGTTCCTACCAATCCTAGGACCCCTAAGGACACATTTCATTTTTTCACATGAGTCAAAAGGAGCCATAGGATAACCTGGGATCCCTTTCAACATATTTCATCACAACATATGTCTTTATTCATCCTAAGACCCCTAGGGACACATTTCATTTGTTCACATGGGTTGTAAGGGGCCACAAGATAACCTGTGATCCCTTTCGACACATTTCATGACAACCTATGTCCCTAGAGGTCTTAGTACCCCTAGGGAAATATTTCATTTGTTCACATCGGTCAAAAGGGGTAATAAGATAACTTGGACCCCTTTTGATACATTTCATGACAATATATTTCTCTATGGGTCCTAGTATCCTAGGGACACATTTCATTTGTTCATGTGGGTCAAAAGGATGCATAGGATATCTTGTGACCCGTTTTGATACATTTCATGACAACATATGTCCTTATGAGTCCTAAGACCCATAGGAACACATTTAATTTATTCACATGGGTTGAAAGAGGCCATAGGATAACCTATGGCTTCTTTCAACACATTTAATGATAACATTTTTCCCTAGAAGTCCTAAGACCCCTAGGGACACATTTCATCTATGCATGTGGCTTGAAAGGGGCCATAGGCTAAACTCTAACACCTTTAGACACATTTCATGATAACATATGTCCCTACCAGTGCTAGGAGCCCTTGGGAAATATTTCATTTGTTCATGTGCCTCAAAAGGGGTCATAGGATATGTTGTGACACCTTTTGACACATTTCATGACAATATATATCCCTACTAGTCCTAGGAGTCCTAGGGAAACATTTCATTTATTCAAGTGGGTTGAAAGGGGCCTTAGAATAAATTGTGACCCCTTTCAAAATATTTCATGACAACATATATCCCTACCTAGGAACACATTTCATTTGTTCACATGGGTAGAAAGTGGTCATAGGATAACCTCTAACCCTTTTTGACACATTTGATAACAACATTTGTCCCTAGTTGTCATAGAACCCCTAGGAACTCATTTTATTTGTTCACATGGGTTGGAAGGGGTCATCAGATAACCTATGACCCCTTATGATAAATTTCATGACAATTTCTCTAGTGGTTGTAGGACCCTTAAGGATACATTTTAATTGTTCAAATGGATCCTATGACTCTTTTTGACATATTTCATGACAACATATGTCCTTAGTGGTCCTAGGACCCCTAAGGACACATTTCATTTTTTTACATGGATTGAAAGGGGTCATAGGATAAGCTATGACCCTTTTCGAGACATTTCATGACAACATATGTCCCTAGCAGTCCTAAGACCCCTCGATACACATTTTATTTGTTCACATGGGTCAAAAGATGTCATAGGTTACCATATGACCCTTGCAACACATTTCTCTAGAAATCCTATGACCCCTTAGGGACATATTTCATTTGTCCACATGGGTCGAATGAGGTCAAAGGTTAGCCTATGACCTTGATTGACACATTTCATTACAACATTTGTCCCTAGTAGTCTTATTATCCCTAGGGACACATTCCATTTGTTCACCTATATAGAATGGGGTCATAGGATAACCTACGACTCCTTTTGACACATTTCATGACAATATATGTCCCTAGGGGTTCTAAGACCCCTAGGGCCACATTTCATTTATTCACATGGGACAAAAGGGGCCATACGATAATTTGTGACCCTTTTGGATACATTTCATTTGTTCACATGGGTCAAAAGGGACCATGGGATAACCTCTGGCCCATTTTGACACATTCCATGACAATATACGTCCCTAGGGTTTTGAGGACACCTAGTGACACATTTCATTTGTTAACATGAGTCCAATGGGGCCATAGGATAACCTATGACCCCTTTTGACACAGTTCATGATAATGTATGTCCTTAGGGGTCCTAGGACTCATAGGGACACATATCATTTATTTACGTGAGTTGAAAGGGGCCCTAGGATAACCAGTAACACCTTTTGACATATTTCATGACAAAAAATGTCCCTAGGGGTCCTAAGACCCTAGGAACACATTTTATTTGTTCACATGGGTTGAAAGGTCCATAGGCTTACCTATGACCCCTTTTGACACATTTCACGACAACATATGTCCCTAGGGGTCCTAGTACCCCTAAGGACACATTTTATTTGTTCACGTGGGTTGAAAGAGGCCATAAGATAACCCGTGAGCCCTTTCGACACATTTCATGACAACATATGTCCCTAGCAGTCGTAACACCCCTAGGGACACTTATTTTTTGTTCATGTGGGCTGAAAGGGGCCTTAGGATAACCTGTGACCCATTTCAACACATTTCATGACAACATATGTCCCTAGGACCCCTAGGACCACATTTGATTTGTTTACATGGGTTGAAAGGGGCCATATCATAACCTTTGACCCCTTTCGACACATTTCATGAAAACATATGTCCCTAGAATTCCTAGGACCCCTAGGGACACATTCATTTGTACATATGGATTGAAAGGGGCAATAGGATAGTTTGTGACCCCTTTCAACACATTTCATGGAAACATATATCCCTAGGGATACATTTCATTTGTTTACGTGGGTCAAAAGAGGCCATAGGATTACCTATGACCACTTTCAACACATTTGATGACAACATAGGTCCCTAGGAGTCCTAGGACCCTTAGAGACACATTTTACTTTTTTAGATGAGTTGAAAGGAGCCATAGGATAACCTATGACCCCTTTCAACACATGTCATGATAATATATTTCCCTAGTAGTTCTAGGATGCCTAGGGTCAAATTTTATTTGTTTACGTGGGCGTAAGGGGCCACAAGATAACTTGTGATCTCTTTTGACACATTTAATGAAAAAATATGTCCTTAGGAGTCCTAGGACCCCTAAGAACACATTTCATTTGTATACATGGGTCAAAAAGGGGCATAGGATAACTTGTGACCCCTTTCGACACATTTTATGATAACATATGTCCCTATCAATCCTAGGATCCCTAGGGACACATTTCATTTGCTTGCGTGTGTCAAAAGGGGACATAGGATAACATGCGAACCCTTTCAACAAATTTAATGGAAACATATGTCCTTACTGGTCCTAGGACCACTAGAGACACATTTTCTTTGGTCATGTGGGTTAAAAGAGGCAATAGGATAACCTTTGACCACTTTCAACATATTTTAGGACACCATATGCCCCTATCGATCCTAGGACACCTAAGGACTCATTTCATTTGATTATGTGGGTAAAAAGGGTCCATAGGATAACCTATGACCTCTTTCAACACATTTTATAACAACATATGTCCCTACTTTTCCTAGGAACCCTAGGGACACATTTCATTTGTTCACATAAGTTGAAAGGGGCCATATGATAACTCATGACCCCTTTTGACACATCTCAATATAACATTTATCTCTACTAATGCTACAACCCTTAGGAACACATTTCATTTTTTTACATGGGTTGAATGGGGCCATAGCATAACCTGTGACTCTTTTTGATATATTTTATGATAACATATGTCTCTAGCAGTTCTAGGACCCCTACAGACACATTTAATTTATTCACATGGGTTGAAAGGGGTCATAGGATAACTTGTGACCCCTTTCGGCACATTTTATGACATATGTTCCTAGCAGTCCTAGGACCACTAGGGAAACATTTCATTTGTTCACATGGATTGAAAGTAGCCAAAGGATAACCTATGTACCCTTTCAACACATTTCATGACAATATATGTCCCTTTTTTTCTTAGGACCTATTGTGGTCCCACCATGCATGCTACATTTTGAGTCAAGAAATAGGGATCCCCCAATTTAAAAATCCTATATAAGTTATCTAGTCAGGAAGATTAGTCATTTAGGACCCTCCATTGGGTCTAGGTCAATCTTCACCTCTTTTCGAGGATGTGCACCTGCACACATGTGCATGTGTGTACACTCAAAGGTGCACCAAGGTCATCCCCCAGGGCTATATAAACCCCCCTCAAGATCCCCTTCTCCTCATTATCTCTTAATGCAACTATTGTGCCACACCTCCACACCCCTTCAAGGTCCACTACTCCATAGTTCACACCTCCACACTCTCAAGTCTCTTCAAGGTATAAATGGCACCAACCTTTAGGAGGTGCGCACATGTGCATATGTGCACCCTCAAGAGTTACACACTCTACAAACATGAGGCAAAAAGACTAACTCTTCCCCCCACCCCCCCACCCCCCCTTCTTCCAAAAGATTGTAGAAGCACAACTATGTAGTTGTGCACTTTTTCATCTAAAGGGAAAAATAGGGAGCACACCGTACACACCCTGCGTAGGTGGGCTAGCTGCACTAGTGTGCAAAAAATTCAATCTGGGGAAATACTTAGATTTTCTCAGTTTTAGCTAGTTTTTCCTTAGTTTTTCATCAATCTGGGTTCTTCCAACATTAAATTACTAACATCTTCTTCTTTTATGCAGATATAATGGCATAATCATCTTCCTCCATGGTAAAAAATATGACATCTAAACCTATAGCATTAAAATACTAAGGAGCTCCTAAAAAGTCTACATTCCAAGATGAGCATGCAAAGATCCAAGATACAAAACTTGGCCACATTGATTGGAAAGCCTTTTTGATGCTTTGTAATAAACCAAAGGAGAGAACAAATATGGTATCAACATTGATCCAGAGTGGGTTAGTGAATGCCGCTTCACACCCTACATCAGTTTGATCCTCTGAACTAATCATGACATTGGCTAAACACTACATAGTAGATGAGAAGGTCATAAAGAGCATGATGGGAGATATAGTCCTTGACCTTAGATTAAGAAACATTGAGAAATTTTTCCACCTTCAAATGGAATATCAATACCTTTAGATATCCTATTAAGGGGTAGACAAGTGGTACAAAGAAAATGAGAAAGAGGCCAAGGAATTAGTACAATCCACATTCATGATCAATATGAAACCTTTAGGCTGGAGAGTAGGAAAGGTGAACCTAACCTGGGGTGCACGAAGGATGACATTAGGTATTTAATTTTTCTCCTTAGTAGAGCCATGGGCCTCCCTAGAGCAAGTCACCTACAAACATGGATGGTTCACTTTATTGAGACCATCAGGACCGCAAAGATGCCTATATTGATTGGGCCACCATCCTGAGTGATAACTTGGATAAGCAATTGATTTTGGTCAAGACTGACCCATGCTTCTATATGACATCTTATATGGTGTGTCTTCTAGTATCCAAAACCATACACTATCCACAATTAGACATGAAGGGAAGCATGCAAGATGTGAATTCTTGGCCCTATGTGGTATATTGATAGTTGATGAAGAAGAAGCTTCCACTAAAAAGTGTGTAATATAGGGTAGTGAACGATGTTTTCATATTCACCATCATTAGGTTCATCAAATAAGATTGTGCCAAATAGATATTAGTAGAGGAAGTAGTGAGAATAAGTGAAGTAAGAGGCTACTACATCTAGTTCAAGACTTTTACATATCTCCAGGTTGTTGGTACTCTTTTTTTCCTTAGGAAGCTCACAAGGTACCCTTCAAACTAATGTATACTTTTGGAGATAGCTCATAAAATCACTTTTTCATATGATAGTGTGAGGAAGAAACACAAGAAGATATGGGTTTGGTCAATCACTATTGGGGTGCTCAAGGTAAAGAAGAAATAAGATATAGCTACCCTTGACTTGGAGTGGGATCGGTATCTCTTGGAATAATATTAAGATCCTCATCCATATTTTGATAATATTTGGATGGTTCAACATCTAGTGGGGAAGTAGTTCTTGCATGCAAAAGCCCTCAAAGACCATTGGATGAATCTGATAGATGACTATGATTTCTACATTAGGGACTATTATAGGATGAGTTGAATGATGAAATGGATCATTGGGACAAATGTGTATTGGATCTTACAAGGGAATGGATCAAAAAACCATTTTGGATGGATCTAGTTCCCCAAGCCCTATCTTTCCAGGCTACAACTAGACCCACCAAAGGAAAAGGTACTAAGGTCACAATATTGAGATACACTACTAAATCACTAGTGAGGCTAGAAATGGTACATAATAATGAGGGGATGTCAAGTATTTTGAGTCTGACATAGGAAAAATCAAGAGGAAAAGGGAAACCCCTAGGGAAAGAAAACAAGTGGTAGAAGCCCAACAAGCTGAGATAGAACAAGAGCCAGAGAAAGTTGTTCCAAAGAAATCACAAGAAAAAAATATGCAAAGTTAGAGGTAAAAGCACTAGAACAACAAGGAGTCCCACCAATAAGAACCTCAAAGGAAGAAGTCTCCCTGTCGATGTCAAAGAGAGCTAGAATAGAAACAATGGTTGTAGGTTTCAAGAGGAGGAGATTGAAGAAGAAGAGCACTCCCTTACCACAGGTGCTAGAAGCCATTAAAGAAGAAGAGGATGAGGAAGAAGGGTAATAAATTGAATTTTTTCCCTTAAATAAGAGAACCTACTCAGCTAAGGCAATAGAGGAGGAGAGGAGTAGAAGCTCTACTTAAACACCTCCATCAACTCCTAGGGGGCCTATCCAGGTAGAAAGTTTAGAAGATGAACAAAAAAAGTTGATAGATGAGATGGAGGGTGAAGCCACTAACATTTTTGACCTCTCAAATTTTGATATCATGCTAGTGGGCACCGAGATGGTAGAAGAAAATATATAAGATACTCCAACAAATGAGCCACTAGGAGAGGATTGGAACCAATTGTCACCTCTACCTCAAGGACCTCTTGGAATTCCACCACCACCATAGGACATGGCCATGATAATAAATAAAGGGTCAGTAGCTCACCTTTGATAATACAAGTAGAAAGTCAGGACACAAAGCAAGGAGGGTATCAATAGTTGCATGTCGATGGAGTATCTGAAGAAGGGAAAATAGCATAAGAATCTCTACAAGTTCCCCCATATTCATAGGCTTGATCCTTATCCCAAAAAAGCACATAAACTACTTTTGAAGATCTTCCAAGACATGAGAAGACTCCAGAGAGGAGTAATAAGGGAAAGGAGCTTGCTTCAAAACCAATTTCTTCATCCAAATACATGTCACCAATGGGGACCACACCATCATGGCTAAAGAAGGAGGTCATGTTTCAACAAAAGAAGTAGATGGAACTAACAGAAGAGGAGGGAATGAAGAGAAAGAAGTGAAAATAATACAAGGAAATTTGAACCTATTGCACCATATCCAAACTAATGCTGAAAAATTTGTTTCCATTGTAAACCAAGATTTTGGGCTAATGGATAAAGTGTGTATCTAGGTTGATGATTTACAAGCACTTAGACTAATAAATGCTCAAAGGCACTAGATGCTTATAAAGATATACTCAATAGAAGAGCTAGGTAAGCTAGATGATTGTATAGAGAATATATCCTCAAGAAATATGGTTATGGAGGGATTACATGAGGGAATCCAACAAATAAATAATCAAGCTCAAGGGCAATTTTTGGAAGTAGAAAAGTATTATAATGTCATTAGCCTTGAGATTTTTGAAGATAAGTCAAAGATCAAGATTTCCTTAGTGTAATAAATAGTTTAAAAATTTAAGGACACATTAAAAAATTCTTTTTCATAAGATGGTGTACGACAAGCATTCATAACTAAAGAGGCATTCTTGGAACTAAACACCAAGCTTGAGGATTTTATAGAAAACTAAGATAGAAGTCAGCAACTACCAACAAGTAGTTAGGAATAAATATGATGCATTAGATTTACCTTAGGCTAGTGAAGTTACAAAAATAATAGAGAAATTCAATGGAAAAAATCTAGACAACACTTTGGTATAAAGGGGAAGAAAACCTAGATGATAGAAATTCAGTTTTGACACTTAGAAGTTTTTTGGATTTTTAGAACCCTTCATGCAAGTGTGTAGGTGCACCTTTCTTAGAGGTGTGTAAATTTTTTTGAAAGAAGTAGTGGTTGATAGTAACTGGAAATTTTTATTTTAGAGAATTCCATGCATCAAAAACACATTTTGATGATAGTTCAACTCCCAGAAATGCATAGAGAAGGCCAAGCTTCCTTTTTTAGAGCTCCCAAAGACTTCCAGATCATCTCATAGCTTCTATCTTCTTATGTTCTCATTATTTTATTCTTTTATGTCATGTAAAGGCTCATGCACCCATTAATTGATCTAAACAAGGGTGGAGACATACTTAGAACCATTTAGAGAGTTAATTTGTATATAATTAGGTTTGTTTTATTAGTTTTTAGCATAAGTTTGTATCAAAAGAGCTCTCACTCCTAACACAAAAGTAAGAAAGGATTTCTTTTAAATACATGGATGTAGTATGTACTCTAGGCTATTATTTTGATGCAATAATATATGTTATTGGTGCTCTCATTCTTAGTGTAGTTATTCTTGTTGGAGTGTGTTATTTTTGTGAATGTATGTTCATGAATAATAATCGAGCCAATGATTTTATTGAATTGTTATGATTGTGTGATCTTTTGGTTATGGTGTTTGCCTTATGTTAATGAATTCTACTATTGTGATGAGTTGGAGAAAGGATCATCTTTGTTCTTGCATAGCATTTTGTCTCATGTGAGCAAATTTTCCATGGCCTTGTGATTTGATGAAATGTGAAACATCTTTAAGGTATTATTGAAGTTCCCATTAACAATTGCATCAGTGGAGTTGAGGAAGTGATGCTCCTAATTTTATTGGTTTCCTACTACATCCTTTTGATTATTTTATTCATTGACATGTTGGTACTTTAGCTTATGTCCGCAAGGAGTTTCCTTTTCAAGAAATTTACTTTAATCTCTTGTTACTCTATCTTTGTTATTTTCTTTTTGAACACTTGGTTAAAATAGGAATTCATATAGTTGAATTGATAAATTGTATTTATCATAAAACATAAAATACAAAAATATATCTCTTTGTGGTTACATTTTAGTGGCAGGTGTGCAGATTGGTTGGAATTAGCAAATGCCTCCACATGAACATACACGTGTATCTTCAATTGAGTTACCCATTAGGTTGAAAAACAACCATCTAGAACCTCAGAGTTGGTCATTGATAATATTTTCAAGAGAGATATTTGAAAGGACCTTTGATGTTCAACATCATGTAAAATGATAGCTCAATAGATGTGGCACTAAAAGGAGGGCCAAAACCATTTTTGCCCAAAAATCCCAAGTTATTTGAAAATTTTGTAGTTTTTGGACATTTAGAAAATTTTCCAAGTATGCCATTGTCAAAAGATGCTCAGGTACACTTTTTGAAGAGGCACACTTTTTAGAGGTGTGCTTTTTCAAATTTAACACCAATTGGAAGATCCTAATCTACCATCTCCATTTCAACAAGCTTTAAGATCTTCACCCAGTGGACAAGAGTTCCTATATCTCTGACACTTTCATAAGCCTCGCAGTGATAAAGGGATACAAAAAATTATACCACTTTCATTTCAAAGTTTATCATCATCCTTAGTTCCACCTCCAAATTTACCTCCACCGATGGCCTTTAGCTTTGTAAATGTAGTAGATTCACCAATCAAGTTACAAGTTGCACTTAATGACTTTCCCAAGAACCCTAAGAAATTATGCCCAAGGTTCATTTATGGAGAAACACAAATAGTTGAGTATCATATCAAGGTTTTTAAAGAAATACATAACAAAAAATAGATTCAACAAGAGAATGTGGTCCTAAATTTATTCACATACACCTTAAGAGGTTTTCTTTTACTTGTACATGAATTTTCCACCAGGATGTATCCAGAACTGGGTGGCCTTTGAATTTTATTTTAGATCAATTCAAAACATTCATCAATCTAGTAGTGATGCACTACCAATTCATATCTATCAAAAAGGATCTAGCAGAGACCATTTCACGTTTCAATTATCACTTTCATATGGCATACTACAAGTTGGAAACACCCTACACCATACCAATTGAAGCTGCAAATCATATTTATCTCAATGCCATAGACCACCTCACTACTATCTTCCTAAGGAGGTTACCTACTATAGCTATTGATACATTGGAAAAAGTCTTCAAAGAAACAATTACCTTTTCTAAATAGGCCAATCCTAATGGGGTTGGGTTGATGGTTCCAACTCATGCCAGCACAACAATACCAACATATCCTATTGGACTGCAAGTGATGCCTAGACAATTCATTCCATTAACTCCAACCCCATTACAATAGACACCAATTGTGCCATCTCCAGCCATTACCAACCAAGGATATGAACCTCCAAAAGATAATTTATTTGAGGAAAAAGAAACATCATCTGCTAAGGTAGAAAATAATGTCACAACCAATTTAGGTAAAATGAAGAAGACCATATCTTAGATAACCAATGAGCTAACCGATTTGACGTTGTCACAATGGCAGAATAATAATTTCCAAAGAACAAATGTAGCCCCTTACAACAATAACTATGTTCAAAATTACAAAAATAATTTTAGAGGAAATAACAATGGAAGAAATAATTTCAACCCTCTAGATCACAAAAATGGTTTCCAAAGACATAAACAACAATGGAATACTCATCCAAACAATGGGAACATTCCCATAGACAAAAATAATAATGCTTAGTTTTTTGATATCAATCAACTTGATGCTAGTCTATACATACCCAATGATGGTGGTTCATATTTTAATGGGAATCAAGAAATAAACCAGAATTCACAATGCACCCATAATGAGTACCCTATGCAATTCAATGATGTGTTCTTAGAATCTTATGATTCTCCACAGAATACTTAAATAGTGGAACAAGTCAATGAAGAATTTGTCTTTCCATTCAATCAATAATAGACCCTAAACTAGCTAAGGTGTTCACTTTTTGGAATGATATCCAAAATACTTACAACTTACCAAATCAAAGGGAACCCATGATAGGTGGGATTCCTCCCACATTGCAACCAACACATCCAGATCCAAGAGTGAATAATAGTCTGGTGCCTGCAAGAGCTCCCAATATTGGACAACAATTATAGAATCAGGGTAATTTACCTATGATATTGAAGAATCTTGCTTGGTCAATAGAAAAAAATAGTGCAGTTGAATAATTAAAAAGAAAAAAGGCCAATATATCCTTGTTTGATATGCTACAAAGTTGCCCTAATTAGAGGGAAGCAATACTAAAGAGTCTTGATAATTGTTGTGGTTTCACAATGCACAGGAGAAATGGGGACCCCCTAGAGTAATTTTTTTCTTCCCAAACCCCTAGTCTTGGGTTTGAGTCTTTTTTAGAGTTCTACCTGGTTCTAAGCCTAGTCTGGCCCTCTGCTTGAAAAACCTAGTTGTCAAAAATTGGAGATTTTGAGGAGAAACGTGAGTTTTAAGTAAAAAGGTGTGCACTAGTGCATCTAATGTACCTAGCACACCTTCCAAGGTGCACTAGTGTGCTAAGTATGCTAGTGTGGAAGCACTTCCCTTCAAAAGTGCACACATGCACAAGTGTGCACCTTCGAAGGTGCACTCTGTCCTGGGCCTATAAAAGCTTGGGACCCCTCCCTCCTCCTTATGCATTTCTTCTTCTTGATCTCCAGTGAGTGCACCTCCACACATTGAGACATGTGCTAATCTTCTACACATACACACACAAAACACACCAAGTTAAAAATAATGAAGATGCGCACATTACACCTATCCAAGATGCACACCTTTTTCCACAAAAAATTAATGAAACTAAAAAATAAAAAATGAAAATAACCTTAGTGAAAAGTGCACATGTGCGCACCTATCAAAGGTGTGCACATGCACACATTTTAGAGACAAGCTCTCCTTTGCAAAATAGGGTGTGCACATAGTGCACCCCAAAATGGTGCACTATGTGTGCACCCTTTTTCCAACACTTAGACCACTTTGCATCATAAGGGTGCATACATAGCACACCCTAAAAGGTGCTCTATGGGCACACCCTTAGTGTTTGAAATTTTACCTTAGGAGAAAGGTGCACCTAGTGCACCCTCAAGGTGTGCCAAGTTTTGTCTATCTAAGGCAAATAATGGTTTTTAACTATTTTATGATGTTTTAAGGTTTTAGGTTCAATTTTTTCCTAACTAGGATTTGTTTAGGATTTGTATTTTCCACCTTCATAACTAATGTATGTCTATTTTGTGTAGATAAAATTGCTTCCTCCTTGACTTCCCTTGCTGCAAAGGTTACTCCAAAACTAGCAGTTTTCAAGTTTCAAGGTGTCCAACCTAAATTACACTTCCAGGATACACATTCAAAAATTTTAGATATAGAAATGGGTCACATCGATTGGAATGCATTCTTGGTTCTATGCAAAAAACCAAAGGAGAGGCCCCCAATGGTGTCTACACTTATAAGATCATGATTAGTAAATGCAACTTCACACCCAATTTTAGTGCAATCTTCTGAGTTGATCATGGCTTTGGCTAAGAATTATGTTTCATAAGAGAGGGTGGTAAAAAGCATAACTAGAGAGATCATTCTTGATCTAACACCCAAGAATATATAGAAAGTATTTCATCTTTCAAGGGCAGATCAATATATAAGATTGACATACCATCAAGCAGAAAGGTGGTATAGAGATCATGAACAAGAAGCCAAATAAATTATTCAATCTTCATATCTCACTGATAAAACACATTTGGGAAGAAAATTTGGGAAAGTAGATATGACAAGAGGTTACATGAAGGATGATATTGGACATTCCATAGTGCTCCTAAGAAAAATCATGGGATTTCTAGCAGCAGGACACGTAAAACATATGGATGGTACACTTTATTGAAACCATCAAAATGACCAATATGCCAATTGACTAGGCCACAATTCTCAGTGAGAATTTAGATGAAAAATTGGTTTTGGTTAAAAATAATCTAAAGTTTTATATGACATCTTATTTGGTGTATCTGTTTGTAGCAAGAACTCTAGATTACACAAGATTTTTTAAGAGGGGCAATTTGCAAGGTGTTGATGCATGGCCTTATGTAGTACACCCCCAACTGGTAAAGAAAAAGTTCTTGGATCATAGAAAAGAATAAAAAATAGTGAATGATGCTTTCATTTTTGTAATCATAGAGTTCATTGGGGGAGACTATGCAAAAAGAATGTTGGAAGAGGTAGCAAAAAAAAATAAAGAAATGGGCACCTACTACATCCAATTCAAGACATTCACCTACTTAATGGTAGCAGTTACAATTGTAAATCCAAAGAAGCTCCCTAGGTATCCATGTGATAGACTCATTTTGCTAGAGATTGCATGACAACTCTTTTATGCATATGATAGAGTAAGGAAGTAGCATAAGAAGACCTAGGTATGGCCCATCACCATAGATCCATTCGATGTCATGCAAAAGTAGGATATCATGACTTTTGAGTTAGAATGGGATTAGTACCCCTTGGAGGATTATAATTCCCCTCATCCATGTTTGATAATATTGGTAGAGGTCAGTACTTGGTAGGAAAATAGTTCAAACATGAAGATACCATAGAGGATCATTGGATGAATGCAATAGATGACTATGATATTTGGATAAGGGATTATTGTAGGATGACTCTTTATTTGGTAGGTAGTGCCTTAAAAATAAAGGTCCCATTGAAGGTTGTTCAACAAGACACTTTGGATGTTTTGGATCCTCTATATAATTTATATAAGATATGTGATCGAAAGAAGAAAATGAAGATATCAATCATAGGCAAGGCATATCATCTAGTTGACCAAGGATTAGATGAAGAGACCATTCAAGTTGGATCTAGTTCCACAAGTAGTAGTTTTCCAAGCTACAACCCACCTAGTGAAAGGTAGAGGAGAAAAGGTTACAATACCAACATTCCTATCTCAATCTCCAATTAGCCTAGAGATAGTGTATCCATATGATAGGGAAGTAGGCTACTTCAAGGAACAAAAGGGCAAGAATAAAAGGAAAAGGGTTTCTCCACAAAAAGATGAGAATGAGGATGAAGGTACTCAACCCCAAGAAACTACTCAAGATCAAGATAATCTAAAAGTACCACCAAAATAAGGATGGGGATCTAAAGATCAAGCACAAGAGGTGTCTCCATAGGTTCAAGAAGAAGAAGCCTCTCCATCAGCTCCTAAGAAGAAAAAGATGAAAACTCCAATTAAAAGGACAAGGAGACAAAAGGTGATAAGAAAGGTTATTCCTTTTCTGTCAGTCCTACAAGTTATTCCTAAAGGAGCTGAAGAGGATGAAGAAGATGAAGACGATAACCTTCCCTTGAGTCATAGAACTCATCTAGCTAGGGCTACTGAGGTAGAATCAAGAAGGAGTTATACTATAATGCCACCATCCATTCCTATACAACCTATTCAAGTCACAATTTTGGAGGATGAGTTATAATAGTGGATTGTTGAACAAGAGGACCAGGGGATTGATATCTTTAAAATATAAATTTTTCACTTCATGCCTATAGGTACTGAACTAATAGGTGACAAGATAAGGGATACACCAACAAATCAACCTTTGGGAGAAAATTGGAGTCAATTTTCATCTTGTCCACATGGACCTCTAGGTGTCCCACCATTGACAACTCAATATGTATCTTTAGTGGATAAAGGTTCAGCCACCCCTCTCCCTCTGATCAATGAAGAATAGGTGCAAATAGTGTAAGAAGAAGAGCCATAACAAAGACATGTCGATGAAATATTAGAGGACGAGAAAATATATGAAGAACTCGAAAAAACTTCTCAAGATACAAAAGTAAGGACTGTGGATATTACAAGTCTGAGTTGTCATTGCACCAAAAGATTGACTTGTTAATTCCTAATACAACTACTAGACTTATAGAACATAGGAGGCAATTAAGCCATGTCATGAATCCTAAAGGGGAAGGCTAGCAGTTAGTCCAACAATTCCCCTCTTAGCATTACTTGAGGATATTTGAATCTGTGACCAAGCTCTGATACCACTTGTTACAAGCTAGAGTTGTCATTGCACCAAAAGATTGACCTATTAATGCTTGATACAACCATTAGACTTATAGAACACAAGATGTGGTTAATCCATGTCACAAATATTGAATGGAAAGGTTGGCAGTTCATCCAATAGTGGGCTCAAGAGATACAAAGATGTCTGATATAGATACCTCATAGAAATAAATGACTCTGGAGAGTAGTGAGAAGGGAAAGGGTCTAGTAGAGAAAACCCCCTCTTCATCTAAATATAAGTCTCAAATGGAAACTACTCCAAGGTGGTTGAGAAAAAAGGTGATGGTTAGACATAAAAGGAAACTATATTGTATTGAGGAAGAGGGAACAAGACATTTAGTTGAAGCTCTCAAGAAGCCTAAATTACCCAAGGGTAATGCACATACATTGGCCTTCATTATGAAAGAGCAAAATCAAGACTTATTAGCTCACATTTTTATTCCTCCTCTACATGTAGATACTGAAGATCTGACTAGAAATGATTATAAGATAAAAGAAGTCTTGCTAAGAAAGCCAATTGTGGATACAGCTAAATTAATGGTCACCATAGGAATTAAAGAAGTATTTAATCACTTAGATAAAGATGATGCTAAATTGGTTAAGTTAAGAAAGCATAATGAAATCATGGGGGATTTTTGCATGAGTTAGTAAGTCCTAATGACCTAGATAATCTAGAGGCCACTCTTGATGTAGCTTTAGAGAGAAAAGATAAAGAAAAGGCAGTTATATAGGTGGATCCATTTTTGAAGACTTGTTAGTTATAGTGAGAAATTTTTGAGGAAAAGGGTGTGTAGATAATATAGGGGAACCTCAAGTTATTGCACTAGATGTAGAATAATGTGGAAAAACTAGTTGCTATTTTAAACCAAGATTTTGGATTGATGGACAAGGTACGTACCTCGGGAAATAACCTTCGAGCGTTGCAATCAATAAAAGGTTAGAGGTATCGTATGTTGATGCATGTATATAGGAGGGATGAGTTAGATAAAATAGATGATTGGATTGAGAAGATTGCAGTTGGTAATAAAGTAATGGAGACACTACATGTGGATATTCATAGGCTCAAGGATCAAACCCAAGAGAAAATTTTGGAAGTAGAGAAATATTATAGTGATGCATAAGTTGACATTTTTGAAGATGAGTCAAGAGATAAAATCCTACTAGTACGAATAGTCATTGAATAGTTTCAAAAGATATTTCAAGAAGCTTTGACTAATGAAGACATTAGACAAGCATTTAAGATGTAGGAGACATTATTGGAATCAGATGTAAAGCTTGAAGACTTTGTGAAGACTTGTATAGAAGTGGGAAACTATCAGCAAGTAGTAAAAGATAAGTATGATGCTTTGGATTTTCTAGATGCAAACCAAGTGATAGAGATCATAAAGAAATTCAAGAGAAAACATCCAAACATAGCTTTGTTATGAAGGGGAACAAAACCTAGAAGCCAGAATTTGAGTTTTGACACTTGGGAAAATTTTGCATTTTTTGGACCTATCTTCCAAGGTGTCTATAGTGTGCTAGGTGAGCTTCTCCGAAGGTGAACTAGATTTTTTTGAAGAAGTTAGAGGTGCACTGATAGTTAACTACAAATTCCAAATTTAGAGCTTTCCATGCATCCGAAACACATTTTGACGGCAATTCAACTCCTACAAACCTCCAAAGAAGGTTGAACTTCTATTTTTGGCATCTCCAAAGACTCCTACATCATCTAAGAGCTTCCTTCTTCTTATCTACTTCTTATTTCTTTGTTTTAAGACATGTAAAGGCTCATCCACCCATTAAATGATCTAAACAAGGGTGGAGTCCTACTTAGCACCAATTAGAGGGTCAATTTGTACATAAATAGCTGATTTGTTTTATTAGTTTAGAAGCATATATTTGCATGAAGAGATCTCTCACTCTTAATAAAAATTGAGGAGAATATTTCCTATAAATTGAGGAATTAAACATGTATTTTGAGTTGTTCTTTTGATGTAATAATATATGCTTTTGGTGCTCTCATTCGGAGTGTAGTTATTCTTACCTGAGTGTGTTATATTTTGTGAATGTATGTTCATGGAGTGTAATGGAGCCAATAGTTTTGTTGTGTTATTTTTATTGAGTGATCTTTTAATTCTAGTGTTTTCCATGTGTTTACAAATTCCATTGACATACTTAGTTGGAGAAGAGATCACCTATTGTTCCTACATAGCCTTTTGTCTTGCATGAGTGCACTTTTTGTGGCCTTGCAATCTGATGAAAAGTGAAACATCTTATGGTTACTAAATTCCCATCAATGATTGCATTAGTAGAATTAAGGAAGTGCTACTCCTATTTTCATTGGTTACCTACCAATCTTTTCAAAGGCTTAACTTGCAGACATGTTGTTTTTGTGGCTTATGTCCATTAGGGATTTATTTTTCAAGTCATTTTCTTAAACTTCTTGTTACCCTATCTTCATTATTTTCTTTTACAAACACTTGGTAAATTTAGGAATTCATATAGTTGCATAGTTAAAACTGCATTCATTATTAATATAAAAATACAAAAATATATTTCTTTTTGTGGTTACTTTTTTTGAGATAGCAAGAAGATTCAAATTTTATTTGAAATTGTTTAGAACCAGCAAAGGCCTCCTCATGAACACTCATGTTTATCTTCTAATGAGCAGATTCCAGTAGGTTGCAAGATCACCTAGAACCTTGGAGTTGATCCTAGATTAGCTTTTCAAGAGAGGAGTTTGAAAGGATTCCTTCTATTAACCATCGTGCAAAATGGAAACTCAACAATAATACCAAGACAATGCCTACAACATGCCATTAGAAGACAGTATCACAACAGGTTAACACATCTAATACTACACCTACCATGTATAAGGACAAGGCCAAAGTGCCCCCTTTCTTGCTCAGTCATAGAATTTTTGGAAGGAACCTTCACAATTGTCTCATAGATTTAGGGGCTTCTTGTAATGTGATGCCAATTTACATAGGTCAAAATTTGGGAGTCACCCCACAACCCACGAATTGAATAATGATTCAACTTGACAAAACATAAGTGAAGGTTATTGGAGTATTGAAAGATGTTCACATACAATTGACGACAAATCCCAAAATTCAAGATATCATAGACATACATGTGGTGGAAATTCCATAAACATAAAATTTATTATTGAGCAGAGAATGGACCCAATGCCTAAGAAGATGGATCTCAATTGATTATACTTAACTATGGATGTCTTTCAAGGGATTGAATAACCAGATAAAGATAGATGTTGAGCCAAAGCTAAAGACAATGATCATACAGTATAATGCTCTAAATAAAGTAGCATTCCTTTAATCAAACTTAGGCTCTTATAGGGTAATGGCTCTTGACATAACTTTAGCTGAAAAAATTGATAATCGAAATGAAGAATAACTAAACCCTAGCTCACAAGAATAGATCATGACTCAATTCATAGATAGCATGGTTGAAAATTTGCAATTATTATGGGAAAAAATAGACCCAAATATTTTTCTCCTTCTAGGATTTTTTAGGTTGCACAAGGTAAGTCATTCAGAATTTGAGTGCTCACATTGCCAAGAAGTGATTGCTTAGGTATTAACTTAGATAATGCACTTGAAAATGGTCAAACTCCAAGTGAGATACCAAAAGGAAATTCAAGTCACATGTGTGTATCCAAAGTCATGAATAATCCAAAAGAGGAAAAATAAGATCTAAATGCATCATATAGTGATACCTCTTCAGATGGTGGAGCTTTGTGTTCCTCTCCACTAGAGATGATTAAAGTTTTAAGGAGAAGGCACTTTGTGAAAGGTCAAGGCTAGAATTTGGTAGTCATTCAACCTAAACCACAAATTGATAAAATCACAAAGTTGATTGGGGAGATTCATGATGAACAAAAGAAATAGACAATTCCCATATAAAAGGTAAACAATAGTAACTCACTGAGTCCAACACACGAAAGAATGCAATGGGTCCCAAAGAAACAGTCCTTTAAATTCCAAGTGAAAGAAAATCTTTGAACAAATAAACACAAATCAAGGAAGCTGAAAGAAAAACCAATATGGACACTTAGGTTTGATAGCTCTAAATGAAAATTAGGAGCTAGTTTAGGTATTGAACAAATTAATCTCAAAGGTAGGTCTTTTCATGTTGCATATCATTTACAATTTAGGTGTACTAACAATATTGCAAAATATGAAGCCTTGATCCACAAACTTCTCTTTGCATTAGAGAAGGGTTCCAAAGCTCTCATAATTCAAGGAGACTCTTAATTGGTGATTAGATAGGTTAAATCAATCTACTCTTGTAATGATAGGAGACTAATTGCTTACCAAAAAAGAGTTTGGGACTTGATGGAAGATTTTTAAGTAGGTCCATTCCAAAAAGGATGAATATGGTAGTTGATGCCTATGCAATTGTAGCTAGTGCATTATAGCCTATTGAAAGAATGAAAATCAAAAGGTTTTTAGTTGAACTAGTGGTTGCCCCATCTATTTTGGATAACATTACTAACTTCCAAGTCTTCCAAGATGATCAACATATTCTTGAGTTCATTATGTGTAATGGTCTTCTCAAAGGACAAGAAATTGATGATACTCCTGATGAAAAACCCAAAGATGATGAACTAGAAGATGAAGTTGGGATCATAAATTTAAAAACTAATACTATTCCTCAAGGGATGGTAGAGTTAGAATGTATCTTTGATTGAGAAGAACCAAAAACGTGGTAAGAGTACTATTGAAGAGAATGGGATTGAAGATGACCCTAAGTTGGTGAGAATTAGAAAAGCATGCAATCCCCAAGAATGACAAAGTATGCCTCCATTACTCATAGAGTACAAAGAGTTCACTATGTGGAGTTATGAAGAACTCAAGATATATGATCCTGACATCATCACTCATGATATTCCATTAAAGCCTTATACTAAACCTTTTTGTCAAATAAAAAGACTAGTGAACTCCATTATTGAGCCATTAATAATGAAAGAAGTCCAAAAGTTGCTTTATGCTAATATTATATTTTCTGATCTGACATTCTACATGGGTTGCTAACTTAGTACCAGAAAGGAACAAGACTAGAGAAATCTGCCTTTGCATAGACTTTTGCAATTTGAACCAAGTGTCCCAAGAAGATAACTACCCTTTTTCTTCACTTGATGAAGTATTGCAAAATGTGAATGGGTCTAAGATGATGTCTTTTCTTGATGGATCTTCAGAATATAACCAGGTGATGGTAGAAGAGGAAGACATATTAAAGAGTGTATTCATAAAAAAAAGGGGAATATTTGCATACAAGAGAATGACTTTTGGATTAATGAATGCAGGATCTACCTTTCAAAAAGTAATAGATGAAGATTTCAAGGGGTTGATAAATAAATGAATATTTATCTATATGGATGACCTAAGTATCTTTTCAAAAGACCACGATACTCATATTGCTGATTTAAAACAAGTTTTCAACCAATGTCATAGATATGGTATATCTCTTAACCCTAAGAAATATTCATTCGGGGTTACCAAAGGAAAGTTATTGGGTCAAATTATTTTTGAAGTTAGGATATCCATTGATCCTAAGAGAATAGAAGTAATTCTAAAGATGTCACAGCCCCATAGTCACAAAGAGCTTAAATCTTTCTTTAAGAAGAGTTTGTTGATTAGCGGGTTTGTATAGATAGTTCACCCCCTAAATGACTTATTGAAGAAGGAAGTGAAAATTGAATGGGTTCCTAAAATCAAGAAATCTTTCAAAATTATCATAGTAATTATCTCCACAACTCCATTACTTGTAAGTCCATATTATGAGTTGCCTTTCAAAATCTATTATTTTGCTTCAAAACATTCATGTGCAGGGATTCTCACACAAAAAAAACATAAAGAACATGAGAGACCCATCACATTCATGAGTTGTGCACTAAAGGATGACAAATTGAATTATTTCAATCTTGACAAACAATCATTTTCCCTGATAAAGGTAGTCAATAAAATTTTCCATTACAAACTTAGGAGTAAGGTGTATGCTATTGTGTCAGATCCTCCTATCAAATCGTTACTAATGCAGAATGAATTAGGTGAAAGAAGAGAAAAATGGATAGACATATTACAATAATTTGATTTGGAAATTTAACCAATGAAGCTAGTGAGGGGAAAAGGGCTAACCAAGATTATAGTAGACAATGAAATTAGAACTGATGATAAAGAACAAATCATAGTGTCTCAATTAGACACTAATGAAGGAATAATCATAGATGTTTGGTATCAAGATATTGTGTATTACCTCTTGTAAATTCAATACACTCACTAGATGAATAGTTCCCAACATAAAGGGCTCAATATTAAATATGAATCCTATATGCTTCAAGACATGAAAATTTATAAGAATAACTATGAGGGAATTTATCTAAAATGTTTAGGACATGAAGAAGCAAGAGAGGTATTGGAACAATATCATGACATGTATGGCACTAGACATGGATCAGAAGAGGCTATGACCCATCATATTTTGAGACCAAGTTACTTTTGGCCTACAATTTTCAAGGATACACTTGAACATGTACACTCTTGCCACACTTGTCAAACAAGTGCCAACAGGGAAATAAATCTAGCTTTGCCAGTACAACCAGTATTTAAGGTACATCTTTTTGCCAAGTGGGCGTTGGAATTTATTGGACCATTGAACTAACCATCATCAATTGGACACATGTTCATCCTCAAAACTATAGATTATTGCACACATTGGATAGAAGATGAAACTTTTCAAAATTCTACAACAAAAGTGGTTACTGATTTCTTGGAAGAGAAAATTGTGATTAGGTTTGAAATACCATTCTTCCTAGTGTGCAATAATGGGTCATCTTTTGCATTGAATTTCCTTACTCAATGGGAATTGGACAACCAAGTTATAATCAATTTTTTATCTAATTAATATAACCAAGGGAATGGTGTGGTTGAGTCCAACAATAAGAACCTGATTATAGTCATAAAATGCTTTCTCGTAGAGAATCCAAAAGATACTCATTATGGAAAGATAGAGTTAGGATTAAGAACACTTTGGGAACATCCCCATATCTACTTGTCTATAGATAAGAACCAATATTCTTACTCAATCTCAAGATTCTAGTGTTGAAATTTATGAGAGGGTATGTTGAGGATGTTGATAGAGTTCAAATCCAATTGAAGAATCTCTTAGAATTGGATGAGAAGAGGAAAACAACTTTAGAACACATTTCAAAAGATGATGCTGATATAAAACATTGGTTTGACAAGTGATTCATCATTAAATCTTTCAAAATCTCAAACCTTGTTCTTTTGTGAGACAAGGCAAAAGAAAAACTAGGTAGTCATACCAAGTTTCAACACTTGTGGATTGGTCTTTATTAGATTATAGATATTTTGAAAGAAAAAAATTTTAGGCTAAGTTCTTTACAAGAGGAATTGGTTCCATTGCCAGTCAATGACCAATTTATAAAACACTATTTTGAAGCCTAAAATGGAAAAAAACTCAAAAAAAAATGGAAAGAAAACTTATTGTTTACTTTCTACATGTGTGTTTACTTTATGCAAGTGTATTTATTTTATGCAAGTGTGTTTACTTTTAGTCGTGTGTTTTTTGTTAAAAGTTGTTTCTATCTTTTCTTGTCAGTCTAGGGGTTAGGTGCAATCAAGATTCTTTCTTGATGCATATAATAGATCATCCCATCTGGTTTTGAGTTGAGGGAAGAGGTATTTCATTGTCAAAGCATTCGAATGATTGTATTTCTTGTACCAACTGAAAAAGAGGTGTTGCTTGTAGTTGTAGAGGACTTCTAGTCTTAAAATCAGAATCACAAATTAATAGCTCACAACACTTTACAAATTTAAGAATTTATTATCTTGGTGATTTTCAAATCTAAGTTGATAGTAGAAAGAGATAACTCAAAATTTTCTAATTCAAACAAAGGGTCTCTTCAAAGAACTACTAAGATTAATGTTTGGCACAAGAGTTTCCTAAAAGATCATTAAAATAAGAATGCAAGAGTTATAAACTTAAGAACAGGTCTACAAAGGAACACCAATGCCTTGGTCACATAGTCTAAGCATGGTCAACATAGAAAAGAAAGAAAATGAGAATCACAAAGGTGTTACATTTAAAGATTCTAGATGATTGCAAGAGATAATCAAATAAAGGGATATGCACTCCAAAATGGCTATCCTATTCTATAGAATGAATGAAAAGGCTTAAAGGAATAATAAAGTGAAAACACGCAAGCTCCACAAAGAAAGCTAAAGAAGATTACCAAAGACTCAAAAAAAAAAAATTGATAACTCACCAAGATCCCTTAGAATGGATTCTCTCATCTAGTCAAATATTGATGGATAAATAGGTTTTTGAGGATTTTCAATGTTTGGACTGGTGGAGAAAAGAGTTTCTCCAAGTTTCTAGATACTCATGATAGATTACACCTTGAGACATTAAAGGAAATTGGAACACTAAGCACACATTGAGCCTAAAGATTCAAGATTTTGAAATTTTGTTTTCCAAAAGACTTGGAAGCTACTTGAAATATATGATATCTAGTTGTCATGTGACACACGTTGGAAGAATGCTTGCTAATGAAGAAATGCTTTTGTCATTTCTTTGCTTTTGTTTGGGCTAGTTTTTGCAATCTCATAATGCACACCCTATTTTGAGTCACAAAATGTGGACCCCCTAGTTTTAAAATCCTATATGAGGCATCTAGTCATGCACCTTAGTCATTTAGGACCCTCCTCTAGGTATAGGTCAAACCTTGGTCTTTGATCAGGTAAGGTTGAAAAGTCAAGAGTGGTGAAGAAATCATTTGTTTTTACCTTTGATTGCATAAAGTGTCCACATGTGCATGTGTATGGAGTGCATAGATGCACACTTCACCTCTTTTCAAGGATGCACACATGTAAGCATTCACATTTGTGTACCATTGAAGGTGCACACCAAATCCATCCCTCAAGGCTATATAAACCCCTAGGCTCCCCTTCTCCTCACTTGCTCTTTGTCCAACTCTTATGCGACACCTTCACACCCCTTCAAGTTCTGCTACTCTATAGTTTGTACTTTCGTACTCTATAGTCTCTTCAAACCATAAACTACACCAACCTTTAGGAGGTGTGAACATGTGCATGTGTGCACTCTCAAGAGGTACACACTCTATACACATCAAGAAAAAAAATGAACTCTACCCCCCTGCAACAGATCGTAGAAACATAATTACGTATATGCGCATCTTGTGTAGGTGTGTAGGTGTGCACTTTTCCATCTCAAGGAAAAAATAGGGAGTACACAAGTGCACCTTGCATAGGTGCGCTAGTGTGTAAAATATGTAATCTTGGGGGAAATACTTATATTTTCTCAGTTTTAGCTAATTTTTCCTTTTTTTTTTGTCAATCTAGTCTTATTTTGGTCTATTGACATTAAATTACTAATGTATTCCTCTTTTGTGTAGATATAATGGCATCATCATCTTCCTCCATGGCAAAAAAAATGACACATAAACTTGTAGCATTCAAATACCAAGGAGCTCCTAAAAAGTCTAGATTCCAAGATTGGCATGTAGAAATTTGAGATACAAAATTCATCCACATTGACTGGAATACCTTTTTTCCACTCTAAAATAAACCAAAGGAGTGGTCAAAAATGGTATCAACATTGATCCAGAGTGGGTTGGTGAAGGCCACTTCACACCCTACATAAATTCAATCCTTTGAACTAGTCATGATATTAGTTGAACACTACATACTACATGAGAAGGTCATCAAGAGCCTAATGTGAGAGATAGTCCTCAACCTTAGACCAATAAAAATTGAGAATGCTTTCTACCTCCTCAAGGTAGACCAATACCTTCAGATATCATGTGAAGGGGCCAATAGGTGGTATAGAGAAAATGAGAAAGAGGCCAAGGAATTAGTACAATCCACATTCTTCATCGACAGGAAACCTTTAGGTCAATGAGTAGGAAAGATGGACATGACCTAGGGGTACATGAAGGATGACATTAGATATTCAATTTTTCTCCTTAGCAAAGCCTTGGGCCTCCCTATAGAAAGTCTCCTACAAACATGGATGGTTCAAAGATGCCTATTAATTAGGCCACCATCCTAAGTGATAACTTAGATGAGAAACTAATTTTGGTCAAGACTGACCCACACTTCTATATGACATCTTATATGGTGTATCTACTAGCAGCTAGAACCACAGACTACCCAAGGTTGTATAGGAAGGGAAGCATGTAAGACACAAATTCTTGGACCTATGTGGTATATCCACAGTTGGTGAAGAAGAATCTCCCACTGCAAAGTGTGGAATACATGGTAGTGAATGATGGTTTCATATTTACCATCATTAGGTTCATCAAAGGAGATTGTGCCAAATGGATGTTAGTAGATGAAATAGTAAGAATAACTAAAGTAGAAACCTACTACATCCAGTTCAAAACTTTTACATATCTCTAGGTAGCTGGTGTTGTGATGTGCAGCCTAATCAAACTCAAAGGTTTATTTGGTGTGGTTTTCTCCCCATATTATTTCTATCAGAGTTTGAGGTCAATTTCCCCAAGATGGGGTCAAGGGGTAGTACCCCTATGAAGTTCTAAGATAGTGCCCCCATAGCCAAAAATGCCCTTATATTGTAAAAGGTGTCAATTGTTATTTTTCCCCATTAGATGACTTATTCTAGTGCTAATTTTGTAAGCAGAAAAAGCTTGTATAAAAAACACTTAGGGTTTGGGATTTCATAATGTAATGGTGATATTATAGATTCTTGTAGTGGTATTGAGCTATAAGGGATTGCATATTTTAATGACTGGATAATGATAGTATTGGACTTGTCGTTGGTGGATGTAGCCCAGGGATTGGGTGAACCACATTAAATCTTGGTGTCTTGTGTTCTCTTATGTGCGATCTATTTTTTTTTATATTGGTTAAATTTGCATGTAACTATTATTTCTGTCTGAGGTTAATCCTAACAAGTGGTCGTATCAAAGCCGAACGGTTGTCAATTTTTTTTAGCTAGACTATCATCAATTTTATTTTATTTTTTAGCTAGACCGTCATCATTTTTTTTGGCAATCCTCTATAGGAGGGTCTCATAGTTGAGTGAGAGTCTCATAGTTGAGTGGGAGTGATGGTAGATGAGGGTACCTAAACATGGAGAAGTTTAATGGGAAAAACTTTCAGATATGGAAGATGCAAATGGAGAGCTATCTTTATCAGAAGGACTTATGGAAGCTGTTGGAAGGAAAATCCAAGAAACAAGGAACTATGAAAGATGAGGACTAGGAGATTTTAGACAGAAAGACACTTGGAAGCATTAAATTATTCCTGGCACCATCGGTGAAATTTAACATTACAAAAGCAAAGATAATGAAAGAGTTGATGCAAACCCTAGCGAAACTGTATGAAAATCCCTCCACTTCAAATAAGGTATTTCTCATGAACCATTTATTTAATATGAAGATGATAGAAGCTGGATCTATTGTAGGTCATTTAAATGAGTTTAATACTATTACTATTTAGTTATCTTCTGTAGGTATTAATATTGATGAAGAAATTAGGACTCTCTTGATTTTGTGTTCTTTGCCTGAAAACTGGAATGACTTGGTAATGGTTGTGAGTAATTATGTTTCTGGATCAATACCCTAAAATATGATGATGTGATCAGTGTTATTTTGAGTGAGGAAACTTGTAGGAAAACCTTAGGTGGATCTACACCAGGAAGTTCTTTAAATGCACAAAATAGAGGTAGAATGACTAAGTGAGGAAATAATTTTGGAAATCATGGGAAGTCAAAAGGAAAGTCAAAGGGAAAGAGGTCTCAATCCAAAGGACTAAGAGATTGTTGGTACTGTGGTAAACCAGGGCATAAGAAGAAAGATTGTTGGGCTCAAAAGAACAACAAAGGAGATAAACCAGAAGGGAACAAGGAGGAAAATGTGGTAAGTGTCAAATCTGAAGAGGATGCTTTGCTTCTATCTTTAGAAAGTATTGATGATTCATGGGTTTTAGATTCTAGTGCTTCATTTCATGCTACACCTCATAGAGGTCATTTTATTGATTATGTCCAACGGGATTTTTGGCTTGTTTATTTGGGGGATAATGAAACTTATTAGATTGTTGGAAAGTGAAAAGTTAAGATTAAGTTGTAGAATGGGAATCATTGGCTACTACATGAGGCAAGACATGTTTCAAGGCTAAGTAGAAATTTAATTTTGGCAAGGCAACTTGGTGATTAGGGTTGTATAATTACTTTTAATGACAAAAATTGGAAGGTTTCAAAAGTTTCCCTTGTAGTAGCAAAAGGTATGAACGTAGGCACCTTATATCTTTGTACACATCATATTGTTCCTTCTACTTTGATTATTTTAGAGAAAAATGAATGTTCATGAATAGTTGTTGTAGTTGAGCAGGGAGAATAAACAAATGTTGTAGATTTTGATACAGTTTTATGGCACAATAGACTTGGGCATATGAGTGAAAAAGGTATGAAAGTAATTCATTCAAAGAAAGTTTTACCAGGTCTAAAATGTGTTAATATGGATTTCTATGAAACTTGTGTGTATGGAAAACAAAAGAGAGTGAGTTTTCTGAAGACTAGGAAGGAAAAAAATAGCAAGAGATTAGAACTTGTGCATATAGATATATGGGGACTAGCTCAAGTATCTTCCCTTAGTGTCTCTCATTATTATGTTAAATTTATTGATGATGCAACTAAAAAATTATGGGTTTATTTCCTTAGATAGAAATCTGATGTATTTCAAACTTTTAAAAAATGGAAATACTTTGTTGAAAATGAGATTGGTAAGAAACTAAAATGTCTCAGATTTGATAATGGTGGTGAGTATTGTAGTCATGAATTTGGAGATTATTTCTCCATTAATGGTATTCATAGACAAAAATTTTTTCTAAGGACTCCACAGGAAAATGGAGTGGCTAAACACATGAACAAGACTATAATTGAGCGTGCAAGGAGCATGAGGTTGCATGCAAGGTTTCCCTTAAACATGTGGGTAGAGGTTGTCAATACTATTATATATTTTATTAATAGAGGTCCTTCTACTCCTTTGGGCTGCAGTATTCTAAAGGAAGCATGGATTGGTAAGAAAGTGAGTTATTCTTTTCTCAAAACCTTTAGTTGTGAAGCATTTTCTTATATAGATTCTGAAAATAGAACCAAGTTGAAAGCTAAGTCAAAGAAATGTGTATTTGTTGGATATTGAATTTGGTTATAGGCTTTGGGATTTTGAAAATCATAAAATTTTAATAAGCAGGGATGTCATATTCAAGAAGAAAGTAGATGATTATCTAGTGTTGGATGATACTCCAAAAGATGATGTTTCCACAATTCCTCATGATGTGTAACAACTACAAAAACAAATACCACACATCCCAGTGTATGTTAGATAGTCACAAAGGCTAAGTAGAGCTCCAGAAATATTTTCTCCTTGTATTCTATTTTATTACTGATGCTAGTGAACCTGAATGCTATGATGAAGCTGTGCAGGTAGATACTAGGTTTCAGTGGGAGTCTGCAATGAAAGATGAAATGGACTCTTTACTAAAAAAAAGACTTGGGATTTATGCAAGTTGCCTCCAAGTAAATGGGCTTTACAAAATAAATGGGTTTATAGGTTGAAAAAATAGGATGGAGGTAAGAAATGATTTAAACCTAGGTTAGTGGTAAAAGGATTTGCATAGAAAAAGGGAATTGATTTTGCTGAGATATTTTCTCTTATTGTTAAAATGACTTCTATTTGCATTGTTTTAAGTATTTTGGCTACTAAAGATTTGCATTTGGAGTAGCTTGATGTTAAAAACAACCTTCCTTCATGGTGATTTTTATGAAGAGATATATATGGCACAACCACAGGGATTTGAGGTCAAGGGTAAGCAAAACTTAGTGTATAGATTAAAGAAAAGTTTATGTGGCTTGAAGCAAGCACCTCGGCAATGGTATATGAAATTTGATATTTTTATGCATGAGCATGGATATAATAGGTGTAATTCATATCATTGTGTTTATTTTAAGAGGTTGGATGATGGCAGCTACATTGTTTTATGTTTATATGTTGATGATATACTTGTAGCTAGGTCTAACAAGGGTCACATTAAGGGGTTGAAACACCAGTTAACACATGCATTTGCTATGAAGGATTTGTGTACAGTAAAAAAAAACCTTGATATGAAGAATTGTACATATAGGAAGCACATGAAATTGACATTATCTCAAGTTGATTATATTGTGAAGGTGTTGCAACATTTCTCTATGAAGAATTCTAAAGCTATCAACACACCTTTACATAGTCTTTTGAAGTTAACTAAGGAGATGTGTCCCAAGACACAAGAAGAAGAGGATAAGATGTCAAAGGTACCTTATGCTTCACCTATAGGAAGCTTGATGTATGTTATGGTAAGTAGAGGGCTAGATATTCAAAGGTTTATTCAATTCCATTTTCTCCCCATATTATTTCTAAGGGGGTTTGGGGGCAATGCCCCCAAAATAGGGTCAAGGGGCAGTTCCCTTGCGGGGTCCTAGGGCAATGCCTCATGTGCACTCCTTATTGTAGAATAGGGTAGGGTTAAGGGATAATTCCCTTGTGGTAGTTTTCATGGGTAGCATCCCTGAAGCCAAAAATGCCCTTATATCGTAAAGGTGTTGGTTTCTATTTTTTCCCATTGGACAACTTATTCTATCCCTAATTTTGTGAGCAACTAAAGCTTGTATAAGAAAGGCTTAGGTTTAGAAATTTCATAATGTAATGGTGATATTGTAGCTTCTTGCAACAGTATTGAGCTATAAGGAATTTTAAATTTTAATTAGTGGATAATAATAATATTGGACTTGTTGTTGGTGGATGTAGCCTAGGGATTGGGTGAACCATGTTAAATATTGGTGTCTTGTGTTCTCTTCTATGTAATCTATTATTTTATGATATTGGTTACATTTTCATGTAATTTTTATTTCTATCAGAGGTTAATCCTAACAATTGGTACTCTTTTGTGCCCCAAGAAGTCCCAAGGTACCATTCAGATCAACTTTTACTTTTGGAGATAGCTCGTCAGCTCACTTCTACATATGAAAGACTAAGGAAGCAACACAAGAAGACATGATTTTGGTTGATCACTATTGGGGCATTCAATATAATGCAAAAATGAGATATAGATACCTTTGACTCAGAGTGGGATTAGTATCCCTTGGAAGATTATCAAGCTCCTTGCCCATATTTTGATAATATTGGGATGGTTCAACATCTAGTGGGGAAGATATGTGTGCATGAAAAAGCCTTCAAAGACCATTGGATGAATGTGATAGATGAATCTAATGTCTACATTTGGGAAAATAATAAGATGAGTCTAAATTTGGCAGAAAATGTGCTAAAAAGAAGATACCCCCAAAAGCCACAGAAAAGGATGTCCTAGAGATAATGGATCCCTTGTACAATAGGGATAAAATCTATGATAGGGCTATTATGAATGCTAAAATAGGGTGTGAGGAGAATGATGACAAGGATCATCAGGGAAAACATTTAGTGGAGCTTACAAGGGAATGGATCAAGAAACCATTATGGATGGATCTAGTTCCCAAAGCCATATCATTCCTAGCTAGAGCTAGACCCATCAAAGGAAAAGGTACTAAGGTCACAATACTGACCTACCCTACAAAATCATTAGTAAGGCTAGAAATGGTACATCAACATGAGTAATAGCTCAAGTATTTTGAGACTTAGAAAAGGAAAATGAAAGAGGAAAATGGTATCCCCTAGGGCAAGAAAACAAGTGGTAGAAACTCAGTAAGCTAAGCCAGAACAAAAGCCAAAGTAAGTTGTGCTAGAGAAACCATCAAAACAACTATATGAGTAGTCAGAGGTAGAAGCACCAAAAGAAAAAGGAGTCTAACCACCAAGAACCTTAGAGGAAGAAGCCTCTGTGTCAGTGCCAAAGAAAGCTAGAATAGAAACAATGGTGGTAAGTGTCAAAAGGAGGAGATTGAATAAGAAGAGCACTCCCTCACCATAGGTTTCAGAAACCATTCCAAAAGAAGAGAATGAGAAAGAAGGGAAAAAAATTTAATTTTTCCCCTTAAATAAGAGAACCCATTTAGGTAAGGTAGAAAAGGAGGAGAGGAGGAGAAGCCCTACTCAAACACCTCTATCTCCTCCTAAGGAGCCTATCCAAGTGGAAAATTTAGAAGATGAACAATAAAAGTGGATAGCTGAGATTGAGGGTAAAGGAGCTAATAGTTTTGACCTCTTGGATTTTGATTTCATCCTAGTGGGAACCAAGATGGTAGGAGAAAAGATAAGAGATACTCCAATAAATGAGCCATTAGGAGAGGATTAGAACCAATTTTTTCTTTTGCCTTAGGGACCTATTTGCATTCCACAACCATCTCCATAGATAAAGGGTCACTAGCTCCACCTCCTTTGACAATACAAGAAAAAATTTAGGACACAAAGGAAGGAGAGTATCAACAGTTCAATGCTGATGAAGTATTTGAACAAGGGAAAATAGCACAAGAAACTCCACAAGTTCCTCCAGATATATAGGCCTGAACCTTAGCCCAAAAAATCATAGAAACTCCTTTCGAAGATCTTCCTTGACATGAGAAGACTCAAAAGAGGAGTAATAAGGGAAATGAGCCTACTTTAGAACCGATTTCTTCAGTCAAATATATGTCACCAATAGGGACCACACCATCATGGATGAAGAAGGAGGTCATGTTTTAACAAAAGAAGTAAATGGAACTAATAGAAGAGGAGGGAATGATAGAGTTGATAAAAGAAATGAAGAGGCATGAGCCACCTAAGGGTGATGCTAGAACACTTTCCTTCATAATGAAGAATCAAGATTGTGACATTCTCACACACATTTCCATTCTTCCTCCTCATGCAGACACTAAAGAATTGAATCATAAGGATTAACAAATTAAGGAGGTCATATTGGGAAAGCCGACGGTGGACACGACAAAAGTGTTGATCACTTTAGGCCTCAAGAATGTGTTCAAACACATGGATCAAGAGGAATAAAAGTTGATAATCTTGTGAATGTAGAATGATCTATGAATATGCTAAATGAATGAAATGGTGGGACCCATTGACCTAGATAATCTTGAGATTTCTCTTGGAGCTGCACTTGGAAGGAAGCAAATGGGGTGACACATGGATTCATTTTTGGAAGCATTTTAGAAATGGTGTGACATTTTTAAAGAGAGAGGAGTGAAAATAATAAATAGCAATTTGAACTTCTTCCACCATATTTAGACTAATACTGATAGGTTTGTTTCCATTGTAAACCAAGATTTTGGGTTGATGGATGAAGTGCACACCTAGACTAATGACTTACAAGAACTCAGATTGATAAAGGGTCAAAGGTAGCAGATGATTATGGAGATATACTCAAAAAAAGAGGTAGATAAGCTAGATGATTGGATAGAGAAGATATCCTCAAGAAATAAGGTTATGGAGGGATTACATGAGGGAATCAAGAAAATAAAGAATAAAGCTCAAGGGAAAATTTTGGAAGCAGAAAAGTACTATAATGTTGTTAGCCTTGAGATTTTTGAAGATGAGTCAAAGAACAAGCTTTCCTTGGTGCAATCAATAATTTAACAATTTAGGGACACATTTGAAAATCCATTATTAGAAGACGATGTAGGACAAACATTTAGAACTAAAGAGGCATTGTTGGAACTAAACACCAAGATTTATTATTTTGTAGAAACTATGATAGATGTAAGAAATTATCAAAAATTAGTTAAGAATAAATATGATGCATTAGATTTACCTAAGGCTAGTGAAGTTACAAAAATAATAGAGAAATTCAAAGGCAAACATTGAGACATCATTTTGGTATAAAGGGGAAGAAAACCCAGATGCTCGCAATTCAATTTTAACAAATAGAATATTTTTTGGATTTTTGGGACCTGTCACCAAGGTGTTCAGGTGCACTTTTCTTAGAGGTGTGCTAAGAGTTTTGAAAAGAAGAAATGCGTCAACGATTAACTACCAATTACTATTTTAGAGCATTCCATGCATCGAAAACACATTTTGATGGTAGTTAAACTCCTAGAAACACCTAAGAAGGCCAAGCTTTCATTTTTAGAGCTCCTAGAGATTTCCAAATCGTCTCACAACTTTGATCTTCTTATCTTCTCATTTTTTTATTCTTTTATGTCATGTGAAGGCTCATGCACCCATTAATTGATAAAAACAAGGGTGGAAACCTACTTAGCACCATTTAGAGAGTCAATTTGTACATAATTAGATTTTTTAAATTAGTTTTTAGTATAAGTTTGAATTAAAAGAGCTCTCACTCCTAACACAAAAGGAGGAGAGGGTTTCTTTTAAATACATGGATGTAATATGTACTCTAGCCCATTATTTTGATGCAGTAATATATGATATTGGTGCTCTCATTCTGAGTGTAGTTATTCTTGTTAGATTGTGTTATTTTTGTGAATGTATGTTCAAGAGTAATAATGGAGCCAATGGTTTTATTGCATTGTTATGATTGCACAATCTTTTAGTTATAGTATTTACCATGTGTTAACTAATTCCATTGTTGTGACAAATTGGAGAAAGGATCATCTTTGTTCCTGCATAACATTTTGTCTCATGTGAGTGCACTTTCTATGACCTCACAATTTGATGAAACATGAAACATCTTTCAGTTATTATTGAAGTTCCCATCGATGATTGCATCGGTGGAGTTGAGGAAGCATTTTTCCTAATTTCATTGGTTTCCTACTAGATCCTTTTGATAATTTAATTTGCAAACATGTTGTTACTTTTACTTATGTCCATTAGGAATTTCCCTTTCAAGAAATTTAATTTAATTTCTTGTTACTCTATCTTTATTATTTAATTTTCAAACACTTGGTTAAAATAGAAGTTAACATAGTTTCATTGATAAATTGCATTCATCATAAAACATAAAATACAAAAAATATATCTCTTTGTGGTTACATTTCAATAGCAGGTGTGTAGATTGGTTGGAACCAACAAAGGCCTCCTCATGAACATACACATTTATCTTCAATTAAGTTACCTAGGAGATTAAAAATAGTCATTTGAAACCTTGCAGTTAGTCATTGATCATCTCTTCAAGAAAGAGATTCAAAAGGATCTCTATTGTTTAGCATTGTGCAAAATAACAACTCAACACAACCCATAAGGACAAATTTCATTTTTAAAAATGGATCAAAAGGGGTCATAAGATAACCTATGACCCCTTTCAACATATTTCATGACAATATATGTCCATAGTGGTCGTAGGACCCCTTGGCACACATTTCCTTTGTTCACATTTGTCAAAACGGATGATAGGATAACCTATGACCCTTTTTTAGATATTTCATGATATCATATGTCCCTAGAAATCCTAAGGGGGCATAGGATACCCTATGACCCCTAAAACACATTTCATGACAACATATTTCATTTTTTCACATGGGTCAAAAGATGAACTAGATTGATACATTTCATTACAACATATATCCCTAGTCGTCTTATGAGCCCTAGTGACACAATTCATTTGTTCACCAGTGTCAAAAGGAGTAATAGGATAGACTATAATGCCTTTTAACCCATTTCATGACAACATATGTCCCTAGGGTTCCTAGGACCCCTAGGGACACACTTCATTTGTTTACATGGGTCAAAAGGGGCCATATGATAACATGTGACCCCTTTTGACACATTGTATTTGTACACATGGGTTGAAAGGGACCATAGGATAACCTTTGACATCTTTTCACACATTTCATGATAACATATGTCCCTAGGGTTCCTCAGACCCCTAGTGACACATTACATGTATTCATGTGGGTTGAATGGGGCCATAAGATAACCTAAGACATCTTTTAGCAGATTTCATGACAACATTTGTTCGTAGGGGTCCTAGGACCCTTAGGGACATATATCATTTGTTTACATGGTTTCAAAGGAGCCATAGGATAACCTATGACATATTTTGACACATATCATGACAATATTTGTCTCTAGGGGTCCTGGGGCCCTAGGAACACATTTCCTTTATTTAGGTGGATCAAAAGGGGCCATAGGATAACTTATGACCCCTTTCGACACATTTCATGACAACATATGTCCCTAGGGGTCCTAACACCCTTGAGGACACATTTCATTTTTTCATGTTGGGTTGTAAGGTGCCATTGGATAATTTGTGACCCCTTTCAACACATTTCATGAGAACATATGTCCCTAGGCCTCCTAGTACCCCTAGGGAAACATTTTATTTGTTCAGATGGTTCAAAAGGATCCATCTAATAACTTGTGACCCCTTTCAATATATTTCATGACAACATATGTCCCTAAGGGTCCTAGGACCCCTAGGTACACATTTCATTTGTTCACATGGGTTGAAAGGGACCATAGGATAACCTGCAATCCCTTTCGACACATTTCATGACAATATGTCTATAGGGATCCTAGGACCCCTAGGGACCCATTTCATTTTTTCACATGGCTTGGAAGGGGACATATAATAACCTTTAACCCCTTGGTACACATTTTTTGACAACATATGTCCCTATTGGTCCAAGGACACATAGGGACATAGTTCATTTATTCATGTGGGTTTAAACGAGCCAATGATAACCTATTACCCATTTTGACATGTTTCATCACAACATATGTCCTGAGTGACACATTTCATTTGTTTACATGGGTTGAAAGGGGCCATAATACTACTTGTGACCCCCTTTCGACACATTTCATTACAATATATGACCGTAGGTGTCCTAGGACCCCTCGGGACACATTTCATTTGTTCACATGGGTTGAAAGGGGCCATTGGATAACCTGTGACCCCTTTCGACACATTTCATGACAACGTATGTCCCTAGGGGTCCTAAGACTTGTATGGATGTATTTTATTTCTTCACGTGGGTCAAAAGGGGCCATAGGATAATCTATTACCCCTTTTGATACATTTTGTGACAACAAATGTCCCTAGCGATCCTATGATCCCTAAGGAGACATTTTATTTGTTCTCATGGGTTGAAAGGGGTCATAGGATATTGTATGATATCTTTCAAGACATTTCATGACAATATGTGTTGCTAGCAATCGTAGGACCCCTATGGACACATTTTATTTGCTCAAATGGGTTGAAAGGGGTTATAGGATAGCCTATTAGCCCTTTTGAGACATTTTATGACAACATATGTCCCTAGTGGTCTTAGGACCTCTAAGGATACATCTAATCTATTCACATGGATCGAAAGGGGTCATAGGATACCCTATGACCCCTTCAACATATTTGATGATAACATATTTCACTAGCAATCTTAGGACCCCTAGGGACATATTTCGTTTGTTCACATAGATCAAAAGGGTAAATAAGTTACCCTATGACCCCTTTCAACACATTTCATGTTAACATATGTACCCAGTCAACTAAGGATCCCTAGGGACATATTGCATTTATTCACACTGGTTGAAAGGGATCGTAGAATACCCCATGACCCCTTTGAACACATGTTCCTAGGGGTCATAGGACCCCTAAGGATGTTGGGTGATGCGACCTGCTCCCCTGCCCACAGGTAGTTAATTATGTGGTGTTCCATGTTCACTAATAGTCATTGCTTTTGGTGCAACGGCAAATGGGCCCTACAATTGGTATCAGAGCTTGGTTTTGGCCTGGTCATGGGTTCAAATCTCCCCGGTGCCTTCTCGACCTGCGTAAGCACCTGGTATGCATGTCGAGGGGGAGATTTTTGGGTGATGTGACACGCTTCCCTGCCCACAGGTGGTTAATTATGTGGTGTTCCATGTTCACTAATAGTCATGGCTTTTGGTGCAACGACAAATGGGTCGTACAAAGGACATATTCCCTTTTCTCATGTGGCTCAAACTTTCAACATATTTCATGACAACCTAGTACCCCTAGGGACATATTTCATCTGTTCACATGGGTTTAAAGGGGCATAGGATAACCTATGAGCCCTTTCGACAAATTCCATGACAAAATATGTCCCTAGGGCTCCTAAGAAACCTAGGGACATATTTTATTTGTTCACATAGGTTGAAAGGGCTCATAGGATACCCTATGACCCCTTTCAACACATTTGATGATAATATATGTCCCTAGGGGTCCAAGGACCCCTAGTTTCATATTTCATTTGTTCAATTTTTTGAAAGGGTTAAAGGATACTATATAACCCATTTTGACACATTTCATAACAACATATGTCCCTAGGGATCATATGAAACCTAGTTACATATTTTATTTGTTCACATGGGTTGAAAGGGGTCATAGGATACACTATGACCCCTTTCAACACATTTCATGATAACATATGTCCTTAGGGGTCTTGGACCCATCGGGACATTTTTTATTTATTCACATGGGTTGAGAGGGGTAATAGGATAAGTTATGACCCATTTCAACACATTTCATGATAAGATATGTCTGTAAGGGTCCTAGGACCCCTAGGGATATATTTCATTTCTTCACATGCATGGAAAGGGGTCATAGGATAACCTATGACCCCTTTCAACACATTTCATGACAATATATATCTCTAGGGGTGATGGAAACCCTAGTTACATATTTCATTTATTCACATGGGTTGAAAGAGGTCATATGATACCCTATGATCCCTTTCAATGCATTTAATGATAACATATGTCTCTATGACCTCTAGTTACATATTTCATTTGTTTACATGGGTAGAAAGGGCTCATATGATACCTTTTGACCCCTTTCGATAAATTTCATGACAACATATGTGCATAGGGGTCTTAGGACCACTCGGAACATATTTCATTTGTTCACATAGGTCGAAAGGGATCATAGGATATGCTATGATGCCCTTTGACACATTTCATGACAACATATGTCCCTAGGAGTCCTATGAACCCTAAGGACATATTTCATTTGTTGGCATGGGTTGAAAGGGGTCATACGATAGCCTTTGACCCCTTTCAACACATTTCATGACAACATAGGTCCTAGGGGTCCTAAGACCCCTATGAACATATTTCATTTATTCATTGTAAGCATGATTTTAGCACATGATTTTTAAACTTTAAAAAGTGGCCCCATGGGATGAATCTCTAAATCATCCTAGTTTTTGAATTGGTTTTTATTGCTAATGATAGTTTTGTGGATTGTGACTTGTAAAGAAGACAGTGTTCTGAAGAAATGTTGAACCCAAACTTGTTGAAGGGTTCAAGTTCAAAGTTCAAAATTGAGATCATCGATTTAGAGTTCAAGTTTGAGTTTGTAGAATCAATGTAAAAGCTTCAAGTTCAGAGGTCCACCTTGCCAAGTTTTGAAATGCAAAACCACTAGTTCAAGGTTTAGAATTAGATGTTCAGTTTTATGATTCAAGGTTCAAAGATTTAAAAAATGTATTTTCCAAGGTGTGGTTCAGAAGTTCAAGCTCAAGGCTTCAAGTTTCAAAGTTCAACTTTGAGGTTTAATTTGAAGATTCATTTAGAAGTAAATTTTGATGCTCCAAGTTTGAATTACCAATTTAGAGACCCAATTCAAAAGAACAAGTTTAATGTAGTAATAAAGATTTAGAGTTTAGACCTAAGAGCAAGATTTGATGTTGCAAATTTGTGACCCAAGTTCCTAAATGTTTATTTTTCTTTTAACCAATCCTTTCCCTTTTTTAGTAAACCGCATATTAATTTCCTCTATGATTATCTATACATAAGAAGAGCCCTCCATGCTAATGAGCCTAAATGAGCATCAACTTCAATATTTTCAAGAATTGGAGTTTTGTGTAAATAGGAACACAAACTATCAGACTTATGACATATTGTGAATATGCCAAGTATACATCTCTCTCACACCAACTAATAGCATAGTGGACACATGTCCATCTCAATGTATGAAAATCCAAATATGAAGTGCTCAAAACAGACCTAATCATTCATCAAATGTGAGAAATATGTCTGAGAAGACATATTAACAATAAGATGTTCAATGGAGTCCCTCGAAGGGAAATCATGATTGAACATATAGATGATTCAAATACAAAATGCAAATGGTCAATGGTAGGTTCTTGGTGTAGAACCAGAATCCGTATGCAAAGAACATTAACAAATAAAGTAAACATTCACAAACCAAAAACTAAATTCACATATATGCTTAGACAAAGAAAGAGAACAAGAAGTGCAAACCTCACAAGAGAAAACACTCCATGCTTTCTTGATTCTGTAGATGTGTCCTTTTGCTGTGGATGTATGCTCAAGATGCTCAAAAGCTGCTTCAATGGAGATGGGTAATGGCAAATTGGTAGCTTTGTGAGCTCTCAATTTGGCATTATAAGGGTATGGTTGATGGATTTGGTTCTCAAAATAGCATGGTAACTTTAGCTCAAAGATTGTTGATGAAATGGCTTGGGATGGGATTCAATTTATAGGCTAAGGGGTAGAGGGATGGAGGGCTTAGATGCAAGGATGGATGAAGGATTAAGGAGGGCTAAGATGCACTCAAAGGGGAGCACATGGATTGTGCTTGTTTAGCACCAATGGGAAGGTGACACTTGTCACAAGGAGGATGAGTGTGAGAGGGTAGGGTTAAGGGTTGGTTAAGGGCATGATGAGTGGGGTTGAGTATGTAAGAGGGATGTAAGAGGAATGAGTGTGGAAGAGGGAAGAGTGTGGAAGATGGGTGTAAGAGTCATGAGTGGGCTTGTAAGAGTCTTTATGTTTTGTAAGAGCACTCATGACTTAGTGGTTGGATTTTTTTGAGGGGAGACTTTGGTTTGGATTAGGAAAGTCTTAAACTTGTTTAAGGAATGTGACAACATTAGGGGGTGGATTAGGCTTGGGCTTAGGATTAGATTAGGGATGTTAGAGATGTGCAAGTGGATGGCATTAATGAGGGTGGGTGAGTTAGTGGCTAAGCTTGGTTAGTATGGGTGGATGGGGTGGATTAGGCTAAATGGAGGATTAGAGATAGGTTAGGGGTTTTTGAATTTGAGGATTTCATTTATCAAATAGATTTATTTAATAAATGGGGATTTTTGGAATTAGATAGAAGAATAGGATTTAATTGATAAATAATAGATTATTTGATTTATCAATTAGGACTATAGATGATTAATTAAATTAATCAACTAGGGGATGACAAAGGATTAATTAAATAGAAATTTAATTAATAATTCCTTTTTAGATAACTAAATAGGATTACTAAAATAGTGTAATCAAATTTAGGTGTCTACACTTGGACTACGACAACACTATGATATAAAAAAAGTTGTGAAGGCAAGAGGAAACTTGATACTGGTTATTCATTATGACTAGTTGATACTTTAAGTACCCAAAATTCCCATTTTAAGTTGAAAACATGTATCATATCATTAGGTGATAGTGTTGACAGTGATAAAAGTCATTGGGAGTCCCATGAGCTAGAAATATCATGGCCCAAGACTGTAGAAGAGAAGAGGCCATTCAATTCTAAGTCACCATGAATAGGATTAGGGAGAGTGATGTAAATCATGACTCGTTATTTATATCAATAATATGTAATTCATCATTGATAGGGTTATGAACAACCTAATAAATCATAAGCCCCATAACCAAAGTGAATTGGGAACTTAAAAACCACAAAATAGAAAGCATATTGACAAAAAGAGGTGGCAATTACTAAATTTCTAAGGTGATAGTGTGAGGAGAGTTTTGCAATCAAAGACCTCTCTGATCATAAATTAAAATTGGTTAATGGTTGTCATGTATAACACTAGCAATAAGATTTGAGGTCAATTCAGGAAATTCTTGGCTTGAGATCAATATTCATACAAGTAATTCTATAGATTAACAAAGCAGACATGGTGATACCAATAACCACCTTACATTTAGAATGGATCAGTTTTTTGGGCCCATAGCACAATATAATTTGAGAATTATTCTCAAAATTTTGGTATTGTTTTGGAATAATGTTCCCATGCATGATAGACAATTAGTTTGGCTTTTTTCACATTGAGAATCATCAACAACAAATTCAGGCACACCTGACCTCTTCAACACCCTAGAAGATGCCACCTCAATAATTATGAAGACGATAAATGTATCTAAAAGTGAAAAGGTAAACAATAAGTATTTAATCATAAAGAAGAAAATAAAAATTAAATCACTTTCCAAAAGCTAGAGGAACATCTTTATAATTGGCCAAAAATGATGTTCATAAAGTGAATAGGTTGAGAAATAGAAAAGTGAAGAAACATTAAAAGATATCCAAGAAAAATTTATGAAAACCAATGAGATAACTAAGAGTCCAAGGAAATAATTGAAAGATAGAAAGAGGAAACTAGGTCTCCTTTTCTTTTCTAGGAAGTCTTGAGGCTTCTAGAGGGAAGAGAATATGTTCTAAATGTAACAGGGAATATAGGAGTTATTTTTCATTTTTGGTTTTCTACAACTTGACCATATGAGCAAGGACATGATGATTTTATAATTTTTTTGTCATGTTTTCTTGAAATAAAATTAATATTTGTGTGTTGGACCTTGAGGTTTGGACATTAATTTTTATGATTGAAACCAATCATGTGATTGTTTCTTTCTCACTCTTGAATACAGTCTTGTAATACCATGTCAAGCATGAGGATGTTTACAAGTTTTTTGGCTGGTAAATTTACAATTTCTAGAATAGATAATATGTTTATCTCCCCTTGTTTCTTTTGTAATGTGGAGGGTTGATTAGATGATCTTATGGTTATCTATTCATTCTCTTGCTTTGGTTTGCAAATCTGAAAATCACACGGTCCATGGTTATAAGTGAGTGTTAGTATGCCTTAGTACCTTTAGGTTAAAGGTATACCAATATGTTTAATTCATTGCAAATCTTTCACATTGGGAGTTGTACCTCTTAATTCAAAGGAGATTTATCAACCAATGATAACTCACCAACCGTTAGTTTTGTTTGTTCTTCCTTCTGGGCATTTGAGAGTCAAATTATTTCATTATTGATGAAGGCCAGATCTATTCACTAACATTCATAATGGTCAAAAGGGGTCATAGGATACCTTATGACCTCTTTTGACACATTTGAATAAATATCCTATATACTATATCATCTAATATTAAAAAATATATTAAAAAATGTAATATAATATATTTAAATATATTATAATAAAATATATTATATTATATTATGTAACATATTATAAATATATATCTATCATAAACTATATATATAATATCACAAATTTTAATTTAAAATACTACATATTATTGTTTGATTGGGACCTCATTTATAGCAATAAAAAAAACACAATTTGGAAATCACATAGGTTATGGAGGAGATAATCAAGACCAATCCTCATCTTTTAATCCAGACTCTCCATTGTCCATGTGATTCTTGTACATTTTTTGGTGGGAAAAAATCAAGTAGAAGATATTCTACTAGTGGATTTTTTTAAAAATATGATTTTGGTCCCCTTACCTGAGACATGCAAATATCCAAACCTATTTTCATGGGTTTTTATAGTTTTGTAGGGAAAGGAAAAACTTTGAGGACCATGCTTTTGAAAAGTGATCCAATCAGTTGATTACGTGTCCTAGAATTGTTGACACTATGGGGAGTAGTAGTAGGCCAAAGTCTAAATGGAAGAGGAAGGTGACAAATGAATGAATTGAAGAATATAGGAAAAAAGATAGGGAAAACCATTTTAAAAAGAGATAAGGTATGTTAAATTTGAATGAGGTCAATCCTATAATAGTAATTTCTAGTAAAGATTTTGTTGAATTTGATAATAAGAATCAAGTTCATGTTGTGAGTGACAATGTATTAATCAAAGAGGAAAATGTAGAGCTTGAAAGGAAAATATAAGAATTGAGAATGAACCTTATGTGTCTCCTCATTATAATCAAAATAAGGTTCCTTGTAATGAAGGGAGACAAACATTTGACCCTCAACCTAGTAGAACACTGAAGTGGTTAATAGATATTGATAAAACTATTTTGAGCACATTGAAAGGGAAGAGATCACATATAACAGTTTGGTTATGGGCTTTAAAACTATATGAACAATTTTTTGGTAGTAAGACATTGGTGGAGCAATGACAATCTTTTGTACAATTTTTAAGGATGTAAAAGTTAAGATGTATGCTATCCAAATTGAAAATTTGTGTCAACAAGAAAATGGAGAGAAATGTCATTATTGTGAAGAATCTTTTGAGTGCTCTCAATAGCATACGAAAAATAGAAAGGAAAAGGAAACAAAAAAATTTTGTAGGGTTATTTCAACTTCCTTGGTAAGTTTTCATTTGAGAAAAGTGAGGTTTATTAGACAAACTTGTGTTGACTTGATCATACGTTGAATGACTTTGAATAGAGCACTAGGAAGAAGTGTTGGAATATTCAAATGTGGAAAGAGAACTTACGAGAGGGGGGGTGAATCAAAAGTACTAAAATTTTTCCTATAAAACTTTTATGTGGAAATAAATTGCATGCATGTAAATACATTAAGTAAACATGAAACTAACACATGCATCAATAACACATAACACCTGAAATTGGTAACCCAGAAACCCTCCAGGAATAAGAAGGTAAAACCGGGGTGGGGATGATACCCACAAAAATTACTGCAGCAATATTGTTTAACCACTTCTGATGGTTTTCCCTGTTAAAGGCCTGCCCTGTTAAAGGCTTTACACTGTGTCAATAGTGACCTGGTTAGAGGATTTACAAACACTTAACATGAAGTGTCACCCTGTTAAAGGATTTAATCACCTATCTCTAGGATCAATGAAATAGTTGTTAAGCTAACCTATCACCATAGGATTTCCATGCTAATACAATGGCTAGAAAGTATTAGGTAAAATGAACCTAATAGTTTACAATCCTTGATTGCTGAATGCTGGTTCTGTTCTGCTTCGTCTGATCTTGATCCTTTGTGATCTGATATCTTTCGCTTCTGAAAATAGTATATCAACCACTCTATATCTTCTCCTCTATATCATCATCTTCATCATCTCCTTCTCTATCATGTCTTCTCTATGAGATATCGTCTTCCTTATAAAGACATTCGAGGATTTAGGGTTAGTTCTAGATCTACGATCCATATTCAATCTTCATTTCCACTTAATACTTATCTTTTGCCGATTGGTTGCATGCCTTTATCATTTTTCTTATTGGTTGCATGCAAATTACATAGGAAATATAAAAGACTCGATCTGATCATTAAATCCTTCGAGATTTCCTTATGTCGGTTGTAAAGATTGTTTTCATCATAATTTGTGCGATTCCAAACTCTTATGCTAATATCCTGGATTAGTCGGCTCCTGAAATATTTCTGTTGCTCGACACATGCTGTTCTACTGAGTTACTCGGCACCTACACTTTACTCGGCACCTGAAGATTACTCGGCATCTATTGCACTCGACACCTATTCTTGATCTTGGTTAAGTGTATTGACACTCAGTTGTCAAATTTATTCTTTAAGCTAACAATCTCCCCCTTTGACATGAGTGGCAAAAACACTTAACCCATGTGACTTGGTAATTAATCCTTCATTCAAACTTTTCTTCCCAAAATTTGCTTTCTCCCCCAAAATTCCAAAATTTTCTTATCTCTGCTATCTCCCTGTCAAAATTTCAAAATTGGCTATCTCTGCTATCTCCCCCTTTTATTATACTTATCATTTTATTCCTGTACTCAACGTCTTTCTTTAATTGCTTATTCTCCCCCTTTTTTGACACTTATGTCAAGGGTCTTTACAATGAAATTCCATATTTGGCCAAAAATGTGCTATTTACTTCAAGGAGTATCTTCAGAGCTGCATCCCAATTTGCTAATGCGATATCTAATGTCTTATGCTGGATGGCAATCTCTACTGCTAGGTGTACAAGTCCATCAAATGAAGAAAGATTGGGGTCTTTCCTGAGGACTGTCTCTGCATTTATTTGCTCCTTATGAAGTAATCCCAAATGAGGAGTAATTGATGATTGCATTTGTATCAATTTGGCTTTTGTAGTCGCCTCCTCTGCTGCCAAAATGGCTAGCTCTCTTTGTGTGTGAAGCGATTGGACAAAATGCTTCTCACTCTGAGCTGGATCTGTAGGGAGTTGCATACTAGAAGTTTTCAGATTGCTTTCCAAACTCAGTATTTTCTAGCTAGTGTCTTGTGTGAATGTTGAAAAATCACACAACTTGTTGTACAGGGAAAAGATGTTTCCTTGTACAATTTTAACTGTTGTAACTTTCTTTGCCAGTTCTTCTTGTGCTAGTGCTATATCACTGGATATTTTACTGTTTACTTTTCCTTGGAACTTCTTTTCTGACCATTCAAGTAATTTTACATTTGTTTCCTAGTCTTCATTAGTCACCTGGTCAACTATATCAGAAATTTGTTCCATGATTGGTCTTGACTCATCTGGAGATTGTAAGCAAAAAGCTTCCGTGAATATGTCCTTAATTTCATTCAATGTATGCTTATGCTTGTATTCCTTTCTTAGTGCTTCTTGTCTCCTTCTTTTGTCTAGTGCACTCTGAATTTCATTAATCTTTTCTTCTGTAAGAGTGCTAGATTCATAATATGGGATTTTAATTTCTTCATCAAGCTCAGGAACTCCATAGTGAAGTCTCCTGACTACTTTTGATGAACTCGAGCCTGGTGTTCTGATTTTCAGCTGTAATCCATCTATGCTCGGCTGCTGAAGAGTTTGTGTTGGAGTCCCAGATTTGGGTAATGTAACCAGTGTTTGTATTGCAGTCTCCTCCTTTTTCTATGTCTCTTTTTCTTCAGCTTGAGTATCCCCTTTTTGAATGCTAGATGGGGTTGAACTTGGTGGTTGTTCAGATTTTTCTTTTGTTTCCCCTGCTGCTGTACTTGGCACTTGGAGTGTATCAGTACTTATACTTGGTGAAGGTGGTGGTGGAAGGAATAGAAAACTAGTAGTTTGTGTGATCAAAGGTGGCATTTGTGCTTTTACCCTTGCTTTTGCTTTGACTTCTGGATTCTGTAATTCATCAACACTGTATGTCTTGCATACTTTGATCTTGTGGCTCAGCTGTATCTTTCTCTTCCTCTTTCTCCTCATTGAGTGCCTCTCTTTCCTTTTCTCCTTTACTCTCCTCCTCCACTAGTTTCTTCTCTTTTATTTTTGATGCTCCCTTTTCTTTTATCTTGGCAATTGCTTTTGCCTTATATTCCTCATTATATACATCTTCAATCTTCTTGTAAACTATTTGCCACAATCTTGTGGATTTGGTAACTACCTCTTCAATTTTATTCTGTAGAATATTGAATGCTCTATACTTGGGAGTGAATCTGTTATTATGCCTTTTTATGGCATTTATTATTTGATCTCTAGTCAAATCAGATAACAATCTTGCCAATGTTGACTCCCTTATTTATTTTTCCATTTGTAAACAAAAATGCCATTTATCCTCTATGATTGTATACAGTTCTCTCGGCATAGAGTCATCTAATTCTAGAGGTGTGTGCTTATATTCAGCCATCATAGCATACACAGACTCCTCTAATTTATTTTTCTCTCCTTTGGTGAGCTTAGAAAAATTCAGATTCTTTAATCCTTTCAAATCATTATTTCTAATTTCTGTACATAATTTATCAACATCAATCTGGGGTATTTGTCTTACCTCTTGAGATTGTCTGTTGTCTTCTGACTTTGTTTCCTCCTCATCTATTTCAGGCTGGGGAATGAACTTCCTCTTTTTTGACTCAGCAGCAATCTTCTTTGAGTCTTTCTTCTTCCCTTTAGCCTCTTCTTTTGCTTTTTGAGTTGTGGCCCTTGTGGTTGGTCTTTTTGGTGCTGGGGCAGCTACTTTCCTCCCCTTGGATTTAGGAGCAAATGGAGTTGTGGTCTTTTTCTTGACTGGTGCTTCCTTGGCTACTTCAACCTCATCACTTTCCTCTTTGTCTCCTTCTGACCCTTGAGTCTGATCCTGAAGTTTGTCTTCTTCTTCTTCAATGACTTCTTCTTCTTTTTTAATGTCATCTCCTTCTTCTTCTGCTGTCCCTTCTTCTTCTACACCAAACTTTATTTTGATTTGTCTTACCATTTTCTCTTTCTTCTTTACTGCTGAAGTAGTCTTCAACTCTATTATTATCTTTGATTTGACAATATCATAAGTTCCAAAGATTTTTGCATTTTTGTCTACTTCTTCTGCAAGTAAGGCTGTTATTGCTGCAGAGGCTTGATCAGCATCAAGTTCATATCCTAGTGGCCTAAGCCATCTTATTCTAGGTATAACTGCTTGCACATAAGTATAATCTATATCTACAAGAAAGCAAATATCTTTTTCATGTTTCTCAGTCATTGAAACTAGAATTCTCATTCTTTGTTTCATGGACTTTTTGAAGTCCTCAAAATAACCAGTCATTTGGGCATCAAAATTTTCACCCATCTGTTCAATGTATCCATTAATTTGTTCAACAATTGTTTTGTCTGGATTCCATTTAACTTTCCCTATAGAAGGAAATTCTTTCATCAGATAGAAAAACATACATATCAAAACTGATCCAAATTTACATTGAGCTCCTTTGCTTTTCCTTATAGCTCCCAGATTTTCATTAATCTGTTGAAACATGAGCTTTGCCAGATCATAAGTGTGATCCCTTTTTATTATCTTGTATGCAACATCAACTGCTATACAAGGTACAGTATTTAATCTGCTTGATTGATAGAATTTGTGTGAAATAATTCTTACAGCAAAGTCTAGTAGAGGATCAGTGACTGTGTCGATAGTCATTCCTCTATTGTTCCATTTTGCGCCTGTATTTCTCTCAATTACTTCCCTTTTGTCACTTCGCAGGGTCTTTGGCCGATCTAGGGTTGGAATACCAGTAACCCTATGAACGATTTTCTTGGTGAATTTTACTGGCCCTGACTCTAACCAAAAAGCTCTGTTATGTATTCGGCTCAAAATTATCCGTACCCATTCTATTTTGAAGACAGTTGGAAATGCTAGGGTTTTGGTTAATCCTTTTCTTTCTACAATGGAAAACTCATTTTTCAGTACTTTGTTTTCACATAATTTATCATATGCATTATGAATTTTTAAGTCTCCTATGGCACCAATTTTACAATTGTAGCATCTGCGAACATCTTCTACCATAACAACTTTATCTGGAATAACTGATAATGCACCTGCAGGATCATTCTTGTATGCTACTTTAGGTATGGGCTTAAATTCAGGTTGTTTTACTTGGTTGCTGACCAACTGAACTTCATGGCTTTCTAAACCCTTGGTGGTTCCTGACCCAGATGCCATTGTTTTCCAAACTAGGGTTTTATAATTCAAACAAGTTTGTGAGACCTACGTAGCTCAACACTTAAGAGAAATACCTTGAATCGACGAGATCATTGTTGGAATCTTTCACGAATTTCTTCTGAACTTTTCTTGATCTTCTCCGCTCCTTTTTCGGCTTTGCTTCTTGATTGCGATGCAAAAAACTGATTGAAATCGTGATAATATACCCTGATTTCATCGCATTAAATGCTCAACTACCAACTCGACTTCTAAAGAAATTTCAACCTAACTCGGCGTCTACTAAATTTCCTTTCTACTTGGCTTCCATTGGAGTTTTTTTTTTTAAACTCGGCATTGGTTATCAGCTCGATCGTTGTTGGGAGCTCGGCATCTATTTTGAGTTTTGACTCGATATCCAAAGGTAGCTTGGCATCAACATTTAGTTTTTGTCTTGACATCTTGTTTCATGTAGATTTATACTTTGAATTTCTTCTTTGTCTTGGGATTGATGTCTGATATAACTTTGTATATCAGTCCCATACACTTCTCATGCTTAGTTTGATGAAGTGTGATCACTTGACCCATTGGGTGAAGTGATCCCTTCACTTGATGTATTGCACTCATCTCTCTTTTTCCAAGTCTTTTTCATTTGCCCCCTTATCTTTTCAATATCAATCTTTTCTTTGCCTTTATTCTCTTCAGACTTGGGTGCCTTTGATCTTGTAGGACAGTTTTTGCTGATATGACCAGTTTTCAGACAACTGAAACATGTGGTTTCGTTCAACCATCTTTTGTAGTTCCCTCTGAAATGTGTTCTTATGCAGTTCTGTGGTGTATGTCCATATTCTTGACAATAATGACAACTGTAACTGGTATTGTAATCCCAATGATGATGACTTTCTTTTCCTTCTGTTTTTGCTGGTTGATTTGATGTCCACATAGGTTTTGATCTACATTCAAATGCCCTATGTCCATACTTATTGCAATTATAACAATGTCCATCAAATCTCTGAGTCCTTGTGAAATTGGATCTGCAATCTTGTGTCATATGTCCTTGCATGTTGCACTTGTCACAGAAACTCTTACTCTTGGGTGTGTTTGGTTGATTGAATCTTCTGCTCCTGCACACATTAGCAGTATGTCCCTTCTTATTACAATAATGACAAGTGGGTTTAGTATTCTTACCTTTGTCACTTCTTTGTTCAACACTTTTTGATGATTCTCCAACATCAGTGCTATTGTAACCAAGTCCTGATGTATCATGGGCAGATCTTGGAGTTTTCAGCAACTGTTCAAAATACTTGATGGCTTCACTTGACTTGTTGAGATTTTCTGCTACCTCTTTTTCTCTGTTCAATTCATTCTGCATTTGTTCATTCTACATCTTCAGAGTAGAGATCTCAATGTCCTTCACATTGATTTCATGATGAAGGTTCATCATTTGAGCAAGTGTATCCATCTGCATGTTTGAGATCCTTGTCAGTTCAGTACATTTTTCTTCAAGTCTGTTTGCAAGATTCCTTTTGTCATTTTCCATCATGACCTTATCATCAACTGCTCTTTTCTTTTGTTCTGTAATTTCACTTATCATTATGGCCCGTGATTCATGTTCCATCTTGAGAGATCTAATCTCTTCTGCTTGAATTTTGTTTTTCTCCATCAGTTCTGCTATTGCTGCATCAAACTCTTTGGTATCTCCGTTGGAAAATATGTTGGTGGTATCAATTTCCTTGTAGTGTATATCATTCTTAGCTATGGCCAGATCTTTCCTTTTTTTTAATGAGTTTCTCAAATTGATTCTAAATTCCTCCAAGCTATGCAGAGCAAGTTGCACATCTATCACCTAATTTTTAATGATCTTTCCAAGTTTGAAAGCTTCCATCTCTAGATCTTTTCCTCCAAGCTGTTAAACTTTTCCTTATGAGAACCTGGTAATGCTTTGATACCAATTGTTGGAATATTCAAATGTCGAAAGAGTACTTATGAGAGGGGGGGGTGAATTAGAAGTACTAAAATTTGTCCTATAAAACTTTTATGTGGAAATAAATTGCATGCATGTAAATACATTAAGTAAACATGAAACTAACACATGCATCAATAACACATAACACCTGAAATTGGTAACCTAGAAACCCTCCAAGAATAAGAAGGTAAAACTGGGGTGGGGATGATACCCACAAAAATTACTGCAACAATATTGTTTAACCACTTCTGATGGTTTGCCTTGTTAAAGGCCTACCCTGTTAAAGGTTTTACACTGTGTCAATAGTGACCTGGTTAGAGGATTTACAAACACTTAACATGAAGTGTCACCCTATTAAAGGATTTAATCACCTATCTCTAGGATCAATGAAATAGCTATTAAGCTAACCTATCACCATAGGATTTCCATGCTAATACAATGGCTAGAAAGTATTAGGTAAAATGAACCTGATAGTTTACAATCCTTGATTGCTGAATGTTGGTTCTATTCTGCTTCGTCTGATCTTGATCCTTTGTGATCTGATATCTTTCGCTTCTGAAAATAGTATATCAACCACTCTATATCTTCTCCTCTATATCATCATCTTCATCATCTCCTTCTCTATCATGTCTTCTCTATGAGATATTGTCTTCCTTATAAAGACATTCGAGGATTTAGGGTTAGGTCTGGATCTACGATCCATATTCAATCTTCATTTCCGCTTAATACTTATCTTTTGCTGATTGGTTGCATGCCTTTATCATTTTTCTTATTGGCTGCATGAAAATTACATAGGAAATATAAAAGATTCGATCTGATCATTAAATCCTTCGAGATTTCCTTATGTTGCTCGGCTCCTAAAATATTTCTATTGCTTATCACATGTTGTTCTACTGAGTTACTCGGCACTTACACAAAACTATGTTACTCGGCATCTAAACTTTACTCGGCACCTGATCTTCACTCAGCATTTACACTTTACTCGGCACCTACACTTTACTCGGCACCTGAAGATTGCTCGGCATCTATTGCACTTGGCACCTATTCTTGATCTTGGTTAAGTGTATTGACACTCAGTTGTCAAATTTATTCTTTAAGCTAACAAGAAGAGAGAGACTTGATGATCCTCTTCAAAATAATACATGGGATTATTGTGGGAGACTTCCACATTCTAATACCAAAATAACTGAAGGTATGAAGGAATATATTGCATAATTTTGGCACTCCATCTCAAGAGTGTCACCAAATGTAAAGGATGTTTTGAAGTTGAGAAGTGACAATAAAGACCATACCTTGCATCCAAAACATTATTTGGAGGTAATTCAAACAATTATTTTCAAATAGTTTTGTGAGACTAATCCAACATTGCATATATCACAAAGGGATTTTGAATCAATGAAGCCATTTTATTGTGTTCTTCTTAAGATTTGAAATACATGTTGTTGCAAATATTATGAGTTTTCTATGCACCATGAAGAATTATGCTCCATCTATTCTACTTTGCATACTAATGAAATGTTGAAGATTTGTAGTTCTAGTTGCCTTCCAAAATTACCAAGATCATTACTAGATAAATTCTTATGTACTAGATCTGGTGGTTGTTTCTTTTATAGAAATGATTTCTTAAATGAGAAGTGCTCAAAATGTAGTGGTTTATCAAAATTTTGACATGTTTCCATGAGGGGTGTGAAGAAGATATTGGAAAGACTATAGTTTCAAAAAAGGTTTATGACATAGTTAAATACACATTGAACCATGGAGGTGAAGGCTCTAGATGTGATTTGTTTGAAAAACAAATGTGTGTGGCTGATTTTATTTCTTATTTCAAGGAAAAACCTTTTTAGAAGTATGCAAGGCATATTAATAGGCCTTATTGGTTGGATCAACAATTTAGAATGCGTAAGGAGACTTTCCCCATTGGTACTATTCTCTCATTTATTGATTTTTTGGAGAACTACACATTTCAACCCCAAAATGAGACACGGTCTCAATATTAAAACTCTATTCAGATTGTTATTTTTATCCACATAACACATAGACATGCCTCGGAGAGTGCAAAAGATAGATGAAAGATAATCAAAGAGTACCAATTTTATATGAGTGATGATAGATATCACTCTCATGAGTTTTTTCAAAATTATTTTGAGTTCTTGCAAGAACATGATATTGCTATGGATAGACATCTCATTTGGTTAGATAATTGTATAGGTCAATTTAAGAATGCTCACATGTGTTATTATTGTGAAGAATACATGTGGAGAGGGGTGTACCTCATATTTGGATCTTTTTGAATCTAGGCATGGGAAAGGGGATCATGATGGAGTGGGGACATGTGTGAAGAGAGCTCAAGTCAAGGAGCAAATGAAGATTTCAACATCATAACTTATTGATGCTCATACCATAGTTGATTGGTGTAAATCAGCATTATAATAGGGGGGAATCTTGATTCAGTAGTGTGAAAGTTCTTTTGTTCAATTGAGGAGGGCTCCTTAGGTGATAGACTAGATTGTACTACAGTGAGAGATTCTTCAAAGATGCATTCATTTCACAACTCTAATTGATGTAGTACATGACCATTTCGACACAACAACTAGCTTTCTTTTAGTGTGATTGGGATTACTATGAATCAAGTGACTGGGTCAATACATGGGATCCATATTATCTTATACCACTATTTTTTCCATGGATAGCCTAGAATGTTCACAACTACCCCAAGCCAGAGTGTTCTCAAAGTACCCTAAGCACATTTGGGAAACAATATTTTAAGAGTCATAACTCAAAGATTGTGAGACCTATTAAGAAATTATAAGATTCTATAGGAATCTGATATCAATGTCTACAATAACCTCTCTCAGTTTTGTAAGATTTAATTTAACAAAAAAATTGGCACAACAATCTTGGTTGATGCCAAATCTCTTAGTGATCTTCAATGAATTGGTGCACCACTACATAAATTTAAAACTGCTCTTCATGGAATTGATTTATTAGCACCATTAGCTTTAGATGGTTGGATGAACCCTAGTGACACCAATTTTTTTTCCATAGAGAGCCTAGAAAATTCATGACCACCCCAAATTGAAGCATTTCCAAGGTATGGACAATGATCTTCTTAAGGGTGTAACTAGGAGCTTGTGAGGCCTAGAAAAAAATGGTCAGATGATATAGGACCATGATACCAATGTCTACAATAACCTCTCTCAGTTCTAGGAGTTCCCTAAACACATTTGATAATGATTTTCTGAGGGTCATAACTAGGAGCTTGTGAGGCCTAGTGATAATATGTTAGATTCTATAGAACCATGATCGATGTCTAAAATAACCTCTCTCAATTTTGCGAGATTCAATTTTGTTTGAAATTGGCACAATGATCTCAGTCGATGCCAAATAAAATAGTGTTCTTCAATAAATTGGTGCATCACTATGCAACTTTCAAACTATTCTTTGTGGCATCATTTTTTCAATGCCAATAGCTCTGAATGGGCAAGTGAACCTTAGAAACCTATAATTTTTCTGTGGAGGGGCTAGATCATTTTTGATCATCCTAAACAAAAGTGTCTCCAAGGTTTCCTAAGCATATGTGGGAAAAAATCTTCTGAGGGTTGTAACTAAGATCTCATGAGGCCTTTTGATGAAATATCAGATACTATACACCCTTGATACTAATGTCCACAATAAGATTAAAACTTTTTTAAAATTGGCATAATGATCTTGGTCAATGCCAAATCTCATAGTATTCTTTAGTGAATTGGGGCACCACTATACAAAACCCAAGCCATTCTTCATGGCATCATTTTGTTAGCATCGTTAGCTCTAGATGATTAAGTGAACCCTATTCACACCATTATTTCATCCATGAAGATCCTAGATCATTCATGACCACCCTGAATTGGAGTGTCTCCAAGGTGCCATGAGCACATTTGGGCAACAATCTTTTGAGGCTCTTAACTAGGAGCTTGTGAGGCCTATTCATGAAATATCAAATGTTATAGGACTGTGATATCAATTTATACAATATCCTCTCTCAATTTTAGGAGATTATTATTTTTAATTAGCACAACAATCTCAGTTGATGCCAAATCTCACAGTGTTCTTCACTGAATTGGTGCACCACTATGCAACTTTCAAAATTTTCTTTGTGGCATCATTATGTTCATGTCGTTAGCTTTAGATGGGCAAGTGAACCCTAGAAACACAAGTTTTTCATCCATAGAGAACCTAAAACATTTATGACCACCCCAAACCAAAACATCTCCAAAGTTCCCTAAGAACGTTTGGGCAATGATCTTTCAAGGATTGTAACTAGGAGCTCGTTAGCCTTATCAATGAAATATTAGATGAAATAGGACTATGATATTGATGTCTACAATAATATCTCTCAGTTCAAGGAGGATCAATTTTGTTTTTAATTGACACACAATTCTCGATTGATGCCAAATCTTGTAGTTTTTCCTCAACAAACTGGTTCACCACTGCTCAAATTTGAAATAGTTTATTACATCATCAATTTTTTAATTACATTAGTTCTGGATGGGTGGGTAAAACCCTAGTGACATCCCTATTTTGACCATAGATTCACTTTAACATTTGTGAGTACCACACACCAAAGTGTCCACAAGGTGCACAAAGCATGTTTGACCAACGATCTTTGAGGGTTGTAACCAAGAGCCCTTGTTGTTTTGTTTACTCATTATGTTCATGGTCAGTTGGATGCTAAAAATTTTCAATGACTTCTCTTGGCTTCTAGTTATTTTTTCTTGAGGGATTTTTGTATTGGGGTTGCTTAAATCTTCGGAGGAGTCAATTCCTTTTCTCTTATTGTGATATTGATAACATAAACCATGAACAAGAGTCTAATGAGAAATACTAAAATGAATAAGATTTCATAAAACATGTACAAGATTCAAATGAACAAGATTCCAATCAGCAAGAATCTAATGAACATGATAAAAATAAACAAGATTCCATACACTATACAAATACAAATGCACGATAATTCACAACATATCATATATTAGAATATATAATCATATACAAATTTGATGTAAATGTATGTCAAAATGTACATATGTATACAAAATATGGCACATGCCATTAAAATATGTCTATGAAATCAAAGTTTATACATAAAATATGGCATATGCCATTTGAAAATGTGTCCTAAGGCATCCCTAAAAAACTAATATATACAAGGTTTTTGGAGGATCGTCATAATGGAGCCTCTTGAATGCACTCTCTAAACACGCTAGATCTTGTATGAACAAAAAAGACAAAATAAAAGTTACAATAGTTAATTAAATTAGTTGTACATATCAAATATAAATTTATTCAAATTCATATTGATCAATAATAAAGGAAACTTCATTTACCTCTCTCTACACCTTCTGTTGAAAAATAAGATTATTGAAGTATAGAAATCTATCATGGGAATAATCATTATTTTGTCACTGATGTCAAACCTACTACATGCTAGTAAGATAATTGTTAACTTTGGTTAGAATTCTATCATTTGATTGATTGATGAGGAGGATTTGAAAAGAAAGGATAACAAGAGTACCTAGAGAAAGGTTGATTTATATGGTGTGTAAAAGGAGCACTAAGACCAAATAAGACTTTGATGATATAGTGTATTTTTTATCTACTTAAGGCTACAATGAAAGGACACTAAAGAAAAGAAAAGAAGAACACTATACAAAAAGAATGTGTTTTCCAAGCCTGACCGAACAAATAGAGTAAGATGAGTATTTAGTTCAAACAACGCAGAAAGATGGTTATGACTAAGAAAAGAAAAGTTAAGTATTTGTTGAGTGTCAGAAAAATTTAGTATGTGTAGAGTATCATAAAATGCCAGTATTGACCAAGAAAGATTTAGTTTATGTCAAGGAACCTAGTTTTGACCAAGCATCAAAATTCAGTTATTGTTGAGTGACAACATAAAGAGTTTGAATGAAGATTTGATGAATCTAAGTTGACATAATTTGACTTCCTAAATTATGTGAATCATGTTGACAATAAGCTTGATGAGCTAGTGGCATAGAATTCAAGATAAATCATTGGAAGATGAATTTGATGAGGATTGTACGAGAAGTTTCTAAAGGGAAAATAATGGAAAGAAGGAAGGATTCAATGAATTTAACCTAAACCTAAGATGGGTGATAGTGATTAAGTGAAAAAAATCAAAACTCTCTATTTAATGAGATATAAGTCTAGAAGCCAAGTATGAGTGAGAAAGAGAAGGATTCTGGAGGTGTTGCTTCGTATGGTAGCCGAAGGAATGAACTTGTAGTTGGAATACTAAGCAAGAAGGCTTAAGGAGGTAAACACTTGAAGGGTGCACAAGAAATCAAAGATGAAGGGGAATTAATGCCAAGAAAAATAGAGAACTAAATGAGAGGTCTAAAATTTGCAAGTGAGTTGTTGTGCTATCAAATCAAGTCCTAATGTTACTTTCTAGAAATTGTATTAGTCTAGATAAATCCTTTGGATTAAGGTTAACCTAATAGTCATGAGTATAACCAAGTGAAATTCTAATGGAATATTCTAAACTCCTCTAACAAGGCTCACTTTTAATAGGGTGATTGAAATCCTTTAATCAAGGTCACATTTAACAGTGTGCATTGTAACCTTTAGTAGTGTTAGCTACTCACAGAGCTCACTTCAGAAGAGTGAAAATTGGTAGCATGTTACTTGTGGTTTTTCCCAAATTGGATTTCCACATTAAATCCTTGTGTCAAAATTGTGTGAATAAATTTGTGATATTTCATGTTTACATTTTTGCAAAGTTCATTTGACCTAGGATAGTAATATACAAAGGTTTGAGATATTTGATGACCTAATCAATGCATACACATATACTTATTAAGCATTGAAATTTTTTATCTATACATTTGGACCTTGGATAACTATTTTACCCCCCCTTAGTTCTTCTAAATTATTTCAATAATTAGTATTAGAGCTTTTGGTGCTTGTGAGGAAACAGTTTGAAGGTACTTAAAGCTAAAGATCAAGATGTACAAAAAAGAGGTGCCCAAGCTAAACAAGGAAAAATTTATTGCATGGAAAAGTTTGATGAAACTACATCTAGGTGGACTTGGAGATTTTTCATAGTCAATTGTGACCACTAAATATGTGGAACTGGTTGGAGCCCTTACTGCAGAACAACTAAAATAAAAGAAAGAGCATAATCATGTAATGTTGGAGATCACATCTGCCCTAAGCTATTTAGAGTTTGATGACACCAAAGAATATATTAATGCTAAAGAAATATGGGATGCTCTAAAAAATATATATGGAGGAGACAAGAATGTGTTGAGAGCCAAGGTGGGAAATCTAAGAGGAAAATTTGATGATATGAAAATGCAAGAAGGTGAAACTATAGTTCACTATTGTGGAAGAATCAAAGATGTTGTAGATTCAATTAGAGGATCAAATGGAAAGATTGAAGATGAATCTGTGATAAAAAAAAAGTATGAAGAACTTTGCTACCTATCTATGTTATTAAAGTCTCTTCTATACAAGAACTAAGGTGTACTCCTAGTAGTGGTCTGACCCTTGAAGAACTGGTTGTTAGACTCACTGCTTTTGAAATTTCAAATTTTGATAATTTAAAATCTAATAATATTGACTCTACTTTCAAAGGTAAACTATCACTCAAAGAACCTTAAGATAAGAGAAAGAAAAAGGTCAAGCATGTTACTAGTGACAATGAAATAGATGATGAAGATATAGAAAAATTGGAAGCACTTTTTGCTAGGAGATTTCATAGAGGCAAAGGAAACTACAAAGGTAAGTTACCCATCATATGATTTAATTGTAACGAAGTTGGTCATATTGCATAACGATGTCCTAAGAAGAAAAATAATAGAAATGAAGAGAAATAAAAAAGTAAAAAAGATGAGAGTAAGAAAGGCTATAAAGACAAACGAAAGAAAGGTTGCTGCATTGTTGAAGAAGAATCTAATGATGAATCAAATGGTCATGATGAAGAAGTTGTCGATGTTGCTATGAAAGATGATTCTGATGAAGATGAGGCAACTACATTAGTATCTTATGTGACCAAAAGTAATAGATGGATAATTGATAGTGGATGTTCTCATCACATGACTTGTGACAAAAGTAAGTTCATAACCCTTAAACATTATAATGAAAATATTGTCAAATTTGGTAATGATGCACCATGTCTAGTGAAAGGTAAAGGATCAATAAGATTGATAGACAAGATCATGTGTGACAATGCTTACTATGTGGAAGGACTTAACTATAGTCTATTGAGTGTGTCACAATTGAATAGTTCAGGATGCAAATTTGAATTTGAACACAAGAGGGATAAGATCTATGATGTTGATGGAGAATTCATTGGAAGTGGTAATTAGACAAGAGGTAATCTATTTTATCTTGACATGATTGAAGCAACATGTCTTGTTGTACAATTTGATGATGTGTGACTATGACACAAAAGATTATGTCATGTAAATCTTGACAACTTGGTTAGTATCAGTAAGATGAAAAGAGTTAGAGGTTTTCCAAAACTAAAGAAACCTGATAATGTGATTTGCAAACAATGTATGTTAGGCAAGATGAAAAAGTCTAGTTTTAAGAGTAAGACTCATACTTCAAAAGAAATTTTACTTCAAACTGATCTATGTGGAACAATTGATGTGCAAAGCTATAAAGGTGAAAAGTATTTTATTCCATTTATAGATGATTACTCTAGAATGATGACATTGATGTTTTTAAGAGAAAAATATGATGCTTTTCAAATGTTTAAGTTGTATCTAGAACAAGTTGAAAAAGAAACTAGTAAAATCTTAAAATGTCTTAGATCTAATAGAAGTGGAGAGTTTACATTAAATGAATTCAACAATTTCTAAAATGATAGAGGAATTAAAAGACAAACTTCTACACTGAGGACCCCTCCACAAAATGGGATAGTTGAAAGGAGAAACAATAGATCTATGATGGATTGTGCTAGAATATTGATGATGGAGAAGAATTTTTCTTTGAAATACTAGAGGGAAGTTGTTAGTATAGCTTTCTATACCTTGAATTGAGTACAAGTCAAGAAAGGTACAAATTTCACACCTTTTGAATTATGATATGGATACTCACCCAATGTCAAATATTTTCAAGTATTTGGAAGCAAGTGTTACATTCTAAAGGAAAATAGAAATGGAAAACTTGATGCAAAAATTGAACAAGGTATATTCCTAGGATATTCCACAAGAAGTAAAGCTTATAAGTGTTTAAATGCTAACACTAAAAAAGTTGTGGAAAATCCAAATGTAAAAATTGATGAATATACAGAAATACATGAAGATGAACAAAAGAAGGGAGCTTGAAAATTACAAAACCTTTATGTACTACTATGAAGGAATGCCTACTAATAATGATGATTCTGAGAACCAAGCTACTAATCAACAAGAATCAGTGGCTGTCGAGTCACATACAATGGATGCCAAGTTACAGTTAGAAGCCGAGATACATTCTAATGCTAAGATTGGTTTTCAAGAAAGGAATGTCGAGTTACCTAAAAAAGAAGTACAAAGTGAACCTAAGATTGAACTTTATGAATAATATATTTTTGAAGAAATAAGAACAGGGCCAAGATTATCAAAATATGTCAGAAGACATCATCCTACTGAACAAATCATTGGAGGAAAAGACAATTGACTAATGACAAGGAATAGATTAATAAATGACACATGTTTATTAAGTAGACATGAAACTAAAACAATGAAGGGTGCACTAGAGAATGAATACTAGATTCAAATCATGAATGAAGAAATTGATAAGATTGAGAAGAACAAAACCTGGACAAGAATATTATTGGAAAAAAGTGGGTATTGTTAGCCAAAAGTGCCTCCCTACCAAAACATTGAATTCAAATGTTTAAACCCACCCAATGGTCACAAGATTCAAAGATCCAACATTTGAATAGTGCATAGGTACACATTATAACTTTAGGTTATCTTTTACTCCAATTTTTGAGCCATTTCATGTTATATTTTAAGCCCCAAAGCCATGATAATGTAATTTGGTCCTAATCTTACAATAACCCTTGTATCAGCGGATCATCAAGAAAATCAAGCAGTGGTAAGATGCTACAAGGTTCTTGTTGGTCAAGTGGTCAATTTCTCATAACATTACATATAATCAAAGGATCATAAGCCAAAGAAGGGTCTTTCCCAATGATACGATAGTCAACGATCATGAGATCATAGGCACAACAAGGATATCTTCCAAGGACACAAGGTAATGATTAGTGTAGTGTCAATTTGTTGCAACATCAAAGATTTCATAAGATCATGAGTCAAAGGAATATGTGTTTCAATGCCATGGAAGGTTAGCAATCATGGGATCCCAGGGTTCACTTCCCAGGTTGTCGATGATACAAAGATGTGGAGGCAAGTTTTAGATAGACATCAGGAGTTCCAATCTTACAATTTTCCCTTGTCATAAGGTTACAAGTGAAAATGAGGAGACCACCTAGGTCACAAAAAAAAGTTAGTTAAACATGATCATAGAATCATAGGGGTTATCGCTACAGTTGTCGATGTTATGATAGACTGTGATCATAAGATCATGAAGGTCAAATACACTACACCCATAACATTGCAAGAGAAGATTGATGGTACTATGACAATACGCCAAGAGCATTATTGTGCCATCATTATGTCATGATATCATAGGTCTTGTTGCTATCGAAGGATTGTAAGGAGAATGAAGGATGGGCTTGATGCTACAAGGTATAGGTGATTTTAAGATTATAGAGGTTAGGGTTATGAACAAAAGGTGACATGAAGGGTTTTGACCAAAGTTGACAATAGTAGGATCATGAGTTCCAATATTGGCCAAAAATATAAGGAGCCTCACTCACTGAGCTAGAAAAGGAGGAGTCCTAAACCAATCAAGTAGTAGGAAAGGTACAAAGTGATAGTTGAATGTGGTTGACCCACATTTTTAATCTAACTTGGTGTGCTAGTAACAAGGAATAGGTAGCTCTTTGATGGAAAATTTGATTTTTCGATCTCCTACAACCACTTTTGTTGTTCTCTAGACCTAATAAGTATGAGGAACACTCCATCACTACCTATTGATCTATCTACTCAGTCAGAAGGTTAATGGTCATCATTCCTATCCTCTCAGTGTTTTTTTTAGTGAATAACTGATCTTCCTACATTTGTATTTGTGTTATGATCAGATCTTTTCTAGTTTTGTAGTAATTATTCTCCACAAGCTTGAATGTAATTGTTGAAGTTCTTAGGGTAGAAGTTATCTAAGTTATGCTTACAATATAAGAGTAGATTTTGTAATCTTTCTTGGGGTTGGATCTTCTCTATTTCTCTAATACTACTGTAAATTCCCTTTTTTGCCTCTGAATTATATGACACTCCATCCTATGTCTTTCAACCATCAATGTATTATACAAGCTTATTTGCCTCTTCAATGTACTGTGGATATTTGTAACCTACATGTCTATATCTCTTCTAGCCTACAAGTGATATAAAGTGAATCTCTTCTTCTTTGTTTCACTCATTTGGTTGTTTGATCCAGATGGGGCTTTTGGGTTAAAACAAGTCTAAATCTATATATCTTTGGATTGTCATGATAGTTGTATTATGCATGTATGCGTAGAGATTGATTTTAACACTATATTTTAGTGCATCACCTCCTTGGAATAGATTAGGTAGATTTCATTTATGCATTCCTCCTCTCTTTTTCTCTCTAAGTGTAGTCAAGGTGTATTCTTATAGCAAAGGAAGCCGACCTTCTCTAGAGACTTGGCCTCATTGTTCAAGTTCCACAACTTGGAGGTTGTTTCCATGTTTCACAAGGTTGTCCTTAGGTAAAAAGTTTGGACAAGGGTGTAAGATTTTGTGACAACAAGTATACAGAAACAAATTAGATGAGAATGGAAAAGTAACAAGGAATAAGTCAAGATTAGTCTGCAAAGGTTATGCACAAGAAGAGAGAATTGACTATGGAAATATATTTGCCCCAGTTGTGAGATTGGAAGGAGTAAGAACTCTACTTGCTTATTCTTCTTATAAAGGATTCAAAGTTTATCAAATGGATGTTAAGTCGACATTTTTAAATGGTATACTAGAAGAGGAGGTTTACATTGAACAACCTAAAGGATTTCTAATCCAAACAATAGAAACATGGTGTGTAGATTGCACAAAGATTTATATGGTTTAAGGAAAGCTCCCAAAGCATAGTATGATAGATTGCACAATTATCTTGTGAAGATTGGTTTTGAGAAGAGTGATGATAAAAACAATCTATACTTGAAAATAGAAGGATGTAAAGGAATTTTACTAGATGAAATATTTTTTGATGATATCATATTTGGAGGAAAAGATGCATTATGTGAGACATTTGCAAATGAAATGATGAAAGAGTTTGAGATGTCTATGTTTGGAGAAATAAAGTTCTTTGTTGGATTACAAGTATATTAGATGAAATATGGTATTTATATTACTCAGTCCAAGTATGTAAAGGAAATCTTAAAGACTTTTGGTATGAAAGATTCAAGTCTAGTTAGTACTCCCATGGTGATAGGACAAAAACTATCCAAAACTAATGATTCTATCGAGGTATATCAAACATTGTACATGCCTATGATTAGAAAATTGCAATATGTAGTACATAGAAGACCTAATATTACATTGGTTGTTGGGATTGTTGCAAGATTTTTTGTAAATCCTAAGAAGAAGCACTTAATGGTTTTTAAAAGGATTATGAGATACTTAAAAGGTACATAAGATTATGGTCTATACTACAAGAAGAATGACAAGTTTGACTTAAGAGCCTATATAGATACTGATTGGGCTAGAAACATTGATGATAGGAAAAGCATAAGTGGTGAAGCATTTTTCTTAGGAAAAGGATTAGTTTCCTGACTAGCAAGAAAAAAAAATTTACTTCACAATTTACTGTTCAAGTTGAATAAGTGATTGTTGTAGTGAATTGTACAAATTTGGTATGGATCAAATAGTTACTCAAAGGAATGAAGGAAGAAATCATTGAACCTATGGTAATCTAGTATGAAAATACAAGTGTTATAAACATATCTAAGAATCCTGTAATGCACACAAAGACAAAGCACATTGCAATCAAATATCATGATTTGAGATAATTGGTTTAGGACAAAGAAGTGAGGATGGAATATGTGAATATAAAGGAACATATATTTTTTATATTTAGAAAGGCTTTACCTAAAGATGTACATGAATATCTTAGAGGTAAACTAGGGGTGATACCCCTATCTCAAGCTACTTAAAGAAGTAATAGTAGTGCCTTGCATCAACTGAGTTGAATGGCATAATTTACAACTTGATGTAGTGGATCTTACTTTAGGAACTGCCTAAAGTAGGGATGGAGCTAAAATAGAAGATTTATAGTCACAAGCAAGGTGATGGAGAGAGAACCTTATTAAGGAAGCCTGAATTGTAGATATCTATATGAATAAATGAAGAGTCTTTGGCATTGTTGTCAAATGGAGAGAGTTTTATCAGAAAAAAGAGGAAGAGTTTACACTAAATATCTTGAAGAGAGAGTTTATCTAGAGAAGAAGAGAGATTGCAAAGAAAACAGTAACCTATGGAGAGGAAGGATAGATACTAATACAAGGAGAGATTTCAATAAAATGTATTAAGTTTATTTTTTGGTATTATTGTTGGTATTGGTTTGCCATTAATGCCAAAGAAGGAGATAGTTGAAGTATAGAAACCTATCATGGGAACAATCATTATTTTATCACTAATGTCAAACTTGTTAATTGCTAGTAAGGAAATTGCTAGCTTTGGTCAAAATGCTATCATTTGATTAATTGATGAAGAGGATTTGAAAAGAAAGGATTACAATAGTACCTAGAGAAAGTTTGAGTTATATGGTGTATAAAAGGAGCATTAAGACAAAATTATAATTTGATGATATAGTGTAATGCTTAAATCTACTTAAGGCTACAATGAAAGGATACTAAATCAAAGACAAGACAAAGGCTATACAAAAAGAATGAGTTTTCCAAGCCTGACTGAACAAATAGTGTAAGACAAACATTTAGTTCAGGCCAAGAAGAAAGATGGTTACGACTAAGAAAAGAAAAAAATTAGTATGTGTCAAGTGGCAACAAAATGTAGTATCTTTCAAGCATCAAGAAATGGCAATACTAACCGAGCAAGATTTAGTTTATGCTGAGCAACTTAGTGTTGACCGAGCATCAAAAGTCAGTTATTACTGAGTGACAACATAAAGAGTTTGAATGAAGATTTGACAAATCTGATTTGGCAAGTTGATTTCTTGAATTATGTGAATCATGTTAACAATAAGCTTGATGAGATGGTGGCATAGAATCAAGATAAACCATTTGAAGATGAATTTGATGAGGATTGTAAAAGAAGTTTCTAGAGGGAATGTAATGGAAAGAAGGGAGGATTCAATGAATCTAACCTAACCCTAAGATGGACAATTCTGATTAATAAAAAAGATATCAAAATTCTATATTTAAGGAGATACAAGGCCAGAAGCAAAGTGTGAGTGAGATAGAGAAGGAGTTTGGAGGTGTTGCTTCATATGGTGGCTGAAGGAATGAACCTACAATTAGCATACTAAGAAAGAAGGGTTAAGGAGGTGAAGGCTTGAGGGGTGAACAAGAAATTAAAGACAAAGGGGAATGAATGCCAAGTAGAATGGAGAACTGAATGAGAGATCTGAAATTTGCAAGTGAGTTTTTTTGTTATCAGATTAAGTCCTACTATTGCTTTCTAGGAATTGTATTAGTCTAGATAAATCATTTGGATTAAGGTTGACCTAATAGTCATGAGTAAATTTTTTAACTAAGTGACATTCTAATGCAATGTTCTAAATTCCTCTAACAAGGCTCACTTTTAATAGGGTGATTGAAATCCTTTAATCAATGTCACATTTAACAATATGCATTGTAACCTTTAATAGGGTTGGCTCCTCACAAAGCTCACTTCATAAGAATGAAATTTTTTAGCATGTTACTAGTGGTTTTTTCCAATTTACATTTCCACATTAAATCCTTGTGTCAAAATTGTGTGATTAAATTTGTGATATTCCATGTTTACATTTCTACAAAGTTCATTTGACCTAGGACAATAATATACAAAGGTTTATTGGATGACCTAATTAGTGCATGCACATATACTTGTTAAGTACTGAAAAGTTTTATCTATACATTTGGACCTTGGACAACTAATTCACCCCCCTCTCAGTAATTCTAAATTATTCCAAAACCTTCCTTCGCTACTTAGGAGTCCTCACATATGTCCTTGAAAAAGTAGGTGTCTCACTAATTCCAACCTAAACATGTTTATATGGTTGTCATATTAATCGATTACTTAAACTATAATGTTATTAATGAAAACATAATAAATTAATAACATAATCAAAAATTCAAATTATATTTTACCTCGGGTGACTATGATTGACAATTGTCAGATGGGTGAGAAAAGATACAAAGCTCTATTGGCCCCCTCCATCACATTAGGTGTTTCCTACAACAAATAAAAATATAGTTGTTACAATGATGACAATCATTTATTTCTAATTTAAGAACATTAATATAAGTAACAAATAAACAATAAATATACATAGTATAGGGTTGTCACTTTGAATGAAAATGCCTGAGGGTCTACGATGACCAATCCAGGTCAACGCATCATCAGAGGCCACCCCCTATAAAATAAACAATGCAATAACATTTCATTATTACAAACAAATAACAAGTACATATATACCTATATATGCATTTAATAAATTTAAAACATATAATGACCTTCCCCTCATCAACAGTGGGTGGTGCAACCCCCTCACACTATCCCCCACTAATAAATTAAACTTGCAAGAGAAAAAGAAGATGAGAAATTATGTAAAATATAATATTAAATAGGAAATTAATGAGTAATCAAATAATACACATAATAGAGGTCTCAAGGCCAAATGAAATGGCTAGAAGTGTGACAACATCCAAATCTCTCATCCCCTTCTCTGTCATTAGCTAGACATAAATGAATCACATAATGTACATAAGTAGGAAGTTCTCAATTTTTTTAAATATAAATATATATTATAAATCAAAAATTTTGCAAAAAATAAAATGTATAGACTAACCATAATAGAAGGAGTCCATGTCTGTTCTTGCCCCTCCTCTCTTGCAAGAGTTGTGTGTGTCTCTGCAACCATCCCTGTTGTGTCATCATTCTCAACCTCAAATTGAAACTCAGAACTCATAATGGGACCAAAATAAATATTTGTGCACATAATGCACGTATGCAACACATAGACATGTTAGGAACTACCAGATGTACTAGTGCTAGCATCATCAACATGAGGAGGAAACAATGACCTAGTTTGGGTGACTAGTAGACTTCTCAAATCATGAATGACTCTAATAGATGTTGCAATAGCCTTGGTGATGACATTAGGATGTTGTGATGGAGGAGGGGCAAGGATAACAGGGGGGGAAATGAGGTGGCATTCTTCCACTTTGCCCTGGGTCTATCCTACAGAGCTCCACCTGCTATGCCCATGTTGGGCTTCATGATCCAATAATTAATTTATGCCCTCTAATAAACTTAACATATAATTTTCTCAAGAATTATATGAGCACCTCCATATGTTTTTGTGGTGGTTTTTCAAAAACCATCCACCAACGATTCAAAAAAAAAATTCTAATGGCCTCATTAGGACACCATTTGATTGACAATTTTGGTTTTCTAGGGTCAACTACTATACCATTTTGGGGGTCAAAAAATAGGTCGGTTAATTCCATTTTATTAATATTAAGGGTGGCAACCCAATCATTATCCAAGTCATCAAACTGGTGGTGCATCTCATCATGCCAATGAAGAGTTGCATCATGTTGCTCGATAAGGATCTCAATATTAGCCACAATACTATTAATGGTGGCTAGCATGTGAGATAAAGTATGGATAGTGTTATGTGTTTGTTGCACAACCCTTAATTGATTTAGATTTTCTTAAATCAAGTATTGAATTCGAGGAGGGTTTTGAGGGGGCAGTGGTGGTTGTGGATTGTTTTGAGGATCATCGTTTGGTGGAGGATTATTTATAGGTTGGTTAGGGTCTACCATGCCTATTTATAATGCCAATTAACATAAAATTACAATTTGAATGAGCAATTATGAATCAAATTAGAAAACTTTCATGTTCATTAAAAAAACCTAAATTAAAAATTTAAAAATAACTAAAATTAATTGAAAATAATAAAAATTCAACCTACTTGTGCTTGGATGCAAAATAGAGTGAAAAAATGGCTTGGCTATTTTGTATACCTTATCTCCTTCCCTATACCCAATTTTCAAGGTCATTTCTATTGGAAAATAAATAAATAAAAGTGTTTAGATTTTTTATTAAAACCTATGGGTAGGTATCGAGCATTCAAAGTTATTTTAGCATTGGTATTATGATTGGGGGAAAAAGTTAGAGCAAATTTTAAATCGATTTTGGACCTTTTTGGACTGCTTTTTTTTTCACATTGTTAATTTTTGGCCCACCATGATCTTGCACATTCCCAAATTCTACCTTATAGTAAAATAATCATTTTAGAAATTTTGACATCTAAATGTTTATAAAATAAATAAAAAACTTAAAAAGAGTAAATATATAAAATTGAAATGATTTTTAAAAATTATACAATTTATTAGATTACTCTAAATATTAATTTGTCTTAAATAATAAAGTTTATGTGTGTACTTTTTATGAGGTTAATTTAAGATATTAATATTCTTAACATATTTTACATACCAAATTAATTGTAAGTGAATATAAAAGACATATTGTTTTAGATTATGATAAAAGCAGGTTTTGAAGGGGCCCTAAAACCCTTTAACAAAAACAAGAAAGAGAGGCAATTAAGACCACTAGGAACAATCATGAAACCTACTAAAAAGAAGAAATAAAATCAAGTTTTATAGGAACCTGAAACCAATAGCAAAGTTCAATAAAAGTATCCAGGTTTTACAAGGACCTGAAACCTAAAATAAAGTTTTACCAAAAAACAGAACCAGAACTAGAAACTAGAACAAAAAATATAGACCAAAAAGAGGACCTATACATAAATAGAAACAACACAGAAGACCCAAATTTTATATTGCAGCTTCGTAATCATCTTGACAGCCTCCTTCTCGATCTTAACAGTGTTCTGAATGGAGTTGGCAGCCAAATTCATAGCAGCTTGCAAGGCTTTCTTCCTCGAACTCTATCTTGTCCTCTTACTCAGGCTCTCCAAAGAAATTGTATCTTCATTTACTCTTTTTCCAAGGCTAGCTACAGTGACACAAATGCTTGATGTTACCTGCTCCATTTTTGTACCACTTTCCTTGATAAGAATTCTAAGATTTAATTCATAATCTTTAAGTTTTTTAGGGATATCTCCCATTTGCACCTCCAAGTGATTAATTATGGCCCAATCAACATCCTGGTTATGTTGCATTATTTACACTTTCTTCTTTAGCCCCATAATTTAATTATAGATCCAAGAATCAACTTGGAGAATAGAATCTGCTTTGAGCTTTGCAGAATGTAAGAAGGAAAGCTTGTTGTCTCTCTGCGGTGAGTCACAAATGTCATTAGTAGTCTCATGTAAAGGGGAACCAAACTTTTCCATTTGTTCCTCCCTATCCATTTGGACCTCCTTTTTGTTCTCAACAGGGGCTTCTTGCTGGACTGGATCCTCCTTTTGTTGTTCCCCAGTCTCCGTAGGAGGAGTAGAAGGCAGAACCATATGATCCACATCCTTCATAGTAACTGGGTCTTCAGTTAAGTTATCTTTGTCTTTAACACCCCCCTGGACACAGTTTGATTACCTTCATTGTCAGAGATGCTTTGTTTTGAGTTACCCTCTGAGTAAAAGACATGTTGTTACTATAATGGTAAACAGCAAATAAAATAGAAAATGGCATGATAACTAGGTTTTTCTAGTTTTTAAGATTATTTTAATTAAAGTGCCTGCAATGGTAGTTTGTTGTTTATTTTTTATAATGCATGTGATGGTGGTCAAGTGAAGGCGGTAACAAGTTGATAATGATTGGTTGGAACAATATTCATTTCACAATGAAATTTCTTCAAACTTTATAATCAATTTCATCCAATGAATGTAGATTTCTATAAAGGGGAAATATGTGTTGTTTTGATTTCTAAAATTTGAGGTTGTGGGAGTATAAAAATTATAGACAGGAGAGGGTTTCAACCCTTTTAATGTTAAAAAATTACATAAATAGGTTTTAAAAATTAATAATAAAGTTTTTTCAATGTTACAAAAGCAAATATCCATATGCCATGTACATGTTTTTCCTTAAATCTAAGGACTTAATTACATGGAGCATTCTAGAAACTTTTTCCCTATGTGCTAGACATTTTTCAAGTAAAAATTTTTGTAAAGTGATTTATGTTGTCACTCTGGTACATTTTCACTAAATTGTTTGTAAGATATTTTATAGATATTCCAAGATTTGGTGCCAATCAATGTTGTTGATTCTTATCATCAAGTTTTCCATGAATGATCAACATGTGTACAACCAAAAATTGGTAGAGGAAGAGAAATGGGGAAATTTCTATGGAGATTGTAATTTATGCCACAATCTTGCAATTGCACAAACCCTCATTGCAATTGCACAGACACTCAGGTAAAATTTTCTAGACACCTTTGATGATGTAGAAAAATTACTGTGGACAGATTAATCAAGTTCAATTTTATGATGGTTATTTAGTCACTGTCCAATGGCCTGCCAAATGATGTTTACTTCTCTATCATTTGAACACAACCAATGAAATCAATTCATTAACCCTTCACTTTGTTTCATAATCTAGGGAGAGATCTCAATTTACCCAACAAGTGAATGTGCATCTATAGTGATAAAAAAAATATAAAAATAGAAGTATGTGTTGCAAAGAAAAAGGGGGTGGAGGCTAGAATATGCCTGTGCATGCTACAAAAAATTCATTTCTATAGATGTAATCTAAGATTTTATGGAGGAAACAATTTTTTTGCAGATGTAACATGAGAACAATTGCTTCTAAGAAAATCTTTTGAAGGAGGTGAAATGGTTGGCTTTCTAGAGAATGGAGTCTAAATGTTGTGAAAATTGGAGGCCATGGAGTTCATAGCCAAGTTATGAGAATTCATCAAGAGGATCAACATTTGGGAGAGGATTTGAAGGAAAGGCTCAGCCCCTTTTTTCCTATAATTTTTTTGATTGCTAATTCCTTCAAGGTGTTTGTGAGTAGTACTAGTAGAGATTGGTAGGGCAGGCAGGTGGCCACTTTGACTGTTCACTAATTCCCTCCTTCTGTTACCTATGATTTGTGTGTGGAAGGAGAACATTGCAGAAATATTTCAGAAAACTATTGGAAAGTTATAGAAGATATAAGAAATGTTTAGGTTTCTTATTTTATTTTTTGAAAATTTTGGAAGAACATTCCAAATGTTGATTTTTCTCTTAATTTTTGTATCAAAAAACAAATTTTACCCTTGGGAAAATTTCAACTAGTCAATTAGAAAGTAGAAACCACTATTGAAAATTATTTAAAAAAATAAATAGGTTTATAAACTTTAGAAACTAAATAAAAACTATTGTAAAAATTAATTGTGATTGCTAGTGGGAATATTAGTTTGTTTCCTATAGATAGGCAGGGACTAATGATATTTTACTCATCTCTTTGTGACTGATCTATTCTTCCTTTATACAAAGATTTTTTTACAATGATGACACTCGAGCCACACTATAGATACTCTAAAATTACAACTTAACCTAAATCCAATATTAATTCAAATATGACTCCTTTTTTGACAAAAATAATTTAATATTAAATTCCATTAACCAACTTTTCTATATGATTACTTTTAGATATGAAATGAAACATCTAAAATGAAAGATCATTAAATTCTACCAACTAATTTCCCACCTTGATTGCTTAACACTTACTTTTTGTACACAAATAGTGTAGTACATCTCTTATTAATCAAAATAGGTATTATTCAATAAAAATTAATAAAGAGAGGCAAAGTGTATGACTATTGATTCATGTGAAAGTTTGTCTAGTTCATGTTGTAAATCACACAGAAAATTATTAAGTAGAAACATCTAGTCATAATTCATTGGAGGTACTTGTCTAAGTTGTAACTTCAGACTTTAAAATTACTATATGAAATCTTGCATGAAAAAACTAAGAATGATACAATGAGCACCTAATGAAATTTAGTAAACCTTTCATTTGTTGAGATGGAAAATTTTATTTTAGCCCTGTTGTAACTCAACAACTCTCTATAACTTATAAGAACTTAATGTTTTTCCTTTGATTTTACAATCTCTTTGTTTCACATGGATGAGGACTTATGAAAATGGAGGATATATTTTTAGATTTTTTATTTTTCCATTAAAATGAGTCTACACACACTCCATGTAGTATAATCCCCTTCTCCTATGACAAGAGCTCTATACCTCTGACCAAACAACATAAAAACCATGAAGCACTTTTGACATTTCTTAGCAAGATTTCCTTCTCACTGACATAAGACTATTGCCTATGAAACTTTCACAATTTAATACATCATCTTCCACTTTTCACTAGATAAGCCAACCACATAAATTATTTTCAAGCATTCAACAATGTTGGGATATTGGGACAATCTAGTGGCAATCTTCTTAGGAATAAGCCTATCGACTTAATATTTTAGTATTGTGGGATGCAAGGGGACGGTTACTAGTCCATGGGGTCTAGTGTTGCAATGATAGAGGTCAATTTAATTCAAAGTGTTGGCCATATGTATTTATATTAAGTAAACTTTTAAGGTTCAATATTTGTCCCACGATGATGAGCAAAAATAATATTTATTATTGGTGACTATTTCTAGGGGTTTTAGGAGACTTTAAACTTGAAGTTACTTTAGCATTCTAATATTGGTCAATTTATTTAGTATTGGAAGTATGCTTTTCTTAATAATGGTATTTCATAAAGAAAATATCCATCGTGTTTTCCTCTATGTATATCTTATGTTCTTATTATGGCATTATCTATATCATCAAAATATAAATTAATTGGTAAATTAGTCCTAAGTTGTGTATATGTACTATTGTAATGTGAAAAATAAATTAAAACTATTATAACATCAATTATTTAGATTATAGGTGGTTCAAATAACAAACCAAAATTGGAGAGGACCATTTCTAGATTAAGTTTCTATTTCATTAAATTGAAGATAAGGTGAATATATTTTTCAAAAGACTCTACTTGTATGTTCTCGTTAGAAAGTAAAGTCCACCAAGATAACTGAGAAGGAGGGGGAGGGAGGAAAGGGTTAATTAATTACTAGATCAATATAACTTTTATCAACCTTATTAAACCTTAAGCATGTGAACAATATAATCAAAAACTGTAAGAAGATACACATACACAATAACACTAGATATGTTAAGTAGGGAAACCCTTAATCAGAGGAAAAACTTTGTGGGGATGGTACGCACAAAATGTTGTACTAATATAAAAGTTCCTTGTAAGAGGATGGACCTTGTTAGGAGTTTATGAAATACATTCAGTACATATCAATCCCTATTAGGAGACTTTGATGTTGGCAATATGTTCAGTTAGATGTCTTGATGATTGTCATTTATGGTAATATATACTTAGCATTTCATTTATGCATTCAAAGATGGAAAATTGTCTAAGTATTAGACAATTTGTAGGAGTACAGTGAATAGACCTTAATAGTACAGATGATGCACAGAGAGTTAGCTTATGCGTAATTGAGGAAAAGTTTGTGACATTTTCATAGTAACATGTACTAGTGCACATGTGTGTGTGGTCAGTACAATACAAGTTACAATAAGTTTAATTGTGTTGGTATTTAATAGTGCAGAATAGAGCATAGTAGAAAATAGAGTTGTACGGCTTTAGGAATTTTTTAAGTTTCAAACTAAATACTAAGCCATGTGAAGAAAATTATGTGGATATTATTTTATATTATTTCAAGTGTTTGAAGACATGGAAGATGACTAAGAAACAATTTGTGAATGCACAAGATATAAGTAAAGATCTTATGTTGTGCAGATAATGTGAAAAGAAAGTTGCACAGTGAATGTGTATGATGCGCAGATATTGTGGTAGTGGCATGATTAGATGTAACATAAAAACTATTGTGAGAAACATCTATGAGTCTTATGTGATGCAAAATTTGATGTTAGATTAGAGAAAGTTTGAGTTACAATAGCAAGCCAGTATTTTATGTATATCTATATTTGTGAAGGAACGAAATTGTATAATTGCATGTTAGGGCAGTGGGCTCTTCTTGCATACAATGTGATTGATCCACCAACTCTTAACAGGGTTGAAGAAACTCCTAATAGGATTGAGGCTTCTAATAGTGCCTAGTCCTCTAACAAGGACTTGAGACACTATATGTACTTCATAGACTCCTAACATGCTCAATATCCCTAATCCGATCCTACTTTTTAGTGAATCATCTAGTGGGTATCATCCCCACCAAGGTTTTCCTTGGCCAGGGTTTCCCTAGTTAAAAAATAATGGTGTTATGATTTCTCTATGTGTATGGTTATATTTACTATCCATCATTGTTGGTTTACTTTCATATGCAAGTTATAAAGTAATTAACAATATTCAGTTGTGGGCAAAAGTTTGTAGAATATTGATTCAAGGAATATATTATTGCAATTTCAAAGAAGCAATGTGCAATAATATATTATTCCTTCTATCATTCTTCTATCATTATGGAAGTCAAATCAGATGAAAATATATCTAAATTTGATTACAATTTCATTTGCAACATTAAATTTGCACTTCTTCTTTGTATAATTCTCGTTGCAACTCTCTAGATTGCTGGATAAAATTTATGTGCCCTGGCTCTAAAACTTCTTTACACTCTGTTAATTTCTTGCAATTCTATAGTTCAAATAATGGCGAGATCGCATATTACATTCAAGCATTGAAATCACACGAATGACCTCTATGCCATATTTAACTCTCAGTAACCGTTACCTCCAAATTGCAATCAACTTTAAATTTTATCTGTAGATTTTGACCACATCAGGCAGTTCTAATTCAAAAAGCAACAAACTTTATGGCAAAAAAAAAAATGGTCACATGCATTACTGCTTACCCGCATTCCCTAAATTTCTTGCACTTTGAAATGGTGGGTAAGCGGCAACTATTGATCAAGACAAGATCAATGATTATAGAATGAAAACTGAGCTGACTCACTTTTCTTTTTAGCATGCTGGCAGTCAAACCAATAAATTTCCTCCATCTATACCTTCCCTCTAATGTTGGCATTTCAATATGGGCCCATTGATGATTGAGGACACATGTCATCAACTCACTACCTTGCTATACATAACTTTGGAGCACCTTTCTATAGCAAGCTAGCAATAACCATTGATTTTGCTCGGATCTTATTTTCGACATTTGATACAACCCTTAAGAGAACAATAGTGTGTCCCTCACTCACTAACTTTCTATACATAACTTTCACGCATTTATCCATAGCGAGTTAGTGAGTATCATCAATTTATGCTTGATCTGATGATTTAGAATCATTTACATGTTCTGTGCATGGGGAGTGGGTCCAAGATACTATTGTCACTGAGATTGCTTAACATGCTGGCACAAATATATATTATTTAATTTCTAATGACATCACACATCCTTGGCCCTGCCGTGTTTGTTACTTTCAAGTAGGTCACTACATCACTACTGAAAAAATTACTAACTATCTGGCTAGCGATATAGTGAGTTTTGACGAATTCAAAATTTCTGGCTTATAGATGCTCAATAGGATGCCATCATGTCATTTGATCTACATAGCTCAACTTTGTCAAGACACTCATTTGGGGCCCACCTTTGAGACTTTTCAAAATCATTTCTTATTTTAAAAGAACGCCATCTTTTACAATGACTGGGCCCTTGCTATGTTGCTACTGAAAAATTGGTGTTTTTTCGAGTAGCGATATAGCAACTTTCTGGCAGATTCACAATTTTGGTGATGGATAAAAAAAGATACATTGATTGGGACTTCACCAATCAAAACTTTTGTTAGAGAAGGTAGTCGTGCATATTTATAAGACTACATGGGAATTTCTACAGTCACATCAACCTTAAACAAGTTACTACCTTTTGCAAAATCTGGGCACTTGCTACGCTACCACCAGCAAGTCGCATGGATTTTTCGATAGTGACTCAGCTAATTGCAAGAGAAAATTGAACTCCAGTGACACCATTTACGAGTTTTTCCACACGCATTCTTCTTAATACTAACAAACCTGGGACATAGCACATGATCATAATGCCTTCATGTTAACACACATTTCTCGGTGCCAGATTTCATTTTTCAGTATCACAACATAGTTCTCCGATGGTCGCTACCTCACTATGAGTAATCTTTGAGCATCTTCCTATAGAAAGTATGTGACATCTATTGATTCTAACAAGATCCAATGACGGGATAATATTTTTCATAAGGACTCAACAATGACCTCGACATAGGTGGGAAAGAATATTCAGTTGCGATGAAGACTTTCGTGCCAAAAAAAGATTTAAAAGGCAAGACCTAAGGTTTTACACAATTTTTAAAAGATATCAGAAATACAAGACCAAAACCCTAAAACCCTAGAACCTAAAAAAAGAACTCACATCTAATTTTTTTCACCATGATTCTAAGAAAAAATAATGTGTAAAAAACCAAACCAACAATGGCTCTGTCTAGGGATGATAAACTACTTGAGTCTATGCAAGAATTTAGAATCTTTGGGAGAGAAAACCACATACTTGGTATAGGGATGACAACTTTTTTAGAGAGCACAAAGCAACACATAGAAACAAGAAACCAAATTGTACAGAGAGACTATTTATAGGGATTTACAAAATATACAGAATGTATAGGAAAACCAAGAACCCTAAAACTATTGTTCATGGAAATAGATACTTTTAAGAAAAGTATCTCTTCAAGAATTGTCCATGAACTAGAAATTCCAGAATACCTCCAGTAAAATCCTTCAAAAAATATGAATCTTCTCCATTTTTATCACAAATTTTATATGGGCCAAACCAGATTGGGTCAAATTTACCATGCTTTCCTTTATCTTCCAATCTAGCATTCCACATCAGTACCATGTCGACTATTTAAAATTTCCTATTACTAGCTCTTTTGTCATATAAATGCTTCATTTGTGATTGCAACTTGGCATTTTGAACAACATATCATCTCCTTGTTTCTTTTAGTTACAATATATCATCCATTCTAAGTTGCATTTCATCAATGATGTCATCTTCATATAGATGAACAAATTTATACATCTCCTTTAGGTTATTTTGTGGAAGTCTAGCCTATATACCATAAACCAGATCAAATGGGGCACATCTAATGGCCTTCTTCATAGTAACCCTATCAACCCACAAAGCTAATGGCAACTTTGAATCCCACACCTTCTTGTTTTCCCCTAAGATCCTCTTGATAATTTTTAATATACTCTTATTACTTGATTCTGCCTAGCCATTCACTTGAGGATGATAGGGTGATGATGTATATTCTGTAATGCCATATTTCCTACAGAATTCTTTATACTCATGAAATCTAAAACACATAGCATTATCAATTATGATCTTTTGTAGACAACCAAATCTCGTTATAATATTATTTAAAATGAAGTTGATAACCACCTTACTTGTTGCATTCTTAGTAGGGACTGCCTCAACCCACTTGGTGAAATAATCAGTGCCTACTAAGATCCATGAATGTCCACCACTGGATGTATTTGTGATTTCACCTATAAAATCAATTCCCCACTGTTGAAAAGGTGCCTGCACTTCAATTGGTCTTAATGGAAAATTCCCAGAGAATTTTAACTTTCCACTAAACCTTTGACAAGCATCACAAACTTGTACAAACTCATGAGTATCTCTGAAAAGTGTAGGCCACAAAAAACCAGCCCGAAGAATTTTATGAGCAGTGGCTTTACCATATAGTGACCACCACATACACCTTCATGCATTTCTTTTAGGATCCTTTTAGACTCATTTTCATCTACACACTTCAAAAGTATCCCTTCTATATTTCTCCACCATAATTGACCCTGCACTATAACATACCTTATAACCTGCAACTTGAGCGATCTTTTTTGGTTATCTATTAACTCTGATGGAGATTTCATGTTTTGCAAATAATAAATTATGTCTCTATACCAATTAGAGATACCCATGTCACAAATATTGTCCTTGCAACTGTCATCAAGTTGATTAATTTGGTTTGCCTCTAAATTAGCTTCTGTCATCAACTTGGCCAAACCTTGACCCCTGACCAATTTAGTAATCTAAATATCAATGTTAAACTCTTGTATCTTATTAATCCATCTACATCTTTTTCCAGATACCTCTTGCTATGAAAATATTTCCTTCATAGTAGTAGTAGGAACAAAAGCAATGACAGTAGCTCCCATCAAGTAACATCTAAAATCCTTAACTCCTTTTACTAGTGCATATGCCTATTTCTCATTGATTTCATACTTAAGCTCTACTGCTTGCAATGACATGCTAAAGAATACAATAGGTTGCTCATAACCTTCTTCATTTTTCTATAATAGTACTACAGCAACAGTGTGAAATGAGGCAAAAAAATATATATGCATTGGTTTGTCATAATCTGGAGCTCTGAGAATAGGGGCATCTTTAATAGCTTGTTTAATTTTTTGAAATGCAATACTAGGTTCACCATCCCATTTTATCTCAGATCCTTTCTTTAGCATTCTTGATATAGGCCTACTAATTTTTGCAAAATTTGTCACAAATCTCCTAAGAAAATTGATCTATCCAAAGAATGACTAGATGCCTTTGACACTCTTGGGTTTCTGAATCTTATCAATTGCTTCTACCCTTTCAGGGTCAATCCTCACTCCATGCTTGCCAACTATATGTCCTAACAATTTTCCTTCAATGACACCAAAGCTACATTTCCTTGGATTTAAAGATATTCCATATTTAATGGCTCTAATGAATACCTTTTCGAAGTGCATACAATGATCATTTTCATCCTTGGAATAAGCAGTAAGGTCATCCTGATACACAACCAAAAATTTGTCAATAATATCAGCAAAAGCTACATCCATGGCCCTTTGAAAAGTAGCCCCAACATTGGTAAGCCCAAATGGAATCTTGACATAAACATAACTACCCCATGGAGTAGTGAAAGCAGTATTAATTTTTTATGATTCTTTAACAACTACTTGATTATAACCTAAAAAGCCATCCATCATTGACATAAGCTCTAAACTAATGACCCTTTGCAACATGGCTTCGATATTTGGCAATCCATAATTATCTTTTAATGAAGATATGTTGAGATTCCTGAAATCAACACATAACCTTATATCTCCATTTTCCTTCCTGACAGGAACTAAATTGGATACCCAAGAAGAATGTATGATAGGCTTTATGATCCTAGCATCTCTTAACTTGATCAATTCTTCTTGCATTTTGGGAGCCAACGTTGGTTTTATTAGCCTTTGTTTTTGTCTGAAAGGCTTAGCATCTAGTTTCAAAGGGATTTCCTATTGAAAGAGATCTTCTCTATAGGCCTTTAGATCATCATATGACCATGCAAACACATGTTTATACTTCCTTAATAGGTTTATTAGATCTTTCCTAATTTTAGGAGGAAATTTCTTACCAATATATACCTTTTTAGGTGCTTCCTGGGTTCCCAAGTTCACCTCTTCTAAATCCTTGGCATTATACCCATTAGTATCCATTTGTGACCTATCTTGGTTGTCAAAAACAATTTCTAAAATAACTAGACCCTTTTTAATTTTGTTTGTCTTCAATTGCACAACTTCTTGCCCAAAAATAGTATCTTTTCCATCTACATTTTCTACATAAGCTGCACAATCAATTTCTTGTCCTGACAACATATGCTCACAATTCAAAAATCTCATTATATCCTTATCATCTTCAAACACTTGCCAATTTTGAACATTATTAGGGATAGAAGGTCTAGTTTGAATCTCAATTTTAGACACACCAACAAATGTGATATCATCCAGTTTTATTGCTATGTTTGCCAGTAAATCTGCCATTTTATTATTTGTCCTATCTTTCCAAATAATCCCAAATGCATCAAAACATTCAATCATGTCCCACACTACATTTCTATACTGTTTCAATCTTTTATTCTTTGACACATAAGCATTTCTTACTTGGAATACCACCAATTCAAAATCTCCTACAACATGTAAACACTTTATCCCATGCTTATGAGCTAATCTAAGACCTAACAACAGAGCCTCATATTCTGATATATTGTTAGTACAAGGGAAACTTAAAGTAAAGGAGAATTTGTATGTTATCCTTGCTAGAGATATTAGTAAAATGCCTGCACTAGATCCATCTTTGCAGCATGCACCATCAAAAAACATAGTCCACAGATCACCCTTGTCTATTTTTGTGTCAACTTCCATCTCCATCTGAGATTTATGCTTAGATTTTTTCAAAGTTAGGACCTCAGCTCTAAATGCATTAATATCTATATCCACAAAATTTGTCATATTTCCTACCTTCTACATCTTCCTCTATCATGTATATACTTTTAGGCTCCCTATTGACTTTTATCAAATTCCCCTCAATATTAAAAGTAGCAAATGACAAATCACACTGTAGACTCCCACCCATAGCAGCACTCCATTTTCTTGATAATAACATGCCATACTGAGGTGGAATGTCAAAAAGAAATACACTCATAGTAAGTTCTTTGTCAGGAGAGGTTGTTAATCTATATGGCAAAGAGTTTATAGTGCCTATAACTGTCACTTCTCTTTTATCCATAACACAACATCTTCCTTGACTAGTATCCACCTTTAAGCCTAATTCCTTCATTATTTCAAAAGGCATCATAGTGTTGGAAGCACTAGAATCAATCATGCATTTTTTTAATGTTTTACCATTTACTAAAATGCTCAAGAAAAATGGTTCAACATTTTCCAAACACTAATTTATAGAATTATCCAAAAACATTTGAGCAATTTGAGAGACAACTCCTTGAGCTTCATTGTTCCTTTACTTCTTCTTTAGTACTTTCTTTGGAACTATGATTTTCATTACAATCCTAACTTACCTTTACATTAGTATTTCCCAATCATGCTATAGCTTTATTTCGGTGTTTAGGGATTCTTAGCAATTCAGACAATGGAACCTTAACAGTAATCTAAGATAAACCAAAAAGCATATCTATGGAAGAACCAAAAGGATCATCATTAGTCACATTCCTTTTCTCATCTTGTTTATCCAAAATGTTCAGAGCATTTTGATGATTCTTATCATGTTTTGTGATGATCTTTGACACCTTCTCATCTATTTTTATGGGGACATTATTTGAAAACTCCATATCTTCAAGATTTCCTCCTTTCTTTTGTTCCCACCTTCTATTAGTAATTTTAACCTTCACAGCAGGAGCTTCTTTAGGTTTCACAATTTCTCCTTTTTTAGGATCAACCCCTTCTATGAAGATACTAGCTACCTTATTACTTTCATCTTTCTGAGTCATGTTTCTAGTCTAAACCTGGGCTATCATATTAGTAGTAATTTGATCAATCTCTTCCCTAGAAGGTTTTCTCAGTGTTACTTCTTCCTTTGCATTTACCATGTTATACACATTGTCCTCCACATCACTTTCATCAGAAAATACTTGTTGTTGTATGACATTCTAAAACTGTCTTTGGCCATATACATCTCTATCATAGTCTTCATAGTTAGAATAATGTGATTCAAACATATTGCATCCTACATCATCATTATTTTTTTCTTGCTCATGACACTTTTCTACTACAATTTTATTTCCTAGGAATGACAATGCTACTGCACAACATTCAGGGGAATGGGGTAATTGACATGCAAAAATCCATGGAGGTTCAGCAACAAACTCAAGATCATCTACCAAATTTACAGAGTTTTTTGACAAAAGATCAGGGGTCACCTTGTTGTTGTTGTTTTTGGGAGGAGGGATACTAGGTTGTGTTGAAAATGATTGAAAACATCATGAATGAAGAATAATGGAACTGGTAAAGAATGTTTTCAATCATTGTTTTGTCATTGATGTCAAACTTGCTACTTGCAGGAATGACAATTGCTTAAGTGATCCAAGTACTATCAATTGGTTGATTGACAAAGAGGTGGCAACCAATAAGATGTAACTAGAGCAGCTAGAGAAAGGTTGAAGTTATGATGTTGTAAAGAAGTATAAGGATCAGCTAAGCCATTGATGAAATAGTGTATTGATGACATACTCTAAGAGGTTGGACATAATAAGACACATCAAAGGTGTAAGGTTTAACTAAGTCATTTGTAAATCCTAACTAAGTTTATTGGAGAGAGCCAAGAAAGCTAGTTAGAGCAGAACAGATTCTCAGTTGAAGCCGAGCAAGTTCAACTTTAGTGTGTGTCGAGAAATCCTTTAGGTGTCGAGTAACACAGAATCCTTCAAGTGTCGAGTAACATAGAATCCTTTAGGTGCCGAGTAACACAAAATTGATCAGGTGTTGAGCATCAAAAAAAAAGTAATGGATGCCGAGTAAGTCTTCAAGTGTCGAGCAAGGCAAAAATGTCATAGGTGCCGAGTGCCAGTAAAATAACAATAGAAGCCTAGTAACACAAAAGGAGTTGAGCATCAGTAAACCAATGATGTCAAGTTGCTACATTATTTGTTAAGTCAAAGATTCACCAGATCAGTAGCAATAAGTTTGTTACATCAAATTTTGTGAATTAGTTGGATGATAAGGATGATGAGTAGATGTCACAGAATTTTAGGTAAACCATGCAAACCAATTCAAGGTGAATGCTAATGGATTTATCATGAAGTTTCTAGAAGAAGCAATTTGGAGGGAAAACAATATCATTTTCTCAGATCAAATTAAGATTTAAGTGGGAAGTGAAGAATAGGACTTCTATATAAGGAGGTATAGGTCAGAGATCAAAAAAGGGGGAGTTGGTCACAAGTGTGGTCGAAGCCAAGAGAAGGCTAATGTGAAGGAGGACATAGTGAGGAGTAAGTATAGAGCATCAAGACTCTGAGTTGATCAAGTGATCATGGAGTGCATTGGCATAACGAGTGGAAGAACTCAAGAAGAATGATCTTGAAGGGTGAACAAGCTATTAGCACTACAAGGGAGGAAAGCCAAGCAAAGAAAAGGACTAAAGAGAAATCTAAAATCTACAAGGTTAGAGTTGCAATCTTTATCAGGTCAAAACCTTTCTAATACTCTCTTACCATTGTATTAGATATTGAAATCCTACATTGCTTGGTTAGCTTAACAACTAGGTGGATAAGCCTCAAGAAAAGGATAAAGAGATCTCTAGGAGAAGGATAAAGAGATCCTCAGGAGAAGAATAAGAGATCCTTAGGAGGAGGATAGGAGATCCTTAGAGAGGGATGAAAGATTCTTTTGAGAAGGTGACTGTAAATCCCATGGAATTGGGTGAGCCTAATAGCTCTGTATAAATCCTTTAACAGGGTGGCATTCTAAGTTGAATGTTCTTAAGTCCTCTAATAGGGCACACTCCTAACAGGGTGTAGAAATCTTTTAACAGGGTCACATTTAACAATGTGTTGTAGCCTTTAACAGGGTAGACCTTTAATAGGGCAGACCATCAAAAGTGGTTGAAATCAATTGTGTAGTTATTCTGTGGATATCATCCCCACCCCAGTTTTACCTTCTTATTCTTGGAGGGTTTTTGAGTCACGAAAATCCTTAGTGTTATGGTATGATGCATGTTTTCCTTTCATGGTTGTTTAATTTTTAATTGCATGCATGCTAATTTCAATTATGTGCCATTAAGGATTAGAAGAAAAAGTTGTATTGGACATTATTGGACCTTGAATAATTGATTCACCCCCCTCTCAGTTATTCTAAAGAATTCTAACAATTGGTATTAGAGCACACTACTGATTTTTTTCGAGGTACTAGCAGCAAGAAGATCAAGATGTCCAAGAGAGAAGTTCCCAAGCTAAACAAAGACAACTTTGTTGCATGGCAAAGTCTGATGAAGTTGCACCTTGGATCAATAGGTGACTATGCATAGACCTCAATTATAATTGATCATGTAGAACCTGTAGGACCTCTCACTGCAGAGGACATGAGCAAGAAGAAGGAGCACAAACAAGTGATGTTAGATATTGCTTCAGCACCAAGCTATGCCTAGTACGATGACATCAAAGGATGTGGTACTACACATTAGATGTGGGAAACATTATCAAGAATCTATGGAGGAGATGATAACATCAAGAGAGCCAAAAGAGAGAGCCTAAGAGGAAAATTTGATGATATGAAAATGGAAGAAGGAGAGAATGCTACTCAATACAATGCAAGGATGAAAGAAGTGGTAAGTTCCATAAGAAGCCTAGGAGGATAGTTAGCAAAAGAAATAGTATGTAGAAAATACTTGAGAACTTTGCTTCCTATCTATGTTATAAGAGTATTAGCCATCCAAGAGCTAAGGTGTGTACTAGGCAACACATTGTCATTTGAGGGAATAATTGGAAGACTCACTTCCCTTGAGCTATCCAACTTTGACAACTACAAGCCAGAAAAATTTGAATCTACATTCAAAGCCAAGATGAAAATAAAAGAAAATGATGAGGTGCAAACAAAGAAAAAGAGTGGAAAAGGAAAGTATGCATCTAGTGATATCAGCACTGATGAAGATGATGTAGACCAATTGGAGGCATTACTAGCAAGAAGATTTTACAGAGGAAGAGGCAAATTCAAAGGTAAGCTACCAATCATTTGTTTCAATTGTAATGAAGTTGGTCACATTGCAGCCAGATGCACACAAAAGAAAAATTACAAGGATGGAGGCAACCTCAAGAACAAGAAAGAGGACAACAAGAACTACAAAGGAAAAGGAAAAATATGCTACATTGTTGAAGAAGACTCTAACAAGAATGATGATGAAGTAGTCTATGTGGCTATGAAAGATGAATCAATTGAAGATGAAGCAACTACCCTGGTAACCTGCATGAACAAGAATGACAAATGGATCATAGATAGTGGATGCTCTCATCACATGACTGGAGACAAAAGTAAGTTCATTAGCTTTACTCAATATGAAGGAAATAGTGTTAGATTTGGTAACAATGCACCATGTCAGATTAAAGGGAAAGGTAGTATCAAGCTTACTAAAAGGATATCATGTGATAATGTATACTATGTTGAAGGCTTGAATTATAACTTATTAGGTGTTTCACAGTTAGGAAACATAGGATGTAAGGTTGAATTTGAAAAAGGAGTTGCTAAGATTTATTATTCTCAAGGAAGTCTAATAGGAAAAGGTGATCAGACTAGGAGTAATTTTTTTTACCTAGACATGGAAGATGCTTCTTGTCTCATTGTTCAAATTGATGATGTATGGTTATGGCACAAGAGGCTATGTCATGTAAATTTTGCCAATCTAATAAGCATCAACAAAATGAAGAAAGTTAGAGGTCTACCAAAGTTGAGGAAATCTAATAACACCATGTGAAAACAATGCCAACTAGGGAAGATGACGAAGTCAACTTTCAAAAGCAAGGCTTATACTTCTAATGAAGTATTAGAGTTAGTTCATACTGACTTGTGTGGTCCTATTGAAGTGCAAAGCTACAAAGGTGATAGAAACATAATGCTATTTGTAGATGACTATTCAAGGATGATGACAGTCATGTTCCTGAAACTAAAATCAGATGCATTTCAAATGTTCAAATGATACTTGGCCAGAGTAGAGAAAGAGACTGGGAAGAGCTTAAAATGTCTCAGATCTGATAGAGGAAGTGAATTCACATCAAGAGAATTTGAAGAGTTCTGCAATGAAAGAGGAATCAAAAGGCAAACATTAGCACCTGGATAGCAGAGAGAAGGAATAGATCAGTTATTGACTATGCCTTGACCTTAATGATGGAGAAAAATGTTGCACTCAAGTACTGGAGAGAAGCTATAAGTAGTGCAGTCTACACACTCAACAGAGTTCAAGTCAAGAAAGATACAAATGCAACACCTTTTGAATTATGGTATGGGCATTCTCCTAATGTAAAACATTTCAAAATATTTGGATGCAAATGCTATATATATAAAGAGTCTAGAAATGGAAAGTTTGATGCAAAGAGTGAGGAAGGCACATTTCTTGGTTATTCTTCTAGAAGCAAAGCTTATAAGTGCTTGAATGTTAACACTAACAATGTAGTAGAAAGCACAAATGTGAAATTTGATGAGCTTGTAGAAGTTCAAAGTATTGAGTACACCAAGAAAGCAGAAGAATACAAGACTTTTGTATACTTTTATGAAGGTATGCCTAATAATGGCGAAGTTGCAACTCAAAATGACAATCAGCAACAAAATCCAGTATCTGTCGAGTCACAAATAGTGAATGCCGAGCAGCAAACACATTCAGAAGCTAAGCTACAGAATGCAGAGAATGTTCATTCAGACTCTGAGAACTATAAACATAAAGGAAATGAAAAAATATCTGATGAAAATATACATGAAGATTTAGATTCTGAAAGAGACAATATGCAAACAAGGAAAGAACTAGTATTGGCAAAGTATGTGAAAAGACATCATCCTGCAGATCAAATTATTGAAAATAAAGAGGCGGGACCAATGAAAAGGAATAGACTTAGAAGTGAGACATGTCTACTTATAAAAATGGAACCAAGAATAGTAATTGAAGCTATAAAAGATGATGACTAGAACAATGCTATGAAAGAAGAAATAGAGCAAACTGAAAAGAACAAGACATGGACCTTAGACCCAAGACCAGCTGACAAGAATGTGATTGAAACCAAGTGGGTATTTAGAAAAAAGTTAGTTGAGAATGGTGAAATCACAAGGAACAAGGCAATACTAGTCTATAAAGGGTGTGCACAAAAAGAAGGACTAGATTATGGAGAAACTTTTGCTCTAGTTGCCAAAATGGAAGGAGTAAGGACATTACTGGCATATGCAGTCTTCAAAAGATTTAAAGTCTATCAAATGGATGTAAAGTCTACATTTTTGAATGTTATACTTGAAGAAGAAGTCTACATAGAGCAACTAGAAGGTTTTGTTGTTGAAAAGAACAAAAAAAAGTTATGCAAATTACACAAGGCTTTATATGGATTAAAGCAAGCCCCTAGAGCTTGGTATGAGAGACTTCACAAGTATCTAGTGCAAATAGGATTTGAAAGAACAGATGATAATAGCAACACGTACATCAAATTAGAAGAAGGTAAGGATATCCTTGTATCTAAAATCTTTGTGGATGATATAGTTTTTGGAGGAAAGGAAGCACTTTGCAAAAGTTTTGCTGACAAAATGAAACATGAGTTTGAGATGTCTATGTTTGGAGAAATCAAATTCTTTGTAGGATTGCAACTACATCAACTAAAACCTGGCATATTTGTGACACAATCAAAATACATCAAGGAGATATTGAATAATTTTGGATTAGAAGACTCCAAACCTGTCAGCACACCAATGGCAATAGGGCATAAGCTATCCAAAAATGATGAATCAGCTAAAGTCAATCAAACAATGTATAGATCCATGATTGGAAAACTACAATATGTTGTACATAGCAGACCAGACATAGCATTAGCAGTTGGAATAGTGGCTAGATTCTCTACTAATCCTAGAGAAAATCATCTCATGGCAATAAAAAGGATAATGAGGTATCTCAAAGGAACTGATGATTTTGGCCTATACTACAAAAAGAATGAGAAGTTTAAGCTCAATGCATACACAGACATAGATTGGGGAGGCAACATTGATGACAAAAAAAGCACAAGTGGAGAAGCATTATTCTTAGGTGAAAGGCTAGTTACTTGGACTAGCAAGAAACAAACATACACATCTCAGTCCACTGCAAAAGCAAAATGTGTGGCAGTAGCAGTCAATTGCACAAACATTATCTGGCTCAAACATCTATTGAAAGGAATGAAATAAGAGGTAACCAAACATGTGATACTATATTGTGATAATACAAGTGCTATAAACATATCCAAGAATCCAGTAATGCATGCAAAAACCAAGCATATTGCAATCAAGTATCACTATGTCAGAGAATTGGTGGAAGACAAACAAGTGAAGATGGAGTACATTCACACAAAGGAACAAATTGTAAATATCTTCACCAAACCATTGCCCAAGGATTCTTATGAATATCTTAGAAGCAAGTTGGGGGTAATGCCCCTAACTCAAGCAATCTAAAGCAACAAAGAAGCTACCCTGCATCAACAGGAGTAGATCATTGAAATATCAAAAGAATGATGTAGCGGATGACAATAGGAACAACAATTCTAGATCAGTCACAAGCATCATGACAGAGGGAGAAAACATGAATATGCAAAGCTTATATTTAGCATGTTGAAGATGCTACATCTTTGGCATTTATGTGAAAGAGGGAGATATGAGAAACTGATCAAAGAAAGGTAAGAGGGAGATATATATGTATGAAAGGAGAGATGATAGAAGGAGATTCAAAAGAGATAAGAATCAGCAAGCACCTATGAAGGATCAGGAATACAAAGTAAGGACGCAGCAGTCTAGAGGGAGAAATAGAACAAAGGATTTAGTTTTTATCAGCAAAAGAAGGAGTTATATACCAAGCAAAAAATGTATGTAATTTTGGTGGTAACTAAGTTGATCAATTGATCAGTTTGTTTTACCATCAATGCCAAAGAGGGAGATTGTTGGAAATGATTAAAAAGATTATGAATGAAGAATAATGGAACTGGTAAAGAATGCTTTCAATCATTTTTTTGTCATTGATGTCAAACTTGCTACTTGCAGGAATGACAATTGCTTAAGTGATCCAAGTACTATCAATTGGTTGATTGACAAAGAGATGGCAATCAATAAGATGTAACTAAAGAACCTAGAGAAAGGTTAAAGTTATGATGTTGCAAAGAAGTATAAGGATCAGCTAAGCCATTTATGAAATAGTGTACTGATGACATACTCTAAGAGGTTGGACACACTAAGACACATCAAATGTGTAAGGTTTAACTAAGTCATTTGTAAAGCCTAGCCAAGTTCATTAGAGAGAGCCGAGCAAGCTAGTTAGAGCCAACCAGATTCTTAGTTGAAGCTCAGCAAGTTCAACTTTAGTGTGTGCTAAGTAATCCTTCAGGTGCCAAGTAACATAGAATCCTTCAGGTGCTGAGTAACACAGAATTGGTCAAGTGCCAAGCATAAAAAAAAAATTAATGGATGTCGAGTAAGTCTTCAAGTGTCGAGCAAAGCAAAAATGCTATAGGTGTTGAGCGCCAGTAAAATAACAATAGAAGCCCAGTAACATAGAAGGAGCTAAGCATTAGTAAACCAATGATGCCAAGTTGCTGCATTATTTATTAAGTCAAAGATTCGCCAGATCAGTAGTGATAAGTTTTTTACATCAAATTTTGTGAATTAGTTGGATGATAAAGATGATGAGTAGATGTCACAAAATTTTAGGTAAACCATGCAAACCAATTCAAGGAGAATGCTAATGGATTTATCATGAAGTTTCTAGAAGAAGCAATTTGGAGGGAAAACAATATCATTTTCTCATATCAAATTAAGATTTAAGTGGGAAGTGAAGAACATGACTTCTATATAAGGAGTTACAGGTCAGAGATCAAAAAAGGGGGAGTTGGTCACAAGTGTGGTCGAAGCCAAGAGAAGGCTAATGTGAAGGAGGACACAGTGAGGAGTAAGTACAGAGCATCAAGACTCTGAGTTGATCAAGTGATCATGGAGTGCATTGGCATAACGAGTGGAAGAACTCGAGGAGAAAAATCTTGAAGGGTGAACAAGCTGTCAGCACTGCAAGGGAGGAAAGTCGAGCAGAGAAAAGGACTAAAGAGCAATCTAAAATCTGCAAGGTTAGAGTTGCAATCTTTATCAGGTCAAAACCTTTCTAATACTCTCTTACCATTGTATTAGATATTGAAATCCTACATTGCCAGGTTAGCTTAATAGCTAGGTGGATAAGCCTCAGGAAAAGGATAAAGAGATCCCCAGGAGAAGGATAAAGAGATCCTCAGGAGAAGGATAAGAGATCCTTAGGAGGAGGATAGGAGATCCTTAGAGAGGGATGAAAGATTCTTTTGAGAAGGTGATTGTAAATCCCATGGGCTTGGGTGAGCCTAACAGCTCTATGTAAATCCTTTAACAGGGTGGCATTCTAAGTTGAATGTTCTTAAGTCCTCTAATAGGGAACACTCCTAATAGGGTGTAGAAATCCTTTAATAGGTTCACATTTAACAATGTGTTGTAGCCTTTAAGAGGGAAGGCCTTTAATAGGGTAGACAATCAGAAGTGGTTGAAATCAATTGCATAGTTATTCTGTGGGTATCATCCCCACCCCATTTTTACCTTCTTATTCCTGGAGGGTTTTTGGGTCATGAAAATCCTTAGTGTTATGGTGTGATGCATGTTTTCCTTTCATGGTTGTTTAATGTTTAATTGTATGCATGATAATTTCAATTATGTGCCATTAAGGATTGGAAGAAAAAGTTGTATTGGACATTATTGGACCTTGAATAACTGATTGACCCCCCTCTTAGTTATTCTAAAGAATTCTAACCTTCCAAGTAGTGTTATAAGGGAAATTTTGTAGTGTATTTTGTCTATTGAAATTTGATTGATAAGGGACCCTATTATCAGTGGGGTTCCTATCATTCTTTACTTGAGGAATATTCAGACCTTTTATAGCATTTAGAATCTGACTCATTTCACTAGGCTCTTGCCTTTTTCCTCCTATGGCTTTATTTTCTTCTTTTCTATTCCCCTTATTCCCAAATAACCTGGGATCATCTCCTTTTCTTTCTAATCTCCCTAAAATCCTCAAGTTATTTTCTATATTAATGGCAATCCTAAAAGCATCTCTTAAGGTCCTAGACTCTTTATCCCTAAGTTGGTATGCCATTTTACCATCAAAAGTGTTTAGATAAGTGATCAGACATACCTTGTCATCACTTCACGTGGCTTGCATTAGCTTGTACATCCTTTTCTAAAATCTAGTGTTAAATTTAGTAATAGATTCATTAGGCAACCTATTAATATTATTAAATTCACTCAAGATATAGCTCTGATTTTTCTTGTCATCATATTGCTCTTTGAAACAATATATCTTTCCAATCAACAATAGACAATTCAGGAAGTCTCTTGAACCATTCTCTAGCATCTTCTGTTAATGACTAAACAAACAACTTCATAATGACATCTTCAGCTTCAACCTCATAATCACTCATCATATCAAGAAAACTCCTCAAATGGTCCTCACAAGAAACAAAATTATTTCCATCAAATTTAGGCAATCTTTTCCTCATTTCTTGTGGGATAGGATTTGGAAAACTAGGGATTCCATCAAAATATATTTTCCTATAGCCTTCTAATTGAATAGGTCTTCTTTATAAATCAATCTTGGGGTGATTAGCACTGTCTTTCTTAGTATTATTCATAGTATTACTAATGCTAGCATCACCAAAAAATTTGTTAAGATCTACTTTTAGTGAAGATGGAGACAAGAAAGAAACAGGTACCTTTGTAGTATTTTGATTCACATCATTAGATCCATCATTATCTTTAGGCATAGCTGCAAACTACTTCTTGGTAATTTCCAAGAATTTGATCTTATTGTTCATCTCAGCTATAGCAGCCTCACTTTCTACAATCTCCAATCTCTTGGCTAAAGCATCCCTTTCATTTCTTCTCTTTTCCAATTCAATATCAGAGAATGACATAGAATCATGGATCTGAACTATCTTCACTAGCTCATTGATCTTAATTCGAATCTCCTTTTGTTTTCCTTTGTCCTTAGCACCTATAACAGGTTCTACATTTTTACTCTATTGTTATGAACTTCTAGAGCAATATAGTTCCTAATTTGTTGTATTATAGGTCCCTCTAGATTCATTTTCTAAGATTCCAACAAATTCTGCTCTTGCTTCTTAAGTTGTTCAACTTGTCCCACAATCTCAAGCTATCAGGCACTAGCTGCTATCTCATTTATCTTCTTCATAGCAGTGATTCATCTAAGTAATTCTGCTTTTCTTCATAGGCCTTCCTGATCTTTTCTTCCCTTTCTTTTTGAAATCTTCTATTTATAGCTTCTTGCTCAACAAGCTGTGCTTTCAAAATTTCAATCTCATCATGATTAGGGATAGTGAATTTAGACCCAGATGTTTTCTCATCATTAAAACTTCCAGGTTCTAAGTGCCTAGGTCTGACCTTTTCAGGGGAATAATCTGACATGAAAGGGTTTGTGCTACACTGGAAAAGATTGTTACTAGACCTATCCTAAAGACTAAATACACATCGTTTTACAACCTTTTCCTAACATATCATCTCAGGGGTATTATAGAAATCATCATCCGACAAAATTGGGTGAGATCTCAAACCTTTGGAGAAAGGCACCTTTTCAACTGCAAAATGTTGAATGTTATCTTTCCCTACTAGTTGCTCTTGTGAATAGCTTCCTTTCAGCATCTAATTTCCCTTCACAGCCCAATTCTATCTTCCTCTAGGAGGGAGATCAGTTTGTAATTTGATTCCTAGGCTTTTCCTCACATTGTCCTGTGTATTTCTTTTATTTTCCATAATTTGGGACAACAATTTTCAAGAAATTGACACTGGTTAACTATTTGATTCACCACCCACCCTATCAAAATGGGAATAAATTCGTTGAGCAGATAATCACAATTACTTCACTTAATAGTTTCAAGCAAAATCTAAACAACTTTCAAACCCATGGGAATCTTCTCATGAAATATCTGCAACTCTACCCAAGGGGACATAGATCTCTAATAATTCACTATTTATGACAACACTAAGTGTAATTCTCCAGCAGAGTCACCATTTTGTTGGCTATTGATTTAACAGTTTTGGAAATAACCAAGAAACCAGACCAATACATCTAAGGTTAGAAAATTCCTATGATGGATGCACTTGACTGTAGCCTTGGGCCAACTATAAGGATAAATCCTTCTTCTTCTTCAGGCTCTATTAGACCTAGGTGGGTGGACCTCTGACTCTTTATATGGTATCTGTGTAAAGGCATACAACTGAATCTAGAAAACAGATAAAATCCCTTAATCTTCTATGTTTATGCAAACATTCATGGGTGAAATAGTTGATAACAGAGCACATGAACCTGATAAACCAGGTAAGGGAAAACTTTTTATAATTCTTAAACATAAAGGAAAGATATTTGATTAAGATTTGTATCTCAGCATAACTCAGGTATGCAACAATAGAGAACATGCATCCCTCAAGCTAACCAGTCCCTTATCCATTCAACACCAACTAAACCTTCACATACAGATGGATACCTGAAGTAGACTCATATATTCAGATATCTAATCTATCTATTTGACTTGCAAATAGACATCAATATTCATGACAACTCTCATACTTATGGTAATATCCTCCTGGTGTAAACCACAACCCTATCAGTAGAAACAAGCATTTACTTAGCTTCTTTGTTCCAACAGCAAGTTTATCCTAACATACAATCTGAAAGGATTGCAACTAAGTTCAAGATCTTAGTTCTTAAACACAAAAGATTGCAAATAACAGAAGAAGGAGATGAGAATAAGAATGAAACTAAAGAAATGAAGCTCTTGCATTAATTTCCTTGAAACCAACACATCATCTACATATTGAAATTCAAAAAATACACAAAGAACTAACTGTGACATATGAATGCTTCAAAATAAATACAATATTGATGTTCATATTAGAGGAACACTAGAAAAATTGGTATCACAACTATTAGGAAATTATCTAACTCTAGAACCAGATTGGTCTCACAATCCTTAGAAAATCTCTAAAAAATTGGAACCCTTACAATAAGTAGAAAAGGAAGATATATAGGAGAGAAAATATTTCTAGGTCTCTAATCTAAATTTGACATGTGTCCCACTAAAAGAGTCTTCAATCTAGAGTTGTTGAAACTAAACTTCCTCATCTACTTGCACTTGAAAACCATAAATGATGTCAAAATATTTGATATATCCCCACTTAAAATATGCAAATATCTCATGAAGGAATATCAAGAAATCATCACAATCTCTACCAAGACTCCAAAAATCTAATCTCAATTATGCCACATTTTATTTTTCATGAAAATCAACATTGTGCAGTTGCCAAAAAAAAAAATTGCTTCAACCACCTCCAAAAACATTCAATTCATTTTTACAATAGCTAGAGAAGTCAAATCAGATGAAAATATATCTAAATCTATTTGCAATATCATCTACAACATTAAATTTTCACTTCTTCTCTATATAATTCTGGCTGCAACTCTCCGGGTCGCTAGATAAAATTGTTGTACCCTAGCTCTGAAACTTCTTTATGCTTTGTTAATTTCTTGCAATTCTATAGTTCAAATAATGGTGAGATTGCAGATTACATTCGAGCATTGAAATCACAAGAATGAGCTATGTGCCATATTTAACTCTTAGTAACCATTACCTCCAAATTGCAATTAGTTTTAAATTTTATCTGTAGATTTTCACCACATCGAGATGTTCTAATTCAAAAATTAATGAACTTTATGGGGAAAAAAATGGTCAAGTGCATTACTACTTACCTGCATTCCCTAAATTTCTTGCACTTTGAAATTGTAGGTAAGTGGCAACCATTGATCAAGACAAGATCAACGATTATGGAATGAAAACTAGGCTGACTCACTTTTCTTCTTAGCACGCTGGTAGTCAAAACTAATAAAATTCCTCCATTTGTACCTTCCCTCTAATTCTGGCATTTCAATATGGGCCCATTGATCACTGAGGACACATTTCATCAACTTGCTACCTCACTATACATAACTTTGGAGCACCTTTCTATAGTGAGCTAGCAATAACCATTGATTTTGCTTTGATCCTGTGGCAGACATTTGATAAAACCCTTAAGAGAACAATGGTGGGTCCCTCACTCGCTACCTTGCTATACATAACTTTCGCACATCTTTCCATAATGAGTTAGTGAGTATCGTCGATTCAGAATCATTTACATGTTCTATGCATGGGGAGTGGGTCCAAGATATTGTTGTCGTTGAGCTGGCTTAACATGTTGGCACACATATATATTATTTAATTTCTAATGACATCACACATCCTTGGCCCTATCATGTTTGTTACTTTCAAGCATGTTGCTACATCACTATTGGCAAAATTACCAACTATCTAACTAGTGATATAACAAGTTCTGATGAATTCAAAAATTTTGGCTTATAGATGCTCAGTAGGATGCCACCATGTCATTTGATCTGCATAGCTCAGCTTTGTCAAGTAACTCATTCGCAGCCCATCTTTGAGGATTTTCAAAATCATTTCTTATTTTAGAAGAATGCCATATTTTGCAATGACTAGGCCCTTGCTATGTCACTACCAAAAAATTGGTGTTTTTCTGGCTAGCGATATAGCGACTTTTCGACGAATTCACAATTTTGGTGACGGATAACAAAAGATACATTGATTGAGACTCCACCAATCAAAACTAGTGTTAGAGAAGGTAGTCATCCATATTTATAAGACTGCATGGGAATTTTTGTGGTCACATCAACCTTAAATAAGTTACTACCTTTTGCAAAATTTGGGCACTCGCTATGTCACCACCGACAAGTCGCATGGATTTTTTGATAGCGACTTCACGAATTGCCAGAGAAACTTGAACTCCAGTGCCACCATTTACAAGTTTTTCCACGCACCTTCTTCTTAATATTGACAAGCCTGGGACATAGCGTGTGATCATAATGCCTTCATTTTAACACACATTTCTCGGCATCGAATTTCATTTTTTAGTATCACAACATAGTTCTCTGATGGTCGCTACCTCACTATGCATAATCTTCAAGCATCTTGCTATAGTGAGTATGCAGCATCCGTTGATTCTAACAAGATCCAACAACGGGATAAGATTTTTGAAAAGGACTCAACAATGACCTTGACATAGGCGGGAAAGAATATTCAGTTGCTATTAAGACTTTCATGCCAAAAAAAGATTTAAAAGGTAAGACCTAGGGTTTTACACAATTTTTAAAAGATATCAGAAATACAAGACCAAAACCCTAAAACCTTAGAACCTAACAAAAGAAATCACATCTAATTTTTTCACCATGATTCTAAGAAAAATTAATGTGTAAAAAATCAAACCAACACACCCTTCAAATACCTAAATATTCTCTTTACTATTATATAGTGTGATTCCTTAGGGTCTACTTGAAATATTGCTACTATACTAACTACATTTTCTATATCTAGTCTTGTGTGAGTCAAATACTAGAAACCTCCAATCACTAATTTGTACTTCTACTAAATTATAGGTGTCTCATTTTTTCTTGATGACTTATGACAAGTTATCATAGGTGTTCCAATAGGATTACAACTTTTCAAGACATATATTTCAAATACTTAACTTGTGATAAGAAAATACCATCACTGTTCTGCACAATTTGTAAACCTAAGAAATGTTTCATCTCACTAGTCATACTCATCTCAAGTTCATTCTTCATTTTATCATAAAAATTTTCAGTTGCTTCATCATTACCTCCAAAGATTTATACTTTTCCAACCTCACATATCAAGTTCTACGTGCTTCCTTTAGTTCAAACAATTATTTCTCCAATCTACATACCATTTCTCCTTTGACTACATTGATTGCTTCTCTCAAAAATGTCTTTGATACATCATGGCTCTTGTTGCTTCTATTATAGACCTATTTCTTCTTGCATCAATTCCATTTTACTTAGGAGCCTTAGGTTTTGATAGTTGTCTCCTAATGGGATTTACTTCACAAAAGGTGTTAAACTCATTCGAGGTAAATTCTCCACCTCTATCTGATCTTAAAATTTAAGCTTCACTCTAGACTCATTCTCAACTCTATTATTAAATAATTTAAACTTATCAAATGCTTCATACTTTTCTTTAAGGAACACTACCCACATCACCCTAGTAAAGTCCACCAAGACAACTGAGAGGGGGGGGGAGGTTGAATCAGTTATCCAACTATTAAAACATTTATCAACCTTATTAATCCTTAACCATGTAGACAATATAATCAGAAACCATAAAAAAAAAAATACATACATAATAATACCAGATATGTTAACTAGGGAAACCCTTTATTAGAGGGAAAACCTTGGTGGGGATGGTACCCACAAAATAATTTACTAATATAAAAGTTCCTTGTGAGAGGATAGACTCTATTAGGATCCAATGAAATACATTCAATACATATTAGTCCATGTTAGGAGACTTTGAATCCCTAATAGGAGATTTTAACCCTATTAGGAGTTGTAGAAGGTAGAAGGACCCACTGTCCAAACAATTTTAGGGGCAAGACCACAAAACTCACTATCCAACTAGTCTTTCTATTATTCCTTGTAGAATAATAGAAGTGAATGATCTCAAACTCCTTTTTCCTCTTGACTGAACTTATCCTCTTTTGATCTTAATACCGGATCACCAACTTCACATCCAGATAATCCCTTGGATCACTTACACACATTTACCAACTTCCATATCACTTGCACAATTCACACTTCATACATTAATCACAGTCTTCACCACAAGGTAAATAACCTTCCTTTATACCATATAAATTAATTTCTTAAGTCATCCTTGAGGCTTTTCCAAATAATTATAATAGGACCTCATTAAGATATTACAAAATATTACATCTTTTTATAATTACAAGTCAATATCGTCTTATAGTCTTTACAACTTGTCACACATATGACTACTAACCTTGGACACTTGCTAATGTCATCATTAGATTGTCTTCTATCATAATCTAGTTACACTCATCATGGTTCTATCCCAGTTTAGAGACACAAATCAATCATCAGAAACCACTTATCAAGTACTTTGTCTGCTTGCTATCTTCTCTAGATCTTGAATAACTTTTGCATGTCTTTGATTATTTGTACATGCACTTTTCCATAGAACTAGGACACAATGTATAATACATCCTCAACTATGCTTGACCTGATCCCTAATCATCAATACACAGTCTATACTACCTCGTTCTTTGTCTTCTACTCTATCAATCTTCACAGAAATAATGCTATGTTGACATCAATGGCAAACAAAGTCATGAATGAAACATTTCAATCATGTTATCCATATATTCAATGCTTAGGATACTCCCCCAAAGGAATACCATCAAAATTCATGCTAACACTCTCCCCCTTTGGCATTGATGGCAACATAGATGAAAAACATCTAAGTTCCAAGAATACCAAATCAAACACCATTGTTGTTCTTCTTTTCAAATCTTCTTCATCAATCAATTATGAAACTCATAGGAACATTTCTTTGTATGTGCTTTCTCATCCTTAGGATTGACATCAATTGTTCACACTCTAGGTCACTAGAACAACTCTTCATTCTTATCTATCGTACATGGATGGTCATCAATTTTCACACTTCTTCCTTGTTTATATAACTCAATTTTTCTCCCCATTTACATCAATTACTTTCAATAGAATTTCTCCCCCATTGTTACAATTTATCTCCCCCATAATGTTAAAGAGTTTATATTCTCCATCTACAACACTTCTCCCCCATACATAGGAGATATTTTTCATGCAATCTCTCCTCGATTGGCATCAATGACAAATGCTTCATTATGTCAATCATCTACTCCAAGTCTTTAACCAGCTCAAGTGTCCAAAGACATTGTTCTATAAAAACTACCAAGAGTCCTCGATGACTCTACTCATCTCAGATACTCCTCCATACAGGAAGCATCAACATTCAATCTAGATAAATAATAGTGATTTGTACTACTAGATTGATGCATTATTTGCATCATCTACTCACAAGTAGACAAGGGCATAACCCCAAGCATACCTCACAAATACTCAAATGTATCTTTAAGTAAAGGCTTTATAAAGATAAATGAAATTTGCTCTTTTATACTCACATACTCTAATTTGATCTCTTTCTCTACAATTTTTTCTCTAAAAACATGATACTTAATAGATATATGCTTAGTCTTAGAATGCAACATAGGATTCTTAGACATACTCATTGTACTTGTGTTATCACAATGTATGATAATAGGCTCTAATAATTCTATCCCAATATCCTTCAACATCATCTTCATCCACATGATCTAATTACTATTGTTTTTTGCTGCCACATACTCTTCTTCTATTATACTCTATGAAATATAGTCATGTTTCTTCCTTAGCCAATAAACCAATCTTCCTCCAAGGAAAAATGCTCCACTGATGGTGCTCTTTCTATCATTCATATTTCCTACTCAATCCACATCAATAAGAACAAAAAGTAAAATCACTTGATTTATCATACCACAATCCAAAATTAGGTGTACCCTTCAAATATTTGAATATTCTCTTTACTACTACATAATATGATTCCTTAGGATCAGCTTGGAATATTTCTACTATCCCAATTTCATTTGTTATATCTAGTCTAGTGTGAGTCAAATATTGAAAACCTCCAATCATAGATCTACACTTCTTTTTCTCAACTATAGTTGTCTCATCTTTGCTAGATAACTTGTGACCAATTATCATAGGTGTACCAATAGGTTTACAATTTTCCAAGCCAGATCTTTTCAACAAGTCTTTCAAATACTTAGCTTGAGATAAGAAAATACCATCACCATTTTGTACAATCTATAGACCCAAGAAAAATTTCATCTCAAATTCATTCTTTATTTAATCAGAAAATTTATCACTCACTTCATCATTACCTCCAAAGATTATGTCATCCACAAATATTACAATAATCAACAATTCATTCTCAATTTCTTTCAAATATAAATTACTATTTGTCATACCTTTAGAAAATCCCAATTTTCACAAATATTTGTGCAACCTTGCATACTAGGTTTTAGGTGCCTTCTTTAGACCATAAAATGCTTTCTTCAATCTACATAGCATTTATTTTTCTTCTATTAAAGGAAATCCTTCATGCTACTCAATGTAGACTTCTTCTTGTTCTCCATTTAGAAATGTTGACTTTACATCCATATGATATAATTTAAACTTCTTACTTGTTGCATAAGCCAAGAACATTCTTACTGCTTCAAGTGTGGCAACATGGCCAAATGCTTCTTCATAATATATGCCTTCTTGCTATGAATACCCTTTGCATACCAATCTTTCTTTATTCCTTTCTTTATTCCTTACAACCTCACCTTGTTCATTCATCTTATCTTTGAATATCCTCCTTCATTACTTGAATCCAATGATCATCCTTGAATGTCTCATTTGCACTCTTTGGTTCAACTTGAGAAATTAGACACAATTCTTCATTTACTCTATCTTTTGTCATAACTTCTTTTTCTTTGCTTACAATAATCTGATTAGTAGGGTGGTTCTTTGTCAAATTCTTGTTCAATGCAGGTGTTGCTATTACAAGTCTTACTTCTTCTCTAGGTTCATATATTCGTTCTTCTCTATATTCAAAAACTTGAACATCATTCTACAAACCTTTGTTAGTCTCAAAGAAAACCTCAATATTCTCTCTAATAGGTTTAGGGTTATCTTCTTCTTCATCATAATTATAATTCAGCATTGTTTCTTTAACTCAAAACTTTTTATCCATTTTCACATTTGCACACTCAACAATAGTCTTAGTTCTTTGATTAAAAAGTCTATAAGCTTTTCTTTTCAATGAGTAAACATGGAACATACCTTCATCAATTCTTGCATCAAACTTACCAATATCATCATCTCTATTTATGTAACACACACTTCCAAAAATTCTAAAATATTTTACTGAAGGTGCATGTCCAAACCATAATTCATAGAGAGTCTTTTTTGTACCTTTTTTTATCTGCACTTTTTTACTAGTGTATACTATTGTGTTGATTGCTTCTCTCCAAAATGTCTTGGATACATCATTCTCAAACATTGTGGCTCTTGTTGCTTCTATTACAGCTCTATTTATTCTTTTAGCAATCTCATTTTTCTTAGGAGTCTTAGGTCCTGATAGTTGTCTCTTAACACCATTTTCTTCACAAAAGGTTTTAAAGTCTCTTTAAGTAAACTCTCCACCTCTATCTAATCTTAAACATTTTATCTTTACTCCAAATTCATTCTCAACTCTATTCTTGAACAACTTAAACTTTTCAAATGTCTTAGACTTTTCTTTAAGAAATGCTACCTACATCATTCTAGTGAAATCATCAACAAAAATTATAAAGTACCTTTCATGATATAATCCTCTTGTTCTGGTAGGACCACTCAAATCTGTATGAAAATTTCCCAATTTCATTGTGGTAGTGAACTTCTTTCTAAGAAAAGAAACTTTCTTCTTCTTATCCATAAAACATTCTTTACAAACAACATTAGTAGGTTTCACAATTCTAGGTAGATATTTAATAGCAAATGTATTAATAGCTTTCACAATGTTATCAAAGTTTATATGACAAAATCTTCTATGGCATAACCAATTGTTATCCACCTTTGCAACCAAACAAGTCATCTTTATAGGTTTCAATTGAAACACATTACCTCTAGATCTTGTACCACTATCAATCAGATTACCATCTTTATCCTTGATAACGTATGTCTTCTTTGTGAACTATAACTAATAACAATTATCAACCAACTATCCAACACTCAATAGGTTATGCTTTAATCTATCAACAAAATAGACATCATCAGTGTTATTATTTCCATCAAGAGTAATAGATCATATTCCCTTGATATGACAAGCCACATTGTTACCAACTTTGAGAAATACCTCCATCATGATTACTAAACTTAACAAACTTATCTCTAGTCATATGATGTAAACACCCACTATCTATAACCCAATTAGATTTATTTTCAACTTGTGAAACTAGGTAATTTTATTCTCTAATTTATTTTTCAAGATTTTCTTCTTTTATAGCCACAAATCCTAATTCATCATGAATTTCATTCTGAACTCTTTCTTCAGACTCATCATCTTCATTTGCATAAAAAAATCTCTTGGTCTTCTAGACTTGACATTCCTCTTATACTCTTTCTCTCTTTTAGGACACTTAGAAGCATAATGACCAAATTCATTGCAAGTCCAACATTTAAATACTCTCTTACCATCTGATTCTCCTCTTACAAGAAGGGCAATTCCTTCTTCAACTCTTCTATCCTCCTCAAATATGGATCTATTGTTGCTAGCATAGTCTCCACTAGTGCTTGCACTTCTTGATAAAGAAAGATGAGCACTCAATGCACTAAAATTTGTTTCCACTCTAGATAATTCTCTAAATTTCTTTAAGCTTACTTTTGATGCTTCCAATCTTCCAAGTAAAGTCTCTTTGGTAAACTTCTCTATACAAGGTATCATTTGCTCAATCATTTGCATTGTCTATCTAAATGGTGCAGTGAAAATTTTCAAAATCTTCTATATAATCTCAGCTTCATCTTTAGATCTACTAAAAGACTTGATTCCTACAACAATTTCTGATATTCTCTTCTCACATATTCATCTTCCATCATTTTAGTATCTTAAAACAAACATATCCAATTCTTTTAGCATGCTTATCACCTTCAAAAGTATATTCTAAGGCTACCCAAATTTCATGAGATGTCTCTTAGGATTTTACCTAACTATATTCTTTCTCAAGAAGAGATGACAATAATGCTTCTCTAGCAAGCATATTACACATAAAAAAATCTCTTTCAACTTCACTACATTCCTCTAGTTTTATTTCTTTCACAATCTTCCTTTTACTCTTTGTCATCAACCAATACCTTGGACCCACACATAGAAAATGAGTCTTCATCTTCTCCTTCCAACTATCATAGTTAATTCCATCAAATTTAGGACTTTATTTTCTATAGTGACCCACCATTGATCTCCTTAATCTGTTAAGTTTTTTTCTTCAAGGACTTGATGCTCTGATACCAATTGTTAGAAAGTAAAGTCCACCAGGATAAATGAGAAGGGGGCAGGGGGAGTTGAATCAATTATCCAACTATTAAAACATTTATCAACCTTATTAATCTTTAACCATGTGAACAATATAATCACCAACCATAAGAAGATATACATACCCAATAATACCAGATGTGCTAACTAGGGAAACCCTTGATAAGAGGGAAATCCTTGGTAGGGATGGTACCCACAAAACAATATACTAGTATAAAAGTTTCTTGTAATATGATGGACTCTATTAGGAGCCAATGAAATACATTCACTACATATCAATCCCTATTAGGAGACTTTGAAACTTTGTCAAGAGGTTCCTATTGAAACAATTGATTAATTGTGTATTATCTTTGATCTTACACAAAATGTCATATCATTATCAGTTAGTGTATGTTGAGCTCATTCAAAAATTCCTAATAGTTTTAAGTGGCTACCGAGTGTTCCAGAGTTTTTTTAGTTCAGAAGACAATTTCTATCGAGTTCACTCGGTTGACATAGGAAAGTCTGTGGAAGATGAGTGTTAATCGGGCTCACTTGGTTAATTAAAAAAATATTGGATGGAACCAATACTAACTAAGCTCACTTGATTACCAAAGGAACTTTATGAGTACACAGTGTTGACCAAGTTCACTTGGTTAACATAGAAAAAATTGATTATGAGTTATTGTCTACTGAGCAAGGTCAACTAACGAAGGATTTTCTTGTTTTGGCATATTGAGTTCAATCGATTTATCTTATTAGTTCTATCCAAATAAGAAGATGAATATTAATTATTCTAAGTTTTATTTGAGCCGACTTGAAAAAATGGAAGATATAAATAAAAGGTCAAGTTAAGAATTAGAGTGTGTGTGACGGATATGAAGGCATGGAAGATAATTGAAGATTTGATGATGCTAAGAGGAAGAAAATTAGAAGGATAAGAAAAATATCCTTGTGAAGCTAAAAATATATATTTGATCAAGAAGGATCAAGTATATAAGCCAAAATTGACATCTGTAATCAACAATTCAGATGCATCTAAATCGGGTCATGTCATTGTTACTCTCTAATCATTGTAGTAGTGATCTAAATCTCTTAACAGAGTTGGCTTAACAAATATTTGTAAATCCTCTTACAAGGTGGTATTTCTATTGAAGTGTCTAAAGACCTCTAACAAGGCCACTCCTAACAGGGTGATTAAATCTTTTAATAGATTCACACCTAACAATGTGTTTTGTAACCTTTAACAGGGTTGGCTCCTAACAGGGCTCACTTCAAAAGAGTGAAAAATAGTAACTAGTTGCAATTGGTGGTTTTTCCCAAATTGGGTTTCCACTCTAAATCTTGGTGTCAAATGTGTTCATGCTATTTCTTTTATGTGTTTGCAACTAAGTTAAAATATTAATTAATCACAGATAACATCTTAATATTTTCATGTTAAGTGTTTTCCAAGCATTCTTTGTATTTACTGAGTTACAACATTTTTAGTGTGTTTAGCGAGCATTAGCTGAGTTTAGTTTTTAGAGATTATTTTGTACTAACATCTAAGGGATCTAGGATTTATTTTTGGAGTAATTGATTCATCCCTCCCCTCTCAATTACTCCTCTTATATTTCCAACAATTGGTATCAAAGCTTTTGGTGCTTGTAGCGAAGGTTTCAAGGACCTAAGCTAAAGATCAGGATGTCTTATAGAAGAGAAATTCCTAATTTGAACCGAGACAACTTTGCAGCATGGCAAGGACTTATGAGGTTACATCTAGCAACTATCAGTGATTCAGGTTATAAGTATCTTGATACCAAATACAAGAATCTTTCTAGAACATTATCAGTAGAAGATATTGTTGAAAAGAAAAATCATAACATCATGATGATTGATATTGCATCTACTCTTAGTTATGTTAAATTTGATGAAGTAAAAGATTGCACTACAACTCATGCAATGTAGATCAAACTAAAAGAAATTTATGGAGGAGATGACAATGTAAGAAGAGCTAAAGCAGAAATTCTTAGAGGTCAATTTGATTAGATGAAAATAAAGGAAGATGAAAACATTGCAAAATATATGAAAAGAATCAAAGTAAGTGTAAGCGCAATCAAAGCATCTAGAGGAGACATTGATGACAAAATAGTTGTAAGCAAGGTACTCATAACTCTTCTTCCTATTTATGCAATCAAAGTGTTTGCTATTCAAGAGTTGAGATGTGATCCAAATAGAAAAATAACTTTGGATGCTCTAGTTGGAAGATTGACAGCTTTTGAGTTAGATAACTATGATAACTATGTTCCTAGTTCAAAAGGTATCAAGTATGTATTTGAAGCCAAACTCTCACTTAACAAAAAGAGTAAGAAATCAAAGGCCAATAAATTAGGAAGTGAAGCAGAAACATAAGAAAGTTCTGACAGTGATCTTGAAGTTGTTGAAGCCCTACTTGCAAGGAAATATTTCAAAGGCAGAGGAAAGTACAAAGGTAAAATTCCTCTAATTTCTTTTTCTTGTGAAGAAGTTGGTCACATTGATGCTAGGTGCCCAAAAAAAGAAAACAAGCATGAAAAGAAAAGCAATATGCAAAAAGGTAATAAGGAATTCAAAAACTACAAGGACTACAAGGACAAAGGTAAGAAATCTTGTTTTATGGCTAAAGATTCTGATAACATTGAAGATGAAATGGTATATATTGTTGTAAAAGATGAATATGATAATGAAAAAGATGAGATGGCACTTATCTCTCATGTTAGAAAAATGATACATGGATTATTGATAGTGGTTGCTCACATCATATCGCTGGAGATAAAAGAAAATTTGAGCACATGGAATATTATGATGGTGGTAGTGTGAGATTTGGAAATAATGAACCTTGTTGCATAAAAGGAAAAGGATGTATTTCATTAACCAATAAACTTATATATGATAGTGTTTATTGGGTTGAAGGACAAAATCATAATCTACTAAGTGTGGCACAGTTGAACAACAATGGATTCAAGGTAGAATTCTTGAATGGGAAGGCCAAACTACTAGATGGAAAAGGAAATTTGGTTGGATTTGGCAAATAAACAAAAGGTAACCTATTCTATCTTGATCTCAGTGAAAGTTCATGTTTTATTGCTCAAGTAGAAGAAAGCTTGTTATAGCACAAAAGATTATGTCATGTAAACTTTGATAATCTGGTTAAGATAAGAAAACATGAAAGACTAAGAGGTATTCCTAGCTTGAAGAAACTTAATATGGGTTTATGCAAAAATTGTCAAATTGGTAAGATGGGAAAGACTAGTTTCAAAAGTAAGAACTATCATTATGAAGAAGTATTAGAACTTGTACATATAGACTTATGTGGACCTATTGGAATAGAGAGTTATAGTGGAGAAAAGTTTTTAATTTTTTTTGTTGATGACTATTCTAGAATGATGACTGTAATGTATCTAAAAGAAAAATAAGAAGCTTTTCAAAAATTCAAGTGGTATTTAGCAAGAGTAGAAAAATAAACTAGAAAGAAATTGAAATGTTTGAGATCAAACGGAGGTCGTGAATTCATCTTCAATGAATTCAATGAATTTTTTATAGAAAAAGGAATTAAAAGACAAGTATCAGCTCTTGGTACATCTCAGCAAAATGGCATAGCTAAAAGAAGGAACAAATAGATCATGGATTATGTAAGAACTTTGATGATAGAAAATAATATTGTAATCAAATACTAGAAAGAAGCTATCAGCACCGTAGTTCATACTTTAAATAGGGTACCGCTAAAGAAAGACTCAAATCAAACTCCTTATGAACTATGTTATGACTACAAACCTAATGTAAGTTACTTTAAAGTATTTGGTAGCAAATGTTACGTCTTAAAAGAATCTAGGAAAGGAAAATTTGATGTCAAAGGTGATGAAGGAATATTCCTAGGGTATTCCTATAGAATTAAAGCATACAAATGTTTGAATTTTTTTACTCATAAAATCATAGAAAGTGCACATGTGAGAATTGATGAGTTTGCAGAAAAGGGTGAAGAAGAAAGCAGCAAAGAGCCTGAGGATTATAGAAGATTTCTTTACTATGAACTTGATACCCTACCAAACCTATTTGGAAGAAAGGAAGCTTCACCTCCCAAGTCCCCAAAATCTCCAACAATTATCGAGTTGTAGACAGTGCGACCCGAGTCATAGTCTAAAGGACCGAGTCACAGATAAAGGCTACCAAGCTAGTTCAAACTGAGTCTGAAGGACCCGAGTCATAGATAGTGGGACTTGAGCTTGATATTGAAGTTCATGATGAAATCAATGAAACTCATTCTAAATCCAATGATCCTTACTTTATTCTTGCTGTAAAATTTTATTGTGTTATGACATGTTGTATTGCCATCAATGCCAAAGAGGGAGATTGTTGAAACAATTGATTAATTATGTATTGTCTTTGATGTTATACAAAATGTCATATCATTATCAATCAGTGTATGTAGAGCTCACTTAGACATTGATGACAGTTTTCTATAGCTAAAGAGCATTCCAGAGTTTGTTCAGTTTAGAAGACAGTTTCTATTGAGTTCACTCGAGCACTATAGGAATTTCTACGAAAGCTGAGTGTTAACTGAGATCACTTAGTTAATGAAGGAAATTTTGGATGGAACCAGTGCTAACTGAGCTCACTCAGTTACCAAAGGAACTTTGTGAGTATGCAATATTGACCAAGTTTTCTTGATTAACATAGGAAAATCATTTTCGAGTTAGTGTTTACCGAGCAGGGTCAGCTAACAAAGAATTTTCTTGTTTTGGCATATTGAGTTCAATTGATTTATCTAATTGGTTCTAGCTAACTGAGGAGATGAATATTAATTATTCTAAGTTTTATTTGAGCTGACTTGGAAAAATGGAAGATATAAATAAAAGGTCAAGTTGAGGTTTAGAGTGTGTGTGAAGGATATGAAGGCATGGAAGATAATTGAAGATTTGATGATGCTAAGAGGAAGCAAATTAGAAAGATAAGTAGAATATCCTTGTGAAGCTAAAAAGATATATTCGATTAAGAAGGATCAAGTATACAAGCCAAAATTGAGATCATTAATTAGCAATTTAGTTGCATCCAAATCAGGTCATGTCATTGTTACTTTCTAACCATTATAGTAGTGATCTAAATCTCTTAATAGAGTTGGCTTAACAACTATTTGTAAATCCTCTAACAAGGTTGCATTTCTATTGAAGTGTCTAAAGACCTCTAGCAAGGTCACTCCTAATAGGGTGATTAAATCCTCTGATAAGCTCACACCTAATAATGTGTTTTGTAACCTTTAATAGGGTTGGCTCCTAACAAGGCTCACTTTAGAAGAGTGAAAAACAGTAACTAGTTGCAATTGGTGGTTTTTCTCAAATTGGGTTTCCACTATAAATCTTCATTTCAAATGTGTTCATGTTATTTATTTTATGTGTTTCTAAATAATTTAAAATATTAAGTAGTCATATATAACATCTTAAGATTTTCATGTTAAGTGTTTGCCGAGCATTCTCGATATTTATTGAGTTACAACATTTTCAGTGTGTTTACTGAGCATCAGCAAAGTTTAATTTTTAAAGATTATTTTGTACTAATATCTAAGGGATCTAGGATTTATTTTTGGAGTAATTGAGTCACCCCTCCCCTCTTAGTTACTCCTCTTATATTTCCAACAGCTCCAACCTTGTTAGGAGTTGTGGAAGGAAAAAGGACCCACTGTCCAAACAACTTTAGAGGCAAGACCATCAAACTCATTGTCCAATTATTCTCTATATTATTCCTTGTAGAATAATAGAAATCAATGATCTCAAACTCCTCTTTCCTCTTGACAAAACTTATCCTTTTTTTATCTTAATACTAGATTACCAACTTCACATCTAAATAATCCCTTGGATCACTTACACGTATTTACCAACTTCACATATCACTTGCACAATTCAAACTTCATACATAAATTACATTCTTCACCACAAGGAAAATAACCTTCCTTTATACCATATCCTCAAAATAATTCCTTTAGTTGGCCTTAAGGCTTTCCAAATTAATTATAATTGGACCTCATTAAGATATTACAAAATATTACATCTTTTCATAATTACAAGTTAGTGTCATCTTACAGTCTTTACAGCTTAGCACACATATGACTTTTGACCTTGTGCACTTCTTTACATCATCATTAGGATGTTTGTAGTCATAGTTTGACTACACTCATCATGATTCTATCCCAATTAAGAGATACAAATCAATCATCAGAAACTATTTATCAAGTACTTTGTCTACTTACTTTCTTCTGTAGATCTTGAAAAAAAAATTCATGTCTTCTATTCTCTATATGCACACTTGTCCAAAAAATAAGGGTAGAGTGTAGAATACATCCTCAATTACGCTTGACATAATCATCAATACACAATTCATATGACCTTGTTCTATGTCTTCTACTTTGTCATTCTTCACAGAAACAATGCTATGTTGGCATCAATGAAAAACATAGTCATGAATGTGACATGTCAATCATAGTATCCATCTATCCACTACTTAGGATACTCCCTTAAAGGAATACCATTAGTGTTCATACTAACAAAGTCCTAAACAAAAATTATGAAGTACCTTTCCTCGTAGAATCCTCTTGTCCTAGTAGTACCACTCAAATTTATATGAACAAATCTACAATTTTGTTGTTGTAGAGAACTTCTTTCTAGGAAAGGATATTTTCTTCTTCTTAGCCATAACACATTCTTTGCATACAATATTAGTAGGCTTTACAATTTAGGTAAATCTCTAATAGCAAATGTACTACTAGCCTTCACAACATTATCAAATTTTTTATGAAAAAACCTTCTATGCCACAACCAGATGTTATCCACTTCTTCAACCAAACATGACATTTCTATAGGGATTAGCTGAAAAATATTACCTTTGGATCTTGTACCAATTCCTATCAACTTAGCATCTTTGTCCTTGATAATGGATGTCTTCTCTGTAGATTATATTTAATATCCCTTATCAACTGACTACCCAACACTCAACAAGTTATGCTTTAATCCATCAACAAAATAAACATTATTTGTGTTAGTCTTTCCATCAAGAGTAATAGATCCTATCCCCTTGATATGACAAGCTACATTGTTACCAACTCTGATATTCCCTCCATCATGACTATTAAATTAAACAAGCTTATATGTCACTAGTCATATGATGTGAGCAAACCACTATTTATGATCCAATCAACTTTTTTCAATCCACAAAACTAGGGCTTTCTCTTCTTTGGCCACTTCTTTTATAGCTACAAATCCTAACTCATCATCACTTACACTTTGAGCTCTTTCATTTGACTCATCATCTTCATTTGCATACAAACAATCTCTAGGCCTTCTAGACTTGAAATATTCTTATACTTTTTCTCCTTTTTAGGACACTCCAATGCATAATGACCAAATTCATTGCAATATCAACATTTAAATATTCTCTTACCATCTAGTTCTCTCCTTACAAGAAAGGATATTCCTTCTTCAATCTACCTGTCCTCCTCAAATCTAGATCTTCTTCTACTAGCCTAGTCTCCATTGGCTCTTGTACTTATTTATAAGGAAGGGCAAACACTTAATGCACTAAAAGAAGTTTCCACTCTAGGAAAATCTCTAGTCTGCTTAAAGCTCACTTTTGTTGCTTCCAATCTTCCAAGAAGAGTCTCTCTAGTAAACTTATCAGTGCAAGGTATCACTTTCTCAATCATCTTCACTGTCTGCTTGAATGGTGGTGTCAAGCTTTTCAAGATCTTCCGTATAATCTCATCTTCATCTTTAGATCCATTACAAGACGTAATTCATGCAAAAATATCTAATATTATACCAATACAGATTCTTACATATTCATCTTCCATCATCTTACCATCTTGAAACAAACATATCCAACGTTTTAATCTAATTATTTTAGCATGCTTATCACCTTCGAAAGTAGATTCCTAAGCTTTCCAAATTTTGTGAGATGTTTCTAAGGATTTTACTTGACTGTAATCATTTTTATGAAGAGCTAACAATAATGTTGTTGACTTGGTGGTCAACACCTCCTTTGGGGTTTGCAACATGTCTTAACCACATCTTGTGGATCTAGGTATGTCTAGTGTTTGTGATGTTCATTAATAGCTTGATCTTTTGGTGTAACAAAAAATAGACCAACAATTGGTATCAAAGCCTTGGGTTACAAGTTCAAATCTTAGGAGTTCTCATTCATTTCATTGGTGTGGAACCCTCATTTGGTGTTGAGGAGGAGATTGTTGACTTGGTGGTTAGCACCTCCTTTGGGGTTTGTGACATGGCTTAACTACCTCTCATGGATCTGGGTAAGTTTGGTGTTTTTGATGTTCATTGATAGCTTGAGCTTTTGGCACAACAGAAAACATACCGAAAAATTCTTCTCTTGAAATAATATTGCACATAAATAGATCTCTTTCTCTTTCAATTTCACTACATTCTTCAAGTCCCTCAAACTAAGGACTTTCTTGTCTAAAGTGACCTGACATTGATCTCCTTAAGTTGTTAATATTTTCCTTCAAGGCCCTCGTGCTCTGATACCAATTGTTAGAAAGTAAAGTTCACCAAGATAATTGAGAGAGGGGGGTCGACTAATTAGATCAATATGAATTTTATCAACGTTATTAAATCTTAAGCATGTGAACAATATAATCAACAACCATAAGAAGATATACATACATAATAACACCAGATATGTTAACTAGGGAAACCCTTGATCATAGGGAAAACTCCAGTGGGGATGGTACCCACAAAATGATGTACTAATATTAAAGTTCCTTGTAAGAGGATGGACCCTATTAGGAGTCTATGAAATACATTCAGTGCATATCAATCCATATTAGGAGACTTTGAATCCCTATTAGGATATCCAAACCCTATTAGGAGTTGTAGAAGACATATGGACTCACTATCCAAATAGCTTTAGGGGAAAGACCACCAAAATCATTGTCCAACTAATCTCTATATTATTCCTTGCAAAATAATACAATTTAGAATAACTTGAACTCCTCTCTCCTCTTGACCAAACCAAACCTCTTTATATCGCAATACCAGATCTTCAAACTTGTATCACATTGATCCCTTTGATTACATACACACATTTACCAACTTTTCATATCACCTACACAATTCACAAATCTACACACATTCAATACTTCACCACAAGGAAAATAACCTTCCTTTATACCATTTCCTCAAAATAATTCTCTAAGTCAGCCTTGAGGCTTTCTCAATTAGTTATAATAGGACCTCATTAATATATTACAAATCATTAAATGTTTTTGTAATTAGAAAACACCATCAACTCATAGTAAATACAACTTCTTACACATGTGACCTTGAATCTTTTACACTTACTGATGTCATCATCAAGATATCTACTATTACTGTCTAACTTTTCTCATCATGATTCTATCCCCATTAAGAGATACAATCCAAACATCAAAAACTGCTTCTTAGGTACTCTATCTACACATTGTCTTATTTAATTCTTGAATCACTCTTTCATGTCTTTGACTTTCTACATGCATGTTTGTCCATGACATTAGGATACAATGTAGAATATATCCTCAACTATGCTTGACCTTATCATCAATACACAGTCTGTACAACCTTGTTCTCTATCTACTACTTTGCCAACCTTTACAAAAACAATACTATGTTGATATCAATGACAAACACCTTCATGAATACAACATGTCAATCATGCTAACAATCTCTTTAATGCTTAGGATACTCCCCCAAAGGAATACCATCAACATTCATGCTAACAAATCTATCTTTTAGAATTTTAACAAAGTATCTATAATCTAGTTAGGATGCAAAATAGATAATGGTTGTTTCTATCTACATATATATTCCTAGCGAATCTTGGCTTCCATATGTCTCATACATGTAAAATAATCCCTTTATATTAAAATGTTTATATTATTGTTGTCTATGCTAATGTAAGTATGAACACTTAAGTTCTTCTTTATAATTGAGTAATATGATGTATAAATGTTGATTGTAGTCTTGAATAATTCTCAAAGTTTGAATTGTAACTTATTATTAATATTTACTTTTTAAAATTAATTAAAATTTATTGACATAATATTTTGAAAAGGTATCAAATGCCTTGAAGTGATTGTACTCTTGAATAGTTCTCAAAGTTTGAATTGTAATATTATAAATATAATGCATCCATATAGTATCTTCAAAATAATTTTCATAGCCCTTATTATAAGGAACACAACATGAGGATAATACTTGTGAAAATCAAGAAAAAATAATTAATCACTTGGAACCTTACTTTAACTGATAAAACATTATTCAATTTGTTGAACCCCTGCATTTGATTGAGGAGATTGTATTTATGCAATACATAGCACAAGAAAAAATATAAGAGGCTTAACATGTATGGGGCTAAGGGACAACCTTGTCTCATAGAGCATTGCAAAAGAAAAGATCAGAAAAAATTAGACAAAAGAATATAAATGTCAATGGACATGTTAAAATTATTTAGACAAAAGACCAACCATTTTACTTTCTTCAAAATAAACCTTTGACACATTCTATCATAAGAATTTTATCAAAATCCACTTAAAGTGGAAATTTATTTTATACAGATTAATAGGCCCATTTACTAATTTCCTAGACCAACGATAAGTAGTGTTATGAATCAAACTCACTCTCAAGACTTATTTATTCTCTATTATTCACATTCACATTTCACCATATCTTAGCCCTATAAGTATTATACTACAGGCGAGAACTTTGATGCTTGCATCTATAGTTTTTACAATTTAAAATCTTAAAGAATTATAATGAATACTTAATTACCAATGAAAAACCATTCTAAGTATATCTATATTTAGAAAATTGAAAGAAATCCCTTACATAAAAAAAATATATAGGTCATCTACACACTTATATATAGCCTTCCTACATTTGTCTAAGAGTAGTTTGATAAGGGATTTGGCCTAGATTAAAGTGGCCCTTATAATTTTACTTTAAAAAAGATAATAAGAAATCTATTAATTTGTGATGATAGAATATTATGAGATACTTTGTGAAATAAATACATTTAATGTCTCATCACATTCATTGAAAGAGATAGATTATGGACTTAAAGAGTATTAGGTAACAACATGGCTAGTGTAGATTTGGCTACAACAGGCATAAACATAGTTGAAGAATACCAAATTAAACTTTGAGAACTAAAAATTAATACAAACAAAATTTATGTAGGAGAAGATATACTAGGTATAGACAAAGATGGACTAAAACAAAACAACACAATAATAGTGGGTATATTTACACAATCCATGAGTATTATCTGAAATGTTGGTTCAAGATATTTAACTTGCATGGATGGAATTAATAGTCAAGATCTTTTTTTTTTAAATCTAAAATTATACTTTTGGATTCAATTGTGAGTACTTTTCATCAAAAAATACTCACACAATCGAATCCAAAAGTAGAATTTTAGATTTTTTTTAAAAAGACCTTGACTATTAATTCCATCCATGCAAGTTAAATATCAATCTTGAGACCAAGCCATGGAATTCCATGGATAGAAAAAAGAGTATGGCTAGTGCATATTGTAAATTTGTGTGTCATTTTCCCTAATCTCAAATATATAAGGTACAAAAAAAAAGGAATAAAAATCATCCAAATAAATCATAATAATCAACAAAAATACTCTTAGTTGTCTTGACATTTTTTTCCCTACACAAAGGCAAGAACCACAAGCCAAGTATTGTAAACAACATTGAAACACTAGAGAATTTGATAAATAGGTCAAGAATGACATCATAAGTGTTTCTCAATAGGACTTCTAAATTATAGAGTGAGAGTTGGGATTCAATGTTATGAGTTTGAATAAAATTTGTAGTCATGTCATTAACCACTCCATAAAATGTGTACTACAAATGCATAGCATCATAAGCAGTAGCATGTGACGATACTAATATCTTTCAATTCATGTAGGAGATTCCATCAATAAGTTTCATTAAGTTTTTTCAAGTTGTACTAAAAATTTATTTTCTCATGAACATCATCCAAAATTTCAATAAAATGGAATAAAGTTAGGAAAAAAATTTAGGGATTGGATGTAGAGAGATAATCTCAAGCACACTATAGGAATTCTAATATGCAAGGGAAAGAGGAGTTGGAAAAAAAAACCAAGCAATAAAAAATCTTTATATAATTAATGATGACTTTTTTTCATGTTTGAGTGACAATATTATAGAGAGAGAAGAAACCAAGTAGTAGTGTACTCCAATACCAAGTCTAGGGAAAAAGAGATGGGAGGGTGTAGAAGAAGGAACACTAAAATGGATTGGCATGGGAACATAACCAAAATAATGTTTGATGTACTTATTTTTGGTATAGATAGATACATCAAGGGTGTGAAGATGAAATAGAATCAATTTAGGGAGACCTTGGGATTCTTCACTCATTGGTCCATTTCTGGTCCTCTAGGAAATTATCATGTGAAGCGGTGGGTAAAAATATGCTAACTTGAAAGTTAGCAAATCCTGTGTATTCAAAAGAGGTTACTTGTTCAAAGATGATAGTTTGAAGAGATTTTAAAGATGTTTTAAATTAATCCAATTAAAATTGGTAGGTTCCCATAAATCACAAAATACTTGGAATCATGTTTTAAAGAGGTGTTTACACTTGAGACTTTTGATACAACCAAGAGGATTTCCATTTTACTAAATTAAGAAGCTCCACAAAATGGAAGAGGTAGAAAAGATTATATCTCCATGGCTTATGGATTGGTCAAACTAGGTTAGTCTAGTAAAGATAAATTTCTAACCAAATGAAATCAAATTGAAGCGAGCTTACCCATGAGTTTCAAAATGAGCTGCAAGAAGAATTTTTTCATGCCAATTAACTAAGGCACGTGATCTCCTAGTAATAGTAAATTGGATACAATACCAAGTCACACTTCTAAGGGGCATATTCATCCAAGGCCTTAACAATCCACTTAGTTGTAAGAAAAATGCCTTAGGTATAAGGTTTAAGATTGAAATTGATTGATTTGTATTATAGAGAGGGTGCATTGAAACAAGAATGATATTTTATGCAAGGTAAATAATCTACATTTTGATAAGTTGATATTAAAGGATCGATAATATCTTTATCTTATTGTCTCATTCGTATAAATTTAATTATGTAAATGCACATATCAACTACTAATAGTAGGAAGGAGAAGTGACTCATATAATGACTCTAAAAGAAAAATTAAAAATGTCAAAATATTCAAAATACTTTAATATGAAACTATTAAAAAGTAATTTATAAGTATAATATCTAAATACTTTTTAGGCAAGAGCCTACAACACAATGATAAATTGTGAGCCTCTCATTTGGGAGGACTTGAGTTTGATTCTACTCAAGCTTAACACATACTAATAATTATTCTAAATAAATAATAATAAATAATCTAGGCTTTGACCTATTACCTATAAAAACAAATTTTGAATACTTTTTAGAGTAAATAATATTCTTTTTCAAAACCAAATTAAATTCACATACAAAAAATAACTATTCTTAATGGGTTATTTTCTGTGTCTTCGGTGTATGCTAATGCTTTTGAAGAGCACCAAGAGCCTTGTTGGGCCAAAGCTTGGTTTAAATGTATGACTCACAAAGTTAACATTTTTTTGGATTCTTTTGCAAGATAAAATTCTAACAATGGACAATTTTTTGAAGAGAGGGTTTAACATTGTCAACAAATGCTATCTATGTAAGGAAGTCGATGAATCGATTAACCATATGACTATTCATTGTTCTTATATTAGAAGATTATGGGAAAATTCTTGTGGCTTGTTGAATATTACCTGGGTTTTCCCCCTTACTATTCAAGATTTTTTCAATGGTTGGAAGTCTCCCTCTACTAATACTTTGGATATGAGTTTGTGGGATTTTATCCTCCCGTTCCTTTGTTGGGGTGTTTGGAAGGAACAAAATGATAAGGTGCTTAGGGGTAAGGAAACTAATCCAGGTCAATTGTTCTGCAAGATTAAGAATATGGTGTCTAAGAATATTAGATCTTGTGGAAAATGGCACCAACCTCATAATGCTTGGGAAGAATCAGTGTTTCAGAACTAGAATTTGGTTGGTCTTAGTCTAGTGCAAAATGGTCCTAACCTCAGGATTTGGCAAGATGGGATTTTCCTCTGAAGGATTGGTATAAGATTAACTGTGATGGGGCTTCGAAGGGCAACCTAGGAACTATAGGTTGTGGTATCATCATTAGGAATATTAATGGGGATAGATTGGGTGGAATGGCCATTCCTATTAGGGTTCAAACTAACCATGTGGTGGAAGCAAGTGCAGCCCTCTATGATCTTAGCTATGCTAAAAGCATGAATTTGAATAAGATCTAGCTTGAGGGGGACTCCCTTAATATAATTAATTGTCTTGATAAATTTACTAATCCTTATTGGACTATTAATAATATTATAAGCAAGGCCATTGATCTTATTAATTCCTTTGAAAATTGTGTTGTCACTCACAACTATAGAGAAACTAATCAAGTTGCTAACTGGGTGGCTAATGTGGCATGCAAGAGTGATGAAAAGCTAATTTGGAATCAAAGTGATATTATTCCCATCGAGGGGCTTTTATTGATTGAGCATGACAAAGCTAGAAGTAAACAAAAACCTTTCATTAATGATGAATATGCCATCAAGGATTAATAATGATATGGGAAGGATTGAGAAGTGACGGGTTATTATGAGAAGGACAATGTATTGTCATTCAATACCACATGGATTTTGGGTGTTTTTTCCCACAAAAATCCTTGGCTATGATTTTGACTCTGGTCTTTTTTTGCAGGGGGTTTTCTTGAGAAGTGAGAGCCATCATTTTAGTATGAAGAAGATAGGAGGAAGGAGAAAGAGAATTGAATCGATGAGCTACAAAGAGTGGAAGAAGAAGAAGAGTGAGATTTGGGACATACTGGAGCAAGGGAATATTATAGGATACATGGAAAAATTGAAAGGCAGTAATCCTGCCATTACCCGAAAATTCATCAAAACATGGAAAGATGGGAGTATATTGGTAGGTAATTAGAGGATGGAGGTTTCTGAAGATATTATTGCCGAAGCAGTGGGACTTGACACTGAGGGAATTAACTTCTATCGGGATAGGAAGCTTTCAAATCGAGTGGTTGAAGAGTTTGCAGATTTGGCTAAGGAACACAATAGGTTGGTCAAAATTAATAATTCATATTTTAGCCCTGGCTCCATTTCTCACCCTTGGAGATTTTTTATGTTTGTGGTGATAGAGTATCTTATTTTAGATGGTTTCTTTACTAAGATATATGGTCACCATTTCATGTTGGTTAAACATTTTAGGCATAGGGTTAGGATAAATTTACCCTTTTACCTTAGACAATCATTGGGTAATTCTATTTTAGCTATTCAAAATGATATCGAGGGTGATCATGCTTGTCATGAGGGGTTAATGGTTTTAGTTATGAACCTCCTGAAATAAAATAAAAGTGGATAGGCCCTGGTAGAGAAACAAATATTTAGATTGTGAGATGGAGGGAAGTGAATTTGAGGAGGAATTTGATGAGGATACGGAGGATGAAATTGCTAAGGTTGAAATGAAGAAGAGGAAGAAATGTGATCCTAGGAGCTCTTCTAGGAAGAAAAAGGAAGGAAAAGGAGATTGAATTAGAACAAGATAGTGGTTCTAGTGAGGAGCAGGAAGAGGGTATGGAGAAGAGAGGAACATCGAATAAGGTTTCGAGAAACAAGGGGAAGAATGTTGAAAGAGATTTTGTCCCCTCTAATGATGAACTCTTAATTAAGAGGGTGGAAAGTAAAAGGAAAAAAGTGCTTGTTTAGGATGTGGATGTTGAGAAAGAACTTAAGGAGATGGAGCTGGATAGGAACAAACAGGGGGAGCATGAGGACTTCTTTGAGCAAAACAGGGCTGAGGATGATTAGGGTTTTCTGAAGGGAATCTTGGGTAACTCAGGGATATTGATGAAGGATATTGGCACCCTAAAGCAGTAAATGTAGGACATCTCAAGGGATTTTAACCAGCTTAGCAAGACGGTAAGGGGGGAGAGAACACTGGGTCAGCACATTAGTAGACTATCTAAGGTTATAGGCAACACAAAAGAGGTCAAGAATTTGGTGTGCCACCACTTGAAGCCAAGAAAATAAATTTAGATCAGCTAGGCAAAGATCTTCAAAAAAGGATGGATGGTTTGGATACTAGAGTCGGTAACTTGGAGAAAATGTTAAGAAATTGGCAAATTAGAATTGCACTATATTGAAGACCGTGACTGACAACTTTAACACTTTGTTGAACAAGCTTGAATAGGGTAAAGGCCAAGACTCTAATGCTATGAAAGAGGACTAGGGCCTGAGCAAGTGTACAAGGGCTAATTCCAAGAAGAATGAGGGTGTGGAAGCAAAAAAGTTGGATGACATGAAAGCATCTACAAAAACTATGAACATCCTGATAAACCAAGTAGTGACCTTTAGAAGACTTTGTAGCTATCCTGGGGCTATCTTTTTGCTTTCCTTTTGTTGTCCTTTCATGCATAGTTGTATTTTGGCCTCTTGTTTTTGGCTTTTCTTGTATGTTCCTTTTTGGCTATGAGGCCTTCTCTTGTATGAGCTTCTTTTCTCTTGTTTCCATGATACTTTGTACAAGGTTTTGGGTCCTTTAAAACCTATTTTTACGTAATCAAAACTATTCTTATAAGAATTTATGTAACTAAAAAAAAAAGTCAAGAAAGTGATTTTCTTTATAATGGTAAAAATAATTCGTGTAGATGCCCCAAAGTCAACTCTCCATTTGATTATTTCCTCTAGTTCATTTTTCCCATTTCTTATAAATATATAATTGTACCATTGTAGTTTATTAAATGTATACATAATTAAAAGCTCAAATATCTATGTCAAATTGTGAATAGGTGAACAAGACAAATAATTCAATGCAAGATAGTGGTTCATGGCCAATGAGTCTAATTTTCTCAAATTGGGTCTCAAATGTTTTCCTTAGGACATACCTAAGAGGGGTTTTCATGCATTGTCTCAAAACCTCAAACAAAGTGATGAAATCCTTTGTGAAGATCCATCAAAATTAAATCACATCTTCCTATATTTATAGGATGGATCACATTTTCAATCCCTAAGCTATGTAATACCATATCTAAAGGGGCAAGGGAAAATGTGATGATATTTTTTTTTAAATAATGGAAATGTTACCAAAGATATAACAAAAATATATCATAGTTACAATATGTGTGGACAATTGTCATATGGAACCCTATGGCACAAGTGAATTGACAACCATTAGAACCTCAATATTGTACATGAAAGGTATTGGATGGTCATAAGACAAGACCACCACGATGAACCTATCAGAGAGAGGGAACATCACTAAAAAGATAATTAGGTACAAACCCATGATTGTGTTCTCATGTAACACCATACATAGATAGGATGATGGAATCATAAACCTCCAATACATAAGCACACTTCAAAACACTTAAAACATATTGAAAAACTAACCATGGTAGTTGTCTAGGAGACAAATTTGATTGATTGTACAAAGACATTGTTTATTTGTGAGATAAGGTGTATCACAAGGGAAACGACACTTTTAGTTACTCAATAAGACCAAAGATGAACCTCAACAAAATTTACAACATCTACAATAGGTTTCCAAATCAATAGGTTGTAATCTATCTTAGCCTTCTTGATCTTCACTAGTCAATGATTTGGTTTAACTGATGCCTAAAGGATGGAAAGGGCTATATCAAATGCTCTAACTCTGATCTTTGGACACTAATGTTTGGGGTGTTTGGGGTAGGTATTCCAATTTACCCTTAACCCTATGTGGTATCATAATTAGGCTTACGACCCTACCCTTGATTATTAGGGGTATTATGTTTCGGGCTTCAAGTTACCCTATTAACCCTAGAATGTAACTCTTAAAGGGTTAAAAATTAGGGCCCAAAGCCTACCAAATTTATATGAAGAAAATCCCTAAAGAATTTTTTTTTGGGAATAAATAGTTGGGGTTTTAACTTGGTTAACACATTTTTTTTGAAGTTATTAAATTGAAAGCCTAATTCTCAAGGCTTGATAAAAATGAAAGTTTCATTTAAGGCACACTTCAGGGACCAAGATTCAACAAGAAGTCCTTTACCAAGAGGATAGTTTACTATCAGAGAAAAGATTTGGTGCTCAAAGTCAAATATCTTAAAACATTTATGCCTTAAAATAAAATTTTGGTGATTGGATTTTGGAAATTGGCCTTACCCATTTCACAAATATTATGAAGCCCTTAAGGAAAAGGATAAAAAAGAAAGTTTTTAAAACACTTAGCATTTTTTGCAAGTTTAAATAGGAGTATGAGATTTAAGCAAAAACTTGCAAATCAAATCATGACTATGAGGTTAAAGGATATGATCTAAATCTTGCTAAAGGATTTTTTATATATTAATCCAAAAAAATCCTACATTTATTTTATACCAAAATTTCAAGGAGTGTAAGTTCATTTACTATACATCACTTAAATCATAAAAATGTATCATTATGTGTAATAAGGAAAAGGGACCAAGGGGATGTTCATATTTCCTATTGTAAATTAGGAGGTAGATATAATTTGATACACTTAGAGGGTTCCAAGCCTTGAATGTCTATCAAGATCCTTTTCTAATGTGGAATTGATAGGACATGTAAAGAGTAGGATGAAATTAAGGATAAACTGACTTTTTTAGTACACAAATTGATAGAAACTTGGTGAACTAGTACAATTGTTGAAAATTAAAAAAATAAAAAAGTTGTAACCAACTTGTAAAATTAGTTTGGGGCTATTTTTTAGGGACTAGGTTGTCTATGTTGGCCTATTCTCAGGGTTAGATCACCTAAGTCAAACTATTATCTACACTTTCAAATATGTTAGGATCCTTCTCACCCTATTAAGAGTGACAAAGTTAGGGGATTTTTCTTACGAGTATATTAGAATTAAAAAGGGAAAGTGATATGATATTTTCACTCAGTACATGACAGATCCAATGTACTTTGATTCTATTGCTTTTCTCTAAAATATTCTCACAACACTTTTGTACTATCACCACAATTCACTGCAACACTACAACAACCACCACACTTCAATCTTTCATTTCCTTTTTATACTTGTCTTAAGGCGATGGAAAAATCCTGAAATGTATTACAAGTAAGTTGCTTTCACAAGCAATTTGAGTTTCATTAGTTACAATCCTTCAAATTTAATGACATGATGTTGGCCTAAAATAGTTAACCAATCAAAGTATACACCTATATATATATATATATATATATATATATATATATATATATATATATATATATATATATATATATATATATATATATATATATATATATATATATATATATATATGATGAAGCTTCCATATGAACCAAACACTCTAAATCATAAATCCAATCACCACACATCATAAATACTATATCTAGCTATACATTCAATACTACACAACACTTCATAAATGAGACTATTTGATCTATTCCTCTACTGATATGGTTAATCCATCAACTCTAGAGGACTTATTTTCTAGTAATGACAATACTATTATGATTCTTCATGCATTCAAATGCCAAAAACCTTCCCAAACATCATCATTATGCCAAAAATCTCCTCCTTTGGCATTAATGGCAACACTTAGTTAAAAATCAGCTAAGTGTCAACATGGGCAAAAAAGAATCACAAATAACTGACCACTGACCAAAAAGTAACTCTCCCTAAGCAGATGCAAACATATTATATACATGACTAACCACTAAATCCTCATACTACTACCCCCCTTTATAGTTTTTCATTGTTAACTACTCCCCCTTTGACAAAAATGACAAAGGTGTGGAAAAAGAGGAAATTGAGTGAGGAGAGAGTTCAAGTGAGGAGAGAGAAAAGGTGAGGAGAGATACGAAAGTGGGCGAGGACAGAGAAAACTTGAGCAAAGAGATAGTGAGGGGAGAGAGGAAAGTAAGTGAGGAGAGATAAAAATTGAGAGAGATAGTGAGGAGAGAGAAAGTTAGGAGAGAGAGAGAGAGAGAGAGAGAGAGTGAGTGAGGAGAGAGAAAACTTGACAAGAGAGAGGAGAAACAGGAAAGAGAGTGAGGAGAAAGAAAAATTGAGGAAAGAGATAGTGATGAGAGAGAGGAAATGAGGAGAGAGAATGAGGAGAGAGAAAGTAAGGAGAGAGAGTGAGGAGAAAGAGGAAAGTGGGTGAGGAGAGAAAAGACTTGAGGAGAGAATTCAAGTAAGGAGAGAGAAAAGGTGAGGAGAGAGAGGAAAGTGAGTGAGGAGAAAGAAAACTTGAGGATAGAAATAGTGAGGAGAGAGAAGAAAGTGAATGGGGAGAGAGAAAGTGAGGAGAGAGTGTGAGGAGAGAGAAAACTTGAGGAGAGATCTAGTAAGAAGAGAGAGGAAAGTAAGTGAGGAGAGAGACAATGAGGAGAAAGAGGAAAGAGGGTGCAAAGAGAGAAAACTTGAGGAGAGACATAGCAATGAGAAAGAAAGAAGAGAGAGAGAGAGAGAGAGAGAGAGAGTAAGGAGAGAGAGAATGGGGAGAGAGAGTGAGGAGAAAGAAGAAAGTGAGTGAGGAGAGAAAAGGCTTGAGAGAGTTCAAGTAAGAAGAAAGCATGAAGAGAGAGAAAAGGTGAGGAGAGAGAAAACTTGAGGAGCAAGATGGTGAGGAGAGAGCGAAAAATGAGGAAAGAGAGTGAAAAGAGAGTGAGGAGAGATCAAACTTTAGGAGAGATCTAGAAAGGAGAGAGCTAGTGAGGAGAGAGCTCAAGTGAGGAGAGAGAAAACTTGAGAAGAGAGTTAAATTAAAGAGAAAGAATGAGTAGAAAGAGAGAGAGAACTTGAGGAGAGAGTGAGGAGATCTAGCTTAAGGGAGGAGAGAGAAAGTTATGAGAGAGAATGAGGTTGAATTATTTAGTGTTTAAGTTTTTTCATAGTTTAACTGAAGGTATAATATTTTAGTGTTTGAGTTTTTCATGGTGTAACTCAAGGTATAATGTTTAAGTGTAGTTTAGCTAGGTTTAAGTTTTTTTATACATAGAGGTGTATATAAGTTTACAAGTGTTATTTTATAAGTTTAAGTTTAAAATTTCAAATTTTCCTAACATTTTAAAAACTAAACTATTAAAATAAAATAAAATTCCTACCTAACATAATTAGAGAGTAACAATATTAAGTAATTACAAATTAAAAATAATAATTTAACTGTTTCCTACCTAACATAACAAAAAAATAACATGTTTAATTAAGTACAAATGAAAAAACTATTTTTTAACTACTATATTAATAAAATTAAACAAAAAAAATTGAAACAAAAAATAAAAAATTGAAAAAAATAAATGCCTACCTAGTACTTTGTCGAATGACACCCACTACTCTCTCTCTCTCTCTCTCTCTCTCTCTCTCTCTCTCTCACACACACACACACACACACACACACACACAACTCCTCACTATGTCAACACCAAACGACGTAGACGTGGACATGTCACAATCAGTCGAGCATGTTCACTTAGCCTAAACTATAGTAGGCAATTGTACTTTTACCCATACACCAAATTGTAATAAAATGCAAAACCCTATTTCTAGGTTGGGAATAAAGATGAAAGAAAAAAAAACATAAAGTCATGAATTCGAAATGGAAGTATTGATGAAACGAGCTTCAATAAAAAAACAACAAATGTTAGGGCACCAAATAGAAGGGATACCTTTACTTCACATGTGCAGTTACAGTTGTGGGTCTAAATATGTCAATGGTAAATCTATGGCTAAAGCCATTGTTGTCACTAGTAGTAAATAGTAATTTCTCCTGTTGCCCCCTGCTCTTTTGAAAAATTTCTTAAAGATTGACCCCTTGTTTTTTCAACATCATTGACAATTTCATCTATGAAAGGGGAAGAATAGAAGATTTTAATATAATGATAGGGGAATAGAGAGTAACAAGTCCGATGAAAACCCTACATGCAAATAACGTGCTTATTAGTTTGCACAATAGCACTAGAACCTCACCATAAATGTGTGCCTATAGATGGTGATTCCCTACACCCTTACCTTCTCCCAAAGTTTCTCAAGAATAAAATGAAAATACCATTACACAAAAGAGAGAGAGAGAAAGCCAATCAGAAAACAAGAATTAAAATTCAAAATTTCCATTTATTACAAAATATTGCTCCAGCCTACGACCATGATTTAAATGGGACACGGCTATCCTCCATCCAAACTATAAAGTTGACCAATTTTCAAAAAATAAAAAACATTATGAATTTTTCTGAAAATTTCAGCATTTGATCTTCATGATCATAGTTTGTAGTCCAAAACAATAATTTTTTAAGAAAAAATCACTATGTGAATCTGGAAAAAATAAAATTTGACTTTGTTTTGTCTTTAACACATTTTAGATAGAGAGTAGCCTGTCCCATATGAGATTGTTTTCAATTTTCCGGGTCCCAAGACAGCAACAAATATGCTAATCCCTGCCATTAGATGACAGGGACTAAAAAAGGGCGGACCACTGAATTATATCACGGCAATGAGTAGAAATCCTGATTTGGGTGTGTCTGCCCACCGGAATGAATTCAATTGACACCCATCTCCTTATTTTCAATTAAAAGAATAACCCACTTGGAAAAGGTAATACCGTGGGTGTGGGAATCAATAAATTAATTGGAACCCCTTTTCCTTTAACTATTTCTAATCAAGCAACAGCTTTCGTTGAAGAAAACGGCGGGTCACACTACTTGCATGAAAAGCAAAACTGCCAAAACATCCAAAACATCGAGGGAATAAAATCACAAATTGCAACGCTCCTGTTTCTTTCTTTCGGTGGGATTATATGGCACATTGATTTAACAGGGCCTACTGTAGGAGCAGAGATATAAAGAACTTCATCTTAGTTGTACTCCTAAGCTGAATTGTATTGTCAAGAGTAAGAAGACAAAAGAGTAAATCTATGGAAAAAGAAAACAAGAAGAGAGTGATATTGGTAGGCATGGATGAGAGTGAAGAGAGTGTCCATGCTCTGCAATGGGCTCTTTCTCACCTCTCTTTTTACCAGGATAGACTGATTATCATCCATGTTCAGCCCACTGGATCTTCCAAGGCCAAAGCTCTCGCCTCATGTCGGTCACTACATTTTTACTCATTTGGGTTTCTTTTGGATTTAGATTTACACCTACTTATCATTTGTTTCTGAAGTGCCCCGATTTTGTGTTTAGTATCTGAAGAGGCTCATCTCTCTGGTTTGGTTTTTTATGTGGGCAGATTCACTTGTGTCATTTGCAGCATTAGACACATTGAAGATATTTGAAGAGGATATTAAGAGGACTACGAGAAAGCTTTTTGCCACAGCAATGGAGAAATGCAATGAAAAACATGTAAGTTTGATCATGTTTCTTTAGGATCACTTCATATCATAGGCTTTATTTTGACTGATTGTACGAATTTCCTGCAGTTTTGTAAATTTGATAATGTTCCTTCAGGATCCCTTGCTTGAATGGACTTTATGCTGCTATTGTTGTAGGTGGTTCCAGAGACAAAGGCAGTGAATGGAGATGCCAAGGATGTCCTCTGCAATGCCATCAAGGACTGCAATGCTGACATGCTTGTGTTGGGAAGTCATGGAAACGGACCTATTAAGAGGTATTAGTCCAAGACAGTTTTCTGGATTTACTATACACCCTACATACTAATTCTTATTTGTTTCATAGGTAATGGGCCGATGTCTAAGGCCATGGCTAAACCTTAAACTAGAACCTAAGTGTTATCAAGGGGGACACTTGTTTTGTTTACAAAACTCGTGTCTTCTTTTGATAACACTCACGTTTTAGTTTAGTGTTTAACCAATACCAAAGTCTAAGATTATTGATTATTATTTGTTTAGATTAGTTATTATTGTGTGATAAAGCTCGAGTAGACTTGAATCTAACAACTTGCAGATAAGACACTCAGAATTTACCATTGTGTTATAGACTCTTGCCTACTCTACATAGTAATTATCATTATCATTTGCTTTAATCAATTGTCTATTGAGTTTCTAACAAGTTGAAAATCTATGAGTAATTCTATATTTGGCTAATGATTTGAATCTTGTAATTTACAGGCTACTTTTTGGTAGTGTGAGTGAACATTGTGTTCGGCATGCACATTGCCCTGTTATTGTTGTCAAGAACCACTAAAGCAGAGCTCAGTGATAATACCATATTTGAATTCAGTCTTGTAGCAAGTGATGTTGAAATTGGTGGTTTCTTTTGTCTGGAAGCTCCACAAATGTTTTATTTTCTCCAGCATCTGCATTTGTACACTTTGCTGACTTGGGTTCGTAATGACAGGGGAGCTTGATTTTTCAGTTTACCATGCTTATGTCTATTTTTGTGAATCATCCTATACTTGTTAGAGAGCTGCTGATATTATGTTTCACAGTATGGAAATGCAATATTCATTGCATGGACAGCTGACTTTACAAATTCGATTGCAGAGATGATTTGGGCTAATAAATTGCTCAATTTGTAAATCATCTTCATGTTTTGAATGATGTTCAATTTCCTTCAGATGTGCACCCTCTTCAAGAGTTAATTTCCCATTACTCTTCTGCATAGCTAGGCAAGGAATATATGAACTTCATGCAAATGCATTTTGTAACTAATATGGTCATTCATTTTGTAACTAAAGTTTTATCTTATCCAACTCGCGCAATCTGTGAATGTGAGTACTTTGGTAAAATTCAGCAGATATCTCCCATTGTGCGAATTTAATCAGGAAACAGCTCACCACAAGCACAACATTTGTCTTAAAAAACACACCACTAGCGCAATTTTACTTCAACTGCGGAGTATATTGAGGAAAACGGAAAATATATCCCTCCCAACGAACAAGAGATGGTATATTTTTGTAGGTTGGGAAAGGTTCGCCTGATTATAGGTTTACAAATGATATAAATGGTATTATTTTTAACCCTCGAAAAGGTTTAGATATGTACAGTCTCATAAATATCATAGATCTTTATGAAATAGAAAATCAATGTGGTAAGAGTAAAGTAAATATTTGTGTATTTTATATATTTTAGTTATGTCTTGAGACAATGAGTTTAGGAGTTGACAAGGGTTATATATTTAAAATAAAAGATCATTTTGTTAACTATCAATTTTTCTATACATTATAATTTTTCATTCGTACATCTTATGTAAATTATTCATTCATAATTTTTGGACGATATGGTTCTTGTGATTGTATACTTCACATACTTTTGCTAATATTATCATATTCCTTAAAAAAAACTTTTCTTAGACTAATTCTTAGTTGATGCAATATGAAACTATGACTATCATCTATCAATGTATGCATTGCTTAATTGGAATAGTAGATCGGTTCTCATATTTAAAGACAAGTGTTAGGTTATTATCATATGATACCAATACATTGTTTTGGAGGGATATGGAGAAATCGCCTAACATTGGATTCATACATACCAAAAAATATTAATCATAGCTTGCATCAAAACTCCAACAAACAATGTTTTGCACAACATGTTTTAATCATTGTGGAAAGGAAAAGCATGAACCTTGGTGAAGGCATGGAGAAGCATCAAACTTAAAACATTTATGTAGCAGGCCCCTAAAGTGTTCCTCAATACCAAACTATTCCAAATCTACTGGGAAGTAAGGTGGTCAAGTTCTTCAAATTTATACGTATACTTGACGTAATAATAGAAGATGACATAATTGAAGGATTTGAGAAAATATGCAAATCAAATCCACAAAGCCCTCGAATACTTGCATGTAGAAAATTTGTCACAGAGAAAAAAAGACAAGAAGAGGCAAGATTTTCCTCTGAAAACATGCAAATTGTATTCTCAGATAAAGAAAAGATTTTTTAAGATTACAAAGAGATCAATCCTTATAAAAGGAGATTGAAACCTGAAAAGGGTAACCTAAAGGAAAAAGTTATTTGATAATTACTAATTAATTATTATATAGAGAAAGAAAAAAATGCATAAAGTGAAATCTTAAGAAGGGAGAAAAGGTAATTTAATTAATGAAATTAAATTAACCTTTCTCTCTAACACCCTTGCTCAAGATGAGCAACAATGTAATTAAAAACAATGCAGAAAGAGCAAAGAAGCTACAATGCAATACTAACAACAAACTTGGGTCCCAGCAACAAGGCTTGATGAGGTGCCCAATCACAACAAAATCTCTATGAAATGAAGAAATGGAGAAAACCTAGTGGGAAAAACTCTAATCCAAAAAGAGATAGTTGAAAACCTAGTGAAGGACTGCAAGAGCCTCCAACAAGAGGAATGTTCCAAAAAAAGGAACAAAGAGTAATCATGAAGAAAATCAATGAGGCATGTAGAAGCTACAAACTCTATCAAAAAGAAATTGGTGATCTCTAGAACTTCCTCTGAAATAGAACCTGACCATGTAGAGAAGACTATAATCTGCATTGAATCAAAAGGCAAACAAAGCCAAACAACTGAACTCAAAAATACAGATGACATGAAACACCAAAGCTTGAAAAGTTGATCAATCGAACCAAGGAAGCATGAGAAACAATAGAAAACCCCCCCATAATGTAGACAAGGGTGAGGTGATAGGCAACTGAGAAAGTGGACCACAAATCTACTGCAAAACAGAAAGAACAAAGAACATCGAGAGTGAAGAAGAGGTAGAAACATCTATAAAGGAACGTTTCATCAACACATCATGGGGCTAATGGCATGCAAGGGACACTCACTTGAAAAAGGAAGAGGGCACTAAAAGGCAAACAACTATCCCCCCACGACACTTTATAATGTAGTGAGAGTACAATAAGTCACAATGATGAAAAAGATCTCGAAAAGCAAGGAGTGGCACTTTATCTTGGTTCATTTGTATAAAAATTCTTACAAATGATATCAACAATGATCAAAAAGGGCAAAGAGATTATACAACAAACAATACAACCCAAAAGAAGAGATCCCATGCCACGAAAATGATCCCTAGACTTGAAACATCCAAGATATCCACCATAGAGCAATAAAGAAAAAATATGATAGAAAGAGCATAAAGCAAAATCTAGAAGAAATTACAACATTTCTAAAAAGTGAATGGAACCAGCTTTCCAAAAATATAACATTTTCAAAAAACAGAGATGAGACACTCAAGATATGCCCTCTGAAGTGAAAAACTAAACATTTGACTTTGACTACCCAAATAGGCAACCAAACTACATCAAAACCAAAATCATCTTACACCATTGTCTCCATCTTAAAACTAGCTTTTTGAGGCTTCTTTCAGATCGAAAAGAGACCTCCATATGCTCAAGTTACGGCCAAAAAACTAATAGTAGGTCAAAAAAGGACCTGAAGGGCATGCAAGAGTGTTGATGTACTATTGACGTCAGCATTTTACTTCTTTAAATTTGACATCCTAGGGGCCTTCATAGAAAAAAAAATCGCCACATGGCATCCACATGGTAATGGGGGCCTAGATGTTGACTTAGCACCTAACACATAGCAAGTGTTGGTGATGCCACACATGCGAAGGAGGTTGGGCAGATGTAGTGGTGGTAGAGTTCGGCAGAGGCGATGTCGAAGTTGAGTCGTTGACGAAGGTGGTGGCCGAAGAGTTAGGTGAACTAGAGGTGGCAACTGGAGCAGTAGCCGGTTCAGTGGTGGCTCGTCGGCAATGCGACCAGAAAATGCTATTGGAAACCTCTACGCATCAGGAAATAGTGCCTACGTGCAGGGAAATAGCGCCTATGCACCGAAAAATGGTTTTTCGGGCTAAAAAATGACCTACGGTCCAATTTTTTTATTTTTTAAAAATTCTTTTTTGAAAATAATCACCTTGGAGTGTGTGTAGAAGGTCGTACGACCTTTTGGGCAAAAAAAATTTGCCTCACGGATTAATGTTGTCAAAAATGGACAAACTTTATATGGAAACAAGGGTTTTAATGCCTTTTGGATCCATCTGCAAAGTTCATTTGGCCTCAACCTGCTCCTGAAAATCAATGACCCCCCTATTTTCTCTAAAAATACTTGAAAAAACTCTAGATCTGATTCATCAAACCCTCTTTCTCCTTTTTCGTCAATTACTAAACAAGCTACAACAAATCTAGCTCTGATACCATGAAAGATTTGAGCAAATATGCAAATCAAATCCACGAAGCCCTCAAATACCTACATGTAGAAAACCTAACACATAGAAGAAAAAGACAAGGAGAGCCAAGGGTTTGCTATGAAAACATGCAAATTGTATTCTCAGATAAAGAAAGATTTTTTTAGATTACAAAGAGATGAAACCTTATAAAAGGAGATCAAAACCCGAAAAGGGGAACCTAAAAGTTACAAAGGGTAACCTAAAGGAAAAAGCTATTTAATAATTACTAATTAATTATTAAATAGAAAAGTCAAGAAATTACTAATTAATTATTCAATAGAGAAAGAAAAAAATGCATAAAGCAGAATCTCAAGAAGGGAGAAAAGGTAATTTAATTAATGAATTAAATTAACCTTTTTCTCTAACAATAATTGCATAAATTCACTAGGATTACACAAATAATTCTATCTACAAATTCAAAGCAACTAGATTGAGTTACAATACTTATCTCAACACATTTCTAGCCTTTGAGCCAAAGTCACATAAGCTTTTGGCAACACATTATTCAAGTCATTATAAATAACCTTTTGTGTGGTTCTACAAGGTTCAAGATTGAACTAGCTATTTGTAATAATTTTAGTGGTGTTTATGTTTAGTTAAAAATATCATTTGGTAAACCTAAATTAATCTTTCTAGTAAGGGAAACAATAAAATGGTACCTATTAGGGTTTATTTATCCCTACTATTTTCTAACTCAACAAATCCTACATCTCTTATAGTTTTCTTCGACATTTTTGCTAACATTTGATAAAATAAATTGCAATTGATTTAATCTTCCTCTTTGTGGTGGTCGTACTTGATTGCTAGATCTTTTCACCATATATTCTCACCAATCCTTATCTTCTATTCATAGCTACATTAGGGATTTTGACAAGTACATAAATTTTTCAGCATATGATCCCTATGTCATTTTACCACAAGTGTGGTGGTGTCTATTTCATGTTAGTACTCTTTCATCACGTATGTGATCATTCATGTTTCATAAAAAAAATCATTACTTTTTTTCTTATCTCAATTCCTCCACTTTACTCATCTAGTGATGCACTTAGTAATGATGAGTCTTAAATTTCTTATGATATTGTTTTTTTGTTGATATATTTCCCTACTTTTATGCCAATTTTATGAGAAAAATTTTGATATAGAATTTCATGGTATGCCTTTTCTATGTCCACCCTCAGATGATGTTGGTTCTCTTAATGGTGTTGATAGCTTTGAAGTGACATGTTTAGATAGCTTGGCTTGTGTGTGTGTTCTCCCAAACAAAGAAAATGTGATTCTTTTCTTTTACTACACTTATTAGTTCATGTCATTGAACTATAATGAAGGCAATAATGTTTGAACTATGATTAATCCATTTTCATTCTAGCCAATTACATTGTTAAATTTCTTTGTCTAAATTTATTTCTCAATATGTGTAATATACAAATTGCAAAATTTTAGCTAATTACACTTAAAGTTTTATCTATTCCATTTGGATTGGCTCATTACTTCTTGCAGTAAGATTTATACTCATTCACATTTATTTGAAGATGAAAGAAGGCTTGATTAACTAGGTTTGCCAACATCAAGGTGACAACAAACATTGTAGATATATGATGTTCTATGTGCACATCCTACTATGTGCTACTTTATCCTCATAATGTAACATTTTTTTATTTGTGGATGTAAGAATTTGGTATAGCTTTGATACCATGTAAGAATTTTCCTTAGGGCAAAATTCACCCAAGACCAAGAAGCACAATAAGGAGCATGAAAGACCAAATGAAGTATGATCAGGATACCAATATGATACTTAGTTGATTCTTTAGTACACTAGAGGTGTCTGTATATAAAGGCATCTAAGATGCATCTAGAATGTGTCTAGAATGAACTAGGAGACAAGCATGACAATTAAGCACATGTCCTCCATTGTGGATGAATATACCTGCATCAATGAGACGATAAGTATGATAAGGTGTCTCACATGTAGAGATGTTGTAGACACCATGTGCTTAAATGAGATGCTCACTCTTGTGTTGTAGACACCATGTGCTAAATTAGAGTTGCTTACTCCTATGTTGTCAACATGACAACTCATATGAGTGTGCATACTCCAAGGTGTCTAACTTAATAAATAATAAAATAATGCTTTTAACCTAAGTAAACTTAAGTAAAGTGTAAATAAGAATTATTTACTCTAACACCCCGCCTTAATTGCAACTTAGGGGAATGCACTTAAGTTCACAAAAGCTATGATGAAATGCATAATGGGTCCTAACTACTAGGTAATGTTAGGTACCCATGTACATAATGCAATGTTGTACAATGCAATGAAATATCTATGCAAATAGAGAAAGAGGGAAAACCACATGGGAAAAACCCTCCCCCAAAAAGAGAGATGAATACAATAAAGAAAAATGCATGAATGGATGGAGTAATCAAGACCCCCCCATTATGACATACATCATGCATACATAATAGAGAAATCCTCAATGAAATCCCCCCCTTAGTGAAGGATATCAAGATGATGAGTGCTTGAAGACAAAAGAAAATCCAATGTCGACAAACAACATTTCTCCCTTTAGGAAGAAGAAACACCAAGTATAGGTGCAAATATGCTTCCCACTGTGGATAGGAAGATGGAAGAGGGACCCATATGTAGTATGCTATGGATGTTTCCTCTGAAGTCTGTTCAGACATCGACAAGTCCTTGATAAATGTAGATGCCATGAACCAATCTCGTGAATGCCCACAAGAAGGTGGCAAACAAGGTACCATGTGCATGTATGACGCTAAATCAAGCTCCAGAGATGATGAAGCATCCTTATAGGAAGATGGACGAAGATAAGAAATGTCGCCTCCCCTCAATAATGGATATACACCCATGAAAGAAGCTCCTTGATGACTGAAGAAGCAGCAGGAGCATTAGGAGGAGGGATCTCAACTAGATTTGAAGGAACCATAGATGAAGTGACTAAAGATAAAATGTCTTCTAGAAAAGGAGGAACTGTAGGATCTCCATATTCTTTCTAAAGAGTCATCCAAATATCATAAGGGTGAATGAGCTTTTTAATGACATGCCAATGATTAGAACTGATACTAAATATAATGTTATCCAATAGTATGTTAAGAGGTGATTGTTGCTCAGTGGAAGACATCAGTTTGTGGAACATAAATAAGGAAATACTTCCTTATGCTCTCTTCGTAGATGATCAATGATTAAAACACTCCATTTGTGATAGTTCCTTTTTGTCAACAAGAGTCTAAGTCCATGCTAACATGTGAAACAAAACTCCATGAGATCAATGTGTGTATATGCCTCCAAAAATGCAAAAGAGAATCAATCAAGAAAACCCCCCTAATGAATGATTTGGCACTTTATACTTAGTGCGATTACAATAGCCCCTTTAGGGCCTATTTCTAAAAGCAATATTTATTAGAATAGCCCCTGTAGGGCCTATTTCTAAAACCCCCCTAATGAATGATTTGGCATTTTATACTTAGTGCGATTACAATAGCCCCTTTAGGGCCTATTTCTAAAAGCAATATTTCTATCCATAGAAGCATATAGTTTGATTCCAGATCTAAAAAGTAGACAAAAAATTATGCACTTTCAAAAAAAATAGAACCTGATTATATGTCCAGATGAGCCCGTACTAAGCATTTGAAGTGGAAAAAATCAAGATTTGCGAATTGCATAAAAATTCAAGAACAGAGATCTTAAACATTTTGCACCAATGTTTAGATCACAAAATTCAACCCCAAAACAAAACAAAAAATTGCTTGAAAAAAGGAGTCTGTATGAGGGAGATATCGCTATTCAAGAATCACTATTGTAATTTATTTTCTTGAATCGCCATCATTGCGCCTCCAAATCAAATGACTATAAATTTCACCTCAAATATTTGATTATGGTAAAACAAAAATTGATGTGGGGGTTTTTGACCTTATGAATGTGATGCAAATATTTGATTTGCACTAGCAATCTCTAATCTTCACCTGCAAAAGTCTCTCCTACTGGCCTGATAGCCAAATTTTTTTTGAAAACTAATGCAAATCTAAAAAAAACTACAAAGATGCAGATGAAAAAAATGCAAATCTAAAACTTAAATGTACAGATCTAAAAAGATCATACCAATTTCGCAAATCGGGCCTTCGGGTGCCGATTTGCAAAAAACTTTGCCTCAATTTTAACTGTAGCCTAAGGTAGGAAAATTTATAGTCGAAATTCACTGAATCGACGCTCTAGATGCAATGGTGAGGTCTACTTTATCTCTATACGCTCCCAATATCTATAGATACGCTAGACCTGGAACAAGGTGCCCTTCGAGAGGAGAAGCAAGATCGGTCTCCAATGGCTCTAAAATGACGCTCCTATGGCTTTGATACCATGCAAAAAATTTTCTTGGAAAAAAATTCACCCAAGACCAAGAAGCACAATAACTAGCACAAAAGACCAAATGAAGTATGAACAGAATAACAATAATGTATTCAGTTGATATTTTAGTACACTAGAGGTGCCTGCATATAAAGGCCTCTAAGATGCATCAAGAATGTGTCTAGAATGAGCTTGGAGATAAGCATGACAACTAAGCACACATCCTCCATTGTGCATGAATATATGTGCATCAATGAGAGGATAAGTATGATAAGGTGTCTGAAGTGTAAAGGTGTTGTAGACACCATGTGCTTAAATTAGATGCTCACTCTTGTGTTGTAGACACCATGTGTTAAATTAGAGTTGCTTACTCTTGTGTTGTCAACATGACAACTCATATGAGTGTGCATACTCCAAGGTGTCTAACCTAATAAATAATAAAATAATGCATTTAACCTAAGTAAACTTGAGTAAAGTGTAAATAATTATTATTTACACTAATAGTGGAGCTAGTGCAATAATGCCTAATGTGTTGTCCTACAATTTTTTTCATATAGAAATTGTGTGACGACCACAAAAAAAATTATATAGATTAATATCCATAGATAATTTTTGGCATATGTTTTGACATAAGAGTCACTTATCCTCATGTATTTTTGGCCATCGTGTCATTTATTGTTGAAGGATCAAAATATTTAGTTTCTATTTTTTCAAATTTTGTTGTTTTTCATGTTAGTTTATAGAAGTCTTTTGCAATTTTAAACCAAAGTGATTCACCCCCCTCTCAGTTACTCCATCTATAATTCCAACAAAAAATATCATTTGGTAAACCTAAATTGATCTTTCTAGTAAGGGAAACAATAAAATGGTACCTGTTAGGGTTTATTTATCCCTACTATTTTCTAACTCAAAAAATCCTACATCTCTTATAATTTTCTTCGACATTTTTGCTAACATTTGATAAAATAATTGCAATTGATTTAATCTTCCCCTTTGTGGTGGTCGTACTTGATTGTTGGATCTTTTCACCATAGATTCTCACCAATCCTTATCTTCTATTCATAGCTACATTAGGGATTTTGACAAGTAAATAATTTTTTCGGCATATGATCCCTATGTCATTTTACCACAAGGGTGGTGGTGTCTATTTCATGTTAGTACTCTTTCATCACATATGTGATCATTCGTGTTTCATAAAAAAATCATTACTTTTTTTGTTATCTCGATTCCTCCACTTTACTCATTTAGTGATGCACTTAGTAATGATTAGTCTTAAATTTCTTATGACATTATTTTTTGGCTGATAAATTTCCCTACTTTTATGCCAATTTTATGAGGAAAATTTTGATATAGAATTTCATGTTATGCCATTTCTATGTCCACCCTCAGATGATGTTGGTTCTCTTGATGGGGTTGATAGCTTTGAAGTGACATGTTTAAATAGCTTGGCTTGTGTGAGTGTTCTCCCAAACAAAGAAAATGTGATTCTTTTCTCTTACAACACTTATTAGTTCATGTCATGGAACCATAATGAAGGCAATAATGTTTAAACTATGATTAATCCATTTTCATTCTAGCCAATTACATTGTTAAATTTCTTTGTCTAAATTTCTTTCTCAATATGTGTAATATAAAAATTGAAAATTTTTAGCTGATTACACTTAAAGTTTTATCTATTCCATTTGGATTGGCTCATTACTTCTTGCAGTAAGATTTATGCTCATTCACATTTATTTCAAGATGAAAGAAGGCTTGATTAACTAGGTTTGCTAGCATCAAGGTGACGACAAACATTGTAGATATATGATGTTCTATTTGCACATCCTACTATGTGCTACTTTATCCTCATCATGTAATATTTTGTTATTTGTGGATGTAAGAATTTGGTATAGCTCTAATACCATGTAAGAATTTTCCTTAGGGAAAAATTCACCCAAGACCAAGAAGCACAATAAGGAGCACAAAAGACCAAATGAAGTATGATCAGAATACCAATATGATATTTAGTTGATTATTTAGTACACTAGAGGTGTCTATATATAAAGGCCTCTAAGATGCATCTAGAATGTGTCTAGAATGAACTAGGAGACAAGCATGACAACTAAGCACACATCCTCCATTGTGCATGAATATGCATGCATCAATGAGAGGATAAGTATGATAAGGTCTCTCACGTGTAGAAATGTTGTAGACACCATCTGCTTAAATTAGATGCTCACTACTGTGTTGTAGACACCATGTGCTAAATCAGAGTTGCTTACTCCTATGTTGTCAACATTACAACTCATATGAGTGTTCTTGCTCTAAGGTGTCTAACCTAATAAATAATAAAATAATGCATTTAACCTAAGTAAACTTAAGTAAAGTGTAAATATAATTATTTATGCTAACACCCCCCCTTAATTGCAACGTAGGGGAATGCACTTAAGCTCACAAAAGCTCTGATGAAATGCATAATGGGTCCAGACTACTAGACAATGTTAGGTACCCATGTACATAATGAAATGGTGTACAATAAAGAAAGATGCATGAATGGATGGAGTAATCAAGACCCCCCCATTATGACATACATCATGCATACATAATAGAGAAATCCTTAATGAAATCCCCCCCTTAGTGAAGGATCTCAAGATGATGAGTGCTTGAAGACAAAAGAAAATCCAATGTCGACAAACAACATTTCTCCCTTTAGGAAGAAGAAACACCAAGTAGAGGTGCAAATATGCTTCTCACTGTGGATAGGAAGATGGAAGAGGGATCTATATGTAGTATGCTATGGATGTTGCCTCTGAAGTCTATTCAGATGTTGACAAGTCCTTGATAAATGTAGATGCCATGAACCAATCTGGTGAATGCCCACAAGAAGGTAGCAAACAAGGTACCATGTGCATGTATGACATTGAATCAAGCTCCAAAGATGATGAAGCATCCTTATAGGAAGATGGAGGAAGAGAAGCAATGTTGCCTCCCCTCAATAATGGATATACACCCATGAGAGAAGCTCCTTGATGACTAAAGAAGTAGCAAGAGCATCAGGAGGAGGGATCTCAACTGGATTTGAAGGAACCATAGATGAAGTGACTAAAGATAAAATGTCTTCTAGAAAAGGAGGAACTGTAGGATCTCCATATTCTTTCTAAAGAGTCATCCAAATATCATAAGGGTGAATGAGATTTTTAATGACATGCCAACAAATAGAACTAATACTGAATATAATGTTATCCAATAGTATGTTAAGAGGTGGTTGTTTCTCAGTGGAAGACATCAGTTTGTGGAACATAAATAAGGAAATATTTCTTTATACTCTCTTTGTTGATGATCAATGATTAAAGCACTCCGTTTGTGATAGTTCCTTTTTGTCAACAGGGGTCTAACTCCATGCCGCCATGTGAAATAAAATTCCATGAGATCAATGTATGTATGCACCCCCCAAAATGCAAAAGAGAATCAATCAAGAAAACCCCACTAATGAATGATTTGGCACTTTATACTTAGTGCGATTACAATAGCCACTTTAGGGCCTATTTCTTAAAGAAATATTTCTATCCATAGAAGCATATAATATGATTGCAAATCTAGATAGTAGAAAAAAAATTATGCACTTTTAAAAAAATGGAACCTGATTATGTGTCCAGATGAGCCCGTACTAAGCATTTGAAGTGGCAAAAATTACGATTTGTGAATTGCATAAAAATTTAGGAACAAAGATCTCAAACATCCTGCACCAATGTGTAGATCACAAAATTCTACCCCAAAACAAAAATAAATTGCTTGAAAAAAGGAGTCCATATGAGGGAGATATCGTTATTCAAGAATCACTGTTGTAATTTATTTTCTTGAATCTCCATCATTGCGCCTCCAAATCAAATGACTCTAAATTTCACCTTAGATGTCCGATTTTGGTGAAACAAAAATTGATGTGGGGGTTTTTGACCTTTTGAATGTGATGCAAATATCTAATTTGCACCAGCAATCTCCAATCTTCACCTACAAAAAATCTCTCCTACTGGCCTAATAGCCAAAAAAATTCAAAAAATAATGCATATCTAAAAAAAATTGCAAAGATGCAGATGAAAAAAATGTAGATCTGAAATGATCATACCAATTTCGCAAATTGGGCCTTCAGGTGCCGGTTTGCAAAAAAATTTGTCTCAATTTTGACTGAAGCCTAGGTTAGGAAAATTTATTGTCAAAATTCACTAAATTGACGCTCCAGATGCAATGGTGAGGTCCACTTTGGTTCTAGACGCTTCCAATATCTGCAGATACTCTAGACCTGGATCGAGGTGCCCTTTGAGAGGTGAAGCAAGATCGGTCTCCAATGGCTATGAAATGACACTCCTATGACTTTGATACCATGTAAGAATTTGCCTTAGAAAAAATTCACCCAAGACCAAGAAGCACAATAACTAGCACAAAAGACCAAATGAAGTATGAATAAAATAACAATAAGGTATTCTGTTGATATTTTAGTGCACTAGAGGTGCCTACATATAAAGGCCTCTAAGATACATCTAGAATGTGTATAGAATGAATTAGGAGATAAGCATTCCAGCTAAGCACACATCCTCCATTGTTCTTGAATATACATGCATCAATGAGAGGATAAGTATGATAAGGTGTCTAACAGGTAAAGATGTTGTAGACACCATGTGCTTAAATTAGATGCTCACTCCTGTGTTGTAGACACCATGTGCTAAATTAGAGTTGCTTACTCTTGTGTTGTCAACATGACAACTCATATGAGTGTGCATACTCCAAGGTGTCTAACCTAATAAATAATAAAATAATGCATTTAACCTAAGTAAACTTGAGTAAAGTGTAAATAATAATTATTTACACTAAAAGTAGAGCTAGTGCAATAATGCCTAATGTGTTGTCCTACAATTTTTTTTCATATAGAAATTGTGTGACAACCACAAAAAAATTATATAGATTAGTATCCATACATAATTTTTGGCATATGTTTTGACATAAGAGTCACTTATCCTCATGTATTTTTGGTCATCATGTCATTTATTGTTGAAGGATCAAAACATTTAGTTCTATTTTTTTAAATTTGTTTTTTCATGTTAGATTATAGAAGTCTTTTGCAATTTTAAACCTTTTTTTATTTTGTTACATGATATTGGAAATATAAGAGGAGTAACTAAGAGGGGAGGGGTGAATTAGTTACCAAAAAAAAAATCCCAGATCCCTTAGATGTCAATACAAATCAAAACTAAACACTGTTAAAACTAAAAATATAGTTGTAACTCGGTTAGCATTGAATCACTTGGCAAACACTAAGAATTACTATTACTCAGAAATCACTAAAATAAATGCTTCTTAAGATGTTTAATGTAATTAATCTTAATTAACTTAGTTGCAGAGTCATAAAGTAAATAACATGAGCACATATGACACCAGGATCTAACGTGGAAACCCAATGTGAGAAAAAACACCAATAGCAACTAGTGTATTGTTTTTCACTCTTTTGAAGTGAGCCCTATTAGGTCCAACCTTGTCAAAGGTTACAAAACACATTGTTAGGTGTGACCCTATTAAAGTATTTAATTACCCTATTAGGGGTTTCCTTGTTAGAGGTCTTTATACACTTCAGTCTAGAAATGCCACCTCGTTAGAGGATTTGGCAAATAATTGTTAAGCTAACTCTGTTAAGAGATTTGATACAGTGCTACAATTATTAAAGAGTAACAATGATATGACCTGATTGTTGATGCAACTGAATTGTTGATTTCAAATCTTTGTTATGGCTCAAATACTTGATCCTCCTTTATCAAATAAAACCTTATAGCTTAGTTGACTCAGGATAGTGTAGTACCCTTCCAATTCACTTTTTTGGTTTATCCTTTTAATCCCATGCTTCTCACATTCAATCCCACAACTTGACCTTATACTTATATCTTTTTCCCTATCAAGTTGGTTTAAATACACTAACAAATATTCAATATGCATCCCTTAAGTCAGCTAGACTTAACAAATAAATTCATCAAACTAAATATGCTAACTCAAGAAAATCCTTTGTTAGTTGATCTAGCTCAGTCAACACTAACTCAGAAAATACTTTCTTCATACTTCCTTTGTTAACCGCGAAAACTCAGTTGACATTGCATCCTAAGCTGAATTCCTTTGGTAACCAAGTGAGCTCGACTAACATTGGCTCTATGCCAAATTCTCTTAGGTGCCCGAGTGAACTCAACAGATATTTTCTTTGAACTTGATTCTCACTAGAACACTCAACAGATACTAGAAACTGTCTTCACTATCTGAGTGAACTAGACAAACACTGACTGGTAAAGACATGACATTTTGTGTAACATCAAAGACAATATACAATTGAACAATTTTTTTCAATAGTTTGTACGCTTGCAAATCTGACCTTTAGTCTAGAACTACATATGTAGTTTGAGTCTTAAGTCTTGAATGACATTAAAGAGAGAATTTTTAAGTATTTATGATCATTGAGTACAACTAAAGTCTTTTCAATTCTTATTAGGAAATATTTTCAAGTTAATTTGGAAATCCGCTTTGTTATTTTAAACTCACTTAGCATTTTCATAAGGCCATTTTGTTTCTTCATTCTCATGTGAAATTCTTTCTCAAAGCATTGTGTGTTTATTGCAACTGAGTCAAGTCATTAACAAAAACAATTTGTGCATATTCATAGGAATGGTCAATTCTTTTGTTGTTCCTTTTTGGGTTTAGCTAGAAGCATATTTATGCTCAAACTAGGGTCTCTTCTATTTGTTCTCTTGATGTGCCCTAGATTATAAATTTGTTTATATCTATATATTGCAAATGAAGCTTCCATATGAACCAAACACTCTAAATCATTAATCGAATCACCACACATCATAAATACTATATCTAGCTATGCATTCACTAGTACACATAACACTTCATAAATGAGACTATTTGATCTATTCCTCTACTAGTATGGTTGATCCATCAACGCTAGAGGACTTAGTTTCTAGTAATGACAATACTATAATGATTCTTTGTGCATTCAAATGCCAAAAACCTTCCCAAACATCATCATTATGCCAACAATCTACTCCTTTGGTGTTAATGGCAACACTTAGTTAAAAATTAGCTAAGTGTCAACATGGGCAAAAAAGAACAACAAATAACTGACCATTGACCAAAAATTGACTCTCCCTCAACATATGCAAACATATTGTGTACATGGATAACCACTAAATCCTCATACTACTACTCCTCTTTATAGTTTTTCATTGTTAACTACTCCCCCTTTGACAAAAATGACAGAGGTGTGGAACAAAAGGAAATTGAGTGAGGAGAGAGTTCAAGTAAGGAGAGAGAAAAGGTGAGGAGAGATATGAAAGTGGGTGAGGATAGAGAAACTTGAGCAAAGAGATAGTGAGGGGAGAGAGGAAAGTAAGTGAGGAGAGATAAAACTTGAGGGGAGAGAGAGAGAGAGAGAGAGAGAGAGAGAGAGAGAGAGAGAGAACTTGACAAGAAAGGAGAAATAGAAAAGAGAGTGAGGAGAAAGAAAAATTGAGGAAAGAGATAGTGACGATAAAGAGAGATTGACAGATAAAAAGTGGGGAGAGAGAAAGTAAGGAAAGAGAGTGAGCAGAAAGAGGAAAGTGGGTGAGGAGAGAGAACACTTGAGTAGAGAATTCAAGTGAGGAGAGAGAAAAGGTGAGGAGAGAGGAAAGTGAGTGAGGAGAAAGAAAACTTGAGGAGATAGAAGAAAGTGAATGAGAAGAGAGAAAACTCGAGGAGAGATCTAGTAAGAAGAGAGAGTAAAGTGAGTGGGGATACAAAAAATGAGGAGAAAGAGGAAAGAGGGTGCAAAGAGAAAACATGAGGAGAGAGATAGTGATGAGAAAGAAAGAAGAGAGAAAAAGTAAGGATAGAGAGAATGGGGAGAGAGATAACTTGAGAAGAGAGAGTGAGGAGAAAGAAGAAAATTAGTGAGGAGAGAAGGCTTGAGAGAGTTCAAGAAAGGAGAGAGCATGAAGAGAGAGAAAAGGTGAGGAGAGAAAAAACTTGAGGAGCACGATGGTGAGGAGGGAGCAAAAAGTCAGGAAAGAGAGTGAAGATAGAGAGTGAGGAGAGATCAAACTTGAGGAGAGATCTAGAAAGGAGAGTTCAAGTGTGGAGAGAGAAAACTTGAGGAGAGAGTTAAATTAAGGAGAGAGAATGAGGAGAGAGAAAACTTGAGGGAAACTTGAGGGGAGAGAGAGAGTGAGGAGAGAGAGAACTTGAGGAGATTTAGCTTGAGGGAGGATGGAGAAATTTATGAAAGAGAATGAGGTTGAATTGTTTAGTGTTTTAAGTTTTTTCACAATTTAACTAAAGGTATAATATATTAGTGTTTGATTTTTTCATGGTTCAACTCAATGTATAATGTTTAAGTGTAATTTGGATAGGTTTAAGTTTTTTTATAGAGAGGTGTATATAAGGTTGCAAGTGTTATTTTATAAGTTGAAGTTTAAAATTTCAAAATTTCTTGATGTTTTAAAAACTAAACTATTAAAATAAAATAAAATTCCTACCAATCATAATTAAAAAGTAACACTATTAAGTAATTACAAATTAAAAAATAATAATCTAACTATTTCCTACTTAACATAACAAAAAATTAACATGTTTAATTAAGTACAAATGGAAAAACTATTTTTTAACTACTATATTAATAAAATTAAAACAAAACATTGAAACAAAAACAAAAAATTGAAAAAATTATCAATGCCTACTTGGTACTCTATCGAATGACACCCACTACTCTCTCTCTCTCTCTCTCTCTCTCTCTCTCTCTCTCTCCACCTCACTGCTCAAATGAGAAGCTAAACAACGTGATTGGGCATTTATAATGTCAAGGGAGTTTGAGTTCCACTCAGTCAAGTACCCCTTGGCACATCAACGCCGAATGGTGTAGATGTGGACATGTCACAATCAGTCAAGCATGTTCACTTAGCCTAAATTATGACAGGCGATTGTACCTTTACCCATGCCCCAAATTGTAATAAAATGCAAAACCCTATTTCTAGATTGGGAACAAAGATGAAAGAAAAAACACAAAGTAATGAATTCGAAATGGAAGTATTGATGCAATTAGCTTCAATAAAAAGTTAAAAATGTTAGGGCACTAAATAGAAGAGATACCTTTACTTCACACGTGCAGTTACAGTTGTGGGTTTGAATATGTTAATGGTAAATCTTTGGCTAAAGCCATTGTTGCCGCAAGTGGTAAATAGTAATTTCTCTTGTCGCCTCCTAGTCTTTCGAAAAACTTCTAAAAGATTGACCCCTTGTTTTTTCAACATCATTGACAATTTCATATATGAAAGGGGAAAAATATAAGATTTTAATATAATGATAGCGAAATAGAGAGTAATGAGTCCCATGAAAATCCTACATGCAAATGACATGCTTAGTAGTTTATAGAATATCATTGGAAACCCAACATAAACATGTGCCTACATATGATGATTCCCTACACACTTTTTTTCTCCCAAATTTTCTCAAGAATAAAATGAAAGTATCATTGTGGAAAAAAAGAAGAGAGAAAGCCAATCAGAAAACAAGAATTAAAATTTAAAATTTCCATTTATTACAAAATATTGCTCCAACGACCATGATTTAAATGGGAGGCGGCTATCCTCCATCTAAAATGTACAGTTCACTAATTTTTCTGAAAATTTCATCATTTGATCTTCATGATCTGCATAGTTCGTTCTAAAACAACAAAAAAAGGGAAAAAAATCACTAGTCTTCCTAAATCTGGAAAAAAATAAAATTTGACTTTATTTTGTTTTTAGTACATTTTAGATGGAGAGTAGCCTGTCCCATTTAAATAAGATTGTTTTCAATTTGTTTTGTTCGGATCCCACGATGCAACAATATGCTAATCCCTGCCATTAGAAGGCAGGGACTGAAAAGGATGGACCGCGGAATTATATCACGGCTATGAGTAGAAATCCTGATTTGAGTGTGTCTGCCCACTGGAATGAAATCAATTGACATCCATCTCCTTATATTTAACTAAAAGAATAACCCACTTGGAAAAGGTAACATCGTGGGTGTAGGAATCAACAAATTAATTGGAATCCCTTTTTCTTTAACTATTGCTAATCAAGCAACAGTTTTCGTTGAAGAAAACGGCGGGTCACACTACTTGCATGAAAAGCAAAACTGCCAAAACATCCAAAACATCGAGGGAATAAAATCACAAATTGCAACGCTCCTGTTTCTTTCTTTCGGTGGGATTATATGGCACATTGATTTAACAGGGCCTACTGTAAGAGCAGAGATATAAAGAACTTCATCTTAGTTGTACTCCTAAGCTGAATTGTATTGTCAAGAGTAACAAGACAAAAGAGTAAATCTATGGAAAAAGAAAACAAGAAGAGAGTGATATTGGTAGGCATGGATGAGAGTGAAGAGAGTGTCCATGCTCTACAATGGGCTCTTTCTCACCTCTCTTCTCACCAAGATAGACTGATTATCATCCATGTTCAGCCCACTGGATCTTCCAAGGCCAAAGCTCTCGCCTCATGTCGGTCACTACATTTTTACTCATTTGGGTTTCTTTTGGATTTAGATTTACACCTACTTATCATTTGTTTCTGAAGTGCCCCGATTTTGTGTTTAGTATCTGAAGAGGCTCATCTCTCTGGTTTGGTTTTTTATGTGGGCAGATTCACTTGTGTCATTTGCAGCATTGGACACATTGAAGATATTTGAAGAGGATATTAAGAGGACTACGAGAAAGCTTTTTGCCACAGCAATGGAGAAATGCAATGAAAAACATGTAAGTTTGATCATGTTTCTTTAGGATCACTTCATATCATAGGCTTTATTTTGACTGATTGTCCGAATTTCCTTCGGTTTTGTAAATTTGATAATGTTCCTTTAGGATCCCTTGCTTGAATGGACTTTATGCTGCTATTGTTGTAGGTTGTTCCAGAGACAAAGGCAGTGAATGGAGATGCCAAGGATGTCCTCTGCAATGCCATCAAGGACTGCAATGCTGATATGCTTGTGTTGGGAAGTCATGGAAACGGACCTATTAAGAGGTATTAGTCCAAGACAGTTTTCTGGATTTACTATACACCCTACATACTAATTCTTATCTGTTTCATAGGTAATGGGCTGATGTATAAGGCCATGGCTAAACCTTAAACTAAAACCTAAGTGTTATCAAGGGGGATACTTGTTTTGTTTACAAAACTCGTGTCTTCTTTTGATAACACTCACGTTTTAGTTTAGTGTTTAACCAATACCAAAGTCTAAGATTATTGATTATTATTTGTTTAGATTAGTTATTATTGTGTGATAAAGCTCGAGTAGACTTGAATCTAACAACTTGCAGATAAGACACTCAGAATTTACCATTGTGTTATAGACTCTTGCCTACTCTACATAGTAATTATCATTATCATTTGCTTTAATCAATTGTCTATTGAGTTTCTAGCAAGTTGAAAATCTATGAGTAATTCTATATTTGGCTAATGATTTGAATCTTGTAATTTACAGGCTACTTTTTGGTAGTGTGAGTGAACATTGTGTTCGGCATGCACATTGCCCTGTTATTGTTGTCAAGAACCACTAAAGCAGAGCTCAGTGATAATACCATATTTGAATTCAGTCTTGTAGCAAGTGATGTTGAAATTGGTGGTTTCTTTTGTCTGGAAGCTCCACAAATGTTTTATTTTCTCCAGCACCTGCATTTGTACACTTTGCTGACTTGGGTTCGTAATGACAGGGGAGCTTGATTTTTCAGTTTACCATGCTCATGTCTATTTTTGTGAATCATCCTATACTTGTTAGAGAGCTGCTGATATTATGTTTCACTGTATGAAAATGCAATATTCATTTCATGGACAGCTGATTTTACAAATTTGATTGCAGAGATGATTTGGGCTAATAAATTGCTCAATTTGTAAATCATCTTCATATTTTGAATGATATTCAATTTCCTTCAGATGTGCACCCTCTTCAAGAGTTATTTCCCATTACTCTTGTGCATTGCTAGGCAAGGGATGTATGAAGTTCATGCAAATGTATTTCGCAACTAATATGGCCATTCATTTAACAGCCTGCTTTTGTAAAGTAAAGTTTTATCTTATCCAACTTGCCCTATCTGTGAATGTGAGTGCTTTGGTAAAATTCAGCAGATTCCTCCCATTGTGCGAATTTAATCAGGAAACAGCTCACCACAAGCACAACATTTGTCTTGAAAAAACACACCACTAGCGCAATTGTTCTTCAACTGCAAAGTATATTGAGGAAAACGGAAAAGCTATCCCTCCCAACGAACAAGAGATCAGTATATTTTTGGAGCTTGGGAAAGGTTCGCCCGAGTATAGGTTTACAAATGATATAAATGTTATGTTTTTTAACCTTCGAAAAGGTTTACATATGGACAGTTTCATAAATATCATAAATCTTTATAAAATAGAAAATTAATGTGGTAAGAGTAAAGTAACTATTTTTGTATTTTATATATTTTAGTTATGTCTTGAGACAATGAGTTTAGGAGTTGGCAAGGGTTATATATATGTATATGTAAAATAAAAGATCATTTTGTTAACTATCAATCTTTTTATAGATTATAATTCTTCGTTCATACATCTCATGTATTATCCACTCATAATTTTTGGATGATATGGTTCTTATGATCGTATACCTTAGATACTTTTGCTAATACTGTCGTATTCCTTAAATTCAACTTTTCTTAGACTAATTCTTAGTTGATCCAATGTGAAACTATGGCTATCATCTATCAGTGTATACATTACTTAATTAGAATAGTAGATTGATTCTCGTATTTAAAGACACGTGTTAGGTCATTATCATTTGATACCAATACATTGTTTTGGAGCGATATGGAGAAATCACCTGACATTGGATCCATACATACCAAAAAATATTAATCATAGCATGCATCAACACTCCAACAAACAATGTTTTGTACAACATCTTTCTATCATTCTGGAAAGGAAGAACATGAAGCTTGGTGAAGGCATGGGGAAGCATCAAACTTTAAAAACTTATGTAGCAAGCCCCTAAAGATGTTCTTGTTCCTCAATACCAAACTATTCCAAATATACTAGGAAGTAAGGTGGTTAAGTTCTTCAAATTTATAGGTATACCTGACATAATAATAGAAGACATAATTGCTTAAATTCACTAGGATTACACCAAGAATTCTACCTACAAATTCAAAGCAACTAGATTGAGTTGCAATACTTATCTCTACACATTTCTAGCCTTTGAGCCAAAGTCACAATAAGCTTTTGGCAACACATTATTCAAGTTGTTATAATTATCCTTTCGTGTAGTTTTATAATTTTACATGTTTTACGATTGGGTTGGCTATTTGTAATAATTTAAGTGGTGTTTATGTTTAGTTAAAAATATCATTTGGTAAACCTAAAATAATCTTTCTAGTAAGGGAAGCATAAAAGGGTAGGTCTATTATAGTTTATTTATCCCTACTATTTTCTAACTCGACAAATCCTACATCTCTTATAGTTTTCTTTGACATTTTTGCTAACATTTGATAAAATAATTGCAATTGATTTAATCTTCCCCTTTGTGGTGGTTGTACTTGATTTTGACAAATACATATTTTTTTTGGCATATGATCCCTATGTCATTTTACCACAAGGGTGGTGGTGTCTATTTCATGTTATTTCTCTTTCATCACATATGTGATCATTTGTGTTTCATAAAAAAAATCATTACTTTTTTTCTTATCTCAATTCCTCCACTTTACTCATCTAGTGATGCACTTAGTAATGATGAATCTTAAATTTCTTATGATATTATTTTTTTGTTGATATATTTCCCTACTTTTATGCCAATTTTATTTAGGAAAACTTCAATATTGAATTTCATGTTATGTCTTTTCTATGTCCACCCTCAGATGGTGTTGGTTCTCTTGATGGTGTTCATAGCTTTGAAGTGACACATTTAGATAGCTTGGCTTGTGTGAGTGTTCTCCCAAACAAAGAAAATATGATTCTTTTCTCTTACTACACTTATTAGTTCCTGTCATGGAACTATAATGAAGGCAATAATGTTTAAGCTATGATTAATCCATTTTCATTCTAGCCAATTACATTGTTAAATTTATTTGTTTAAATTTCTTTCTCATTATGTGTTATATACAAATTGCAAAAGTTTAACTGATTACACTTAAAGTTTTATCTATTCCATTTGGATTGGCTCGTTACTTCTTGCAGCAAGATTTATGCTCATGCACATATGTTTCAAGATGAAATAAGGCTTGATTAACTACATCTGCCAGCATCAACGTGACCATAAACATTGTAGATATATGATATTCTATGTGTACATCCTACTATGTGCTACTTTATCCTCATCATGTAATTTTTTGGTATTCATGGAGCTAGTGCGATACAATGCCTAATGTGTTGTCCTACCATTTTTTCATATAGAAATTGTGTGACAACCATAAAAAAAAGTTGTATAGATCATTATCCATACATTATTTTTGGCATATGTTTTGACATAAGAGTCACTTATCCTCAAGTATTTTTGGTCATCATGTCATTTATTGTTGAAGGGTCAAAATATTTACTTTCTATTTTTTTCAAAATTGTTGTTTTTCAAGTTAGTTTATAGAAGTCTTTTGCAATTTTAAACTTTTTTTCATTTTGTTACATGATGTTGGAAATATAAGAGGAGTAACTGACAGGGGAGGGATGAATCAATTACCACAAAAAATAAATCCCAGATCCCTTAGATGTCAATACAAATCAAAACTAAACTTTGTTGAAACTGAAAATATTGTTGTAACCTGGTTAACACTAAATCACTTAGCAAACACTAAGAATTATTGTTACTCGAAAATCACTGAAATACATGCTTCTTAAGATGTTTAATGTGATTAACCTTAATTAAATTAGTTGCAAAATCATAAAGTAAATAACATGAACACATATGACACCATGATTTAACGTGGAAACCCAATTTGGAAAAAATTGCCAATTGCAACTAGTATACTATTTTTCACTCTTCTAAAGTGAGCCTTGTTAGGAGCCAACCTTGTTAAAGGTTACAAAACACATTGTTAGGTGTGACCCTATTAAAATATTTAATCACCCTATTATGAGTGGCTTTATTAGAGGTCTTTAGACACTTCAATCTAGAAATGCCACCTTGTTAGAGGATTTGGAAAATACTTGTTAAGCTAACTCTATTAAGAGATTCAATACACTACTACAATTATTAGAGAGTAACAATGATACAACCTGATTGTTGATGCAACTGAATTGTTGGTTTTAGATCTCTATAATGCCTCGAATACTTGATCCTCCTTTATCAGATAAAACTTTGTAGCTTGGTCAACTCAGGATACTCTGTTATCCTTCCATCACTTTATGCATTACTTTAAAAAAATTGTGTGACAACCATTTTTTTCATAAAGAAATTGTGCAACAACCATAAATGTGATAAATGCCTAATATGTTCTCCTACCATTTTTTTCATATAGAAATTGTGTGACAACCATAAAAAAAATTGTATAGATCATCGTCCATACATTATTTTTGGCATATGTTTTGACACAAGAGTCACTTATCCTCAAGTATTTTTGGTCATCGTGTCATTTGTTGTTGAAGGGTCAAAATATTTAGTTTATATTTTTTTCCAAATTTTTTGTTGTTCAAGTTAGTTTATAGAAGTCTTTTGCAATTTTAAACATTTTTTTCATTTTGTTACATGAGATAAGTTTGTACACTTGCAAATCTAACCTTTAGTATAGAACTACATATGTAGTTTGAGCCTTAAGTCTTGAAATACATTAAAGAGAGCATTTTTAAGTATTTATGATCATTGAGTGCAATTGAAGTCTTTTCAATCCTTGTTAGGAAATATTTTTAAGTTAATTTGGAAATCCCCTTTGTTATTTTAAACTCACTTAGCATTTTCCTAAGGCCATTTTGTTTCTTCATTCTTATGTGAAATTATTTCTCAAAGCATTTTTTGTTTGTTGCAACTGAGTCAAGTCATTAACAAACAAAATTTGTGCATATTCATAGGAATGGTCAATTCTTGTGTTGTTCTTTTTTAGGATTAGTTTGGAGCTTATTTAGCTCAAACTAGGGTTTCTTCTACTTTTTCTCTTGATGTGCCATAGATTATAAATTTGTTTATATCTAACGCAAGCATTTCATTTCTCACTGAAGGATTTGATCAATACAAATCCACAAAGCCCTTGAACACTTGCATGTTAAAAACCTGTCACAGAAGAAAAAGACGAGAGGAGGCGAGGGTTTTGCTCTAAAAATTATGCAAATGTATTCTCAAAAATGAAAGAGATGATGAATAATTACAAAATATCAATCCTTATAAAAGGAGATCGAAACCTGAAAGGGTAACCTAAAAGGGAAAAGTTATTTAATAATTACTAATTAATTATTAAATAGAGATGCAAAAGGTGCACAAAGTAAAATCTTAAGAAGGGAATAAAGTGAATTTAATAAATTAAATTAATGCTTTACTCTAACACCCCCCCAAGATGAGCAACAATATAGAAAGAGAAAGGGAACTACAATGCAATGCTAAAAGAAAACTTGGGTCCTGATAACAAGGCCTAATGAGGTACCCAATCACAACTAAATCTCTATGAAACAGAAAAATAGAGAAAACCTAGTGGGAAAAACTCTACTCCAAAAAGATATAGCAGTAAAAAGAAGGAAGGAAGGACTCATCACTGAGACCCCCCAAGGATAATTTCCTTCACCCCAAGCATAGAACTCAGTTGAAGATACCACGCAGATGCAAAAGGTTTAGTGAAGATGTCTACAACTTGCTCAGTAGTAGGAATGTACTCCAAGCTCAAGGTGTCATCCAGAATGAGATGCCTAATGAAGTGCATGTGAAGCTTGGTGTGCTTGGTCCACTGATGCTCAACTAGGTTGCGTGAAATGTGTATAGCACTCTAATTGTCACACCACAAAAAGGTGGGACTATCAGGAGAAAATCCAAACTTTGTCATCAATTGTCGAAGCCACAAAACCTCATGACTAGCCAATACAATTGCCATGTATTATGCCTCTGTAGATGATAATGCATGAGCATATTGCTTCTTGTAAGACCATGTGATAGGAACAGAACCAAGACAGAATACAAAACCAGAAGTAGAATTGCAGTCATCAATATCACCAACCCAATCTAAATCTGTGAAACCAACAATGTGAGGATCCCCTAATGTGTAGTGAATACCATAACATGTTGTACCTCTAATATACCTCAAGATAAATTTGGATGCTTGCCAATGACTCTCATGAGGATCATGGGAGAATCGAGAAACAATCCAACCACAAAGGAAGTATTAGGGTGTGTGTGTGTGTGTGTCAAGTACAAAAAACTACCCACAATATGTCTGTATAGAGTGGAATCCATTGTAGGAGTAGAGAAAGTGGTAGATAAAACAACACATAATTGAAAAGGCGTGAGGGCAGACTTGCAATCAATCATGTTGAATCTCTAAAGCATATCAAGAGCATACTTCTGATGGAGTATGGCTATCATATCTAAAGACTAAACAACCTGGAGGCCCAAAATATAGTGCAGAAGTCCAAGATCTGCCATCTCAAATTTCTCTCTCATTGCTTGTTGAACACCTTGTATCATGAAGACTAAGCTTCCTGTGATGATGAGGTCATCAAAATAAAGCACAAGTATCAATAAGTCAGCCCCATGACGTTGAATGTAAACTGTAGGGTCAAAATGACACCAAGTGAATTGTGAAGCAAGCAAGAAGGAATCCATCTTCTCATACCAAGCCCTAGGGGCTTGTTTGAGACCATATAACTTTGGACCTATGAAGCTAGTATACCAATGAAGAGTCTACACAAAACCATGAGGTTGCTCCATATAGATCTCCTCGTGAAGGTCTCCATGTAGAAAAGCACTCTTCACATTCATCTAAAAAGCTCTCCATCCCTGTGAAGCTGATAGAAAGAGTACAAGGAAAATAGAATTCATCTTGGCAACAGGGGCAAAGGTCTCGGAGTAGTCAATACCCTCAACCTATGAGAAACCCTTTGCAACAAGACATGACTTGTACCTATCAATAGAACACAACATACTTGGTACGGTACACCCACTAATACATTTGGCATCGATTTGCAATGGCTAAGTGTCACCATTGTGACGGAAATGTGTCGCCACTGCGACGACAATAGACGTCATTGTTTTTTAGTCGCAAATTGCGACGTCTATCCTTAGACATCACAATTTTGACGCCTATTCGTCGCAATCTCACCATTCTAAATCGGCACAGCTCCCGTCGCAATGCATGTGGATCCCGTCACAATTTCGATGTCTTCCCCATGCATTGTGATGGGGTGGCGTCGACATCTGCCCATGGGTTTGCTGGGGCGAGAGCCTTTCCAGTTCTTCCTTTGGCGTCGCACTTGCGACGGTCTTGGAAAATTGCGATGGGGACGCGACGGTGCTAGCGGCGCGGTAGCGCTAGTGTCGAAGCCATTGGCTGTCGCAATGTTTCCAAATGTGTCTCAATTGCGACGCATAGTCAGGAATTGCGACGACATTGCTAAGCATGCGACGCACATTTCGTCGCAATGTGTGGGCGGACGTCGCAATTGCAACGTCCACGGTTAGCAATATGGCAGGGCCGCTGTGGCGGCGACGCCAACTGTCGTCGCCGCCACAGCGGCCCCGCAACAAGCATGATGCATCATGGGGCATATGAATTCATATGCCCCCCAGGTGATAGAAAACATGCATTCTTTCCAAACGACAGCAATCTCTTTTAGTGTTGCAGGTCTAAACAAGATATCCCAACAGATATAAAATTTGTCAAATGTCAATTTCATTTCAAAAAGTCTAGAAAAGAACACAAGTTCTGGCCAGTCATGCAGTAAATCCAGATCATCAGTAGATCATGGTGCATCATGCTTGCGACAAGGCTGCTCGCGTTGCCGCCACAGTGGCCCCGCCGCAAGCATGATGAATCATGATCTACTGATGATTTGGATTTACTACATGACTGGCTAGAACTTGTGTTCTTTTCTAGACTTTTTGAAATGAAATTGACATTTGACAAATTTTCTACCTGTTGGGATATCTTGTTTACACCTGCAACACTAAAAGAGATTGCTGTCGTTTGGAAAGAATGCATGTTTTCTGTCACATATGGTGAAAAGGATATTGTGAATTCGGAATGAATTATAAGATTAAAATTACACTTTCAAAACTAAATACGGTGTTCTTATCAAAAGATTGTAGAAAGGGATACCAATAATAAAACTATAAAAAGACATCAAACAGTGGGAGAGAAAGCATCTAAATGTTTATTCTCAAAAGGTACACGTTGAGATAAATCACCATATTCCTCAAAGAGATAGGAGATGGCGTACTTTCTCTCTTGGATGCATAGATAATGAAGCACTTTATTAGTTGATGTCTTGAGATAAGGGGGGCGCATCACTATATGTAGAAAAACTTAAAGAAAAGTACCTAGTTAGGTTTATGTATTAGTCTAGTTTTAGATGTACTACTTGTTGAGCAGTTTTTACAACATCACCCCATTGCAAATAGTGACCCCCCTCCTCTTTTTCTGATGAGCATGGCTAGTTGAGTAGGTTGGCAGCAATCTGGGGTGCAAAAGGCTGTGTTTGGATAGGGTATGAAAATTGAGAAAATTTGGCTAACTCTAAAAGGGGGAGTAAAGACAGAAATTGAGCTAAGGAAATGTAAAATTCACTGAAGTAGTAAATGGAGCTGAGACTCCTCTTTGTTCCTAGCAAATGGAAATGAGACTCCAATTCATTCCTAGCAAATGGAGATGAGACTAGTCTTCATTCCTAGCAAATGAGATTCCTCTTCATTCCTTGAAAATAGAACTGAGACTCTTCTTCGTTCCTAGCAAATGGAGCTGAGAATCTTGTTCATTCCTAGCAAATGGGGATGTGAAGGGAGAAGCGGATAAGGCCCGAGATTGATCCTATGGGCCCAAAATTCAATCTGACATGGCTCAAAACTCTTAGTATTAGTAATAATGCCCTACAGCTGAGAATGTAAACTTAGGCTTGTGAGCAACATCTAATGCATATAGACAGCCCTTGGGGGTAAAACATGGGGACCGGGTCTAATAACACCAAGCCACAATTCCATAAGAATGGGGCTTAAAATTGGGCAATATGGTTGGTGAATGGGCTTGAGAAGGCCTAAAACTTAATAATTAGGGCCTAGCAATGAAATGTTGTGACCTTAAAAGCTTGCTTAAGCCAAGATTTGAGTTTAACAAGCTCCAAATGGCCTTGAACTTTGCAATCTGAAAGTAATTACAACTCAGATTTGCCCTTTACTGTAGAAGGCTAGATCTAAATCTGATAACAGTGGATTTTAAATTTGCATCCTGTGCAAAGTGTAGCCCTATATGAAGTATGGGGGGGATCTAAGGCCTTACTATAAGAACAAATAATTGAATGTATGCCAGATTTGGGCCTAATTTCAAGGTGGATCAAGCCCTAAGACAGTGGGGTTATACTTGAAATGAATTGAAACTTGCCCCTATTTGAGGTGTGTGGATGTAAGGCTTTTAATTAAGACCCATGTATAAGATGTGTGGCCTAATATAGGCCCAAATTATGATCAGATCAGAGAGTTCAATCAGCTAAGCCCTATCCTAGATAAAATGTATGGGCTGAGAGCATCAAAATGTGTTTGTAATTTGAAATGGGGTCTGCCCTATGGCTAACTTAGGGTGAATTAAGCCCAGATCTGTGCTCAAAGACCAATGAAATGAACCCTTATGCCCAGAATGTAACATCAGTTGGCTAAATTAGGCCCTAAAGATGTAGCATCTGGCCTTAAGGATTTAAATTTAAGTCGCTTAGGCCCTAGTTCAATCCAAACAGCTAGATCTTGGGCATTAAACTCGAGTAGGGGTATGGAGGATTAATTGAATTAAATACATGCAGATCTGGGCCCAAAAGTCAATGGCAACCCTTGCTATCACTATCTTACCTTAACCTTTGTGAATCGAGGCATTAAATTTAATATCTTTTATCAGGTTCTACTCAATGCACAATCTTGAATTTCAGATTTCAAAGGGAAATGAATTAAATGACATGTTTCTCACCCTCAGAACTCGAGGCAATCTTCATTTAATGAAAATTTGCAAGCATTTAAGATTAAGTTTCACTGATAATTGCCCCATATACCAAGACATTTGCTATGAAGGCAGGGCAACAGGGCTCTATTTTGAACATCTCTTGATTGTAATTGCAAGACAAGGGCAGAAATTTTGAACTTTTAGAGGTAGATTTGAATAAATTTGTTTCATTTTACTGAGACTGTTGAGAGTAGTAGAGGTCTGATCCATCATTATGACCTGCGTTTGCAAATTAAGACTATTCTGGTGCCTATATCAATCATGATAATCCATCCTCAAGCTGGTACTGTCAAGAAGATTATATCCCAAATCAATTAAAATTAAATAGGCTTTGACTTCAGACTAACACCATTGTCAAATTTTGATTTTAGATTAGAGTGAGGCCTTCACCAATAAATTAAATCTGATTGCAGGTCTGATATCAACCTTTTCTGAAGACCTCAGTTTTGAATTAGAGGGGCCACTTCTTAACAATTCGAATTTGATCACAGGCATTAGACTCAAGGAGATAGCTTGATCCTAGCCTGCCATCGCAGTTTTAGCTCCACTCATTGAGGTTTATTTTAATCATTAGAGTTGTATATCAGGCCATATTTTCAAACCTAATCGCATCATTTGGCTAAATGTAGTTAACAGACTAGACTAAAAACTGAGCTGAGAAAAAACAAAAAGGAAAAGACTAAGCTAAGACACAACAAAACCCAACCTGGAAAACAATCATAACTGATAAAGCTTCAAACCCTGTCCATTGTAAGATAGGTATTTTGGTTCCATCCAAATACCTTAGTCTGAAAGAATTAGCTCCAAGCACTTTGCAAATTAAACATGTCTTCACAATTGTAGCAAATGTATACCCGATTATCATCTAAAGCATGCCAGATGCCTGTGGATGAACGAATAAAGCAAAAATAATGACCAGAATGTGTGCTCCAGCCATCATGAACAAGAACACCATAAAGAGTGTTCTTAAAATTGCCCTCCTGTGATTGATCAATAGACAGAGAAACTAGAATATCATTCAAATGTGCAATATTTATTAAAAAACCAGTAGATATTACAAAAACTATATTATTAGATTCCACTGAAAATGTGATCCACTGGCAAATAATATTGTAAGGGCTACTTACATGTGAACTGCTAACAAATGGTTTGAGATCCAACGTACAACCAAAGTCTACTTTTTTGTCAATTTTTCCTCCAGGTCCAACTACACTGAAATGCTTGAGATGAATTGCAAGAACATGTGGTGCTTTATCAATTTTGAGTTGTTCTGGAGCCTTCACTTCTACTTTGCATCGTTCACATTGATCTCTTTTCACACCCCCATCTAACTGCTCCACTGTCGTGTAATGGGATAATGCTTTCAATAATAGATCGTTTCAAATCTCAGTACAACCTCAACGATGAACACAATTCAAGAACAAAACTTATTTATTGACCAAAAGAATACCTTAGAGCTTCTCTTAGATTGAGATTCCTGTATAGATTTACTATTATTTGAACCAAACATTGATGTCCAGGCATGGTTCATCATAACTTGAGTTTCTAAGCCTAACTTTCAAACCTCTGAAAATGGAAGTTCAAATGTCGATCCCAAATAATTAGTTGAATAATTGACTTGCAATAAAAGAAAGTGAGCAAAATTCATATACATATTCTATTAAATGTTTGAAGACATGAGATTTCTACATTCCATCAGGTGAAAATTGAAAGAGCTTCTAGCAGTAACTGTGTAGACATTTTTCAATCTAACTAAATCAAATTAAAACAAAAATTATGTTAAAACACCATACAATTAGAAGTTACAAACTGCACAACATTTTTGTAGTAATAGAATCTCGACAAAAACGTAAACCATATCTAATACAATGCAATTACATACCTGGGTCTTCCCAAACAACTAAGTGGTTGGTCATGACTAAAAATCTGAAGTACATGATCAAACATTGTTGGATAGAAAGGCTTCCCAGCTTCAAGCCATCCAATCTCATGTTCCAATCTGTGAAATTTTAAAAGGTTATTGTTTCAAGTGGTTCATTTACAAATCTTGTTTCATTTGAGATGGTTAACAAATTGAATCTACCAAGAATAGCACATGTTAGGCCTTACAAAGCACAAGGATTGGATGTTGGATGTTGTGTTGATGTGAAGGAGCAAGCTTATGTTCCCTTCACCATTGGATCGTATAATGATGTTGTGCTGTGTGACATTGTACCTTTGAGTGGTTGTCATATAATTTTAGGAAGGGCTTGGTAGGTTGAGAAGAGATCCCTACATGATGTCAGAAAGAACACCTACACTTTCACAAATAATTGAGAGAAGATGGTATTAACACCATTGGAGGAGCAGAAGACAACTTTGAAGGTGTCAGCGAGCATTGGCATCTTTGAGAGGGAAATGTTCCTAAGAAAAGAGGAACATGGTGAAGCAATGGAAGATGTTTTGATAAAAAAGGATGATGCTTTGAAGCAAACAACTAATGAGAATGAGGTTGAGGAAAAGAACCTAGAAAAGGATGATATGAAGACAAGTTGTCCATTTGAAGGACAAATAACAAATGAGCAGCAATCAAGTGTTGAAGAGAAAGGAGAACCTAACACCAAAAAGGTTCAAAAGGTTGTAGCAGAGGTAAAGAGAAAGGATGCTGATGAAGATAGAAAAAGAATTTTGTTGTAGGCATATGAGAATATGATGGAGATTCCTAGTGTGGGGAAGATAGCAATAATTGGTAAGAGTTATGTTCTAGAAGGAGCTTTTTATTGCTTCTTGTTTCTACCTATTGTTAGTATCTTATTGAGCTTCACTTTGTTTCGAGAATAATTTAATATTCTCTACTAAACAGGGCCAACCACGTGAAGGTGGAAGCTCATTTGGCCCCAACCCCCTCCCCCTAACATCACTCTACATTCCCCGTTAACATCTAACATTCATTCATTCTTTCAACCATTAATAAAATGTAACATTCAATCAATATCACATGATAACATTCAATCAATATCACATGATAACATTCATTAACACATTAGATTTGTTAACATGCAACATTCATCAATATTCTGCATTAACACATAATTCATGAACATTCATTAGCACATAATTAAATTCATTGAGACATAAAATTCATTCATTATCAATTAAGGTATGTAGATGACAATCATTTCTTTTTTTTCTTTCTATTTCTTTTTTCTATGTAAGCTCTAAGAGGAGCATTAGTGTCATCATCAATTCCCCCCTCATTAGTTGTTCTGTTCTTTGTTCTTGATGATCTCAAATTCCTATGCTGTTGCAAAGGGGGGTCCTCTGCAATAACAAATAAAAGAGTTAAATTAAAAATAATTTATTATAATTGTTAAAAGTATTTAATTATTTTAAATAACATAACTGTGGCGCTCTTTACCTGATCTGACCACATCATTTTGTCTGGACTCAACGTCAACACGACCATGAACATTGACCCCTCGATCCTCTACAGCTGCTATACAAAATGTTACTTTAATCCAAACACCAATTGCAATTACATATAAAAAATTTAATAGAAAATGTATACCTCCACCACTGGGATGCACATCATGCGAACCTTTGGCATCCACAGATTGTGTAGAAGGATTGTCAGGCTGCATTCCAACATCCTACGCATTGTTATCATTGCTTGCTTAAAACAAATATACTCACTTTATATTGGAACGTAACATCAAATAGACTAATTGGTAAAGTATTCAATTTGAAATAAATTTCATTTAGCTTATTTACCTGTGGCTCAGATGCATCATTATTAGAACCTTCCACACTGATTTCAGCTTGTAGCCGTTCAGCCACGACTCTATAGCCTTGTTGGAAGCCAATTCTCTTATCCTCTTCTGTGAGGCATCTCTTGAACTCTGAGCCCTGCATTTTTGCGTGGTATGGTGAATTTTACTTGCATTGTTTCATCAACCAATGGAGGGTAGTTAAAATATCAACAGCAAATCATCTATATCCATCACAATATAATAGGAGAAAAATCGAGCAGTTTTGATGGAGCAATCTACTATATAAATGTTGCGTGTTTGTATGCTTTGCTTGTACCAACATATTTTCTCCAAATTCTTAAGTTGGGTAAGAGTTAGTTCAGCTCTTTGGAAATAAAAATGGCTGCAAGTGTTGCTGCATTCCCTCATTCTTTCAATCACTTCCTTTATTCTCAACTATTGGAGGAAAATTCAGTCTCAACCATGGCCTCCATTTGTGAGATTTCTTCATATGAGGATTTTGTGAATGAAGAGAAAAGTAAAATATTAGTGATTGGAGCCACTGGTTATAGTGGTCGCTTTGTTGCTCTTGCAGCTGTAAATGCAGGCCATTCTACCTATGCTCTCATTAGACCCATCATTGCCCATGATTCTGCCAAAGAAAAGTGCCTCCATGAATTCAAAGATTCTGGTGTTAACATTGTCTATGTATGTCACTAGCTCTGTTCATAACTAAGATTTTGTGGTAGATATGTATGGCACAGTTGTAAAGTGTGTGTACTTGTTTAAAATATTGATTTTACAAACTGTAGATTGTTTTGATTGGTCATATAGGTTTAGAATATATGATTAAGATTTGCTTGTTTGTTCATGGTAACTACTATTGTAGCTGTTTGCTAAATTGTTAGATAGCGGTCATCTCACAAATAATCATGTTTGAATGTCTTGTTGTGAAGTTGGGTATTTAGAAATTATGTTAAGAAGAGGTGTTCGGTCAGTGATCTCCTTATCAATGAGTCTAATTTGGTTGGGATCATGAGCTATATTATAGTTGTAAAACTTTGTGTTGTAATGGGTTTTATTAATGTCTACATGTTCTGTAATGGGTCTTATTAATGTGCATGTATATTATAATGGGTGTTCTGCAGGGAGATTTAAGTGATCATAATTCAATGGTAAAGGCCATGCAAGGCATTGATATTGTTATTTCAATTGTGGGCGGTGGTCAACTTACAGATCAGCTTAAGATTGTAGATGCCATTAAAGAAATTGGCACTATTAAGGTTAGAACATAGGACCCTAACATTATTACCATGAATGCTTGTTAACTGTAATAGACTTAAGAATTGTTGAACTTTGATGCAGAGGTTTCTTCCTTCAAAATTTGGGCATGATATAGATAGAGCCAATCTAGTAGAACCAGGGCTAAGCTTTTACAAAGAAAAGAGAGTTGTTAGGAGGGCGATTGAGGCATCCAACATTCCATACACTTACATCTGCTGCAATTCTATTGCTGGGTGGCCTTACTTTTATCATACCCATACCTCTGAGCTTGCTCCTCCCCAAGATCAGTTTGAAATCTATGGAGATGGAAACATCAAGGGTGAGATTTTAAATAATGTCATATTATTAAATGAAGGAATCTTCACTAATCTAGATTGCAAAGTCTGACTTCAATTGTTGAATTGTTTATATTGAATATGAAAATCCACTACTGTTATTATATTCTATTGACCTATTTATAATTGATGAGCTAAATAAGGGAGTCCTAGCATTTCCCATCACATTATATAAAAAATTTGATACAATTTTTCATTTACTAATACTTACAACTCTTGCTTGAAGTTTTGAAAAACCACCAGAGCCGAGCTTGTGTGTCCCGTGCTTTTCTAGTCTTTCCTTTGTTGCCTTTGATGTGTCAGGAAATCTATGAAAAGTTTGAAATATGTTAGATAGTATAAATATAGAGGTTAATTAGTACATAATTAGATTCTCAACAGTATCACATACCTTGTTGTACTCTCCACTGGTGTAATATTATTTTTCTTGTCAGCTTTATACTTTCCATCCAAAATCAGAGCCTATCACTCAGCCTCAGGAACATAGGGCGGACGCTCGTACCTGGGGTTATCCCGTAAATTTTTTCTGTACTGGTCCCTAATATACTTCAAACATAAACCAACTTTTTCAAGGAGCTTGTTTCTCTTGAATGCACGAGGTCCAAAGAGTTGGGTCATGCTCTCTATAAGATCATCCTTCAACGGTTTGTGTTGGTTATTCCACCTTTTAAGTAAAAAAAAATATGTTAGACTCAAATGAAGTGAAGCTACCTTTAATATATATAGTTCAAGAAATGGATGAAAAGGAAAACTATTATAGCAATGATATGAAATCAAAATAGTGGTTTGGGTTTTTAGTTAGGATATGATGTTCCACCAGGTACGCATGGTGGGCCCGAATATTCGCAAACACTCATCACCAAGTTTTCTCCAAAAAAGATCATTCCCTACGAAACAATCATGGGATCATTAGTCGATGAAGAGTGATCAAAAACTAAATTACTATTATATCACTATAGAATAATAATAACTTTAAAGTACCTGGAACTTTGGCTACTTTTAATGGAATGCCTTCATCGTCGCTGACGATCAATGTGACATCCTTCACCGTTCCCGTACTAGGAACATAGGAACATCCAGGAAATGATGCTGCAACTCGTATTGCAAAAAGTTTCATAAGTTTCATAAGTCTTTGTCATGAAGTATAAAAGAAAAAATGATAATTGATGTTAAAAAGTTGCAAAAAAAAAAACTGTTTGTTGCTGTCATAAGAGAGAAAAAGAGGGATTTGTGTACCAGCAGATGGTGCAACAGTCGATGCCTGTAAGGTGCATGTTGCTGACTCAGCAGTCGGAAAGAGATTTGTGGTTGTCCTAGATGGAGGCGGCATCATCATAGGATTCAATTGATGTGAAGCTGAAGAATAAAATTGTTAGAGCATGCATAAATATAGAACGCGTGGACTAGCATGGACAAGATTGTTAGAGCATTAAAAAAAGGATTGTTCAAGCATGTATTGTCAATGATTATGATCATTCCTATATATATTCAGTGGAAAACAGAAGTGGGGAATGGAACATGCGATCTACCTGAACCACCTGCAGCACCCTCATCATGGGAACGGGGCTCGAAATCACGCAAAAAACTCTGTAAAGACAACGCATCCATATTTTAATTAATGCCATAAAAGAGCATAACATAAAAACCATTATTGAACTCTTGTTATAATTAAAATTTTCATTAATACTTACTTTTAAGGTTTCAGAGGTGTGCATCAATTCAGCTCCCCTTTCTCTTATTTCCTGAGTAGTAGGCTTTATGGTTGCCAAACGTAAAATTTCTTTGCCAATTTTCTTTAGCAACTTTTTAGTCGAACCGATCGGGTCATCGGTGTCTGCTAAATCAATATAAAAAGGGTACTCCTTGGGGGGGGGGGCGGTTGCTGATCAGGGACTGCAGGTTCCTTTCCCTCCCTCCGACCACTGGCCCTCTGTGACAACAATAGTATTACTATTATCAAAATTACTCCAAAACAATGAAGAAAACAACATTAAAAAAATACCATTTTTCTTCTATCTAGTTTGCACAATTACAATGAGTTTTACCTGCTCATGTGTAGATGAGTCGGGAACATCACCAGCATCCCCTCCGAGCGGTTGCTCCATATTGTGCCCCTGTGTCAAAGATCAAGTATAAAAATGTTAGCGAAAAATTTATTGACTAAATGGTATTTTGGAGTCATTGATTAGAAGTTGGTTTAATAGCATGTACCACCCCCATGATAGTAGCCTCGTTTGTATCTATGTGGTTCAAATTGTAATCAATAAGAAGCTCTTCCCCTACACGTATTGATTTTATCGCACAGATGAATACACAATTTCCCTCGCGTGCCTCAAATATGCAATTGGGTTGCTTTATAGTTGACCCAAGTCATGTACTATTTATAAAACTCACAATATTCCCTGTTTCTTTTGGCCTTCCATCAATGTATATAGCCACACTTTTACTTTGATTATTGTCTTGCTGTTGTATATAATTTTCCGAGAGGGCATACCTACGCATACTTTTTTTATATTTAACAATATGCATCCAACTTTTCCAATCGTAACATGGTCCAACATACTCCATCAATTCAGAAACTTTGTTGTAAGACACCTTTATGCCGTCCATAGAAAATAGGCCCAAACCATGTAGTGATGATGGTGCTATGTGATATATCCTCTCGTTAACACAAAAATCAGTGTTTATTGGAGGAAGTTCCTTGGGTACCCAATGTTTCTGTAGCTGTTGGTACCTCAAGGGCACCTCGATTTCGTCTTCCATCTCATCATCATAAGAACATGACCCCACTTGAGCAAGGAAAAATTTCATGCGTTTATTGAATTTCCTTCTAGTCCTTTGACCTCTAGTTAATCTCCATGTTCTAGATAAACTACATGTCTCACTTTCCTCTTCTATTCCTATATTTTCCTCACTTGAGGAAGACACTTCTGAAAAATACCTATTTGCTGGTACCTGACAATGGGAGAGATCTTAGAAGACATCAATCTTACTATTGATAAGTGTATTAAATAGATTGTCTATAAGGAGTATTGAATTATACCTGTCGATCCATGAGACTATGCGGGATGCTCCTGAAAGGGGTTCAGTTTCCTGCAAATGTAATTCAATTATCATGAGCATAATCACATCATAATCATAATCACATCCATCATTAGCATCACATAAAATTTAAAAACATTAAAAGGTACAAAATAAAACACTTAAATCAGGCTCACATTATAAGCCTACTAGGGAAGTAGGCCTAGTGAAGGGCTAAAACTCGGTTTTTGTATTAGCTGATGAGTTGAGGGCTTAGTCACCTTGGGGACAGGCTATTTGAAGTTGTTTGGTGTGTGTGGAGGTGGAGGAAACACCTAGTTAAGGTGAAGTCAAGTTTGGCGCCTATTGAGGCATTGTGAGCATTTGATAGTTTGCTGATTAGATTGCTTGGATGAATCTATTGGATGGATTGAGGGACATTCATGGGATTATTCCAAAGATGTAGAACCTAAGGTGGCATAAGGATTTGGTGTGCACTCTGATAGGTTATGGAGTTGGCTTGGATCAAGGAGAGGGATCTTATGAAGATGCGTGGTTGGTGTTGTGAGAACACTATGGAAGTCCCTCTTGTTATGAATGATTGCAAGACCACCTAGGGTCTCTGCATCACCTACAGAGGCAGAATTATTAACCAAAAAATTGGGTAAGCACTTATATTATGTTTTCCCTATGATATTCTAGGTACAACTCCCTTTTATAGATATTTAATGAATTCCCTTTTCTAAACTAAACACTTCCAAATGCTTTTGACTTGAAAGAAAATAAGGCTAAATACATTCACGCATCAATATGTGTTTTAAATAGTTTTATTTAATTAATTTAGATTAATAGTTAATTTAGATTAGTAGTATTCTATTTGTAGTTGAAAGTTGTAGCTTTTAAATAGATAATGAATAAACTATGTAACCATATATATAAGAAAAATATATTTCTATCAAGAAATGAATATTAAATAGATTAAGGATTGATGGCATACCTCTAAATTCCATCATCATCATCCTCGTCGTCGTCATCATCATCATCATCATCATCACCGTCATCATCATCATCATCCTCGCCATCATCGTCATCATCGTTGTCGTCATCGTCGTCGTCATCATCAACATCATCATCAACATCAACATCAACATCAACATCATCTTCATCATCATCATCAGTAGCAGCATCATCGTCATCATCTTCTTCTTCTTCTTCATGAAAATTTGTGTCAGGAACATCATCCAATAACTGTCGATCGTGATCACCATCTACATCATCTTCTACTTCTTCAGTATCTTCTTCTTCCATCGCATTATACTTTATTGGCCTTCCTCTCGGTTCATGTCTAACAAAAAATGACCAACCCAGTTTATGTGGAACCTCTTAGTAAAATACCTACTCACATTGGCTTGGAAGAACATAAGGCTCATCCCCAACTAGCTCAAACGACCTTGTATTAACCATTGTAAATCCATTATCATGTTCAATAACAGTTCTATCAGGATCATTTGGATTAAGTCTTAGCCTATACCATTTGACAACAAAGAGTACTAATTTGAAGGAACTAAAATCACACTCAAGTATCTCATCCAAAATGCCATAGTATCAATTTTCAGACTCTTGAGGATGTAAGTTGTTTCTAGATGAAATATTAGTCATTTGAAAGACTACAGTTATTCCTGAATCACAAGTTTTCTTTGTGTCATCCAACACTTTGATGCGAAATTTTTGACCATTACAGAACATAGCCTTATGGTGTTTAACCTGGAATAATATGTGAAACATATCAAAATTATTGTATCATGAGTTGATAAACATACGGGTGATTAATAAATTTGTACGTACTTGGAAATCTCTTGAACCACGTGCTAAATCTATTTCCCTTTGCGTAACATTGGAATCTCCATTATGATGAGCTTCTTTAACCAATGAAGATACACCTTCCCATGTTAATGTGCAACCAGAATGTTGACATCGTTCAATCCATACCGTCATCCAATCAAGATTGTTTGCAATATACAAATGTAGTGCATCCCACTCTCGAGCACCTGTACAAAAAAAAATAGACAACTTACAACCAATTTATTTTGAAGATTAAGAAATAATTTATTACAATAACATCTTATAATTTATTACCTCTCACTTTCCTCAATGTACCTTTCCCCATCAAGTACTCCCCTTCTAATTTTTTAAAAGGCTCGAGATCCCAAATGTGATCTACATGGATATTTGATGCAAACTTAGGAAGATATTCAGTAATGTACACCATAGTCTGGTATACCATATATCCCTCTACCATAGAACCCTCAAGATGTTCTCTTTGTCGAACCAAAGCCTTCAAAGATTTCAAATGCTTCTCAACCATCCACATTGACCTAGTGTGTACAGGTCCACACAATTCAATCTCCTCAACTAGGTGTATGAGGTAGTGTTCCTGTGCATTGAAAAAAGTTGGAGGTAGACACTTTTGCATTTCACACAGTAAATGAGGAATTCTTCTCTTCCAATAGTTTATATCTTCTTTATGGATTTCTTTAGATGACAACCACCTACATTAAGAGATTCAAGTCACAAAAATATATAGATATGAGACTTTACAAAATAATATACAATAGATTACATAGCAAGAAAAACAAATCACGAATATAATAAATATATACAACAAAATGAATAGATATTACTGCTTACCTCATATATTTTCCAAGATCGTATATCACTTGTTTGATGTTATTGTTGAAGTGCTCTGGGAGAGATAGAGGAAGCACGTACTGCAGTAATTATAAACCAATCATTTCATTGTTTTCTAACATAACATAACGAATAGTACACGTAGTTTATGAATATATTGTAAATACAGAAGAACATAAGTTACCTTGACGAAAGTATGCCAATCATGCGTTTTGAGCCCTAGCCCAAATTCACTTTTTTTTTATATGGGATTGTTTATGTTCGCAGCAAATCCTATGGGAAATCAAATTTTTCATATGACTTCTTTTATGGCATCACTTTGCTGCTCCATTAATAACCATGGAAGGGCACTTATATTAATTTGATCTCTATTGCTATTTGAGTGAATGAAATTTTTCAATGCATGATTGGATTCATGTATGTCATTACAAATTTTGACAATTTTTTCTTTGTCACGCCTTCCATCCAATATTTTCCACAATGTCTCTGTTATATTCTTTCCAATATGCATAGTATCAAACAAATGCACAATTTGTAAGTGCTCGTAGTAGGGCAACCTACTAAATTGTCTGGGATAGCTTTTTAGCCCCTTTGGAAGGTTGTCAGTATTGCCTTGACGACCTTCATGATCATCAATTACACAATTAGTCAACAAAAATCACAATAGAAATATATAAATTACAAACATAAACCATTAGGTGGAATGGCATTACCTCGACGATTAATTCTATTATATTCCAACTTCCATAGGCGAGGTGCCATTCTTCGTGGCTTTGATGTAGTCTCTTCTTTCCCATTGAAAAGAGGTTTTTTCGTACTTCGATGCTTATGATTCCTATGGAGGAAGTGTCTACACTCATCAAACACCTACTTTCCTAAACTTTTTGAATGACGAGATTTCATCTTTGGACCACAAATTGGACATGCAAATTTTCCCTTTGTTTGAAGACCTACAAGATAATGATGTAATTGGATTATTAAATATGTTGAATTTTATAATTAGAATTATTGTGCACAACTTGAATTCACTCTAACATACCACAAAAATGTGATAGCCTTCGGGCATCATGTATTGTCCATGCAAGTATTGCATGGAATTGAAATTGTCTTTGTCCTATTGGTCTAGACACATCATACATAGTGACACCGTTCCATAACTCCACCAAATCGTCGATAAGAGGCTCAATATATACATTCATATCTTTTACTTGATATTTACCTACTTGAATGAACAGTAACATTACATAATTATTGTGATTGTTTTACTGCAAGCTTTGTAAGTACATGTAAATTAATAACTATCAAATGATAAGATACCTGGAACAATCATTTCCAACATAATGTGCTCCCTCTTTATTGACATCCACAAAGGAATTTTATTGTCGATAACAAAAATAGGCCACACTGAGTAAATAGATCTCATCTCTCCAAATGGATTGACACCGTCTGCTGCCAATGAAAGCCTGAGATTACGAGGTTCTTCTTTGAAGTGTTGCCACTTTTCCTCTATGTGCATAAATGCCAAACCATCCGCAGGGATTCGAATAATGTCATCTCGACTTCTATTGCGTGCATGATAATCCATAAATTGAGCCAAGCTACTACACCTGAATAATTGTCGCATTCGTGGAATAATGGGGATGTAATGAAGAACCTTTTGAGGCACCTTTTTTGTTAGTCGATCTATTCGATATCTACTTGTATGACATACAAGGCATTGTGTTGCAAATTCATGTTCTTTATAATATATAATATGATCATTGGGACAAGCATGTATTGCTTCATACTCCATTCCAATATCTTTCATAACAACAGTTAATTCTCGATATGAGCGAGGTAGAATATTCGATGATGGTAACAGAAACTCCCCTATCAATCTACAAAAAAAAATATAAGTTGTTGATATAAACAATATTAGTGGTACATTATTCACCCTTTGTTAACTATAAAGAGATTTATGACATACCTTAACATACGTGACATTGTTATGTTGGATAAACCATTCATAACCTTCAAGTTCAACAACAACAATACAACAGAGAGAAGAGTTGTTTGGGATTCTTTGTATAGGGGCTCGTATGCCTTCTGAAGTAGAGGTACATCGAGGCTATCATCATCATCATGATTAGATACGCTTGGACTAGATGTGTCATGGATCAATGTATTTATACCATCCTCTTCAATTATGTTTTTTGGCGCATGATCATCATCTTCCATGGGGTCATTATCTTCACCTTGGATATTTGCACCTCCATGTTCCTCCACTTCGAAAACCATATTCTTTGGATTGTTGTGGTTCATATCATGTACTTCCCTAGGAAGATCAACCTATATAAAATTGATTAACATAAATAAACCATGATCATCAACTCATCATCAAGTGATTTCATATGTATATAAATTGTTCAAATGATATAATGAATGACTTACCAGTGGATGATAGTCATGCCCCCCTTCAATGTGACCATTCTCCCTACAATGTCTCTTAACTGTTTTGATTAGCAGTCTTCTACGATTTAAGCCCTTACAAATATTGCAAGGACAATAACATTTTCCATCACCTTTTTTTTTCAAGTTAGACCACAATCTAGCGATTGTCTCCCTGTTTTGTTCTTCACTTATATTATCTGACATGATCGTTCTTTGCAGGAAGCAAAAATCGGGCTATAAAAACTTCGGTCTACAACTTTCACAAACTAAGAAAAACTGTCAAAAGTACACAAATCTTCTTAGACCTAGCTAAATACTTTAATATTTTAAAAATACTTTCTTTGACTTTATTCCTAAGATTATTTGTAAAACTTTGACCAACCGCCTGAAGGTCTTATTTCAAGAGACCTTACAACATTAAGTCACTAAAAGCAATTTCAAAACATACAAGCTAAAAGTCTAGTTAAAATATACATTAGAATTTTAAAAAAACAATTTTCATACCCAAGCGCGCGGCTATAACTCGTGCAACAGCCTTCTTGCTTAGCTGTAGAAGCTCTCCAGCAATCAAATCATACAAACTACAAGGCCTAACAAAAATTTCAAAACATATAAGCTACAAGTCTAGTTAAAATATACATTAGATTAGATTCAACAATATCAAGCAATGTTATTCAGAATTAAATTCAACAAACCTTAGCAGTGTAAATAGCCATCTCCTCTAAACTGGACTCCAGACACGACGGGACATTCACATACTCTTCCCCTAAAGGTATCCTGAAGAACAAAAGCCACTATTCTTGAGTTTGCAAATTGTACCTCGAGATGAATGAAGCTTAAAAGGAATGAAAATTGTTTTCATACATTTAAATCAGGATGTAATATTTATTCATAAGTATATACCTTGCAAGCACTTAAAATTGTTGTTATATGTGTTGCGGGAAAAGAAGAAGTTTATACTTATGTGTATAGACACACTTCCTGTATGCGATCCAAAGCTCGAATGTTATCAAGTGTGTCCAATGATGGGGAGAGACCTCCGTGCAAGTAGAAGATCTGCAATGAAACAAAAGAAAAGAAAATTTTCTTATAGTAAGAACAAGTTTGTTGTGCTGCACAGGGTACCAACAAAATAGTGTATAATATCTTTTTCTTTACCTGGCTTTCAATTCAGCATGAGAGCCTTTAATAGAAAAGTCAAGTTGATAACATATTTAACAAGAGCGATAGGGTAGCATAGTTCCTGCGTAAGTCCAAGAAAATGTGTGAGGATTGACATAGATTTGCGTAAGTCCAAAAAGATGTGTGAGCATTGACATAGATTTTGTGAACATTTTCTATGTAATGAAGATTTTACTGCAAATGGAATGAACCTAGGGGTTGATTGGTAAACTGATTATTTGTATCAAATGGTGTAAAATTGAAACTAAAACCATTTCAACTGGCCACAGCACTCATGGATTGTTCCTCCATATGTTATAATACTTTCATCATATATCACAAATATGAAATAGAATATGTAGCACACTAAAATAAAGCATTAAAAGATAGTGTCTAAATGTAATTAAATATATGGAACTGGTTATAAGAATCTGTACAAATCAATCATAATGGGTTGAAATCAATGCATCTTACTTCAGCATTTCATGTAACACAGCCAAATCCAAAAGAAATCTCGTAGACAAACTACCTGAGATTTATAACCTTTATCTTCCAATATCCAGTGGCTCCTTATAGGCGTTAATACAAAGAAGCCAACTGTCAAAAACTGTGGCAGTGATAAAAATTTTGAAAAATAAAATTGTATTAGGTATAAATAAAAAATAGTGAAGAATGGTGTAGACTTGTAGCCAGAAGATAACACAGTGAAAATTGATGAGCTCTTTGTTATCACCCAACTCTTTGTTCATACCTCGCTGTATTGGTAATTTATGTGTTTCATTATTCTTACTAGTTATATATTGCCTTTATTATGAAAAGTCAATTTAACCAATTAGAATATGAGTGCAGGTGAGTCCATGTACAGAAAGACCAGTTCTAGATCAGTTATCTAGTTACTTCAGAGAACGACTTGCAGGCTATCCATCAATTGCTAGTGAAGATGAAAGAGTCGTAAGAATTTGTTCCCTTCATGTTGGGGATAACTATATCCTTATACTTTTTCAACCAACATATGTTTCAAATTGATTTTTTACAACATATTTGCACTGCATCAGCTTGCAGACCCAAGTACGGACCCCAAAAGGTAGGTGGCAACACGGTTGGTACGAATAGAGAGAAAAATGCTTAACACGTGCCTAGAAGTAGTTAATGAAATTATTGATCTTGTTTAAACATTGAAATGAAAATTTCATTTGGGGTATGAGTTGGAAGATTGTCTCTTGGTTGAGGCCATTCTGTAAGTATTTGATGTTTAAATCTGTTGTATGTCATTCTATAAGTATTTGATGTTTAAATCTGTTGTATGCCTGATGTCATGTAGCTTTTTACATAATGTAGGTCTTCTTGGAATGAAAATTTCTCAATTATTATTTTCAGAATTCATTATTGGTATAATCTCGTAGGTCTGATATATCTCATTAGATATCAATTCTGCAGAATATATACTTTAATCGACATGCAGATTCATGTTTTAAGCGAAGCTGTGTGGTGGTTATTATTGTATGATTGCATCTTAAATGTCGGAAATTAGAGGGCTTCTTGTACAGGTCTAATTTTTAACTTGCACACCGAAGTTCATGGCAATATATTGAGATGTGATGGCACTTTTCTACAACCTGAAATTAGTAGCATGTGAAAGAAATAATGAATGGTGATGACACACTGAAATATTGAAGTGCGAAGTGTCAAAATCAACAATATTCATGACTGAGGGAAGAGAGCAATGGTTTGTCATATTAAAAATAGTGACAAAATTTGTCTATTCAAGTCAGTGCTGGGTTGAGGTGTTTGTAACATTGTACAGTTTGAATAATATCTTAATAATGCCATGTTATCTTGTTTATGGATTTTCCATATTGCTTTAAAGGCTATGAGACATGTTTTGGTTTTTGAGTATAAAAATAAAAATTAGCAATTTTATTCAAACTGCAAGTTTCTTACATATATTTTTTGGAAAAGACATTTTCTTTCTCCCTTTGACTGAGACAATGATGTTGGGAATCTGTAAATCTGTAAAGTAACTACTAATTACTCAAAATAATTAGATCCCATTTCTCCAAGGGCCAATACCATGACATCCCTTTCTACTGCCTAGAGCATTATTTGTCCTTTTGCAAATATACAAACTAGGATCCACCTCCCTTAGGCTTTTACAAGCTCAATATTAATGGAGTGTCCAAAAGTAATTCAGGGCGGGCAAGAATAATGAACACCATAGGAGGTCGCTTTGAATGAGTTGTGGTAACCTTTTGCCAAGTGATCCACACTAAAACGATTGTGGAAGCCTCTTAATATAGGTTCACAAAAATGTGAGACTAAAGAATGAAAGGCCTTCCTATTGAAGGAGATTCCCTCTCCATTCTTTGAGGCTAGCAATTTCCATAATAAAGAGGACAAGGAAATGAAAGTTTTTGATTTTATGGGTAAAATATGTTTTCAAGGGGCCCTGAAACCTTTTGGAAAGCCAGACATTGAACACAAAAATAATAGCAAAAGAGTAGGCAAAAGAAATATGATATTAAGCGACTAAGACATGGAAACACTAAAAAACATGGAGAACGTCTCTGCCGATGCGCGTCTCTGAAAAATAATGGGTTTATTTGTCTTACACCTTGTCGATGCGCGTCTCTGCCTGACCCTCTGAATGCCTCGAGTTCGCCTTACACCTTGCTGAAGTGATCTCCCGCACGCACGCCTTTCCTTTCAGAAGAACCCTGTGTCGCGCAATTTCATTCAAATGAGGGTTTTTGGCTTTTTTTTTTCTCTTATATCCCGTTGGCATCGCAATTGCGACGCCTGCCGTCGCATCTAAAATTGAAAAAAAAAAGCCAAAACCACATTACCTTTTCTTGCCATCGTAAATTAATGTCGCAAATTGACCCCTAATGTATTAGTGACCCATTGGCACCAAACCAACTTTCTTCCTTTCAAAAGAGGACAAATATCCCATGTGTGGTTCTTCATCAAAGAAGAGTACTCTTCATCCATATCCCTATCCCACTTTGAGTGTGCTATCACCTATGAAAAACTCTAAGGATCATTTGAAATGGAATGACTCAAAAGGCCACTACCTATAGTCTGAGCATGAGTGTGACAAGCATTTGTAGGATCACCTGCTAAAGGTCCAACTACATCAACAGTATCACAAGCCCACTTGGGCACTCATGGAACATCTGGTGGAGGTGGATCAATATCAAGATCATCCTCAGAGGATGCATATTCTTGTAGAGGAGTAGAGGAAGTACTAAGTAGTGAGGAAGAAGCTAAAGATGGAGGATCCATCAGAGGATAACATTCATCAAATTGAACATCTTGCCAAAACAAGATATCTTTGGAATCAGGATAAAACAACCTATACGCCTTCAAATTCTCACAGTAGCCAACGAAAATGAGTGGTCAACTCTTCTTCTTTGTGGCTTTACACCAAACATTTGGAATAAATGCCCAAGCCTCACTACCAAAAATGTGAAAATAAGAAACATTGAGCTTGACATGAGTTCAAGCCTCCTCAAGAGTCAAGTGTTGCAATTCCTTGTGAGGCATTTGATTATGAATATACTTGGCACAATTTACGGGCTTAACCCAAAATGAAGAATTCATAGCATGAGACTATATTATACAATTGGCCATCTCCCATAATGTCCTTTTCTTTCTCTTTGCAACCCCATTCTGCTAAGGTGTATAGAGAATAAAGAACTGATATTGTAAACCACGCTTAGTGCAAAAATCTCTAAAAGACTGATTCACATATGCCCCCCATTGTTAGTGCATATACACCTGACTGAAAGAACAAACTGCTTCTCTAGAAATGTCTTAACAATTCAAAATGAATCAAAGACATCAGACTTGTACTTCAAAAAGTACACCCATGTGCGTCTAGAGATGTCATCAATGAAGGTGAGCACATATTGAGCACCTAAAAAAGATGGAGTGGAAAATGACATAAGATCACTGTGTATCAACTCTAATGGTGCCTTAGCACGTGTGGATCTACCTACTGGAAAAGGATCTTTGTGATGTTTTCCAAGTGCACAAACTTGACACACACCGTCAATACAATAGATTTGAGGTAACCCAATCACTAGCTCCTATATACTCATCTATTGTAGATATATGTAGTTGACATGGGTAAAATGCTCATGTCAAAGCTTGCTCATTGTGTCTATGTGAGCAATGAGAGCAACACCTATAGAATTTGATCTCTTAAAGTCATCAAACTGATATAGGTAAGATTGAAGATCAACATTCCCTGTAGCAATAACCAAGTTAGTTACATGGAGCTCTCAAATAACTACATCATGTGGTGTGAACTCAACTATCTTTCCAAAGCCTGAATGAAAAATTTGAAAGATAGACAGGAGGTTTGTAGAAATGGCTAGAACCAAGAGAACATATAGTTAACCGCCTTCTAAAGAGATAGTTCATGAACCTATGACTGAAAGCTAAGAAGAATCACAAACTACAATCTATGTAGTAACACTCTAAGCAAGTGAAGTAACCAAATCAAATGAGTGTGTCATATGATGGGAAGCTTTGGAATCAAGAATCCAAGAAGCTATAGAAGACAATGCTCATGTAGAAAGAGCATGTCCTTTCCCTATAGATGGAGGTGGAGGCTTCAAAGAAGCAATATTGGAATGTTGCATGGCCTCTTCTAATGCCTCAAGACATTTCCAACACCTAGAAACTAGATGTCCTTCCTTGCCACACAAACTGCAAGGTTCACTTGAGTACTTCTTAGTCTTGGAGGAAGACTCACTAGACTTAGAAGTATTGCCCTTTTGGGAGGACTTCCAAGTATCCGATTTGGGAGAAGGCTTGGAGGAACTTTCATTTCCTTTTGAATCTATCTTATGCTTCAGCTTTCTTATAGATGTCTAAGCTACCAATGCCTTTGTCTTAGAACCAGTCATGGTATCCAACTATGTAAGCTTTGAGTGCTCTCTAGTCAAGCGATCACAAAAGACCTCAAAAGTAGGCATAACAAATCTATTCCCCAAAAAATCTTTGGTGGAATAGAATGTGGAAGAAAATATCTAAAAATTTCCTTGAAGCTTAGAGAGAATCAAACAGATGCACTTAGCATCAGTCTTCATCTTTCCACAACCCTACAACACTGATCTCTATTGATTAAACTTCATCAAGAAGTCATCAATAGTCAGAAAGGAATTTGACACAAGTGAGGTAAGCTCTGCCTCTATCTGAAGTGCCCTGAACTCATTCACAATACCAAACAAGCCATAAAGCTTGGTCCACATTGCTAGAGGAGTATTGCACCTGTCCAAATGAAACTTAGACTATCTGATACCTATAATATAATCAGTCTAATTGCCTCATCCATTTTGTTTTGATGTTGCATGATCTCATAAGGCCTTTGAAAAATAGGTTGCATGACATCTAAACATGATCACAACCCTTTTGACTAGAGAAGTCGAGTTATCAAGGTCTTCCAAGTGTGGTAATTGTGAGGGGTCAAAAGTTCTAGAGAATAAGTGGTCTTGGCCATTGTTTAAGAAAGGGTTTTTCTATTTTCTGATATACTAATATAATATCAAAATAATAATATAAAAATGCTCCCCACAATGCACTAAACCAAACTACAACTTACAAATAGATTGTGTAAATGAGAGAAGAGAAAAAAGGCTTCAGATATGAATCACAAATATCTAGTATAAAATACTGATGAAATGATAGAGAATCTAGAAAGTGCTCAAGAAGAGCTTTTCGATGCTTTTTTTGAAACAGAAAATGGAGCTGTAATGAAGAAGTTATGCCCCCCAGAAGATAGAATTCTTCAAGAGACTTCAAGTGCTAAAATAGGTATCAATCTAGAAAAAAATCCCAAAAATTTCTTCTCCATTGTCTCCATCTTAGAACTAGCTTTCTAATACTTTTTTTGGATTGAAAAAAGACTCCCATATGCTTAAGATATTACGAAAAAGAGATAGGGTCCCGAGAAGCAATAGAAAAATATTATTAAAAAATAATAATAATAAACATTTAAAAAATCACTGCCGAGTGGAGTGGCAACGGAGTGGTGTCCGGGTGGAGGAGGGTGATGGAGGTGGAGTGTGGCCAAGGTGGGCAACAACTGGTAGTTCCGAAGCCGCAACGGTTTGCAAGACCGCTAGTGGTTACACGGACCGCTAGTACTTTCGATGACCACTAGCCAATTTTTTAAACTACAGTGGTCGAAAAAGACATTATTTTATTTTTCAAATATTTTGCATCTTGGATTACGTGTACAGGTCATACAACCCTGTTGTGCAAAAAAATTTTGCCTCCCAGATCAATATTGTCCAAAATGGACAAACTTTATATGGAAATAGGGCTTTTGACACCTTCAAAATCCAATTGTGAGGTCTGTTTGGCCTCAGCCTGCTCCAAAAATTAGTGAGCCCCCTCTTTTCACAAAAAAAAACCCAAAAAACTCCAGATCTATTCTGTCAAACCTGCATTCTCTTTTTCTCCAAATAATGAACAAGCTACAACATATTTGGCTCTAATACTATGAAGGATTTGATCAATACAAATCCGCAAAGCCCTCGAACACCTGCATGTAAAAAAACTTATCATACAAGAAAAAGACAAGAGGAGGCAAGGGCTTTGCTCTAAAAATTTTGCAAATATATTCTCAAAAATGAAAGAGATGATGAATAATTTCAAAAGATCAATCCTTATATAAGGAGATCGAAACTCGAAAGCATGACTTAAAAAGTTACAAAGGGTAACCTAAAAGGAAAAAGCTATTTAATAATTACTAATTAAGTATTAAATAGAGATGCAAAAGGTGCATAAAGTAAAATCTTAAGAAGGGAATAAAGTGAATTTAATAAATTAAATTAAATTAATGCTTTAAACCTAGTTTATATTTTTAAGTCATACCCTAAGAATTATGACTTACAATTCTACTTTAAAATATTCTTTTAGTGGAAAGCTATATTTTGAATTTCATTAACTATTTCAACCTACAAGGGATTTTATTTTATAAATTCCTCTTCTTCATAACTTGCATTTGGACTTACAATCTTTAACTCCAAGTTTTTGATCTTGCATATTACACCTATGTGGTTAGGATTATTATTCCTGACCACATTTCTCATTGCAAGTTTACTTTGGTGGAAGTGTAGTCAAAATCCTTACTCTTGACTATTTATATTGAACATGTGTATGCAATCAAGGCTTTTAGGTCTAACTATATTCAAAATGCATGATCACCTTGTGTGTTGTTGGGACTTTAACTCCTAACCATAGACTGCACAAATAACTTTTTGTGTAATGAAAAGTTAGAGTTACTTAGAGTTTTGATTGAACCTCATATCTAAATATTTTTTTAGTCTAATAGGAACTTAAAATTTTGATTACACATTATCTTACTCAAGTATTTTCTTCTAGTTTATAACTGAATCTATAAGTTGTGATTGCACATTACATTAAAAATTCTTGCACTTATTTTATGTTTTCAAAACTTTAAGTTCTAGTTACATGTTACATTGAAAATAGTAGTCCTAATTCCAACATAATGATCTACACTATCATGAGATGTTGGAACTTTTAGTTTTGAGAGCACATAGATTTTCCCTCCACTATGAACTAGTGTTATTGAGACTTTTTGTCTTGATTATACCATCATGAGATGTTGGAACTTTTAGTTTTGAGAGCACATAGATTTTCCCTCCACTATGAACTAGTGTTATTGAGAGTTTTTGTCTCGATTATACCTCTTGTTATGCCCTCATTTGTATTGCATCTTTCAAACCTTGAAATTATTAATTAGCCCATTTTTAGTCTTTTTTTTAATTTTTAATTTTATGTTTTTAGTTGAGATCTTTTACTTTGTCTTATGTTTTGTGCTAATTTTTTGTTTAACATTTGAAACCTTCCAAGTCCATTATTTTTTCCCTTTCAAATTATTTCTTTGATTTTTCAAGGTACTTAAAGCCATGAATGAATGATTTGGGAACTTTGATTCTTTTGGAATGTCCAATAATGTAACAAGGTATTGTATGGACCATTTCATAGTTTGTAACATTGTAATAAAGTTGATAGAGCCACTTTGTTGGAAACTACAATTGGAGCAATTGTTATGTTAGTTCACCTTGCTATGTTGGAACTTATAGTGTTGTGTGCCATATCATTTGATTGATGAAGAGGATTTGAAAAGAAGAGATAGCAAGGTGAACTAGTGACTATTATTGAACGATGAGAAATATTGAAAATAATAGCCCTATGTACGCTAGACCTTGTCTTATATTTCTTACTTATGCCAATATCCCCAACCCTCAACCTTATACAATACACCCTATTCTCAAAAACATATACCCTGTTGGAATCTTCAAATATGGAAAGAGTACTTATGAGAGGGGGGGGGGGGTGAATCATAAGTATCACACTTTAGTCAATAAAACTTTTAACTTAAAGTAAATTGCATGCATGTAAATACATCAAATAAACATGTAACAAAACACATGCATCAAGAACACTTAACATTGGAATTTGGTAACCCAGAAACCCTCCAGGAATAAGAAGGTAAAACTGGGGTGGGGATGATACCCACAAAAATTACTGCAACAATATTGTTCAACCACTTCTAATGGTTTGCCCTGTTAAAGGCCTGCCTTGTTAAAGGCCTGCCTTGTTAAAGGCTTTACATTGTGTCAATAGTGACCTGGTTAGAGGATTTCAAAACACTTAACATGAAGTGTTACCCTGTTAAAGGATTTCGTCACCTAGTTAAAGGATTTATCGAAATAGCTGTTAAGCTAACCTATCTTCATAGGATTTTTATTCTAATACAATTGCTAGAAAGTATTAGATACAATAAACCTGACTGATTACAATCCTTGATTGCTGATTGCAAGCAATTGTTATGCTTTCTCTGATCTGGATCCTTTTGTGATCTAATAATCCTCACTTCTGAAAATAAAATTCCTTATGAACCCTTGTATGTCTTTTCGCACCTTTTGTCTCTTCTTTTTACAATGAAGTTTCATCTTCCTTATAAAGACATTTGAAGATTTAGGGTTAGGTATGGATCTACGATCCATATTCAATCTTCATTTTCCACTCAATACTTATCCTTTGCTGATTGGTTGCATGCCTTTAGCATTTTTCTTATTGGCTGCATGCAAATTGCATAGAAAAAATAAAATATTCAATTTTATCATTGAATTCCTCGAAGTTTACCTTATGTCAGCTGCAAAAACTGTTTGCATCATAGTTTGTGCAATTTCAAACTTTTATGCCGATTTACTGAGTTACTCGGCTCCTAAAGTATTGCTGATACTTGGCACATGCTATTTCCTGGATAGCTCGGCACCTAAACAAAACTATATCACTCGGCACCTATTGCTCTCAGCACTTCTTAACACTCGGCACCTGTTACACTCGGCACTTGTTAACACTCGACACCTATTACACTGGGCACTTGTTATCACTCGGCACTTGTTAACACTAGGCACTTTATCTTACTCGGCACTTACTCTTGATCTTGGTTAAGTGTATTGACACTCAGTTGTCAAATTTATTCTTTTAAGCTAAGAATCTCCCCCTTTGACATGAGTGGCAAAAACACTTAATTAAGATCCTTGTGACTCAAAATTTTCTATCTCCCCCTTTTATCATACTTATCATTTTATTTTTGTACTTAACTCCCCCATACTTAATCACTTCTTATTACTTATTCTCCTCCTTTTTGACACTTATGTCAAGGGTCTTACAATGAAATGCCACACTTAGCCAAAAATGTGCTATTTACTTCAAGGATTACCTTCAGAGCTGCATCCCAATTTGCTAATGCGACATCCAATGTCTTATGCTAGATGACAATCTCTGCTGCTAGGTTTACAAGTCCATCAGATGAAGAAAGATTGGGGTCTTTCCTGAGGACTGTCTCTGCATTTATCTACTCCTTGTGAAGTAGTTCCAAATGAGGAGTTATTGATGATTGAATTTGTATCAATTTAGCTTTTGTGGTTGCCTCCTCTGCTGCTAAGACAGCTAACTCTCTTTGTGTGTGAAGCGATTGGACAAAATGCTTCTCACTCTGAGCTAGATTTGTGGGGAGTTGCATGCTAGAAATTTTTAGATTGTTTTCCAAGCTCAGTATTTTCTGGCTAGTGTCTTGTGTGAATGTGGAAAAATCAAACAACTTGTTGTATAGGGAAAAGATCCTTCCTAGTACAATTTTGACTATTATAACTTTCTTTGTCAGTTCTTCTTTAGATAGTGCTATATCACCAGATATTTTACTATTTACCTTACCTTGAAACTTCCTTTCTGACCATTCAAGCAATCTGGCATTTGTTTCCTGGTCTTCATTAGTCACCTGGTCAACTATATCAGATAGTTGCTCTATAATTAGTTTTGACTCATCTGGAGATTGTAAGCAAAAAGCTTCTGTGAATATATCTTTAATTTTATTCAAGGTAAGCTTATGCTTGTATTCTTTTCTTAGTGCTTCTTGTCTCCTTCTTTTGTCCAATGCACTCTGAATTTCATTAATCTTTTCTTCAGTAAGAGTGCTAGATTCATAATATGGGATCTTTATTTCTTCATCAAGCTCAGGAACTCCATAGTGATGTTTCCTGACTGCCTTTGATGAGCTTGAGCCTGGTGTCCTGGTTTGCAGTTGTAATCCATCTGTGCTCAGCTGCTGAAGAGTCTGTGTTGGAGTACCAGATTTTGGTAATGCAACCAGTGTTTGTATTGCAATCTCCTCCTTTTTCTTTGTCTCATCCTTTTCTTCAGGTTGAATATCCCCTTTTTGATTGCTAGGTGGGGTTGAACTTGTTGGTTGTTCAGATGTTTCTTTTATTTCCCCTGCTGTTGTACTCGACATTTGGAGTGTATAAGTGACTATACTTGGTGGAGGTGGTGGTGAAAGAAATAGAATACCAATAGTTTGTATGGTCAAAGGTGGCACTTGTTCTTTTACCTTGACTATCTATGTTTTAACTTCTGGATTCTGCAATTCATCAACACTGACCAATACAGGATTTGAACTTAATTTTGCTACTAGTGATGATTGTTCAAGGATTTCCAAATCCTCTGCAGTTAATGGATTGATGTTTAGATTTGAAGTGTCTGTAACATCTTTTATTTTTATGATATCTGCAGGTGTGATGGTGGCATGAGGAGGACTAGGAGGAGATACCTGTATGTCTTGCATACTTTGATCTTGTGGCTCAGCTGTATCTTGCTCTTCCTCTTTCTCCTCTGTATGTGCCTCTTCTTCATTTTCTTCTTCACTTTTCTTCTCCACTTGTTCCTTCTCTTTTTCTTTGGTTCCTGACACCTTCTTTTCCCTTGTCTTGGCACGTGCCTCTGCCTTATATTCTTCATTATACACATCTTCTATTTTCTTGTAAACTACTTTCCACAATCTTGTGGATTTAGTGACTACCTCTTCAATTTTATTTTGCATTATGCTGAATGCTCTATACTTGGGAGTGAATATGTTATTATGCCTTTTTACTGCATTTATTACTTGATCTTTAGTCAAATCAGGCAACAATCTGGCTAATGTCGACTCCCTTATTTCTTTTTCCATTTGTAAACAAAAATGCCATTTATCCTCTACAATTGTATACAATTCTCTTGGCATAAATTCATCTAATTCTAGAGGTGTGTGTTTATATTCAACCATCATAGCATACACAGATTCCTCTAATTTATTTTTCTCTTCTTTGGTGAGCTTAGAAAAATTCGGGTTCTTTAAACCTTTTAAATCATTATTCCTAATTTTCGAACATAATTTATCAACAGCAGTCTGAGGTTTGTGTCTTACCACTTGAAATTGACTATTGTCCTCTGACTCTGTTTTCTCCTCATCTGTTTCAGGCTGGGTAATAAATTTCCTTTTCTTTGACTCAGCATCAGTCTTCCTTGAGTCTTTCTTCTTTCCTTTTGCCTCTTCTTGGGCTTTTTGAGCTGCAGCCCTTGTGGTAGGTCTCTTTGGTGCAGAAGCAGCTACTTTCTTCCCCTTGGATTTAGGAGCAGAAGGAATTGTGGTCTTTCTCTTTACTAGTGCTTCCTTGGCTTCTTCTACCTCAACACTTTCCTCTTTATCTTCTTGAGTCAAACCTTGAAGTTTATCTCCTTCTTCTTCAATGTCTTCTCCCTCTTCTTCTATTGTTCCTTCTTCTTCCACGCCAAATTTTCTTTTGATTTGTCTGACCATTTTCTCTTTCTTCTTTACTGCTGAAGCAGTCTTCAAATCTGTTATCACCTTTGATTTCACAACATCATAGGTTCCAAAAAATTTTGCATTTTTATCAGCTTCTTCTGCAAGTAGGGCTGTTATTGCTGCAGAGGCTTGATCAACATCAAGTTCATAACCTAGTGGCCTAAGCCATCTTACTCTAGGTATAACTACTTGTATGTAGGTATAATCTATATCTACAAGAAAACAAATGTCTTTTTCATATTTCTCAGTCAATGAGACTAGAATTCTCATTCTTTGTTTCATGGACTTTTTGAAGTCCTCAAAATAACCAGTCATTTGGGCATCAAAATTTTCACCCATCTATTCAATGTATCCATTAATTTGTTCAACAATTGTTTTATCTGGATTCCATCTTACCTTACCCATAGAAGGAAATTCTTTCATCAGATAGAAAAACATGCACATCAAAACTGATCCAAATTTGTATTGAGCTCCCTTGCTCTTCCTTATAGCTCCCAGATTTTCATTAATCTGTTGAAACATGAGCTCTGCCAAATCATAAGTGTGATCCCTTTTGATTATCCTATATGCAACATCAACTGCTATACAAGGTACACTGTTTAACCTGCTTGATTGATAGAATTTATGTGAAATGATTCTCACAGCAAAATCTAGTAGGGGATCTGTGACTGTGTCGATAGTCATTCCTCTATTGTTCCATTTGGCACCTGTATTTTTCTCTATCACTTCCCTTTTGTCACTTCGCAGGGTCTTTGGCCGATCTAGGGTTGGAATACCAGTAACCCTATGAACAGTTTTCTTGGTGAATTTTATTGGCCCTGACTCTAACCAAAAATCTCCATCATGTATTCGGCTCAGAACTATCCGTACCCATTCAGTTTTGAAAACAGTCGAAAATGCTAGGGTTTTGGTTAATCCTTTTCTTTCTATTATTGAAAACTCATTTTTCAGTACTTTGTTTTCACATAGTTTATCATATGTATTATGGATTTCTAAGTCTCCTATGGCACCAATTTTGCAATTATAACATCTACGAACATCTTGGACCATAACAACTTTATCTGAAATAACTGATAATGCACCTGCAAGATCATTCTTGTATGCTACTTCTGGAATGGGCTTAAATTCAGGTTGTTTAACTTCATTGCTGACCAACTGAACTTCATGACTCTCTACACCCTTAGTGGTTCCTGACCCGGATGCCATTATTTTCCAAACTAGGGTTTATGATTTAAACAAGTTTATAAGTCCTACGTAGCTCGACACTTAAGTAAAATACCTTAAATCGATGAAATCTTGTCTTGAATTGCTGTTGAAATCTTCACGAATGGCTTCTGACCTAATCTTGATCTTCTCCACTTTTCTAGGCTTTGCTTCTTGTTCGAATGGTGGGAAAATGATCAAAAATCAAATTTATGTACCCTTCAAAACAGAGTAATAAATGCTTAGCATGCTGCCAACTATCTACTCGGCACCTAAAAAGTTTCGTCATGACTCGGCTCCCATTATGTTTTACTTTACTCGGCTCCTATTGATATTTCACAGCTCGACATCAACTATCAACTCGGTCATTGTTAGCAACTCGGCTTCTGAAGGCAACTTTGACAGATCTTCACAAAAGTTCTCAATTTTGACTTAGCATCTTTGCTTATGCTGATTTCATTTTTATAGTTCTTATATGTCTTGGGACTGATGATGTAACTTGATTTATCAATCCCACACACTTATTCTTTGCTTAAATTGATGAAGTGTGATCACTTGACCCATTAGGTGAAGTGATCTCTGTACTTGATGTGCTATACTCATCTTTTTTCCTCCATGTCTTATTCATTTCAATTCTGATATGTCCAACATCTATCTTTTCCTTTCCATTGCTGAACTCAGAACTTGATGCCTTTGACCTTGTTGGGCAATTCCTACTGACATGACCAGTTTTTAAGCAATTGAAACATGTAGTTTGACTCAACCATCTTTTGTAGTTCCTTCTAAAATGTGTTCTTATGCAGTTTTGTGGGATATGTCCATATTCTTGACAATAGTGACAGCTGTACTTGTTGTTGTAATCCCAAAATTCATGATTTGATGTCTTTGCTGGTTGATTTACTGTCCACATAGACTTTGATCTACATTCAAAAGCTCTATGTCCATACTTTTTGCAATTATAACAGTGTCCATCAAATCTTGATGTCTTGATAGTTTGGGTTCTGCATTCATATGCTTGATGACCTTGCTTCTTGCATTTATGACAATGATTTGTGCTTTTTGGTTTGTCATGCTGATGGGCATTCTTGCTTCTATAGACATTAAATGTATGTCCTTTCTTTCCACAGAAATGACATGTAGGTTTGACATCTTTACCTTTATCACTTCTTTGTTCAGCACTCTTTGATGATTCTCCAACTTCAGTGCTATTGTATCCTAGTCCTAATGTATCATGGGCAGATTTTGGTGATTTCAGCAACTGTTCAAAATACTTGATGGCTTCACTTGATTTATTGAGATTTTCTGCTACCTCTTTTTCTCTGTTCAATTCATTCTGCATTTGTTCATTCTACATCTTCAAGGTGGAGATCTCAATATCTTTTACATTGAGTTCATGATGAAGGTTCATCATTTGGGCAAGTGTATCCATCTGCATGTTTGAGATCCTTGTCAGTTCGGTACATTTTTCTTCAAGTCTGTTTGCAAGATTTCTCTTGTCATTTTCCAACATCACTTTATCTTCAACTGCTTTTTTCTTGTGTTCAGTAATTTCACATATCATTATGACCTGTGATTCATGTTCCATCTTGAGAGATCTTATCTCATCTGCTTGAATTTTATTTTTCTCCATCAGTTCTACTATTACTGCATCAAACTCTTTAGTGTCTCCACTAGAAAATATGTTGGTGGTATCAATCTCCTTGTAGTGTATATCATTTTCAGCTATGGTTAGATCCTTCCTCTTTTTTAATGAGTTTCTCAATTTTTTTTTGAATTCCTCCAAGCTATGTAGAGCAAGTTGCACATCTATCACCTGATTTTCAATGATCTTTCCGAGTTTGAAAGCTTCCATATTTAGATCTTTTCCTCTAAGTTGTTAGGCTTTTCTTTTGTGAGAACCTGGATAGCTCTAATACCAATTGTTGGAATATTCAAATATGGAAAGAGTACTTATGAGAGGGGGGGGGGGGGGGGGGGGGGGGTGAATCATAAGTATCACACTTTAGTCAATAAAACTTTTAACTTAAAGTAAATTGCATGCATGTAAATACATCAAATAAACATGTAACAAAACACATGCATCAAGAACACTTAACACTAGAATTTGGTAACCCAAAAACCCTCTAGGAATAAGAAGGTAAAACTGGGGTGGGGATGATACCCACAAAAATTACTGCAGCAATATTGTTCAACCACTTCTGATGGTTTGCCCTGTTAAAGGCTTTACACTGTGTCAATAGTGACCTGGTTAGAGGATTTCAAAACACTTAACATGAAGTGTTACCCTGTTAAAGGATTTCGTCACCTAGTTAAAGGATTTATCGAAATAGCTGTTAAGCTAACCTATCTTCATAGGATTTTTATTCTAATACAATTGCTAGAAAGTATTAGATATAATAAACCTGACTGATTACAATCCTTGATTGCTGATTGCAGGCACTTGTTCTGCTTTCTCTGATCTGGATCCTTTTGTGATCTGATAATCCTCACTTCTGAAAATAAAATTCCTTACGAACCCTTGTATGTCTTTTCACACCTTTTGTCTCTTCTTTTTACAATGAAGTTTCATCTTCCTTATAAAGACATTTGAAGATTTAGGGTTAGGTATGGATCTACGATCCATATTCAATCTTCATTTTCCGCTCAATACTTATCCTTTGTTGATTGGTTGCATGCCTTTAGCATTTTTCTTATTGGCTGCATGCAAATTGCATAGAAAAAATAAAAGATTCGATTTTATCATTGAATTCCTCGAAGTTTACCTTATGTCGATTGCAAAAATTGTTTGCATCATAGTTTGTGCAATTTCAAACTTTTATGCTGATTTACTGAGTTACTCGGCTCCTGAAGTATTGCTGATACTTGGCACATGCTATTTCCTGGATAGCTCGGCACCTAAACAAAACTCTATCACTCGGCACCTGTTGCTCTCGGCACTTGTTAACACTCGGCACCTGTTACACTCGGCACTTGTTAACACTCGACACCTGTTACACTCGGCACTTGTTATCACTCGGCACTTGCTAACACTCGGAACCTATTACACTCAGCACTTGTTATCACTCAGCACTTGTTAACACTCGGCACCTGTTACACTCGGCACTTGTTATCACTCGGCACTTGTTAACACTCGACACTTTATCTTACTCGACACTTACTCTTGATCTTGGTTAAGTGTATTGACACTCAGTTGTCAAATTTATTCTTTTAAGCTAACATACCCTAATCTCTATATTGTTTAAAGAAATATGGAGAGGTAATCACCTAATGGTGAGAGGGTGGGAGTAGAGAGAGGAGACAAAAATAAGGAAAAAAAAGACTAAGAAGGGATGGAGGGAGAGCTAGATATTAGAAGGAGAGAAGGGGAAGGATGGAGGAAGGGGGTGTAATGACCCACCAGAGAACCCAAAAGAAATTAACCTAATAAGTCACTAAGTTTTTCCAAAAAAATATATTAAAAAATTAAAACAACAAGAGATAACATAGCGGAAACAATAACTCACATACATAGAAACAATCTAAATAGATTACATCTCTTAAGGGTTCCATGATGTTGAATCACATACATAAGTTTTATTAAAACTAAATTTGATCCATAAAAAATTCCACACCATAGAATAACCACAAGTAAAAATCAAATAAAATAATATATTTAATTACATAAGATGCCACATGGCATAACTAGAATGCATAATCATCTTCTGTATAAGTCATAGGGTATGGAAAGCTCGAAGGATATAAATCATGAATAAATACAACATCTCATAAGATCTCTAGATAATCAAGTACAATACATCAAAATATGACCACCGAACATAAGAACAAGATCTGGAGAATAGGAACAACTACACAAGTACATCTTGCAATGACATACAACTGTCATATCTCAATGGTATAAGAAACACTACCACCTGACCTTGTGGAACCTAAATGGCCCACTCCCACCATGCTAAGGAGATAATCTCAAGTCCCATACAGATAATAATCCAACAGTCATAACCATCATCTAGGTCAAGGAAATCTTGATAGTAATCTATCTCAAAGGTACCAAGACACAAGTAAAAACTAAACCCAAAGGCAACATAGACACAGAGGATATCTACTATGTAAGTGGAAAAGTGTCATTGCCAACTCTCAGGTTACCCTAGCAGCCTCTCTGGTCTCCAGCCCCCTAGTGACTCTATGTGGCATCAGTATCATTTCTTACATACAAGGCATACTAATGAGGCAAGGTCGCAACCAAGCATCCTCTCTACTCCCATCCTAGCCTGTACTAGCACTCAAGACATAGGCAAGGTAATCCACTAATTCTTGTTAATTAATTTAAAACCCATTTGATGAAATGTTATCACTTATTAATACAACCTACAATGTGTTACCCAAGCAACCTCTTTAGGGCTCTGGCCTCCATTGCAAGCCACTTCCCAACATGCATAAAGATAACCTACCCTAAGCTTATAACAAAAAGTCTCATCAAGTCACAATAACCACATTAGTCCTATGCAAGCAACTAGGAATCACAACATAAACACCGATCAAAACCTCATAGATCAAATCACCTAATGATGACATCACATACAACATCATAAAACAATAACTTCTAGGCCTCTGGTAAACATCCAAAACTAGTCAGCATACTAAGTCAAACCCAACCCCAACACAAAATAAATCATGCATAACATCAAACATTTAGCAAGTGTAGTTTCATAGTTCATTTGGTTTGAAATCATACAAGTTTGATTTATAAATGGGTTCAAGTTTTCATTTTTCAAAGTGTCACATTTGATATAGTTTTCAAGCTCACAAGTATTTCAAAATACTCAACAATCCATTAGAATTCATTTAAGTACAAAAAAAAACCATTTCATATAAAATGAAACCCCATTTAAACAAAATTAGAATTTCATTAAAATTTCCATAGTTAAAATTGAATTACAATTACCATTGAATTAAAATTGAATTACAATCACCTAGTAATGAGAGGGTGGGAGTAGAGAGAGGAGCCATAAAAACAACAAGAAGAAAAAGACTAAGAAGGGGTAGAGGGAGAGCTAGATATTGGAAGGAGAGCAAGGGAAGGATGGAGAAAGCGAGGAGGGGATACCTAGAGGAGAGAGATGAATGGGTAAAATTGTATGGGGAGAGAGGGGTGGGATAGATAGAAAGTGACAGAGAGAGCTGAGTAGTAAGTCAAAAATAAAATAAAAAATATTGACAATGTTAATTGGACTAAAACTTCTATTGTATTTAGGTAAAAGATTACAACACAATGGTAAATTGTGAGCCTCTAATCTGGGAGGTCTTAGGCTTGAGTCTACTTGAGCTTAATAATAACGACAATAACATAAAATTGCAACACATAATAATAATTAGTATTGACTTTAGTTCTATTATATTTAAAATGTAACAAATATAGTTTAGTATGAAAACTCTATTTTCAATCTTTGTACTATTGTCTTTTATAGATGTTAACATTGAATTCCTTCTAGGGGAAGCACACCCATAGTTGTATATGTTCAAGGTCAAAAAATATTGTACAAATGATCCAATACTTATACACCGATGTCCTAATAATTGTACATTTTAGATGTCAATAATATTGCACAATTGATATTAATTATTAATTCTTTTGTTACCTATTAGATATACCAATAAGTAAATAATAGACCTCTACATTAAAAAAATTGTACCAAAGAATAAATTAGAAAGTGGCCAATACAAGATACCTTACCTTACATCAACTAATACATATTTTTTTAGTGTGAATTTGTTCCTTAAGTATAAATAACAAAAACAACAAGAGCTCTACAAGCTAGAGTCTTGCCTAGTGCAATATATAGAGGAAATATAAATTAAAAAATAAAAATAAAAATAAGTAGAAAGTAAAAATAAAATGATATAGAGAGATTTATTTTCTTTTAATTACTTAAAAAGTGTATAATTTATGTAAAAATATTTAAATAAAGAATTTAATTTAATTTTTTTAAACTATAAAATTAGAAAATCTTCAATTTTTCATAACAAAAAATTATTAAAGATAAAATTTATTCAATCCTAAATAGTAATCTAAAAAATTAATAACAAATATTTTACATTATGTTGACAATTACAATATGATTATGGATACTACTAATTATACACAAAAAATAAAAATAAAGTAAAAAACTAAAATATTCAACATTACAACACTAAATAATGGAACCTATTAAAATTACTAAATATCTAAACTTGAAAGAGTAGAACATACAAATATAACATTTAATAGAAATAATAAAGATTTAGGCACTATTATCCATATATCACCTCTAAACCAACATGATGTTGCCTTTGCCAAATGTCACAATTTCATTTTTACAAAAAATTTCTTTTGAAAAAGTGAAAAGACACCAGCAAAAATGGACATAACCAATAGAATAATATAAAATCAATTTTTTTTTTCATTTAATAAGAAAGTTTAGGCGGACCATAGCATAAAGGGCAAATTTTGAAAGTTGCACCACTACCAAAACAATGATTAATACAAAATAGTTGATTGAAAACTATATTCCCCCATAAGTAGGCGGGACTAATAATGTTTGTTTAGAGTGGATTTATTCCTTAAGAGTAAAGAAGAGAAACAACTTAAAGGAATCCGTCGGCCATGGCTCAGCGACAACAACTTAAAGACCAAGTGAATCAGCTTCAAAGTGACTGCCATATGGACCTTTGCAAAGTGTTTCGTCATGTCCTTTCAATGTAATGCTAGTTGTTTTGTAGTGATTTGTTTTATATGTTGTATCTCTCTTCCAACTACCTCATATAGTTGTTATTCTTTGTAAATTTGCTTTGTTTCAATAAATAAATAAAAAAAGAAACAACAATAATGTAGGCCTACCATTCTTGATAAATGGCTAAAAGACATTCGATGTAAGTTCTAAATTGGGAAGAAAACAATAGTCTACTTCCACCTCGACGCTCCATACAACTTGAAGAAGTTTCTAAAATGGTGACATATTCTCCTCATTGAACTCAATCATTCACTCTGCCCCATGCCAGTCCACATCAACAAGGTGGACAAATAATACATCCTTGTAGAAATCATTCACTCTGCCATCTCAGATTCCCCGAGTGCTTGGATGAATAGTACGGCATCAATCAGTGCACTTTGTCATATCAAATCATAGGGCCTCTAAAGATAAGGCAACCACCACCAAGAATCATGTTGACTTCAACAAACGCACTAATTTTAGAAAGAAAGAGGCAACTACCAGTCCTGACCCATTTTGAATGGTGGTTTGCAAGGCCACATCATCAATCATATTTCCTTTATATTAACTCTTTATCCCTTCTCATATTACCAAAACCCTGAGAAGAAGAAGGGTCAATAATTGTGCTTATTACAATGGCAAGCCAAATACAAGAACATAGACATATGGAAGAAGAAGAAGAAGAACCCCATGATATGGAAGAAGAAGAAGAAGAACGCCATGATATGGAAGAAGCATCAGCACAACATATGGGAAAAGAAGAAGAAGAAAAGATGAAGGTGAAAATGGTGAAAGTGTTGGTTGCAGTAGATGAAAGCCAAGAGAGCATAAAGGCCTGTGAATGGGCTTGTAAGAATCTCTTGGCTCCCCACACAAACATTCGCCAATCTTATAAATTCATCCTTCTCCATATTCAACCCCCTGTTTGTGCATCATCCGGTCCTGGTAAGAACAAGTACATGGACATCCCCAACTTTACATTTTTGTCTAAGTTGCTTTGGATTATTGGTTTTTTGTGGGGGGTAAATGTGCCTTACACAACTTCCTTGCCTTTTGAATTCCATTAGACAATTTCAATCTTTTGAAAATATTGATTAGGGTGTTACTGATGTTTGTATTGTGGCAGCCTACATAATGAGTAGCAAAGTTGTTCATCTTATGGAAAGTGCTGAAACGAGGACTACCCAAAAGATACTGAAGCGAGCTTTGGATGTTTGCAAGCGTTACAATGTGAAGGCAGAAACCCGGGTTGTGACTGGAAACCCTAAAGAGAGGATCTGTGAAGCTGCTAAGAAGTTGGGGGCACATTTTATAGTTGTGGGTACCCATGGTTATGGTCCTTTCATGAGGTAATATGAGAAGAGGAAGAAGTCATTTCAATACCCATTTTAGATGTATTGCTAATTAGTTGTCTATTGATTCTTTCATTGAATTTGGTTTCCATACAGTCATTTCAACAGGCATTCATGACATTTTGTAGTAAAAGTTGATTTTGTCATTTTGGATGGTTTTTATATTGATTGTGTGATCAACATTTCTATGGCATTCTATGATCCTAATCCCGCATTAGGATAGTAGTAAGATCTACCAAGATAAGAGAATGTGTTGTTGTTTTTTTTCTCATCTTGATGATGGAATGTAAAATATGATTCAGAAATCTCTTTTTTCTTGCCCATCTTGGTAATAGACCACAGAATGTGATCAGACTGTTGATAATCTAATCTAAATATTAAAGTGCAGAAATTTTGGCTTATGATTTCAAAAACATATATCAAATGTTATGGTGAATTGACTTGTGATTCACATTTTGCAGAGCAATCAAGGGATCTGTGAGTGACTACTGCTCTCGGAATGCTACTTGTCCAGTTATAGTTGTTAACAAAAATGCCTTACAGTAGTAGTATGTTCTGGTGAGTTTGTGTGTAGTATTTTGACTATCTACACAAAGATATATATCTGAGATCCGGATTGTAAAAAATAAAATACCCTGATTAGCTTTTTCAAGCAGATATCATAGGAGGCGGCAGTAGTACAGTTTTCCATAGATTTCCTTTGAGGCAGGGTGTAAACAATGCTAGAAATTCTGTAGATAGTAATGGGTTCTTGAAGGAATCATTGTTTTTCCCTGTTTTACTTGTTGGGTATGCACCAGATTGAATGAACAAGCTATAATATAACATCAAAAGCTGCTTATATAGTTCGATTATTTTGTTCCGATGTTAATGAGTCATAAATATTACTCTCCAAGCTAAGCTTCTCAAATGGCCGTAGACAAGCCTCAAAACTGTTCCATATTTACTGTACATATATTACATTTTCCCTCAAGCCAAAAAAAAAACAATTTAATTTATATAAAATAATTCAAATGAGATCTTGTTTTTAGTTGTCAATTTTTTTTAAAGCTTTAGTAGTGCAACTTTTTAGACTTAAAATAATTGTTTATTTCTCGTAATTCCAATTAAGTACTTTAATTTTTTTTATAATTTATGTTTGTAATGATGACATTTACATATTTATTTGTTAATTTTCAAAGAGTTTTCATTTATTTTGACCATATTTAATATTAGATTTCACTTGAGAATTAGGGATTGAATTTGGATTTCTCTTTATAGATGGCTTGTGTTCTTGCATTGACCCTTATATTATCTTTGTGTACATAACTCTTTTACTAATATAAACATTAAGTGGTGTAACATATTTTAAGCATGTGCGAGATGTGTATGGATTGCTATAATATTTGATAAGTAGATGTTTTTTACAAGCCAAATTTTGATATTGTTATTAAGATTCAATTGTGTAGTTTTTAAGCTTACTGATGAGTTAAAGGGGCTCTATAATGAATGTTTTGTAAGTCACAACACTTGTCAAATATTTTGTAAATTAGAAGTAAGTTAAGTGGGCTTCACCTTGGAGGAAAGTTAAGTCAATCAAGCAGGCTTGGGTTGAAGGTTCAATGGTTCACCTATGTGGGCATCATCTAGATGCAATGAGAGCTAAGTGATTCATCCATTCTCATGAGAGATGGATTTTTTGAACCATTTGAGAGACATGGATCAACAAACTTGACTTAAAAACTACATAATTGAATTATAATAACAATATCAAAATATTATGTTCGACACCTAAATTTTTGAGCTCTACAACTTTTTTGTGTTTTCCCGCCTTGCTGGAGTTTGAATTTTGATGAGTGGGAATGGTCCCCCAAGGATGGCTAGATCCCTGATTCTTGCCTGGATCTACAATTTGTTGTGACCTCAATTGGGGTTGTCTATGTGGGTGTAGATTTTTGATCGTCCTACTTGCGAGGATCCTACAGGGTCTACTATGCTTTCAGTGGAGTGTCAGGAGAGTGTATTGAGCCCTATAGTGGCTCAAGGATGGAAGGACGTGGTCCTTAGAGAAAAGAAGACTCATGTCCCACTAAAAGCCCCAAGGGTGATCAATGGAGAGTGGGGAGTTAAAATTGTTATTCTAGACAATTTGGTTGATAGTGTGTTTGCCAATCTAAAACTGTGCCTAATTGGCATGTTTGTGGCCTTCCACCCATTGATTGAGATGGCTAGGAAGTGGGTAAGACAGCAGTGAAAATTAAAAGGGAGTGTGATTGTTTCAACAATGTCAGGGGGACTCTTCTACTTCAAATTTATGGCAGTGGGAAACATGACAATGGTGTTGGCAGGGTCTTGGTTCTATGGGAAGCATAGTCTAACAATGGCTAAATGGCACCCTGCTCTAGTCCCGACAAAAGAGTTGAATAGAATGGCTCTGGTTTTTGTTAGGTTCCCAGGACTCCCCTTGGAGTTTTGCGATGAAAGGATCCTTAAGTCAATTCGGAACTCCTTTGGACACTTTTTTGTGGTGGACACAATTTCCCTTCATAAATCTAGACTGGTGTTTGCAAGGTTTAGTGTGAATGTTGTGATTGGTACTACGTCACCCGAGTCTATTGTGTTGAGCTCTAAGTGGGGTAAGAGGGTGCAGCCCATTGTCTATGAGAATGTAGAGCTATTATGCCATAATTTTTCTTCATTTGGACATTTGTTTGTGGACTACAAAAAGAACATTAAGTCAGTAGGAAAGGAGGGGTCTATTGGAGACAACACAACTCAAGTTGTATCAATGAACAAGGGGGAGGAAGAGTTGGGAGAGAAGGTGACCATGGATACTTTACGTAGGGAAGGAATTAAGGTGGAGGTTGTTGTGCCTGTAAATGGGGAAAAGATAGAACTGGTGGAGGCTGCCAGGAAGATCCTAGAGTTGGTTGGGTCTATCGGTGTGTTGGAGGAAGGTGAGATAGTGGATATTGATGGGGATCCTCTCCCTTTTTTGCAATGTATCAAGGAGCTCTTGGGAATCCCAGTGAGAAATATGGTGATTGAGGAGATATGTGGGGATTTGGAGGACAAAAGTAAAGAGATTATGGAAGATAAAGGGAAAGATTTGGAAGTGGTAGAGGTGGCTAGAGTGCTTAGTTGGAGTGAAGATGTTCCCCCAGCCATTAAGAAGTTAGATAATACCATTACCCCTTCGTCCTTTCTTGAGGATGACGAGGGGAAATGACAAACTTAGAGAAGATAGACTAGAGTCTTAAGGAAACCTAAGGAGGAGAAGGAGTTGAAGATCGATGTGGGGAAATTTGGGAAGTAGAATAGAAGAATGAAGCAAATGGCGAGGGAGGTGACAAGTGGCAAGCAAATGGTGGAGGCTACCAGTAAGATCCTAGAGCTGGGTGGGTCTATTAGTGTGTTGGAGGAAGGTGAGATAGTGAATATTGATGATGGGGATCCTCTCCCTTTTCTGCAAGGTATCAAGGAGCTCTTGGGAACCCTAGTGAGAAATATGGTGATTGAGGAGATGTATGGGGATTTGGAGGACAAAATTAAAGAGATTATGAAAGATAAAGGGAAAGATTTGGAAGTGGTAGAGATGGCTAGAGTGTTTAGTTGGAGTGAAGATGTTCCCCCAGCCACTAAGAAGTTAGATAATACCATTACCCCTTCGTTCCTACTTGAGGATGATAAGGGGAAATGACTAACTTAGAGAAGACAGACCAAAGTCTCAAGGAAACCTGAGGAGGAGAAGGAGTTGAAGATGGATGTAGGGAAATCTAGGAAGCAGAATAGAAGAATGAAGCAAATGGCGAGGGAGGTGGCTAGTGGCAGGCAATTGACCCTGGAGTCCGTAACCAAGTGTAGAAAATCATTATTCTATCATGGAATATGAGGGAATTGAATAGCCCTCAAAAATAGTTTGCCCTCAAGCAACAACTGTCTAACATGAAAGTTGATATCCTCCTAATCTAGGAAGTTAAAATGACCATGTCTAATTTTGAAAGTATTGCTAGTTATATCTGGCCAGGGGCCAATGTTTGCTATAGTGAAGTGGAGGGAGTATCAGGAGTTGTGGCTACATTTTGGAACCCAAGTGTAGGTAAAGTAAACTTTGTACATTGTTCAAAAAATTATCTTATTACTGAACATAGGAAAGATGATAAGATCTGGAATGTTATTCATGTTTATGCCCCAAACTCAAGACAAGGAAGAGGTTGTCTCTGGGAGGAAATGTTTATTTTCTCTCCCATAACAAAAATACTTTATGTATTGGAGACTTCAACTCCCCTCTTTACCCCTTGGAGAAAGATCGAGGAGCGACGGATTTTATAGACAATATGAAGGATTTAGCTAACTTTATAATTAAAAATGACTTGATGGACATGGAGATATGTGATTTTTACCTAGTCAAATAATAGATAGGGGGTTGACCTTATTCAAGTCAAATTGGATAGACTTTTAGTCTTGACTGGCTGGGAGGGTTTGACTTCTTCTTTGCTCACAGGATTACCTAGGACGGTCTCAAATCATGCCCCTATCATTATTAATTGGAAAGAGGAGATGTAGGGGGGTCAAGACCATTTAGATATGAAATAATGTGGCAATCTCATCCTGACTTTTATGCTCAGGTGGCGGAGTGGTGGGGGATAAGAGTTGAAGGAACTGCTATGTTCAGACTCTCTGCCAAATTGGATAATGTTAGAAGGAATGTCTGAAATTGGCAAAAAAAGGTACTTTGGTGATATCTTCAAGACTAAGAAGGAGGTGGAAAGGAAGTTAGAGGAGCTCCAAAAAATGATGGGGGAGGGCTTGGCCTCTAAAGATATGATTCTAGAAGAGGAAAATTGTAGGAGCGTGTGGAAAGATAGGATGATTAGGGAGGAGACCTTCTAGAAGCAAAGATTGAGGGTTTTATGACTCAAGCTGGGAGATAGAAATACTACATTTTTTCATAGATTGGCCTCCATCCACAAAAGGAGAAACACCATAGATGTTGTGAGAGATGATAATAATGCAAAGCTAACAAAAATGAAATAGATTGGTAGTTGGGCTAGTACATATTTTAAAAATTCTCTCAAGGAGGAGCATAGAACCGTCAATGAGAAGGATAGACTACGGTTGATTAATTCCAAGCCCATAGTGATTTTGGTGGAGGAGAATGAGGAACTGGCACAACAGGTCACTAAGGAAGAAGTTCATAAACCTATTTTCTCCATGAAAGCCTATAAGTCCCCGGGCCCTAATGGTTTCCCCTCGGCCTTTTTCCAACATTTTTGGGAGATGATTAAGACTAATTTTCTCTATGTTGCACATGATTTCTTCAGAATTGGGAAGCTCCTAAAGTGACTTAATAAAACACTTGTTGTTTTGATCCCCAAAATCAAGGACCCAAGGGTTCTCTTTGAATTCAAATTGATTAGCCTATGCAACACTACTTACAAGATTTTTTCTAAGATAATGGTGAATAGAATAAAGCCACTATTGCACAAATTTATTGGGAAAACCCAGAATGGGTTTTTCTTAGGTTGTCAAATCCTTGATGCTGCTATAACTACTCATGAGGTGCTTCACTCAATGGAGAAGAGTTGTAATCCTAGTATGGCTTTGAAGTTAGATATTTTGAAAGCTTATGATAGGATAAATTGGACTTTTTGTATGAAATCATGGGGAAAATTGGTTTTAGCCAAGGTGTTATAAAACTGGTTAAATCAATGATAGAAATTGTCAATTATTCGGTGTTGTTGAATGGATCACCTTGGGGAAACTTCAGTGGGGAGAGAGGTCTAAGATGGGGTGGGGGGGGGGGGGGGGGGGGGGCGGCTATTTCTCCTTATATGTTCATTATGGTAGCTAAAGTGTTGGGAAGAGCATTCCTAAGAAAGATGAAGGGAGGAGAGATAAAAGGTATTAAACCTGCTACCTCACTACTGGTGGAGGTTATCCAACAGTTCATGGATGATACTTTCCTGAGTGGGGACTCCTTAGTGGTAGAAGCAAAAGTTTGGAAATCTACCCTGGAGATATATGTTGTCAATGTGGGACAAAAAATTAATTTGGATAAAGTAAGGTGTTTTTCTTCAACAACATGCCAGATGTCCAGAGGAGAATCGTAAATATCCTGGGTTGCAATACTGCCTCACTCCATGATATGTACCTAGGACTTCCTTTGACTGTGAAAGAAGTTAGCAATAATTTTTGGAATACCATTCTAGAAAAGATGCAAAAGAAGTTGATTGGGTGGAAAGGTAAAACTTTGAGTAGTGTAGGTAAACTATAGCTTTTGACTTCATCTCTTCAAGGAATCCCAGTTTACTTCCTCTAGTCCTTGTTCAAAATCACCCAAAGTATGGCGAAGAAACTGGAGAAAATCCAAAGAAATTTCCTTTGGTCAAGGGAGGAGAATGAAATAAAGTAAGCCCGATAAGTTGGGAAATGATTTGTAGACCTAAAAGTAGAGGAGGTTTAGGAATTAGAAGGAATTCTTATCTAAATAATGTTCTTCTTACTAAGGTGGGGTGGAAAATGATGAAGGATGAGGCTAATTAGTGTAAGATTTTAAAAGCTAAGTATATGGGAAATTTGAATTTTACTCATTGCATCTAGAGAAATGACCTCCCATTGGGATCAAGGATTTGGGGTAATATATTAAAAAATAGAAGCTTACTTAGGGAAGGAGTGAGGTGGTTGGTGGGCGATGACACTCAGGTTAAATTCTGGGAGGATACTTGGTTGGTTGATAAACCTTTGGTCAGAATCAAGTTTGGGTTCCTCTAGGACCACCTCTAGGGGCAGGTGGGGAATAAGGTATACAATTTTATTGGTCTAGGGAGGAAGTGCAAAAAGTTAGAATTGCAATAGGAATTCTTAGATGGTGGGTAGCTAGTCGAGGAGTTAAATGAGTTCCTCAAAGGCTACAGAATCTCGGGAGCGGCTCAAAATGATACCTTTATTTGGAAGGTGACCATGACAGGGGATTTTATAGTCATTTTTGCTTATATATTAATTTTCGAAAAGGAACTAGAACCAAAATACTGGGGGAAAATTTGGTTTAGTCATTTGATCCTGAAGGTCAATATTTTTTGACAAACCTCCATACATGGGAAGATCCTTACCATGGATAATCTAAGGAAAGGGGGATTCCAATTATCTAACAGATGCTACCTTTGTAAGAGAGCAAAAGAGAATATTCATCATCTGTTCCTAGAGTATAACTATGCTATTAACATATGGGGTAGGTTGCTACAAAAGTTGGAAATGTTTTGGGTGTTTAAAAATGGGATTGACCAATTTGTTGAGAGTTGGCAATGCCCATTCACCCACCCCCTCTTTATCCAATTGTGGAAGGTTATCCTCCCCATGTTTGTTGAGGCATTAGGAAGGAGAGAAATAATACAGATTTCAGGAATGAAGAGAGAAGTGAGGAGATTGTAACATATATTATTTGCAAGCTTTTGGTGGAAAATATGAAGAGTTGTAAGTGGAGGAAATTGGCGATCCCCCCCAATCAGATGGAACAAAGGATTGCTAGATCCTGGGATCTTGAAGAAGGTTTCATGGAAATCGATGATTCTAAGCAACTTGATAAGAAAAGGATGAGATGGAGACCCCCAGGGAGAATTGGGTTAAACTTAATTTTGATGGAGCCACGAGGATGGAGGGATCGCCTGGAGGGGGTATAGTCAAAGACAGTGATGGAAGAATGATTCTGGCCTATGCAGGAAACCTAGGGAAGTCTCGAATAATATTGCAGAAGCAATGGCTCTATTTTGGGGTTTGAAAATGGTTATCAGTGTAGGATGGGAGAATGTGGAAATAGAAGGCAACTCAAAATTTATAATTGAAATGGTGAAAGGCACCATGAACGAAGGTTGGGAAATCAAAAGGATCATTGAAGATATCATGCATTTATTAACCATTTTGAATAGTTTTGAGTTGCACCATAATTTTTGGGAGTGAAATTGGGTAGCAAACGAGATGCTGGTGCTAGGACTAAAAGTGCAGGGTCTATGGTGCTAGAGAGAATTTAGAGTCTTACCAAACTTGGTAAGATCTTTAGTGAATAAAGAAATTAAATCATGACTAAGTTTAGTTGGGGGGATTCTTTGTTTAATAATGACAACTCATTGCTGAGTGGATTGATGAGGTGGGGTTAGTATGGGTAGATGTTGATGTATGATGAAAGGGGTACTTGTGATTATAATTTTGCATGGTTCAAAAGGGAAAGGATATTGAACTATGAAATGGGTGTATTTTTAATTATTTTCTTATGCATGTCCTCATACTTGGTAATGAGTAAAAGTTCAAATTTTAAAAGGTTTGGGTTTATTGGGAATGATGGAAAAGATTGGAGTTAGGGCAATGGTAGTCGACATGTGACAACTAAGCCTAGATGTGACACTACCATTTATAAAAATAAAGGCCTTTATGAATACTTAAAGCCACCCATTTTTTTGCCTAAGTGTGACTGCATTGTTATTACTTGCCTTTGGTTTTTGATAAAAAAGAGTTTTCTAGTGAAAGTTGTTGAGATGGGTGGCGATCTTCTACACATTAAGCCTTCAATGATCAAGGAAAGTTCTCGTAAACCTCTGGTTTGGTATATTCTTAAAGAGGGAGGGTTTATCCCATTCACAGAGGCGCTAAACATTCATGATTAAAGTTGTTTTCTGCAATTTGTTAACTCTTAGGAGGACAAAAAGCTCACTATTAATGGTATTGCATTCCATATTTTTGAGGAAATTATCTCTTTGGCTACAAGCCTTGTAATGAAGGGGAGAAAGTAATAGAAGCTGACTAGAATGGCTGATGAAGTGAGCCTAAATTGTTTCTTTCTGGAAGGTGAAGAACCCATTCATCATAGGGGAGGGTTTATGAGGGAGAAGCTTTTGGAGCCTTGGAATAAAGTCTGTTTGGTACTGATGGAGTACTTAATGCTTGAAGGGAGGTATGGTGTTTGCTACTACTACCATTTTCCCCTTTTGAACCATTTATGTCACTGTTATCACATTTCTATTCCATTTTTTCTGTTACACAATTTGGTTGATACGGTTACTAATGTTAAAGAAAAAATGACGAAGGGGGTAAATTATACTATTCTCCATCAAGGGTTGATGTTCTGCCTATATCAATTTCACCTAGCTTTTTTACCCCCAAGATTGTCGAGGTCGATATCCCTACTCTCCCTAACCCCGCCCCCACCAAATCCTGCTAAGAATTACTAGGCATAGAGCCCCTACCCCATAACCTTCTCCTAGTGGGACCCCTGTGGAGAGGAATATTTCCCCCTAGGAAAAAAAGTGAAGTAAGAGAAAGGTAAAGAGAAAGAGTTGGAGGACTCTGAAGATGAGGAGAGACGTGGTAGGAGGTCTGGCAGAATTGTGAAATCCAATGCTAAAAGGAATTTGAGGTCTAGAGCCTCATAGGAGGAGGACTCCGATTCGGAGGAAATGGCCCACCCTAGAAAAAGATTAAAATAGAATACTTCTAATTATGTTCGGAGTAACATGGAGGAGGAGGAGGTGGAGGCCTTAGACTCCTCAATGTCTGGCTCGGGAGGTGTGACTAAAGGTGGGAAAGAGATGACTCATGTTTCACCTTCCATTGTGTTGGGATGTGTGGACCTCACCTGGGACCAGTTCCCAAATATGGAGGAAAAAGTGCCCTCCCCTATGACGATGTCCTCACCTACTAGGGTTATAACTAATGATAATGTTATCTCTAACCACTTCAGTTTTGCAGGAAGTCACTAAGTATTCGGTGGATGGTAATCACGTGGGAAGTAGGAGGTCCCTGATGAGGCTTAGAAACTAGTTGACAAAGAGTTGTGGGAGAGAATGTATGCCCTGGAGGAAAGAATGAGACTTCTAGCTAAATTCACAATCAAGGTGACACATTTTGTGGGTATAACTTTGCTCCTGTTGAAGGATAACCAAGAGGGAGATTTGACCAATGAAGATGCCAAAATATTGTTTGACTTCTTGGTAGAGGACTGGGCCAACATCCTCCTTTAAGGGAAGGATGAGAAGAAGGCCAACTAGGGCCCTTTCCTCTTTATTTTCTATGTTTTTAGTTTGCCAATTCATGAAGTTTATTACTTGTAAGACAGTTTTTAAACTAAGGCACAACCACCTTACAAGTAATAAAGTTCATGAACCAGCAAACTAAAAATATAGAAAACAAACAGGAAAGGGCCCTAGTTGGCCTTCTTCTCATCCTTCCCTAAAAAGGGAAGGATGAGAAGAAGGCCAACTAGGGCCCTTTCCTGTTTGTTTTCTATATTTTTAGTTTGCTGGTTCATGAACTTTATTACTTGTAAGGTGGTTGTGCCTTGTTTTAAAAACTTTTACAGTTTATGTTGGTATGGTACAGGCAATAGTAGTATGATGCCTAGTAAAAATCTTATTTTTATCTTTTTGGATGATCTTTTTGGTGATTAAAAGCATTAGGGGTTAATTTTGTCTAGTGGTTATCTACTGGTTGTTGACCAGTTTGACTGTTGTAAGGGTCAGCCCCCTTGTTTTGGCTGCTTTTTAATTCAAAAACAATATCAAAATAATTCAAATTCTAGAATATATATTTTATTGCATCCACATAACTTTATTAGTGATATAAGAAAAATATATCATTAAAATCAATTTAAAATAAATAAAAACAAATAGATTTTCCTTGTTAAATTTCATACATGTACAAAATTATGTCAAGGTTATTGCATTGTAAACCTTAAAATAACTCATAGAATTTTATTCGAAAGTTGCCCCAAACCGAAAAGTTTCTTTGAAAGAGCAGTACTAACTATAATGGTATGAGATTAAAGTGAAACCATAATATTGTCCATCATTTAATTTAGTGTAATATGTTAAAAAAATGAAGACACAACACTCCTAATCCTAATCATATACAATTGTATAATGACAATATTTTTTGTTAATGCATGATGTCAATAAGACTTATGGTATGAATTGCTATAAGTTAACATAGGAAACTTAAAAACTACACTTGTTTCTAGCTACCTTCTTCTCCCCAACTTTAGATTAGTTTGTAGAGCTTTTAATTATTAGTCCATGTCTTTGAGGAAGGGACTAATATTTTCACTTAGCTATTTTGTATTAGTTTAAGCTTTGGAAGTCCTACAAAATTACAAATATTTATGTTTATAGTATGGTTCTAGTAAAATTTCTAATTAAACATTATTTTATTTTATTTTTCCTACATTTTGAATAATTTTAATGAGATGACATCTATTTGACATGGAAGAAGTTCTTATTGAACAGAGTTTAGCTTTATTTGATGAAATTCCAAGATTTGAGTGGCTAGAATCATTATGTCAATCAATCTGACAAATTATGTACTCTTATTGCTTTAGGAAATCTTGCTAGCTCAAAGTTGTTTATCCTCTAGTTCCACATCCATTCATTAAAGAAGTATTGTTTCTTGAATCAATTCGCAAAGCATAATCAAGCTCTTTTATCCACTAAGATTATGTGTTTGTCTTTTTTTCCATCTCTACATTACTGAATTTCATAAAATAAAGAAAGAATGTATATATTCATTTAAGTTATTTTTCCCAATTTTGGTATACTTCACACATTCACAATATATTCTTACAATGATTTTATTTGTTTTTCTATTTTTTAAATTAAATTGATATTATTTAGCTTCATAAAAAAAAGAAATGATAAAATCTAGTTAAGTAAATTCTCTTTAATGAATTTTTTTTACTCTAGTTTGCAAAGAATGAGGTCAAATTTTGACTCCAGTTTATAGGGAGTCAGATCAAATCTTCTCAATTTCTAAAAATTGATGTTTCTCGATACCTAAATATAGAGCTCCTTGCATATTGGACATCAATCATGAAAACACTACTTTTGAGTTACAACTTTTGCATATAAATAGTTCAAGTACCTCTATATTTTACCAAAAAATTGAAATAATTTTTTTACTTCATCTTTGTATTTTTTTTTTAAACTTTATATAGATTACAGGAACAAGAAAGGAAAACATAGCCCATCAATTTGACTCTTTTATCGCCTTATCAAGATAGTTGAAAAATAAAATGCAACAAATGAAATTCTCCTAATTTATGTCGCAATTCTTTAACCAAAACAAAGAAAAAAGTAAGAAAATAGTTTTCATCCACTTGGTTGTTCTCTTCAACCACTTTATATCATCCATAATCTTTTAATATTTAATATTACTAGTAGTTCCAAGCTTTTGTGCTTGCAACAATTATTTATTAATATTTTTTAAAACTATAATTTAATGTACATAAACTAAATTAAAATAAATTTTTAATTTTAGTAAAATAAAATTTAAATCTTTTAATAAAGTAAATAAATATTATTTATTTAATTTAATTTATGATATATTAATAAATTATCATCTAAAAAATAACACGCATAAAGTGAATACTAAAAGAAATATAAAATAAGTAAAATAATTATAAAAACTAAAAACTAAACTAATTTAAAGTATGTCAGCTTAAATATATAAATTAATAATCATTTAAAAAAAATCTCCATCAAAAAAATTATTATGAAAAATTAATATGAGAAATATAAAAAGATATTAAAAAAATAGCAACTCCTCCCACAAATATTCTATTAGCTAAACTAGTTTTAAAAATAAATTAAATCAATTTAAAAACTAAAACTTCAATCAATTTGAAAAATAAAAAAGTTAAATAAAAGGAAGAAAAACGTGAGTTAAAAGTGGAGATAACAAGTAAAAAAGTTTAACTTGTTTTTGCTTTAATCTAAAACAAGTAAAAAAGTTTCTAAATAAATAGGAAAACAAGAGAGTTAAAATTAGAGATAAATTATAAATTATAAATTAAATAAAATCTTATCTCAATAAATTAAATTATAAATGATTTCTAATTTAAAAAACAAAAATTAAAAATAAACAACCAATAATAACTAATTAAGTTAAATAAATTAAAAAATAAGAGTTAACAATAGAGATAATAGCTAATTAAGCTAAATAACTAGAATTTTTAATTTTTTTTATTGGTAAGAGGCCGAAGCCAAGATTAATTAATATTATGTGTTGATTAATTATAATTAGTTATTAAGCTCAAGTAGATTTGAACCCAAGACCTCCCACATAAGAGGCTCACAATTTACCATTGTGTTGTAAACTCTTGATTTAAATAAATAGAAATATTTAAATAATTTATGATATATCTTATTATTTTGTGGTTATAATTTTTAAGTTAAATAAATAATTTAAAAAAAATAGTTAGCAGTGTAGATGATAACTAATTAAATTAAATAATTAAAATGAAAATGGTTCAAAAATTATTAATGGTAAGGGCTAACAATTTACTAGTCAAAGGATGATAACTTTTCAACAAAAAAAGTAATTATATGGGAACAAAATTCCCACATATAGCCTCGGCTAAATTAAATTAAGTAGAAAATAATTTAATATAAAATATGTAAGAAATAGATTTATAATTTTAATAATAAAATAAAAAAGTAGAAAATATTGTAATTTATACTTTTTTAATTGTAAATTTTAACAATTTAAATTTAATAGAAATATTAAATTACATAATAATATAATATAAATTTTTAATATTCAATACTTAAATATTAAATAAGATGAAAAGGAATAGTATGTAAAATATGAGTGATAGAATAAAAATAAAAATAAAAATAAAAATAAAAATAAACTTAAAACTCAAATACACAAAATATATTATATTGATGGAGGAATTTAAGAAAATGAGAATAACATGATTATTAATATTAGTGAATAATTAAATAATTTTACCTTTCCCAACTATGAATTTAATAATTTTAAAAAATAATTCAAAGATAAATTCAAGAACCACTTATCGATTATCTACTTTACATCAACGATGATGCTTGATAGTCTTAGAAACAATTGTAGATCTATTTTCTTGCGATTGTGTTTATGTAAATAAAAATAAAATAGATTAACAAGACTACAATGTTTAGCAAATGAACAAAATGGTTCAATAATTTTTTATTTTTTTAATAGGTAAAAAGTTTTTTGTATTGGTTATAAGAAGATAATGCTTACATAAGTATGCCATAGTGTAAAGTGGCCAAAGTCTCAAAAGTCCTCCTAAATACCCTCCCCCATTGACATTAAAGACAAAACATACATACTAAGGGCATTAACACCCACAGACACAACCCATCCCAATACAAAAAAGTATTTGTGTGCCATGGAGAAGCTACCAGTCATCTAAAAAAGGGCCTAGCATGCTCAGTTCTTGAACCAATTTGCAGCATCCTCCTTTGTAAAATTTGGGATGGAACTATCATCCTCCACTGATCACATCTTCCTACCAGTTTCACTCATGCTCACCTCCCCTACCAAAGACACATCAATTCAAGCTCCTACCCTCATGGACTCCCCTATAGCACCACGTCCTTCCCTTACCAACTGGTATCTCAATGGTTCTCTAGGTGGTCGCAGACTTTTCCTTCATGTCATCTTCATAAAAACCCCTCCTCTCATCGTCCATCACCAAGATCTTCTCCTACAAAAAATTAACTACCTTCCTCCATCCTTCCATATCTTTTGGCAAGTGCACCCCTTGAGGAGTTATAGAAGACCAAACAACCAAAGGTGATAGCAAGGAATCATTGCCCCCAATCAACTTCCATGATTCCTACCCCATTTCTAGCCCAACACCCATCACAACTCTGTCGATAACATTGTCCAACCCTGACAACCATTGCAGATCCAAACATGCAAGAATGACCATGCAAACTTTCTCTTTTGTCTCTCCAACTAACAGAGCCAAAGCCACAAAGAGGAATGCTACATCTAAGTTGGACCTTCTCCTCCAGTTGGTGTCCAAGTATTTTGGGCCAAATATCTCCATGGTACCACCCATGAAACCCTAGTCATAAAAAAGAAATATGTTCTTCAAATACCTCGATGTGATCCTACCATCATACACCTAAGTCTGATTATCTAATTCTAAAGAAAAGTTGGCCTCCATCTTCATCGACTTAGCAACTTCCCCTACTAAAAAAAGACCCCGCCCTTCTTAAAACCATGCCCTTGAAAGATATGGAAGCCCACACTTGAAGAGTTGTTGTTTAATGATTGTGGATCCTCTATCATGCATAGGGTATAGCTTCCTCATGAGTGTCCTTCAAACTAGGGGTTAAAATTCATAATTAAGAGGTACTCCTTCAAAAGGGAGGCATTTGCTCATGAAGCCACTTCAATACACTACATCCTTATTACAAATTGAGAAACCTAAAGTCTTTGAAATTTTCATGTTGGTTACAAAAAGAGACATTCACTCCCAAGTTGGCCAACTCATCTACCACCTTGTTTGCCTCCCTGTAAACATGGGATATCCTAAAGTCCTCAAACTCCGTCAGTAGGCACTTTATCTAGCTAATGTTCCTATCAAGATGCCAAGACTCCATCTTCGGTTTCTTGATTCCATTTGTAATAATCTCTTAATCTCCTTCCAAATGCACTCGAAGGATACCCAATTTAACTCCTAGCACTAGAGCCTCCTTGGTTGCTTCACATTTTACTACATTGTTGGTTTCATCCCTTAATCATTTAGCCACAAATGCTACGGAGTTACCTTCATGGTCTCATGCTATGCATCCACAACCTAATATACCTAAGTTTCCTCGAGTAGCACCATCAAATTTTATTTTTATCCATCCTTCCTCTAGTGGTTGCTAATGACATATTTCCTTTCTTTATTGAGGATCAACCCTCAAAGGCCCATTAAAACGCATAAATTATTTTGTTTTTTTATCGATAAATGATCAAAGCCTTACATATTATATTAAAAATAAACTTACAAAATCTTCGTTCAAATGGGCACTAGTAGGAAAGAATGTAGAAGAAAACCTCCAATCTCGCCTGAGACATATGTCCTATACTATACACCATTTAAAATATATTTTATAAGGGGAATACCCCAAAATTAAAGATATACATGGACATTCATCTCTATTGGCTAGTATTCTCTACTAGAATAATACACATTTGAATTCTATCTTTAGACATTTCTTTCCTACTACTTGGAGATTCGATCTGGGGAATGTTTTGATTTTAATACTCTTTGTTATATGAGCTATCCTTTGATATGTGCTTCCTCCCTGTCTTCATGCATCTTAGGAGAACTTCAAGCACACTTTACACATTAGACATTTAAACATAATTGTAGAACTTTGGTTTAAGCATCTTCTTTTTGTAGTTATCACTCATTATCATTTATTTTTCTTCATCATTTATCTTTCCTTAGTTTCTGATTTACTATAGTTTAAGCATCTTCCTTTTGTAGTTAATATGCATTATTATTTATTTTCCATCATCATTTATCTTTCCTTAGTTTTTTATTTACTATAGTGCTATACATGCTTACTTCAATAAAGGTATTCATTCATACTTTGGTATTCCTTTCCCTAATTAGTTAGGGTAATAGTTACAATGTTGAATACTTAAAAATTCCCAATTTCATGTTATAACCCTTGCCAATAGAGTTTGAATTAACTTAGCCTAATAGTACAAAGTAAAATTGCTAAATCTCATCTATAGCAATTTTAAGGTGTCTTGATAAGTCTAAAGTGCTAATGAGAGATTATAACTTAGATTTCTATACTAAAATGATAGATAAATGAACATATCTATGAAATATTAGACAAATGATCTAAGACATTAATCCTTATGAAACATGAAGTATCCCATTATATTACTTGCTTGATTCTTCCACTTTGTTTACATTAATAATGAGAAAAATTGCTCAAATATTGGGTAAATTGCGAGAGGAAGTTGAATCTTTTTCCTCAAATGCCTCATCCTTATCTTGAATTGGTGATTCAAGCATATTGGTATCTAATGTCGACTTACTACCCCAAACTTCTATGTCCTCTTTAGCCAGATATAATTCCATCCAATTATTACAATTAGTTGGTTGTATATGAAAAAATATGAAATAAAAGGCATGATTTTTCCTAACCACTAGAAATCTACTAATCAGTCTATTCAAGTCCAAAGAAGAAACCAGAGGATAAAGTGGGATGAGTTTCCTTTAATCGATAGGGATATCATAATGACATAGTTTGCAGATATAGATATCATTTCATATACATGCAACCACTTTGTCTATATTTCCAATAAATTCATGTTTGAAAATCCATTTGCATAATGTCAAGATACTCAATTTATAATATTCCAACAAGCATGCCATGACTAGAAACAAAGATGGAATGTCACTAAGTACTTTGTACCAATTTGAGTTACAAATAAATTATTTACCTAAGATTCTATAGACTGCCCTTTTATTAAAACTAAAAAATGAAAGTTCTGCAATACTAACGAAAGATGATGAGCTGAAATGGGCTCATCAAATATGAATGGCAAGGAAGGTCCCTTTGATTTTATATGGAATTCATTTTTAGGAACCTTTGCAAAGAATGTAGCATAATCAAACTTAAATAGATTTCCAAACAAAGGGGAAAGGAACTAAAAGAACAACAACCTTAAACCAATGAGCTAAGGGATACCAAGGGATAGATAATAGAGGTCATCTCAAGATAGCCCTCAACAACAATTAAATGGAAATCAGAAGACCAAGAGATAGGATTAGTCTAAAATATCAATTAATGTAGAGAAAATATTATCTAGAAGAAATTAGATTTCCAACCAAATTTTTTCCACTTTAATCAATGAATAAAAGTTTATTAACTTGAAAACTCTTAGTTTGTCTATAAGACAAGTTAATAGAAAATCCATACTACATATGAGAGATGAAGAAAATATAACAATAGGATCCAATAAGAACCAGAAAGACAAATACCCAAAAAAAACATAACAAGAAAAATAATAGTAGATATAAACCATTAGATATCCTTTTAATATGTTTACATATGGTTGGGCATTGAAGAAAAAAGGTCCAAAGAAAAGGGGATCCTTCCTAAATGACAAGGACACCATATCAGGGTAGCCCACATATATAGATACTAATACAAATAAAATATTTTCTTGTGAGAGATCCTAAGAATGAACCAGGACCCAAAGAAAAAAACCTCACCCTACTAAGTGGATGAAGGGTGCTCCCCTTAATATCTTAAACACATAACATAAACAAAGAAATAATAACAATTTGTGAGAACAAAATATGGGCTTCTTATTATTGTCAAAAATGTGGAATTACATAATTCAAGATTACAATATGTTAACCCACATGGGCACCTTCATTATAGTACTCTGCAAGAGAAAGCTGCAAACTATCACCCAAAGTTACCCTAGACAATGTACGAGCATTTCTTAAATAGGCAATTTTATGCCACCTAGGAAGGTTCTAGACACTCAAACTTAATACCTAGGGCTAATGGACCTTAACAATACATATAGAGTTGGTCAAATACATTTTTGACATTTATTTTGGATGTTTTGGTTGGCCCAACTTCAAAAGGCCATAACTTTTGATTGGCTATTATAGTCACTTTTTAGAATCCTCGGCTTCTAATCTATAGACTTGGATTTGTGCTAACACCCATTCATTCAGTTTTCAGGCCTCATTCTAGCACATTTAGGCCTTCAATGGTGAGCATAAATTTTTAATACCAAAATTGTACACCAAAAATCTGTAATAAATCCATGAATACTCATGATATGGCACTGAGCCTCAATTGGTAGGTTAATATATCCAAGATGAATATCCACCTATAAAATTAGGACATTCTAAGCATACTAAGTAGCAAGCCTCCATAAATAGAAACTCTATATCAAGAAAACCCTTATTGAAAGAATTGAAATGAAATATTTTTGGTTGATGCAATATCTCTCTTACAATCAGGATGCTCCTGCATTAGACATCCAGAGTAATTTGAGAAGTGACCCCATCATGTACTAGGTATTTAGAGGAAAACCAAGATGGCTAACCTCCTCCCTTGCTAGCCATTATAAATCTTCTAATGGCCTCCCTTTCCATTTGACCAGGTATTTTTCATAAGTTATGTTCCTTGTACTTTTTCCAACATGACTATCATGTATCTCCTCAATTTCCTTTGTAGCTAACCTAGATGTTGGAATACTCTATTGCGCTTCTGAAACTTCATCTTCATTGCCTCCTTCATAATACTTTGTCAAATCTAAAATCTTAAATACTGGTGAAATATTCAATTCACCAGGCAACTCTACTTCATAGGCATTTCTAGAATCATGCCTTTTCACTATCTTGCATGATCCAAACTTCTTCATTTTCATCTTATTATATATATGTACTAGAAAATGCTCCTTTCTCAAATGAGCCGTGACTTCATCTCTAATATAAAATTCCTTATACCTTTTTTTCACATCTGCCTTATCCTTGTACTATGTATTCATCTTTATAGTGTGTGTCCTCACCTCCTCATGGATGTTCTTCAAATGTCCAACAAAGTCTTTTTCTTCAGCATTACTTATTTCTCCTTTAAATTTTTTGGGACTATTCCCATATACAATTTGAAATAGTAATTTACTAGTACTCCTGTTGATAGAATTATTATATGCAAATTTTACCTGTGGTAAAATTAGATCCCATCCTTTTGGTTTATCTCCAACTAAACATCTCAACAAGTTTCATAAACTTTGATTCACAACTTTTGTCTATCCATTAATTTGTGGATGATGTGATGTACTGAACTTCAAATCTATCTTCAATTTCTTCCACAATGTACACCAAAAATACCCTACAAATCTGAATCTGTGGTATCTCAATATGAAACTATACTCTTTGGCAAACCATGTAGTCTTGCCACTTCTTTGAAAAAAAAACTTTACCACATAAACAACATCACTAATCTTCTTGCAGAGAATAAAATGTGCCATCTTTGAAAACCTATCAACTGCCACAAAAATATAATCATTCCCTCACTAAGTCCTTTGTAACCCAATAACAAATTTCATGTTGACATCCTCCCATGACTTCTCTGGTATAGGTAATGGCTGATACAACCCAGTATTTGGCTTCACGCTTTTCACCATTTGAAATACTTTGCAACTCTACACAAACTTCTTTGCATCCTTCTGCAATTGTGGCCAATAATAATTCTCGGTAATGAAATCAATGGTCTTATCTCTCCCAAAGTGTCTAGCCAATCCCTCCACTATGCTTCTCCTTGATGAGATTCTCCCTGATAGAACTTTTTGGAATGCACAACTGACTTCCTTTAAACTACATACCATCTTGGATTATGAAATCCAACCACTTTGTCTTGTCAAGTGTAACAAGTTTTGTACAAGCCTTCCACACTTCACCAAAATCAAGATCCTTTGGATATAAATTATTGAGTTCCTTGAACCCAGCCACCTTGATCTACATTTCTATCAGCAAAAATTTTCCTCTACTAAGAGCATCTACAACTTTGTTAGACTTCCCACTTTTGTGTTTCAAAACAAATGTATAACTCTACAAAAACTCAACCCACTTCAAATGCCTTTGGTTCAACTTTCCTTGACTATTTAAATATTGCAAAGCTTGATGATCAATAAACAAAACAAACTCCTTAGGAAGAAGATAGTGTCCCCACTTGTTCAATACCTGAACTATAGCATAAAATTCATGATCATAAACATAATATTTTCTTTTGGCATCATTCAATTTCTTACTAAAATAAGCAACAGATCTACATTCTTGGCCCAAAACAATTCCTATTGCAGCACCACTAGCATCATAGTCTACTTGAAACACCTTGTTAAAATCCATAAGTGATAAAATGGGTTTATCTATAACTTTTTGGTTCAATAAATCAAAACTCTTATTTGGTTCTACAATCCACTTAAATTATTTCTTATCCCCTCTCATTGTTTCAATCAAGGGTCCAAAAATATTGTTAAAACCTCTTGTGAACTTTATGTAAAAACTAGCCAGTCCATGAAAAGATCTTACCTCTATAGCACTCTTTGGAGTAGGCCATTCAAAGATAGCCTTCACTTTCTCTGGGTCCATTTTTAGACCTTATGTTGAGACTAAATATTCTAGGTACACCAACTCCTTCTTCACAAAACTCCACTTCTTCAAGTTTATCATCAACTTTTCTACCCTCAACTTATCAAACACCTTTCAAAGATGCATCAAATTCTCCTCCAATGTTTTACTAAAGATCAATATATCATCTAGGTAAACAATGACAAACTTACCCAGAAACTCCTTCAAGACCTCATTTACGAGCCTTGTGAAAGCATTCAGTGTATTGGTTAGCCCAAAAGGCATGACTAACTACTCATACAATGCTTCCCTTTTCTTGAAGACAGTCTTCCACTCTTCTCCCTCTCTGATGTGATTCTTATGGTACCCATTCTTCATATTTATCTTTGTGAAACCACTCAAACAATCCATAATATCATCCATCCTTGGTAATGGAAATCTATACTTGATTGTGATCTTGTTGATAGCTCAAGAATCTGTGCACATCCTCCATTCTCCATTCTTCATTGGTGGTAATACTATAGGTATAATACATGAAGTCAAACTCTCTTGAATCAACCCCTTTTGCAACAACTCATGTAATTGTCTATTCAACTCTTCACTTTCTGATGGTGTCATTTTGTGCACTGCCTTGTTTGGTAAACTGGCTCCTGGAATCAAATCCTTCTGGTGACTAATCTTCCTCACTAGGGGTAATCCATCAAGTACATTATCTGACAAAATATCAGGAAACCCTCTCAACAAATCTTCAACTTTTATAGGTACCTCATCTACTTCTTCTTTACCATCTTTTCAGATTATAGAAAAACAAATATGCTTGTGCTTCATACCTTGGAGAAACTCCTTTCCATCAACAAAACATATTTTGGCAACACTGCATACATTTTTTTCTTTCTCCTTTAACGGCTTCAACTTATGTTTCACTCAATCCTTTGTTAGGTTGTAGGTATTTGGTCATCCATCATGTACACCATGCTTGTCAAACTGTCATGGCCTACCCAACAACATATGACATATGTCCATATATACGATATCACAAAGCACCTCATCTTCATAGCTTCTAATCTTGAACTTCACTAGGCACTACTCACTAACCATGACCTTGTGGTCATCTTAGACCCAGGAAATATGGTATGGACATGAATGTTTCTATCCCTTGAGATTTAACTTGGTGACCATCTTTTTTGATACCAAATTGTCAGTACTTCCACCATCAATGATCACATCATGACACTTATCTTCACATTTTCACCTAGTGTGAAACAAACTCCTCATTTGATCAAGTTCAGTTTCTTCACTTAGCAAGACTCTCCTATTGACTAGGACTTTTCCTCTTTCAACATCTTCAAAATGGGATGATTTGGAATCTTCATCAACATGTACAACTCTAGCCTGGCCTTATGCTCTTTGATCTATCATTCCTTGGTGTTGGGAACATTCAAATTCTTTATGCCCTTCTTCTTTGCAGTGAAAGCATTTTCTACGAAAACCTCCTCTTCTAGATCCTTGCCCTCTACCTTTTCCTAGTTGATATCTATTGTTTTTATCATGGAAATGATTGAAAATTTTTCCCCTTTAGTTTTGATTGCTACTACTTTCCTCATCCTTATTCTTTTTATCATCATTTCAACCTCCATAAGACCATCTATCGGATCTTCCACTGTGACCTCTTCCACTATTCCTATTATCAAACTTTTTTCTAATCTTAGCATAGACTATTAGGGAAAAGTGGTATGCCTCCTCAATACTATTCATCAAACTAGACTCGCATCCTCCTAAATGCTTAGCCTTAACCCATTAAGATAATGGGAAAATTTCTCCTTATTAGCTTTCACATGGTCGATTCTAATGAGAACTCGGTAGAAATCTTTGGTATATTCTTGAAAAGATCTCTCCACTTGCTTTAACCCTTGCATTTTCTTCAATAGATTGAGCTCATAAGTCACAGGAATGAACTGTCACTTCATTTTAGCTAACATTTTATTCCATCTAGTGATTTTTTCCTTCCCTCTTCTATTTCACTCCAAGTGGATCTCATGCCACCAAATCTTTGTGTGACCATTCAATTTGGTCTTCACAAACTTGACCCTATGTAGATCTTTAATATCTTCTTATTCAAAGTACTCTTCCAATTCATTGATCCAATTGATCAATTCCTCTAGGTTAAGATTTTCCAAAAATGTGGGAACATCAAACTTAGGTCTTTTCCAATCTTAGAAATGGCCTTTAAAAGCCTCTCTTCCTCTGGGTTTAGAACTACCCCTAATTCAACATTTTCTTCTTCTTTGTCCTCATCCTCACTTTCATCTCTTATGAAAATATTTATTCCTCTGTGCATTTTTTCTTTCAATGCTTGCATCTGCCTCATAGTTGGAAGAACACACTTGCATTGGTGATCTATCTACATGCTTAGCCCAAAACATGATCCTAGTGCAACTACCTCACAATCGATGATCTATTTACACACTTAGGAACTCCTACTTTGATACCATTTGATGAAAGGTTCTCCCCTTAATACCTTAAACACATAACATAAACAACAAATAGAAAAATTTGCAAGAACAAATTATGGGCTTCTTATTATCACTGCAATGTGAAATTACAAAATTTAGAATTACAATATGCTAACCCATATAGGTGTCTTCATTACAATAATCTTCAAGAAAAAGCTATGAACTATCACCTAGAGCTATGCTAGACAATGTATGGGCATTTCTTAAATAGACATTTTTATGCCACTTGGGAAGGTTCTAGACACTCAAACTTTATTTTGGAAGTTTTCGTCGGCCCAACTTTGGAAGGCCATAACCTTCGAACCCTTTTTTAAATTGGCTATTATAACCACTTTTCAAAATCCTCAGCTTCTAACCTACAGGCCTGTATTTGCACAAGTGCCCATCCATTGAATTTTGGGACCTCATTCAGGCACATTTAGGCCTTCAACGGTGAACTTGAAGTTTCTATACCAAAATTGCACACCAAAAATCCATAATAAATCCATGAATACTCATGATATGGCATGGAGCCTCAACTAGTAGGCTAATATATCCAAGATGAATATCCACCTCTAAAATTAGGACATTTTGAGCTCATGTGATTGACTTACTGAGTAGAAAGTCTCCATAACCAACAACTCTACATTAAGATAACCCTTATTGAAATAACTAAAATGAAATCTTTTTGGTTGATGCAAGATTTCTCTTACACCCAGGATGCTCCTGCATTAGAGTCCAAACCCAAAAATTGAGCCACTTAACAAGCTAAACCATAGAAAAGAAACTAGATATATAGAGATAAATAGAGAGAGAAGAAGAAAATAGATCTAGGACTTCAAGATCGATCTCGAACTTTCTTGAATACCATTATAAAATCACCCACTTCTTCTATATCACATACTTCATCTTCTGGGGACAGGACGAAGGCCATTTTCTCCTTACTAGATTTATTAAAATTTGGCAGAGAGAAATACAACTTGTTTAAATAAAAAAAAAACAATCCCTAGCTCAATGTAAGAGTCAAAGCCTCTGAGATAATTGGTGAGTCATTCCTTATTTTGGTCTTCCACAATGTCCCTCCACCTAAGTAGAAATATGATGCTAGCTTTCATCTTTGGCTATTCATTATTGAAGAGATTTTGATCCCTGATGTGTAAAATGAATCTCCTAGGCACAATTGCATGAAATAAACTTCCTGGAGGATGAGACATATAGTCTTCAACATATGTGATTTTCAGATTTCTATCTATACTAAGAATCATATGTTTCAAACCTTCCAGCCAAATTGAGTCAAACAAATTGTGACATAATCGAAGAATTTCCCATTGATCAAACTAAGCTTTATCCAAGAATGCTATGAATGATCCTAGAACATAGCTATTAGTACGCCAGCTGAAATCATAGTTAAAAACCTTGTCCCCTAAAACTCTAGAAATGACCACCCTAGTCATGTCATAAATAGGATTGAGAAGTCTATTCCAATGCTCAAGCTTCATAAAGCCCCTAAAAGATATCATTATAACTTTAGTTGCATGGAACAAATTGATAGCAGACTCCATTTTAGGGTTGCATTGCTCTATTTTTTGGATACACTTAGCACTACTACTAGAAAGAGTTGCCAAATGTTATAAAGTGGATTAGAGACTAGATTACTCATCTATATGTACTTATACTCTAGAAGTCCCTAGAATAGTCTAGAAAGTGTTGGTATCATTATTTGATGTAGCATTTTTTCTTATCAAGTTATTAGTGGAAAATATCTAAAATATCCTAATCTTGGTGTAGGAGGAAGGCAAGCACCTTTAATGATTAATCGCTAGTGTGCACAGTCCCTTAAATAAATATGTTGAGGACTCTACTAATTCATTACCTTAATTTTAAGGGCATTTATTAGATTATTACTAATTGACTATATGTAGGGCCTTCCCATCTCTCAACCTTAAAGGATAAATTAAGTTTGTTTATATATTTTGGTTGAAGATTCTTTAATATTACTTAGATTAATTTTTACTTTTATTCATTTTTTCATTTTTGAAGTTGAGATGTTGTCTTATTAAGGATAACAAAGACAATGTAATTTAAATATATAGAAGTTTGGTATGGTAATTCCAAAGTATGAATGTACAAAATTCTACATCCTTCCTCCAAATTTGTGTATAAGACCTTAAGTTCATTAGCCAATTAGTGTTTTGATTAAGTAAAAATAGGTTTTGACAGGACTTAAAACCTTTTACAAAGTACCGAATAAAAAAGCTAAGAAAGCCCTCGATGAACTGTGCATCAACAACAAAAAAAAAATACAAACTATGACAAGTATCCTTAACACATCAAACTAGAAAAAAGAGGGCAACAAGAAAATCCTCTTTCATATCCTTAGAACCTTGAATTCTCCCTGTTCTAGCTTTTCTAGTAGAATCTTAATCCACAACATTCTTCAAAATGGAATGTAACTCTGGTTTGCAAGTTTTTTTACTGCATTCTTGATAGTGTCAACTCTATTGTCCATCACATCCATCTTTTTCTACATGTCCATCACTTTCTTCATAGTTATGTTCTTTGCTTCTAGAGGTGGGATTCTCTTCATTAAATTCTTGACTTCTTCCACATTCCCAATAACATTTGAGAGTTTATCCAAATGTTGACCTAAAGTGCTCTCACTTTTGGTAGTCCTACTTAGCTGATAAAAATTCCTCCTGATATCATACATATGTTCCTTCATACTACTAATGTCCCTTTTCATCACACCCAGGTTTCCAAAGATACCCTTCATATACCCATGTTCATCATGGGCACTTCTCTGATTCAGATTTTCCTCATCCATATCCAAAGTATCTCTTTTAGGATTTTCCTCCTTGATGCCTTTGTCCTTAGACTTCCCTTGAGATAGCACCTTCATACCTCTCAAATCCCTCTTTTGTATCAAAGGCTCATCATCAGAGGAAATGTTCATAACTCTATCAATCTTCTTCACATTGGTTCTGATAATGATCATACCAATTTTTCCCTTAGTCGTCTTCCCTTTATCCTCCTCAAAATCCTCATCAGATCCCATCTCCATCTCATAATCCACCTCCTTAATTTTCCTTTTCTTAGCAGATGAGCTCCCAGGTGAAAGGTTTTTCCTCTTCGTATCACCCATCGCATCTTCTTCCTCCTCTATATTCTCTTCATAAACATCTTGATCACTCCACTTTGTATCACATTCCAAAGTGTTTTTGTTGATTCAGGGTCTATCCATTTTTTTAGACTTAAGAAGATTCATAATCAACACCATCAAGCCCTCATGGCAAGCATGATCCCCATCGGGGTCACTCTGGATGGCTAAAATGGTATTATCCAATGATTGCCTTAGGTAGAAAGGGAAATTAATTCTAACCCTATGCTTAAAGTGATTTACCAACATAAAGTGGTGCTCCTAAATCTTTGTAAAATGGCCATCACGGGTTAAGTATTCAATCACAAAAAACATAATAAACCTCCAAGGTCTGGAAATGGAATGAGGGCTGAAATAGGAGTTGTCAATTTTGACCAACTTGTTCCTCTCCTTGGTCAACTCCGCAAACTCATCAATGGCATGATCAAACACCTTCCTATCCTATAGAAGTTGATCCCATCAATATCAAGATTGGTGGCTTTAGCTATAATATCCTCCATGACATCCATTCTTTGGTTTCCCACCAAGATGCTTCCATTCTTCCATGTCTTGATAAACTAGCTAAGTTATGGACATAGTACTTCCCTTTAATTTCTCCATGAACTTGTAAATTGACCATGTTCTAAAATATCCCAAATTTTTGGCTTCTACTTCCATTCCTTGCAATTTGTGGGCTCAACCCTCTTTCTCTTACCACCCATATTCCTCAAACTACAACCTAACCTTCCATATATGCTCAAGAAAAATAGAAATCTTTGTGTCTAAATAACAACAAACATTTCTCTTTTACAGAAATACCCATAATTTGTGTGGTAATGAATGAGTTGTCTCATCAAATATAATGATAACCCACAACTCTCCATTCTAGTGCATATCATAATTGTTCCTAAATGTCATTTCCATCATTATTAAAACACTTTTTCATACTTCCAATCTTTTTTTACTCTATCAAAGATAGCCCATCAGTAGGGATGTTGTTAGCATAATTCCACATCATCTTTCTATGGCTTTTGCATGCCACGTTTGCAACCCAGTAGCCTACTTTGTTGGTTTCTTTATAATTATGAGTGATAACACATTCCACAAAGGAATTAATCAAATTAATAGCCTTGCAAACCTTATTATGGATGGTCCATGAGGGGTTATTAACTTTGTTAAGATAATTAATAATATTTAGGCAATCCCCTTCAAGCCAATTTTTCTCCATATTTGTGCTCTTGGCATATAATAGACCATAGAGAGTCGAGCTAGCTTCCACAACATGATTGGTTTGCTCTCCAATAAGAATTGCCATAACACAAAAACTATCACCATTTTCATTTTTTATAACAATACCACATCATGCTATCCCTAGATTTCTCTATAAGGTCCCATCAAAATTAATCTTATACCATCCCTTTGGTGGACAATTCCACCTAACCAAATTTCTAATGCTTCTTTCACTCTGAGAGTAGTTGATCCCTTCTAAGTTCCAATTCTAAATCACTTTGGCTTTCCACTCATCATGAGGCTCTTGATCTTTCTTGGTTATCTTGATATTCTCAATCACCATATGTTTTATCTTATGAAATATCTTATTGGAATTTGTCTCCTTACCCTTGAAAACCCTATCATTCCTTTCCTTCCAAACACCCCAACATAGATATAGAAGAATAAAATTCCATAAATTAATAATCAAAGTATTACAAGAAGGAGACTTCCAACCTAGGAACAAATCTTGAATACTAAGGGGGAGAACCCATTCCAAATCCTCTTGCATAACCTTCTAGTGTAAGAGTAATGAATGGTCAAATGATTAACCGACTCTTCCTCTTCCTTGCAAAGATAACATCTACTAATAAGAGACATACCTTTCTTCATTAAATTTTCAATAGTAAGGATTTTATCCTACAATAAGATCCCAAAAAATATGTTAAATTTAGGTGGCAGGCCCTTAAACTAGGCTTTAGCCTAGCAGGGCTCATGACAATCTTCAAAATTATTACCATATAGAGATGAGATAGAAACCAATCCATTAGGACTAAATTTCCATATTAAAGAATCCTCTTCATGAACTAAAAAGACAACATTCAACATTTTTTTAAGGTCATTAAGAGCCTCATCCACTTTGGTAAGATCCACCCATTTATCTTCTTCCCAATAATTAGCAACATAAGTCCCAAAAATAGTCTTGCATTAAGCCATATATTCATTCCATTGCTGGTCAGAACTCAAAGCATGATCAAGAATCCATATGTCATCCCATAATTGAATATTCTTGTTTTATAACCTTCCATCTCACCCATTTATTGATAAGCTACTTTTTTTTAAAGCCTACTTCCAAATCACATAACCCCCTTGAGTATCCTCACTACTAAGGAAAATATTGAAGCTTTGGTTCTCCCTATTATATTTATCATTCCACATGTCTTTCCATTCTCCATCTTCATTGTATAATCTTCAAATATGCTTAGCAAGTAAAAAATCATTCATGCTATTAATCTTTCTTAATCCCAACCCTCCTTTTTTGATTGGCATATAAACCTTATCGCAAGAAATCAAAGCCATTATTTTTTCTTTTCCATACCAGTCCATAAAAATTTTGGCTAATTTTTTTCAATGGCCAAAGCATAATTTCTATGCATCTCAAAAACACTCAAAGCATACAGGGGCATGCTTTGGATAGTGGATTTTAAAATAATTATCTTACTAGCCTAGCTAAGGAGGGATCCTTTCGAACCAACTAACTTTGAGTGGATTTTGTCAATCAAAGAACTCGAGAAAGACTCAGGAGGGTCATGACAAAGAGGTAAACCAAGATGCAACCCCGGAAGGTTGCCAACCTCATAGCCCATAATTATTTTAATTTTGTTTTGTCTATTCATATTAACATTAATGAAATAGATCGAGCTTTTATTCCAATTTATAATTTTTCTTGTAGCCTACCCATAATCCTCAAGAACCTTTTTAATATTCCTTCCATTTTTGACTAAAGATTCACCCATCACAATTGAGTCATCCACAAATTGTTGATGAGAGCAAGTTAAATCCTTTGAAGGTCTTAATCCCACAAAATCCCCCTTTTGAACCATTTTTTACACAAATCTACCCAAACACTTAGCCATAAGGATGAATAAAATAGGAGATAATGGATCCCATTACCTTAAACCACGAGAATCCCGAATGAAAGGAGTGAGAGATCCATTAACAAGAATAGAAAAAGTGGTAGAGGAGACCAACTTATGAACCAACTCCAAAAATCTTTTATTGAACCCAAAAGCTTCCAGTCCACCCTATCATAGGCCTTAGATAAATCCAACTTTGATAAGAACCTTTCTTTCTTAGATTTGGTGAGGGAGTGAATATTTTCATAAACTAAGATAATAGAATCTAGAATTTGCCTACCTAGAACGAACCCATTCTATTGACTCAAAATTAGGTTAGGTAATAAAGACAAAATCATTAGAGTAAGAACTTTAGAAATGATCTTATAAAAAAAATTGCACAGACTAATGGGTCTAAATTGGTCCATACTATTTGCCCTAGGCTTTTTAGGTATCAGATCCAAAAAAGTACCATTCAACTCTTTAAGAATTTTTCTAGAACTAAAGAACTCTTTAACTCCATTAATAATCTCCTCTTGAATGATATGCCAATAAGTTTGGAAAAAGAGGAAGGGGAAACCATCTAGGCTAGGAGCCTTTTCTCCATCAAAGGAAAAAATAGCATTATTATTTCATCATTGGAAGGGATGGCAGTGAGGTTTTTGTTCTGATCTTCATATATGCGTTTTGGAATACACTCCATAAATTCCTTTTATTTTTCCTTATCCAGATTGTGTTCTCTCTCTAGCAAGCCACCAAAAAATCTCATATCTTCCCTTTTGATAACCTCATCCTCATTAGTGGTAACACCATAAACTTTTAATCTGGAAATTTTATTAGACATTTTATGCTTCAAAGTGGTCATATAGAAAAACTTAGTATTCCTATCCCCTTCTTTAATAAAATCTTTCCTAGACTGCTGCCTCCAGTAAATCTCCTCCTTGGTAATAAAATCATGCAACTCAATCAATTTCAAATCCTCCTCCTTCGTTGAAACTTTCTCATGACCCTTAGACTGAATGCTATCGTGAATCTCTTTTAATTCCTCTACAATCCTACTTTTGCTATAAAAAATATTCCCAAAAGTTTCCTTGTTCCATCTTTTGATATTATCTTTAACATTTCTCAGCTTTTTAACAACTTTGAACATAGTTGTTTGCTCAACATGAACCCTCCACCAATCCTTAATAAGGTTTTCTAGCCCAAGATGTAAGGTCCGCATTTTTTCAAAGTGGAAAAGATAGTGCTTTTTAATGGAGACAAGGTTAGCTAGAAGAAAAATGGGGTAATGATTGGAACCCGCTCTTACATGAGTTGATAAGGAACATTTATAACTTTGAAACCAATAATTAATAATAAGGGTTCTATCAAGCCTAACTTGAATGAGATCCTTACCCAACCTTCTATTCATCTAAGTATAGTCAACACCTTGCAAATCCATGTCATGCAATAAATGACTATCAGTAAATTCCATCAAATCCATTATGTTGTCCAAGTTGGTCTGATTGTCCTCCATCTTCTCATTCTATTTCAAGGGTGTATTGAAATCACCCATAATGACCCAGTCCTCATCTATAAAGTTCTTTCTATGATTAGAAATTTTAATCTAAAGAGCTTTGCTACCCTATTTGGTATTAGGCATGTAAACATTAGTTTGCACCCATGAAGTGTCATCCTTAGCTGTAGAAAATCTAATATTAATCATATTCCTATTCTGTGATAAAATTTCCACATGAATATTTGTATCATTCCATAAAACTGCCATACCCTAGAGGCCCCATCAGCATTACCCCCTAAGATCTTTCCTCTTTTGAACAAAAACAAACTTTCAACTTTATCCTTTAGCATCTTAGTTTCTTGTAGAAAACTATATCAGGTTTATTATCTCTAATCATAATCTTAACCATGTCTTACTTATGAGGATTATTTAATCCTTTGATATTCCATGAGATAATATTCATTTATTATGGAATTATTTTGACTCTAAGATAGTCCTTTGACTATCATTTTCTATACTTTTGTTGGTCTACACAATTATTTTTCGTTGATTAGTAGGTCTCCCTAATGGGAGAGGGGTTTGACCAACATCCCTTGTTTTGATACTCTTCCATCCTGAGGTAAGGGAATGACTAACATCCCTAGCTTTGTTACTCCTTAGATCCCATGTTTTATTACTCTTTCCTATTGGGGTAAGGGAATGACTAGCATCCCCTAACTTGTTACTCCTTGTTTTTCTGTTAAGCAAGAATTTTTTTTTTTTGTCATTTTTAAAGTTGTTCTCCTCCTTTTTCTTAGATCTAACTTTCTTCTTAGGCTTCACATATGTCCAGTCCTCTCCAATTACATGTTCCTCTTCCATCAAATCTCTAGTAATATCTTCTACATCTCCCCACTTGGGTGAGCTATCCTCTATTGATCCATCCCTATGAGGTGAACACGTATTGTCCTTGGTGTTCTACTAAGAGCATTTAGAAAAACCCGGTCCTAGAATCATGCATTCCTATGCCTCTTGATAATATAAATCCTTTCTGTTAGCAATATTCTTGCTATGCTCACCTACTATTTCTTTTTCTAATATCTCCTTAGCCTCTACCACTTCCATCTTTCTACTCTAACAATCATCATTAGAGTTATCCTTAATCTCTAAATTTTTAATTGGAACAACTTAATCCTTTTCCAAGTTCCCCTTCTGATTAATTTTACTCAACTGAATAGTCTCTGCCTAAGCACATAAATTATCCTCTTTTACCTCCTTCACAACTTGGTTTTGTTCCACAAACTTAGCATCCTTGGTGCCTTTTCAAACTCACTCTTTAAAAAAAAAATGAGTATGCTGATATTAGTAGGGCATTTCTGTGCCCAATGGCCTAATTTCTTATAGTGGAAGTAGGCAAAAGGGATGGTTTCATGTTCAATCTTCTACTACCAGACTCCCAATTTAGATTGGAGCATAATAGAATCTGACATATCAACTCCTTGAATGACCCTCACATAGATTCTAGCATAAGTTAATCTCCTTCTTGAAACTGGCACTAGGTCCATAGATAAGAGTTCTCCAAAGGTATTAGTCATTACTTGAAAACATCTTCAACACAAAACTCAAGAGGCATTCCTAGAAGTTTGACCCAGAGAGGGGCTTGCACCATCGATTCATTTTGAGAGTTTAGTTTAGGGGACCATTTTTGTAAAATCATTGTATGCTTACCCATAACCCATGGTCCACTACACAAAATTTCTCTTCTATCTTCATCACAGGAAAAGAAAAAGGATAGGCATCCTTTTTTAATTGTAACAATATCATCCTATACCTTCAAAGCCTATTTCCTTTTAACAAAGGCTCTAACTATCTCAATATTTGGTTTGGCTCCCAAGAACCTCCCGACAAGGGTATGATCCATTCTAGAGATATTCATATCTATGATTTGGTTTGGGATTTCCAAGATAAATGAACCTTGCTTAGTAATAGAAACATTCTTGACTAGGGGAAAGGAATACTTACCAACTGGCTTGATGACAAACAAGCTTGACCATTTTTTGGCAGGAATCTTGGCAGTAGCCATAGACCTGGGTCCCCTCTTGGATCCCTAAGTGTCTCACCTTCATCAGGTTCCTTCCCAATCTATCCTTCATCTGCAGTATTCTCCCCTTGAGCACCCTCTCATGATGGGCCTACACCAGTCTCATTCTTGTTTGAATTTTGAATTCCACCTTTCCCACTCACCCCTCTAGAATCACCCGCTTCAGCTCCCATCTTTCCAAATTTCATCCACAAGAGTACCACCAACATTGAATATTAGCCAATTAGTGTTAAGATAAATCATTTTCATAATTTTATAATTTAAAATTAGCACGTAGAAATTAGTTGTTAGAAAAAGATGGAAAATATAATTATTGAATTATAATTGGTGGATATAATCTTTTTTAATAATGAAATAACCAAAATTGATTACAATGGTATTTAGCCTATGGGAAAATACTAATAATGAAGTAATTAATTTATAAACATTATTTTCTATTTATATGCAATTATTATTTTTTGATCAGTAAAAGGATTGAGTCATATAATATATTGATTAAAAAGGAAGAATTTACAAATTCTCTATTCAAACGGCCACTGGTAAGAAATAATGGAGAAGAAAACCTCTGGTCTTGCTCGAGACAATCAACCTATATAATTTACACAACTTAAAGGGGCATGTACCATAGTTATTTAACATTGAAAAAATTATATACATTTTTCCTTTCATTACTTGCAAACTTGATTACATAACTCTTTTTTGTAACCAAATCTTCTTTCAATCTTGAGTTGAATCTGAATTCACAATTTTTTGCATTTTGTTGCCAACTTCTTGAGAATCTACATTCCTTGACATCACATCATACTTATTCCAAGCATTAGTGTTATATCAATATTCAAATAATAACAAAATTCCCTTTGAATATGTCTTGTGATTTTTAGATCTGCATAGGGTCCCTCTATATAATATATTTCCTTCGTTTTACTTGGGTTTTGATCCTCTGATCATAAATGTTTATTTTCTTGTTTATTGATACTATTTTAGATAGGATAGTTAGAATCCGTTGATGTGGTTTTCTATGAAGTTATGAAAAATTTAAAAATTCTATGATAGATGATTCTTTTTATAAAGTTTGAAGATGGGGGGCAATCAAAATATTTGTATTTGATTAGTTGTTAATACTACCTTTGTTTTCTAGGATCTGTGTTTCCTTGATGGTCCTAATGTATGATTGGGGAGTTTATTTACCAGTTTTATATAGTTTTAGCATGTTAGTATTTACATGTAATATTTATGTATAGTAAAATATTATTTGAATCAATAAAATTTGTAAAGGTAGTTATTAGAAAATTACTAAATGTGAACAAGAAATGTATAAGTTATTAAATAAAGAAGAAAAAGTGATATAAATTGGCAAAGATGAATGTAAACTATTAGGCCTATTTCTCTCTATACACTAGAAATGTGTCACACTCTAAACCATTCCATCCAAGCACCTATTGCTAGGTTTTCACTAAGATGGTCATTTTTTCAGGGCATTTTCTTATTTTTAGGATTTTTTTTCAACATCATATATGATTTTTTAGATTTTTTAGAATAATTTAGAGATTACTAGTTCTCAAGCAAGATCACATCATTTTCTCCCAATGTCTAGCAAGGTGTAGGACATGATGGAGCAGAAAGTTGGTGGATAGACAAAGATGGATAAGAAAGGAGTATGAAGCAAGTGAAAGTGATCCTCAAGGATGCACTCCTCAAGAGTACCCAAGCTAGGGAAAGATAGCCATATAAAGTAGGTTTTGGATAAGCAATGGAAGAAATGAGCAAGATAACGTGTAGGATAAGCGGTGAAGCCAACAAGTGAGATAGCATGAAGTGTGTAGTCCAAAAGAGTAGCCATGTCAAGAGACCTATGAGAACCATTTTCATTTATTATGATCAAGACCAAGGGGTCAACTAGATAGGATAGTAATGGGATAGAGCAATAAAAATAAAGCTCAAGATGGAGGCTATGAGGGAATGAGAAAGCACAAATATAGAATCTCATGGATAAGATAGCCAATATGCAAAGATAGCTTAACATTGTCAAGATCAAAGAGAGAAGAGGGGATAGATGGATGGTGCAAGAATTACGCATGATGCCTGTTCGCCAGGTTTTCATCATGGGACTTATCCAAGGTGCCACAAGAAGTAGTTTTCACCATAGGATAAATTTATTTCTCTTTACTTTTGCTACCAAGGTGCCACAAGAAGTGGTTTTCATCAAGGCACATTTTCATTTTTTTCATTTTTTCTATTTTTTCTTCTTTTTTTTTTTTGAATTTTTAGAAAGAGCTGAAGCTGTTTGAATGTAGATAATGCTCCTATAGAAAAGATAAGTTATGATAAGCCAAGACCATAGAAAGGTATGCTCAAAGATGTTGATAGGGTGATGAAAGAGAAATGGTAGTAGGAAGAGTATATGGAGGATAATAGTTCATGTATAGAAAGTTAGTGTAAGCTTTAGAGGATTTCATGAGGGTAGTTGAAATATTGTACAAGATCAACATTGACACACACCTTGAAGGGTATTGGAATGATGGAGGAATCATGGATGAAGTAGCTTGAGGTTTAGATGTATGAGGTGGTAGAAGAGATTTGGAAAAAAGTGGAGTGGAAGGCTTTGGAATAATTTTAGGAAGATTTTTGGAAGAAGATGGAATGGAAGCCTTTGGAAGCTTGAATGTCAACTTTGAAATATTTTCAATATTCAAGTCTTTTAAAAGAGACTTGGGAATCCACATAGCTTTAGATTTTCCTCGTTCTTTGGGTGCTTGAGAGTGCATTTGTATAATGATGGATTTAGGAACCCATATTTTCTTTGGTTTAGCTCTTTGAGTAGTGGACCTTTGCGGTCTCTTTTGTGCATTCTCCTTCTTAGCATTTACATGTCGATTAGATGGGACATAGTGATCTTTCTTTTTCAATGGATTCTTATGTTTATTCTCACTTCCAAAGTACTTGGGATTTGTGGATGAATAAGGATGATATGACTGGTTTAGATGCATAGATGGGTGAAAAGTCATCAAGGATGAGTGTCTTTGTTGATCTTGAGGTATTATAGGAGAGCTAGGGAATGAGCTATGAGTGAATGTAGGAGATGGAGGAACATAAGGCCCCAATATGGATGGAAGGTTTGAATGCTTTAGCTTAGATGGATAAGGACCAAGGATATAGTTAGAAGATGCAAAGGGATAGTGGGAAGGGATATCAACATCTTTAGAATGAGCAAGATGGTCAAAGCCATCAATAGACTCATAAGTACCTTTGATAGGAACAAAAATTTTAATAGAAGCACTTGAAGCTTTAGCACAATTTTGAAGTGGATGTGGAGAAGTAGAACATGAAGGGATGCTTTGATCTTGACAAGTAGCTTTGGATAGCATATGAAGAGAACTTTTCTCATAATTTTTAGTAAGCTCAAGGGAAATAATGGAAGTGGTATCTTCATCATACTTGGGGGGTGGACAAGATATAGGATATGGAGGGGGAAAATATTGAAAGAGATGAAAGGGTGCTTGATCTTGATCTTTCTTGAAATTTATAGCTTTTTCTTTTTGAGAGTCCTCTTGACATGGAGCCACTTCCAAGGACAAGGGAGAATGAAGAGTGAATGGAGTAGTGTTTGGATTAGGCATAGTAGTGCATGAAGGTTGAGGATGTTTAGGATTAGTAGCATGGAAAAGGTTTGCAACCAAGTGAAGGTTAGCTTGAGTTTCTTTTAGAGGTAGCCCTTGAGGATACATGTAGTCAATGTGGAAAGCATTAGGTTCCTTTTTTGATAGAGGCATGTTGGAAAGCTTTGAAGTGTTGGGAGATGCATGAGTGTTGGAAGAAGTGGAAGATGTAATGGATCCACTACTAGACATAGGTTCATCAACGTAATCTTTCTCAAGAGAAGTATCCTCAGCACATGAGTCACTAGAGGTTCCAAGATCAACAATCTAATCATCAATGAGATTTTGGATTTTATGTTTAAGCTCTATACAATTAGAAGTAGCATCCAAGAATAGATTTCCATAGGAGCAAGACTTAGGCAACATGATGAGCTTGGTGCCAAGAAGCGTTTGCAAAATGTCATCATAAGAATGTTCCAAGGGAGTAAAATTCCTCTCAAAAATATGTTTAGGATGTTCTTTTTGTTTCTCAAGTGAATAGCATGCATCCATTTCTTCATCATATTGGTCAAAGATAGGTTTTTCATGAAAAATTGGCATAGGATCAAAGGAGGTATCACTTTCTTTCTCTCTAAGGAGGTCTTTAGATCTAGAAGATGAAGACATTTGATGGCTTGGAGTAGAATATGTAGACCTAGAAGAAGAGGATGACCTCAAAGAAGGTGACTCACATGCATGTAAATACCTTAAGGAAGATTCATGTAATGATGCAATCTTCTCCTCTAACTTTTACTCAATTTTAATCTTCATTTCTGTCATGCGCTTAGAGATATGAAGGTAAGTAAGATAATTTGTCTCTTCTAGTTCTTTGTATTGCACATATAGATCTTGAAACTCTTTAGTGACATGGAGGATATCATGATCATCTAGATTTGGTTGAGGTTTGGTAGCACAAGGTTTAGATCCCATAATTTTAGATGCAAAGCCAAGCATAAAAGAGCCTAGAAGATAACTTGATGTTGAAACTATAGGAGGTAGAGTGTTCACTTGCCAAGATAGTAAAGAAAGATTAAAGTGACTTTTCAAACAATATGTCAAAGAAACTTACGACATGAATGACTCAAGTCAATAGCTAGGCAAGATGCCCAAATAGCCAAATAGATAGAGCAAACGGGGTGACAAGTGAACAACTCTCCAACCCAAGAGTGTAGTCAAGAAATCAAGGCAACCATTTCAGCAAAAAGATAACTAGCAAGTGGACATAGACCATGAAGATAGCAAGACCAAGAGCACCAAGACCAAAGAGTCACTTTAAGCATGTTCAAGAACTAGAGACATATAAAAGAAAAGTCAAATGATGAGACTCCTCTTAGCCAGCAACACAATAAAATGTTTGCACTTGATGTTTTGACTTGGTTGACAAAGTTTGACAATAATTGATAGCATCGCAAATGTGATGTTTGAAAACAATTTCTTTCCAAGCAAGATAGTGACACATGGAGTAGTCTTCAAATAATCAAGCAAGGGACAAAGCAACCTTGCATGATACAAGCATATGTGAGGTCTTAAAAGAAATCCCTAGAACTATTGTCATGTGTATGTTCAATAGATTTTCACAGGTATAGCACATTCAAGAACACATCAAGCAATATCTACCTAAATGTCATGGTTCATTACTCAACAACTTGGCCCACACTTGATACTCCTTTGCCTCACACCAAGTGATTTCCCACAAGAGATATTGGCTTTGTCATAGAAGTGTCATAAGCACAACTAAGGTAACACATATGGTGAGTGTAAAATCTTGGGGTGATCCGGGTAGTCCATTAGGATCGATCCTTGCACCAAGAAGTTGAGCAGATAAAAATGGTAGTTACTAACTGAGGGTGTTTAGATAGGGCTTATGTTCATAGTGTTCCTCTTGCTCCCAATTACGGGACACCTCACCTTGCGATGAGTAACCGATCTCGTGACCGCAAGAGTACCTTAAGCATTCTTGCCTAGTGATTTCCTTATGGTCAAAATCCCATAAGCGATCACACTAGGCGAAGACAAACACTACGTCTACCAAGGTTTTTTGTCCTTGATAGCCTTGAGTTTATAGTGGGTTGGAAGAGCTAGGTAATCTTCTTGTCCCCACTTGGGTCGTTCCTCTCAGGTTATCTGAGAGCAGGCTCTCTAAAGGATTCTAAACTACACAAAGAGTGGATCAACTTTTGGAAATCAAGATTTCTGATTCACCACAAGGGTGAAGAGCATACTCTCCTATTCCAATCATTTTCTCCCAAACATGCCAAGAAGATTCAATTGCCTCTTACTCTTGAAACCAAATGGTAAGTCAAGATTTCTGATTCACCACAAGGGTGAAGAGCATACTCTCCTATCACCAAAAGATCCCAATTGTAAGTTTTAATGTGCCTAAAAATAAACAACTAGTATATGTCGCACATGTAAAAGTAAAGAACAAGAGAAATTGGGTTTTTATGCATTGGGCAGCCCTACAAACAAGCGTTAGTAGCCCTTGTGCATTTGAAGCTTTGACACGCATTCTTTTTATGCAATGTTTCAATTTTTTTCACAAGGATGGCAACCTGCAATCACAATTTTTTAGCACCACAAGTTAGTGTAAAATAACATAAAAAACTACAATAAAAAGTGGTTAGTTGCCTCAAATATCCAATTTATCTTCCAATCAAGTGTATGCAAAGAAAGTGCAAACTAATCACAAATGCTCTCATTTTTACTCTTTGCTTTTGACCTAGTCACCAAGATTAAACTTTTTTACTATGATTTCGGATCCAAAAACAAAACAAAAAAAAAGAGACCCCTAATAAAAATTAGAGAGTTTTTCAAAAATGCAAGAAATTCAAAAAAACTCTTCATTTGTGCCCTAGGGACCCATTTTGTCAAAACAGGCTAGATTTAACAAATTGGGGTTTTGATCCCTAATACAATGTCAAAAGTCAAAACACAAAGAAAGTACCCCCCTTAGAATTCAAAAATATTTCTGAAAATGTAAGATTTTTTGAAAAATACACTGATTTGTGATCTAAAATGACTTTTTATGAAAAATAAAGAAAATTTCATAACTCTCGCAAATCATGTCAAAATGCTCTAAAAATTAGACTGAGACATGTTGGACACATACCCAACTTGCAAAAAAAAATTTAGAACCAAACTCAAGTGGTTTAAAAGATATGATCAAATCTTTAAAACAACTAGATTTTTAGCCTTCAAACCAATCTGCAAATGGGTTGGTCTTAAAACCAAAGTGATAATTTTACAAAAGCACTTGATTAGATCCAATATGCTGTTGTAAAAAACCAAAGATAAAAAATAAACACAAATGGAGCTAGAAACTTGATTCAAGCCCCACGGTGGGCGCCAAAAATGTACACTCGAAAGTGTCCCACTCTAAACCCTTCTATCCAAACGATTCCATGAGTTTGGAATGTTCGAATGCCAGCTTAGAGCTCCCTATCCACGGAGTGCAAGAGAGTATATTTCAAGAATAAGAAGGCTCTCAGATGAGCCTTAGAGATACTCTTCTTGCTAGTAAATCATGCTGTGGAAGGTTCCAAAGACAAGATGCAAGAATGCAAATGTCCCAAGGAGTTCCTCAAGGATGCAATGCAAATAAAGATTAAGCTAGAATGAATATGAAAAGTGCAGCTATCCTAAGCATGGATGAGATTGTTACAATCCAAATATTAAGTTATGTGAGATAGATTATTGCAAAATAGAAGCTAAACTAACATGCAACATGAATCTAAGCTAAAATGCTATGGTATGAGAGAATGTAGACAAGAAATAGAAGTTCTCCACAAAGCTCCAAAGAAACCTGTTAGAAAACCTACAGCAAAACAATATTCAAATAAGGGTTGGATCCTTTGAGGGGGAAAGCTCTCTCCCTTTTAAAGTCATACAGACGGTAGAGATCAAGATGAAGATGGTGGATGATCAATGGTGGAATTTGAAAATAGGTGTGATCCATGTGCACACACAAGTCAACCAATAGAATATAAGTTGACTTGTCATATAAGACAAAAGTCTCACAAGCCTTTTCTTTTAATTGTAAAATAGAAAAAGGACTTTATGTGTGCACTTTAAGTGGGTTAGAAGAATGAGGTGTTTTATTTAATTAAAAGGAGACACGTTCTTTTAATCAAATAATGAACTTAGGATAACATAGTCAAACTATAGGTTATAATCAAATAAATTGATTATTAGCAATTTGTCTTAGGTAAGTGATTAAATTAATTTACCCAAAATGTTGAAAAGGGGGCTAATAGTCTAGATGACCATTTTTAGGTGATTACACTCTCTTCTCCAAATTCATTGTAACAATGGTATTAAAGATTTAAATATCAATTATCAAAGTGACTAGATGAGTATAAGATCAGCTCATCTTTGGCGAAGAGAATTAATTTTGAACTTATTATCAAGTCACAAGGCATACCTTTTGATCAATTGTTGTTTTAAGGAGGAGACACGGTGCTATTCCATTTATTTTTCAAAGCTTAATTACAGTAGTTATCATACACAACTTTTTTGTACTTTAAACTAATTTTATTTTTTAATTATTAGTGTCATTAAATATTTTTTCAATTATTAGTGTCATTAAATGTCTTTGCAATTACTTAATGCCTTTGAATTCTATTCATGGCGTGATGATGAAATCTTAAACAAGGCACACTTTGGAGAAAGCCTCAAACATATGACATCTCATGTAATTCCATGCTTAAATAATATGCAATAAAAAAATTTAGTATATATGTTATTAAAACTTTTAATAAGATGCAATTGGTAGTTTTCAATCCATATTTGACAAACTTGTAACTTGCAAGTATGCAACTGTCAAAACATATGCTATAAGAAGTCACTAGTAGCATATTATCTGCCAGTGGAAGTTGTTGTTATGTGGAAGTTGTTGTTATGTATTCATAGTCTTTGTAAACATGATGCAATGAAGATACATTAATCATAACAATAAGGTAATCTATAGTTGTGACGAGAACATTCTCAAAGTCAATTTTTAAATCCAAGAGAGGTCTTTAAATTGAAAGTCCCAAATTCTATGTTTACTTATACCAAATATTTTAGTGGAGCACTTTGATTGAAGAACTTGGGCTATTTGTTAGAATTTCTTTAATAAATTTCCATTATAAGATGATTTTTAACTTAAAAATAACATATGCAACTATGATTTTGAAAGCTAGTCTAGAATATTTGTCATTTAATATTTAAAAAGTATGGATAATTTTTATAGTTTCCACCATGAAACACCCTTAATTTTGAGTTGCTCAATTTCTACATTTGTAGTTGTCACAAGAGTTACAAATTTGAATGTTGTTGGTAAGCATCAATCTTCTATAGTTTTTCCTACTACTTGGAAAGTTCAATTAAAATATAGGCTTTCCATAAATTCCTTGTATTCTATTCAATATTTTTTGCCTATTTTTTTTTCATTTTATATTCAACATATAGGGATCCATCAATCTCCATGTAGCTTCTTAACAAAATTTAATTGTTCTATAAAGTTTACTTATTTAAAACCATTGCTTCTCATTAATTTCTCCAAGGGTTAAATTGAGTAATAGTTTGAAGTTGTCTAAAAGTAATAGAAGAGGTTACAGTTGACACCCTTTTTAATTTTGCAAGGTCTTTACTATTTCAAATTTCTATTATAACCATTATTTGAGATTCCATTATAATTGTTTGGAGTTGTATATTTTTGTTGTTATGATCCATTCGTTTTTCTCAAATATGGTGTTTTAAAAAATAAAAAGACTTTAAAAATAAATAGACTTATGGTTAAAGCAAGCCTTCAAATATAACATGTGATTTTTTTGGATGACTATAATGATGCATTATATTTCTTGAAGATTGAATTTGTTTCAACATAAGGTGCAATTAAGCCTTTAATCCTAATGTCAAACATGTCAGCAAATATTTTGAATACCAAAGTTTTAAATCGACAAGCTAATATGATATCCTTGTTAGTTTGTGTAGCTGAGACAATAATCTTGGCATCTCAATACTACATTTTGATGCTAGATATACATCCTATAGATAAAATTTTGCATTTTGATGCTTAGACAATAATTTTAGCATTTCAACACTAAATTCTGGTGTGAGCAATGTATATAAAAAGTAAAATATTTGCATCACAATTTGGAACTTGATTTATCACAATTTTTGGTGCTTCATTTACATTTATCATATCACTTTAAAAAAAAAATCAAAGTGCTTCATGTTTAATTTCAAATTGAAATATAGAAAATTATAAATTTAATCCATCTATGTACATCCCAACTCAATCTTTAATATCTTTTGCATTAAGCATGGCCCCTAAATGTAGCAACACAACTCTTGTTCTTCAATGCAACTTTTATCTTACTATTGAAACAAAATCCAGTGACTTTAAATGGAAATTTTATAAGTTCATTTAAGTAAAGTTTTTAATGCTAGCAAAATGCTCCAAATTTTGAAGGCTAATTCATTTAAATTACTTTAAGAGAAGAAAACTCTTGTGCATTTATAATGATTATCTATAAGTTATATGATACTTACACCTTTGATCTAAAATTATTAGAGATAATAGTTTTTAGGAAAATGCTTCAAGAGAAAGCAATTACAATCAATTGAAAACAATATATTTATTATATCAATTTACAATCTCCTATGTTGTTTAAACTAAAGTTAATTTTATGAAATGTATTTTATATTTTACATTTGAATAATAATTATAATATTTATTGGATACAATATTTATATTATATAATTTCTATATTAAACTATTTTTAATTAAATTATTTATTTTGTCTAAAGTAATTATACTTAAAACACACATTACACACTTCACTTGATAAGAATCATACATTCAATATATGTAATATACTTGTATGTTATCATTGTATAATATTTCAAAATTCTTATATAAACATTGAAAATAAAAATAAAAAGGTAATCAAATCTTACAAAGTTCAATTTAAAATATTAACCAGTTTTTTACATTGTTTTGTTATTGTAAAATAATTTTTCCTGTACAATTAACTTTTCCAACCAAATAAAATTAAATATTAATTTGTTTTTAATAGTTTCATTTTTATAATATTTGTAATAATCTACAATTAAATTATTCAACCATTATGATTTAAAATTATATAGTTAAAATTTTATATATATGATATTTATTTTATTTATTACAATTTATCGACATATCTATAAATTCATAATAAATAGGTTTATTACAATACTTACAAATATTACAATACTATATAAACATGTACTCTCATTAGGGAAGAACATCAATAGTCTTGTAGCTAACTTTACACATCTACATATCCTTAACTATTATTATGGTGGTTTGTACACCCCTCCATTTCAAAACTTCTTTGTTCACCATCTCTTAAGTCCCTGGATCACCTAGCTCCCCATAATTGCAACCTGTGGTGTTACCTCATCAGCCTTTATAATAACCCCATAAATTACGATCATGCTTTAGGCACCCCATGTCTTCATAACTTGATGACCTTGTTGTAGAAGTTGTCAATCCAACTTCATGAAGCCAAGATCACATGCATGCAAATATAACCTATCATCAAGGAGAATGAAATAAAAAAGATAGGGTTCAAGATTTGAAAATATTCAAGATTATATTATCAGATCAAATGAATACAAATGAAATTTTGACGGATTAATAAAAGATACAATGATCAATCCTTACAAAGGATGTTTGGTAACTTAAAATAAGAAACCCTAAAAATAAATTATTTAATAATAGATATAATTATTAAATGTCACTAATACATAAAGCACTATCTTAAAAGAGAAATAAAGGTAACTCAACAATCAAGTCAAGATGGAACAACTTGAGGAGTAGGTGGCTAAGTTGATCGAGACAATGGGTTAGTTCCGTTTAGTTGTCCCTTTTCCTTATTTTTCTGTGTACTTTCATTGTTGTCTTTTGTTAGTCTGTGATCCTTTGGTTGTTGGCTTTGTTCGGGCGTTGGATCTATTTCTTTTTGAAATGATGTACCTTTGATCTTAATGCTAGATCTTTAGTATCTTTTGTAGAGGAGTTCAAGGCCCCTTCAAAACCTATTTTCCTAATAAAAAATAATCAAGTCAGGATGACTTTATAATTAAGTTATTTATTCATTCTAACACCCCCTCAAGATGAGTGATAATGCAACTACAAATAATGCATGAAAAGAAAAGGAAACTACAATGTTGAAAGAAGACTTGGGTCCTGACAACATGGCCTAGTGAGGTACCGAATCACAACCAAATCTCTATAAAGAGGAGAAATAGAGAAAACGTTGTGGGAAAAAATCTACTCCAAAAGGAGATGGAAATAATGTTGAAATATAGTGAAGGAATGGAGAAATCTCCAAACTAGATAATGTCCCAAAAAATAAGAGCAAAAGAATGATCATGTGTGACACTACTAAAGCATGAAGTAGCTGCAGAAAATTGTCAAAAAGTAATTGATGATTTGAAGAACCTCTACTAAAATAGACGATGACTAGGTAGAGAAGACTGCAATTTCCCTCAAATAACACTACTTGAATCAAGAGGAAAACAAAGGAAAACAATTGAAATCAAAGGGACAAATGACTTACAACACCAAAGTTTGAAGAGTTGATCAATCAAACATGGAACATGACTAGGTAGAGAAGATTGCAATCTACATGAGTGTCCTCAAATGGCACTACTCAAATCAGGAGACAAAAAAGGAAAACAACTAAATTCAAAGATATAGATGGCATAAAATACCAAAGTTTAAAGAGTTGATCAGCGAACATGGAAGGTTGCCTCCAAAATTGTATTGAAAAATATGTCCATATGGTAAATAATACATCTCACTAAAATGCATAGCATTTTCCCAATGCATAGAAACAAATACTATATGCATATCTCATTCTAATGAACCAAAAAAAAAATAGAACCAATAGGAGAACCCCCACCAAACACCCCCCCCCCCCAACACCTAATGCTAGATAAGAGAGAGGTGATAGGAAACTGAAAAAGATGACTAACAAAAACTACATGTCAAGGAACCAAGAGAAACAAAATTTACAAAAAATGTGTATTGTCGTGAGGTGTTAAGTCTTTGGACACAATTCATGAGGTTGATGTCATGGAAGGAACACTCACGAAACAAAGATAGATGGAAAAAAAGGTAAACATTAGCCCCCATGGCAGTTTATTAGTAGTGCATATATAATGAGTATGAAGATGTGGTAGATCCCAAGAAGATAATAATCTGCATGAGTTCCCTCAAATGGCACTACTTGAATCATGAGGCATATAAAGATAAACAACGAAGATACGGATAAAAATAGACACTTCATCTCAATGCATTTCCATGAACATGCTTACAAAAGATGTTAATAAAGATAAAAAGAGACAAAAGGATACTACAACAAAAATAACAACCCAAGACAAGTCATCTCATGCAACAAAAATGATCGATAGACCTAAAATGTCAAAGATATTTACTATAGTGCAAAAATGCAAAAAAAAAAACTTAATAGAATATACCTAGAGCATAATCTAGAAAAAACAACAATAGCATTGGAAAGAGCACAAAATCATCTTTCCAAAGATATAATTTTCTCAAAAAATTGGAATCTATATTCTAAACATATGTCTCCCTAAGTGAAAAATAGAACCCCTAACTTTGATAGCAAAAAAACCTATTATAAAAAAAAATCAATAGATCAAACCTACACCACTATGATGATCTTGGAACCAGATTTCTAGCAATATCTCATTTGTAAATAATAGAGTTTGTATGAGCAAGATATGACCAAAAAATCATAGGTAGCTCCAAAAAGGGCTAGAAGGCTAACAGGCACGCTGATGTAGTGATGATGTCAATAGATGAGGTTGAATTTTATGGTTGAATGGTTGTTGTCATAAAAAAATAACGTGCCCAAAAAATATCATTGGAAAAATCCCTAGTTTATTGACAAAATAGTACACTACTGGCAAAAGATGTCCTTTTGTTGGTCTTAACTAGTACTAAGAGGCGGGGGGGTGAATTAGTACGCATTCTCCAACCAGTCTATTTAACTATCATTCTAAGTAAACTAAGTGACAACCAATTTATTAATATATTAATGGTAAATGTACTAACGTAAAACCATACAATCTCACACACAAAATAATACATCAAGTGACATAGATTTGTTTGTGGAAACCCTCAACAAGAGGATGAAAACCATGGTGGGGATAATATACTCACTAGCCTTTTACTGCGGATAAAAGGTAAAGGTTACATATTTTTCTTATGAGAATACATCTAATTATGAATGTTAGCAACATATTAGGATTACATGAGCTTGTCAAAGATACCCTATTAAAGGGTTTAGACTCTCCTTCTACGAAGTACCTTGTTAGAGGATTTACAATATGCTTGCTATTGAAGCATTCTTGGTTAAGATCTTACAAAATGATTACAATAGTAAGAAATAAATCAAGTGTTGATCTAAAATATGTGGCACACCTTGCTTTGTAGATCCCTAGTGTATATCTCAAAGACTTCTAGGTGTAATACCCCTTCTTTACTATCATTATAGACTTAATTGTTGAAGTTCTATCTGACTCCTATGTGGACATGTTAGCCCTTACCTAATGCTTGAAATATAATACCTTTTTATGTAGGATAATCGATTAAAATGACAATGGTTACTTGCAATAATGATACTTTCACATGTCTATTCAATGATTATGATTAAATTCATAATGATGATGCTTTAATTACTCTTAGTAAATGCAATTTCTTTTGTAATGACATCATATGATATGCCTTAAAATGATGATAATTTTTTTTTTTTATTAGAATATAATGCTACTTGGTGCTCATGATTTATTGATTATACTTACCCCATACTTGCATGTGTATGGTGTGTGTATCTATTTTATATTTCTGTCTGATGTGGTTGAGGGAGGGAGTCATAGTCACATGTGAGTGAGGATCTACATGTTGTACCACTCCCCATCATTGCTTGTTTAGCTTAGATATATATGTACATGTACATGTTTGTCTTTTATGTAGGTATCGGACATTGACTTCTCTGAATTGCCAAGATGAGTGTGCCCTATCACAATAACTCAAATGGTAAGAATGGGAAGATAATGTTCAGGTCCAATCCCAACCAAAGCCTAATTACTTGTCCTGAGAAGGAGGACATTTATCTGACTACCTACCCTTTTGAAACCTATGAGTTCCTCATTTTGTGTGTTGTTTGATTTTGACTTTGGTCAATTTGTTTATATTGCTTTTATGTGGGTTTGAATTTTTAATTTTCTTAATAAATAATTTAATTAAGATGCTTAGATTAATCATGTGATATTAGAATTATTAAATAGTAATTGATTAAAAAGAAATATTAAAGTATGATGATACTTAATTAATTGAGAAATTAATTAAGTATATGCTTAAAATTTAATTTAAAGATCAAATTGAAAGATTGAGTAAAAAAGAGAATTAAAAATATTAAAGAGTAAATATTGTTTTATTATAATTATTTAATTAATAATAATTGAATTAGAGTTTCATTTTGATTAATGAGCTTTAATTATTATTGGTGGTCGAAATAATAAATTATGATTTCTAAAAGTATCATGCAAAATAAATAAAGTGGAGAAAAGGAAAGGAAATAATATTTAAATTAAAAGTGCTTTGAGTGTGCATGATAAGATTTAATAAATTAAGTTATTTAATATTCAATTAAAAATACATGGCTTTTTATTAAATAAAAAATTAAGAAACCCTAAGGCTCTTTTTTAGAGGCTTTTTGGTTATTTTAGACATAGATAGGTTTTGGGAGGAGGAAATCATGGACAATTGAAGAAAGATGATGTGTCAAAAGTTTAGGAAGGATTGGATATGCAAACTTGAATACCAGATTGTCTAGATTGTTAGTATTAGATAAAGGTTCAAGAGAGAAATTGTGGGGAGAAAGGTTAAAGAATTTCATAAAAGCTTAGGAGTATTTTGGATCATGTGTTTTTTTGGGCTTGTTCTATCTTGAAAATCCAGTTGGCAGATTTCAGGTGGGGTTTGAGAACCTTGCAAATCTTTCTTTCAAAAAGAGTGTCTTCTTCGTGTCTATCAGGCTGTGTTGTAGCAATTGTTAGAATTTATGAATGAGTCTTATTTATGAAATTTAAAAGGGAAATTACTTCTTATTTATATTATTTTTGATAAATTAAGAAAAAATAAATTTACTATTCTTGTGTAGAAACTTCTCAAAAAACTCAAATCTAGAAACCCTTGTTTTAAAATTAGCAAAACAATGTTGCATGAAATCTACCAAAACCCTAGGTTATTCTTGAGAAAACTTGCATGCAAAATAATTAGAAAAAATGAATATTCATCCAATTTAGAGTTTGATTTAATGCCTTTGAAAGTAATTTATAAAACTAAAACTAAATTGAAAGTCAAAGATGAATTAGGCATTATCATGCAAATGAGAAGTTAAAGGTCAAGAGAGCAATTGTGGGGAGCAAGGTTAAAGAATTTCATAAAAGCTTAGGAGTATTTTGGATCATGTATTTTTTTGGGCTTGTTCTATCTTGAAAATCCAGTTGGCAGATTTGAGAACCTTGCAAATCTTTCTTTCAAAAAGAGTGTCTTCTTCATGTCTATCAAGTTGTGTTGTAGCGATTGTTAAAATTTATAAATGAGTCTTATTTATGAAATTTAAAAGGGAAATTGCTTCTTATTTATATTGTTTTTGAGAAATTAAGAGAAAACAAATTTACTATTCTTGTGTAGAAATTTCTTAGAAAACTTAAATCTAGAAAGCCTTGTTTTAAAATTAGCAAATCAATGTTGCATGAAATCTATCAAAACCCTAGGTTATTCTTGAGAAAACTTGCATGTAAAATAATTAGAAAAAATGAATACTCATCAAATTTAGAGTTTGATTTAACACCATTGCAAGTAATTTATAAAACTAAAACTAAATTGAAAGTCAAAGATGAATTAGGCATTATCATGCGAATGAGAAGTTAAATCTAATAGTGAGAAAAAAAAATTAAAAATTGAGAAAAATTATATGTAAATTATATTCACATATTTATTGTGAAGAGAGTTATGTTTTAAAAATATATGCATGCAGATCAATGTAGTCATGCATGTAAAGGAATAAATATAAATAAATATATTTATGCATGTAGAAATGAGTAAATACATGTTAGAAATGTTGATATAATAATCTTCCATGTGCAAGAGTAAATAATGCATGCAAACCTATTTTTTGTATATGTATGTATGTATGTTCAAAATTATTATTATTATTTAAAAAATTCAAAAACAAAATAAATACTACCCATCTATATCAAAAGTGGATGTTAGTATTAATGTTCTCTTCAAGTTGAACTCTTAGTTGCATATAAAAAGTGGATGTTAGTATTAATGTTCTCTTCAAGTTGAACTCTTAGTTGCATATAAGTGATCATATATTTATTAATGCAAGTGGGGAGTAATAAATATTTAATTAGAATTTAATTATATATTAAGTCAAATTATAGTGAAATTAACTATATAAGCATTTATTTATTGTTAGTAGATATAATAAGTGAAAATATATATAATTTGATTATAGTTATAATTTAAGTTGAGTTATTTATAATTGAACTAAGAGTTCAATGGAAATTAAATATTAATATTGGACTTATATGGAAGTTAAAGTACTGCTCTAAGAATGATATTGATATTAATATTTAATCTAATACTTCATGCTATTTACTAAGTCATTTATAATCTAAGATCTTTTAAATCAATAACATGATAATATGTTATAGTAAGGATAGATAAAATATTAATCTTGTTTTAGATTAAGATAAAAACAGGTTTTGAAGGGACTCGAAACCCTTATAAAATATTAATATAGTTAATATTTAATTAAGAGATAATATTTGGGTTGAATATTAAATTATTCAATAAATTATAGGAAATAATTTCATTTTATTATTGATTAATCGTGGTGATTTAATATATATGAATTTTCTATTTACACTTATACCATAGCTTTCATGCATGTTTTTGAACATAAACTCTTGTAACCAAATCGAGCCTTAGAATTTAAATTAATTATGTTGCAAAACTAAACTTGTGTTACAATTGAGATTTCTTAGTAGATGGTTTTGTTGTATTTTCTTTTATGATATTTTGGGGGTTGTAGTTGGCCAATTAGTGTTGTAGATCAGAGGCTATGGAATTTTATTTTCTATGTGAAATGATGTAACCATTTTTATGTCTCGATTAGTCCATGCATGGTTTGGAGAGGAAGTGTGAGTAATCCTTCTTGTTCCAATCATTATGTCTTTTAACCAAAAGGGGTGATGACCATTGTTTTATTAAGTCTGATTTACCTGGTCACCTTATGTTATTATTTATGTTAAGATACTTCTTGGATGTCTATATTGTGGATTATTTTATCTTATGATTTATTCTATAATTTGAATGGTTATCTTTATGTGAGATGTACTCTATGATGGAAATGGATGTTATTGATATTGGTTTATTTTTCTCATAATTATAAGACTTTATGGATTCTTACTATAATTATGGGATATCCATTAAGGGATGGATGATTCCTTGCCCATTCCTTGAGCACTAGTAGAGGCTAGGATGGTAATAAGAGAAGATGCTTGATTGCAATCTTACATAGTTAGTTTCCTTGTCTGTATGAAAGTATTAATAATGCCACACAGAGTTACTAGGGGATTGGGGTCTAGAGATACTATTAGGGTAACCTTAGAGTTTTTTTATGTGATGACACTTTCCCATATGCATCTTAGGTTTCCTATTTATATTTATGTTTTTGTTTTGGGTTGCCTCTAGGATCGTCTTTTCATATGAATAGTACCACTTGTTATAGAGAGCCTTTATGATCCTTGCCTAGGAGTTATGTTGTTGATTTAGTGGTATTATTATTTGTGTGTGGATCATACAGTATCTCTCCTACATGGTGGGAGTGGGAGTCAAACTAGGTGACCAAGCAGTTGGAAGATAGTAACTTCTTACCATTTGGGTCCCCCTCAGATTGGTATTGATGTTGGATGTTCATTGACACAGTTGTAACTTTACCTTTCTTATTCTTACCCTGGATATTTATATTCATTTGATGTATCGATGTATCATTTATATTATATCTTGGGATAGTGCAAGACGATGTATTGTTATTGATGTACTTGTATTCATTATTGCATACCCTATGACATGTGCAATGGACGTTGTTACTTGGATGTATTGCATTGTATCATTTGTGCTTATGTATTTGATTATGGTATTTTGTATTTGTTATTATTCATTTAGGATTATGGAAATTTTACTTAAGATTAATACTAATTAATGGAACTTTCTCAAACATGATTCAACATGAAGAAATGCTTGAGGAATGAAAATTGTATTTATAATTCCTTATGCATGTTTGATGTGTATGTGTATATTTCTTCCACATTATTATTATTGTGTTGTATAAACTTTTAAGAAAAAAATAGTTTAGTAAACATTATAACATGTTAGGTTTATTTCTATTAGGTTCCCAAGCAGGGCATTACACAAGATCTTCTCTCATTGTGTTGGAGCTCTCTGTGATATCAATTATATCACTTCTTCAGTTCTCTACTATGCCCTATCTATAGTGGACTAGTTTTCATTAGCTTGTTTGTTTCAGTTTTCTTTTCTTCTTTGCAACAATTATTTCACTCCAAACACTCTACTTTTTCATGTATATGCACTCTCTAATACTAAAGTTTCCAAACTATATATGAATTCAATTCTTTGGATGTCATATCCTTAAAAAAATATTCACCAAAGTTTATGCATTCAAAATTTGAACCACATGATTGATAAATTCATGGAAAAATTGTGACACCTACTTTATAGGGTCTGGAATGGTAGTCATGACAATCCTATGCTAGGACTAGGTATAGCCTCTTTGTCCTTTCTTCTTTTTGTTGTTTAATCTAAACTTTAGTCACATCATCATGCAAACTATGACTCACTATCATGTCACATCAATGGTGAATCCCCATGTCCATTGTGACTTATTATTTTTCCTTTTCCTCATCTTCATGCTTGATCCGACTAGTGTAGAGGTCTACAAATAGCCATGAGATGGTATGCACATTCATTCTTCCTCTTACCAGTTGTTAATCAGTTATACCACCTTAGTGTGCTAAGTGTTAGCATTACCAATTACCTTTCTTGATTTCATTAAGACTTGTAGGTCCAACAATATCCCCCTTTGGAATTGATGGAAAAACTCTTGATCATTCTTGATTTGTTCTCCATCCTTACTTTCTTCATTCCTTCAATGATACTAGTAAACTCTTCACTAGTGTGTGGATGTAGTCAAAAGTGTAATATGGTGCCTTCATTTCTCCTTTACCATTCTCCCCCTATCTCCATTACTTAGTGTCCTCCTTTTTTTAATCACCTCCCCCTAACCTTATTCATATTTTCTTCTTCTTCTTTTACATCTCCCCTTTTTTTTTTCTTCACTTCTTCCCTTGTCTCCTTTTATTTATTCTTCCCTTTTTTTGTTCATTTATTTTCATCTCCCCCTTAATATTTTCATCTCCCCCTTTTTGTCATCAATGAAAAAGGGTCACACTAAGTTTGAGTAATGATATTTAGAACTATCACGTTTTGCTCACCATGGGATGTGGAGTTTTTCAGAGAAAGTGTTATGATTGATATCTCTGCCAACTTGTTCTCCATGTCCTCTATTGTGGTCATGTGACCAATGGCTAGTTGCACCTCTATTTGTCTAACATACTCTTTTATGATTCCTACTAGTGGTGATAGAAAGTAGTGTAATTCTAAGAGCATAAATGTGTGTTTTTCCTATTCTTCCTTGATCCTATTGATCACAAGTATCTTTTCCTATATTTTTCTAGTGTATTTTGATGGAGAAACATCACAACATCAAAACAGTTATGTGTTAGCTTTGGTTCCTCATGATTTTTCTTCAAGGTTCTCTAATCTTCCATGTAGCTTTAAGGATCTAATAATTTCTATAAGAATGGTGAAATACCTCAATATTTCCACCATAGTTTCCTTTTCTTCTGCAAGCTCATTTATGCAATCCTCAATTAGGTATATGAGCTTTTCTTTATATTTCCCTTCTACTATGGCATTAATAACCTTGTCAATACACACACACACACACACAATGTCATCAATAACCTTTCCAATATATATATATATATATATATATATATATATATATATATATATATATATATATATATATATATATATATAGTCTCAATTATTTTTTCTATTTGACTAATAATATATGTGTTTGCATCATAATGAACATCAATATATAATCTCATGATTGCATCTCTTGAATTTACCAGTGTCTGAGCTCATTTTTGTCTCTTGTTGGATTTCTTCAATATTTTAATTCTATGAATCAATTTACAATAGGGATTGATTCTCCTTTTCCCTTATCTCTTCTAGTTTCCCAACTCTTTTTCCAAATTCTTCTATGACCTTGGTAAGGTCTTATGTTGCTTCTACATCTTTTTCAAATAAAGATCTTTCGTTTTTAGAGCTTGAAGATGAAAAGGATGGGGATGGAAATCTTTTCCATTTACTCATTTTCTTCTTCCCATGCTCTATGTGCCCCTTATCCAAACTGGGTTTCTTCTTGGTGGATCGAGACGACAATGTGCTCTTGGGTTCTAGATTTGTACCTTTAGTCATTTGAGACTTGTTTAGTGTAACTCATTTCATTGGTTGATCATTGCTATATTTTTTATTTATTTCCTTTTGTAAAGGTGGATTGTTCTTTTCTTGAGTCATATCTCTTTTTGGGCTTTTTTAATCTATAAAGAAAATGTCTTCTTGAGATGTCATAATAGTTGGTGCACTTTTATTTTCCACCTGTATTTTCTCTACTGTAAGAACTATTTCTACTTATGGGACTTGAGTGTCTACTCATTGGTTATCATCTACATCTAGTGTGGTGTTTCCAACTAGTGTCACTATCTATATAGCCCCTTGTTTAGACTCCTCATTTATTACACCTTCAATGAGGATTTTATATGTTGGTTCCTCATCTACATGTGTATATGGGTCTTCCTTGGACATGCTATCTTGTTTATCTTTGTTATTTTCTTCAATATTTTCAGCATTGTTAAGATTGGTTACATGTGGTTGTTGAATATCCTTCACAAGTGAGCATATAAGAGGGACCAATTCCTCTTGTGGACTTGTATATATCTTCTCCCCAATTGAAGTGTAGTCCCTTTCAGGTGATTTTTCCTCTTTTATGCTCTTTATTTATTCCATTTCTACTAAATCCCTTTGTAGATTGATCATCTCTAGGAAATTTTCTTTCTCTGAGACTTCTACATTGTGAATGGTAGTGTGTGCCTCTCTTCTTGGTGATGTGAGAGGATTATAATTAACTAGCATTTCATGTAGCTCTTCAACATATCCCTCTTCCTCAACCATTCTTTTGGATCCAATTAGTTTGATTTTCTTTTCCCTTTCTTGCTGCAAAATTATTTTCCCTATTTGATCAGTGAGTTCGGGTGTTTGATCTTTAGCTTGCTCTTCCTTCTTTTTCACATAGTACTCCTCCAATTTTGTTTTTATTATTTTCCAATAACTTATTTCATTTTTAGAAATTACATTTTCTCATCCTTTTATTACCATTGCAATATTTTATTGTGAGATCAAATCATCTTTGTGTGCCTCCACAAATGTCCTTCTTACTAGTGGTGCAAATTTTGGTTTGTCCTTTGCTAGTGCATCATCTAATATGCCTTTGGATTTACTAATTATATATTTCCATCTCCTTTGAATTATTGGTACCATATCTTTTGGCAATTTATCTTTTATCTTTGTTGGAGTTCTGTTATATGTTCTTAAACTAAGTAGAACGTCACTTATCACTTTGTTTTCCTCTTCTTCACAAAAGATCTTGTATCTACTCCTTATTGTATTATATTTTCCATTATGTATGATTTGTTTTACAATATCATCAATTGTGAGTGGAGGAGGTAGGTTCTTACTTTTCTTGACTAGTTTGGTTGTTTCCATCGTCGATGCTCTTGTAGATTACATTTCTTTTTTGGGAGCTAGATGGGGTGATTTCCTCTTTGCCTTTTCTTGTTCATTCTTCTTTCTTTTGTATGTCTCCACATTTTTTGATTGAACAATACTAGTTTACTATCTTCTTGTATTATTTTGAATTCTCTCTGGTCTAGGTGAGAACTCTATGCTTGAATCTTTGTTGATTTTAACATTCACCTATCATTGTAAACTCCATGATGCTTCATCGGTGAGTCCCAAATTTTCTTCAATGTTTATCTCCTCAATATTTCTTTCCTAATCCATATTGGTGCCCTTTTTTTTGGCTATATTTCCTTTCATCTTTCTTCTCTATATCCTTGTTCCTTTTTTGTTTTATTAGAGTTCTCCTTCTCCTCATGCTTGGGTTGAGCTTTGGTAACTTTGGGTCTATTGGCATTTCTAGTAACTGTAGACCCCTAAATATGATTACATCAATTAGGTAATCATATTTACTCATCTTCTATAACATTATCAATTAAGTATTTAATATTGAATTAATTTATGTCATCCCCTAGTTAATTAATTATAAAAATATATAGTTTGATTTATTGATTACACCCTTATTCTTCTATTAAATAAAATAATTGCACAAGCCTATTTAATTTAATTATATTTTCCTCCTTTGATTAAATAAATTAATTAGTCAAATCCTCAAACCATAGACTAAACCCCTAACCCAATAGCTCTAACTCAACCTAACCCTTTCACCCATGCTAACCAATCTCATTAGCTATTTAAACACACTTAATTAACCCATCCACTTACATTTCTCTAACAAGCCCACTTGCCTCCTAATCCACCCCCTAACCCAAACATAATCACCTCCTAAACATGTGCACAACTTTAATCATGGGATTAAGAGTTCCTAAGCTAAACCTAAGTCCACCCCCTTGTCACATCACCCACATCTCCAACCAATTGCATTAAAGTATACATCCCTTACACACTCCAAATTCCTAATAACTCCTTTCTCCCACCATTTTCCCTCCATTTTTCTCATGCTCTCACATCCTCTCTCCTTGTGACATTTTCCATAAGCCTATGGATTTGAGAAAGATAAATCCATGTGCTTCCCTCTCCTTACATCCTAGCCCTCCCTCACAAATCCTCAACTTTCCATCTTGTCCATCCATTTCACTACCCCTTGGCCTATAAATTGGACCCTTCACTCCTTCATCGTCATCCACCTTTTCTGCTAAAGTTATCATGCCCATTTGAGAGCCAAATATCATTAGATATATACCATTACCATGCCAAATTTCATCTACACATCATCCTCCATCCTCCATTGTTGAATCCTCTTCATTGTCACTTGAAGATTAAGCACATTTGAGCACACATACCATCATTCGGACACATCCACACATCAAGGGAGCACTTGGAAGTCCATACTTGGTTCGTACTATCTATTGGTTTGTTTCCTTTTATCTTTTCATTTATCTTTTTATAAATGTATGTGTTTATTTGTTTGTTAAATGCTTAGAATGTCTTAGTGTTCTTAAGACCTGCATTTCACATAATACATTTTGGCATGCCTAGTGGAACCCCACATTTGGGTCATTCTAACATCTTTTGGTTATTTGTCGCAATCAAAAACTAGCCTTCACACTTCTTTTTTTTGTTTGAGTGGCTTGGAAGGTTTTTACTTGGTTTTTGCAAGTTGGAGACCCAAGAGAAGCTTAGGGTGTTGTTGGTTTAAAATTTTGATTTTACACAACAAACAAAAAAACATTCTAGAATTGTGATCCCACAATTGTGACATTGACAGAAAAATCCAGCAAGAATGCAATCCCATAAAAGTAGGAATGTTGCCTAAACCTTGCTCTGTCTATTATGTGGCATTTTTCTCTCTTTGATTGCCATCATTTTCTCTCTTTCTTGTCCTCTTAGGAGTGCTTGTATGGATCAATAAGAATGCTAGTAGAGATTGGCAAAATCATTCCATATAAGCCTTTGGGAATCAGTTAACTAGCATCAAATTTGTGCCTATGGAAATGCCAAAAATGTCGGTGTGAACACAGTTCTCACAAGATTTCTCTATGAGTTTTCTACTCATTGCCTCATTATTTTACAAGTTATAGTTTTATGTCATTTCATTTATATATGTGTTGATCACATTCACACAACTATGGGAATGCTCATTGACCTTGTGATAATGTGATTTTAGGTTGACAGATCTATTTGCTTCAGTGTGCAAGGACAAGGTTAGGAGCATTTAACATTTGTTAAACTAAAATTTATTCACACTTCTATTTGGGGCCTAAAATTAACATTGTATACCACATACACATCTCATTCTTTCAATTTTAGGTTCAAAACTAACACTTGATTAAAATTGGACATAGAAAACTCACACACTTCTATTTTGGGCACTAAAATCAATGGAATGAATGTTTAGTAATCTGATCAAACACTTCACTTTGAGCATTAAAAATTAAAACACAACCTTGAGTGCCTAAGTTAAAAATAATTAAAGTGATAAACACTTCATTTGGGCTATCAAAGAACATTGCAAATCAAATATTTGACCATTTCAAAAATGTGAGAGGTATTTTGTGTAAGGCAGTTGATGAGGTCCTCTTGGGTAGCATTTACATGATCTAATGGGATGCACAGAGAGTTTACAAGTAGTTGTGATTTTTGAGGGGGAACATTAATTGGAGGTTTTTGTGGTTGTGTCCCAATGGGTGGAGGGTTTTTTGGTTGTCCCACAATTAATGGAGGTTTTTATGCTCTAAGGGTGGATTGCATTGTTTATGCAGGAGGTGGTCTTTCATCTCTAGCTCATTTTCTTGGATTCTTTGATGCATCTAATATTAATTTTAAAAAAAAAAAAAAAAAATTACAAGCATTTCTTTAATGACAAATAGAAACATAAATAAATAAAAATGAACAAATGCCTTGTTTACATGGCAACATGCTTGCAAATACTAAAAATCTCACTAAAAACTTGAAAGTTTGATTGGGTTTGTGTTTTTTCCTCCTCAAATCACTGTTGTTTCCATTTTTTGTGGGCATAAAAATGTCCTTGGCTACAAGTTTCAAAAAAAAAAAATTATTTTTATAAAACTATATGTTTTTAATAACCTAGTCGAGTTATTATTAAATTATAAAAGTATTCAAGCATAGATGTTTTTCTAAATTCAAAATAACCTAATTAAGTTATTGAAGATTTTTTTTGATGGGTGTCCACTAATTTGTACCCCAACTTGGTGCACACATCGCTCTAAGGATTGGTTTCTCATCATATTTTGGTGGAGGTGGTGTTGTAATTAGAAACCAAGGGTCTTGTCCTGTGGTACCTAGACCATCATCACCTTTAAAACTCATTTTTTTCTATCATCTCTTCCCCTATGCAATACTTTTCTTTTGTCAATAGATCAACCCCTTGAAAATATGACTATCTATTACTTATTGGAGTTTCTATGGAAACCAAATTAACTTAAATATCATATTCATTATTTGATTTTCAATGTCTTCATCTTATACTTTAGTTGGATGCTCTACATTCCATAATTTGATAAACTCTTTATCCTCGTCAACTTCATAAAGATTTGCACAATTTTTTGGGTCATCGAGATTCTTCCCCATTTTTCAAAAATTAGAAAATTTTCTCTAAGTCTAATTTTCATCCTTGCATTATATTGTTCCAATATTTCTTCTGTAATAGATTATTTAGATGGTTGGCCATCTTTTGGTAGAAATTGTAGGATGTCTTTGGCTTCTCTGTTATTTCATGTTTGTGCAATGCCATAATTTGTGACAATAATTATTACATTGAAATATTAATACTGGCAACATATTTCTCCATCTCTTTCTTACCTCATCCCATGAATCCATTTTTAAAACTTTTCTAGTAATGACCTACTTTCGTGTTGAAATGTACTTGTAGAGTTCCTATTCTCTCTAAGCCTTGTTAGAATGATGTCTAGTGGATCATACTAATGGTAACTATCAATATAGAACTAAAAAAATAATCCTTGAAGATGCATGTGCTACATTGAATCCTCTTTTCTCAAATTTGAACCATCCACATGAGAAATGCCAAAAAGGAAATAACATTTTCTTTTGTCGACCACTAAAGAGTACATATTTCCTCTCCATATTCCAATTCAAATATCCTCTCTATCACGTGTATTAGAATTTTGTAGGGTTCCACTATTGAACTGTAAAACCTAAGCATGGTGTAGTCTTCCATGAAGTACTAGTCAACCAATTATATTTGACTTCCAAGTTGAATGCAATCTCTACAAGACAAAGACAATCTAGGCATTAGAGTGCTTGCAATTTTATGATACATTGGTGCCAAAAAGAAATATACAAAATGGTTTTAGTTCCTTTTTTTATCACATATCCTTCTCTTAGGTGTCCACTCATATATTGGACACTCTAATTTGTTCTAAGTTTTCTCATCAAACATATAGACATATAATTGAAGCTTGTTTGTCTTAATTATTCCATGATGCTTTGCTAGAAGAAGATAACACAAGTAGATTGTGAATTTAAATCTCTTGTGAGAACCTCTTTTAATCATTAGTTATTGTTCTTGTATGGATGAACAATGTGCTCAATAAATTATATCTTGCTAGTCCAAAAAATGAGAAAATTCACTCTTGATTATGGATAAAAATTTCTCTCATGTATTTATATTAACAATTTTTTTTTCTATCTTCATCATAACTTTGGGCATAGACCATGACAAGTTTAGGGTATGGGAATACTTTCAATAATGTCATGCATGTCAATCCAACAACCAACATTGCAAGTTTATTTCTTTGTATCTTTATTGATATGTTAAAAGAAACATGTTTTGTCCCCTTCTATAAATCTCTCCACTTATTAGACAATGGATATCTAATTTCCATGATTCCCTTTTTTCCATAGACAATACTATCATAAATATCATGGTATTCACAAGTAAAGCCTACTATTTTAACCAACTTTGTTAAGTCTATTATCTCTTTCTCTTACCTTTTAGTTTTTGTAGTTGTAGTTTTTAAAGACAAAGCATATAACAATCAAAAGTATCATTACTTAAGGGAGAAAGTACAAGATAAACAATTTATACTTGAACATATGTTTTCTAGTTCCCTTTCAAATGATTAAAATAATAGGTAGACAAATCACAACTAGTACTAAGAATTAAGTCATTAACACTTACAAGCCTTAAAAACTTTTCCCTTAACTTTCAACATGTACGGTAAAACACTAATTCTAGTTTATAACCTTAAAAATAAACCAGAAAGATATAAAAATATAAAACATGCTAATTGGTGCTCTAGATTTTACCCAGAATTTCAATTTGAGCAGGCTGTGACTAGTTAGAGAAAATTTGTCGCATTAAGTGTTTCTCAAAATAGAAGGCAAGAACATAGAACCCATTTATCAATCTCTCAAATTGATTAAAATCTCTCATAAAGCTAAAAACCTAAAAGTAAAAAAGAAAATATTGAGCAATCTAGTTAGAAGTAGGAGTTAATTCTTATATATTCTTATTTTTTCCTTTATGAATACACTTGTAGTGCCTGCCCCTAGTTTGCATTTTTGCTATCATTGTCGAACTCTTTTAGGGCTAGTTTTATGTTGATGATTAATAGTGGCATTGTTTTGAGATTATCAAATATTGTTTTAGATTTAGTTTATTATATGATGAGATTACTTGGCACTTTATAGTTCATGTATGTATGATGATTATTTCAGTGTTTGAAGTTGTTGATGATGATTAGTTAGTTGATTTATTATCATATATGTTTTCTTATGGATACTTACCCCATACTTGCATGTGTATGGTGTGCGTGTTTATTTTCTTTCTGTCTGGCATTTCTGATGTGGTTAAGGAAGGGAGTCGTAGTCACCTACTAGTTGGGATCTACATGATGCACCACTTCCTACCATTGCCTATTTAGCTTAGTATATATATTGTGCTTGTACATGCATGGATTTTATGCAGGTTTCAGGTACCAGGTATCAACTTCCCTAAATTGTCAGGATGAGCATACCCTATCACATTTTCTCAATGGTAAGAGAAGGGAGATAAATTCTCAAGTCCAAATTCCAACCCTTTAAGCCATTTGTCCTAATTGAAAATTAGGACAAGTATCTGAGTTGTGTACCCTTCGAATACGTCAGATGACGTAATTCGTGATATTATAACCTCTTAGTTTGATTTTGTATGTGTTTTGCTATGATGTGTTTTCATAGTTTACTTTATGAGTTCTTGGTGTACTTTATATTAATTAAGTCTAATTAAAAGATTTAATTAATGATGTAATTAAATGAAAAATTAATATGATATTTTAATATTTATTTTTATTTAATTAATTAGGAAATTAATTAAATTTGAAGATAAAAGTTATAAGTTTAAATTTGGAACGTGATAGTATTTATTTAATTTAATAATAATATATTTAGAGTTCATTTTTAAATAAATGGTAAATAATATTATTATTTAAGTTAGTAAATATTTTATCAATTAAGTTTCGAAAATAAATTTAAAAGTGGAAAAGATATTAAAATTATTAAAAGATTCTAGATTGCATGATGTGTGCATGTGATTAAAATATAAATATATTAAGATAAAACAAGTGGATTTATTAAAGTGAGTGCATGAGATTTAAAGAAATTAATAAATTAAATTGAAAAGAGTAAAGTGAATATTGAATAAATTAATGTGCATTATTTTAATATTTATTCATATAGGAGTATGCGAGCTCTTGGGAGTTGTCATGTTGACAACACAAGAGTTTGCACTCTAATTATGCACATGTTGTCTACACTTAGGAGTTAGCACATTATTTGAGCACATGGTGTCTACAACATTTTAAACACCTCATCATCTTTATCTTCTTATCATGGAAGTTATGTGCTTAGTTGTCATGCTTATCTCCTAGTTCCTTCTAGACACATTCTAGATGCATCTTAGAGGCCTTTATATAGAAGTTCTCCTAGTGTGTTTGGACAAGCTTACATGCATTTGAGAAGCTCATATGCTTCTACATGCTCATATGCTTCTACAAGCACTTCTAGTCACTTGGGGGTTTCAGTTGGTTTGATTCTTGGAGGAATGGTGAATGTTGGAGAAGGAAGGGATTTTACTATGGACTTTTTAGGCATAGCAAGTTAGCATCAATATCCAGGTGCACTCGTGATTTTCACATATTCCATTTGCACTCTTTCTCTTCCTGTCTTCATCGTGTCTATTATATGTGTCTGAATATACTCCATGAACGAATCTTCAATCTTGAAATTGGAATCTAGATATGTATGTTAATTTTTATTTGGTTGCAAAGAAAACATTAGGAAACCCTAGTTTTATTTATGAAGGAAATTCATCACAAACTGCCCTGTCGTTGTCCCTTACATAGACCCAAACTCAGACATTCATAACTTTTTATCTAGGCCAAATTTATTCGATCGCTCTAGTCAAATTTGGCGCAACTTGGCCCTCTCTAACATATTTCAAATTCGACTTGATCCAACGGTTCATTAGGGAGATATGGCCCCCATACTGGGACTATTTTATTCAATGACAATCATTCCTCCATTTTCCATAACCAAGAGTTCTTTCTGCTTAAACTTCACAAAAATAATCTATCAAAGCATGGAATGAATTAAAAACTAAACCAAAATAGATCTAAGACATTTATAATCAAGATTTGGAAATTGATTCGGGTTTGGGTTCGAATAAAAGTAGAATCTTATTAATATGCATTAGTTTTATATGATTTATTATCTAATCTAATTAAATCAAATTTAATTAAGATTAGTTAATAGTAGAAGAAGTGTAATTAATTATTAGTCGAGTTAAGTAAATAGATTTTTAAATGAGGGTAAAAGAAAAGAGATATTAAGTTGTGTTTAGTAGAATTAAATAATTGAATTATTAATGAGATTGATTTTACTTAAAATCAATGAAGATTATTTTAAATAAATGATTGTCCTTGAAGTGTTGTAAGGGAATTGTAAACTAATTATTTGAAAGTTGAATTCTAATGTTTTGAATAATGTGAATGATTTTATTAAAATTCAATGGGAATTAGTTTAATGATTTAAATAAGTAAATAATTATCTTATGATTATTTTAGAAAATTGTTTTAAAATAACGGAGGGATAATTCTATGTTTTATTTGAAAAGATAAATGGGTTGACTTGGAGATTAAATAGAGAATCTTATACTCTTGAAAGTATACTTGAAATAAAAACTAAAACCTTATACTTAGCGTCAACATGTGATGTCTAAAGAAATCAAGGCATGAGTTTCTATCTTGTGCTCCATGCTATCTGTGTTTGGGGTTTGGATGGTCCTAGAGTGTTGACTAGTTAGGATGTCTACCAGAGGCTTGGGAGTTATGCGAATGTGATGGCATGTTGATGTTATTTGGTCTCGATTCTTTTAAAACCCAACCATGGTAATGTGATGGCATGCTCTATGAGATGTTTGTATTTACTGATTGTTATTGCTCATCAGTCTTCTTGAGTGAAGCTGAGTTATATGTATCTGAGACACTTGACTTAACCATTTTTGAGTCATTGATCAGTTATACTTGGGTTACTTTCTAGTCGCCTTAATGGGACTAAAGTGTTTTTTTTTATTTTGATGATGTCATGTTATGACATGTTTTGACTTGACCATTTTTGGAGTCTTCGATCAGTATTACTTTGAGATACTTTTTGGTTGCTTGTTGAGAACCAATAGATATTGTGATTATCAGTGATACCTTCAGTTGCCAATAGAGAACTGTTGTGGTCATGATTATTAATGGATGCTTTTCAGTTGCTCATGGAGATTTGATGCTTTTATTGTGGATTATCTTTTGGTATCTTTCTAGTCACTTGTATAGGACTGTGGTGATTTTGAGATTTATGATTCCATGAGCCTAGGGTAGGTTATCTACTTGTAGTGTTGGGAAGTGGCTTGCAATGGGGGCTGGGGCCCTAAGTGGCTGCCAGGGTAACTCATTGTAAGTTGTTTTAATAAGTGAAAACATTTACACTAAATGGGGATTAAATGAACCTAATAAGATAATTGTTTTGTTCTCACCCATGCCTCGAGTGCTTGTACAGACTAGGATGGGAGTAGAGAGAACACTTGGTTGCGACCTTGCATTCCGTAGTATGCCTCGTCAGTATGAGAGGATACTAGTGGCTGCACAGGGATCACTAGGGGGTCGGGGTCTATTGAGAGACTGCCAGGGTAACTCTAGCATGATCTGTGCGATGACACTTTTTCGCTTGCATAGTAGGTTTCCTATATGTCTTTGTGTGCCTCTAGGATTACATGTCGTTTTGTGATGGGAACCTTTGAGTAAGTATACTTTTAGGATTCCTGGACTTAGAGTGCATTTATGCTATGTGGTTTTGATAACCTGTTTGGGACTTGAGATTATCTCCTCAGCACGGTGGGAGTGGACTATTTAGGTTCCACGTGGTTGGGTGGTAGTGCTTTTTCACTCTTATCATTTGAGATTCGTCTGAGACATCGTGGCTGATGCATTCTTTGTGGTATCTATCTTCATTCTATTTGTGGATTATGATGATGGACATGTATCCTCACATTGATTATTTGCATATGTTAGACGATGTTATCTTATGCTTTACTTTGCATGTTAGATTACTTTCTGCATATGATGTAGTATGTTTTAGGAGTGACATTCCTACTATGATAATACTGATGATCTCTTCAGTGATTTAAAATGTTATGCACAGAGGGATGGCTAGGATCCATTATGGTCTAATGATGTTATTTATGGTTGGGAGGAACCGTGCACTTAATTAGTTATGTTTGTAATTTATGGTTATGATGATGTATCATGTATGGTTTGTGGTTTCATTTATGTTATTGCTTCATGGATTAGATTTAGAATGATGACATACTTTATTTCACATATGTATATTCTTTTAAGCCTTTCATACCCTGTGGCATGTGTAGCGGATGATTGAGCATTTGGAAATGTAATTTATGAACATTGGACTTATCATTATTATTTCATGTGAATGTAGTATTAGATGGAAACATAATTAGTTATTTTAGATGTGATTCAACGTTAAAGGATCCTTAAGAATGTAACTTGTTATGTTATGTTTACTTTCAGTTGAATAATGTTATTGCTTTCGCTACTATGTTATGAATGGTTTTACTTTCATGTTTCACAAAAAAAAAAAAAAAAAAATGCTACCAAACTTAGTGAAACTTTAGGTTAAATCTTTGGATCCTTTGGCAGGGCATTACAACACTACTACATTTGATCTTATTTTTCGACCAAAAATTGCGACCATCAATTAAAAAGCTTTACGTTGGTTGGATTGGAGAAGGGAAAAATCCTCTTTTTAAAAATCTAAGCTTGTGTTGGTCAAAATTTTGACCAACACGGGCTTAACTTCAACATGGAAAAACATTTTTCATTTCATTGATGCAGTTTGATAGTGCGCAAAGGAGCATTTCATTGTATGTTTGAGAGCACGCGAAAGAGCTGTAAGGGTTTTCTTCTACATTGTGGCAAGAAAATATGGAGCATGCGAAGGAGCTGTAAGGGTTACCCCTACCTCTCATTCCTCCTTTCCTATTCGACAAACCACTTTAATCCCCGGCTAGTGCTTGCTGTTGATGAGAAGATCGATCAGGGAAGGAGGGAAACAATGATATGATTGGCAGGTAACAAGATTTCTTTTCCCTGGCTTGACACTGAAGCTGATTGAAATTTTATTTCCCTCTCTCCTCACACTAATTTTGGGAGGTTCCTTTACTTGGATTGCATGGGTGGTGTTCAACAATGACAAGTTAAAGGAGTGGGGAAAAGCTAAGTTCTATAATGAAGTTTTGGATGTCTCATACAATACTTGAGGGTTTTCATCTTCTATTGTAATTCATTTTTTGTGTAAGTTCTTTATGAGCCATTATAATACATTTTTCTACCAAAATTTTAGGATTGGGAATTCTAGATTCATTAACTAAAATCATCTTCTAGTATTGTAAGTGGTTCTTATCTACACCATTGCTCACAAGTTTTGATAAGTGAGGAATTTTCACACCTCTGAACTATCTTTGAGGTCTTAGGATTCATAAATAGCCCATATGTGTAAGCATTTGACTATACCAAATCTACTTTACTATTTTGAGGCTGAGTATCATCTTTTGGCAATAACCTATCTCTACCTACAACAAAACTAGCTTTATAGGGATTTATATCAGGCCCACCTTTAATCCTTTTTTCAAGGTTAAATTTTTACAACCCCTCACACCTTGTCCAAGAACTGGTTGCATTATCATTTGCAGATAGAAGCATTTGCAATAAAGTAGAGGAGCCTTTGGGCCCAACTCCTTCATTTTTTCTTTTGTTGTTCATAGGTGTTTAAACTAGAGAATGCCTAGACACTTCCAAGATACTTTAGGAACTCTAGAGAATTCTAAGAGATGTAAAGAATCCTTCTATTTTGGGGATGGTTGCACATTCCCAGCTCTGTTTACATATGGCTTGAATCACCCTAACAAAAACCAAGCCCTCTTTAAAAATGATTAGATGCCATAATAAATTCACCATCACTATTTGGGGATAGATAGAAGTTCCTAAAATATAATGAGGGATGCTATACCATGAGATATCTAAAGAAATATTTAATAAAATAGGGTCAACTTGGGTGCCTAAGAATCTTAGAATGGGAATGAAAAATGGGGGTGGGTCACAACAATACCAAGATGATATATAGCTTGGATTTTTTTCTTAGATTTCAGAGACAAAAGTGGGGCATTTTATACCCAATTCATTTGGAAAGTTAAATGATGCACCAAGTGATTACACAAGTTCAGTCCATCCTTAATCATTTCCATAACAATGCCTTACCTCAACTTGCCAAGTGTTTGACCACTCTAGATGTACCAAAAAAGGCTTAACTATTTGGGAGTTCAAGCCTCCATTATTATCTTAAGCCATATGTTATAAAGAAAACTGACCATAACTTTGTATGGTGCATCAATTGACAAATATTCTATGCTACTAAAACTCAAATTTGTTTGGAATTCTTAGAGGCCTTTCAGGTGCCTTATCTTTTTGTTGGGCTCTATTAGGGATAACATAAAAAAATTAGCCAAAATTCTGCACTAATTGACATAGTCTTTCATCATCTAATCTATAATTTGTTCACCCTCGAGTGAAAGTCCAATAATAAATCTTGATTTTTGTGTAACCTTATGATTTTTATGTAGCCTTATGATTCCTTAGCAGATTCAAGCTGCATTTAAAATTTTGCTAGCATTTGTTCCTTTTTAGTAAGTTGACTTTCTGTGTGTTCAAGTTTCTCTTTAGTTGCAGCTAGGACTACCTTTTAGATTAGCATTGTCACTCTTCAAATGCGTAAGTTGTTCCTCCAACTCTGTAACTTGATGCTAGGTGTGATCAAGCTTCTCTTTTGTTACAGTGAAAACTCCTTCCAGATTAGCATCCTCACTCTTGAGACATATGAGCTCCTCTTTTAACTCAATAATCTGATACTATGTGTGTCCAAAATCCTCTTTGGTTGCAGCCAAGACTGTTTCTAGATTTGCATTCTCACTCTTGAAGCACATAAGCACCTCTTCTAACTCTCCAATTCTACTTACCTGGGCCTTCAACTCAGATTCCAAAGATTTTTTTTCTACTTGAATGCTGTTAAGCTTCCTAATTATGTATAACTTGCCACCAACTAGTTGAAGGCGTAGGCTATTAGCCTTTTCTTCTCCTAAAAGATCCTGAGCACTTTCTTGTCTTGTGAAATTATCTGTACTAATTGAATTACGAAGAAAACTAGACTACATCAGGTTGGGCAATTGGTTACCAAAATTTGAGGCTTCATTTTGGAAGATTTCACTGAAACCAAGAGCAAACATTTTCCTAAATTGAGATAACAAAGATATCAGTTCAACAATTAACTCTGTAATGTTTTCTTTGCACTACAAAAAATAATCCACTAATTGAGAAAACTCCTAAATTCTAAAAACTAGTTTATCAGTATCTGATGATTTAAATTTTTGAGTCTTTTCAGGGTCTTGGGCTATAGATTGTAAGAAATTAATGACACTGACAATAGCAGTTGCAAACTCTACATCAATAGAACTAATTCTAATCCCAGTATCAGAATGAGAAGTGAAGTTAGCTTTCACAGAAGACTAGATATGTGTCTGAGAATCTCTAGTACTTTCAGCATCTATTGCCATGGCATATTTGACCTCATCTAGTATTTTGTGCAGGTTTGCACCCTCAACATCAACAGCAAGGATCATATCATGCTTTTCTTTGAGACTAACTAGGGAAAATTCATTCCAAGTGTTTCTAGCTTGCAAAAAAAATAGATTTTCTTGTAAATGTTTAATTTTTTTAAACAACTCAGAGCATTCCTGATTGATAGTTTGAAGCTTTGATTCTTTTTGTGCAAGAGCTTCTTCTAAGAAAGCTCTATCTTCTTGATTAGATGAAATATCAAAACTTCCTGAAACATTCTTGTTAGTTATTTCATCTAAATTTCCTACTTCTGCTTGATCCAATCTAGTTGAATCCATGGAAACCAATCTCTCCATCTCAAGGAAATCATCCATCAAATCTACCTTGGACACATCACTGAGCTTCTTAGCTTTGCCAATGACCTTTTCTATTTTGATACGATCCAGCTCTACAATCAGTGCTGAAGCCCATGACTCTGCACTAGGGTCACCATCATTCCTGTGCACCTAAGTTCACACATTTATCGGACAAGTGATTAAGATCACATCAGCTAACAGAACTATACCTTGCATTCAATATAATGTAGATATCAGGAAGACAATAATGCTCATAGATTTGTAATTAATATCCATTGTATACATACCTAGTGGTATCAGACTGAAGTCAGAGATTAACTATACATTTCTAAAGTAATATCAGATATAGAAACCATTGGTATTAGAGCTAAGATCTTGCTAGCCTGTAATTATGACATTTCTACAACAAGAAACCTAATCAGCATTACTAAAAATTAATGCAGAAGATATATGAACAACAAAAGAAAGAAATATTTGATGGAAAGATCAAACAACCAAACCACCAATTAGAGAAAATGATGTATGATGGATAAGATAGATTCATTATACAATCAATGTTATATACACAAAAGAAGATCTCGGGAGGTTTTCAACATGGAGGGTTCGTAATCAAAACCAATAAATTGCTTGTTATGGATAATCTATATGCAAAGTACAAAATTCATATTCCTAAAAGCTTGAGTACAAAATTCGTATACCTAAACCTGCTATAGCTTCTTTCTGAGGGTTCATTACACCACAGGGTGGGAATAAGTTCCATTCATCTATGAATGAATATAAGGCATAGTTATCACTCCATCAACTTGGGAATTACACTACATAAAAGGTGATCAATGTCAATTAAATGTGTTATAAGTTATGTGCCACAAAAAAATAAAAAATAAAAACAAAAATTGGCCATTTATTTTCTTGTTTTAAAACACAGCCACAAAAGTGTGCAGTTGTGAACTATGCCATATATCTACATTTCGAATCCTAAGAAAATATCATATGCATCGCCAAACAATGAAAAGGAGAACTTTTAGTACCAAGGCCAAAGATATCTTGGCTTAAACTGCTTGTAATCAATAACTTGTATCAAGTCACATGGTAACAGCCACATGCCAGAGAATGTTCACATAGCAATGTCATTTGAGGGAAGAAAATGGAATGGCATTTCTTTTAGGATTTTTGTCATCTAGGCTTTTTCCCATTGGATAGTGTTGGTACTGGTAATCCTACATTGTTGCAAAGCACAAACAGCAATTACACTAAATGAGTGTAGAACTTATTCAAATGTGTTATAACTGTTGTGCCAGATTGGAATATTTTGCCACTTCTTGTATTTCGAACAGCCCCAAAAAGTGGGGAGTCATGAATAACATTAATGTCTACATTACCAACTCTAGGAAAATCTCCCATGCATCCCTAAATAAAGATAAACTGAATTTCTAGTGCCAATGCCAATAGAATCTTGCAAGCTTCATTCATCCGCTTGCATGTAACTACTTCTCTAGCTGACCATTTTGCACAGCCATTCCCCACACACGTACTTTCTCAAAAATTTACCCTTTCATAGCATCCAGAACTCCTTAAAGTGTGTATAACTTTGACACTATTCTCTGTCAACAAACCAAAAATTGAGGGAAAATATCATTCTGTCAAATATATTTTAACATTCAAATAACCGGTTAATTAGAACTTCTAACAAGATCAAACTTTCAATGTTTCGTCCTTTACATCAACTAAATTTCTCTATTCCAACTCAAATAATCATTCTCACGAATCGAAAGAAACTTGAACCATCAAACATTTTAAATCAACATCATAGAACTATAAATCAGTAATTCAAAGCCAATGTCTTCAATGATGGCGTGATTAATTTTCACTAATTCGATAATGATGCCTACTCTTCACATAGTATTTCTCATATTTGTAATAAATGAAAATTCTTTCTAGTCGTCGTCAACGGTGAATAATAGAATGGTTAATAGAATGGCTAATTTTGCTCTTGAAAAAGACCTATTTTATTCAGTGATAGATTGGCCCCGTCACCAGACCACTGTGCAATAAAGCAAAATCTTGTATAACTCTCATTTTTTGGTTCACATTAAATGCGTTCATTACAATGGGTGACATACCTGAGACTTACGAATATAGTAACTTTAAAGTCTTGGAATTCATAAGCTTTTGGAATAGAGAATTTTGGTTATTAGACACCATGCTTGTATTTGGTGAATCTATGGAATCTGAGATATCAGATAAAAGACATGTCAAGTTTAGTTACAAGGGTTTTTGTGATGGAATTGAGAAGCATAGTTCTGATTTAATTAATAGTACACAACTTGCATAGAATAATAAAAAATAAAAATAAAATAGTTCATCGCAAAGAGAGGTATTGGCGTGAAGGTTTTGTAGCAAGATGACATGGATACCACAAGAGAATAACTCTGGGGTATATATATGGAAGAAGTTGGAGATTCCAACACTTCGCATATGATTGGGAGACACTTACAAAATCTGATGTTTTTATTTCTTGTCTAAATCTCATCTATACCTTTAGAACACAAGAGAAGAAGGATAATATTGTTTCTGCTAAAGAAAAAATAGTGATTAATGATCATTCAATCACAAAACAAGACCCAAGAGTTAATATACAATTAATGGAAATTCATCTTTCAAAGTTGTAAGGGCGCGATGTTAATGGTGTGAATTGATAAAAATACAATATGAGAGGAATGACTTATCTTAGAAGATGGAGGTAAGTATTTCTTTCATCTCTTTATTTTTAAACTCCTATGTGGTATAGAAAATATAGATTGGGAATTGGTTAGAATTGGTTATCTATAAATAATAGATTACTAATTAATATGTGTTCCTTACTATTTGCATATTAATTTCTTAATCATAGTTAAATGTTTGAAAATGAAATAATATGTTTGAGGGAACCAACGACAAGGAACATACAGGGAACGAACAATAGCGGAAAAATATTTCAAAAAGTACATAAATTAATGTAAAATCATGTAAACATGATGGACCCCCAATTTGGGTTCATTACCATTGGTATGCTGGTGCACCTAAGTCTTCAGAAGGCATGTCTAGAGTCCTACAAAAAATCAAAAATTGTTAAACAAAAAAACAAAAAAATTATGCTGTATAATCAATTAAACAGCCAAAGATTTCCAACTCACTTGAAGTGTAATCCAAGTGAAGAAAAGAGATCTTCCTCAATGCTAATTAGCTCCTCAAGGAATAATTCACTTTCCTTTTGATGACATATCACAAACATTTCAACCTTACTGAACTGATGGACATGGTACAAACCCTTGCCCAACAACCCAGAAAAAATAGCTATACTTTAGGCAATAGAAATTCAAAAAAAACTCAGTTCACTAATCACTCACCAGAAGGAGCTGGGGAATCTATATAACATAGATCTATTATTTTCAGTTATGAAGCATTTCAAACAACAAAGTAGTATGCAGCCATGGTATCTTGTCATCATTATGGCTTGGAGTCTCAATCATCTGTTACAATATTCTATTTGTGGATAGTGGGCACAACTTAGTATATAAAGAAATAAGAATGAAGGCATAAAACATAGGTTCCCTAAAATTGAAGGACTCATATATCCAGACAGGTTAGGGGAAAGTGATGAATGAAGAAATCCTCTTGCACTTTTAACTAGTTATAATTGCAAGAGAGGATCGGGTTCAAACTCAATGAATGCACCTACCATGTAACTATAAGAGAGTTGGAACACACTGGCGCTCTCCTCCAAGTACTACTATTTTAGTCTAGTGGAGTAGAGGCAAGTGAATGGAATCAAGAAGTTTCACTTCACAGGCTAAGAATCCATTTCCATTGCCTTTGTCCATACATTGAAGAAGCTACGGGGGGAACCATGTATGGGGGATGAGCTTAGAATGACATGCACACAACGATGTAACCATAAAAAATCCTACCCCACTACAAGATAATAAGTCATGGTAGAAAAAAAAGAATAACAATTTAGACCAAAACGATTGCATTAGTATATAACAATTAATGCCTTATTCCAGAGGTTTCCATTTACAATGCAAGTGATACAAGGAGGGTCTTTCATAAATGTGCCCTTTCTGTGATAGCATTAGTACCATTTTAAGGACCAATAGTTGTCAATTAAAACCTAACCATTGCATTTAAAAATGTATAGTCATCTGATAAAATACCTTAGCCAACAATTAAAATAATAAAACTAGTCAGCACAACATATATTAACATAACAAAGGTCACTCTTGAAATTGAGTGAATATTTTTTACAACCTCAATGACCAATGCAATACACACATCAGAGGGATATACTCCCCAAATAATGAACCCAAAGCTTAACTTGAAAACAAAGATTATTGACACTCATCCAAAAGTACTACCAACCTCCACTAAAGTATACATGTAAGGGTTCATGAGGAGGGAATCAAGTCCCTTACAAGCACTAGGGATCTCAGCCTATCTTGCCAAGAGAGATCAAACCTTCAGCCATGGAGGTTTATTGACATTTACTAACTTGAAAGCATGTTCTATTTTCCAATATGAAATATAGTTTCATTTGAGCAAGCATTTGTTTTCAACTTGACGTAGTTGCAAGATATTAGTAGAATATAAGCTGGCCATACATTTTATGCGGTATTATACAAATCAAAGTACTCAAGAAATTGTTGATATTACATGTTCAATGGTCTCCATTATGTAGATAATAATGATTTTACCAAACATTTTGCACACCATTCCACATAGCGTTATCAAATCTAAGCAGCATTAATGAGTATCTTGTAACATATTGAATCTAAGCATTGGCCCTTTCAAGAACCTCAAACCACATTTTTTATTAGTATGGAGTGCATACAAGTTACAGACATTTTGTTTAGTTGAATAGTTTTTTCATATTTCAAGAAACATATGTTGGATGGAATAGACAACTAAGCCTAAAATGACCATACCAATAAGCAAGCGAGGGGGTCCCCATTTGCAATGGGGAAATATATGAAAAGTTCACAATACTACTATTATACACACACCCATTTAGAGTGGCCTTTTTTTGTTTCTACTATTTTGTAGGCTCTTCCCTTACCTTTCTATTAGTTGTTGTACTAGCTTAGCAATTAATCTTCTCAGGTTCACCCCATGCTTCAATTAAGCCCACTTTTTTTTGTTCTCTTTGCCCCATGACTATAGCTATTTTTTTCACTTCCTTGCTATTGTACCTACTATACATTTCTCTACTTTTAATCTATTTCTAGTTATTTCTGCTAGACATTGGTATAATTTCTTGGATCAGGAGAAAATAGATTTCATTGAAGTTTATAAAATAAGCATATGTTTGCATGTTATTCGTTGCTAGTCTTTGCATCAGAGTGATGCTTGCATCATCTCTTCACTCTTGCTTGCTGTTGAAATGCATCCTCAACCAGTCCTCCTTTTGAATCTCTTCTCAAACTAGCAAGTGCCACCTATAGACTTGATTCACTGTGTTGTTGATCACTCTTCTACCACATTCAAATTTGTTGAGTGATTTGTATTATGTTTAGTAGATGTATTCCTGTTTTAAGCTATAGACAATGAATCAGAAATATGCAAGTATTATGTCAGTGCTTAACAATTTAGTTAATTGTCCTAGGACAAGTTTTCCTAGTTTTCTTGTATTATATCAGATGTACATTCTAGGTTGTTGACTTATTCTTGGTCATTCATGGTCGTTAATAAATTTTTTGCCTTTTTTCTTTCTTTCTTTGCATTCTAATGTAGGCTGTTACAAAAGTAAAGTTAGGTTATGATACATTGGAAGTAAATCATGAGGATATGGTCTGCTTTGCAATGGAAGAGCCACAGGTCAGTCATAATGATACACTTGAATATTGATGCCGATTTCTTGATTCAGTCATTTTGTTCTTCACTAGTAGGAGTAAAAGATAATATTGCATTGCTATTTACATTGCTTGTTTAACTTATTTGTCAGTGTACTGGTTATATTGTTCTCCATTTCTAAGTGCCATGATATGTTCTTTTGATGCTTATTTTGTGCAGACAATGGCTTCCTATTCAGTATCTGATGCAGTTGCAACATATTACCTTTACATGACATATGTACACCCTTTTATCTTTTCTTTAGCAACAATAATCCCTATGCCCCCTGATGAAGTTTTACGCAAAGGCAATGGAACTCTTTGTGAAATGTTGCTTATGGTTTAGGTGACTAATCCAAGCTAGATCTTATTAAGTGTTATAATGCTTAAATACTTTCTTCAAGTCTCGGATTTTCATTCCAAAATAATTTGTTTATTTTCTTTAGTGATTTCATCCTTTTTGTTCACAGGTTTTTTGAAAGGTGCAGTGGATGTTGTTTCTTATCCCTTCAGATATGGTAAGTTTGGATGACACTTTAATTTGATTTTTAAATTCAATTGTGTAAATATTTTTAGCATTATCATTTTGGATCAAATGAATTTGTGGTTTAGTATCAATGTTTTGGATCAAATGAATGTGTGGTTTAACATCAATGTTTTGGATCAACTGAATTTGTGGTAAGCATAATCTTGTAGCTACATCAACATTAATCTATTTGAAAAGTAAATTTTTTGCTTTTCAATTTGATTGTGTATGGTATTTTTAGGATCAATGTTTTGGATCACACTACAAGATCCATCATCAGGAGACAAGAATGCAATAATGAAGTGCAACAGATGATTTGGTGCAGGAGGTGGAAGTGCTGGTGGTCCCATTGGGGGGCATTTACCACATCAAGGTTCACATCAACCAATTGGAGGTATGAGATCTAGTTTCAACTTTCCTGGTCTTCAAAATCCAGCAAGCCAGACTTTAGTTGGAGGTCTGCTATCTCAAACTGGCTTATTGAGTCAAGTAATCATGTATATTTGCTAGCTTTTCTTTGATAGGTAGGAAATACTGATAGTTGTAGAAAGCTATGGGAAATGATTTTTAAACATTCGACTGAAGTTTGTATTAATGTGTTATGGTAGTTTCCTAATCAAGGATTTAGTCAAAGCCTATGCATGGGATGGGAAATTAAATCATATTATTGGCTCCAAGAATCAATTTTTGTGTATTCAAATCTGATGTATCTTCTTTCGAGCTTGCTATTCCTTATTGAATACTAGAGATTGTAGGGACAGATTTATCAATTCACCCCTTGTACCATAGTTATCCTAGTATAGCCATGACAGTAAAACAGAGAAGGCTGAACTTCTTTTGAGACTCTCATGCATGGCTCTGAATACATTCTTGTCACATTAAATGAATAGACAACTATTGTTGCTAAGAACACATTTTCAGTCTACTAGTCTTTTGTTTGTTTATGATCCATCGTGTTAGTATATAGTTAATAAATTATAATATTAGCTTATCCACCACCTGTGAGCATCATCTAATTGCAATGAGTGCTAAGTGTTCCATTCATTCTCATGAGAGATGAGTCCTTGTGAACTATTACTCATGAAACATGGGTCAATGAGTTTGACTTAAAATCTACAAAGTTGAATCCGCATAGCAATATCATAATTTGACTTGCTGTGGAAAAATTGTATGCCTTCAGATCTAATGTTTGGAGGACTTTGTTTTATCTTCTCTTTGATCAATTGCTGGGTGTATTTGAAATAGGCACAAGTTACAGGTTGTCAACTTTATTAACACTTATATGACAATCTTTTGCAGGAGCCTAATTGGATGAGTCTTGGAAGTAGTTTACCTATATTTACATCTCTTTCTTGTAGATTTGAGGTGGCATGTTTGGATTGGATCTGGTTTAGATCCTTGTTTATGATTTTTGTGCCCAAATTTGGGTCTTATTTCATGTGGCTAAGGCCTATATGTTTCATGTTTTGGGCCGAGGCCCACATGTTACCCTTTTGAGGTCATATATGTCTCAAACTGAGCCTGGTATATGTTCCCAAATTCACACCCTATATGCTAAAGCCCTAGCCACTTGGATCTAGGCCTAATTAGGCATGTATGTCAGCTATTGGGGCACAATCAAGCCCATTCTACATTGAATTATGGCCTTGTCTAATTAGATCAAGTCCATTCATTAGACACAGAGGCTGTTTAAGTCATTTTTAGGCTCCAATCTTGAGTTTTGAGCTTCATGTTTCATTGTAGGCCTGATTATAGACATCATTATATCTAGTTTAAGCTTGATTTGGTCATATAAGGCCCACATGTTTCATTACAAAGGGCTTGCTAATTGGTTGATATTATATGGGTCTTTAGGATGCATGGGTCTTTAGGATATTATATGGGTCTTTAGCATACATGGCCTTAGCTTTGGTGATTAAATTGGAATCTTATTTAACCTTGCCACATTAAAAAAAAATTCGTTATACAATATAGAAGAGGGCTATTTGGTCAAAAAGAAGCTGCAGCCAATTTAATACACATTTTGTAACTTTTAACCCCATTGGTTTCCGTTCCAATGATTGTTGTATATATTCTAATCTACCAAAAGTTTGGCAGGTATAAAATTAATTAGCACTGATGTTGTTTAGTCAACAAACCATGGATAGGCTCTTCAAGTTCTATTAGACACATCCTTCCATTGTGTTGCTTATATAGTAGCCAAGGTGTTGTTTGACTATATCCTCCTTGTTGAACTCCCTAGGTATCGTTAGATTATACATTAGTTTGACAGGATCAACATTGGTCAACAGTAGTCATATTATTGATTGATACTGTAGTATTATTAATTAAATATATTTAAGTAATATTACTGAGTAATATTATTTTTGATTAGTAGTAGTACTGTTGATTAATATTAATTTCATGATTAATTTTATAATATTATTAATTTAAAATTATTGATCTCATTATATATATATATATATATATATATATATATATATATATATATATATATATATATATATATATATATATATATATATATATATATATATATATATATATATATATATATATATATATGAAATTAATACTTATATGATGAACACATACAATAGTTATACTATATTGTATATTCCTGGTTCATGGACCAAGGGGCAAATATATGCTGTCAAAATTAGACGAATAATCTTTGTAGCATCATCCCTCTCACTGCTAAATCAGGATCGCTATATACTTTGCATGAGGAATTTGAAAAGAGTCAAACTTCAATATGATGGTTTGGCAAAATTTGAAACACAAAAATCTGACAGCTATATGCATGTATATATATATATATATATATATATCTTTGTGTGTGTGTGTGTGTGAATCATCTTGGATTTCATCTCCTACCTCCTCTATATTATATGGGAATTCTTCTACTAAATAATGCATCACAATTTTGCAAGTTAATGCTCTCTTCTCTATATATCACGACATAAGTTGTGATTAATATCAATTAAGGCTCTGTGAGAAAATATGAAAAACAATCCCATGTAAATATATAACAACTTTTCTCATATTTTCTCACAGAGCCTTAATTGATACTAAAACTTCTCTGGCAGTAAATAAAAAAGGGAAAATCAACTTGAACCACTCTTATACACTATTTAGTAGCAGAGTTTATGTATCATAATATAAGGGAGGTTCGAATTGGAGGACAAGATGTTATGGGCTCAAAAGAAGTTCAGTCACTTTAGAGCAATAGATCTTAAATACCAAATCTAATGCTTAAATTGATATTAGATGTCTAAATGTTAATTCATCAGAAGAGAGTGTAAGAGGAAATTTGATAACATGGATTTGGGTGTTATTATTGAAAAATAGGATTGAGGTAAAACAGATGCAAACTTAAAGCCAGTTGGAGAATAGCTTGTTTATTTGATCAAGGGATCGGTAGCCCTGGAAGAATTTGGTGGGAAAACTTCATTAGTGGCATATTACATTGAAAACTCAAGCTAATGCTTGTGAACATTAGACATCTAAGCTCTAATTTTATGAGAGAGTGGTACAGGATATTTCTTAACATTGTGATATAAGAAATTTCTTAACATTTATTTGAGTGTTACTTATTAATAAATATGATTGAAGTGAGAAAGATGGGGGACTTAAAAATGATATTAAAAGAGATCCAAACATAGCTTTGGTTTAAAGTCAGTTTGGTGAATAGCTTTTTATTTGATCATAGCTATAGAAGAATTAGGTGGGAAAATCCTAGGCACATTATAGTAGATGCAGTAGTTTGCATATGACCCCTTTGGAAATCAAAGGAGCATTTCCAGATTAAAAAATTGAAGTGGTTTGAAGGGATTTGCACAATTTGTGACAAGACAGAGAGGACAGGATGCTATCTGCCTTTGGATTAAGAAAATTATAAAATGAGTTGCATTTTATGGATGTTAAGACAATAAATAATCTTATAACTTGTGAAGTGTGAAGATTATTCAAAACCCATATTAATATAACAATAAAGTTACATAAATTTTAAAATTTGAATGGTCATAATCCAACATCTGAAATCTGCTAGTATAGTTGAATATGGTAATGTGATATTTCTAAACAGAGAGTGAAAGCTCTAGAAATGGATCACTAAGTTTCAAAAAATGAGATATAATGTTTTGGATCACTTCCTATTCTTTTCTTGGTTTAAAATATCTATTCAAAATATCAGTTTCATAACAGGTATTTCACAGTAATAATGAGAAATTTAAAACTAGATAGATTTCAATATAACAAAAATTGCTTTGAGATTTGCAAACACAATTTTTTTTGCATAAGATATATAATATTTTCTCAGTGGTTGAATGTCGTTATTATGCATGATCTACATTTATCAAAAGATGGAGTGTTTCTAGGCATGAACTTCAAGATCCACATATTTTGATATAAGAATTTGATCATTAATTTTGTAGGAAGGGAGATTTAAGGGTTTAGATTGTAGATAATGTTTCTCTTAACCATGTTCCCAAGTTTTTGTTTTCTGGTTAGAGGTGTGCATCTTGTGCTAGAATGTTTCCATTACATTTTTTTTGTTTGCTTGGTTGACCCCTTCCTTATGAACCTTAGGGTTCCACAATCAGTGTGAGAACTTCAGGAAAAAGCAATATTTTTTTTTTGCAACACACACATGCACAGTTTGATCCCTAATTGTTCAAACTTGAATTTGTGGTTGTTGAATATTTATAGGAATTTAACACAAGTGGTATGAATCCAAGAGGTAAAACTGGCCTTGACCATTCCTCAAGAAGTCAACATGCACATTCAAGAGCTTTGCACACAACACTTGGTATGGCTGAATCTTCTAATGGGAATTTACTAGATACGACGAGGCCAAGAAATGTCGAGGAACCAAATATTTTGTTTTCATGTCTCTAAAAACACATATTAATATTTATTAGCCATTAAACTATACAATTTGCTCAAAAACCTGTTCAAATGCATCCTGTCTATGATGAATTTGAATATCTTGGTCATATGAGTGTTAATGGCTCTATTGGTAACCCAAACATAAGACTGTTTTCAAGACATTTACTACTGATTCATATACATCCAATTAGGCCATTTTACTATAGAACCTTCTCCCCATCCTCTCCTAGAATTTTTTGGACAGCTGATATGAATATCTTGCTCTAATATTGTTTTAGGGCAATTGTTTATATATATCCCGTATCTGGATCCCAATTTTTTTGAAGTGTACTTTGTCTATGACCTATGTACATCGTGTTGCTCTGATTTTTTTTCCCCTTTTTCTAGCATCTCTCTTATTGTAATTTTGTTATTAGTCAACTAGAGCAAGCCATTATCCTAGATGTTTAGATTCAATTTGGCAACTAATTCGTGTTGTATTTCAAATTTTCATGTAATGCCAAAGCCCCACCACAGGTTACTTGTCTAGTTGAGTTTTTTGGTTAAGAGGTTGCTCAAGACTAATTAAAGGGCTTCATTGTAACAAATGAAGCTTGATTTGAGCAAACTACACTAGCCCCTATATTTGTATTGCTATGCTGGTTCCTTCCTTGCTGAGGGGAACTTCTTATTTCTGCAGCATGAATGGCTTGTGATGAAGCACCAATAGCACCAGGCATAGTTGGAGAAATAGCTATTCTTGGAGACATCTTCCACTGAGGAGACTGTTGTCCTTGCTTCATATTTTGGTCTTGATAGGGCATAGATGTTGGAAACTTGCTGAGATTGGAAATCATTGGTGTTCGATCTCCTCCATAACTAGGCATTGCGATCTGTGTTGAAGTTACCGATGGTAGTACATTTGGGCTAGGCATGGATTTTATATGACATGCAACTTGCTTTGTATTATGGTTCAACTGTTGAGTAGAGGAAAGCTTGCTCTGTTATGTTGTGCTAGAGAAATGAATCAATTTTCATCAAGTTTTCAATTAAAAGCTCTTTCCCAAATGGAAGGCATCGACTCCTTATGGAAGGCATAAACCCATGGAAATTGCCTTTTAGGTGCCTACCAAAAATGGTATGATTATTCAGAATGATGGGGCTCCTGCACAAACAACATAATGATCTCTTTATGGGATATACTAGATTTTGCCCAAAAATAACAAGTCCCACGAAACAAGTTATTTATAAATAGTATTATATATATAAAATATGTAATTGCAATTCAATTTAGAGAAAATTGTATCAAGTATTTATGATCATAATACAAATGATATTGAAAATAGAACACCCTAAATTTACTTGTATCCATTTCACTACATACTTCTAATAGCTAACCATATTAGGAATTCAGTGGAAAAGCTTGATAGGATGTTGGGAGAGTTGAGACTGTCCTCCTGAACTAAACTCAAGGGCACATAATGAGTGTCCAAGTCATATGGCCCCTTGGGCCATGAGAATGGCAGGATGTCTATCATCTTGTAGTTGTCGTATTTAATGACTTGGAGGGGTGACTTGGTGAGCTGACTTGGCGAGCCAACTTGGTGAGTGAACTTAAAGAGTCAACTTGGTGAGGCTACTTGGTGAGCATAGTTGAACAGTTGACTCGGTGAGTCAACTTTGGGAATAGACCTAGCAAGTTGACATTGTCAGCGGCCTTAAAGAGGTGACTTGGTGGGGCAGATTGGCTAGCCTACATAGAGAACCCCACTTGGTGAGACGAGATGGTGAATCGACTTGGTGAGACGACTTGGAGAGCTAACTTGGTGAGCAGACTTAAGGAGTCAACTCATTGAGGTGACTCAACAAGGTGACTTGATGAGAGAACTCAGAGTTAACTTGGCGAGCGTACTTGAACAATCGACTTGTTGACATGACTTGGTGGGGTGACTTGGTGAGCGCACCTGGCGAGCGTACTTGAACACTCAACTTGGTGAGCCGAACAAGTGAGCTGACATGGTGAATGGGCTTAGAGAAGCAACTCAGTGGGGCAACTTGGCAAGCACACATAACAAGCCAAATTACTGAGGCAAGGTGTTAAAACCACTGGTGAATCAACTTGGTGAGTTGACTTAAAGAGTCGACTCGTTGAGGTGACTAGGTGGGGGTGACTTGGTGAGCTGACTTAGGGGGCAAACTTGGTGAGTGAACATAAAGAGTCAACTTGGTGAGCGTACTTGAATTGTCATCTTAGTGAGCTAACTAGGGGAGTCATCTTGGCGAGCTGCAATGGCGAGTCGACTTAAAGTGGCGAGTTGGTGGGGCAAGTGGGGGTGACTTGGTGAGCTGACCTGGAGAGTTTGCCTAGGGGGTGGACTTGGTGAGAAAACTTAGAGAATCAACTTGGTGAGCGTACTTCAATTGTCATCTTGGAAAGCTGACTTGGGGAGCCAGCCTGACGATCTAACATGGTGAGTGGGCTTAAAGTGGCAACTTGGTGTGGCAAGTTGGTGAGCCGACTTGGCAAGACCACTTAGAGATGTGACATGGCGAGCTGACTTGGTGAGCAAGCTCGATGAGTGGACCTAAAGATTGACCTTGATGAGGCACTTTGGTGGGGTGACTTGATGACCGAACTCAAAGAGTCAACTTGGCGAGCATACTTGAACAGTCAACTTAGTGGGACAAGTTGGTAAGCCAACTTAGCGAGTCCAATCAATCAAGAGGAAACAGTTGAGAGCTTAGAGTGACACAATTTTTAGATGATCATATGAAATGAAATGGGCATGCGAGTAGAAAGAAACTAGAAAGACATTGTGTATAGATGAAGGCATGAAATGGATGGTTTTGGAGCACTCAGCACAGCCACTCAACATTCAGTACATATCATCATTTGAGATCAAATGGGTGTATGGGATTATATGCATAGTGAATAATAAAGGAGGGAATTGAACCCTCCTTGAGGCTCATAGTTGTTGAGGTCCACTTCAGCAATGGCCCTTCATGTGAAATTTCCATTTAAAACCTTTCTAATGAGATAATGTGTTATGAGCTCTTCATCAGTGGGATGGAACTTGAATCCAGGAGGCAGTTGTGCATGGGTGATGCACAACTGCCTTCTGGATTCAAGTTCCATCCCACTGATGAAGAGCTCATAACACATTATCTCATTAGAAAGGTTTTAAATGGAAATTTCACATGAAGGGCCATTACTGAAGTGGACCTCAATACGTGTGAGCCCCAAAAAAGTTTTGAACAAGCATTGGTTGAAATTTTGACCAATGGCCAACAGTTTTCTACCAAGCATTGGTCAAAATTTTGACCAATGGCCATCAATTTTCTACCAAGCATTGGTAAACATTTTGACCAATGGCCAGTAGTTTTCTACCAAGCATTGGTCAAAATTTTGACCAATGGGTAGCAGTTTTCTACCAAGCATTAGTCAAAATTTTGACCAATGGCCAGTAGTTTTCTACCAAGCATTGGTCAAAATTTTGACCAATTCCCTATAGTTTTCTACTAACCATTGGTCAAAATTTTGACCTATGCCCTGTAGAAAATGTGCTAATAGTTTCAACAATTTTTGACGAATGTGTTGGTCAAATTTGGTCGAAGTTTGGTCAAAAACTAGGTCAAAATTTCAACCAATAAAGGTCAAAAAATGAGCCCAAATGTACTAGTGATACTGCATATGCCACATCACTGTAACAATAATGACGTGTCACTTTTATTTAATTATACATCTAACTTAGTTTAGTATCTAATGTTTATGGTAGTAAAGGACACGTGCCTTTTGTTTGGGGGAATTTTGGGAAAAATATTTTCCTTCTTCAATTTTCCCTGAAATACACCTTAGGCCTTTTATCCATGCTCATCTAATGATAAGTGGTATCCATTATCAGTTGTCTTAGGCCAAGATACCTAACACATCTTGTACAATTGTTAATGGTTCCAAAACAAGTGCATAAGTTTGTAATAATTATTTAATTTTTTGTTATACTGATAGTGGATATGTGTCTTGTTTTTTAAAAATGAGTTATGTGTGTTCATATATTTTATTTTAGTGTTTATCTATAAATTCATTAATTTTCTTTAATAAAATATATGAAAATAATAGATAAACACTCAAATAAATTATCATAGGTCGCTAATTTGTTAATCAATTTTGTGAGTCCCATTTATTTTCTATAAATTTATTAAATCTTATTAATATAATATATTTCCAGTCTTCTAGTTTTGTGGTCTAGTCACCTAACACTTCACAAACTAGTCCTCATATTTCAATGCTTCCAAAATAAGATTATAACAATTAATTAAAGTGTAGTTAAACTAATATTAGACACATATCTTGCTTTCAAAGCAAGTTTGATAAAAAAGATTGTATTTCCCCTTCGACCCAAAATCCACCTAATCTGACACGTCATTGCTAAGTTTATCCTTTAAAAAATTGATGACCTAGCATGCATCACATTTTTGGAGGAAGTATTTCAAAGCAATTAGTGTTTCCAACTTTGGCTTGGAATCACCATAAATTGTTGATCTTTTTTAATCCAACAAATGGAGTCTATCTTTGATGTTTATAACATTTAAATTAATATATTATAATAATTAATTTTTATACAATATTTAATTAAAGTAATTAATTCGATGACACAAACACATGTCACATTTTTGGAGGAAGTATGAAAATGAAATCCTTGATCCCAACTTTTTCTTGGAATACACCTTGAACAGTTGATTTTTTTAATCCAAAAGATGAGAACATCTTTTATATACTTATATGCATATAAGGTAATTTATCAATATATTACACTAAACTTAATTATGATCATATTCTAAGTCATTACATAATTACAATTATACTAAATTTAATTATGTAAATTTGAATGATCGTTACATTATGAAAAATGGAAAACAAAGGAACAAAATTGATTATTTTACATTGATAAAAATGAAACTAAAACATATGGACTCATCCAAATAGTAGAATTTTCATTAATTATTTTTAAAATTTACATATAGATTAATAGAATCATAGATAACTTTAGAACCCTTCAAAACATTTAGGCAAAAAAAATTAGAAGTCTTAGAATCATTTTTAATACATAAAACACAAATTAAAATGAACCTGTAGAATTTTCATCACTTTTTTTAGAAAATTACATTGTAGACCAATGCCAAAGCTAGAGGTATAATTGTAATAGTATCAAAAATAAACAAATAGAACATCGATTGATAGATCATGGGAAAGCCTAGTAATTTTCCCCTCCATCTAACTATAATTCTCTAGAGAGGATTGAATGTGAAAATTTCTCAAACAAGTTGTATTGGCCTACCTCCACTTTGTCCATGAAAAATCATTTATTAAGAAAATCCTTGGCAATAAACACCCATTTTCGATGATACTTCAACTTCCTAGCATTTAGGCCCAATAGAAAAGTTTAAATGGCCAAGGAGAATCTTGGGTATTTCACTTGCCCAAGGGATCCTCACCCCTATTTCTGCAAACACAACGACATTAACATCATCACCTAGGTATTCTTCTTTGAAAACCTTCCTCAACAAAAATACCATGTCCACCTTTTCTCTTTTGAGGTCAATATGAGATGTCAGAAATTAGGATATAATTTTTGTGTTGACTCATCAATGTCTATCTTCATCCTACAAAAACTCTCATCCCAACACCATTTTTACAACCTCAGTTATTAAAGGTCCACCCTCCTTTCAAATCAACTCCACTATTTTGTTTGATAAGGAGCCCGAATAGGCTCTCTAGGCTTGCTTAGATGTGCATCTAAGTCTAATTGGAGTGTCCATCTACATCAGTAGAAATAGAATAAAGAAATTAACTATATACTAATGACTTAAACTAGACTAATTAGTTACAAACTAATGACCTAAACCAAAGCTAGCTACCACAATTGATCTACCAAAGACAAATAAAGCAATGAGGAAGAAAGAAGCTAGATTGTCTACTCTTTATTTTATTTTTGTTGTAACTTATCCTATAGGCATTTTTTTAATCCTTCAAGAAGTTTCCATGAAGCCCTTTATAAGGCCATCTTTTAGGTTGTTTTAGGCATGCAATTTGGATTATTTTATTGTATGTGATTTCCTACTGGAGTTTTGTGTTGTCTGTTGTTTCAAAAGTGAGAGATCTTCCCTCTATTTGGATCATGCAATTTTAGTGGGTATCAACCCTCAACCTATTCCATCCATTATATTAATTTTCTTTGGATATTGCATTTCTAGAGTGGCATCTTGTTTTGCAAATATAATATTTTGGGTTTCGGCAATAAATTGTTACATCTTTGTGTTGGTGTAAATTTATCTATCTAACTATTGTTTGGTGTGTTTAATGGATTATAACTTCCCCTTGGTATCTCCATCTCACTCCCTTTGGCACATTCCTCAAATAATACCATGACATTGCAACTTTCCCTTAGGTGTTTCCCTTAGGTACTTTCCCTCGGGAACATTCCCTCGGGTGTCTCCCTCAAAACTTTCCCTGGAGCACTTTCCCTTGGGTGTTTCTATTGGGATCTTTCTCTCAGTTATTTTCCTCAGGTGCTCTCCCTTGGATACCTTCCCTTGAGTACTTTCCCTTGAGCACAATTATCCTTCAGACTGAGTTCTCCTTTGGATCGAGTTCTCCTTCGGGTTGAGTTTCCCTTTGAATCAAGATCCTCTTCAGATTGAGATTTCCTTCAAACTAATATCTCCTATAGCCAAGATCATCTTTGGAACATTATAGTGGTATCAAAGCTAGTGATCTTGAAAACCTATTAGTGACATTGGATGCTAACAAGATCTTGATTAGTAGGAAGGATGGGTGAATCAAGCATTAAGATGATGAAACTTCTAAGGGAGCTAACAAGAGGACAAAAAAAAATGAGCAAAACTTTTCTGAATGGACAACAACTCAGTGAGACCTTGGTGAAGGGGAAAGAGAAAATTGCCAAGACTCTTTGACTTTTGGCAGAAGGAAGGACAATTGGAGGACACAATGAGTACAATGATAATTATGTCAATGAGAGGCTTAACACATGGTGTTCACACAAAGAGCCAATGATGCCAAAATTTCCCAATGGTTAGAAAAATGTGAGAAACAAGAGCCTACCTTTCTCAAGATGTAAGATTAGTTCCAATGAGATTGGTTTGATGTTGGATTTGGAGTGAAATTATCCTTCAAGGATTATGTGGATTTGCGGATGAGATATTCTAAAGGGTAGGACAATTACATTAATGACATTAAATGAAAGATTGGAAAGATAAAACTATCATTCTTTGATGGATCTATGCATACATCAACATGAGCATGGGTTTAGAAGGTTGATAGATACTTCAAGCTCAACCCCATTCCTAAAGAAGATGCAATAAGGTTTATAGCACTTCACCTATAGGGAATCACTCACAAATGGTGGCACCATGGGATGGTCACCCTCAGTCATGATCAAGTCACCTCCTATGATGACTTCATGGAGATACTTATTGACCACTTTGATGGAAAGGATCTAGAGCTCAACTTCAAGGAGTTGGAACAACTAAAGATAACTACATTGATAGAGATATACATCACAAAATTTTAGATGTTATCACTACTAGTGATAGCCATTTCAAAGAGAAGACTTGTTGTCTTATTCATGGATGGATTGACTAAACCCTTGAAGGGTTGGGTAAAAGGTTTTAACGCTAATACACTCATTGAAGAAATCAAGAAGGTGTGTTACATAGAAAAGTCTACTTCTTCTTCCAAAAGTTATTTGCATGTTACAACGCCCCTCACTCTGAAGGAGAAAGACAACAAACCTCGTACAAAGAAGAAATCAATGTTTGAAGCCACAAGACAAGATTTGAAGAGGAGAAAGCTTTCTTTTAGTTTTAAGGAGCCATGAGAACTAGGACATCAATGCTTAGGAAAGGAGAAGGTCCATTACATTAAGGTGGTGGTAGACAATGAAAGGGATGAGTAACCAAAAATGAAAGAAGATGATCAACAAGCTTCCAAAGAGGTTAACATAAACCATGTAGAAATGATTATTTTTCTAGTATGTTGAGGAGCTATCACCGCTCTTGTTGGCACTATAAGGTGTACTATTTTTTGGGTATGAGGCACTCTCCAAGGACAATAGGTCATAGCCATGCTAGACAATGGGGCCACACTCAATTTCATTAATTCATCACTTGTGAAACAAAGAAGTTTTCCTACAAAGGCACATGTAGGATTCCAAGTTAAGGTAGCAAGAGGAAACCTCCTATCATGTACCCATCTAGTTCTACAAATTAGTATTACCATGGGGATTCATACGGTGATAGAATGCTTCTCTATAGTAGATATGGATGACATGGAAGTCATTCTTAACATCCAGAATATGAAAATTTTCATATACAAAGCTTCAAAAGAATGAAGTTTTCATTCAAAGTGGATGGGAAGAAGGTGTTCCTAAGGGGAATGTCAAATAAAGGGTCAAAGGAAATCTTAGCACAATAGATGGAAGCCATTTTTTGACAAAACATCATTATTTTTGCAACACATTGTTTGACCTCAACTAAACCAATGAAGGGGAATCAAATTGACTACCAAGATGATGAGCTTCATGTAGTGTTGGATAAGAAAATTATAGTCTTCACCAACATCCACATAGAGTTTTTGAGTACGCCGTTGAATTAGATGAAGGAGACAAACCTGTCATCACTACACCCTATTGCTATCCTAAAAGGTTTAAGGGTGAGATAGAAAAAACAATGCAAGAAATCCTAGAGAAATGATGGATCAGGCCCAGTTCCAGTCCTTTTCCATCATTAGTATTTTTGGTTAAGAAGAAGGATGGATCCCTTGGGATGTGTGTGGACTATTGTGCACTAAACAAGAAAGACATTAAAAATAGGTTCCCCACTCCTAGGATCAACAAATTATTGGATGAGTTACATGGTGCAATTTGTTTTTCTAAAATAGATATTCATTTTGATTACCATCAATTTGCATGAGGGAGGAAGATGTGAAGAATATTTCCTTCCATTGTCATTATGACCATTATGAGTTATTGGTCATGCCATCTGGTCTGACTAATGCTCTAGCTACTTTCCAATCATGCATAAACCACATCTTTAACAAACAACTATGGAAGTTCCTACTAGTATTTTTTGATGACATACTTATTTATAGTAAGACATGAGAGGAACATTTCAAGGCATTTGGATGAAGTTCTCAAGATCATGGAATCACGATCACTATTTTCCAAGAGATACAAATGTCACTTTGGAATGAAAAATGTATTGTATCTAAAGCACATAATCAATGCATGGGGGGTTTTGGTACACCAGGAAAAAAATTCAATCCATCTTGGATTGACTACCACCCAAGACTCTCTCTAATCTATGTGGATTCCTTGGATTGTGCGTTATTATAGAAGGATCATGAAGGGGTTCTCCTAGCTTATTGTACCACTAACAAATTTGACAAAAAAAGGATCTTTCTATTGGGATGAGAAGGCACAACACATATTCAACAAGTTGAAGGAAGTCATGAATTCATGTCCAGTGTTGGCATTACATGATTTCAATTGACCCTTCATCTTGGAATTTGATGAATCAAGAGCAGGTATTAGGCTATTGTTGATGCAAGATCATCAACCTATCACATTCAAGAGTCAAAAGCTATCAAGAGTAGAGTGACTATACTCCGTCTATGAAAAAGAGATGCTCATCATCATGCACACACTTATAAAGTTTTACAATACCTCATTGGAGAAAAAATTGCCATACGCACAAATCACAATAGATTGAGATATTTCTTGGAGTACAGATATTTAAATGAACAACAATAGAAGTGGGTGAGAAAAATCCAAGCATTTGACTTTAACATTAAGTATGTGAAGGGAAAAAATAATGTAGGGGTTGATGCTTTGTTGAGAAGGCCTATCATATGTTATTTGTCCTAGATTTTAGTAGATTGGAAGGAAAATCTATAGGTTGAATACTCCTAGAACATATTTTCCTATCAATTGATGGATGGTCAAGTACATAATGATAGGTATAAGGTGGTAGACGATATCCTCTACAACAACGGTAGGATCTATTTGGTTCTCAAGTCCAAAATAAAGGAGAGAATTACGAAGGAGATGCATTATTCACCTTTGGCTAAACACCTTGGATATCTAAAAACCTACAGGCATATCTAAGAATAGTTTGCATGGAAGGACCTCAATAATAACATCTTGTAGTATGTACAAGAATGTTCTACCTACCAGTCAAATAAAATTGAGCACACCCTACCAATAGGACTTCTTCAACCATTGCCAGTCCCTGATCAAAAGTAAGAAAGTATTTCAATAGATTTCATCACTCAACTATCCAAATTTTAGGGGAAGGATTGTATTTTTGTTGTAGTTAACCATTTGACCAAGTATGCCTATTTCTTTCCATTTCCACTGGATACAAAGAATCTCAAGTGGAAGACTTATTATTCCATTAGGTTTTCCACTTACAAGGTCTCCCATAGAATATAGTAAGTGACAGAGATAGTCATTTCATTAGCACTTTTTGGATGCAGTTATTTAGGCTAGCAAGAAAAAGTTGTCACCAAGTATGAACTAACATCTATAGTTAGATGGAAAAACAAAAATTGTAAGCAAATGGTTGGATGGCTATCTGAGGAACTATGTTTCAATGTAATAGAAGCATAGGTTCATTGACTACATTTGGGTGAGCATTGTTATATTGCTACCTATCACATGTTTATAGACATGTCACCCTTAAAAGAATTGTATGGTTATGAACCCTCATCATTCATGGATTTGGCGTTGGGTGACATTCACACACTTAGGGTTAACAATTGGTTACATGAGAGCTTAGATATCATGAGATCTCTTAAGGAAAATTCACAAAGGGCTCAAAACAAACAAAAGATGTATGGGGATCGACACCCAATTGAGAGAAGTTTTGAGGTTGGTGATCTGGTATACCTTTGACTTCAACCATATAGACAATCCTCTTTGAAGTTATTTAATAAGGAGAAGCTAAAACCATATTAGTTCTCCAAATCTTATAGAGTGGTTTAGAGGGAAGGCAAAGTTGCCTACAAATTAGAGTTTCTTAAAGGGAGCCAAATCCGCACTTCTTTTCATGTATCATGTCTCAAGAAGGCTATTGGATGTCACATCATAGTGTCAAAGGAATTACCTCCCATTGATGAAGAGAGGAAATTAATTCTAGAACCAACTAAGATCATAGATGTTTGAACAAATTTTGCAACATCCAAGTTTGCAATTGCTTGAGGGAAAGCAATTTTTAGGCCAGGAGGGTTGTGATGTCCCTAATATTATTCAATAATATTTTTTGGTTATGTGGCCAATAATCAATATTTTTATCTCTCAAGTCCACTCTTTTTTTTAAACTTGTCATCTTGTCGGCTTTTTTGTAATCCTTTGGGAAGTTTCCTCAAAGCTCTTTATAAGACCATCTTGTAGGTTGTTTTAGGCATGTGATTTTGATTAATTTATTATATGTGAATTCATGTTTGAGTTTTGTGTCATCTACCATTTTGGAAGTGAGAGATCTTCCCTACTTAGCTCTTGAGGTTTTGGTGGGTATCAAGCCTCACCCTATTATGTTCATTGTGTTACTTTGCTTCAGATTTGGCACATCTAGAGCACCATCTTGTTTTGTAAATATAAAATTTTGGATTTCAACAATAAATTGTTACATCTTTGTGTTCATGTATGCTTTTTTTTCTAACAATTATTTTGTGCATTCAATGAATTATATCTTCCCCTTAGCATCTCCATCTCAATCCCTTCAACACATTCCTTAAGCAATACCATGGCATCAAAAATTTCCCTTGGGCTCTCTCCCTCAGGCACTTTCCCTTGAGTACTCTCCCTTAGGGACCTTCCCTTGGCTACTTTCTCCTTCAGACCGAGTTCTACTTTGGGTTGAGTTTCCCTTCAGATCGAGATCCTCTTTGGATTGAGATCACCTATAAAAAAGATAATCTTGGCAACTTTACAGAAGAAGCATTAGACCTTTGCAAGAGGTCACAAATCCTAATATTGTTTCAATTGAAGCACACTTAATCATAGAATTTCTTTCTTGTAGTAGATTTTTTATTAAATGATCATTTTATTCATTTATGATAAATTAAATTTTTAAAAATAAATTTTTTTGTGTATTTCAAATATTTTAAAATTTTCCCTTCTTTAAATGTCTCCATCTCCCTCTCTCCCTTAATTCTATCTTTATCTATCCCCCTCCCCCTTCTCTCTCATACACACACACACAACCATATTTATTTCCCCCATCTTTATCTCTCTATCTACTCCCTTTTTAAATTACTTTCTATTCACTTTCTTTATCCTTCTATCTCGATCTTCCCATCTCTTGAGCTTTGTATCTATATCCCACTATCTATATCTTTATATGTCTCCATCTCTTACTCTCTCATTTCTCTCTTATTTCTATCTCTAGTTATCCCTCTCCCTCCTCCTCTTTCCATCTCGCAGCCCCCCTCCTCTCTCTCTCTCTCTCTCTCTCTCTCTCTCTCTCTCTCTCTCTCTCTCTCTCTCTCTCTCTCTCTCTCTCTCTTTCTCTCTCTCTCTCTCTCTCTCTCTCTCTCTCTCTCTATATATATATATATATATATATATATATTCCCAACCCCACCTCCACCCTCAATTTTGCCCCTTAACCTACCTCTCTCTTCCTCAACCTACTCCCCTCACCTCTACCTCCCTCTTCTTATCAATAGATAATATAATTCTTGTCCAGAAATAAGTTATTTGATTTTGTAAAAAATTAATCTTTTTCCTAATTTTAGATTGTTAATGAAAAATTGATTCACACTTTTTAAAGTTGGCCTTTTGGATATTTTCATATATTCTAAAAGATTGAGTTCTTTTTCTTTATATATTTTTTCATGTTTTGTGAGCCTCGATTCTAACTCTTTCTTTTTTGGAATTGTGAGTCTATGAGAACTTTGATTCAAATATTTTAAGGTTTTTGTGGTTGTTTGAATCTAGTTTTACACCCGCCAATTGCATTATCTTGAAATTTTCTAAAACCTTTATGAAAAATCATTTTTCCATTCCTTTTCCACATTTTGGATTTGGTGTAAAGGCTTTGCCATTGTTTTGTCTTAGTTAGAGATAGTAGCCCAGAAAGATGAGGTGCCTTGTTCATGTTACCAAGTGTTGCATACATGTCTATGACATCATTTACAACTACCCTATGTTTGAAAGTTTATGTAACCTTTTTTATAAGGAAATTTTGTGAACACACTCCAATCATGACAATTCATTTTTTAGGCATATTGTCAAATAGTTCAGTCAACACCCATTCTTGTTTGATGTAACACATAGCAGTTCTCATTCTTGTTTGTTATAACACATAGTAGTTCATTGCAAATAGATAAAATATAGAAATAAAGCTATGAGTTATATAGTTAATTCTTCCAAAATTAAGAAACCCAACCATTAGCCATGTGCATCTCAACAATGCCTAATCTCTCTATATTTTCACAATATTTATCGAGTGACTTCAATGTGTCATCAGCAATAATATTTTTTGTGCCATTTTGTCCTCTGATGATGGTCATTTTTGAAAGAGCTAAAGTATAAAAACATAGATTTTATTGATTCAAATTTTCATTGGATACATTCGGATACAAACTAAATGATTCACATTGATATTCGAACAACTTTATATAGCTTTATTTTTCCATTAAAAAAAACTAGTTATGGGAATAACTTCCCAACAATAGATTACTCAACTAATTTATTTATTTAATAAAAATTTAGAAACAAACCTAATAAATGTAATAAGCCCAGCATTACCCCCTTATTATATTAATCCATCAGGAGTGAAAGTTGTAAAGGTTTAAACTTGCAAATCCTAAAGTTGTCATCGTAATATGAGTGTTCCTACCCCCCTTGCACAATGATACATGTGCTTAATGCTTCCTTTAGTGTAGTAGGAACAATAGTCACTAATATAATTGCATATGAGATATCTTTTCTCCTCTCTTCATGGAAGGACAATCATGCTTCCAATCCACCTTTTCTCTCCAAGGACACAAATAGGTGCTTATCATGCAATATTCATCTCTAAGTAAGAAGCTAGCTTGAGATGATATATTCCCTCTAGCCTCCATTGCCTCCAACCTCCTGTAATTTCTTTGTTATTCTTTAAAGCACAAATCTTGTATCATTTCTAGGTAGACTATCACAATCATCATTATTTGTACGTACTCCAAAATCAAAAAAGTGTGTCTCACCTTAAATTGCAACAAAAGCCATATTTTTCTTCAACTTCCCATTGATAAGATCTTTGGTCTACTGAATACAATTCATCTGTACATGTCCATTTTTCTAACAATAAAAGCATTTAAATTTTGTTATGGCAAGAATGCTATATTTCTTTCTATCAAATAAAACACATTCCTCAATAATATGATATGTCTTATGAACTCTACTTCCTTTATCAATTAAAGAAGAAATTATACTTTCTAAGCTAGGATTCATTTTGTTCAAAGTGAAAACAATATGATCAAAGATTGAAGACACACTATTAAGTAGGATTGCTTTGGCATCATCATCATCAAATTTAGAGTTCACGTCTACAAGTTGATTAAAAAGTGAATGAAAAGTACTTATATGTTGAACAATATTATCACCTCCATTCATCTTCAACTTGAACAACTTATGTTTGATGGACATTTTTGCACTAGAAGCCTGTGAGCCAAACAAGATGTTAAGCTTGTGCCATATTTATTTTGAAGTCTTTGATAGATCAATATGATGTAAATATTCATCTAATAGACCAAATCAAATCAATGGAAACACCTTATTATATTTAGCCATCCACTTTTTTATTTCATTTGCATCTTGGGGTTTCTTAATAGTTCCATTAACAATGTCCCATAGATCTTTCTCAATCAAAGGTAATTGTATCTTAATTTACCATGTGTGAAACTCAGGCCCTTCAAAATTGGGAATTGTATTTAATTTATTCATTTTTTAACAAACAACACATAGAATAAATAAGTAATGAAAAACTGAGTGATGTATGTAATCTGTAATTGATCTCTATTTTATTTCTGATAAAAAAATCATAGCATATTCATGGACTCGTAGGCTGGAAAACATAGAATTTTCAAAGTAAATCTTCAATAATGAAATTCCACATTATCTTGTGTGCTACCACTAGCTATCTTCATATATTTGTACACTTAACTACAATTGCCATACTACACTTCTGAGAAATAAATGTAAGACTCCTAACGTCATGGTGCAATTTAATGTAACATGCTTCATAGGGAAGGAGAATGAATATCGAGCACAACTTTCTATTTGTCTATTGTAGAAGATTTCATCTGCAAAAGTTAGGATCTTGTAATCCAAAATCCATCATATTTTATGATAGACTAGATTATTGCATCGATGAATCAGCTCTGATACCAAATGAAGAGCTAACGTACAAAAACATAGATTTTAATGATTCATACCTTCATTGGATGCATTCATAAAAAAACTAAATAATTCACATTTATATTTTAATAGCTTTATATAGCCTTATTTTTCTATTAAAAAAATTACTTGTGAGAATAACTTCCCAACAACTAAATACTAGCTGGTTTATTTATTTAATCTAAACTTAGAAACTAACCTAATTAATGTAATAAGTCCAACAATTTGCATACTTAATGGGAATTTTTTGTGCTCTCTTAGCTCCCTCCTCTTAAATTTGCTTAGAAATTCCCTGCACTTGATATGTTCCAACAACACAAATAACATCCAAATTGAGCCAAAAAAAAAAGTGTTAATAGAACAAATAAATGGTCACAAATGGATTGGAATATCATTCTATTTTGAAAATGCTAAAACCTTATTATTTCTTTAATAGCTTGCAAAACATGCAATTGTATGTGACTTAATCTAGCTAGCTTCGATTCAATTTGGATCAACCAATGTGTTCAATTTTATCACTAAATATTAGATGATTGTCATCTACAATGGGATGTCAGAAATAAGTTTTCCATTTCAATAGTAATTTTTCTTCATCGATCATCAAGATTCTTGAAAGATAGGAAAATGTGTTTTCTCTTTTCAAAATACAAGAGGATGAAGTAGGTATTACACAAATCTTTATGCACATGGTTGGCTATGTCTAACTTCTATGGTGCACTATCACTGCAAGAAGAACTGTGATATTGTGATAGTTAGATATGGAGAAATTCAGGTACTTAGAAAAGCCTTAAAGTGAATTTTAGGCACATTTACATCTTAATTTGTTTTCTTATAGACTAGCAATGGTGGGGTGGAAGATAAAGTCAAGATGTGATTAATGGCCATGGATTGTGGCTGCAAACTATCCCATTTGAAAGATTTATGTGGTAGCTGCAAGCTATCATGTTCATTTTAGGGTGTTGGTCCCACATGACAAGTTGAGAGGATGACAACCAAAACAAAGTTCTTGTAGACTAAAAAATGCTCAAGATTATTAGTTCTTGCTGATAGGAAGGATACTATAGCATCCAGTGAGGTTTTTTTTCTTAACTTTTATTCAGCGAATCAAATGCTTTGATTTATTCCTGTTCCTATTCAAATATTATGGTTTTTTTTATAAATGTATTTCTTTACTTTTATGAAAATATATTTATATGTAATTTTGTAAGTTCGTATAGTGAACAATCAATGTTATTTTTTTTTTAAGTTTTCATTGGTCAGATGGTGGCATATTTATTCTCAACTTTGTTGTGCCTATGTATTGCATAGTGCATCATGGGAACACATATTAATGTGAAATCTGAAAGCCTCAGAAAAGATCTATTAATATGTATTAGAAATGTATTGCTTCCATTGATGTGTCAACGATATGTTTTCTATTTTGTGAAGTGATAAGAGTTAAAATTTAATGTAGTGCTCTATGAAAAGAATTATTTGCATTGAATGTGGGCCAATTGTTGGCATTGTAAATTACATAAACTCTAGAGTCTTGAACATTCATGTATTGTGTTTAGTCTTCTCTATTCTCACCATCTGAGCAGTTTATCAAGCTTTGTATATTATGTCATATCCATTTTCTAACAAATATTGAGGTAAAATTTTCATTTCACTTCAAGGATTACTTGTTTTTACTCTAATTTTTTTCTTATTTTGTTTGTAATTTGTGTAAGCAATGTCCATTCTATTGTACGTGGTATTTTGTCAATTTTCTACTCTGCCTCTTCATGGTATTTTGTCATTTTCCATTCTAGCTGTATAAGGTGTCAATATTTTTGCTCTAAAACTTTGTCTCTATAGTTTTCTCTCTAAAGTATTTGGAATTTCAGAGCCATGTCTCTGAAGGATTCTTTCAGAATACCATTTTTACCATTACCAACTACTACGAGTGAAGGAAAAACATTTTAAAAAAGTGAAATTTGTGACTCTTGAAGTTTTTGTTGTTGTTCTTCTTCTTTTTTTTTTAAATTAGAGAAGAAGTTGTTCATTCTATTTTAAAAAGTATTTTCTCATTTTCCTAGTAACCAACTTAGTATTCTCTATGTAGTTTTACCTCTATAATATTTGAGATTTCAAAGACATTGTTCTCATTATGATTACCAACTATTGTGGGGAATCCCCCATATTAGAAAATAGTGTTATTATCACAAGATTGTGTAAATCATATTCCTAATTTGTAACAGTCTTCAGGTGAAATTTTACAATATTTTTAGGGACAATTTAAATTCAGTAGTACATAAATAAGGTGAGAAGCTCTTTTCAAAATTGTCCCTATAAGTTTTTGAGCATTTAAGCTAAAATCACGAGCATTTGTTGAACCAATGATCATTCTTTATCTATATTTTTGAGGTGTCATGCTTTTTTTAGGTGTTGGTGTCACAAAAAGCTCTAATTCCTCCCTCCTAGCTCAAATGGTTTGGAATGTCATTTTCATTCAAATTCACAATTTCTCAAAATTATTATATTCAATGTTTACAAACCATTAAAGATAGAAATCATTAAAGAACTATCTTTATTCACTCTTGTTTATTTAACTTTTATTATTATAGTTTTTACTTAAGCTTTTCCAAAAGTAATAGTTTAAGAACCAAAATCCAGTAACATTGCCACATATGCATAACAACCATAAAATGCAGAAAATAAGGTTGAAAAGTCAAATGTTGACTTTATAAACATAATTACTTGTTCCAATTTTTAAATTAAAGTTGGAAATTATACATAATAATATTTAGTTGAGTTGAAACTGATATTACAAGTCATCATTACATAAACAGCATAATCTTTCTATACATTTGATATTACAAAGTCAACCACATGTCGATATCAAGAGCTAACACAAGCCATAAAGTCTACACATCAAACATCTATCATAAGAATGTCAACCTACATGTCGAACAAAAATAATCATGAGTACGTCAAATGTGATAAATGTGTGATAACATAAAACACATAAAATAGCATGCCATCAAACTTGTGAGCCCATCCGCATATAGTCCTATCTCCAAGACATCAAAATGTTGTCCATCTACTATCATGAGATGGAAGAATGGCTCAACCACTTTTACCACCCAACCATGGAGTGGTTAGCTCCCCGAGGTTCTCAAGTTAAGAAGAACTACCCGACCCTGGCACGAGAAGGCTAGCTCAGCACAATTGGATTAGAAGGATCTGGTGTAGCCCAAGTGCCTAATTCTACTTTACACATATGACTAGCAAAAAACATACACATGGATGTGGAAGAGGGAAAACAATATAAAATAACCAATGCATTTCAATCATATGCATAAATATTTTACCGAGCTTGGCCAAGCATCATAAACCAACATAATGTAAAAGACTAGCAAGTAATATATAAGGAACAATAGCACAAGATTTCCAATAGTTACCCTCCTCTTTGATCCCACATTCAACACCCACCCCTTTTTCCTCATTTCTTTGAAGTATATAGAAAGAATTTCATCTAGAAACATGTATGTCCTTAAGAAAATAAATTCCAAGAAGTAAATAAAAGAGACATAACATAACTTGTAGACTAAAAATGACATTTAACCCAGATTGATTTTAAAGCACAAGGTTCATTATAAATTTCCATATAACTCCACTCTCCAGTTTTGGCTTCAACTATTAGTTATTAAACACTTGCTCAAAAAAAAACATAGAAATGTTAATAATCTTACTTAAAGAAATAATAGTTTCCTTTAACGAATACTATTAAAACATCATTCAGCTAAATAGGCATTAGATAGATAATTCTTGTCATAAATTATCATACTATGTAGTCTTATTGAGAATTATGGTGTTTTTAGATCTACCGTTGATAAACATCTTATTTTTCCTAAGACAAATTGTTCATTCTGATCATATTTTGATCATAAACTATTATGCATTTATAACAGAACAACCATCTCTCTTTTAATGTTGAAGATACTACAGTTAATGAGTTTCTATCTTCGCTAAATGTCATTGATTATATACAGCCTTAAAGAACATTGAGAAAACATTTAATTTCTCACTCAAACAATAATTTCTAGCTAGACAAGAACAATGATAAGAATCTGTATAGTCTCCAGCGTTAACTAATACGCTAGTTTTCAAGAGAACATATGATTTGGGAGAAAGCGAGAGTTTGAATTTAATTTCTCATCATATTTACTCCTTAAATTAAGATCGACTCCTTGAATTTGAAAGTGAACAACTTATCTGAATAAGAAATGCATTATTAATAGTTCTAAATAGTCACTCTTCAAGCTTAATGTTGTTGCCTTCGAAATGAGGGAAACTAATGTTTTAGCTCATCTAAAATCTTGTTAGAGCTAATTTAATATGGAAAAGAAAACACTGAATGTTTATTATCATCAGCTCACTCAGCCTAAGTATGATGACCAAAATATATATTTGGAATCTTGTTTAAAATGAACAACTCCAAAACTCACTAATTTCCTATTACTCAATGCAAATCTTGATTTAAGGGCTCAGGTTTTTTTCCAAGTTAATACATGCTTTACAATTTATATCGTTTCTCTATCTAGTAATGTTAATAGTGAAGGTCTCCATCAAATGACATAAGATAACTATGAAATACAATGTTTCTATCCTATACTTCTAGCTATAAATCAATATAACAAATATCCATTCAATCTTTTAATATGTTAAATCTTTAAGAATACCGATAAAATGATAAGGAACCTATTTGCTTGCATATGGAACATAGACCCTCTTACACTTCTTCCAATTCATAGCACCAAATCTTTCTAACTGATGTTATAAAAAATAAACTGAAAAATCTATTAAATTCACTTCCACTGATAATGGAATGTAACTCCAGTTCGACTAGTGGAGGAATTATTCGCTCTAAATTCTATTTATTGCCTATAATTTCAATAACTAACAACTAGCAATTAAAATTTGAGCATTTACTTACTAATAGAATAATTTAAGAAAAAAATATTAAATTTTAAAACCTAAATTATAATAATTTAAATAAAAACAAATTAAATGTGTGTGTGTGTGTGTAACAACACCATACCATCTGGACCAACATTGCCGAGCAGCTAAACTCCTCCACCTCAACCACTCTTCTGCCTTCAGTACCTGCATGCTCACAAACTTAAACATGCCAAAGCATCAATATTGCCAACATAATGATAAATAAAATAACAGCTTCAATATGATATATCTTATTGAAATTACAAAAATTATTATATTTAAATAATATAAATTTTAAACATTCATCATTTATCATAAGATATAACATGCAAATACAACCAAAATTTTAACCATCATGTCACAACCTCATAAGATCAAACATATAATGACTATCATAATGACAATTAAATTAAATTACCCATCTAATAACATCAATAATAAAAATTTAATTAGAGTCTATAAAGTATTCAACTCAAGTTGAGTCATACATAGTCAATCAACACTCATAATTGAACAAGGTCTTCATCATATAAAATAAAGAAACCAAAACCACAAGTTATATAGTTAGAACATATCAACTATAGTTTTAAGTGAAACATACAACTTAATGTCTAGCTCACACAAATTGATGTAAAGATAAAATTCTCTAGTCGAGGTCAACTAACCTAATCGACTGAGTCAAAAACTATCAAGATGATCCTACATAGTAGGAGTCACACAAAGTGGGTCATGACATCCTTCCCCACTAGGAAGAGACATATTCCCGATGTCACAAAATCAAAACATCCATAACAAAATGATCACATTACACATAAAGTTTTACACATGATAATAAAGCATAAAATATCCATAAGATCTAGATAATAAAGGATCTAAGCACATCCTTTGCATTCTCTCAAGAATGCCAATCAACGAGGTGGATGGGTTCATGAACACCATTCCTAGTTCCTAGACCATCTGACTGTCACTTCTTCCCATCTCTAGAATCTGAACATTGTGGATAGCTAAAAGCAAAATGATTTCCACCACATACAAAGCAAACATTGCAAGGTCCTTGCCTTCCCTCAAGCCTACCCTTAGCATTCTAATTTTCATTGTGATGCTAATTCCCATTCTGAGAATTTTTGTTGGAATTCCTTTGAAAGCTATGTCGATCGTTCTCTCTCCTATTCCAATTTAGTGGATGATCAACACTTTCCTATTTATCATCTTCAAAATTCCTTTTGAAAACTTGGTTGTTAGATAACTTCATTGGAGCTACATCTTTTAACCTTTGTTCTTGTTTTAGAGCCTTCCTAAGTGCATAGTCTATAGACTCTCGCTCATACATTTCTACCTCATTATATATTTCAAGACACAACTCCATGACAAACTTGCGGGACCTAATCAAGTCATCATTTTGATATTGAGGGATGTGTTTAACCAAATGGAAAAATCACTAATGATACTGTGTGATTAACATGACTCCTTGGATCATCTTATAGAACTCTAATGCCTTCTTATCATAAAATAGTTGAGGAAACCATCACTTTTAGAAATGTTGCAAGAAGTCCTTCCATGATATCTCTCCATGTTGTAACTTCTTCTCAACCATAATAGTTTCCCACCATGTTGTTGCTTCACCAACTAGCAGAAAGATAGCCCATACTGCTCTCGATTTTTTGGTAAAATTGCAAACACGAAAATATTTTTCCATGGTGGCTATCCAAGCTTTTGCCTCCTCACCTAAAGTCTTACCATTAAAGGTAGGAGGTGTGACCTTCTTAAGGTCCTTATTGAGATCTTTTGTGATTTGGACCCTATCATGAACTAAACCAACAATCCTATGATCATCTTCTTCCTTCTGTTGCACTTCAATACTTTGATACTTCTCTTGTTTCCTCTAAGCCTCAAGCAGTTGGTCCTCCTCTCTTTTCTTTCATTCTTCTTCCTGATGGTACAAAGCTTCCTTGTGCTCATCCTCCTTAGCTTGTTATTGTCTCATGACATTTTCTACGGCATCCAAGCACTATCCTTGTTGAGTGAGGAGCACCACAATTTGGTCCAGCCTTTGGTTTTCAGGTTCATCTTGAGGACCATTGTTTCCTCCACCCCCATTTGCCTCTACAGAAACACATGGTGATAGATTACTCTTGTTCCAAGATTAAACTATGTAACATTAGCATCACTAAGACCTTAGTTCTGTGAGGCCTCACCTCGACCCATCCTAGCACTGATGATACATTTTTATTTTAATACTCATGACTCGATATGTCAGGACATTATTGATGCACTGAACATTATTATGCTAATTATGATGTGTGATGCTTTACTTTCAGATATTTGATTTCATCATTTAATGCTTTATGAACATGTATGATGATGAAATGAATGAATGCAAGACTAAAACTTTGATTATGCAAGTCTAATGGCCAGAAATATGAGTAGAATTAGGTAAACAATTGACTATTAGAAAATGGATGCTTTAATTTATATGATTTTTCTGATACGTAATTTACATAATGCATGTGATTTCTTGATCTACTAATGTGTGCAATGAGTGTGCAAGAAAATTAGCTGAGAAAACTCAATGGAAAGACGAAACTGAACCCCTTGTCTATTTTGTGCTATCCTTTCACTGTCCATCTTTAAAGGTTGTTAATTGGTCTTATTATTCTCCTAGCTTTTAATTGTTCCTATTAAGTCTTAAAGGTCTAAAAACATTAAATTTAAGTACCCTAGGGGTAAGGATGTGGGTGGGGGGCACTTTCCAACCCCTTAGTATAATTGGTTGACTTTTAGGGTCACTCAAAAACCCTACTTTTGGTTGATTGCGAAAATGGATTGTCTCTTTACTTGAGTTGGTGACTCAAACTCCATCTTGAGTTTATTTGAAGTCTATTTGAGTTAAAGATCATACTTAGAGGCATTTTTGGAGTAGTTTTGATTTTGTCACCCAATCTCTAGTTTTGGAGAAAGTTTGAAGATTGAAGGAAAAAACAAAATGGGGGAAAAACTCTTCTCAACTTTCCATTTTACCATAACTTTTGGTGAAGGTAGGAGTTCTCCACTCTTTGATTTTGTCTCTTCTTGTTGTTCATACTTGAATCATGCATAAGGCATTGTGTTGTTCTTTATTTTGTTTGCTTGTGTGTTGGGATTGATTTGGAGGGATTTTAACTTGTTCTTGATGTTTTTTCTTATGCTTGTCTTGATGTTTTTTTTTAAGAGGATCTCATGGGGATTGTTTTGGCATTACTCACCCTTGGATAGGGAAGAGGTGGCCATGTACGGGGGAAGGCCTTAGTTGGACCTCAATGGTGTAGAGTCTCCTCTCATGGAGAGAGGAGGGAAATAGGGTAGGGTGTATGGGCCCCTACTTGTCATCACATACCTTGTTTGATATTGTGAATTCTTGATATGGAAAGGAATGAAAATCCTTGTGGTAATAGCCTCGAAAGGGCATTGTGGAAGAACGAAAGTTCTTGAAGTTTTAGCCTCGAAAGGGCTATGTTATGGTATGGTGATTGATGTCTCCCATTGAGAAAATCCACCTCCCCCCTAGTCAAGTTCTATGCTTGGACCTATTGTGTAAAATTGGGTTGGGGTGCATGCTCGATTTGTTCTTGATGTTGTGATCTTTCACCTCAGGTCAACTCTTGTCTTCTCCTTGTTTTCCTTGAAGAATTGATGATATTGGAAGAAAGCACTTGTGAAGGATTCATTTGAATTGTAATATTATGTAAAATGTATTCAGATTTTGATGTATTGGCAAAGACATCAGGTTTTCTTACTAGTTCTTTCCCAATGGAGCCTTGAACTAGGATGAATAATAGAGGAAGAAAAGGATTATGAAAACCTCCTTGCATTGCTCTCATGTGATTTCAAATTTTGTATATGTATGGGAGAAAATAGAATGATAGATAATGTTTTTGAATTATGAATTTTCAAGTTTTCAATTATGTTAATGAAAAGCAATTTGATATGTTGAGGTTTCCAATTTGATGTTTAAGTGTTAAGATGAAATAAAAATCTTACATTGTGATCACAAAGTTATCTCTCTCCTTGTTAAATTTCATAATTGACACAATCAAATCTGAATAAGAATTATGCAGCACCTTGAATTCTGAATAAAAGGAACATACACCTTGTTGTAGGATGGTTGAGAAAACATAAATGGTAGGAGAAAAGGAAAAAATAACCCTATTCAATCCTTGTATTAGTATATTGTTCATGGGAAAATCTATCTTGTCATTGGGTTAGAACTCACTCTTAAGTTTTAAAAGAAAAATATCATCACTTAGAAATTGGCTTTAAAAAAAAAGCATCTCCAGGAGTGAAAAACACTCTCTGGAAATTGTATGGAGAAATTTTAATCTCCTTTTTAGAATATAGAGAATCTTAGAAAGATTCTTTTAGCATCCTCTTAACTTATTAAATGTTCTAATCTTAAATATATAAACAAAAGAATATAAAAAGAAAGGGGAATACATGTTAAAAGAATTTATATATATTTAACTAAGTTCCTATCTACCTAATAAATTTTTTAAAGTAAATGCACTCCCTTTTTCCCTTTTACCCTTGCTTGTTTTACCTTCTCATGGCTAGGCGTGGACATCCCAACCACCTGCCAGTGGGAGCACATATCACACTTATGGCATGTCATGTCATTAAGGAGGAGCAAGGTAAGTTTCAAAAAAGGAAACATAAGTTTTATTAACTTTATTGCCTTCCCCCATAACTTTTCCCATATGCGCTCATCACTCATGCAAGGCAGGGGAGGGGAAAGGTCTGTAGCGCGTAGACCCTGCAGCGCTCTGTCCTTTGGAAAGTATGGGCCCACTTGGCCTAGGTGGGCTTTGAGTGTGGGTTAGTTGAGAATGGGGGGGGGAATTGCCATTTAATAAGTTTCAAATATATACTCTAACTGCTATACCCCTTCTCCCCAAGCGCTCATCTCATTGCATGGGATCTCCCTCATGCAAGGGCAAAGGGACAGTCTGCAACGCGCAGACTTGGGACTGTGCATTGCCATTGGACATGGGGCCACATGAGGGGGAAAACCCACTTGGCTTAGGAAAGTGAAGGTAGACATAGGTCTTAGGATAGGGGGTTAGTATTATATTTGTTTGTATAGTTGTTAGTATGATTATGGTGTGTGGTTAGTAGTAATTAGTATGTAGTTTAGGTTAGTATTTAGCATTTTTCTAACTATAATTCTAGTGTATCCCCCTTGATCCACGTGTCCACCCCCCCCCCCCCCCACTCCTCTCCTTCTTCTTATTATATCTCTGTGTTTCCTCCAGTCTGTTGCTTATTATTTTTCTCTTGCTCTTCATCCTGATGATGGATCACTGTGTGTGATCCGAAACGTTGATACAAAAAGCTACAGACACAATCAAATTCCAGAAGAACTAATCAGATTTTACTAATGGATTGTGGAAATCAAATGACATTTAGTTAGCATTTTATTTTATTTACTTGGTTGTTAGTATAGTTGCTAGGTTAGTTTAGGGGATGTTTTATTAGTAATAGTTAAGGATTGTTAGTTTAGATTTAGTTGTAATTTAAATTAGTTTAGATTTGTTAATATTTCAAATTAAGAGTAGCATTAATTTATAATTAGATTAGTGGTTGTTTGATGTTATTAGGAAGTAGTATAATATTTATATGTTAGTGTAGATGTTAGTATAGAATAGTGACTTAGTTGTTAGATTGTTAATTAGTTCTAATTTAAAAAGTTTTAAATTTAAAATTTGCATTTTTTTTAATTAAAATAATTTTAGTGTTTTATTAATTTGTTTTATACTATTGTGAAGTAGTTAGATTAATCTCAATATTGAGACCTTAATATTGGGCTTCAATTTATAATAGTTTTGAATAAAGCTTAGTTTAACTTATAGATTTATTTGAATTAATTCTAGTCTCAATTTTAATTGTAAATGATAAATTAATTGATTAGATTGCTATATGAACATTGGAGATACTTTGAAATTAAAGTGTAGATAGTATAATCGATAGCAATGTTATCTCTATGGTATGTATATTAAAGGCGAGTTAGATTTTTTATTAATGTGATAAGCGTAGTCAGCATGGTAGAATAATTAAATTTAATAGATCTTCTAGAGTTCCAAATTCTCTTAATGATAAATGAAAAAAGGAAGAAAAAAAAATGTAATGGTGATCAAGTTATTAAGTTAATAGAATGGACTAGTAAATTAATACATTATAAAGTTAGTGGTATTTTGATCATTATTAAGTTAATGCTAAGCAAGTTATGTAATTAAGGAATTATTAAAGCAAATCGATGGATTAGGATTTTAGTTAAATGGGATTAGTCATTTTATTTAACTAATTGATTTCTAAGAAACTTTCTGTTCACTCAATTAATCCTTTTTACGAAATGTTCAAAACAAGTTGTAACCTTTTTATCATCAATGGTGAACTTGCATCTAGCTTCATTGTACCTATTGTTATCTGAACCTTAAACCCCTCTGACAGTTAACTCCATTTTAGTTAAACATCTAAACCTTGTCGACCATATTATCTTATTGGATCATAGTTCAAAAAAAATTAAAAAAATTGTGTGCATTTTTGCTCTTATATTTTGGGCATGACAAGTTCCTAGTGTTTAACACAACTCTGATACCACATGTAAGAACCAAAATCTAGTAACATTGCCACATATGCATGATAACCATAAACTATAGAAAATAAGGTTGAAAAGTCAAATGTTGACTTCATAAACATAATTACTTGTTCCAAATTTTAAATTAAAGCTAGAAATTATACATAATGACATTTTGTCAAGTTGAAATTGATATTACAAGTCATCATTACATAAACACCATAATCTTTCTATACATCTAATATTACAAAGTTGATCACATGTCAATATCATAAACTAACAAAACTCATAAATTCTACACATCAAACATATGTCATGAGTATGCCGACTTGCACGTTGAACATAAAGAATCATGAGTACATCAAATGTGATATATGATAACATAAAACACATAAAATAACATGTCATTGGACCTGTGAGCTCATCTGCATGTAGTCCCATCTCCAAGCCATCAAAACGTTGTCCATCTACTATCATAAGACAAAAGAGTGGCTCAACTACTTTTACTGCCCAACCATGGAGTGGTTAGCTCCTTGAGGTTCTCAAGTTAAGAAGAACTACCTGACCATGGCATAGGAAGGCTAGCAACTCGACACTATTGGATTAGAAAGATCTGGTGTAGCTAAGTGTCTAATTCTACTTTACACATATGCCTAGCAGAAAGCATACACATGGATGTGGAAGAGGGAAAACAATGTAAAATAACCAATGCATTTCAATCATATGCATAAATATTTTATTGAGCTTGGCCAAGCATCATAAATCAACATAATGTAAAAGATTGGTAGGCAATATATAAGGAACAATAACACAAGATTTCCAATAATTATCCTCCTCTTTAATCCCACGTTCAACACCCACCCCTTTTTTGTCATTTCTCTAAAGTGTAGAAAAAGACTTTCGTCTAAAAACATATATGTCCTTAAGAAAATACATTCCAAGATGTAAATAAAAGAGGCATAACACAACTTGTAGACTAAAAATGACATTTAACCCATATTGATTTTAAAGCACAAGGTTCATTATAAATTTCCATAGAACTCCACTCTCCAGTTTTGGCTTCAACTATTAGTTATTGAACACTTACTCAAAACAAAACAAAGAAATGTTAATAATTTTACTTAAAGAAATAATAGTTTCCTTTAACTAATACTATTAAAACATCATTCAACTAAATAGGCATCAGATAGATAATTCTTGTCATAAATTTCCATTCTATGTAGTCTTATTGAGAATTATGGTGTTTTTAGATCTATTGTTGATAAACATCTTATTTTTCCTAAGACAAATTGTTCATTATAGTCAAGTTTTCCTTATTTAAAGATATATCAAAAAATAAATAAATAAAAAGTAGACGCCAAATTATGATGCTTGAAGACACATATAAGACACTTTGTATCTCAAACTCACAGTCTTCTTTTTACATAGTAAAAGAAAATCAGATTAATAATCTATGAGTGATGTTACTATTTTTAACCATTTACGATTATAGATAAAAGACATTTTTTGATCATAAACTATTATGCATCTATAATTGAACAACCATCTCTTACTTTTAATGTTGAAGATACTATAGTTAATGAGTTTCTATCTTTACTACCCACTTGAAACGCACAATGCCATTGATTATATAAAACCTTAAAGAATGTTGAGAAAACATTTAATTTCTCACTCTAACAACAATTTCCAGCTAGACAATAACAATGACAAGAATCTAGATACTCTCCAGCTTTAACTAATACGTTGGGTTTCAAGAGAACATATGATTTGGGAGAAAGTGAGAGTTTGAATTTAATTTCTCTTCATATCTACTTCTTAACTTAAGATCGACTCTTTGAATTTGAACAGAACAACTTATCTGAATAAGAAATGCATTATTAACAGTTCTAAATAATCACTCTTTAAGCCTAAAGTTGTTGCCTTGGAAATGAGGGAAACTAATGTTTTAGCTCATCTAAAATCTTATTAAAGCTAATTTAATATGGAAAAGAAAACATTGAAAATTTAATACCATCAACTCACTTAACCTGAGTATGACGACCAAACTATATATTTGGAATCTTGTTTAAAACAAACAACTCCAAAACTCACTAATTTCCTATTACTCAACCCAAATTTTGATTTAAGGGCTCATTTTTTTCCCCAAGTTAATACATGCTCTACAAGTTATATTGTTTCTCAATCTAGTAATGTTAATTGCCAAGGTCTCCATTAAATGGTGTAAGATAACTATGAAATACAACATTTCTAACCTATACTTCCAACTATAAATCGATATAATAGATATCTGTTGAATCTTTTAATATGTTAAATAATTAGAGAAACAACATCTTTAAGAATACAGATAAAACGATAAGGAACCTATTTTCTTGCATATGGAACATAGATCCTCTTACACTTCTTCCAATTCAGAGCACCAATTCTTCCTACCAACCAATTTTTTAAAAACTTTTTCTTCTCCTCTTCCCCCAAAACTGACTACTCTCCTCGATGAGTCCCAGTCTCTTAAAGAGACCACTCCTCATTACTATGGCTCCTTAAATCTTTCTAACTGACATTATAAAAAGCAAACTGAAAAATCTATTAAATTCACTTCCACCGATAATGGAATGTAACTCCAGTTCGACTAGTGGAGGAATTACTCACTCTAAGTTCTATTTATTACTTATAATTTCAATAACTAACAACTAGCATTTCAAATTTGAGCATTCAATTACTAATAGAATAATTCAAGAGCAAAATTTTAAATTTTAAAACCTAAATTATAATAATTCAAATAAAAACAAATTATGTGTGTGTGTGTGTGTGTGTGTGTGTGTGTGTGTGTGTGTGTAACTACACCATACCATCCAAACAAACCCTACTAAGGAGCTAAACTCCTCTACCTCAACCATTCTTCTACCTTTAGTACCTACACACTCAAAACCTCAAACATGCCAATGTATCAGTATTGCCAACATAATGATAAATAAAATAACATATTCAATACGATATCTCTTATCAAAATTCAAAATATTATTATATTTAAATAATATAAATTTTATGTTGAAAACATATTGATACAAGTATGAATATGTGTTTCAATCATTTTTTTGTCACTGATGTCAAACCTACTACTTTATGGTAAGACAATTGCTTATATGATTTGAGCACAATCATTTGTTTGATTGATGAAGATGATTTCATCAAATGAGGTAACAATAGCACCTAGAGGAAAGGTTGAGTTAAGATATGGAAAAGGAGTATAAGGATCAATTAAGACAGTGATATTATAGTGTATTAATAATCTACTTAAGGTTGCAAAGGATGGTTGCACTGACTAAGTTTAGAATAACAAATTAAAAGAATTATGTCTACTAAACTTAACAATCTGCACAGTAGGTGTCGAGCAAAGCTAGTGTAAGCCAAGTAGAAAATTAATTGGAGCCAAGAAAAAGTCAATTTCAGTGTATGTCAAGTGATATAGTGTAAGTCACGTAAAGTTTAGTTGATGATGAGTACCTGTAAACTTTAGTTCATGCCAAGTGTTTTGATAGTAGATGTTGAGAAATGCAATATGTGTTGAGCATCAGAAGCCAGTTAATGTTGAGTGTTAGCATTATGAGAAAGATTGAGAATTTGATGAATTTGAGCTGAAAAGTTTGATTTCTTGGATTGTGTGAACCATGTGAAAGATAAGCTTCATGAACTAGTGGCACAAAATTCAAGATAAACCATTTTAAAAGTGAATTCAAAGATGATTCAAGGAGAAGTTTCTAGATGGGAATGAAATGAAATGATGGGTAGATTCATTGAATCACACCTAATCCAACCTAACCCTAAAATAGATGTTGGAGGATGAACAACAAAAGATCTTAATTATCTATTTATAGAGATAGTTGGTTAGAAGAAAAGGTTGTCATGTGCGAGAACCTAAAGAAGACAAGGACTCTAGGGTATTGCTTCATTCGGTGACCTAAGAGAAGTGTCTACATTGGCAAGAAAAGCAAGATGGCTTAAGGGTATGAATGCTTGAAGGGCGAACAAGCTGTCAGAACTGAAGTGTGTGAAAGCCAAGTAGAATGGAGGACTATAACATAGATATGTAGTCTACAAGTGTGGTGTAGGTTATTATTAGATCAAGCTTTACTATTATTTTTTAATCATTGTATCAGTCTAGGGTAAATCCTTTGGATGAAGGTTGACCTAATAGTCATTTGTAAATCCTTTAACTAGGATAGATTCCAAGTGAATGATCTAAAGTCCTCTAACAAGTCTCACTCCTAACAAGGTGATTGAAATCCTTTAACCAGGTCACATTTAACAATGTGCATTATAACCTTTAATAGGTTTGGCCTTTCACAGGGCATCACTTTAGAAGAGTGAGAATGAGTAGCATGTTATTGGTGGTTTTTTCCAAATTGAATTTTCATGTTAAATCATTGTGTCAAATGTGTTATTGAATCTATTATATTTCATGTTCACATTTTTGCAAAGTTGATTTGATAGTAACCTACAAGTTTAAGTATATGTGTGATCTAATGGATGCATGCATGATAAGAATATTTTATGGATATTGGTTTACTAAGTTGTGAAAAGTTTTAATTGTACATTTAGACCTTGGATAATGGATTCACCCCCACTCTCAATTATTCTTAAAAAATCCAACAATTGGTATCAAAGCCATTTGCTTAAGAGGATTAGTTTAAAGGTACTAGAAGCAAAAGGATCAAGATGTCAAAATTAGAGGTATGCAAGCTTAATAGAGATAACTTTCCTGCATGTTAAAGTCTAATGAAGCTAGACCTTAGAGGACTTGGAGATCATGTGCAATCTACCGTCATCATAGAACATGTTAATCCTACTAGAGCCCTAATTGCTAAAGATTTGAAAAAGAAGAAAGAACACAACCAAGCAATGTTGGAGATTGCCTCTGCCCTAAGGTATGCCAAGTTGGATGATATCAAGGGTTGCAATAGTGCAAAGAAAATGTGGGATTCTCTACACACTATCTATGGAGGTGACAAAAATGTCCTAAGAGCCGAATCTAAAAGTCACATAGGTAAGTTCGATGATATGAGAATGCAAGAAGGTGAGAATATTGCTCAATATTGCTCTACGATAAAAAATGTCGCTAATGCAATAAGAGGAGCTATTGGTAAGATAGATGATGAGACTGTACTAAGAAATTTTTTGAGAACGCTATTGCCTATTTATGCCATTAGAGTTTTTACAATACAAGAACTGAGATGTATGCCAGGGAATGATCTGACTCTTGAAAGTTTGGTAGGTAGGCTCATTGCTTTTGAGCTATCTAATTTTGATAATTGCAAACCTAAAAATGTTGAATATGCTTTCAAAGATAAGTTTTTATTGAAGGAACCTAATGAGAAGAAGAAGAAGGAAAAGGCAAAGCATGTGTCCAGTGGCAGTAAAATAGATGAGGAAAATGTAGAACAACTTGAAGGACTACTAATAAGGAGATTTCACAGAGGTAAAGGCAAGTTCAAAGGTAAGTTACCTATCATGTGTTTCAATTGCAATGAGGTTGGTTATATTGCTGCTAGATGTCCAGAGAAGAAGAATTATAGAGGTGGAGACAACCACAAAAGTAGAAGAGATGAAGACAACAAAGATTACAAAGATAAAGGTAAGAAATCTTGCTACATTGTTGAAGAGGAAACAAAAGATGAATATGGTGATCATGATGATGAAGTGGTGTATGTTGCAATGAAGGATGAGAGAACTACACTAGTGTCTTATGTAAACAAGAATGGCAGATGGATCATTGACAATAGGTGTTCACATCACATGACTGGAGGTAAAAGTAAGTTCATTACCTTGAATTATTATGATGGAAATAGTGTAAAGTTTGGTAATGATGCACCAATGTCTGATAAAAAGAAAAGGTTCTATCAAATTCACATAAAAGATTTTATGTGACAATGCTTATTATGTTGAAGGATTTAACTATAATTTGTTGAGTGTGTCACAATTGAATAATTTAGGTTGTAAGGTTGAGTTTGAGAACAAGATTGCTAAGATATATGATACTTATTTAATTGTAGAATTTGATGATGTGTGGCTATGGCACAAGAGGTTATGCCATGTTAATTTTGATAACTTAGTTAGCACCAATAACATGAGAAGAGTTAGAGGTTTTCCTAAGTTAAAGAAACCTGACAATATAATTTGCAAACAATGTCAGTTAGGCAAAATAACAAAGTCAAGTTTTAAGAGTAAGACTCGTACCTCTAAAGGAATATTAGAGATTGTTTATACTAACTTGTGTGGACCAATTGAAGTGCAAAGCTACAAAGGAGATAAGTACATTATGCTACTTGTTGATGATTATTCTAGAATGATGACAATTATGTTTTTGAAACAGAAATATGATGCTTTCTAAATGTTTAGATGGTACTTAGCAAGAGTTGAGAAGGAAATAGGTAAAATTCTAAAATGTTTGAGATCTAAGAGAGGAGGAGAGTTTACATCAAATGAGTTTGAGATGTTTTGCAATGACAAAGGAATCAAAGGACAGACATCTACTTCTAGAACCCTTCCACAAAATGGAATTGCTAAAAGGAGGAATAGGTTTGTAATGAACTGTGCTAGGACACTCATGATGGAGAAAAATGTTGCTTTGAAATACTAGAGATAAGTTGTAAGTAGAGTTATCTATACCTTGAACCATGTACAAGTCAAGAAAGGTACTCATTCAACACCTTTTGAACTATGGTATGGATACTCACCCAATGTAAAATATTTTAAGATATTTAGAAGCAAGTGTTATATTCTAAAAGATTTTAGAAATGGTAAACTAGATGCAAAAAGTGAAGAAGGTATATTCCTTGGTTATTTCACAAGAAGTAAAGCTTATAAATGTTTGAATACTAACACTAACAAAGTTGTGAAAAGTGCAAATGTGAAATTTGATGAATATATAGAAGTACATGAGGTTGAACCTATGAAAGAACTAGAAGAATACAAATCATTTGTATACTTTTATGAAGGTACACCTGTTGATCAAGATGTTGTAAATAAAATTGCAAACCAACAACAAGTTTTAGTGACTATTGAATCACTTACTATGAATATCGAGTTGCATTCAGGAACTGAGCTACATTCAAGTGTCGAGTTAAAAAATGAATTTAAAGCACATTTTGATTCTAAGATTAGTATACATGAAAGAGATGTTGAAATACCTGAAAAAGATGTGCATAGTGATTTAGAAGTTGAGAGACCAAATGAGGAAAACACAACAGAACCAAGATTGTCTAAGTATGTCAAGAGACATCACCTTGTTGCATAGATCATTGGAGATAAAGATTCTAGACCAATGACAAGGAATGAGTTGAAAAATGATACATGTTTACTAAGCATGCAATAACCTAAAATAGTGAAAGATGCCTTAAAGGATGTGGATTGGAGTAAAGACATGAAAGAAGAGATTGAACAAATTGAGAAAAATAAAACATGGACTCTAGTTTCAAGACCAAAAGATAAAAATGTAATTGGTACCAAGTAGATATACAGAAATAAGTTAAATGAAAATGGTGAAGTCACAAGGAACAAGGCAAGATTAGTTTGTAAAGGATATGCACAAAAAGAAGGGATAGACTATGGAGAAGCATTTTTCCCTGTTGCAAGATTGGAAGGAGTAAGAAATCTGCTTACTTACTCTGCATACAAAGGTTTCAAAGTTTATCAAATGGATGTTAAGTTTGCATTTTTGAATGGTATATTAGAGGAAGAGGTTTATATAGAACAACCAGATGGATTTTTTGATGCTAACAACAAAAATATGGTATCTAAACTACACAAAGCTCTATATGGTTTGAAGCAAGCACCAAGAGCATGATATGAAAGACTTCATAATTATCTTGTGAAGATTGGATTTGAGAGGACTAATGATAAAAATAGTCTATACTTGAAGATAGAGAAAGGAAAAATTATTTTAATATCTAAAATTTTTATTGATGATATCATACTTGGAGGTTAAGATACTTTATGTAAGGTTTTTGCAAATAAAATGAAGAAAGAGTTTGAGATGTTTATGTTTGGAGAGATCAAGTTCTTTATGGGTTCACAAGTACATCAGATGAAATATGATACATACCTCACTCAGTCAAAGTATGTTAAGGAGATATTGAAAACTTTTAGATTGGAAGATTTCAAGCCAATAAGCACACCTATGGTAACGAGCCATAAATTGTCAAAGAATGATGATTTATATGAGGTGAATCAAACATTATGTAGTTTTATGATTCACAAATTACAATATGTAGTACATAATAGACCTGATATTGCATTATCTATTGGGATAGTTGCAAGATTCTCTGCTAATCCCAGGGAGAATCATTTGATGATAGTTAAGAGAATAATGAGATATCTGAAAGGAACAAAAGACTATGGTCTATACTACAAGAAAAATGAGAAATTTGAATTGAGAGACTACACTGATGCTGATTGGGCTAGAAATATTGATGACAGAAAGAGCACCAGTGGATGGGTATTTTTCTTAAGCAAAAGGCTAGTTACATAGACTAGCAAGAAACAAAACTACATCTCTCAATCTACCATTGAAGCTAAATATGTTGTTGTTGCAGTAAATTGTACAAACATTGTATGGATCAAACAACTACTTAAAGGTATAAAAGAAGAAATCACTGAACCTGTGATGCTTTATTGTGATAATAAAAGTGCTATAAATATATCAAAGAATCTTGTGATGCATACAAAGACTAAACACATTGCAATAAAGTATCATTACTTGAGAGAATTAATTCAAGATAAAGAGGTGAAGATGGAATATGTTAACACAAAAGAATAAATAGTTGATATCTTCACAAAAGCATTACCTAAGGATGCTCATGAGTATCTCAAAGGTAAACTAGGGGTGATACCCCTATCAAAGGCTGTATAAGAAGCATGAAGAGTGCCTTGCATCAAACAAGATGATTGACATATGTTACACATTGATGCAGTAGATCCTACTTTAGGAGTTGCCTAAAGTAATCAAAGAGCTGGAATTACAAATCAATCACAAGCTAGGTGATCGAAGGAGAAACTAGAAATGTTCATATCTACATATTAAGATGACAAATGTTTGGCATTATTGTCAAAGAGGGAGATATTGTTGAGGGAGAAGAGGGAGAAATCCTGATCCTTTAGAACTTACTAAGGGAAAGAGTATACCAAAGAAAGATAGACATAAAAGGAGATAGAAGATACAGATAGAAGAAACATGGAATATCTACTTAGAGGGAGATAGTGTACCTATTGATTACATCTACCTAGTAAAGAGGGAGATAATGTCAAAGGAGATATAAGAAGTGATCAAGAGGGAGCCATAAGGATGAGTTGATTGATAGTTTTTTGATTTGAACCTAATTTTTGCAACCTATTTAGAAGATGAAAGTTGCTGATAGAAGGAGAGATTTAAATACAAAGAATTATTTTCTTTGTGGTATTTTGTTGGTTATACCGATTAAGTTTGGTCATTTTTGGTTTTTCATCAACGCCAAAGAGGGAGATTGTTGAAAATAGATTGATACAAGTATGAATATGTGTTTTAATCATTGTTTTGTCATTGATGTAAAACCTGCTACTTGCTAGTAAGACAATTGCTTATATGATTTGAGTACTATCATTTGTTTGATTAATGAAAAGGATTTGATCAAATGAGGTAACAATAGCACCTAGAGGAAAGGTTGAGTTAAGATATGTAAAAGGAGTGTAAGAATTAGTTAAGAAAGTGATATTATAGTGCATTGATAATCTGCTTAAGGTTGCAAAGGTTGGTTACACTGATTAAGTTCAGAAGAACAAGTTAAAAGAATTATGTTTGCCAAACTTAACATTCTGCATAGTAGGTGTCGAGAAAAGCTAGTGTAAGCCAAGTAGAAAATCAATTAGATCCGAGAAAAAGTCATTTTAAGTGTATGTTGAGTGATACAGTGTAAGACAAGTAAAGTTTAGTTGATGATGAGCACCAATAAACTTTAGTTCGTGCCAAGTGTTTTGATACTGGATGTCGAGCAATGCAATATGTGTCGAGCATTAGAAGTCAGTTAATGCCAAGTGTCAGCATTATGAGAAAGATCGAGAATTTGATGAATTTGAGTTGACAAGATTGATTTCATGGATTGTGTGAACCATGCGGAAGATAAGCTTGATGAGCTGGTGGCACAAAATTCAAGATAAACCATTTTTGAAGTAAATTCAAAGAGGATTCAAGGAGAAGTTTCTAGAGGGGAATGAAATGAAATGATGGGTAGATTCATTGAATCATACCTAATCCAACCTAACCCTAAAATGGACGATGGAGGATGAATGGAAAAATATCGTAATTCTCTATTTATAGATATAACTAGTTAGAAGAAAAGGTTGTCATGTGCGAGAATCTAAGGAAGACAAGGAGTCTAGGGCATTTCTTCATCCAATGACCTAAGAGAAGTGTCTGCATTGGCAAAAAAAAAGCAAGAAGGCTTAAGGGTATGAATGCTTGAAGGGTGAATAAACTGTTAGAACTGAAGTGTGTGAAAGCCAAGTAGAATGGAGGATTGAAACATAGATATGTAATCTGCAAGCGTGTTGTAAGTTATTATCAGATCAAGCCTTACTATTACTTTCTAATCATTATATCAATCTAGGGTAAATCCATTGGATTAAGGTTGACCTAATAGTCAATTGTAAATCTTTTAACCAGGTGACATTCCAAGTGAATGATATAAAGTCCTCTAACAAGACTCACTCCTAATAGAGTGATTGAAATCCTTTAACCAGGTCACATTTAACAATGTGCATTGTAACCTTTAACAAGGTTGGCCTTTCATAGGGCATCACTTTAGAAGAGTGAGAATGTGTAGCATGTTACTGGTGGTTTTTCCCAAATTGGGTTTCTATGTTAAATCATTGTGTCAAATATGTTATTGGAAATGTTATGTTTCATGTTTATAATTCTGCAAAGTTGATTTGATAGTAACCTGCAAGTTTAAGTATTTGTATGATCTAATAGATTGATGCATGATGAAATTTTTTTATGGATATGGGTTCACTAAGTTGTGAAAAGTTTTAATTGTACATCTAGACCTTGGATAACTGGTTCACACCCCCTCTCAATTATTCTAAAGAATTCCAACATTTTAAACATTCATCATTAATCATAAGATATAATATGTAAATACAACCAAAATTTTAACCATTATGTCACAACATCATAAGATGAAACATATAATGACTATCATAATGACAATTAAATTAAATTACCCATCTAATAACATCAACAATAAAAATCTAATAAGAGTCTATAAAGTATTCGACTCAAGTCGAGTCATACATAGTCAATCAAAACTCATAATCAAACAAGGTCTTCATCATAAAAAATAAAGAAACCAAAATCACAAGTTATATAGCTGGAACACATATCGACCAAGTGTTGAAAATTGTTGAAAACAGATTGATACAAGTATGAAAAATGTGTTTCAATCATTATTTTATCATTGATGTCAAACTTTCTTTTTGTTGGTAAGACAACTACTTAATATGATTTAAGTACTAACACTTGTTTGATTGATGAAGAAGATTTGATCAAAAAGATGTAACAAAAGAACCTAGAGGAAAGGTTGAGTTATGATATGAAAAAGAGTACAAAAATAAACTTAGACAATGATATCATAGTGCATTGATAATCTACTTAAGGTTACAAATGCTGGTTACACTAAGAAAGTTCATTAGAACAAGTTAAACAAAGTTTTTTTGCCAAGCTTGACTGAATGGATAGTAGGTGTTGAGCAAGTTGAGTAGAAAATTAATTGGAGCCAAGTAAAAGTTTATTTTAGTGTATGCCAAGCAAAATAGTGGATGTCGAATAAAGTTTAGTTGATGCCAAGCACCAGTAAACTTTAGTTCATGCTAAGTGATTTTTTAGAGGATGTCGAGCAACATAGTATGTGTTGAGCATCATAAACAAGTTAATGTTGAGTGACAACATTATTACAAAGATCGTAAATTCGATGGATCTGAGTTGACAAGTTTGTTTTCTTGGATTGTGTGAACCAAGTGGAAGATAAGATTGATGAGCTAGTGGCACATAATTCATGGTAAACCATTTTGAGGTGAATTTAAAGAGGATTGAAGGAGAAGTTTCTAGAAGTGATATGGAATGAGGGGTAGATTCATTGAATCCTACCTAATCTATCCTAACCCTATATTGGATGATGGAGAATGGACAATAAAAGATCTTAATTGTCTTGGCTGGTCAAAAGCAAGGGTTGTCATGTGCGAGAACCTAAGAAAGACATGGAGTCAAGGGTATTACTTTATCAAGTGACCTAAGTGAAGAATCTACATTGGCATGTTAAGCAAGAAGGCTTAAGGGTATGAATGCTTGAAGGGTGAACAAACTATCAAAGTTGAAATGTGTGAAAGCCATGCAAAATGGAGGACTGAAACAAAGTTCTATAATCTGCAAATGGAGTTGTAATTTGTTATCAGATCAAAGCCTTACTATTACTCTTCAATAATTGTATCAGTCTAGGGTAAATCCTTTGGATTAAGGTTGACCTAATAGTAATTTGTAAACCTTTCAACCAAGTGACATTCCAAGTTAATAGTCTAAAGTCCTCTAATAAAGCTCACTTCTAATAGGGTGATTGAAATCATTTAATAGGGTCACATTGAACAATGTGTATTGTAACCTTTAACATGGTTGTCCTTTCATAGGGCATCACTTCAGAAGAGTGAAAAAGAGTAGCATGTTACTGGTGATTTTTCATGTAAATTATTGTGTCAAATGTGTTGTTGAATCTATTATGTTTCATATTTACATTTCATCAAATTGTTTTGATAGTAACCTATAAGTTTTAAGTGAATGCATAACCTTATGGATGCATGCATGATGATACATGTTTTATGGGTCCACTAAACTATGAAAAGTTTTATTTATACATCTGGACCTTGGATAATTGACTCACTCCCCTTCTTAGTTATTCTAAAGAATTCCAACAGCAAGAACATATCAACTACAGTTTTAAGTTGAACACATACTGACTTAATGTGATGCAATGCAAGGTAGGAGAATCCCCAAAGGAGATGTCCTAGCCCCCAACAAATAACTACATAGTGGAAACACAATAATAATGCACAATCTGATATCAAATCACAACTCTTTATTCATAAAATAACTGTTACATGCAATGTGCCAGGCTGTAAGGCCTTCCTGGTTACGACCAAATACAAAGCAAGTAATTACAGTAATAGTTCTGCAAGATCCCTCAAGATCCAACCCATAAACTAGCTAGTCCAGATCCACACTCTGGTAGAAACCTCCAAGATCTCAACTTGTGCTCACAAGCCACCAAGCAACCTCCTTGTTTCTAAACCACAACCACTAGCTCTTCTCAAAATTTTCTCCTCCACCACAATCCTATTATAAACTACCTCACATTTGATGCTCTATCCACAGACTTAGGAAAACTCGCTCCTCACTTCCTCCTTCTTTCTGAGCTTCTACTAAGAAGAGATCACACCTTGAAGCTTGGTTAGAAATGCTCATATGCCTTGCTTAAATAGGCACTTTCCACCCAAGATGTTACAAACACAACCAATGTGGGATAAAAGGTAAATGCAACTACCTTTTAACAAATATTTAATTCCCACCCAAATACAACTAAGCATCACCACATGACCCAACAAATATTAAATGCATGATTTAATAAAACATTCACAAACTTCTAGAATTCTATCTACACACCTCGATAAATGGAATGGCAACCATTTTTATTTAATTTTCTATTTACACCACCTATGCACCTTGAAAATAGAAATTCCTTTTTTCTCCTTTTTCCTTTTTTTATTTTTTTATATTATTTTTCCTCTAATTTTCGTCACTTTCTCTCTCCATTTTTTTCCATGTAAGATGCTCTTGCATCATAATGTCTAGCTCACACAAATTGATGCAAAGATAAAATTCTCCAGTCGAGGTCAACCAACCTAATCGACTAAGTCAAAAACTATCAACATCATCCTACATAGTAGAAGTTGCACAAAGTGGGTCGTGACAAATAGTATATATTTTATTTTCACTATAAATTATTTTGAAGAAATTATATTGGTAATTTTAAATAAAGAAATAAGAATTCTTAATAGCTATAATTGAATTATATAACTATTGTTAACATTTATATTTTTAAGTTCAAATATTAATATAATAAATTTGATATTTATAATTACATAATATTTAATTAATCTTATTGAAATAGGAGATCTAATGTTTATTTTTAGAAGTGATTTAAAGGAAGATTGATGAATTATAGAACAAAGATAACATCATCAAATATTATTTAAAATGTTATTTTTCTAAAAATTAATTTAAAAACAATAAGATATAATATTGCCTTTCTCAATTTTTTTTTCTTTCTTAAAATAATTTGACATGTAAAATATTATATTACAAACTATTGTAAAATTTAAAATTTAAAATTTATTTTAGCTTATGACTTAATGAAATATATTTATGCCGTAGGCGTTCCTTATATGAAGAGGACGAGTTGAATTGTAAAATCAACAGTGCAAATTTTGTTACAACGAATGACTACCATGAGGATGATCCTCACCCTTCATCGTTTTCAATACCGCAACAACTGTATTTTACGTGGATGGGACATCAAATAGCTAGAGGGGTCAGTGTCAATATACTTGTCCCTCAATGCCTTCAAACACACATGACAAAAGACTAAAGCATTTAGATGAAGGTCTACACCATGCAGGAAGTGTAGAGTGACAGTGGAAGACCTCATATTGCCAACTTTCCATGCACAGGAGTTGGTCATTCCTTTCATGCAGTTTAATTTATAGAGTGGTTCTGCATTGACCATGGGTTATTGGAACCATATAGCGAGCAAGTGCATGCATCCAAATAAGAGAATCACATTCACCCAATTTGACTGTTTCTTGAATTTATTAATTTATTATAAATTGATTGTTTATTGAATTTATTAATTAATTATAAAATCACAAAAAACACAGAACCATGGTTTTGTAAATTTTTAATTAATTAATAAATTCAATAAATGGTCAAATTAGGTGCATTTATTGGTTGCATAGATGTCGCCCACATTATATGCCCCTCACTTGGCATCTTATGGCCTCAACATTTGCTTTACAGAGGTCCCTTCCCTGAGGATGACATTGAGCAAATGAAGATCGAAACTTGCATATCCAAGTACAGTGAGTCGCGCTCCATGTTGGAGATATTCTCCAATCATTGCTTAGTTCCTCTTCACCAATGTCTACCTTTTTCTAGGCTTTCCTAAATTAGCTTTGGAGCACAACAAGTCATTCAGAGATGAGGAAGAGTATGGGATTGATGTACTAGGTTCCATTTTTTTCCTACGAGTGATTTGCCTGAACCAATGAGAGACAAATGTTGTTAAAGAAAATGATGTCAAATTTCTCGAGTCTTAAAGAGTTTTGATGGTAAAACACTAAATTAAAATGGTGAAAATCTAATGGTAATCATGATATTTCTATGAAACTTGTCCATACCCATTTCACTACAAGAATGAGAATACACACTAGTATGGAAATGGATATGCTGCCAGTTATTTAGATAACTTATTAAGAAGAGGTTTTTACAAAAGAAAAAAAGGAAAATCTAACGATACATAGATTCTTGGTCTTCTATGCTACCAAAGTGTTGTGTTGTTTTGTTATTCTTGTCTTAAAACACAAAAATTAAGTGGATGATGAAAAAAAATTATTTGATTTATGTATCTATAATTTTTATTTATTTTTAAATGAACAATAAAATAGACCTCTTTTTATAAATTGTTATTTTAAAATTGATTGTCAACAAGACCATATTATGTTTGGAAGATGGAGGAAGTGAGATATCTAAATGGAGATATAATCATAGAAAGAGGTAGATATTGAAGGGGGGAGAATGAGAGAGAAAGAAAGAGATAGCCACAGAGAGGAAGACATAGATAGAGATGGAGATGGGTATAGAGGAGAGGGATGTGTATCAAAAGAAAGCTTGATAGATACATATGGAGGAAATAAAGGTAGATAGATATGGTGGACATAAATAAATAAATAAATATATATATATATATGAGACATAGGGAAAGAATGAGAGCGAGAGACATAGAGAGATGAAGATGAAGATCATGTGAGTTATAGGTGGGAGGGAGGGAGGGAGGGAGGGAGAGAGAGAGAGAGAGAGAGAGAGAGGTGGAGATGGAGATTGAGAAAAAGAGGGATATGGAAAGGAGAGGGAGAGATAGAGGGAGAGAGTGGGGATGAGAATTACAAATATAAAGAAAAGAGACAATGATATATAGAGAGAGAGGGGGGGTGTGGGGTGAGAAATATGGAGATCTAGAGATTTAACTTAGGTATAGGAAGTGGGTAATGAGGAGAGATGAATGTATAGAGAGATAGAGCTAGGGCAAGAGGTAAAGATAGAATGAGATCTACGAAGATAGAAAGGGATACATAGAGATGGAGTAATAGATAGGAAGAGATATAAAGTGATATAGATGGTGAGATATGTTGATCGAGATATAACAAGGATGAAGGCAACAACATTAAAAATAGAGAGGTGGAGATGTATGGGGAGGGAGAGAGGGAGAGACGGGGAGAGGGAGGAGGGAGGGAGAGATGGGGAGAGATATAGATAGAAAGAGGGTGAGATGTAGAGGGAAGAGTAAGAGAGAGTGTAAGGAGACAAAGAAAGGTATGGAGATGGAGACTGAGAAGAAGAGGGATAAGAAGTGGGGAGAAGAAGATAGAGTGATGGGATGGAAGAAAAATAGATGGATAAATAGAGATAGTCTAACATAAAGATGACATATGGAGAGGATGAGACAAATACTTGGTTGACCTTCCATATATGTGCGGCATACCCATTGCACACTAACGTGTGATTGCTAGTTGTAAGATACCATTACTCTGACATTATTAGTTCCTGCCTATGGCAAGAATACTAATGCATTCATGCAAGTCCTTTTAATTTTTCAATCTCACCAATGAAATTAAAATATTTTACCACTTCTATAGTCTATTTTAATGTTTCTTTTTTTAAAAACTATTTTTCAAATGTACAAAATATTATTTATTTCATATTTCATTGGCTATGGTGAATTTAGGCAAGATGTAAACAATTTTCCTAAGAGAAAAAAGGAGGAAAATAAAAGGTATATTGATAGTTATGACCAAATAATAAATGTATTTGACATATATATGTTTGACATATTATATATTGGCTGCATATCTGGGCCACTTAAATCATTTCATTTGTCTTGAGTTGGTGGGAATTGATGGTTGGAGTCGGTGGCATTCATCTGAGCTTGACCTTAGTTGGTGGGAATTAATGCTTGGAGTCGGTGGCATTCCTGCCAAAGATAAAGATAAATTCGGATCGTATTCAGTGTCAATTTTCAATCTTGCCTCTTGCTCTGAATTTTCCATTCTGCTTTGAACAAGCTTGGATTGCATTCAATGTAAAAAAAAAATTAGTCAAATTTGTAATCTTACCTTATGCTATAAATTTGCAGGTATAGAAGCCCAACAGATTCCATCATGTCCCCAACAAGCCAAGTTTTTTTTTAAAGATCAAGTAGCACTCACATTCGTCATTTCTTGCATGTAAGTTTTGACTTCTTTCAACTCTTAACTTGTATGTTTCTTTTGGGTTTGATGTGCATGTCCTTTGAGCGTATAGGCGGATTTTTTGGACAATTGTGTTTGGTATGCGTTCATTATTTTTTTCTTTGATTTTATTTTATGCCATGCTAGAACTTTACTTCTATTATTATAGTAATAATTGTTGCAGGGTTTTCAGAAATGCCTTAACAAGCTAACCAAAGTGAATCTCTAAATTTGTTTACTGCAAATTTAGTATTCAGCACGAACAAATCGACATGCTGAGATTGTATCGGGAGCAGGCAAGTGCCTCGGAGATGTTGCCATCGACGGGGAATGCCGCCTCATTATACTCGAAGGTCGTCCTGCTGAAAATGGACAAGTTTCCCACCCTATTTTTGTTTCTTCGAAGTGAGCTCTGGATTGCCTCATGTTGTTAAACCCTGATTCACGAGTCCGAATTCCCTATACTCTAAACCCTATATTCCAATACTTGGGAGATGAAAATTAAAATGAGAACCAGCGTGAGCAGTTGCAATTCCCATTGTGATCACCTCCCTAGTTGGACTTGGTTCCAACGTTTTGGTTTCTCTATTGAGCAATGCCGTTAGTCTTTGATAAAATATTGTTTGTGTGGGAGAGGTGAAATAAATACTTTGTTATCTACGTTTGACAAATAGTTACATTTGTTTGTATGCTCCAGTCAGAAATTTGATGCCATTATGAGCTTTTTTAACCCTTTAAACTGTAAAATTACAATCGATTTATTTTAAAAGACAGCTGTCAAAATGAACGGTGAATTCTAGATGGACCGTCCAAAAATGTAAGGGAGATTTAAGATATACCAATCCTTTTTGAGATTTTCGTCTTTAACCATGCTTTAGCATCTGAAGGACAATGTTCAATGGGATTAATGCAATTATAAAACTGATTGGCTGGTGGGGTCAACTGCTAAATTATCCCGTCCGGGACATGCATGCTGTGGGCGCTGATGCCAATTTTTAAGGTACGGGTGAAAGGGTAAGCATGACGTGGAACGCCACATTAGAAATAAAAATATTGAACTTTGTGAAATTCGTAACATAGTTTTATTGGAGATGTAATTCCATTTGTGGAGCAAACTTTTAAATGAAAAGTTAAATGCTGAAACATATATCACAATGAGTGGATTGGGTGTCCAGTGCAAGCCAGTATTACAATAAAAATTGAAATATGAGACACACGATCACATGAAAGTAGTAGGTACACATATCATCCAAGTTTAACTTAAAATTGAAACCTGAAACATAGGATCATAGTGATAGTGTCTAATGTCCCTTTTTGGGATCACATTCTATTTTGCCCTGAATTCACAAATCAAAGTGAAACAAGGAACTCAATATAGTTAGAGATATATCCTAATCTAGGAATAAGATGAGATAAGATTGTCTTGGAGCTGATAACCAAATTGAATGATAATGAATAATAATATAATCATAATACATGTAATACATCCATTTAGTGTTAAGAGAGAAAAAAACTTACAGCACATAATTCTCATGTGTTCAACCATAATGAGGGTTGAGATAGGAAGGACATGATCAAGTGCCCTAATTGTCATGTCCCCAAATTTTTTGGTGACAGTTCAATTTAATTAATTTAATTAATGGTTGTCCAAGGACGACTAATTAATTATTTTAATTAAATAAATAATATTAAAAGATAACCTTGTATTTAATAAAATGACTTGGAAAATATTTAATAAAGTCACTTGAGGGATAAGATCAAAAAGGTTCTAGAAGTCTCTGGAGAGGATGGAGGGAAAAGAATAAATAGGCACCCCGGGGCTCCATTCGAATCATGCAGTTGATTATCTCTCTTTGATTTTCAGGTTGTGATTCAATCACAGGTGCATTGTGGAACCTAGGGTTTCTGCAATTGTCACAGTTGGCCATTGAGAACGATAACTCTCAATTGGTGCGCAATTTTGAGGGTGTGAAATATCATCCGAATTATTGCAGATTGGAGGTGACATTCAGTCATTTCATCAGGGACAGAATCTGTGGGCTCAAGGCCAACAATTTCGGAGGATCTTTCTGAGGATTGATATTCGAAGATATAATATATTCATAAGGTTTACAGGATCAGTTGCAGCATTGAACAGATCTAGAAAAGAAGGCGAGTCTCCTAGTCAATCTTCCAACAGCACTGCCATAAATCATTCAGGCCGACCTTAGTTGAAAGCGTATGAGTATCAAAGGCGAGCTTGTGATCTGTACCGGCATTATCTCTTGGTGAAAGGTTGAAGAAGGGCACTCGATACAGTCTGGGCACATCGGATCACCTACAGCGTGTTGTGAATCGATCCAGAAATCTACCTCTGGAACGACCAGTATTGGTTAATTAGACAACACTATTGCCCATCAAAATGATTCAACTCGGCAACAGCCAATGCTAGACGCCTTTCCCCTCACGCATTTCAGTCATTGTCTGAGGAAACTGGAAAGTGCGAATTGTATATGCGACTACAGGCCATCACTTTAGCATTTGGGAAATTCATCAGTAATAACCGCTGTCTCAAGCCACTGCCAGTGACGTGGGCAAGAGAAGACCGGAGTAAGATTCACATATTGTCAGCACGGGTTTACCAGCAAGCAACGAATTCAGATTCAAGCTATCGGGTTCAGAAATTTAACATGAGAATTCCAGGCCGAACGTGGGTCGTTTGCCGCGCAGCTACTCCAGGCCCTACTTCAACGCACCTAGGAACCCAATGAACATCTAAGAGCGGTGCAGAAACTCATAGTCCTCAATCGCTCCAGTCCAGCATTTAAATCTGAAGTCTAACACTGCACACGCATCAGGAAAGAAATACGGAAGGGAATGATTTCGGCAACAGGATAACAAGTTCTCCATGAGGATTCGGATTTATAAAGGAAACGCACAGGACTAGTGGAATTTCGGCAACCAGGTCAAAGACATCCAAACTTCCAGTGTCCATATTCAGAGATTATAAAGAAAAATCGCCAGGATAATATGCAGGCGGGCAAGGGCCGGATTGAAGACAGTCAAGCATAATAGTGATGAGCTTGGAAGCCCAATTCGACTCAGCTTGTGAATATGCCAACGAATGTTTCAGGTGCCTAGTTGGGTATTTGTTTTTAAGCTATGATTGTTATGATTGCAGAACCTATAAATGCAATTCATGAATTGATTTTGGCAAACTCAGTTTGTTTCATTTGCATGTTATCTGTTTAAGTACTAAAAATCAAAAGCATTCATTCGATACCATTCTAGAGAGTGAGTCAGCAGGATGATTACTGTGGTATTCGAAGGTTGTTTGCAAATTATCTAACGAATTGCCACAGTACATTGTTGGGATTTAGTGACCTTTATAGTTAGGGTTATTTCAGTGGTATCAGAGCGGTTTTCTTGCCATCCTGTGGGGTGAGAACCGACTTACATGAGTGATCAGCACTCTACTTCAACCAAGATGGACAGGTACAGCACAAAGTCTCCAAGGACACAATCTCGGACAAGCAATAGACGCAGTATTCAGAGTCGAAATTATGGAAAGGAGGACTATTCAGGTATTCAGGATGAGCTCAGAAAAATCAAACATAACATGTCTGAACTGTTGGTTAAGCACCGCCATATGATTGACAGGCTATCCGTCCCAACTAAGGCGAATAAGTCAACTGGATTTCGTTTTGACAAATCTTCTCACAAAGCGTTGATAGATACAATGAGAGATGCTACTAGGAACCTTAATGAGGAGTTCGAGAAACAAGTGTGCAACCAGTCAGAGGCTTCAGTTCGGTCACAGGAAGAAGTGGTGAAGGACATTACGCTGATGGATAGTAACTGTCAACTTGACACTCAAGTTGAGACAGTTGAATACGAGTTTTCCGAAGGTGATGTCTCATGTACTCAAGGTAGTTTGGTTCCGACAAGCAATGATTACAGCGAAGTGAGTTCAGATGATGATGAAGATGTCATTGTTCATGATAATGAGATACCTAGAGGAAATGAGCAGACATCGAGCATTTATGATTTTGCTGACAAAGAATACCAAGCTCAGTTAGATGCTTCGTCACATGAGGATGAAATTGGTGGTACTTCACATGATTGGTCCAGCCAGCTGAAGGTGAGCAAAGATAGTATTGTGGCTTCTTTATCTCATCATGACAGGATGCGGGAGATGTTAGAAGCGCACATCCAGATGATTTAGTTACGAGGAAGATATAAGGGAGTTCAGGCAAATTCTTCCTGCTGTGACTTACATGCAATTGGTGAAGGGATGGGGACGACGAAGCTGAGCTATTTACATCTTCTATCAGATCGTGACCATCTTCTAAGCCTTGCCAAAGACTATTCAGATGCCTTGAGGAGGAAGGAGGAGGAAGTTGTCAAGCTTTCTTGCGAGCTTGAGGACACTCGAGCAACTTTGGCATTACAGGACTGGGAGAAACAAGGGCAAGAGCACGACATGGAGCTTAGCTTAAGATCATCTTGCACTCAGTTTTTGACAGAAGAGGGATCATATATGGTAGCTGATAATGTTACGAGTTCATCTTGCATTCACATCCAGGATACAAGGACAATGGCAGACAGGTATGTGAAGTTAGCTGGTATTGGTCACATTACTCAGGTAAGTAGTTTGCTTGAGTTACCAGTTGTTTCTTGCATATGGATTCGGGAATGTTTCAGCAGCATTTGGGATTCAGTCAACCGAAGATCTTTAGCACTTTATGATAGCTATGATTGTTTGAGTACTATCATGGATTTGATTAGTAGAATATACGGTGTTATCTTTCCTTGTGCCAGCAGAACATCCGATGTTGGTATTAGTTTTTATGCACCGTTGTTGGGTTTGGTTCATATTTCCAGTCGACCATCCTTGCTGAAAGGTGTTGAAGGTTTTTCATATTTGGAAGCATGTACAGATGAGTCCCAGGATCGTTTTGACCTTGATGACATCCGGGAGAATGAAGTGAACAGTTTTGAAGATTCAACTTCCTTGATAGATTCTTTAGGTACAGAAGAGCTTGACAGCAGAACTACGGATTTTGACACTCTGGATGTTGATATGAGTTTTGAAGTTGATTCAAAAAATATAGACGGTAATAATCCAGAGACTAGTGTCTTTGAAGACATTCCTCCAGACAATGTGTCAGAGGGAGTTTATAGAAGACAGTCTAGCCAGAGCCATCATGTGATTAGCCAATTGAAAGTTAGTGAGCGAGACATTGCTATCGCTTGTGAGCATTTTGATACTGCTCGTCAGTTGCTGGCCGTTACTGGTTGGGGTTCTTCTATGACAGATGAGTCCAGCGGTGGTTACTTTTCTTTGGCAGAGATTCATGCCTTGCGTGAAGCTGTTCGGATTTTGAAGCAGGATTATTTACGATTGGTAGCCGACCGTGATCACTTGGTTGAGTGGGGGAGTACAGCCTATGAGGCACTCTTGGATCGTGAAGAGGAGGTGAGTGAGCTTTCCCAGGAGCTCATAGTGACTACTGAGGCTTTAGAGGACACACGGCAGGATTTACAAAAGTCGCAGTTTCAGTTGAAGGAAGTGACCGTGGAGTTGGAGCATTTGCGGTCAAAACCAGCCCCAGACCCAGTTCATTTGTCTATTGAGGTGGTTGGTGGTAAGTACACTCCTACAGTTGCTTTTGAGGAGCTTATTGTTGAGACTGACACACATATTCAGGATTTGGTAGTAGCTGGTCCTAATGAGTTTGGGATACCAGTAGAGTCAAGTCTCCAGATTGATTCTACTCAGATAGTTGATAGTGTGGTACAGTTGAGTATGCCATCCTTACAGGAGGACCAGTTGTGGTGTAAAGGGGAGTATGTTAATGCTTCCTCATATAATTTTTACTGCACTGAACTGTTCATGGAGTATTTGCTAGATAGTGCATGTGTTCATTTGGACTCGCATAAGGTGACAGAGGGTGTTCTCATCCAAGATACTAGTGTTATTTGCAGATTGGTTGAGAAGATTATAGGGGTCCTTTCTACTATGCTACCTCACAGGGATCTTGAGGAGGGGTTTGTTGAGTAGAATGCACGGGATCCTAGCCAGCCTACAGTCACTTGGAGTCAAAAAATGGAGCCATCTGTTGATTCCTAGTTCAGTGATGATGAGCCAGTAGCAGAGTTTGGAGGTTCTTACCGGCATTATACGGTAGGGTACGCTCATCACTTTTCTTTTGACACAGAAATAGAAGATTTTATTTCATGCAGATGTAGATTGGCTCCAGTTTCTTATCATCCATTAGGGGATAGATTGGCACCATCTTTTGAAAATAAAACTGGTAGTAGCAAGTTACTCGGCTTGCAGCATCGACACGCCCGGAGTAGTTTTTCAGAGATTGGAGTTGATGGCAATGATTCAGGTACCTATAGCTGTTGTCATATCTACAGTGCAGTTGGGTGCAAGTGTCATTCTGACGGGGGCTTGAGTTTTGATAGAGTTGATGTTTTAGTTGGCTTGAGTTCCGCAGAATGGTTTCTTCTACTAACATCTACAGTTGGGTTACAGATAATTTCATCAGAGTTGACAGTTGTTTGGATGTTGAGTACAGTTTCTCAGTTACTGGTATTGATGATTTCTCTACGGGAGTATGATGCGGATTGGGATGATACACAGATTTACATTTGGGATCCAGGCAGACTGATTGGGTCATGGTTCAGCCATTGCTTGGGGACAAGCAATTTCAGGAAGGGCGGACTGTCATGTCCCCAAATTTTTTGGTGACAGTTCAATTTAATTAATTTAATTAATGGTTGTCCAAGGACGACTAATTAATTATTTTAATTAAATAAATAATATTAAAAGATAACCTTGTATTTAATAAAGTGACTTGGAAAATATTTAATAAAGTCACTTGAGGGATAAGATCAAAAAGGTTCTAGAAGTCTCTGGAGAGGATGGAGGGAAAAGAATAAATAGGCACCCCGGGGCTCCATTCGAATCATGCAGTTGATTATCTCTCTTTGATTTTCAGGTTGTGATTCAATCACAGATGCATTGTGGAACCTAGGGTTTCTGCAATTGTCACAGTTGGCCATTGAGAACGATAACTCTCAATTGGTGCGCAATTTTGAGGGTGTGAAATATCATCCGAATTATTGCAGATTGGAGGTGACATTCAGTCATTTCATCAGGGACAGAATCTGTGGGCTCAAGGCCAACAATTTCGGAGGATCTTTCTGAGGATTGATATTCGAAGATATAATATATTCATAAGGTTTACAGGATCAGTTGCAGCATTGAACAGATCTAGAAAAGAAGGCGAGTCTCCTAGTCAATCTTCCAGCAGCACTGCCATAAATCATTCAGGCTGACCTTAGTTGAAAGCGTATGAGTATCAAAGGCGAGCTTGTGATCTGTACCGACATTATCTCTTGGTGAAAGGTTGAAGAAGGGCACTCGATACAGTCTGGGCACATCGGATCACCTACAGCGTGTTGTGAATCGATCCAGAAATCTACCTCTGGAACGACCAGTATTGGTTAATTAGACAACACTATTGCCCATCAAAATGATTCAACTCGGCAACAGCCAATGCTAGACGCCTTTCCCCTCACGCATTTCAGTCATTGTCTGAGGAAACTGGAAAGTGCGAATTGTATATGCGACTACAGGCCATCACTTCAGCGTTTGGGAAATTCATCAGTAATAACCGTTGTCTCAAGCCACTGCCAGTGACGTGGGCAAGAGAAGACCGGAGTAAGATTCACATATTGTCAGCACGGGTTTACCAGCAAGCAACGAATTCAGATTCAAGCTATCGGGTTCAGAAATTTAACATGAGAATTCCAGGCCGAACGTGGGTCGTTTGCCGCGCAGCTACTCCAAGCCCTACTTCAACGCACCTAGGAACCCAATGAACATCTAAGAGCGGTGCAGAAACTCATAGTCCTCAATCGCTCCAGTCCAGCATTTAAATCTGAAGTCTAACACTACACACGCATCAAGAAAGAAATACGGAAGGGAATGATTTCGGCAACAGGATAACAAGTTCTCCATGAGGGTTCGGATTTATAAAGGAAACGCACAGGACTAGTGGAATTTCGGCAACTAGGTCAAAGACATCCAAACTTCCAGTGTCCATATTCAGAGATTATAAAGAAAAATCGCCAGGATAATATGCAGGCGGGCAAGGGCCGGATTGAAGACAGTCAAGCATAATAGCGGTGAGCTTGGAAGCCCAATTCGACTCAGCTTGTGAATATGCCAACGAACGTTTCAGGTGCCTAGTTGGGTATTTGTTTTTAAGCTATGATTGTTATGATTGCAGAACCTATAAATGCAATTCATGAATTGATTTTGGCAAACTCAGTTTGTTTCATTTGCATGTTATCTGTTTAAGTACTAAAAATCAAAAGCATTCATTCGATACCATTCTAGAGAGTGAGTCAGCAGGATGATTACTGTGGTATTCGAAGGTTGTTTGCAAATTATCTGACGAATTGCCACAGTACATTGTTGGGATTTAGTGACCTTTATAGTTAGGGTTATTTCACTAATTATCCCCGACCCTAGGCCCAAGAGCGAATATTCACGCAATCTTAATGATGCTCATGAGGTGGTGTATCTAGTGGAGCTTGCACATCATTCCCCTTCATCAGACCACCCTTCTCTCTTCTTATGATTGGGGATTGCTTTTTGAGTAAGTATATTCTAACGGAAAAGAGCGAAGTCAATTTGTGAACTCATTTTAATGTTGTCGAAGCATCTCTTGTAACCATTGAGAGGGTACACGACATCCAACTTTTGCTTCCTCAAAAATCTCGGGTTCAAATCCCAACAAAAAACTTGTAATGCCACTGAGTTTTCCTCCCAGTGCCACAGCCGAGGCCGCTGTGGCTCCCAACAAGAGTCTTCTGTCAAATGCATTGGCAAGTGAAGAAAATAATTTAGTATAAAACCTGGCAACAGGATTTAACACAAGTTTTCTGTCAATGATGTTCCAGCCCACATTCTTGATCAATTGTTATGGAAGGAAGTTTTTTTGTGGGTTTCCTAAGTGGGGTCTCTTATATGTTAAATTTGTGTAACGGCCAAGCACCTCATTCACCCACTGAATTGAACCCATACTTGTGAAAATTGTGTTTGCTCCATGGTTTTAAAGAATTTAGTTGGAAATTTGTGAATATGATAGAAATTAGAGATTTCAAGCTTTTTCTATTAATATCTTTTGTTTATTAATTTTGACTACGAGAGTGCATATTAGATAGAATTTTATTAATATATATGCTATATATTGTTTTTAATTTGAAGCATTTCTAAAACCTTCTTTCCAGATTTTTTGTAGGCAATAGAATTTGTAAATGTTTTCCTCCCAATTCATTATTTCATGGTTAGATATAATATTCTCAAATAAGCGTTAGCTACCCTAAAAAAAATTGTGATTATAGTAAGGTATATGCTAAAGATTGAGGGCAGAATGGCAGAAGAGAGTGCCAAGGATGGGAATGAAGAAGCAGCTGCATCAGAGCAGGACGACCTCTCTGCTTACTCCCCCTGTCAGCCTCGACGTTCTTCTGGATCTTCACTTTCCAAGGTATCTTCCAAATAATTCCAATTTTACTCGAATTTTAATGCAAAATAAAATGGCAGGATCTTAAACGATAAAACATAGTTGCTAAATTTTGAAACTAACATGGCCCTTTCAATTTCTCAAAGGAGGAAGATAGATGGGAGCTTCTCTAGGGAATTGTGGGATTTGTATCTTTGCACGTGACCTCGTCCTTTTTGCTGTAGGGAGTATGGCAATTTGTTTGACTGTAAGATCAAAATTTTATGTGGTGTCAAAAATTTTAGTTTAGATCAGATCATTTTTTCGTTTCAATGAGCAAGTGGCGTCATTTTTTACGTTTGCTAATGTGCTTTATCTCAGGTTCAAAATTTTACATAGAGGACATATTTGAGAGACTATAACTTGGATGTTGTGATGAATTGTCATAATTGTTTTGTAATCTGAGGCCTTTTTCAGTTATGTAAATGCTTTTTATTATGAATGCTCTTGTTGAAATATATAGTTATAAACAAATGCACTGTTGTTTAGTTTGATGGATCAGATAATATGGAAGATAGGAAGATAGTGAGTATTATTTGTTATGTTAGATAATATTTGATATAAATAAATTAATGAATTTATTTTCAATATATTATTCTATTGAAATTTATATTACACATTTAAAAATAATTTAGAGTGCAACTTGGTATATATATAATAGAAATTTAAGAAATATTTAATTTATTTAATATTTTAAATACTTTTTGGTTTCTCTTTCCATTCCCTTATTTCTCAATTGCTTTGTGGTACTCCCATTTGAAAGATACAAACACATTCGAATAAATTTCAAAGATACAAACACTCCCATTTGAAAGATACAAACACATAGGAAAATTTTATGCTTAATTTTTGTTTTACATTTTCAAAATTTAATACATTCAAATAAAATGCATGTATTTTTTAAAATATAGAATGTGAGCACTATAAATTTATTAAATCAAACTTATACAAAATTATTTTCCAAACTTTGTTAATTTTGTGTGTTAAAAAATATGTGACAATTTTGGGAACAATTTTCTTTTACAATGGTACACCAAACATTAATAATTTTCTCATGTTCAATTTACAATTGACTGACCATTACCTAATCCCAACCCCTTCCCTCCCTCCCTCCACAGCAACACAACTATCAGGCATATGGCAGGAACTATGACGCTACGGTCACTTGTATAAATATTGTATTCAATGTTTAAATTATATAGATACTTCGCACGTCCTTGTCTCAATGGTCGATCACAACAGCTGTGGATGTAACTTGTGCACTGATTATTAAAAGCAGGTCGGACATATCAAATAGGAAACCCCTTCGGCATATTAAAATTGAATGACCCCACCACACAAACTCAAGATTCTGATCTTCCAAAAAAAGCATTTGAATATTTACATATTTGTTGAAGTAAACTCAAGTATTCTGTACGCAATTATTTATTGTCTGGCCACTTTGACCCAAAGCACAACCAGTAAATGGCAGCAATAATGGAACTTTGGATCTGGCTTGTCTGAAAGGAATATACAGCCCCTATTAATCCAGTAAGCCATTATTGAATCTTATCCTATTTCAGTCAGGAACGGCTTTGATGGCTCATTCCATTTCTAACCAGCGATATGATGTCTTTCTGAGTTTCAGAGGGCCAGATATAAGAAGAGGTTTTGTAGGTCATTTACACTCTTAGCTCACAACAACTGCAAAATTAAATGTGTTTTTAGACACTGCACAAATCCAGCCAGGTGACGACATTGCTTATGATATAAAAAGAGCCATTGAGTGCAATAGTATTCGGATCCCTATTTTCTCTGCCAACTATGCAGAATCTGCTTGGTGTCTTAAGGAGCTCGCCCTTATTGCAGCTCCCCCGAATTGCCAATCATTCCTTTGTTTTACGATGTGAGTCCCTCAGATGTTCGATATCCTGAAAAAGGTCTATTTGCTCGGGCCTTTCAGAAGCACAAAGATAGATATCCAGAAAATACAATTGCAGAGTGGAAGAGCGCCCTGTTTACAGTCTCCTCCTTCTCTGGCTGGTCCCTTGACCTGACTGAAAGGCATTTAAACTCGTACTATTTGAAATTTTGAGGTGAGAAATAATTTTTTTCTGGATTTAAACTGCCCGACCCTCACTTGAATACATTGGGGGCACATGTTTTTTGCAAGCCCTGAAGTCATACCGAGAACTCAGCAACAACATCCAGTAGGAGTTTGAATTTAACCATCTAAGGCAGTACAATATCACTGGACCTTATCAGGCTGAGCGAGTTCGCAGCTCACAAACAAGTTTGAATCACAATATGTAAAACCCTAACACAGAAATGAAAGCCCTCTTAATCCTATTCCTGTGCCAGGCTAATAACAATCTTTGTGGTAAGAGTTCAGCTCAATCGCATTCATTCTTTCTCCTTGTATTCTGATAGGAGAGCCTTAGTTCTTGGAATCTTGAACCTAAATCATTTTCTTAGGATTTCAAGTAAATCTTCAAGACCTCCTTATCATGCTCTAGGAGTGGAAACAAATTCCACTTACCAATGCACCTCCCAAGGCTTCCTTCCAAGATTGCCTTCCATTCCTTATCAATCAATAAACTCAACTCTCCAAGGTGCCCAATCTATTCTCAGATGTAGTGGACTTGTAGGGGTTGGAAAGGCTTTAAAAATGAATCGAGATAGGCTTGGGTGGTAGCTTGGATCCATCCCTAAACTTATCTTCCTTACCGATTCCCAAATTTACCCCTTACCTCCTTGTAGTCCTATTAGGACCCAATTAACCCTCCTAATGCAGTTTTTGGGCTTTTCCTCCCATTTTGTCTTAAGGGCTTGTCTAGGGCTTGTCAAACCAACTTCACTTCCGGATACCCTTTTGGAAGATGTGCAAGATTTTTGTGGTCTTAGGTCTTGACCCCGTCTGTACAGCACTGTACTGAGAAATAAGGGTTTGTATGGGTTTTGAGGTTTGTCTTCACTGCCAGGAATATATGGCTTCAAAACTCCCTTCAATGGGTTGGCACAACACTTAGTCTGATATGGTAACATCTTCAAACTCTTCTCTTTCACCTCCAACAAGAATCAGGAGTTCAAGTTCCACCACCCGCAAGTTTCAATTAGCTTTCTATGTCTGCAACCTAGCCGGATTCAAGCATGCCCCACCTATTGCTTGCTAACAAAAATAGCATACAGCATCTTTTGACCTCCAATCTTTTGTAAGATAAAGTACACTGTGTCTAGCTTCATTTCTCCAAGAGTCATCGAGTTTCAACCGTTGCAATGAGTTTTAGACATCATTTTACAAAGCACTACCCAATTACGGCCTGGAACTGGCAGTGACTAAAGAAAATTAAACTAGGCAAACAAAACTGAACTAAAACTCTCCAAACTATGTATAGAAGTCCTTAACAAGATAATCTAACTATTCAACACAAAAAGATAACAGTTTCAATCCATATTCACACAGTTGTAACACTTGCAAAACTGTCTGCAGTCCAAAATTTGCTCATTCACTTTCCAATACTCGAACGTCCAAACATACCCAGGTTTTGGAGTAGGCTTAAGTAAGTTCAAATGACTTGCCTCAACCAATTCCAGGTCGGGCATAACTGTTTTTGCTCATCTTGGTGTATATGCAACTTTTGTGCAAATTGTTGCTCAAGTTGCAACATGACAACTTTGACAACATTTGCAATTTTGACAACTTCAATACAATACTTGGCTTTCTTGCCATGATTTGATGAAATTTGATGCCCAATGGTGTTTTTAGATTTATTAGGCCCAAATCAAACTATTTTGGTCCTTTGACCATGCTTTGACCTTTTGACCAAGTTTGACCCATTTGGCAAACTCTTGTTTGCTTGACAACTTTTGACACTTGATTTCAAGGTTTCAATCGACTAAGCAAACATTGAAGGACTTCAAAAATCACACACTTGGGCTATGGTAAAACCCTTATTACATCCTTGACTCAGTCCTGAGTCTACAAGCCAAACATTCACACTAGTATTTGAGTGCATCCTAGGGGTGCTCCTGCACCATATTCTTAGCAGTGCGAGAATCAATAATCTGATCAATTCTCTCAAACTCCTCATCCGGCAATTGGTGTGCCGGTACATTCGACAAATCTGAAAGTATACTCTGCTGTCCACTCCATTCACCCTCATGAAACTCATAGAAATCTGCAACATTGAATATTGCAGAGACATCAATTCCAATCGGAAACTCAATTTCATACACATTAGATGAAACTTCACAGGCCAATCATTAGCCTGATAAGGTTTGGTGATATTATATTGCATCACCATCACACAACCCCGTTGCCCACATAAGCTCTCACAATTACCGTTCAACTCATCCTTTCATTTCCTCTGAGCACTCACATCTTCAATTATTTTTATGGGCATTGGTAATGATCACAAGTTAAGGGAGCTCTCAAAGCACTTAAGCATCTCATACTCACCAGAGTCCATCCAGAATCCCAGATCCCTGACATGGTGTGTGGATATATTTGCAGATATGAAGGAAAGTTGGTGAAGCTTGTGGTCCAAGACATAGTTAACAAGTTAAATAACGTGCCATTAGATGTTGCAGAATTTGTTGTTGGAATGGAAGAGTGGATGGCTGAGGTGATCAAAATGATTGGTATCGATTTAGAGGACAGATTGAGAACAGTTGGAATTTGTGGTATGGGAGGTGTGGGGAAAACCAGCCTTGCAAAGGTGTTATATAATGATATTTACCTCAAATTCGAAGCTGCATGTTTTGTGTCTGATGTTCGCCTCAAATTGCAGCAAGTCAATGACATAAGTCAATTGCAAGGTCAGGTACTGAAAGATTTGTTGAAGGTAGAATTCCAAGTAAATGATGTTGTTCGTGGAAAAGTTCTCATCAAAGATTGTTTAAGATATCTCTGTTCCCTTGTCATTCTTGATGATGTTGATAACTCTACACAATTGAATGCAATTAGGGGAGATTGGTTTGGGCCAGGCAGTAGAATTATTGTCACAACTCGTGATAAAAGTGTTTTGAGTGGTAAAAAAGGTGATAAAATGTATGACTTGAAGGGAGTTCCTGATGATCAAGCTCTTCAACTATTCAGTTGGCACGCTCTTCTCCAGCAAAGACCTGATAAAGCATTTGAAGATCTTTCTCTTATGGTTGTAAAATACTGTGATGGATTACCACTTTCACTAGAGGTAATTGGGGGCCTCTTGTATGGCAAGTGAGAGAGAAGCCTTTGGCTTGAAACACTGAAGCAGCTGGAGAGTGGCATGTATGACAGCATCCATGGAAGGCTCAAAATCAGCTACGAAGATCTTAATTATAATGAGAAGGAAATATTCCTAGACATAGCCTGTATATTTATTGGTAAAGAGACTGAAACAGCAATCACATTTTGGGGAGCTTCAGATTTGGCTCCAAACATAAATGTGATGAATTTGGTACTCAAGTCCCTTGTCAGAATAAGTGATGATGGAAAATTCATGATGCATGATCACCTATGTGACATGGGAAGGGCTATTGTTGCAAACGAATCCACAGATCCTTGCACTCGCAGCCGCCTATGGAAGCTGCATGAAGTGCAACAAGTGCTAAAGAGTCGTCAAGTAAAGCAAGCTACTTGGATACTTCGATTATTTATCTCTAAGGAAAGAACCCAGTATGAGTTTTCTTGTGCTAATCCTATTTCAATACTTGGTCAGGAAAAAAAGAGTGTCAGGTATCTTATATTAGATGGAGAATTGGACGGGGAAGATATTGTCTTGGACACAAAATGTTTGGAATCAATGCAGAATCTACAACTACTATGGTTAACTGGCATGACAGTCCGTAGTGGCTTAAAAAATTTATCTTCCCATTTAAGATGGTTGAAAATGGAATTTTGTACTGGCTTGGATCACCTGGACAGGGACTGGAATCTGGAACATCTAGCTATATTGGATTTGAATGGAACTGATATCCAAACTCTGTGGAGCCAGGGTTCACAAGCAGAGGTAATTTTTGGATCTTGGAAGTATTCTTTGCCTTTTGCTTCTTTGTTTCTGCCAAAGAAATTAATGTGTCTTACTGCTTCAACAGGTTCCTAAAAATCTCAAGGTGCTAAACCTTAATCGCTGCCTTCATCTCAATGAATTTTCCAATCTATCATGCCACACATCTCTTATAGCCCTCCACCTAAATAATTGCAAGAAATTGTCGAGGTTACCAACCTATTTTTATCTACTGCAACAGCTGAAATATCTAGATCTGTCCTTTTCAGAGGACTTGGAGCTATTACATGGCGAAACAAAGCTAATTTCACTTAAGCATCTTCACCTATCCTACTGTTATGGTATAAAAGTCTTGCCCATCCATCTAGAAAAGCTGGAACTCCTCGAAACGCTTGATGTGTCATCAACTGAAATACAAGAGCTGCCTGATCTGCCTTATGTGAATTTAAAAAAGCTGATTTTACTGAGATGCTTTAGATTAAACAGCTTGCCTGAGTCTATAAAGAACTTGAAATATCTAACACATTTGGACATCAGCAAATGTCATGATCTAACTGCTTTACCATCATCAATAGGTGAACTAAAATGCCTGTCCAGTTTGTGGATGAAAGAATGCATGACGATATCCCATTTGCCAGCAGAAATTAGAAAGTTGGTCTCTCCGAAAGAATTAGTGATGAACAACTGTTGGAGCCTAATGGAACTTCCTCAAATGGGAGGCCTTGTACACTTGGAATATCTGCTTCTGAATGGCTGCAGCAAGCTAAAGACTTTGCCATTGGATATTGGTGAGCTCAAATCTTTGATGTTTTTGGACTTGGGGTATTGCAGTAGTTTGACAAGTTTGCCTAGGTCAATAGGTGAGCTGAAATCTCTACTCTCTCTGGACATGCATAAGTGCATACGTATAGAGAAACTTCCAGAAGAACTCTGTAAAATTTCAACTCTGGAGAACCTTAAACTTCATAAATGCTATAAACTGGTCAAGCTTCCAAATCTATCAAATTTCTTACACTTGCGAGTTCTTGATCTCTTCAAATGCTTTTGCATATCTAATCTTCAGCATAAATTCTCAGGACTTAAGTCATTAGTGAGTTTAGAAGCAGGGAAATCCAAAGTTCAGGAAGGTGATCTGACAGAAAATTTTGGAGATTTGCAATCACTGGAATACCTGAATTTGGAACATAATATATTCTACTCATTGCCATCAAGCATCATTTTTCTTGTGAGACTGACAAAGTTGGTCCTACATCACTTTCAAAATTTACTGGAGCTTCCCGTTCTTCCACAAGGTTGGTGACTGTCCTCGGTTAAATAAAGTAGGTAATTTGTCCCATTTGGGAAAACTAGAGATCCTGATTATTTGCAACTGCGAGCAGCTATTTGAGTTGCCAGGACTGAATTGTTTGAAATCGTTGAAAGAACTGAATTTAGCTGGTGAAACAATATCAAAAGCCTGGAGAAAGTTGAACAGCTGCAATCGTTTGAAGAGTTGTATCTGAATGGTTCTCCTGCCTCTGTAATCAATTTTAATAGCTGGATCAAGGTATGCCATTGTCTGACCTCTCTCTTTTTCCTTTTTTTGGTTTCAAAATATTAACATTAAAAGTACTATGCAAATTGTTATAGTTGGATAAGCTCTGGAATACAGGAAATTCCAAGATTGCAGGAAATAAGTTTTGGTGCTAACAAAGTTCCGAAATGCTTCAAATATAAAATGGAGCGCAAAATAGTAGAGCACAGTGAAGAAGTAGGGCATGTTCAGATTTCCCTCCCTCCAATTAATCATGGAATCAGATACACATGAATTATACTATGCCTGCATCTCAAGTTTAACAAGCGTATGTTTGATTTCTCGGCTGATGATGAATCTTTTGTAATCAGCATATTAAGAGAAGATGGAGAGATTTGTCACAGAATGAACATATTTGGCAACAGGCAAAACAGTTTAGGCAATCAACTGTGTGTGTTAATATATAGAGAAAATCATCCATTCATGATAAATCTTGGGGACGGTGATAGGATACGTGTAAAGTCAGCATTCATGAGGTGGATTGTAATAAAACAAGGTGCCATGCAACTTCTATATGAAAATGAAGTAAATGGGGATAGAAACAAGAACAAAGTTTTGGAGTCATTGTCCTTGGAATTGAATTCCCTGTTATCTACCCATGCAGAGGGTGATGCAGATGAAAGTGATGCAGATAGAGATAACCACATTGATCCAGTCTAGCAAATCGGTGTGGAGCACAATACAGATAATAAGAGTGCTTCAAAAATCAACACATGGTAAGATTATTAGTGTGACTGATGATCGCACTGCTCTTAATAAAGTTTGAATCAATTAAATCCATTGCACAATATGATTGAGGTGCTAGCATAAATCTATGCAGGTTGAAGACGAGATCCAGAAGACTTTGTTGCATTTCCAACACTATCTATCACTAGCTGCCTTGGCATATGAAAGAGGATGAAGTGTAAGGCTACAATAGTTTGGCTGACAGGCCATTTTTTTATGTGAATTCTTTTAATATGCTGTTTTTATTGGTTGCAATAAATAGATGGTTATCAAAAAACATTTTTTTAAAAATGGTTCACGTAAGATATAAATTTTTCATTTAATAATTTATCTTGATATGCAACCAATAACTTTTTAATAACAGTTGTAACTCAAAAAAGGAGAGATGAACGGGGCTTTCACAGAATTAAAATAACAATAATAGTAATTTCAATTTGTCTTTTAATACCTGAGCAATCAGAAGCAAATCCACTTAATATTTAGATATGTCAGTTTTTGTAGCTGTCTATCTAATGTTTCAGTGGCCAGCATTTTATTAAGATACATCAAACAGATGCTGCTATCCTTCTACAAGAAGCCTGCACCAGATGTTCAATATATGGTTCATGGCCCAATTACGAAGATGGAAGTTTACCTTTCCAACCGGGATCCCAACAGTTTCTTTTGTCCTTCACAGGTTTACATAATGTTATGTTATTCCTGACTTAGATTTATTTTGAAATGTAAGATAATAATTGAATTTTATGAATGTGGATTGGTGATCTGAAAAATAACATAACTCAAAAATGGGGAGCATTGGCATGCCCAAGTAACAACAGAGAAACATGGCACAGGCTCAGAGACTGTGTTAAGTTAACATTGATTATTCTGCAAATTTCCCATGTCTGAAAGCGTGCGGATGTTCTGGGTGTGATGGAGAACGCAGGGTTATGCCCAAATGACAGAAAACGCAGATTTGGAAGCAAGCCAGATGTGTTGAGAGTGGGTAAAATGGGTATTGGTTTATACAACATGGACTGAATGCAATACATGCAAATCAGAAACTTGCACTCAAGCCCATTATATTTGTTTGTGAATTCCTCTGTATCTAATAATGTAATTTAATGAATTGCCCTGTTCTGCCTCTTGACAAGTACTCTTTCTCACAGGTATACATCAAGTTCTGTTATTCCCAACATAGACTTAGTTCATTACATAAAAATATAACTGGGTTTTATTCACGCAGATAAGTGCTCTAAGAAATGAAATGGACTTGAAATTGGAATCCCTGGCATGTCCTAGCAGCAACGGAGAGCAGTTTTGGCAACACAAAAGAGAGAAACATCGCACCTGCTCAGAGACTGTTTTAAGCTAAGATGATTATTTTTGCAGCTGCCCTGTTTTAAGAATATGCAGATCTGTTCAAATGGGATACTTTATAACATGAGCAGATGTAGTGAAAGTGGATACTATCTTATTTTGAATGGTGGCTTTTAAGGCCACATCATCAATCATCTTTCCTCTATATATAATTTTTTATCCCTTCTCATATTACCAAGAGCCTGAGAAGAAGGGTCATAGATTGTGCTTACTACCTTGACAAGCCAAAACATGAGCATATGGAAGGAGAAGAAGAACAACCACCCCATGATATGGGAGAAGCAGCAGCACAATATATGTAAAAAGAAGAAGAAAAAAAGATGCAGATGAAAAGGGTGAAAGTGTTGGTTGCAGTAGATGAAAGCCAAGAGCATAGAGGCCTGTGAATGGGCTTGCAAGAATCTCTTGGCTCCCCACACGAACATTCGGCAATCTTATAAATTCATCCTCCATATTCAACCCCCTGTTTGTGCATCCTCCAGCCCTGGTAAGAACAGGGCGCAAACAGATACATAACTTCACATTTTTGTCTTAACATTTTACAAGTTACCTTTGGATTATTGTTTTTTTTTTAATGTGCCTTTTACTTTCTTTACCCTTTGAATTCCACGAGACAATTTCAATCTTCTGTAAATATTGATTTGGGTGTTGAAGTTTTTTCTATTGGTGCAGCCTACATAATGAGTAGCCATGTGCTTCATCTTATGGAAAGTGCACAAGTGAAGACTACACAGAAGGTGCTGAAGTGAGCTCTGGTTGTCTGCAAGCGTTATAATGTGAAGGAAAAAACCCGTGTTGTGACTGGAAACCCTAAAGAGAGGATCTGTGAAGCTGCGAAGAAGTTGGGGGTACATTTTATAGTAGTGGATACCCATGGTCGTGGTCCTTTCATGAAGTAATATGAGAAGAAGAAAAAGTCATTTCAATACCCATTTTAGATATATTGCTAATAAGTTGTCTTTTTATGAACTTTGTTTCCAAACACAGTCATTTCAACTCGCATTCGTGCTATTTTGTAGTAATTTTTTTTGTCATTTTGGATGGTTTTTTAGATTTGATTATGTGCAACATTTCCATGGCATTTGTGATCCTGATCCATCATTAGGATGAGTGGTAAGAACTACTAAGAAAAGAGAATGTCTTTTTTTTTCTCATCTTGAGGATGGATTATAAAACATGATTCAGAAATCTCTTTTTTGCTTGCCCATCTTGATTCTGTGACCAGAACTGTTGATAATCTAATCTAAATATTATTAAAACTAATATTATTTAGTGCAGAAATTTTGCATCATTAGTTGACTTACTCATTTAAAAAACATACATCAAATGTGATGATGAATTGACTTGTGATTCACATTTTGCAGTGTCCATCTTGATTCTGTGACCAGAACTGTTGATAATCTAATCTAAATATTATTAAAACTAATATTATGTAGTGCAGAAGTTTTGTATCATTAGTTGACTTACTCATTTAAAAACCATACATCAAATTTTATGATGAATTGACTTGTGATTCACATTTTGTAGAGCAATCAAGGGATCTGTGAGTGACTACTGCTCTCAGAATGCTACTTTTCTTGTTATAGTTGTTAACAAAAATGCCTTACAAACAATAGTATATTCTGGTTAGTTTGTGTGTAATATTTACTATCTACACAATGATATACATCTGAGATTGGGGTTGTAAAAACAAGAACCATGATAGATTTTTTCAAGCAGATATCATAGGAGGACGCACTAGTACAGTTTTCCATAGATTTCCATTCAGCATTATATAAACAATGCTACAATTTCTGTACATAGCTATAGGATCTTGAAGGAATCGTTGTTTTCCCTGTTTTACTTTTTGGGTATGCACCAAATTGAATGTACAAGCTATGATATACATCAAAAGCTAATTTTATAGTTCGCTTAGTTTGGTTCAATGTTAACGAGTCAAAAATATTACCCTCCAAGCTCCTCGAATGGCTGTTCACAAGCCTCAGAACTGTTCCGTATTTACCGCACATACAACCTAACATTTCGGGAAAAAAATCAAATTTTAATTTATATAAAACATCATCTATCAAATGATTCAAATGAGATTTTGTTTTTTAGTTGTCAAGGTTTTTCTAGCTCTAATAATGCAACTTTTTAGACTTAAATTAAATGTTTATTTCTCATAATTCAAATTAAGGATATTAAATTTTTATATAATTTATATTAGAAATAATAAAATTTACATATTGATTTTTTAATTTTCCATTAGTTTTGAGTTATTTTGACCATATTCTAGATTAGATTTCACTTGAGAACAAAGGAATGAATTTGGGTTTCTCTTTATATGGGGCTTGTGTTCTTGCATTGGTCCTTATAGTATCTTTTTCTAGATAACCCTTTTACTAATATAAACAATAAGATTTGTTGTAACCTATTCTAAGCATGTGTGAGATATTTATGGACCACTATAGTATTTGATAAGTAGATGTTTTTCCGAAGTCAAATTTTGATGTTGTTATTAGGATTGAATTGTGTAGTTTTAAAGCTTATTAGTCACAACACTTGTCAAAGTAAGTTAAGTGGGCTTCACCTTGGAGGAAAGCTGACTAAGTGTGCTTGGGTTGAAGGACCAATGCTTCACTTATGTGAGCATAATCTAGATGCAATGATCACCCCCTGATTGAAGATGTTCAAGATCTGAATCAAGTTGACTTATGCAAGCAGAGATATGGCACTCTTGTTAGTCATTATTGGCAGAATGATTCCTGGGTTAACTTGAAGGACATGGATCAAAGTTTCTATCACATCCAATTATCTCTCAATGCTATTTCTCTCCACCCTTCTTTTGAGGATGAGATTATTTGGTACGTTGATCCTAGTGGGCAATACAAGGTTTCTTCTCTCTTTGCTTCTAAGGAGAAGGAAAATCATCCCTTGTGGTCTCAGGCTTGGATTAAGGGTCTCATTCCTAAAATTAATTTCTTCTTTTGGGTTCTGCTTCAAAATAAAATTCTAACCCTTGATAACTTGCAGAAAAGAGGTATAAATTTGGTGAATAGGTGTATTTTATGTAAGAATGGTTTTGAAGATAGAGACCACTTGTTTCTGAACTGCTCTTATTCCCAAATGGTTTGGACTGAGATCCTAATGTATTGGAACTTGACTTGGGTTCATCATAACAATGTGGAATCTTCTTTTAAAAGCTGGAAATGCCCGTCTAAGAATTCCGATGTTCAATTTCTATGAAAAATTACTCTGCCTCATCTTTGCTGGGGTATTTGGAAAGAAAGGAATAATAGAATTTTTAGAAACAGAGAGGTTCTTCGATGGGTGCTTGGTCAGAACATTATTAGAGCTTGTAAGGAGAATTTCAGATCCCTGAAAATATCTGATCAAACCTTTCCTATTGATAATCCTATGTTTCTTGGAAACCCTAAGACTCAAACTGATAACCCAAGATTGAATGTCACTTGGAGTTCCCCTCCGAATGGTTGGATTAAAGGAAACTTTGATGGTGCTGCTAAGGGAAATCTGGGGAGTGCGGGCTGTGGAGGTGTGTTGAGAGATTATATGGGAATAGTTAAAGATGCTATAGCTATTCCTATAGGTCAGACTAATAGTCACATTGCTGAAGCTACGACGGCCCTTTATACTATGAAAATCGCAGTGGATTTGGGATGTCCAAAATTATGGTTGGAAGGTGACTCTTTAAATATTATTAATATCCTTAATAATAAAAGTGCTATCTCATGGTCGATAGAGACCACTATCAAGGAGATTAAATACCTTATTCAAAAAATTGAAAAAGTTGTCATATCTCATACCTTTCGGGAGGCCAATGGTGTTGCTGATTGGGTTGCCAACTATGTTGTCCTAACAGGGCAAATGGTGAGGTGGACCAATGAATTAAATAATCAAGTTGATCTCAAAGCAATTATTCATCATGAAGCTATTCATGCGAAGGTGGGTAAGATTTGAAAAGATTGGAAAGTTAATGATTTCGTGGAGTGATCAAATTATTGCCAGATTTTCTTCCCCTATGAAGTACACTCAAATGAATGCGACATTGTGTTCGCACGTTTCTCCGAACAAAGGTGTCTCTTTTGGCGGGAAGAAAAATAGTTTTCTTTCTAACCCTCTCTTTCTATGCGTCTGGTTTTTCTGGTTTGAATGTGTTTACTATTCTCTGCTGATGGGGGGTGAACCGCGCAAACAAGAACCAAAAAATTGTGAGGCATGGAAGGCTCGCAAGGATGTTTGGAAAATTCTGCAGAAAGGAAAAGTGACTCGTTACATGGAGCGACTCAATGGTTTTAAGCCTCACATCACTACGGCTTTCTTTAAGAACTAGTCCAATGACAAAGTCACTCTCCATGGTGTGATTGTGAAACTTATGGAGTTTATTGCTGAGATCACGGGACTTCCTACGGTGGGCATAAAATTCACTAAGAAAACTAGTATATCAAATGCAGCCTACAAAAAGTTTTCGAAAACGGAAGAAGAGGAGAAGCTTCTGGAAAAGAATGGTGATTTCTTTGATGCAAACCAGATAAAGAAGATCTGGAGGGATGTTCTTTGCTGCATCTGTGAGTATTTCATACTTGATGGAAGAAATAAAAGAGTTCATAAATGTCATTTTATTTTTTTAAATCATTTCAGATATAAAGATAGAATATATTTCCCCTTCTTTTTGCGGTTTTCTTTACTTAATAGTTTAGAAGCCCATAAGAAAAAGGATTCCAGACCCATTCTTCATGAAGGTCTGATCCTTCTTATTGAGGGATATTGTAAAAATAAGCACATTGCCTCTACTCCCTCTAAGGACAAGAAGAAAGAGCCCATTAAGAGTAAGAAGGGTGACTCTGTTAAAGGTAAAGAAAATGCCCTGAATTTGAAACCCTCTGCCTCTCAAGTTCTTGAGGATGAGGAGTTTGAGACTGATAATTCGGAAAGCTGTGAGAATTGGAAACCTGAGGATGAGGATGATACTGAAATTGGAGAGTTAAGTTCTAATTTGGACGGGTATTCGGAGATTGAAGATGAAAAAGGAAAAGAAAAAAACAATAGTGAAGGTAATTTTGAACAGAGTAAATCTAATAATGAGGGTAACCAAGTTATTTCTAGTGGGGGTAATAAAGTGGAAGATAACACTGATGGGAATCCTATTGAGAAGAATAAGGAGGACCATACGGCTATTACTGCTTCTCCTGTTAAGGGGATAGAGGAAGAAAAAAGGAAGGACTCTGCTCATCCTGAGGACTATGTCGAGGGTCGAAAGGAGGATCAAACGGAAATGGAGGATATCAATGACAATGTCTGCTCCCCCCCACACGAGACAACTGAAGATGATTGTGACGCTATGCAGAGGGATACCATGCTTACCTTCCTGCATTCTGCTAAGGAGAAAGCCGACACCAGCCTCAAGGTTGATTCCTGGATCTACAATGAAATAATGGGTTTGAAGAAAAAGGTGGAAATTCTGCAACATAACCTGGATACTATCAATGCTAAACTTAGTCATGTGGAAGGACAGACAGGAGAAATCCCTAAAAAACTTAACAACTATGAGCAGAACCTCACAATGTTAATCAAGGCGAGTAGCACTAAGATGGAATAGGTCACCTCAAGTATTTGGGCAGCCGCTACTAGCCTGGGCAAAAGGGTGAATGAAGATATCATTTCGGCAGAGGGTCCGAGCAAAAGAACAAGGCAGAGCTCGAGGAAGGGTGTTATGAGAGCTGCTGCTACTATGGATGTTGCTTCCATTCAAGAGATTGCTGCAATTGGTAAGGAAGCAGCTAAATTGATCCTGGAGCTGCAATAGTGGCACTGGGGTGGGTTCTCTAGTTTGGTGCCTATCTGGTATTGGTCGTTGGTTGGGGACTTTGGTTTTGGTTTCTGGTTTTTTATAGTTTAGACTGTTTGTGGTTCCAGGTCCCTGTAAAACCTGGGTTAGTTTGGTTTTGGACTTTTCTAGTGGTTTTAGGTCCCTGTAAAACCTGATTTTGATACTGTTCTTCAGTTTGTTGCAGGTTTTTTCCTGGTTGGGCTGTCTTGCTTTATCTTTTTGTTTTTTGTTAAAGGGTTTCGGGGTCCCTTCAAAACTTGCTTTTACCGTAATCTAAAAAAAATTTAGATGTAATGAGAGTAAAGTGATCCATCCATTCTTATGATAGATGGATTTTGTGGGTCACTATTAGAGAGACATAGTGATATAGAAAATAATTTGGCTATTTCAAAAGCTCATACATGCGTGCGTTCTTGTGCATCAATGGTTGTTTCCAATCCTCTATTTGCATTGGCTTTGCCTGTAGGCTCTAATCTCTTAGCTTTTGCTAGCATGATCAATGCAACTATTAGATCTACTTTTGGCGGGCAGTGTGTGCTTCATCTGGTGTTAAGGTCCTGGTAGATGTTGTTGATAACAATCTGTTATCCTTTTTTCTTTCTCCAATAGTGGATAGAGAGAAGGGCACAACTTCTTTTGCTCCCCCAATTTTTGGGTGTGTTTTATCTCAGACTTCGGGGGGGGGGGGGGGGTGATTTTGAATGGGTCACCGTTTTTCCCAACATGTTGTTGATGAAGCAATCTTGCAAGAAGCTTTGGCCTGGAAGGAGGCTGTTGTGGGGGTTTTGGGAGGTAGGAATGGGCCCTCTTATGCTCAAATTGTGTGTAAGGGTGGGGGTTTCGAGGTTGTTACTAAGTTGATAGTCTCTAAACCCTTTCCAACATGTAGCCCTATTTCAGTCAACCTAGATAAAGATACATTATTAGAGATTAAGCTATGAACTGACGTCCCTGAAGTGGATGTGGTTATTTGTCAATTCAAGGGCATCTGGCCCTCTCTTAAAGAGCTCCACACTTGGATCTTTAAGTGCTAGGATCCATATCTTATTAACTATGTCTAGATTTTTCCTCTGGTAAAGTGTTTTTTATTATCACATTTGATAATTCAGAGGATGGGAGAACTATCCTATGTGATCATTTCTTCACAAGGAAAAATTGTTTTTCTTTGATGGTTAGACCTTGGCATAAGGAGATTAACCCATCCATTGAATCTTTTTGCAAATTGCCTATCTGGGTACGACTTCCTAACCTCCCTCTTCATCTCTGACATGACTCTATTCTTGACGAAGTTGGTGAGGCTTTAGGTCATTTCTTAATGATGAATTTGGAATTCTCATATATAATGCATTCTACCTATGCTCACATTCTTGTTGATATAGATGCTTCTAATTAAAGGCCTTTCGACAGAGATTAATCTCTTTAGTCCTATTGGCTCTTGGACACAATCGTTAAATTATGAAAGCCTCTTGTTTAGATGCAGAAAATGTTTTAATGTTGGGCATGTTGTGGCAAGTGTAAAACTCAAAAAATAAAATTTAAGAAACCCTCCTCATGGTGGTCAAGTTCTTTGAGGCAACATTATATGGTGGTCAAAATGCTTGCATCTGTTGATGAAGTTCCCCCAATTGTGACTACTGTTACTCAACGACAAGATGGTGAATTTGTCCCTTATCCTGGTCTTTTGTCGGAAGTTAGCTCCGGTCAGTTGGATGTTGTTCCTGTGGTTGCTCGTGTGGTTGGTTCTATTAATGGAGCCTTTGGTGGTACTTCTATTGTTGTTGCTAATTAGAAAAAGATTGATGTTGTTGGTTTAGTCTAACATAGGGTTGTTGAGTTTGTTGTGGCTAGAAGCAATGCGACTTTTCTGGAAAAGATTAGTGATGTTGGCCCTGTCCAAAATGACTTTGCGAAGGGAGGATCTTGTGCTGTTGGTTTTTCTATTGTTGGTTGACGCAGGCAAGGTAGAATAACTAGGGCCAAAGGTACACTCAGCTATCCAAACCACTCTGCAAGAGTTAACACAATGGAAAACACAACACAAACACATCACCAAGGAGAGAGAACCAGATATCTTTTATTAACTCATCAAATATTCACCATACATGCCCAACTGTAAGGCCTTCTGGGTTAAGACCAATTACAAATACTATCACATTCAAAGATCAAACTTCTTCTCTTCTCAACTTCCTCTACAAAACTTACTTAACTTTTAGCCTAAACTCTCTATTTATACTTGCCAAAATGGCTTACGGAAGATTTTAGAACATTACATAACAAAAAGGCCGACACAAGATCCTATCATTAAATTCATGAATGAAATTAAATATACAAGTCAACTCCCACTAAGAACCAAAAAACAGACAACTTGGCACCCATTGGATAACTCGACACCCACTAGGAAACTAGCACTTGGCATCACTCGGCATCCACTGGATATTGGCAACTCGGCACATGAAGAAACACTCGGCATACACTGAGTAACTCGACACATGAGGAATCACTCAGCATACACTGGGTAACTCGACACATGAAGGAATGCTACAATAACTCGGCACATGAAGAGTGCTACAGTAACTTGGCACCAAGTAAGTAACTCGACACCAACTATAGAATGAACAAAAATGAGCAAGATAACAAGGCAACCCAGGATGCTCCTACATCAGACAATTGGGGTTGAAAGAAATGAATCTCCTGAATCATTGAGATGTCCCAACCTGAGCTGAATCCAACTCAAATTGAGAAATCCATGAAGCATCTTCAATAGGTCTATTCTTCCACTTCACTAAATATTCATAGTAATCTTTTCCTCTTGTACTCTTGCCAACTCTCTGATCCAAGATCTGTTCAACTTCCTCAATTTGTTTCTTAGGATAATCATCTGGTATAACAACTTCATCCTCTAACTCATGATACTCATACAAATCAGCAATATTAAATATAGGAGATATATCCATGTCATCAGGTAATTCAACTTCATAAGCATTACCATTGTCAAACTTCTTCAGGATCTTGCAAGGTCCAAATTTCTTCATCTGCAGCTTGCTATATGTTCCAACTGGGAATCTTCCTTTCTTTAGATGAACCATCACCTCATCACCAACTTGAAAATCATGGTGTCTTCTAGATTGATCACCATTCTCCTTATACTTCTGATTGTTTTGTTCCAACCTCAACTTCACTTATTTATGCAGAGATTCCATAAAATCAGAAAATTCTTCTCCTGCAATACTTTTCTTTTCTTCACCAGCAACATCTCTCAAATCTGATATACCTCTAGGATGCATTTCGGTAACAATTTCAAAAGGCGTCTTCCCTGTACTCCTATTCACAAAATTATTATATGCAAATTTAGCGTGTGCTAATACCATCTCTCAATTACTTGACTTTTCCCTAGCTAAACATCTCAGCAAATTTTCCAAGCTTCTATTCACAACCTCTGTCTGTCCATCTATTTGTGGATGGAATGTAGAACTAAACTTCAATTCAGTACCCATCTTCTTCCACAAAGTCTTCCAAAAATAACCAACAAACTTACTATCTCTATTTGAAATAATGTTCCTTGGTAATCCATGCAATCTCACAATTTCTTTAAAGAAATGTTCAGCAACATGCTCAGCATCTGATGTCTTCTTACATGGTATAAAATGAGCCATCTTAGAAAATATGTCCACTACAACAAATATAGAATCATACCCCTTCACTGTTTTAGGCAATCCAAGAACAAAATCCATACTAATGTCAGTCCAAGGTTTCTCAGGAACAATAATAGTTGTATACAAACCACTATTTTGACTCACTCCCTTTGCAACTTGACAAACTCCACAACTCTTTACAAATTTTTGAACATCCTTATACATTTGTGGCCAATAATATTTCTCTTTCAGCAAACTCAATGTCTTATCAATTCCAAAATGCCCAGCTAATCCACCACAATGCTTTTCCTTAATCAAATTCAACCTCATAGGACTTCTAGGAATACATAACTGAATACCTTTGAACAACATACCTTCTTGAATGAAATACTCATCATACTTACTTATGTGATCTGTCAGATTTGGTGCTCTGCACTCTCTCCATGCCTTAGAAAAATTAGGATCAGCATCATATAATTCTTTCATGTCATCAAAACCAAGAACTTCAACCTTCATTTCAGTCAATAAAGAACATCTTCTACTCAATACATCAACAACTTTGTTAGTAACTCCACTCTTATGCTTGATCACAAATGTAAAACTCTGCAAATACTCAACCCACTTCATATGTCTTTGATTCAATTTATGTTGACTTCCCAAGTATTGTAAAGCTTTATGATTAGTATACAACACAAACTCCTTAGGCATCAAATAATGTCTCCACTTCTTCAATGCTTGAACAATAGCATAAAACTCTTGATCGTACACAAAATATTTCCTTTTAGCATCATTCAAATTTTCACTAAAGAAAGCAACAGGCTTACCTTCTTGACTTAATATAGCTTCTATTGCATTACCACTTGCATCACATTCAACTTGAAATACTTTGTTGAAATCAAGTTAAGCCAATACAGGTAATTTAGCAACCTTTTGTTTCAAAGTCTCAAAACTCTTATCAGCTCCATGTGTCCACTTGAATTCCTTTTTATCTCCCCTCATTGTTTCAGTCATAGTATTACAAACAACATTGAAATTCTTTATAAACTTTCTGTAAAAACTAGCCAAACCATGAAATGATCTTACCTCGCTCACATTCTCAGGTGTAGGCCATTTCAAAATTGCTTTAACATTCTCAAGATCCATCTTCAAACCATTAGCTGAAATCACAAATCCTAGATACACAATCTCCTCTTGCATAAAAGAACACTTTTTCAGATTAATCAACAACTTTTCCTCTTTCAACCTTTGCAATACTTGTCTAATATGCTCAAGATGTTCTTCCTTAGTCTTGTTGAATATCAAAATATCATCCAAATAAACAATCACAAACTTACCCAAGAATCTTTTCAGAACTTCATTCATCAACCTCATGAAAGTACTAGGTGCATTAGTAAAACCAAAAGGCATAACCAACCATTCATACAAACCATCTTTTGTCTTGAAAGCAATCTTCCATTCATCACCTTCTCTGATTCTGATCTGATGATAGCCACTCTTCAAATCAATCTTGGTAAAATACTTTGCTCCACTCAAACAATCCATTATGTCATCCATCCTTGGCATAGGAAACCTATATTTCACTGTTATCTTGTTAATGGCTTTGGAATCAGTACACATTCTCCATTCTCCATTCTTTTTAGGTGCTAATACAACATGTATAGCACATGGACTCCTGAGATAGGTTCTACCTCCTGAGATAGGTTCTACCTCCTTCCTTGTTCGATATGCTTGTCTCTTCAGTAGTTTTGGAGGAAGCCATTATCAGTATCAACATAGGGACTTTTGAATAGGTTTTAGAGATACCAGTCATTATAGAGATTCCTTCTCCATCCAGGGGACACATCTCATAGGTACCCTTGCCTTTGTTTCTTCCAAAGGGGAGGAACATCATACAGAGGTTATGGATGAACTTCTACATAGGAGCATTCTTCACTGATCGGCACACTACTTTTAAGTGGGGGGGTGGGGACTACTTCGTCTCCTTCTTCTCCTTTTTGGGGGGGACTTTTTCCTCATAGGAGGTTTTGTCCTTCTCCATTCTTTCTTGTATATACATGGATGTATGTCGTAATGGGGGGGTCTTGATTACTCCATCCATTGATGCATCCTTATTCATCTCTCTTTTTGGGGGAGGGTTTTTCCCATGAGATTTTCCCTCTTTCCCCACTTTATGAGAGATTTGCATCTTCATTATGTACAGGGGTACCTAACATGGCCTAGTAGTTGGGACCCATTCTGCATCTTCATCCTAGTTTCGTAAGCTTAAGGGCATTCCCCTAAGTTGCACTTAAGGGGGGGTGTTGGTGTAAATAAGTATTTACTTATTACACTTACTTAAGTTTACTTAAGTTAATGCATTTTTAATTTATTTTTTATTATTTTATTTGTGAGACACTTAGGAGTTTGTGCACTCTTGTGAGTTGTCTTGATGACATCACAAGGGTCTGCACCTCTTTTAAGCACATGTTGTCTACAACACAGGAATCTTCTACACACATATGACACTTTGTCATCCATTCATCTAGAATGTTGGATAATGTGCTTAGTTGTCTTATCTCCTGGTTGTTTCTAGAGACATTCTAGGTGCTTCTTAAGAGGCCTTTATATACAGGCACTCCTAGTGTGTTGAACATCACATTCTGAACAGAGAAATGTATTCGGACATACTCTGATTAATTGATCATATCCATTTTTGGTCTACTGTGTGCTTGTGTTTGAGTTCTTAGTTCCTAGGTGAATTTTGCCCTGAAGGCAAATTCTTATAGGGTCACTAGCCTCTTGTTGATTGTAAGCATGTCTTGTGTGGTGAGTTGTTGAAAACACTTAACTTCAATTGATGTTCAATCTTTGGTTTGCATCTAGATGGGACTGGAGAGAGGATATCGATGGGAAAATCATTTGTGTGTTCCTTAGAAGCTTGCACTAGATGGTTGGAGTCATCGATTAAGTTGCATCTAGTAGAGTCCAAGCCATCTTTGATTCCTTTCATTCTAGGTTAGAGGTAGAGTTAGCATCGAGGTTAAGTTTAATTTGAAGTGGAAAGGTTAGAAAGTCAACCTACATTTTCTTAGTTTTCACTTTGTGAAGAAATTGTTTTAGGAGTGTAAGAGTTGATATCCCTTGAATGAATACCATAAGTCCCTTTGTGATAATCAACATATCACATCATAAAATTGAGTGAAGTTCACAATTAATGAAACCATGAAGTTATCGCATGATCTCACATTGCAAGCTTAGCATGAGGGATGACTTTATTCAAGAAAGGGTTGGGTATTTAATGTTTCATTGAATATTTTATTCAACATGTTGTAGTGGAACAAAACTCATAGCAACAGATACATAGAAAGTTACATGAATAAAGCGTGAACACTCATGGAAGAATATAATCATTAGAATAGCCTTGGCTAAGACCCCTTCACCTAAATAATATTTGAAAATAAAAAATATTCAAAATATTCAATCTTTTTGAAAAAACTTAAAAAATTCCAACTAATCAAGGTATTCTCATGATATCTTGAATACACATTTGAATATATTTCTTAATCGAAGACTCTTTGTTCAATACTCATTTTTTATTTTTTAAATAGTAGCTCTGAAAAGATTATATTTTATCAACATTTCCAACTCCTAAATAAGCTCACATGTGTAATATCAAGACCTGTACAAAAAAAAATTCCCCTCCAAACGAAGAATTTCTAAAGATTCCATTTTATCTTTTTCCTACCGTCAAAATATGCACGAGATTAATGAGAAACTGGAATTAAATTACTCACTGCACAACATGTAGTAAGTAGGGTCAAATGTCTTTGCATGAAGAAAAAGTCTCCTCCAAACAAGGGATTTCCATCCAACACACACTCCTCTGATAACGATGGTGCATTAAAATACAATCACATGATTTGAGCCATCAATAATTGAAGGATCCCATTGTTTTCTATTTCTATTTCCATGATAAACAAAGCAAGCAGCCGCAGTTCCCCGTAAATGGTTTTGCTCTGTACACACCGGCGGCTCTGTAAACCAGCATCCTATATATACACATACCCAATTATTCAAAGGCCTTGTATTGCAAAGCAATGGAGAAAATTGAACAAATTTCAGAAGATAAAGTGGTGAAAATTGTAGTTGCGGTGGATGAGAGCCAAGAGAGCATGCGAGCCTGTGAATGGGCTTGCAAACATCTCTTGCCTCTCTCTGCCTTTTCTCATACAATTTCTCAGCAGGGTTATAAATTCACACTGCTTCATGTTCAGCCCCCTGCTTCTGTCAACACCGGCCCCGGTAAGTTTCCCCCTTTTGAATACCAGCAGGTTTACTCCAATGTCTCTGAAAAATACTCTGTTTGCATTGGTTTGATTTGGCATTAATGTGTGCTTCAACTTTCATGCAGCATATATATTGAGCAGTGAGGTGTTTTACCTTCTTGAATGTGAAGAACTGGGGAGAACCCACAAGATATTCAAGCAAGCTCTGGATATCTGCAATCGTTACAACGTAAGGGCAGAAACCCATGTTGTGATTGGGGAGCCAAAAGAAAAAATCTGTGAAGCTGCTCATAAATTGGAGGCACATTTTCTTGTGATGGGTAGCCATGGCCACGGTCCTTTCATCAGGTACTATACTTTCTAAGGGAAAAAAAAAGAGTCATTTCAATACCCATTAAAGGCTTTTTGTATATATGTATTGATCGTCGTTGTTTTTTACGGAAATTGGCAGAGCAATAAAGGGGAGCGTGAGTGATCATTGCTCACGAAATGCCGCGTGTCCAGTTGTCGTCGTTAATAAAAAGGTTTCCTGAGAATAGGAATGTTTAATCCTATACCCACCTTGGTAAGGCTGTAATCCGTACATATGCATTTGCACAGGATATTTTGAGAAGCAGAACAGGGGCCAGGATTGGGGGTTTTTAGTTAATGAAACATTATGTGATGAACTCAGGAACTTTAGTTAATGAAAGCTATCATCTTCTTGGAATTGGTTGTAGTCATCAGATCAAGATTGAATCTACAAAAAACAATGATGATACACAATGTGCACCTGTATCTGATTCATTCTCGCTGTGCATTGAAGATCTTATGATACTCTTATGGACGGTTGGTAGACAAGAAGCTTTTTAATCCTTTTAAACATGAGAGAGACAGATTGTTTTTCTATTTAACAGATCTGGTCATCTTTAGTCTACCAACGCCTGGATTGGCAAATAGATTATGCGAGTTTTTATCTGATATCACTTTCTGATTTATGATTTCCTTCAGTCATCTTTAAAGGTCAAATTCTACAGTAACAGCAATTTCCATGTCTAAAATAACCTGCCTTTATATTGTACACCAAGAGCACTCAATATCACACAACAACATATTATGATCCCTGCAGTCTGATTAGCTGATAGTTAATAGTTAGTTTGTAGTGTTTTGTTCTTGTTAAGCTACAGATCAATCTCTGTTCTAAGGTGTTATTACTGATTATTGATGTTGAAGATGAGATACCTTTTGAATATGCTCACATGAATCAAATGTTATTCCAAAATAAAACTACGCACTAAGTTGGCAAAATAATCTTAAGGAGTTGCTAAAACAATTCACCAACACAAAATCACCTACAAGAATTGATTCTATGCTTACCTAGTGCTGTTATTACACCATGAAAGCTATGCAAAAGTGTGGAAATCATTCTCCTGACCAGAGCTCATAAAACAAAAATGGAAATTGCAGATAGAAAAGGGGAACAAGTAGAAGAACCAGACATCCCGCTTCACAAATTTCGTCAATGCTTCTCAGAGCACGGTTGCATAGCACATCTGCATAAACGCAAATTGCATAACTCCAGAGACAACATGGGTGCTCCCAAAAAACAATAATAGTAATGATAGGCCATGACAGATGACTCTCTCCCTTCCGAAAATGCAGAGGAATCTTCTTTATAATAATATTTTTTTTTTAAAAATTATTTTTGCCTTCTCTTTAAAAACAAAAGGCATTTGTTTGTGTCTCAGCTTTGGGCCCGTATCCTGTCACACAAGTATTTACCTGCTGTTGAACCTTCAGATATTTTCAGGTTTTCTCTTAAGGGAAGAGGCTCTATGGTGTGGAATACCCTCAAGATTGGTGCTCACCTGGTGAAGAGAAGTTTATTTTGGATCTGCAACAGAGGCACTGAGGCTCTATTTTGGAGTGATTCTTGGAACGGGCATCCTCCTCTCCTATCCTCTCATCCTCACTTGCAGGCTCTTTGTGATTCTTTCCTTTCTACTGGATGGAATAAGGTGGATCATTATAAGGAGGCTTGTAACCTAGGCCTTGCTGTGGGTTATAGATGGAAGAATTCTTCTGATTGGCTTGTGGGTGGCCCACTGGGAGATCGGTTGGAACTATCTCAGATATTGGCTTCTAGGGAGTGCAACTCATTGCAGGAACCTGATGTTTTAGCTTGGGGAGGTGCTTCTTCTGGCAAGTATTATGTTTCTTCTGGGTACCTTGCATTGACGAAGCAGCTTTTTGGTGAGGTGGAGGTCTCTTGGTGGAAGAAAGTTTGGAATAGTTTTTCATGGCTTAAGTGTAACTTTTTCTCTGGATTTTGGTTTACAATCATTGTCTCACTTGGAATAATCTTTGCAAGCGTGGCTTCCAGGGGCCTTCCATCTGTGTTCTCTGCCGCAATAGTGAAGAGACTGTATCTCACCTTTTTTTTGAGTGCTCCTTTGCCAAATAGATTTGGCACTTCTGGTGGAGTGTGTGGGGATGCACGTGCTGGCATGTTTCCTCTTTGTCTGAATTCTGGGATCGTTTGGGCCATTCCCCTTCCAAGACTTCTTTTCTTCAAGTTGCTTGGACTATCGACCCTTCCCTTATTTTATGACATGTTTGGCTTGAGAGGAATAGGAGGATCTTTCATGATTTGTAGTTTGAGATTAGGCACCTGTGGTGGAAAATTGTTAATTCTCTTCAGGAAACACTCCTAGCTAAATGTGACATCGGTGGGGGTTTGGATCCTACTGATGCTGGTATTTACTCTCGCCTCTTCTTTCCTCTTCAGGGTTTCTCTCCCTCGATCCCCCACACCCGCTCTAGGAATAGAGCTAAGCAACACTCTCAGCGTGTTAATCGTCAGGGACATTGGTCTCCTCTTGAGGCGGACACTCTTAAAATCAACATTGATGGTTCTTCTCGAGGAAATCCTGGTCCGGCTGGTATTGGGGGAGTTGGGCATGATAGTTCTAGTGATATTCAGTTTATGTTTTCTATATACAAGAGTTACCATAATAATAACCTCATGGAAGCCCTGACTATCTTGGTTGCAGTGGAATAGTGTTGTCAACGTGGCTGGAAAAGAATCATCTGTGAGACTGACTCACAAGTGGTTGTGAACTTATTGGATAATAGGAACCTTGCGCATGTGGATTGGCATTTGGCTCTAGTTATTCAGCAGATCATTCAGTTATGCAATTTTCTGGATTCTGTATCTTTTATGCATATCCCTCGTGAGTGGAATGGCATGGCTGATTGTTTGGCTAAATGGCCTCTGAGCAGGGGCCGGCTTGGAATATTCTTGATCATAGGATGATTCCCCTTGATTTATCTCAGATGTTGGTTCAACTTGTGGACCAGGATAAAGCTATGTAGTTCTCTTTGTTTTTTGTGTTGTTCAACTCTCTTTGATATTCAATAAAAATTTTACCCCTCTTTTAGTGAAAAAAGAAAAAAAGAAAAAAAGAAGGCATTTGTTTGTAGCACCCATGCTTGTAGAGGATAAATAATACTTTGGATCCTCAAATGGTTGCTAATGCTCTCAAGAATCATGGAAATTGGTTGCAATGGTGCTTGTCAACAAACTGTTCGAGAAAAGGTTTAAATCAACAACAAAAACAAAATATTAGAGCTTAGAACCAAAAAAATAAAACAATGTAGATTACAAAAAAAACCACAAAGTATATTCTTATGTATTAACACCCTAAGTAGGAAAAGACTTGATTTGACTGTGTTCATTTGATGACTAGTCTTTGATGGACAGAGTGAAGCTTTTAGTTGCTTTGTTACTTCACTTGATCAGATGGTCTTAAACACTCTTTGATTAACTTGATCTCATACAAATATGCACTTATTGGAAATTATTTCATTAACTTATGAAAAAATCTTTCTCCATTTTAGATAATTGGTCTTCTTTAGAAATCTCTCCTTCCAATCTGAATGGCCCTCATTTCAATAGTTGATTTGATTGAGTTGATATAGTCAAGTTTAGCTTGCATGAGACTAAATTTTGATTGGGTTTATTTTCTATTTTTCATAAGACATCTCAATAGGATTTAAAGATTATATTTCACAATTTATAATTGACTTTTAATTTGTAGATATAAGATTGAGTTAAAGAGTAATTTATTGTTCAAATTTTCTACTAATTCATTAAAAAATGTCTAACAAATTTTATCTCTATTTAACACTATGTCTTGGTAAGGAATGCAAGTGAATTACTTCTCTCAAAAATAAATATGCTACATTTTTATCTTTATTAAATCTTTCTACATTGAAGTAAAATTAGATACAAAAAGAGTTAGTCTATTAGTGGATAAGTTGTTCTCTAAAAGCCATAAGTTTATATCCTCTTGGGAATATGACTTTATTATTGAAATAATAGAAAACCAACTTCTACTCGAGATGTCAGAACACTCCTAACGGACAAATCCCCAAGTGCAACCGAACCCTGATGCTTCAGCACCGAGGATACCCCTTAAATGATGGAGGCCCTTTATATATATATATATATAATTGCACTCCCACCTGGGTGAGGTTGATGCTATATGGGGGTAGGGGGGCATGTGTGTAGAGGCACTCTTATTACATACATAATATGAGTGGTGGGTTAGCAGGCATGTGTGCAAAGTGCGTCCAATTCCCCTACATCTATCTTGATCTACTCCATTTCCCAAGACAATGTTGATGTTAATATGCTTCTAAGGCCTAATTAGATTAGGTGATTGTTTATACAAATCATTATTTTGACTCCTTTATATTGCAAGTAAATAACAACATTTTATTTATCTCTTTATATTTATTGTCATCTCATATCAAACAATATTTTAAATATATTAAACTAAAATTGAAAAAATAAATTAATGAATACAAGCTCTGATGGAGTTGGGAGTCCCTATCTTATGTTAAATATGGAGGATAGAGTTGTTCCATGGATAAAACATAGTGACTAAACAAGAAAATGTAGTAAATGTGGTAACAAAACTTTAAGCAAGCTCATTTTGTAGAAAATTGGTGAAAATTGGGAGTCTCATCTCACTTAGAAATCATAATAATTGTATGCATAGTCAAACAACTTATAGTTGGGATCAAACATAAATGGATTAACTTAAAACAAAAGACAAATGGATAGAGTACTTGCTATGGTTCAAAAAATGGCTTGAGCATGTTCCAATAATTGTTATAGCACTTATTGACTTAATGTCTAATATTTTTTACTATATTTCACCTATAATTCTGAATTTGTCCACAAATATGGGTCTCAATTTATTGTGTCTTTTTGGATTAGCTTGATAAAAAAAAATGTTGATGGGACAATATACTTAATGATAGGACTTTGAAAACTTAGTTATAACTACAGAACTTATCAAGTAAGCTACTAAAAATCATTGGAAGTTGCTTGATATTTTTTGCAAAATATTTTGAGAAGGTTGAAGTTAGGGCACTCAACTAATAGATCTTAATTGACTAGAGGTATTTACAATCCTTGGAAAAAAAGGGGAGGGGACTAGTTGGAATAATTGTGAAAAATATGTTGCTTACAAGGATCTTTGTAAACATAGAATTAGATTTGATGTTTTTTACAATATTTATATGCTTTTCTGTCTATTGAATATTTCATTGCCTCTATACGCTCAATTGTAAGAAAAGCTAGGTTTTTGGAAGATTTCAAAAATTGTACTTGAAAGAGGCTTTCCCAACCTTCACACAACCAAAATCATAGACACTGTCCCCATAGAATTTGTTGTGCATTTGAAAATGATATGTTTGTTGGAAAAATACAAGCTTCTCAAAGTAATGACCCATTAACAAGTCAAACACTCTTTTTCTTAACATTCCCACCCTTAAAGTGAGAGCATAGTGTATTATCAAAAATTCTCCCCTACTTTGTATACTTTCCCTTCTTTCCTTTCACAAATTGGCAACCCTCCTCAAGCTTATCTTCCTTTTTTAACTAATCTAAAGGAAGATCACTTGCCTCCTCCTCATCTATTTTCAAAGAGTCAACATGTGTTGAGTCCATTTTGGAAGAGGAAAACTTTAGAGTTCCATATATCATTCTTGATTAAATAGGTCCTATAAGCCTAAATCTCCAAGAAAATGCTATACTCTAGAGTAACATTTCTTGGTAATGGTTCACATTTAGTCTTGTCAAACCGAAATCATATACTTGAAATGAGTTGGCACAATTTATGCATCATTATCATCTCCTGACTACTCCTTAACTATTAACCCTTTGAAAGATTTCATATCTTTTATTTTTCAAAATAAGTGCACGCGCGCACGCGCGCGCACACACACACACACACACACACACACACACACACACACATGAAGCTCAACCATATCCCATGTCGACCAAATATGCTTCATCAAGTAGTTGACTAAGATAGTTCTTTACATTTTTCACCCAAAGTATGCTATACATTTTTTCTTTATAGGTCATCTTGACCTCACACATGGGTAAGTGTACCAAGATGGTGTACAAAAAAGTGGACACCTCCCAAAAAAGTAAAATTTTCAATAACTCGATTGGGTTTTTATAAAACCGATTAGGTTATATGAAATTTCAAAAAGTGGCCAGGCTTGGTTACCAAGCCTAGCAAAAATACATAAAAAACAAAACCCGATCGGGTTTCAAAATTCAATTGGGTTTCTAGGATGAAAAATCTATTCAAAACCCGATTGGGTTATGCAAAACCCGATCAGGTTATGCAAAACCCGATCGGGTTATTCAGAACCCAATCGGGTTTTGAAGAAATAAAAATAGGCTCCACTCTGGAAGCCATAACTTTCACATCCAGACTTTGATCAACTTCGTTCAAAATGCATTGGAAAGATATTGAAGAGATATACAACATTATGTAACTAAAATAATAATAGGAAATCAATACTTTCTTTTCCATACATTATAATCAATCATGGTCTAAAATAAGTAGTCATTATTTTCCAAACATGGGGCAAATAGTTAGGTAAGAGTATTATGATAGTTTTTATCTTTCTATCATCTATCTCACTCCCTCTATCCTTTTCTCAGACACAAAATCACTCATTCACTCACTCACTAACTCCTACCTCTCTTTTACTAACTCTTAGCTTCTCTCATTCTCACACCAACTCCTAACCTCTCTCTCTCTCTCTCTCTCTCTCTCTCTCTCTCTCTCTCTCTCTCTATATATATATATATATATATATATATATATATATATATATATATATATATATATATATATATATATATATATATATATATATTCCCCCCCTCTCTCTCCATCCTACCCCATTCTCTCCATATTACTCACTCTCTCTATCCATATATAATCTACTCTCACTCTCTCCATCCTATCGCGTTCTCTCTCTCTCTCTCTCTCTCTCTCTCTCTCTCTCTCTCTCTCTCTCTCTCTCTCATCCTATCCCCTCTCTTTCTTCCTATCCCTTACTCTCCCTCTCCCTCTCTCTCTATCTGACCCCTAATCCCTAACCACCCTCTCTCTCTCTCTCTCTCTCTCTCTCCCTAACCTCTAATCCTTGAAATGAGAACTTCACGTAGAGAGAGAGAGAGAGAGAGAGAGAGAGAGTAGGGGATATGAAGAGGGAGAGGGGATAGGATAAGATAGAGTGAGAGAGAGATGGAGAGAGTGAGAGAGAGAGATGAAGTGATGGAGAGAGGGACATAGGAGAGAGAGAGAGAGAGAGAGAGATGAATTGGTGGAGAGAGGGACATAGGGGAGAGAGAGATAGTAGGGGATAGGAAGAGGGAGAGGGGATAGGATAAAAGAGAGTGAGATAGAAATGTAGAGAGTGAGAGAGAGATAAACTAATGGATAGAGAGGGATGCAGGAGGGAGAGAGAGGGGGAGGGGGAAGGGGGATGTGTGTGTGTGTGAGAGAGAGAGAGAGGGGGGGGGGGGGGGGATGTGGGTGTGTGTGTGTGTGTGTGTGTGTGTGTGTGTGTGTGAGAGAGAGAGAGAGAGAGAGAGTTTAGGGTTTAGTAAGAGATAGGGGGCTTATGGATTACTTGGCAAGAGACAATGCGTAAAGGTAACAAGTTAGAGAGAGAGAGAGAGAGAGAGAGAGAGAGAGAGAGAGAGAGGTTATTAGTTAGTTAAAGAATGTGAGAGGTTGTGAAAAGTAAGATATATATCTTAGGATTTATTTAGCTAGTGAGTGATTGTGTGTATGTGTTTTTGAGAGAAAGAGAATTAACACTATGTTAGCTTTTGTGTTTACCTATTGATTATGCATTTGGAAAACAATGACTACCTATTTTAGATTATGCTTAATTTAAATTGATGGAAAATAAAATTTTGAAGACATAGGATTTATTTATCTACATCATGTTGTAGATCTCTTCAATATCTTTCCAACGCGTTTTGAATGGAGTCAATCAAACTTTGTATGTGAAAGTTATGGCCTTCGGAGTAAAGCCTACTTTTAGTTCTTCAAAACCCGATCGGGTTTTGAATGCATTTTTTCATTTCATAACCCAATCGGGTTATAACCTGATTAGGTTATGACTTGGTGATAGCATAGGTAAACAACCCAAAGGCTTGGGAGACTATTTTCCCTCCAGATTTTTTTCCTTTAGACATTTTTTCATCTTCTAAGATGAATTCTTGTCTTTGTCTTCATCAGGTTTTCTAATGGTGAAGTGGTTATCTCTAAAATCACCACCATAATCTTACACGTCTTCTTATCTTTCTAACCATATAAATTTTTTTTGGACAACATTAACATTTTAAATTTTAATTACTTTTACTAATGCCTTGACATTTCTCATAGACATATGTCTGCCATTTTTTAATAACTTTTTATATACTTAACAAAATTCAAAATAAATTATATATTACTGTTCTACATTTGATTCTATACACTTTAAAAAAAAGTTCTCATTTTCAATTATTTTGATGCAAGTTATGCTCAGCACATGAATAGGTACCAAAACTTTAGGATGTAGTCAATTGAATAATTCATAATAAAAAAATATTCATCATAAAATTACAAAAAAATATGCAACTTCTAGATATGTCTCTTAACTATCATTCTACAAAAGGGATATGAAAAATACTAAATATAACTCAATCTTTTGTGTTGCACACAAAAACAACTATGTTATGTTTTTTTTAAAAAAATTAGGGACTATTTTTTGTGTGCATAGGGTTTGACCCACCTAATCTTATTTATTTTGTAAAAACTCTAGTAGTTTAGAAAGTATATTCAGAGTACTACAATTTATATGTTTTATACATCTCATCATTTTTAGTGAATGACCCTCAAATGTCTCATCCAAGTTCAAGTTTACCTGATTTTAGAAAAAAGGAAAAAAGAAAATGTGTCCACTTATACCCCCTTTTTGTACACCATCTTAGTGCACTCACCCACATTTCATTAATTATTTATCCTTATCCTAGAACCATTGTGTGTGTGTGTGTGTGTGTGTGTGTGTGTGTGTATATATATATACACACACACACACACACACACATGTATGTATGTATGTATATATATGTATGTATATATATATATATGTATACATGTATATATATATATATATATATATATATACATGTATATATATATATACATGTATACATATATGTATACATGTATATGTGTATATATATACATGTATATATATATATGTGTATATATATATACATGTATATATATGTGTATATATATTTATATGTGTGTGTGTGTGTGTGAGGAAAATGCAAACATACTAATAACTTGTGTTGTTCTAGAGGAACATAGCAATTAGTAAACCAAGTAATATCTTGACCAAAGGACCAAAACACATGAAGACATCAATATAGAGATATATTAATATACCAAAATATGTTATCAAAAGTGCATACTCATTATTGAGAGACATGATCCAAGAATGAATGAATTCGAATTGGGAGTTTGGTGTGTTCATTAGTTTTATACCTAAGGTTTTTTTTCATTATGATCTTTCAAAATCCCAAACAAAGAGACAAAACCCTTCATGACAATCTTTAAGAATTTAAGGATGTATTCCTTTGTTTACGAAAGTTGCTGCCTATTTTTAAATCTATGATATGCATTCCCTATGCATGGATTGACCTATATGCAATTGTATAAACTCTCTTTCAACTACCAAACAAAAGAATTTTTACACAAAATTGATGGATCCATCAATTTTCTACAAAATCAATGAATTAAATTAGAATTTCAATTTACACTTGAATTAAGATGATATCAATCTACAACTTTCTCCCACAGTCAAGTTCACTTCTAATATGAAAACATGACTACAATCTATCATAATATAATACTAAATTTCTACTATCGGATCACAAGAGATAATGTTGTTGATATTCGTTATCTTCCTTCCAACATCGAAAAATGATGGATCACAAATATGATGACAATACTTGATGCTCTTAGGTCCCAACCACCCCATCTTTTATAATCTGGAAATCTTAATGATCGATCAACATCCCTTATCAAGATGGCCAATTAAACAATAGAAGATAACTATCCTTCTTTTGATACCCTAATTCCCATAAATGGAAAGGAGATCAATAATAGTAAAATTTATTACAAAGGAGATAGACATTATATGTTTGAGAATAAAGATCCATTAGATGAAATTGATGCCATTGACTTGGAAAAAACCATCCAGTTTGTAACATACAACTCAACATCAATCACAACATGTCATAGAAAAATAGAAAAAAAAAATGAACAAGAAAAAAGAGGAGAATAGACGATATGTAGGGATGTACTTAGATATTTTTTTCTCCTTAAAGTCTATCTTCTAAGATCTAAGGGGGTATCATCTCCCTTTAAGAGACATGACACCCCTAACTTGGAATGTTAGCAACTTGAAGCCCTTAAAAAAGGTGTATTAGAGCTTAATATAGGTGATAACAAAAGCAATTTATAGAAACTTAAGAGAATTCAACAATTTAACACATTCTTACAAATTGATCAAAATAGTATGAAACTTTAGTTTCCTATTTTGAAGGTATATAATATTATTAGGTTCCATCATTTATCAATTCCATGCATACCTTTCATTCATTTATTAATTTGGTGCTCTTTGTTGACCCCTTGAGTATTCGTGTATTAATAAATAATTGAAATTGAAACTAAATAAGATCGAATATATATTCATAACATTGGATAAACATTGTCCACAGAAAGAGTCTCCTATTTGATCCTTTATCCCAACAAATTGTCTTCTAAGATAGATGATGCCATCAATAAATTGAAGGATCCTTATCTACACCTTAAATATATTTATTAATTTTTTGAAATTGAAAATAGATAAGCTCAAATATTTTTCCATACTTTATTTTACATTGTAAAAGAAATAGTCTTCCATTTAATCACGTATCTCCACAAGCAATCTTCTACAAAGATAATACCATTAAGCTTTAATTGAAACTCTTTATCTAAACCTTCATTAGACATTTACATAGATTTATAAAATAAATAAAAAATTAGATCAAATATCTATATAGAGACCCGTCTAAGCAACAAAAACTCATAGCTTACCAAGGGGAGAGTTTAAAAAAAAATTCTCCATATATATCATAGGTTTAGTTTGCTGGATAGCCACGCGTGCATTGGCAGATAAGAGTCTCCTCCAAACAAGGGATCTCCATCCCAACAAACACTCGTCTGATAATGATGGTGCATTAAAATACAATCACATCATTTGAACCATCAATAATTGAAAGATCCCATTGTTTTCTATTTCTATTTCCATGATAAACAAAACAAGCAGCCGCAGTTCCTGGTAAATGGCTTTGCTCTGTAAACCAGCATCCTACATATACACATACCCAATTCTTCAAAGGCCTTGTATTGCAAAGCAATGGACAAAATTGAGCAAATGTCACAAGATAAAGTGATGAAAATTGTGGTTGTGGTGTATGAGAGCCAAGAGAGCATGCGAGCCTGTGAATGGGCTTGCAAACATCTCTTGCCTTTCTCTGTCTTGTAGAGAATAAATAACACTTCGGATCCTCAAAATGGTTGCTAATGCTCTTGAGAATCGTGGAATTTAGTTGCACCAGTGCTTGTCAACAAACAGTTTGAAAGAGGTTTGAACCTACAACAAAAACAAAAGATTACAATTTAGAACATTATTACTATTTTTTGATTATGCAGATTACTTAAAAACATTAAGGATATGCTTCTGCTGCACTAACACCCTAGGTAGGAAAAAACATGAATTTTTGAATGTGTTCATTTGATGACTAGTCTTTGATGGACAAAGTCATGACCGAGCGGTTTAACTAGCACACTTGAACCATTGACTAATAGTGGTTAGGAATTGGCCCACTCGAACCATTGACTAATAGTGGTTAGGAGTGGGCCCAACCACTCTTAACCAATACCATGAGACCAATGCATAACATTGGCCCCAAGCTATTGGCTAAGAGTGGTTGGGCCCACTCCTAGCCACTAGTAGTCAATGGTTCCAGTGTAGCGATTAAGCTTAGCCAGTGATGACTAGTCATTGATGACAAAGTGAAGCTTTTAGTTGCTTTGTTACTTCACTTGATCAAATAGTCTTAAATACTCTTAGAGTTCTTTACATTTTGGTTTCTTTATATCTTGATAATTAGGATATCTCTAAATTGAAAGTTTCAGACATAAACAAACATCTTTATTTAGCTGGTCACTATAGAAAGTGAACAATTAATGCACAATTAACATATCCAAATTATTCTTTAACTATTGAAGTTGTAACATAACCCATTGAAAGATTCCATATCTTTTTTTAAAGAAAAGAATCACATAAAACATATATACATGAAGCTCACTCATGTTTCATATTAGCCAAACATGCTTCATCAAATAGTTGTCTAAGATCATTCTTTAGACATTTCATCCAAAGTACATAGTAAATATTTTATATTTATAGGTCAACTGATTCACAACAATTATACATGCCATCTTGATGTCTCATGTTTCAATCATTCTTTTTCTTTATCCCATAACCATGTGACCAAAAACATTCATTTGAAAAAATACAAACATACTAATAACTTCATTTGTTCTAGAGGAACATAGCAACTAGTAAACCGATCTTCTAGACCAAGCAACATTTTGGCCAAAGCACCAAAATGCATGACGGCTTCAATATAGGGATATATAAAATATACCAAAATATATTGTCAAAATTGTATACTCAAATCAAGAGGCATGGTCCATGAATGGATTCGTTCAAATTTGGAGTTTGATATTGTCACTAATTTAAAACCTTATGATTTTTTCATTGTGATCTTTCAAATCCCAAACAAAGAGACAAAATCCTTCACGACAATCAATGAAAATTCACGGATGCCTTGCTTTGTTAAAAAATTGGGTGTCCGTGTTTGAATCTATGATAGACATTTCCTATGCATGAATTGACCTACATGCAATTGTATAATCTCTCTTTCAACTATTGAACAAAATAATTCTTACACAAAATTGATGAATCCATGCCTCCCCCTTTGGATTAAGCCAATATGCATAATGGGTAAGTCCAATTTACATTTGAATTAAGATGATATGAATCTACAACTTTCTACCACAATATATCCTCACTTCTAGTACAAAAACATGACTACAATCTACCATAATATAATACTAAAATTCTACTATTGGAAAACAAGAGGTAATGTTGTTAATTGTAATTGTCCTCCTTCCAACATCAAAACATGATGTATCAAAAATATGGTGACTATACTTGATGCTCCTATGTCCCAACCACCCCATCTTTTACAATTTGAAAATTGTAAGGCTCAATCGACTTACCTTATTAAGAACGCCAATCTCACAATAGAAGACAATTATCCTTGTTGTGATACCATAATCATCATAAATGGAAAGGAGATCAATAAAAGTACAATTAGTACAAAGGATCTAGGCATTAAGTTTGAAAATAAAGATCCATTCTAGATGAAGTTGACATCATTGACTTGAAAAAATAATTCAGTTCATAGCCAAACAACTCAAAATTAATATTAGCATGCCTAAGAAAAATAGAAGAAAAATGAACAAGCAGAAAAGAGAAAAATAGGTGATATGTAGGGTTTACTTTAGTGGAAAATATTCGCCAAATGGCTAATCTCACTCATTGGGGACCCTGAATTTGGCAATTTTTTTAGCACTTTTTGGGTGGTGACATCACTCACAATTTACAAAAACTAGGTTGCATGCTCAGACCAATCACCAATAATGATGCATAATCATTTTTATTTTGACGATGACTTTGCCAATGGAATCTAATCTTTCCACATGATAAATTAGATGTTTTCACCCACAATTTTTGAGGCATGTCTTAATTGATGGTCACATTCACTAATCTATGGTAAAACTTTAAGTTGGGTTATAGGTAAAGTGCATATATTTGACAAGTGTCTCTATTCCAAAGACTTTATTTGGAAATTTGTATCCTTCTAATATTTTGCCCGAAATAGATTATATTGTGGACAAGTGTCGTTATTTCTGAAACTTGTTGTACTTTAACTTTTTAGCTTGAAATGGGATTTAGACCGTTGATTTAGGATCATCTAATGGTCATTAAATATGGTTATTGTATCTTGGATGATACAAATTTATGGTTTCTATATATTTTTACTTTTGGTTGTGATTTTCTGAAATAATTAAAGATTCGCCATAGTTTTGCAAAATTATAATACAATGGGAAAAAAATCACCAATAAAATTAATTTTTTGATGATTTTTAACATTTTTCCAAAGGGGGGTTTCTTAAAGTTATCCATGGATATGTGGGGATGAGGCAATAAAAAAAAAATACAAGTATTTTTTTTGTTTAAGAACTATCTTCTAAGATTTGAGGGGGATACCAATCTTTCTTAGGGAGACACAAAGCCCCTAAAAAAGGTGCATGGTCAAGCATTATTTAGACATTCATTTGATCAATATAATGTGCTAGGGGGTGGTTGTAAATGTGGGAAAATTTGGGGGGGGGGGTGGTAGGTTCTAGAATAAGTAGTTAATGCAACTAATCTTGCAACTGATCCAATTTCAAATTGTATGATAAGTTGTAAAAATAGGTAGTTCATGCAACTAATCTAAGAACCAGTGGTAGTTAGGTGGGAATAACAACTTATCTAGTGATCTTAAATATAGTATAGTGTTTAGGATAAGATAATTTGTAGAGGGTAGGAGAAGTGGTGGTGATAGTAAGTAGGTAAGTAGTTAGGTTGGGTAGGTGGGGGTAAAGGTAATGTAAGGTAGGTTGGGTAGTAGCATAAGGGAGGGAGTATATTTGGGAGAGTGTGTGTGGGATAGGGTGGGGTATATGGTGAGTGAGTAAGGGTGGTTATGAAGAGGGGATAGGTGTGTGTGTGGCGATGTGGGGAATTTGGGTGGGTTGCAAGGGGTTATAAAGAGGTGGAAGAACAAGTTTGGGAGAAATGAAAAGTTTGAAATTTGCAATGGTGGGGGGTATGTTGTAGTAGAAGGGGAGTTCATTGAAAATAGGGGTGGTGATCCTATAAGAAACCAAACTAAAGAAACTAGATGCAAATTCTTTGAACAAACATTGTAAAGGCTAGTCAATATTTTTTACAAAGGTCACCAATGCTTATGTGGTCTCCATCCTAGCTACCTAATAATTATATATTTCATTTTTATTATTTATTTTTTAATAATAAATATGATTACATTAACCTATCATTCATCCTCCTAAGGGGTCCACAATTTGGAACTTCATGATGTCTTCTCATGATGTAGTTTCAAAGTATATTACATGGGAAGTGCATAATGGATTCAAGGTTCTATTTTGGAAGGATTCTTGGAATGGCAAACCTCCTTTAGCACAAACACCTTCATTTTAGGATATTATGAATATTGCTGAGATTACTTGCAGGGATAAATTGATTCATTATGTTAGTGTTGTTGATCTTTTCTCAAGGAAAGTCATTTGGAAGGATCCTTTTGACCTTCCTCTGGATGAGCAACTAAGGGTTCGCTTTTAGCAGCTTCTTTTTTATTGTGAGGTATTCTTCTCAAAGAAGGCGGATGTCCTTAGATGGGACCTAGCTAAGAACAACTAGTAGAGTATCAAAGATGGTTATGCTGCTATGCAGCATATTAAAAATTTGAGGCTAACATCTAGAGCTTTCATCATGTGTCAGAACAATGTTGTGTTACCCAAACCTGGGTTTTTTTCTTGGTTAGCATTAAGGAAGCATATTCTTACAAGTGATAGACTTTCTATGCTCCAAATTACACAACATTTCAGTTGTGTTTTTTGTGGTGAAGGAATTGAATCTGTTGACCACCTCTTGTTGAATTGATCCTTTGCCGCACAATGTAGGCAAATCGTTCTTTCATATTTGAGCTTCTCAATGCCTCTTCCCAATACCTTATGGGCTCTTTTTCAATCCTAGCTAGTTTTATTTTTAGAATCCTTGTTTCATAGCATGTGGAAATGTGCTCCTGTGATTGTTGCATGGGCTTTATGGTGGGAGCATAATAGGCACATTTTCATACATGAATCCTCTTCTTTGAGCCATGTTCTTAGTTGTCTTGAGGCACATATTGTTGAGTAGGTGATTGCTAACTTGATCAACAACAGATGCAACCATTATTTTTGTTCTTGGGATGCAAAAATGTTGAAATCTTGGAAAGGGTTGAACATCCCAATGAATACAATTCCTAATCCTAATGGTCATTGGGTTGTTGATACAGTTGTTATTGAATGGATCCCTTTTGAACAGAGTTTTTGTAAAATTAACTTTGATGGCTCTTCGCGTGGTAATCCTGGACAATCTGGGATTGGGGTTTGCATAAGGGATCATGATGGGTAGCTATTTGCTGTCTAGACTTGCCCAGTTCCACCTAGTACAAATAATGTTGTTGAGGCACAAGTGCTAGTTGAGGGAGTGACTGTGGCAAAACTTGGTGGTTTCAGAAAAGTGCATATTGAGGGTGATTCTTTGATTATTATTATTGCTTGCATTACCAAAACATTACATTATTGGAGGATTGCATACATTATGGATCATATTTGGCAGCTTATTCACTCCTATAGTGATTGTAGAATATCACATGTCTACTGAGAAGGTAACAAACTTGTTGACTATCTTGCAAATTTAAGGTGTGATGGTGTTAGTATTTGCTCTTTCAACCTGACAGTAGACTATAATTTATATCCTGTCATTTGTGATTTGACAAATATGAAAAAACATGGATGATTTTGTATACGATTTATATGCCCAGTCTGTTGTGTTGTTGGTTGTCTGAATGTTTGTAGCTAAAAGATTTGATGGATGTTTTCCCAGCTGGGAGCTTATGGTTGTTCTGGGAAATTCTTGTATGGCTAATCTTACATTTGGATGTGGCCTTGTCTAAGTTTGTTTTTATTGTATTTGAATGATGATATAGGGTTTTCTTGCTAGCTCTTTCCATATGGAGTTCTCGAACTAGCTTTTATTATAATAAATAATTATCTAGTGGCCCCGCCCACTTTTGCCAAAAAAAAAAACCTATCATTGTGATTTAAAACACTTGATTTTCAAAGTAATATTTATGTTATATAATACTTTATTTTATAACAATTTCTTTATATATCTATAGTTCATTATAAACTATTATATCAATATTAGAATACTATGAAGAAAGTACTCATCTATCTAATTGAATAAAGTGCAATAAAAAGGCAATTTGAAAAACTTAAGAAAATCTAACAATTTAACACAATCTTACAAATTGATCAAAATTGTATAGAACTTTAATGTCATATTTTGGAAGTATGTATTATTCTCAAGTCTCATAGACCACTTTAGCCAAATAACATCAAAATCTTCCAATAAAGTCAAAAAAATTTCAAACCTTCTATTCATTTATTAATGCAGTGCACCTTGTTGATACCTTGAGGACTCATTTATATGTATTAGTAAATAATTGAAACTGAAAATAAATAGGGTCAAAGGTCTATCCATATGCTAAATAAACATTGTCCATAGAAAGAGTCTCCTATTTGGTCACATATCCCAACAAATTGTCTTTTAAGATAGATGGTGCCATCAATAAATTTAAGGATCCCTATCTAAACCTTGAATATACATTTAAATATATTTATTAAATCTTTGAAAGTAAGTATAAATAAAATCAAATTTTTTTTCATATTGCTGAATAAGCATTGCAAAAGAAAGAGTTTCTCATTTAACCATCTATCCCCACAAACAATCTTCTACATAGATAATACCATTAAATTTTAATTGAAACTCTCTAGCTACACCTTCAATAGACATTTGAATACATTTATACAATAGTAATAAAAATTAAAAATAAATTAGGTCAAATGTCTATATAGAGACCTGTTTAGGCAACAAAAACCCATAGCTTACAAAGGGGAGAGGAGTTGTTTTTTATTTCTCCATATAAAATCACAGGTTTCGTTTGCTGGATAGGCACGCGTACACTGCGAGAAGAGTCTCCTCCAAACAAGGGATCTCCATCCCAACAAACACTCTTCTGATATGGATGGTGCATCAAAATACAATCACATCGTCTGAGCCATCAATAATTGGGGGACCCAATCGCTTTCTATTTCTATTTCTCTGATAAATAGATATTCCTCACCCCTACAGTCTTATTGGGAAGTAGACATATATAAGTAGACAAAACTCCAGAGAAAAATATAAGTGTCTTAAGAATTTTTCTTTCCTCTCCTCTAAAAACAAGTAGACATGATAGATGTTTGTGGAGGATCACTAAAGAATAATGAAATTAGTTTCACTGGTGCCTCTGAACAAACTGTTTTAGGAATGAAAGTCTAAAAACTACGTACCAACAAAAGAAAAATATTAGAATTGAAAAAATTGTTGTTATTTGGTAATGCAGATCACTGGAGAATATGCTTCTGCATTGACACCCTTGGTCAGGAAAAATCATGGGCTCCAGTTTAAGAATTTCAATGGACTCATTCTTCCCTTGTCCTTCCACTTGATGAGGCACGGCAATGTTTATACAGCATTCAAAATGTATCATTTATTGTAATGATTAATTAATTCAATATTTTAAAAGTATTAAATATAATAATTTTTAATTGATTTTTTTTTTAGTAATGATATTTTGAGTGAGTGGTATTAGATAGTCTAGATATTCTTGATATTCGTTAATTTTTGTTTTCTTGATGACTTTAGAATTCGTAAACATCACTTTCCCCCTTTCAAACTATTGTTGTCTCTAAACCAAAAGCTTTGGATACAAACCACCATCATCTTCACTTTGTTGGTCATTATAGAAAGGATCAAGTTTGCAACATTAAAGACCATGTTAAAGTATTCACTACATATAGTAGCTTGATCTCTTGTGGATTTACTGAAAATTGCTTCTAACACCTTAAATAATCCAATCGTCAGATTCCATTTTAGCTAATTGTAGGCAATCTTTTGAAATGTACCCTTCCTCCAATACATGAGAACCAAGTCACCCACCTAAAATTCTGCTTTCTCTATCTTCAAATCAACATACTACTTGAGTTTGGTGGTACTTTGAGTTGTGCATGCACTTTTTTCATGCATCCTACAAAATCTTCCACTTTTGCACTATGTGTGTTTCTTTCAGTATGTCTCACAACAAAGTCACTCTCCTTGGATTATGCACTATGCATGTTTCTATCGTTATGTCTCACAACAAAGTCACTCTCCTTGGATTATGTCCATGCACAATTTGGAGTCTTATTTCAATTATACTATTATTCTAATTGGCAAAATTAACTTGCATGGTGCTAAATCCTAGCTTAGTTAGCTCAACATGTTTTTAAGGCTTCTATTTTACTATTGATTTGTGGATGGTAGGTTGAGATGATTTGTAAATTAGTCCAACAAGTTTTTCCTCTATTTAATGTTTCTTCTCAATAACCAATGCAAGTGAACCAATTATCTAAGAAAAAAACTCTACAATCGTATCATCATTACATCTTTTAATATGCAACACAATGAATCAATTTTCAAAACCTATCAACTATGACAAAAATAGAACCAAACTCCATTTGTGTCTTAGATATACCCAAGTTGGTCTACTTATAAAGAAATTGTATTCTTGAAAAAACAAAGATCACAAGTTAAAATTCCCAAAGAAATATAAATGTATGCCTCCTATAGCCCCTAGATTTCAACAATTTCATTTCTAACAATGTGGCCCAGAATTGGAACTCCTTTTGGGTAAAGGAGCATACATCTTAATGACAAAAAAATAACACTCATAACAATTGGAACACTTTGGGTGAGAGAAGACTTGTGTTCTTCTAGGATCTGGTTGTATATTAGCATGTCATCCAAATAGACTGCATGCATTAATCTAGTAACTCTTAACTACATTGTTCATCAATGTCGTAGGGGCATTACACAACCTGAAAGACATCAAAATGGATTCAAAGCCTCCACGCATAGTATTCTCCAAATCACCTACAAATAATTTAGTGACACTATACTTGTCTCAATCAAGCTTTATGAAGAACCTTGCATCAGTTAAATGGTTGAAGCTATTAGAATGAGGACCAAGCAGTAGGGGTTCTTTATGGTGAACTTGTTGATCATAGTATTGACCCCAACTCATTTGGATTCCATCGAACTCGAGTCCATATTATGATTAAAAACCAACATCTTGGAGAACACATGGATAAGATTTTGTTCAGTGTTAATAATTTTCCATAATCCACTAGAAGTGAACAAATTGCTTCTGGTTTAGACTGTGTATGAGTTTTTAACATCAACGTTTTGAATCACACTCTGATATTTGTCATGAAGATGCTAGAGCATGAGATGCATAACAAAATATAAATTTTGTTGCCATCAATTGATTGAACTCACACTCTTAAGAAAAGTTATTAACATTATTAATAATATATAACAATAAGATGTAACTCAAGAGATAATTTGTAATATAACAAAATAATATATTCTAAGAAAAGTAAAAATAATATGGTGTGGGTTATTGTCACCTTCAACATAGCTAAAATGAAGTTTGAAAAGATACTTTAGGATGGATTGGTGATTGTAAATGCCTTTGAAATCCAATGCAATCAAACATGGGTAAATTACAAAAAAGGAAATCAACCTTTCCTACAAGGCCTTTTGGAGTTGGTCAAGTAATACAACAAAAAAGAAATTGATGTCAAGTGTGGGACAAATGGTGGTAGTAGAAATAATATAAATGTCAACAAATAGCAATATATGTGATGGTCTTTGTAAAGCATCATTTTGGATATCATTAACTTATGAGGTTCATGTGTCCTCTTCTCCTCCTACAACTAAAACTTCATCACTCCATGATTACAAGTTTGTTTCACTCATCCTTTAGATGCCTTCCATGAATACAATATTTATTGCAATTAACCCATGCTATTCTTGGTGTGACAGCCCTAATTTGAGTAACTTTTATGAAAACACTAACATATCTATTCCTATAGTAGGGGATTTCTTTAGGTGCATTGTTCATAGTTTTATTTTTTATTTCTAGTACTATTCATATGCAACTGTAGTTGTCTCTAAGGGTCATGACTCATTGTTTTGTTGTATGAAAAAAAATCATATCCTTCCTTGTACATAATCCTCCCCTCTAGTGGTTTGCTGATAAGATGTGATTGAAAGTGAAGATTTCTATCTCCTAAGAGGATTGATCTACATGTTTCGCAACTTGTGACCCTCTCTTCCTAATCCTAACAAATGGTTATCAAAATCACAAAAGCCTTTTTTAGTGGTAAGTTCAAACTATTCTCATGTGCTAGAGGATGTTTTATTTTGAGCTTTTCAACTCCAAAGGTAAGAGATATGATGTAGAACAATGGGATTCTGTTGAGTTAAATATTCCTTAATTACACAAATTTATTTTAATTTTACCTTCTATAAGATGCAAATTTGATATTGTTAGCTTTGAATTTAGCAAATATTATAAGAGAACACCCCCACTCTAGTAATTTCATTTCTTTGCATTTAGTTAATAAGACAAACTATTTGGATAGAGTAAAAACTAAATATAATCAATCTATAAAATCCATCTAAAAGTAAATAAATGCATTTTTTCTACTATAAGTTCTACAATGTATTACATGAGTTGTCAACATGTCACTTCTCTACTCAAAAGTATTGCATATATATAATTTAGAAGTTTAATCTATCGTCTTAAGCATCATTTGTAATGTATATTTGATCATATTATCCAAATCTGAAGTAAAACAATAAATTTACCAAGCATAAACTTTGTTCTTTTGACTATAATCAATCAATTGCAGAGGATAGCTATTATTTATAGAAACCATGGTAAAAAGTAATTGTAATGGTTAAGAGAAGCTATACAAACTAACAAGAAATAAGTATTCTTAAGGGAAAACTCTAGCTTTATTAAGTTTAACAAAGAATATAGAAAATAAAATTAAAATTAAAAGCTTTTTTATTTTTATAATTTCAAATAACTTAAAAATAATTAAAACAAATATTATAAACATAATAATCTAAATTAAACTAAATATCTACTATATGTTTTTTGATGCAACAATCAGACCAAAATTATAATATCCAAATGTACATGATAAGTTTGTGATGAAAAATATATAATTCAACTCCTAATCATCGAAATAAATGAGGGCTTGGCCTTAATAAAATGAGGTCACATGGGAAATGCCTAGAAACATCCAAAACAAACAATTAAATGGGCCAAGCCTAAAATTAGGAATAACCTCAAACTACTAGAATAGTGGTAGATGGAGGCATAGGGTGTGGATCATCTTTCTTTTCTCCCTAACTAGTTGGTCGAGTGGACTTTGGATTTGGCAGCGCATTGTCCTCGTCCTCTTGTTCTTTTCTCCTTAAATAGAATAGCTATTATATTTAGTAAAATTATTATAAAATTTTCAATTTCAATATCTTAAATACCAACAACAATGGCATGTAAAAAACAAATTTAAGTGTTGTGTCTGTCATGCCATAGTGCTAAATTCTACCAATAGAGTATTAAAAAATGATTAAATAAATATATGCTTATGGTAGTTGTAAGCCTTTGTTTTGTTTTTTAATTAAAATGAAAAATAGTACAAGGGTGTTGTCCCTTGCAAGACCACAACACAAGGGCTATTCAACTAGGAAAGTCAATGAAGAAAAAGAAAAAGATCTAAACAAGAAGAAAACACAAAACTAAATATAAAGGAGTCAAGTCTCCTTAATAATAACATCAAAAAGAAAAAAAACAAAGCTTGATAGCCACTCCTCGCACTTCTATGAGTGGTGAGCCACTCTTTCCTTACAAAATTGAGGAGTTTGATGACCACTCATTGTACTTCTAAGTGTTTTTCTGGCTTCTCAAATCTTTTGTGTTCTATTTTTTAGGGTTACAAATTGCAACTATAGATAAATAATAATAACTGAAATATATAAGGCCCATTCATGGGCTTATTGGAGCTAATCCAATTTTGAAAAGGGAGACGACGTTATGGATACCTCCAAAGGAGGGATGGTTAAAAATTAATTTTGATGGGGTGGGAAGGGGAAACCTAGGTGTATCAGGGTGTGGATGCATGGCAAGAGACCATAAGGGCAACATACTTGTGTTTGTAGCTAAACACTTGTAGGATGGTACAAATAATACTGCAGAATGTTTTGCTACTAGGGAGGCTTTGGGATTAGGAGCAAAAATTGGATGCAAATGTATACATCTGGAAGGAGACTTGGAGATCATTATAAATGGCATTAAGAGATGAAAGGTGGAGGCTTGGCATCTGGATCAAAGCATATGACAAATCAAGGAGTTGCTTCTGGACTTTAATGATTTTAAGGTTTCACATTGCTTTTAGGAAGCCAATGGAGTGGCGGATTGGTTAGCCAATTTAAGTGCCAATTCAACATTGGGTCCTCAATATGCAATTTTTGAGGACTTCCGTTACCTTGGTGTTAATTAAAGAGAGAAAATTTGTTTGATCATTGGACCTAATAATTCACACATGGTACTTCAATTTGGAGTCTAAAGGGAAAGGCATCATGAGTTCAACTTATGATGACGTTAATCATTCCATGGTAAGTAGAGATCTCCATGCTACCAATGTATCCCTCGTGCATGTCAAAAGGAGTGTTTGGTTTGTTTTGGTACTTCATTCCATAGAGTTTTGAGGTAGTTATATTCAAGCCGAAGGTAGGTAAAGTTCATTTGCTAGAAATGAAGGTGAACTTTTCTCTTGGCATAGATTCTCAAATACAAACCTATGAAGGTCAGATATCCATGTGGCATCTAAAACATATCTTTTTTTTTATGACCCGAGCTATCTGAAGGGTGTTCAACAAATTTTAGGGCCAGAGCATTTGGAGGGATTCTGGAAGAGGAGATCAAATTTGTATGTGACATTATTGTTTGTTACGCTCATGTTGATGGTGGGGGGATCGAAAGAAGAGGTTCATCGAGTTGTAGATGCAAGTGTGGTTAGACAATGGCTTCTAGGACTAGATGACATTATTGAGAGAGTTGTTCTAGGTGTTGGAATTGAGATGGGTACTGAACCTTGGAGGCTAATTGGTGGAGGGGACTCTTCCATTCAACCACTGGTGGTTTGGCCTTCTTCAAATTCATAAGGCGCTTATATCCCCAAAGCATAACAGGGTTGGAAAATGATCATGGAATTCCTGACTGAGCACATTTGGATGACGAAGGAGCATGAATGAAGCTTTATGAAGGCCACACAGAGGAAGAGAAAACTAGCCCTTGGACAACAAATTCGCCATCAGATTGCAAAGAAATCTCAGTTGCATGATGGTGTGTCCACAATAGAGGGAGTTTGGGTTGATGCCTCTCTGCTTGTTGATGAGGGGAAGGGCAATGGAAAGTGTCGCAAGGTGAGCCAGGGGATCTCGATGATGGATGGCCGCTCAACTCCAACTTTCACTCATGAGGAAGCGACAAATTGGTTCAAGAAGTAGCTAATAACGGGGGTGGTGGTGGCTCTTTTTGTCTCGATTGATCGAATTAATGTATGGGTGGGTGGTTTGTACTTTCAGAGTGTTTATACTCTATTTTTTGTTTATCTAATGGCATCTATATGGGCAGGGTAAGGGTAGTTTTAAATTGTAAGGCTCTTAGCCATATTGCCATAATTTACTCTCTTTATCAATACAATACAAATATTACTTACCTATATATATATATATATATATATATATATATATATATATATATATATATATATACTTTCTTCGAAATATTATCTTTAACTTTATAAATGTGGATTTAAAAAAGTATAGATAATTCATATGTGAGGATAAAACCCATCTCTAACTAAATATTCAAAAATCTTAAATATTTAAAACAAAAGCTATTGTCTTCTTATAAGTGATTAAAAAATAAATTTTGAATTATGTCGAGAGGCTAGAACTATATGTCAATTTGAATGAATAGTGACTTTTTTAAATATAAAATTATAAATTATATGCACAATTAAAATAAATGTAGTATCGAAAAATTATCCTTCAAACTAAATAAAATGATAGTAAACAAAAGAAATATAGTAAATATTATAAATAAGATAAAATTATTATTAAATAAAAATAAAAATTATTATTCATGCATATGTATAATATAAAAAATAGTTCTAAAATAAAATAAAATATTTCTTTAATGTCTATATTAATGTTTAAAAGAAACTAATACTACAAATATTTAAAAAGGGTAGGTAGAATTTTTGAATCCTCAACGTTGAAATAGTATCACATCTAAAGATATAACATGGGATGGTCCAATATTCTTCATATAGAAACAAGGTTGAGAACATATAGGATTAATTCTCAATCAAATTCACAAACACCTATTTTTCTTCTTTGTGTGGTTCATAAACTCAAATAAGTGAAATAATTTACTACCTATTTGTCAAACATAAAGCTACTAAGTGGTGGGAACTTTATCACTAAGAGTGGAGTGAGGTGTGAAATAATGTACCTCCTATTTGTCAAACATAAAGCTACTAAGTGGTGGGAACTTTATCACTAAGAGTGGAGTAAGGTGTGAAATAATGTACCTCCTATTTGTCAAACATAAAGCTACTAAGTGGTGAGAACTTTATCACTAAGAGTGGAGTGAGGTGTGAAATAATGTACCTACTATTTGTCAAACATAAAGCTACTAAGTTGTGAGAACTTTATCACTAAGAATGGACTAAGGTGTGAAATAATGTACCTACTATTTGTCAAACATAAAGCTACTAAGTGGTGAGAACTTTATCACTAAGAGTGGAGTGAGGTTCCTTTTGTCTACTTTTCTCCATACACCAATGGAGTAAGAACATCTAGGCATTGACGATGAACCAAAAGTACACCCTCTTCTATTTTTCCTTCATGAGATTTGAGTCTCTCTTACTTACTAGACATAAAGCTATTATATAGGGAACACTAAAAACACCAAAAAAAATTATTCGAATAGCATTCTTCTCTTTAAGAAAGATGAAGCATTGCTATAATGAAGAATCATTAAGAAAACTAAGCCTATTACACCACTTATATATTTCTCCTAGTTGTCACATTCTTTCCCCTCAAACCAATATTCTTGTCTTTCAGAGATATAGCTCGTAAACAAGGAAAGCTATATCATTAAAAAATAAACTCAGATTCTTATCATTTTATTTTCTCTATACAATTGAAAATATTTAATATAAGGGAAAAGTCCTAGTAACCAATAGGGGGTCCAATAACTGTGATAGTTTTATCATGGATACTTCCCATTACCGCTCTTAAAAGAATTTTCTCTCATTAGAACTATCCAATAGTTGTGCAAAACCAATGAATACCCAAAAGCCAAAACCTTAACTTTAAGCTTTTCACTCAGCCATAGAGATATACTAAAAAAATCAGCAAAATCCAACTTACTATTGAAGAATTCTAGGTGTGCAAAAATAGTCTAAATGACTACTTAGATCTTTTTCCTCTAATTCTCAACCAAAATCACACCCTCTTCTTCTCTCCTTCTTTTTTCCCATATAAAAGTCTTTCAACTAAATTAAATAATCAAAGCGATTCTAAATATCTTTAAGATCTAACCGATATTGCCTATCTACCCCTTGAATAAATATTTGAATATTATTTATATACGGTATTTATTAAATAATTGAACAAACAGTGTGAGATGTCCATCCACGTTGGATAGATAGACATTGCTGAGGGAAATAGTCTCCTATTTGGCCACCCATCCCAACAAACAGTCTTCTCTGGTCGATAACTTTGAAGGATTTCCTTTTCTATTTCTCTGCCTATAAATGGTTTTCCTCTCTTCCCACAGCCTGCATACCATCATCCTATTTATACATGCTGAAAACTTTCTGAGGCCTTCAAAGCAATGGAGGAAATTGAGCAAATTTCAGAAGATAAAGTAATGAATATTGTAGTTGCAGTGGACGACAGCCAAGAGAGCATGCGAGCCTGTGAATGGGCTTGCAAACATCTCTTGCCTTCTCAGCACGCCTATCAATTCACGCTGCTTCATATTCAGCCCCCTGTTTCTGTTAACACCGGCCCTGGTAAGTTCCCCCCTTTTCAATACCAGCAGAATTAATCCATTTCTCTGAAAAATACTCTGTTTGCATTAGTTTGATCTGGCATTAATGTGTGTTTCAACTTTCATGCAGCATACATATTGAGCAGCGAGGTGTTTTATTTCCTTGAATGTGAAGAACTGAGGAGTACCCACAATATATTCAAGCGAGCTCTGGATATCTGCAATCATTACAATGTGAGGGCAGAAACACATGTTGTGGTTGGGGAGCCAAAAGAGAAGATCTGTGAAGCTGCTCAAAAATTGGGGGCACATTTTCTTGTGATGGGTAGCCATGGCCATGGTCCTTTCATCAGGTAAAGAAAAGGGTAATTTCAATACCCATTAAAGATATTTTGTGTATATATATATATTGATCATTTGTTTTTTAAATGGAATTTTGCAGGGCATTCAAGGGAAGTGTGAGTGATCATTGCTCTCGAAATGCTGTGTGTCCAGTTGTCGTTGTTAATAACAAAGTTTTCTGAGAATAGAAATGTTTAATTCTTTAGCCAGCTTGGTAAGGCTCTACTTCATACATTTACATTTGAATTTGCACTTGCAGTGAAGGTTTTGAGAAGCAGAACAGGGGTTTGGATTGGGTTTTTTTAAGTGAATGCAACGCCATTTTATTTTCCCATTTCTACAAACATTGTGTGATGAACTGAGGATCTTTTGTTATTGAAAGCTATTATATTTTCCTATTTTCCTATAGGGTATGAATGAATGAAGGTATGCTATTATATTTTCCTATTTTCACCCACAGTGGACTAATCTTCACAAAAACTTATGATACTCTCTAATGCACGACTGTTACAGTGACAAAACCTTTTTTTTTTTCCCTTTTAATCTTGGGAGAGAAAAAGGGTTTTTTCTCTTCAGCAAATTTGGTCCTACCTACGTAGTCCAACAGAGATTTGAGGGACAAATAGATCATGGAAATTTTATATGATATGTCTTGTTAAAATCAGCGTTATTTGTTTATGGTTTCCTTCACCAACACGGGACCGCTTATAAGGACTGTTTTTATGGTTGCTTACTACTGTTTTTATTCCTGTAATTCTATGCTCAATCTCCAGGAAATGATAGTGAATCAATTTTCCCTTAACTGGAGCTCATAATAAAATAAATGGAAATTGCACATAGCAAAGAGGAACATGGGCTCGCGGTTCCCACTTCACAAGATTTTGCAATGCTCACCTTTGCTATGAATATTCAGAGATTTGTTGGTCAGCACCTCGGCATTTGCAAACTGCGAAACTCCATAGACAGGAACAGGAGCGTTCCAAGAGAACAAGACCAAAAAAATTAATTAAAAAGGCTTTTGTGGTACAGGAGGAAATGAAGCCATAATGTTGTCGAGTCCTCCTCTAAAGACAAGAAGAGGGTTTTGTGATAAAAGAAATGTATCGGAACCCCAATGAAGGAAGGGTTGTTGATTCAAGCAGCTCATCTACAGATCAGCAAAGATTACAAGAACGGATTACCAGAAACAAATTAAAAATTATATGAATAAAATGTCCAGTCAACGGTGCTAAACAAAAAAGTTAAAATAGGCGCTGCCCATCTAATGCCCGTCTGACATCTTGCACGAACTGCCGATTCGTAATATAAAACCCATAAGACTCAACAGGTACGAGGAAATGTTCCTTAATTCTCATATTCTGAACATTTAACATTCAAGACAATCTTTTCCAAAGAATCTTAAAATTCAAAATTCACTTAACCAAATTTATGATCAAATTAAACATTGTTTTTGAATTAACACTCAAAATTAGGGGACTTGTCTATAAACAGTCAAATTGGTTGACTACTAGCAGATTACCAACAACCAAAACAACTCCCTACCACTTAGAGAACAAAAACATATAGTTTGGAAACATAACTAAAATAGTATCAACAGGCCTGACATACAAACTACATGTATTAAAACTAGCAAAGCTATATAAATATATAAACAAAGGCATAACAGTCTTAAACCCAGCCAAGTTCAACAACCAATAGATAAACAACATAAAAAATCAGAAGGAGATAGTCATTAAAGCTTCTTAGCCTCTTTCCTCCCCAGGAGGATGTTTGCCCAATCTTCCACAAGGAAGTCAAACAGTAATTTGAAGTCCTCCTTTGGCCAATCTCCCTCCATATCTTTAAGCAGGTGAAGTTAGGTGGCAACAACATATGTCACTTTGAAAGTGAACTTTGTCAAAAGACGCATCCTTTCTTCTAGTGCATGAATTCTTTGCCACACCTTGTCACCAGCTATCTTTTTGATCCCCATGTTGACCTCTTGCATGTCACTAGGAATGTCGTCTACCTGCACCAAAGTGACATCTTGTACATTCGGGGGCTTAGCATTATCCTTGGGAAAAACCTTAATAGGGGAGGAAATCATTATGAGGGAGGGCACTCTATCCACCGTATCAAGGAATTGGTCTCAAGTTAAATCCACACACCCCAAACCAATGGTGGTCGAAACATGTGACACCTCTTTCTTCTCCTTCATCCCTCCTCCCGAGCTAGATCGTGAGGAATCCAAAACCTCCTCCTCCTCCTCCTCCATTCTCTCCTCCCCAAAATTCGATGCCTTCTCTTTCATCCTTGGTTTGGGACGACCCATGTCCTCTGAATCTAAATCCTCCTCTTGTGAGGCCCCAGCTTTCAACTTCCTCCTCTCCTCCTACCTCCTCTCCCCTCCTCCTCTGACTCCTCTGGTTCCTTCTCTTTCCCTTTATCCTATCTCCTTTTCTTTCCTCAAGGGGTGGGCTTCAATTCAACTTGGGACCCGCTAGGTGAAGGCTATGGGGTAAGGGCTCTAGGGCCCATGATCCTAAGGGGAACCAGTTGGGGCCATGGTTTGGATGGGCAAGAATATCAATCTCCATGATCCTAGGGGGGACTAGGGCTAGGTGAAATTGATATAGCTGGAACATTAACCCTTGGTGTAAAATGGTAAAATTAACACCTTTCCTCATTTTTTTCTTCACATCAGTTACTGTATCCACTAAATCATGCAACATAAAAAATGGAATGGAAATAACATCATGTTGGCGAAAATGGTTTAGGAGAGGAAAGTGGTAGTAATAACAGACACCATACCTCCCTTCCAAAGTTAAGTACTTCATCAATGTAAAATAGACCTCAATCCATGGCTCAAGGAGCTTCTCCCACATAAAACCACCTCTGTGTTGAATTGGTTCCTCCCCATCCAAAAAGAAGCGTTGCAGACTCACTTTGTCGGCCACCTTGGTCACCTTTTGCCATTTCCTTCCCTTCATTACCAAACTCGTCACCAAGGAGATGACTTCCTCAGAGATGTGAAACGAGTTGCCATTTATCGTAACTCTTCGGTCCTCCTAGGAATTGACAAACCGCAAAGAACAGTTTTCATCATGCCCATTTAGTGCCTCCATAAATGGAATGAAGCCACCTTCCTTTAGCATATACCACACCAACAGCTTCCTAGCATTCTCCTCTATCATGGACAGCTCAATTCGCATAAGGTTGCCACCCATCTTTGCAATTTTCTCTAAACCTTTCTTCTCCTTCCAAACCCAGAAACACTTGCTAAGAATGACTTCACACTTAGGTAGAAAAATAATATCCCTTAAGTGAACATAATGAACATTATCATTAGTAATTATAGTAGCATCCCTTGTAGAAATTAATGTCGTGTCGACTACCTCTATCTTTCTCCCAATCTTTTCCATCATTCCCAATACACACTAACCATTTAAAATTTGAATCTTTTCTCATCCCAGTGTACGAGAACACACATAAGAAAATCATTAAAAATCCCTTCATCGTAGACTTCAAAATTCTTTCTTTTTCAAGTTGTGCAAATTTATTATTACCAGTACCATTTCCATCACTCTTTGCCATCTATCCTTCATAACTTTGTCCTATCCGCAAACTCACAAGTAGGTCACAAAAATATAAAATAATTCTCCAGCTAGGATTCATCATGCTTAATTTCTTGAGTCACTAAATCACTTACCCAATTTGGCAAGGCATTGAATTCTCTCCAACATCTTAGACCCTTCACATTTAGGCCTAACACTGCCATCCCATATGCCACACTATTTCCCTCTGAAAGATATGATTCAAATCAAACATGTTTAAAATAACTAATAAATGTCTAATATCTTCTATTACACGTTTAATGGCCCATCCTTCCCTCATGTTACCTTTAATAGTTTCAATAATGATTTTTGAATCACCTTCAATCTCCACATTTCTCCATCCCACACTTATCACCAGTTTTACACCCCAATAAAGAGCCATCACTTCTGCAGTATTATTAGACACTTTCCCTAGCTGTCTAGAATACGCCAACAACATCTTGCCCTTACTATCCCTGACCATCCCTCCTCCCACTTAACCCAATTTGCAGGCAGGAGTTTCGATCGTGTCTTTTTCCTAGCCAACAAGTTGGAATTATCAGTTTCCATTATCCTCTCCTCCAAGTTCCATCCCTTGGCCACTCTAACATCCAGCATGCTAGGGGGAACGCCGGTTTTCTCCACTTGTTGCAACTCATATTCTCAACCATAAGTTTGTAGATCTTGTCCATGACAACCTCCTCAATTCTTTCTTCATTCCTGAACACTCTGTTATTTATCTCCTTCTAGATACCCCAATAGACATGGGGGGGGGGGGGGGGGGGGGGGAGGGGGAGTGGGGGGGGGGGACAACCTTCCATAAACTGACAAGGAGGGGGTGGGCAAAGGGGCCTTGCCAATTCTCCACAAATTGCACCAGGTCCTTGATAAACACCAAGTTCATCTCCAACTTCTGTAAAAGCCTCCCCCAAACACTAGAAGCATAACTACAATGAAGGAACAAGTGAGTAATATTCTCCTTCACCTTCTTACACAAATAGCATCTATTGGATAATTGAAAACCCTATTTCATTAGGTTATCAATAGTGAGAATTTTCTTGTGGATAGTGGACGACCAGAATATATCAATCTTAGGGATTAAATGATTGAACCATATATTCCCCCAGTCATTAGGTTCCAAAGTTTTATCAAACATTAGTTTGTAGGAAGATTTAACAGAAAACTCCCTTGTCGAAGTGGTCTTCCAAATGAACTCGTCATTTTGATCCATCCCTGGAATTTTGTACCCTTCTAGCAAAGCATTTATCTCTTCTATTAGGTCCCCTCCCATCGAAGCATTCTATTGCAACTCCACCTTTTCCACCTCCTCCTTGGGCCAATAAAATTAGCAACCATACCCCCAAGCTTCTGGAGGTGGTTCCAAAGGGACCCATACTTCGTTCTTGCCAACGGCTTATTAGTAAGCCATAGGTCCTCCCGAAACTTAATCTGATTACCATTATCCACCAGCCACCTTACACCATCCTTCAATAGGGTTCTATTTTTCACAATATTTCCCCATATCTTAGAGCTCATAGGGAGATCATTTCTCCAGGTGCAGTGAGAGAATTTCATATTCCCCAAGTACTTCGCTTTCAGAATATTGCACCAATTGGCTTCCTCCTCCATCAAGTTCCACCCCACCTTGATGAGCAGCACATTATTCAAATTAGATATCTTCCTTAATCCCAAACCACCTCTACTTTTAAGTTTACAAACTATATCCCAATTTACCAAACTCAACCTATTCTTCTCACTTACTCTTGATCAAAGGAAGTTACATTGTATTTTCTCCAATTTCTCTACCATACATTGGGTAATTCTAAACAGTGATAGAAAATACACAGGTAACCCTTGGAGGGAGGAAACAAGAAGTTGAATCTTACTCGCACTACTCAGGGTTTTACCTTTCCACTCAATCAATTTATTTTCCATCCTCTCCAGAATGTTATTCCAAAAGTTGTTACTTACATCTTTCATCGTTAAGGGGAGGCCCAGATACGTGTCTGGCAACATAGCAGTATTACACCCTAAAATATTAACAATCCTTCTCTGTATATTAGGGAGGCTGTTCACGAAGAACACTTTACTTTTGTCGAATTTTTTTTTTGTCCTGCATTGGCCACATATATCTCCAACATAGACTTCCAAGCTCTAGTTTCGCCCACCAAGGATTCCCCACTTAGGAAGGTGTCATCCACAAACTACTGGATCACTTCCGATGGAAGAGTGGATGCTGGCTAGAGACCTTTAATCACCCCCTCTTCCATTTTTCTCAAGAATGCCCTTCCTAGAACTTTAGCAACCATGATAAACATATAGGGGGAGATAGGGTCAGCCTATCTTAGTCCCCTCTCCCCACCAAAATTCCCCCAAGACGACCCATTCACCATCACTGAGTAATTGACAATTTCAACCATCGATTTAACCATCTTTATAATCTTTTGACTAAAACCAATTTTACCCATAACTTCATACAAGATAATCCAATTAATCCTATCATAGGCTTTAGAGATGTCAAGTTTCAAAGCCATACCCAGATTACCACTCTTCTCTTTTGAGTGTAAAACTTCATGAGTTGCTATGGTAGCATCAAGGATTTGACGTCCTAGGACAAACCCATTATGGGTTTTCCCAACAAATTTATGTAGCATTGGTTTTAACATTGTTATACTAAGTGCATATTATTATTACATTAAATGTCAATTCAATCAATGTAATGAAAAAATGAAAAATTAAATTAATATTAAAGATTTCTAATTTCTAATATATCAATTATCTCCTTGTTGTAATCCTTTCTTTTTTAACAATTTTTTACCCCTCTTTTTTCCAAAATATTAATTTAATAAATATATATATATATATAATATTAGTTAAATATTAATTTTAAGTTTTTTTAATGTCATAAAATGAAACTCTACGAATTAAGAAAATCTAGTACATAGTTACAAAACTATTTATTAATAGAAATGTTATTTTTATATAAAGCAAGAAATTCACTTCTATTATTATCATTTTCAAAATAGCTATCAAACCCTAAAAAAATCCAAATGTTTAGTCTTATAAAATTAACAATAGTAAACAAATACATTTAAAGAACAATAATATTCAAATTGATAAATCATATATTTGAAAAAGGAAACATGAATGAAAAATTAAGAAAATAAAACTATCAAAATTCATAATCAAATTAACATACTTATACATTAATTAATTATTAATTTTTAAATGTTATTTTACATACATAATAAAAAATTAAAAATAGTAATTTATCACATATAAATGTAAAAAATATTTACTCTTTTTACACTTTTCATTACAAAAAAATTAATTTAAAAAAAAAAATTGTGTAATTTTTTATTTTAAAAAAAACATTTGCACTGCCATAATTAAAAACACAACATTTGCATCATATCGTTTATTTCAAAAGGAATTTTACTTTTACTTTTATAGTTGACAACTTAACAAAGATGGAAGTTGAACAGACAAGACTAACGACATTGGCTGAACGGGTGAAAATATTTAGCCATTTAGCTAGTGTCTCATTGTTCTACACTTACTATCCCTATCTACTTACATTTTGGTCTTCTCCTTTCATTTAATCTCATGTACAATTGAACCCACATTTGTTTCTCTAGTGATATATATTTCATAATTGGCACTTATTTTTAACATGCTCAAGGGTTTTGTTGATTGTTGATCTATTATATGATTGATTATATACAGACCCATAAAACTCAACCGGTACTAACGTAATTTTCACATTTTGAACATCTAACATTTAGAGAATCTTATGAACTTCAATTTTTTCATCCTTCTAACTTTCTTTATTGCTCTACATTTATAATCCCTCTCTACTTACATTTTGGTCTTCTCCTTCCATTTAATCACGTGTACAATTGAACCCACATTTGTTTCTCTAGTGGTGCTTATTTCATTACTAGCATTTGTTTCTAACATGCTCAAGGGTTTTGTCGATTGGTAATCTATTATGATTGATTATATAAGGCCCATAAGACTCAATATGTACTAAGGTAAATTTTCACATTCTGAACATTTGACATTTAGGGAATCTTATGAACTTCAGTTTTTTCATCATTCTAACTTTCCTTCATTGCTCTACACTTATGGTCCCTCTCTACTTACATTTTGGTATTCTCCTTTCATTTAATCATGTGTACAATTGAACCCACATTTGTTTATCTACTGGTGTATATTTCATAACTAGAACTTGTTTTTGACATGCTCAAGGATTTTGTCGATTGTTGATCTATTATGATTGATTATGTAAGACCCATAAGACTCAATAGGTACTAAGATAATTTTCACATTCTAAACATCTAACATTCAACTAATCTTATGAACTTCATTTTTTTCATCCTTCTAAATTTCCTTCATTGATCTACACTTATGGTCCCTCTCTACTTACATTTTGGTCTTCTCCTTTCATTTAATTACATGTATAATTGAACCCACATTTGTTTATGCACTCATGTATACTTCATAAAAAGGATAAAATTTCATTGCTTTAAAACATGGTGAAATATTTAGTCTTTCTCTAGGTTTTATTTCATAAGCATTTAATGGTCCTAGCACATTCTATTTAATTTCATCATGAATAGTCTTAATAAATCTCTCTTCAAATAAAGCTAGAATAAATTAGGTACAAAAAAATTTAGCAGTTCAAAAGAAGAGAATCAATAGACAATTGACTCAACTATACAATGAAACCAATCCAAATATGACAAGACTATTTTAAAAGATACAATGAGTCAAAAAAACAAGCCATTAGAATTTCAACTTAAATAGTGGCATTCTGAAGTAGACTCCATGAAAAGACAAACCAGTCATTGAAGCTTTGAAATCTTTGATAAGATTTTTTTTCTAAAGAAAAATAACACACATGTCTCTTAATTAAAGAGATGTTGGAAGGAGGATTGATAGACAAAAGTTGGTGCTAATGCTTGGTGTCTTACTAGGAATTCTTTTAAGGTGCCAACAAATAATAGTATGAAATGTTTGAATACTATGTTTGCTAAGTGGTCCTTTTGCAAGCAAAATGGAAGTTTGAAACATAAATTTTGGGATTGTTTTCTATCTAAAAATAAATGGATGGCCATAAACAATATTTACTCATAATTTGAGTCAGAAAAACTTCATTGTGTCATGGAATATGTATTGATGTTAATGTTGATTCTACAAGACAATCTTTTTTTAATTTTACATTAAGAAAAGTAATAAAGCTTTTCTTTGTACATGAGAAATATATTCATAAAGTCAACATATTTATTGTCATAACTTGAGTCCTTCATCTCCTTGAAATTTTTTACTCATACCCTCAATACAACTTCTCTTCTTGTCATTATTTTCTTCACATGGATCACTCCCAACTTCTTTTGTTGCCTTCAACAATTATTTCTCCACATTCATAAATATAATAGGGTCATAATTAGTCAACTTATTCCTTCAGTGAACTTAGAATATATTTATTTTTCTTTAACAATAGATAACTTTAGTGTGATATTGAAATCCTAACCCTTTACTCTACATATCCATGTGATTGTAAGAGGATTCTCCACAAAAGAAAAAAGAATTTGGCATGTGAAATATGGAGCCCACATGGTGCTAAAATCGAAGCCACAAAGCATGAAAAAAGGAAAGAGACAAAGGAGTGTTTGAAGGAGATAAATCCAAATAAGGAAACATTTTGATGTCTTTATCATTATCTATTTTTGGTGTAGAGATTATAGGTGAAATGTTTGCTAGTGTATCCTCCTCTTTTCTCAACTTAATCTCCAACTAGTGAACGTCACATAGCCATCATTTAACAACTCCACATTAGCCCCTCCCTTGTCCAACTCAACAATAATGAATTCACATGAACGTAAAGAAATCATATTTTCCTTTACTTAAGATATAATTGATGTAATCTCAAAATGTAGAGCTAAAACTATCATCTTAATTTCCTTAAAGGGATACCATCAAAACAAGATATTTTTTTAATGGGCCAATAAGGCACCAATTTATTATGAGGGAATCCAATCATGATTTTGTTGATTCTTCTCTATTGGTTGCTTGGAAAATAATTGATCCCTTATGTGGTACAAGGGAGTTTCCTTGGTGGAAAGATGCTAATGACTCATATTTGATTATTTTGGATTTTGATTCATGGGTTGATATGAGGATGAAGATCCTATTGAAAATTTTGATGAAGCTCCTATTACAAATCTAGTTGATGCTTTACTTCCAAACTAGGCCTTGTCACTCCCTATGAATACCAATCATCTTGTTCTTATTGGTTTGGCTCCTTTTGACCATGTTGACCGTATTCAACCTAATGTTTTTTTCTCTTCTCTAATTGTTGGTTCACATTGCACACCTTTCACAACACTTGGCCCCTTATGTTGAAAGGTTTCCAAATAGTGTCATAAGTTGCACTCCAAAGTGGTGGGCATACTATAAATAACATTGCCCAGACATTGTACCATGGTGTAGGAAAAAACATTTTTAACCTCATCTCCTCCCCATGCCATAGGTAAGTTGTACACCCACTCTCAAGGTGGACTACTAGCCTTCAAGTTAGTGCATTGTTTATATTTTGTAAATGCCAACACATTTTCTTCTAGTGTGTTGTTTATTCATTTGAATGCCTTTGAGTTGTAGTTTTGTAAGGGTCAACACCATTGTTATTTTACCATTTTTTATAAAAAAATAAGACATAGGTTTACATGGTAAAGAAATACCAATATGCTAGGGAAACATCTATTGGACAAAGGTGTCAATATTCTTATTGCTTATAAATAGTTTTTAAAGGTTTTCACACAACTATGACTAGCTTATATATACCTATATATATTACACTGAGAGGTAGAATTGTTCTCAAGGCACCTATTTTCATAAATACCAACTAAGAAAAAAATAAGTTTGAGATTTAATGAAAATAGGCACCTTGAGAACAATTACTCTTGGCGTTATATATATAAGGTAGTGGCAGTCGTGGTGCAACATGAAAAGTATTTTTTAAACTTTCTATTTTTGATAAGGTTAATAATGAATTATTTATTTATTTTAAATATAGTTGTATAAAATTACTATAAAATTGTAGTTGTATAAAGTTCATTAAATTATTAAATAGTTTTTAATTATAGTCGTATAAAGCTACTATAAAATTATTCTTCAACATTTTATTTTTTAATTCTATATATGGTGTTTAATTTGCTTAACTTTAATTTGTCTTAATATTAAGGATATTTTTTAATGTAAAATGTTACAGTTAGGTTTAGAGTTATGATTAGGGTTAGGGTTAGAGTTAGAGTTAGGGTTAGCATTAGGATTAAAATTAGGGTTAGGGTTACAATTTGGGTTTTGGATTGGAGTTAGTTAGAGTTAGGGTTACAATTAGAGTTAGAGTTAGGGTTAGGGTTAGAGCTAGAGTTCAAGTTAGGGTTAGGGTTAGAATTAGGGTTAGGGTTACAATTAGAGTTAGAGTTAGGGTTAGGGTTAGGGTTAGAGCTAGAGTTTTGAGTTAGGGTTAGGGTTAGGGTTACGATTAGAAATAGAGTTAGTCTTAGGGTTAGGGTTGGGTTAGAGTTAGAGTTAGTGTAAGAGTATAAGTTAGAATTAGTCTTAGGGTTAGGGTTAGAGTTAGAGTTATAATTATGGTTAATGTTAGAATTAGGGCTAGAATTAAGGTTGGGATTAAGGTTAGGGTTATAGATAGGGCTAAAGTTATGGTCAAGGTTAGGGTTAGGGTTAGGTTTGGATTTGGGTTTGGGTTAGAGTTAGGGTTAGCATTAGGGTTGGGGTTATAATTAGAGTTAGAGTTAGGGGTAGGATTAGAGTTAGAGTTAGAGTTAGAGTTAGGATCAGGATTAGGATTAGGGTTAGCATTAGAGTTAGAGTTAATGTTAAGGTTAGGGTTAGGGTTAGAGTAAGAGTAAAATTAGGGTTAGAATTCATATTATAATTAGGGTTATATTTGGTATTAGAACCAAGATTAGGGTTAGGGTTAGGGTTAGGATTAGAATAAGAGTTAAAGTTAGGGTTTTTTAATTAGAGCTAGAGTTAAAGTTAGAGTTAGAGATAGAATTAGAGTTAGGGTTAGGGTTATAATTAGGGTTATGGTTAGAGTTAGGGTTAGAATTAGGGTTAGAGTTAGGGTTAGCATTAGGGTTAAAGTTAGAGTTATGGTTAGAGTTACAATTAGCATTAGGGTTAGAGTTATAATTATAGTTAATAGTTAGAGTTAGATTTAGTGTTAGTGTTAGAGTTAGAGTTAGAGTTAGGTTTAGGGTTAGAATTAGGGTTAGGGTTTGAGTTAGAGTTAAGAGTTAAATAAAGAGTTACAATTAAACTTAGAGTTAGAATTAGAGTTTGAGTTAGAGTTTTGAGTTAGGGTTAGAGTTAGAGTAAGGGTTAGGATTAGAATTAGGATTAAGCTTAAAATTAGGGTTAGAGTTAGGGTTATATGTAGAGTTGGGGTTGGGATTAGGGGTAGAAATAGAGTTACAATTTTGATTAAAGTTTGGGTTAGTATCGGGGCTAGGGTCAGAGTTATGATTAGTGTTAGGGTTAAGATTACAACTAGAGTTAAAGTTATAGTTATAGTTATAATTAGGGTTAGAGTTAGATTTAGAGATAGAGTTAAGATTAGGGTTAGAGTTAAAGTTAGAGTTACAATTAGGGTTAGGGTTAGAATTTAGATTATAATTAGGGTTAGGGTTATAATTTAGATTTTAATTAGGGTTAGGATTCTAGAATTAATTTTAAAGTTAGGGTTATAATTATAGCTAGAGTTAGGGTTAGAATTAGATTTAGAGTTAGGGCTTGAGTTAGGGTTGGAGTTACAGTTAAAGATAAAGTTAGGGTTAGAGTTAGAGAAATGATTAGAGTTATAGTTAGAGTTAAGGTTAGAATTAGGGTTACTGTTAAGGTTAGTGTTAGGGTTACAATTAGAGTTAGGGTTAGTATTATGGTTAGGGTTAGGGTTACAATTAGAGTTAAAGTTAGCATTAGAGATAGAGTTAGAGTTAGATTTAGGGTTAGAATTAGGGTTAGGTTAAGAACTAAAGTTAGAGTTAGGGTTCAAGTTAGAGCTAGAGTTAGAGATAATGTACTCCCTCCCTCTCTTATCCCTTCCCATTCTTTCAAGATATTCCTATAACTATCTCTCTCTCTCCCCAACCCTAATCTCAAGATACACCCTCTCTCTCTTTCTCTTCCTCCTTACTCTGTATATACAACCCCTAATCTCTCCCCCCCTCCCTCCCTCCCCCCTTCCCCCCCCCCCCCTCTCTCTCTCTCTCTCGCTCTCTCTCTCTCTCTCTCTCTCTCTCTCTCTCTCTCTCTCTCTCTCTCTCTCTCTCTCTCTCTCTCTCTCTCTCTCTCTCTCTCGCCTTGCTCTCTAAATACACCCTTAATCTCTCTCCCTAGTCTCTAGATAATGCCCATAATCTCTCTTTATCTATGTGTAATTTCTAGATACGTCCCCTTATCTCTTCCTCTATGTTCTCTCTAGATACATCCCCTAATCTCTCTCTCCCTTCCATCTCTTTAGATACACCCCCTACTCTCTCTCTCTCTCTCTCTCTCTCTCTCTCTCTCTCTCTCTCTATAGATAGACCACCTAATCTCTTTCTCCCTCCCCTCTCTCTAGATACACCCCCTAATATCTTTCTCCCTCCCCTCTCTCTTGATACACCCCCTAATCTATCTCTCTAAATACACCATCATACCCCTATCTCTACCCTCATCTCTAATATATATCTCTCTGTATTGAAAACATGTATATAAAAAAGCATAATATGAGCCCTATCTTGTCCTTGGATATGCCCCTAATCTCTCTCTCTCTCTCTCTCTCCTCTCTCTCTCTCTCTCTCTCTCTCTCTGTGTGTGTGTGTGTGTGTGTGTGTGTGTGTGTGTGTGTGTGTGTGTGTGTGTGTGTATACCCTATCAAAAATATAATATTATTCCCCATGTATATATAGGGTTAAGGTTAGGTATATAATTTACTAAATGCTTAGTATAATTACATATAGAGTTAGGGTTAGAGTTGGGATCCAAGGTCTACAATTTTATTAAAATGACAGTTAGTGTTGTGATTAGGAATAATAAGTGGTTAACTATTAGACTAAAATTAGTGACATGGTTAAGGGAAGTATGAGATTTAGGTGTAGTGTTGGAGTATTTGGAGTAGAACTATGGTCAAAATTGGGGTCCATAGGTTTTAAACATGACTCAAATAATAGAAATAATTCAATTGTATCTTGTTCATGAAAGGGGATTTATAAGTTCCAACACAATTATTTAGATGATGTAAAAAGTGTGAAAGAATATATAAGAACCAATTTTATGGAAAATATTTCTCCATTATGATATGAGAACATTATATATTATTAAAAAAATTATAATGCTAATGAAAGTTTTATTGCAATGATTAAGAAATATAATCAATAAATATGCCTATCATGAAGGACATATATGTAAACTTATGATTTTCTTTTTTGATTAACATATTTAGTAGCCACATCCATATAAGACATCTTTTGTAAAAATAAATTTAATTTTTCTTGTTCTCTTCTTAATGAAAGTTACATAAAACAATGAAAAAACACAATTGCCAATACAACTAATTAGAAGAAGTAAAAGTCTAAAATTGGAGACAAGAATAAACTATATACAAAATATTTCTTTGTAATGGTGTAAATACATGTCACATTCTTCAATGATTGCCCGGATTGTTTTGGACCTTTGTATGAACAATGATTGTGAAAGACTTCTTTCATCATTGAGGGAAATCCATCCACTTTTGTAAATGTGTCATGCAAGAATTTTTCTACATCTTTCATCTGTATTATTTCTATTTCCTCAACATAGTCAATTGGTGATATTGTGTTCTCCACAACTTTAATTATAGTTGTTTGTAGGAATTTGTCAAGCTAAGTCTCAAAGAAATCATTTTGAGGCCATTGAAGTAGTCAAGCTAGTATCAATAATATTTTTCTCTTTGTTTGAGGCATCCATAACTCAAATAGTAACCTGCAAACTTATAAACAAACATTGACATATAGAAATAATTAGAATAAAAAAGTATAAGTAATTAACATAAATTATTTCAAAAGAATAATGCTCAAACTAAGATAAATAAAAATTAAAACTATTTTATATGAGAGATTTAGATTGTAATTTTTGAAATATGGTGGCATTACCTTCCATTTTCAAACACAACAACCATAAATATTAAATATTTTTATATAAATTTTTTTTAAAAAAATAAAGTACATACATAATCTAATTAAATAGTGACAAAATATAAACTAAATATATGATTCGTCTATTTTAAATAAATTATCAACTTTAATAAAATACATATTTCACTGATATGGCGACATTGCTATACACATTAATGATAAAATTTAATTATAAAAAACAAAAATATAAATATTGTTATTTGAAACATGCAAATGTAAAACTATAATGAAGCATACAAATCTAAAATATGCAAACCAAAACTATTTTGAAATATGCCTAAAACTAATATGAAACATGCAAATTTAAAACTAATTTGAAACATGCAAATGAAAAGTATTATCGAATATATAAATAAAATAGATTTTGAATGCAATTTTAAATCTAAATCAAACATGCAAGGCTAAACTATTACATGGAAATCTAAACAATTTCGAATTCAATTCTAAATCTAATGAACCTAATTGAAATTGAAATCTAAATCAAAGTAGAATGTTATAACTAATTTTGAAACTAAATCTGAATCTAAATCTGAATCTAAAAAGAAAACTAAAATAAAAATAAAAAATAGAAATAGAAATCTCAACTGTAAAAAATTTTACTCCAAAATTTTAATCTACTCCACTTCAAAAACTTCAATCTACTCCTTCAATAATCTCCATTTCTTCCTCCCTACAAAAACACAAATTGAAAAATGAAATGAGGAGCCTTTGTTTTATAACTTGTGAGAGGCTCCTTATATTCCCCAATGAATGTGTCTTAACATTTCATGATTTTGTTTCGAATTCTTCCACCCCCCACAAAAAATAAGCATGAATGTGTATGCAAAAATATATTTAACCAAAAAAATTCACATTTAAATTTTTAATGAAATTATTTCATACCAATTTTGAAACTTGCAAATGTAAAACTATTATGAAACATACAAATCTAAAAAATGCACACCAAAACTATTTTGAAATATGCAAATCTAAATCTATTATGAAACATGCAAATCTAAAACTAATTTAAAGCATGCACATTAAAAACATGCAAATGAAAATTATTATCAAATATATAAATGAAATAGATTTTGAATGCAATTCTAAATCTAAATCAAAACAAGGCTAAACTATGACATGCAAATCTAAACAATTTTGAATGCAGTTCTAAATGTAAATGAAACTAATTGAAATTGAAATCTAAATCTAAATAGAATATTATAACTAATTTTAAAACTAAATCTACATCTAAATCTAAATACATAATTAAATCTAAATCTAAATGCAAAACTATTAAATGCAAATCTAAACAATTTTGAGTAGAATTCTAAATCTAAATGAAATTAATTAAAATTGAAATCTAAATCAAATTAAAATATTATAACTAATTTTGAATCTAAATATAAATTAAAAATAAAAAATAAATCTTCCTTGAAAATAAAAATTTACTCCAAAACTTCAATCTACTCCTCGAACAATCTCCACCTCTTCCTTCCTACAAAAACACAAAATGAAAATGAAATGAGGACTCTTTGCTTTATAACTTGTGAGGCTCCTCATATGCCACAATGAACGTCTCTTCACATTCCATGAATTTGTTTTAAATTCCCCCACTCCCCACGAAAAATAAGCATGAATGTGCATGCAAAATTATATTTAACAAAAAAAAAAAAATTCATTTTTAAATTTTCAATGAAATTATTTTGGCCCTATCTTTTCAGGTTCTATATTTTCAGGGCCTATTTTTTCAAGTCTATTATTTCGGCCTCCATTTGGCTTCCTATTATTTTGGCCAGCTATTATTTCAGAAATTTTTTTATTTTATGATAACAATTTAATATTTAATTTAAAAGTTTGTAACTGCTCCCTTTTCTTTTTTATTAACAAGAATTTTTTTTGGCATATTATTGTGTTGGGCATTGGTGTTGCCATTGTATACAACGCCTCTTGGCATAATTACATAATTGATTTCTCTTTCAAGGATATATATATATATATATATATATAAAATCTTCAACATATTATTCCTTGTCAATGTTATCATAAAAAAAAAATCTTATTAAAAAAGACTATATATTATCTATGAAATAATAGGTTTTCTTAGTTATATTGTTGTCACAATCTAATATAGATAAAATTGATAGATTTTTTTCTAAGAAAACTTTTGGACTTGCATGGATGGATAGAGACCATTACACTTGATTGGAATTGTATATTGATAAATTTCTTTTGAAATATTCTAAAAAGAAACTAGATAGTAAATTACACACAAGTTACACATTACTAGTGCATATCCTCCCAAAATAGTTATTGAAATAGAAGTAGAAAACCAAATTAGGAATTATTTAAAAATACATTTTCTTGGGAGACATCCAAAGCAAGAGGATCAAATTTTGGTAGATGTTGAATTCAAGTAAAATATCAAGAGTAACTAACATGTAGATAAATCTCATTTTTACACAGTTTATGTTGAAACCTAAAAGAACTAGAAATAATTGACTTGGTTGATTTACCTAGGAATTGAGACCTCATTGATTGTGATGTGGAGATATTTTCTTAAGGAAAAATTATCCATAAAGGAGTAATATAAATAAAAAATTTGAGAAGGGAGATTGATTATATAGTGCATTAACCTAAAAGAACTAGAAATAATTGACTTGGTTGATTTACCTAGGAATTGAGACCTCATTGATTGTGATGTGGAGATATTTTCTTAAGGAAAAATTATTCATAAATGAGTAATATAAATAAAAAATTTGAGAAGGGAGATTGATTATATAGTGCATTAGAAAAATGAGATTCACTTTAGGTAACTAATGAAGATTGAGCCTTTCCAAATTTAAGGAGGTTTGACAATGATAACTATTTAGTTGAATTACTTAAACAAATACTAGATAGAAATGTTATTGCCTAACCCATAAATCTGAATGTTAATTGTTACCCAATCGTGAATGTGGAATTTCTAAGGTTATAACTCCTTTTCCATAGCAATTATGAGGTAGCTTTGTTTACTTTTGCAATTCTTTCGTGTGCACAATGTAACTATTAAGGTTGAGAATCTTGTTGGTGTGTCTTGTAAAAATATTTTTCCCATTTGTTTGCATGTTTGCATCACCATTTCTGCTCTCCTCCCACTCTATTGGCCTTGCTTTTCTTTTGTGGCTACGATCAACAAGAGTGGTTGCATGATTGTAGGAGAAAGGGAAATTTCTTGCACCCATTGCATTTGAAAAGATAATTTTTTGGACCAAGTCGTTATTTTGCACTTGAGAGCACCCTCTCCACTTAATGTTTTAGTTCCTTTATAGCACTATTAAAGATGCTTTATGTAAGGCCAAAATATATAGTTCAGTACAATGACATTTATTTATCATGTGACATTATTTTCATATAAGGAATTGTGTCTTGACCATGAATCTCTCTTATATTCAAGAGGTGCATATCTTCTATCACCACCTCTTTTTAATTAAAAAAATTATGTTCATCATAAACATTTACCCTTACTTTGTGGTTCAATTTTTTTCATCCTTCATCCAAGGATCCCTATTTCAATTGGACATAATTGGCTAAATAGATACATTCTTGTTCTTCTTCCCCTCTTTTTTCTTGAATATGTTATCTTTGTTCATACACTCCTCTTTAAGGTAGATTTATTGTTTAAAACATCTCTTCCTTTCAAGAGTCTTCTCATAAGTGACATATCCTTTCATAATTATCTATTTTCTTAGCTTGCAAGAGCTAACACTCTTTGCTAAGTTTGTGGCATACATTATTGTTAAGGGATATATCCTTGTTGCTAGAAGAAGTTATCATGATTGTCTTCCTTATTATTTCTATCATGATATAGTCATTATAATGAGGGGGGCATTCATAGTTCCTCCTACTATAGTTTACCTTTCTATGCACTTTTACCTTTACATTGCAACATGTCACTCCCTAATGGGTATCAATGATACTTCTCCATCCCAAGGAGATTCACACTTACATTTTTTCTATGGATAATAGACCCTTGTCCATCTACAGAGAGTGTGGACATATTTGCACTCTATTGTGATACTAAGGAATTGATCCACTGGTGTACACACATATATACACATAGACATAGACATAAAAGTCATCAAAAACCATGCATGACTGACTACTAGGCACACAAACTTGCTAGACCAATCGATCTTGGTTTTTTTGGGGGTTTTTGTGATTTAGAGTAAGACACACAAACCTTATAGGGAAAGATAATCTCTCTCTCTCTCTCTCTCTCTCTCTCTCTCTCTCTCTCTCTCTCTCTCTCTCTCTCATGCTAGTAGGATAGATACATGAGGAATACAATCCTTTGTGGTGTTCATGTCCTTCTGATGTGATCTCTTTTGTTTTTAAATAGATTTCAAAAGATGATATTATTGGGTGAAACATTTCCTAGCTAAGGTCTCTTCCACTAATTGATTGGGCTTTAGTAAAAATCCCCTTTTCTAAGTCTTTTAGTTTTTAGTTTTTCTTTCCTTTCCTTATTTTTGTTCTCTTGTGCATGAGAATGATGTTAGGATCCTAGGTTTGGAGGCTTATGTCCTTAATCTTGACGATGTTCTATCTCATTGTGACATTATCTTTCTCTTCTTCTTCCTTTACCGAGAGAATAACTTGCCTCATATTCCCGCTAAAGTGGGGGCTAAATGTATTGTCTTGAAATGAAAGCACTTAATTTTAAGACCTCTTAGCCCTCCTTAGTGTGGTTTTGGTCTCTTTTCTTCCTCACCATATTTCTCAAATTTCTAGGACATATCTCATTTTCTGGCATGGCCCTTTAGGTGGTCTTTGATCACTTTTTTCGTCATATCTTCTAGAAATTCTATTATTTCTCAAATGTTCTACACTTCCTATGAGACGTCGTAGACCTCTATTTTTGGACATCCTTGGTAATAGGTCAACCTAGGTCAACCTTTTGTGGAATTAATCAAAATAGGTTGATCTCTTCCCCAAGGAATTTGAATCCTAGGGCACTAAGTGTCTTGGGTCTCTAAATGACTTAATATTTCCCCTAGGTTAGCCTACTTTATTCTTCAATCCCAAAAACTTGTATATAAGGAGGCTTGGGCTCTTCATTTTCATATATCATCATCCTACAAAAAATAAAGAGAAATCATATATGTATTCATGAGACTTTGAAAAAGCATTTCCAAGCATTCATCAAGATCAAACACTTCCTTCTTTTATCAAACTTCTTCCTTCAAGGTGGTAGTGGAGTTTGGCTTCTAAGGAGGAGATCTATCATCCAAAGCATTCATGTTCTTGAATTATTCATAAAGGCATGTCATATACATTCCTATTGATGACGTTTTGATTATATGGTTTTCTTTTGGTTTATTTGAGTCAAGGATGTTATATTTATATAATTGATCACATATCAAAATTAATTTCATCTACAAATGTAATTGTATTTCTCATTGACATGTCCAATCGTACTATATGCTAGCATTTCCTTTATCTATATTTTACATCTCAAATTTAAGGTTGATTCCTTAATCTAGGGCTTGACCACTTGGCAAACCCTCATCAAACCAAAACCAAAACCAAAACCAAGTTTTACTATGTGCAGGATTAGGATATACAAATTGTGGTTGTGGATCCAAAAACTACTTGTCAAGACCTTTCCAAAGAAGTTATGTCAACTCTGCTATTGTGTCCTAGGAATATTTCCATCTTCCCATAAAGTATTTGAACACTTTACCATCAAGTCGACTTGTTCTTGGAGGTTTGAGAAAAATAACACTTTATAGATAATTTGTTATGATCACATATCTGCAATGAGAAGTTCAATCATAGATTTAGATCCATGATTTTTAGAGAGAAGTTTATTCCCTTGCTTATTTCAAAGTTAGTACTTTATCATTTATTTCACCTTTTAGCATAGACGTATTCTAATTGGACGGATGTATATATTTAGAACCTAGATCTATCTTACACTTGTCATTAAATTGATTAGTTCCATTTCACATTTGCATTGCATACCCTTAATAAATTTACATTGCATAAAAGAGGACTTGTCTATGTACTTCCTTGATATAATTTGGGTTTAGCATTGGCACCCCTTCATCTTACTTGGATTTTTCTAATCTAACTTGGGTGATATTGAGAGTTATGCTTGGAAGCTCATCTTTCTTTTGTATTTGAATGTTTAGAAAGTGGAAGTCTTATTTACTTCACATCTTATTGAGTGCTTCCATTGTACAATTAAACAAAAGGAACCTAGAATTTTTTATTGCAAGGTAATATAGTTTGCTTCACTTGTTCAGTGGGTGATTGTACAACTCCTTGTCGTCAACTATTTCCATTTCTCAATAATCTAGAGGTGTGGGAAAAACACTAGGAAAGAATTTGCATTATTTATCTCATGAAAAGATGCATACCCTATTGTTATTAATGACCAAGGCAAAGATGATGTTATTACATGGTGGTACCTTCATGGACAAGATTATATGTACCTCTAATATTTTGCAATTAAGATCCTATTAGGAGTAAGTTTTTAAGTTTTTTTTCTTGACCACTTGCAAATTAGAATTTAACATTTAACACTCTTGAATTTATCTTGTAATTTTTATTTTTTATTTTGTCAGTGTTCTCTCTAGGTTGTGAGATCTTCCGTTGAGCGAATTTGGAGTACATAGACCCTTATCCACTCACTAGAGCGTAACTGGTTCGATTCAAAACAAGAATTTGGAGTACATAGACCTTTATCAACAACATCAACAAAATTACAACCTCTCCTCCATATATGTTTTTTATTATTTAAATAAATAAAAACATATTGGAAGAGCTAATTGATTTCAAGAAGAAGACAAATCCTTTTTATTTATTGGTAAGAAAGATATTCTTAGCTGTGTTTTCTGGGTAGATTGTGTTACAATTTTTGCAAAAATTGTAACACAATCTACCCAGAAAACATAGCTAAGAATTCTAATGGATTGTGGAAAACTACTATCTACAAGAAAGATATTCCTCTTGATCCAGAATGATTGCCCCTTGGAAGGAGCTTGTTTCATGTACTCTGTCATTTCTCCACTTACCACCTTTATTATATATACGTACTCTCTTGTTGATTAAAGTAACCTAGATTTCCTTTTCTTTTTGTGTATTCCCCAACTCTCTTCTTCCCGACCCATATGGTGAAAGTTTCTCCTATTTGAAAGCCACTTGCACTCTTCAACTGATTCTTGTTTGATGTCCCTTCTTTTATTTTATTTTGGAAAGGTATATGGTTAACCAAAATAATAATAATATTTTTTCTTTAATTCTAGTGGAGTATGGTTTAATTAAACATTAACTGATATTCAATATGATAAGTATTCAAAGAATAAATTGTTTGTTTGTTTATTTTTCTATCATCAAGAAAGGACACCATTAAACACATATACCACATAAGATTTAAGGTAGGATCAACTCATGTTTTTAATCTTCCATAGAACAAGCTAGAAAAGATTGAAACTTAAATTTTAGAAATCGTTTATATACCTCAACTACATTACACTGATTCATATAAGAACACAAGATTAAGGTAAGAGATAGAATTCCTCTAGTTATATCATGAGATGCATCTAAGTGGTGTGTGTAGGCTAGACTATCGTACCCACCACTACCAAGGAGCTAGCCTCCTCTACCTCAACCACATTCTCACTTTCAACCTGCAACCACTTAGTCACACTGAAAACTATAAAATAGATTTGTATCCATTAGTAATCATAATCAATGAAATCATATTACATTACACTAAATTTTCATCATAACCAACATATATGTACTTGAAATCATGTAAGGTACACATTATGTATAAAAGCATAACATATCATCAATACAATATCCATCATCAAAATCATGAGGTTGACATAATTGACCAAAGTCTAAAACATCTTCATACAATTTTAACAATATAATATCATCCTCGTCATGTAATCATATCAACTCATGCATTATTTGACATCAAATTTGGGATGCATTAGTGTCAATAACTTTGTCATGAATAAGATCAAACATATGATGAAGAAGACCATTGCCACATAATCGCTCAACAGATCGACTAAAAAAGGTCTAAAATTAAAAAAAATACATGAAGACCAAAGCACATAACCATATAGTCTAACTAAACTTCGACTAAAGTCTAAGTGCAACAATATTTTGACTTCAAAGTCTAGCTCATACAGACCACTAGCATATAATTTGTAGTTGAGGTCCATCAACCCAATTGATTGAGTCAAAGTGTGTTGAAAACTTCTTACAAAATGGGAGTCGCATAAGGTAGGTCATGCCAATTATGTTGCAAATGACCCTAAAAATTTATAAAACCCTTGTATTTAGTAGATTGTTGTGAATGAATGAGATGCAAAGTGATGCTTGAGTGAGAATTGTTAAAAAGAATGTTTTAATATAAGAAAACACAAATACACCAAACCTACATGCATGTAGCATAGCAAGCCTCTCCCCACCAATAACACTAGCAAGAGAGGCAAGTCCCTTCCTTCCTCCCAATGAGAAATTTGTTGTAGGCCTTTCTTACTGACCTTAACCGCCTGCCTAGCCAAATAGGTAGCTAGAGATGTGATAATACCTACATTTCTTCTCATTGCGCTACTGCTTCCCAAGCTACGAGGCTACTCTATTAAAGACCACATATACAATATGATAGTATAGGTACTCAAATTGAATGGATAACATATTGGGTGTAGATGCTAACATTTAATACATAGAAGATGCAACCAATCAGATACATACCCATATTGAAATATAAACAAACAAGAGGAGAATAATCTAGAAATTTAAGTGCATGCCCAAATTGCAAGCTAAGATGACTAAATTCTCCATATTTCTTTGCCCTATTATGCATATCAAACCTACAAGTAGGTGTGATTAGAAAATAAACCACAAGAGATTTACTCAAATATCAATTATGGAAGATAAAAAATGACAAGAGTGATTTGAAAGGGAATGATGCAATGGTTTTATACACCAATACACAAATGGACTAGGCTTCCATGGAGGATGCCACATTAATCCTTGCATAAATGACACCATGTTATCCTTAGAAACACTTTGATGTTTGTAGGCCTATTTTCTTGGAATGTTTGAGATAGAAAATAGAAAAGACTATTGCAAAAAAATGAGGGATATCCAATCAAATCACAAATTATAAATTACCAAAACAAAATTTTGTTTGGTGGACCAATTTATAATGACCATGGTATAAATGAAGGATGCACAATTTTCAAGGTCAACAATTCGAAATAAGGGATGAAAACATTAGTCCTAGCCATAAAGGCATGGACTAATAGTTCTAACATAAACATTTGCTGGATAGTCCTTCAATCATGTCTTCCTACCTCCTCTAATTTATTCCTTTAGGGCCCGTTTGGTGAGCGGAATAGGAATACATATTCCAAAAATTGTGAATTCCTTGTTTGGATGCACCAAAACGGGATTGGAATACGAAGCAAAAATGGAATATGTATTCCATTTTTGGCCCAAAAATGGGGTTTTGCAATTCCACCAAAATAGGTGGTATTGGAATACGTATTCCTATTCCATTTTTTTTAATTTTAGAAAACATAAATTTTCGGGTCTGTGAATTCCCATCAAATATTGGCTGAACCAAATGGAGAACAGGAATATGTTCTATTTCAGAATACGTATTCCAGAATATGTATTCCAAAATACGTATTCCTATTCCGCTCACCAAACGGGCCCTTAGGCAAGGTAATCATTGTTAGAAACTTGAAAGCCATTATGTTTGTCACTACATCAAAAGATCGACCTGTTAATGTGTGATACAACCACACGACTTATAGAACACAGGAGGAGGTTAATGACCAAGCTCTGATACCAATTGTTAGAAATTTGAAAGTCATCGTGTTTGCTGCTACTTCGAAAGATTGACCTGTTAATGTGTGATACAACCACATGACTTATAGAACACATGAGGAAGTTAATCCATGTCACGAATCTCGAAAGGAAATGTCGGCTGTTAGCACTGGTCATAACACTTTGGATAGTGAGATCACCTTCCAGACTGCTGTCATAAAGCTCACGTAGGACTTATTAAAGGCATTTAATGCATTGCAGCTCAACGATTTCCGGTAAATGATTCTGAGTGTTTTTGTTGTCTTTATAGGTAAATGTTGGTTTAAAATGTCAGGCGAGACAAGATATTGTTTGTGCAGCCCCCCTTATGTTCGAAAGTTAATTGGCAAAGATGATCTTGCACCTTCCTCGGTAATAAACAGCATGCTCTGTAATAGTGTCAACTGTCGTAAAATTTTGTAGCACTCTATATACTTCATGGCAGATTTGAAGGTTTTTCACACGAGGCTATGGAATATTATTTCTCTCTCCACAGCCATCTTAATGGAATGATTTTAATTGTTTCTCTACTTTAAGAGACTCTTTGTCCTTCAAAAATCTTTGCGGATCGTTTCTGTTATGATTGTATTGGAGGCTTATGACCTGTTGACTGAATTTTTAAACATCTTTCACTTAAATGATAGAAGGCTTATTTTAATAGAAAAGGGTTATTCATCAAAAATGATAGAAGACTTGTCTTTTCCAGTCCAATATGAGTGACTGGAGGCTTGTAGATCATTTTCCGTTCCAGTTTAGATAAAACTTGCATGAGCTGACTAAATGTTAAATTCTGCTGCACCAGACCAGAGCAGAGCTGCCCATTTTCAATTCCCTATTATCTTATGAATATAAGAAATCAAAGATTCAAATGATTTGAATGCAAAAGAGATCCAATTGGCATGCATTTTTTGTTATAGTTGGAAGATTCAAAGGGGTCCATGCCCAACAAGATAAAGTGAAAATTCACTTTCATTTATCTGGTCCTTCAAACTATGCAGCAAAACTTGAAGCCTGATTAAGAGAAAAGAAAGTGATGTGATGTTCCCATGTTTCCCAGTTGAAAAGACTTTTCATGGCCTCCTGCTTTGTTTCTTAAAACTCCTGATTATATACATCTCCTACATAGTCCAGGAGAATTCAACATGGGCATATTTTTCATTTCCATCCTTACAAAACCTTCTTGTTAACAACAACAACAGGGCAGAAAGCATTGCGTGAGCAATAATCACTCACACTTCCCATGATTGCTCTGCACAAGATCAAACATGCATAGATCAATATAAATCTCAAATGGGTAGACAAATGTTCAATAAAAAAACATAGATCCAGACAGATAAAACACAAAGTGTTTACCGGAGAAAAGGACCACGGCCATGGCTGCCCATTACAAGAAAATCTGCCCCCAACTTTTGGGCAACATCACAGATCTTCTTCTTCACTTCCCCAATTACAACATGTGTTTCTGCCTTCACATCATAATAATGGCAGATATCCAGAGCTCTCTTTAATGTCTCTTGTGTGGTTCTCAGTTCATCATATTCCAGAAGATGAAACACTTCACTGCTCAAAATGTAGGCTGTAGAAAACCATAAACATAAGAAGATCAAATCAATGGAATAAACATAAACATCAGAAGATCAAATTAATAGATTGAACATAAACATCAGAACATCAAATCAATGGATTAAACATGAACGCATTCCAACATAAAAAGATCAGAGTCATTCAACATGAATGGCAAAAACCATGAAATTAGGAACGAATAAAAAGGGCTGATGATTTACCAGGGCCAGATGAAACACAAACAGGGGATTGAACATGAAGAATTGTGAGATTATAAGACTGGCCAACATTTGTATGAGCGGCCAAAAGATGTTTGCAAGCCCATTCACAGGCACGCATACTCTCTTGGCTCTCATCTACAGCAACCACAAATTTCACCATATTTTCTTGCTGTTTTTGGGCGGCCATAGATTTCAAAGCATGAGCAATCTATGGTTTTGTTTCCTAAACTCTGTTAAGAATATGAGAAGTGAGGAGATTTGTATTTATAACGAGATTTTTTATTGGTCTTCTTATTATAATCACATACCCAATTTTTAACCTTCTTTTAAGATTCAATGCATACTGCCCTACAAAACTGGGTGCCTCGAGCGCAGTAGCAATGATACCATACTGTGGCCACTTGTTTTGGCCGGTTCAGGTTGTTGCTTTCAATTATTGATTTAATATTAACTCCAATATGGTATGTTCGTGAAGAAAGAAGAAATATCCAAGTCCAGCTGGGATGTATTATTGTCGACGTATAAATTATTGTGACAATGAATGATTCATCCATTCTCGGACAATCTATAGGTTAACAAAATTATCTGACACTTCATTTGACCATCATCCCCTTTTTAAAATTAGTATATATCTTTAAAAAATCAAAAGTACTTTTGGAAGATATCTCTTTATTTGACATGTATTATTGTAGAGAATGAAGTATTATAAATTATTATAAAATTGAATGATCATTTGTTCTTGGACAAGAATTTGAATATATATATATAATTTTATATTAATAGAAATATGATATTCTCGAAAAAATAGTTAATTATGATTGGTACAAAACAATTTATTAATTACAAGTACAAGAATTCAAGACAACATTATACATGTAAAATGTGAAAACATATGAAACATTATAGGATTTGTCATATGCTTGTCCACTATGGCATGATCCCTTATGTTCTTGTGTTTTGCGTGGAAAAAATCATGACGTTGTCATTAACTCCCATGATAGATGTTGTCATTAACTCCCATAATAGATGTATTTCTCTTGCTTGTTACATGCTTCTCATCGTTGCTAAAAAGAAGAGTTGCCAATTCATAAATCAATATTTCTAAATATTAAAAATATATACCTACCTATTCACATATCAATAATTCTAAACGTTATCAAATATTAGGAAATAGAGATAAAATAGGTAGCTAAAACTGGAAAAAAAGATCTAGATGTCATGTACATACAAATTGAATGAGTTTTGAAAACCTTGCTTTGGTGAACATAGTAATGATTTGACTATTTGGATATTGGGAACATTTGATGGTGTGAATGGTGAACAAGAGTAATGTTTTGACTATCTAGGTATATGAAACCTTTGATGGTGTAAATGTCAATAGTGTTGCTAACACTACTATTTTCGACCATAATCTCCATAGGCATTGAGAGCAGGGCATTGATGATGAGGTAGAAATGGAAACATAATTGACATGCCTCTGGGGTAGTTGATGCTCTATAATTCTTTAAAAATCTTCCCTATACTAGAATTTATGAGGTTCCTAAAGTTTATTGGGCTTGTGCGAGTAAAATAATAATAGGAATATAACTAGTCAACGAAGACCACTATTTAAACAACTTTGTAAGTGCAATCCTTTGGATAATTTTGTAACTACCACTATTTGAATCATTTTGTAACTGTATGTTTTATTTTTATCCATTCAAGACTAATGTAGGAGGTCATTATGAGTAAGGGCTTGTACTCTTTTGCCAGTGTCATAGAAGATAACCCTATCCCCATATTTCTAGAATTTGCCTCGACAAGTATTGTCTATGTCACTTGAACAAAATAATATGTTCACCATTTGAAATGGAAAAAGAAGATTTGCACAAACAACATTAAATTGATAGTCTATAGTGATTAATTTAAGGAAAAAAATTAGATGTGTTGACAATACATTTAATCTAAAAGGGAAATAAATATGTAGCTTTTTTTAACATAATGGAATCAATATGTCCCACAATCAATCAATTTTAATAGAACCTTAAGAAAATAATTAAGTTTTTTAAAAATAATTTTAATTTCTTAAGTTAAATGTAAGATAGTTTGTAAAGAGTACTAAATATTTCTATTGGAAATTTGTTTGCAGAAACAACATTAAATTTATAGTTTGTAGTTACCAATTTTTGGTTTTTTCCATCGCACCAAAAATTCATACTAGTGTTAGAAGTGGATTTCATCATAGATATAGCCGCTATGACAACACCACCCACACAATAGAGTTAGATACAACTACTTACCATGTGGGATTTGCACCCACTATGTATCGTGTCGATAAGTAGAGTGTAAGCAAATAAAGGGTCTGATGCATATTGGTAGTATGGTAATGTTGTCTATGAGCCCAATCATAACTTATTTTATCTTCTAGCACAAAGACCCTTCTTTAATTTTCTTCAACTCCTTTCTACTAAACAAAATGAAACCTACATTCCCTGATCACACTATGCTAGTGTGACCCAATCTCTATGTCAAAAGACCTTTTAAGATCTCTTCCTTAAATATGGCTTGTGCACATATCATTCACACTTTACTTTAGGGAGTTTCCTAGGGTTCTATGTATTAAAAAAAAGAAAGTTTGAGACCATCCCAACTACTATATTGTACAATCAAAATTGTCATTATAGGCCTAATGGACCGAGAATTCTAGTAGCCCTAAGAACCCTTTTTTTAGCGATAACTTTAAAGAATCCCAAAATACCTACCAAAAAAATCTAGTTGTTTCAAATACCCATTTGGAGGTTACATTCGCCATAGGAAATTCATATCCCAGCTCTCCTTTTATATCCCTAAACACTCGTTGTGATTGGAGAATTAATAGGCCTAATAAGTCTAATTTACAAAACAAGTTCACCTGTGCATTCACAAAATCATCCCAAATGGTTTGTACAAATCTAGTTACACCCGAGGGAACAAAATGCAACATCAAATTAAGTGTTGTCACTCCCAAACTTGTGTTGTCCACCTATTTGTATTAAATTGTGACCAAGCACATAGAAAATGCTTGGCTAGGTCTTGGTGGCGAAAATTGGTAAACTAACTCCTCTTTTTTTGTCCTTTTGCAATCTTAAAGTGTCATTCTCTTACTTTCATTTCAAAAAGGTCCATGAGAATCCTATAATTGAATTTCAAGTTAGGTGCATATCTTCATCAAAGCCCTAGGTATTGAGGGATTCTAGACCAGTTTGAACAAAACAATGTGTATCTCCTTCAATTCTTCACCAATTTGTGTTAGACGAATTACATTTGATGAACAACTAAATCTGCAACCCAACCATGAAAGAGTTGATCCTTACCCAATCACGCCTTACTCATATAGTACAAAAAATAAAATAGTTTCAGCAAAAATAGAGATTGCATTGCTTCATATGCCACCAATTTTTGCATACACATGTGTGTCCCCATAAATTGACATACGTAACCTTTATACAACATCCATATCCACTTTTCAAACTTCATGAATTGTTGGAGGAGTTGTATGGTGGTTTACAACATTTTGCAAGAAAAGTTGTCAAGCAACTTTTGCATCTTTGACAATATTTTTGCATTTTTTATGATCTTCACTTCTTAAACCCTTCCAAGGCCTTTCATAGGGTCATTTTAACCCAAAATTTCTAAAGACGCATTACAACACTAAAATCCACACATATTGACCTCTTTTGACTATGTTTGACCACAAGGTTTATAAGCATACCTTGTGGCAACCAACCTCACAAGTGTGTCTTTTATTAGAATGCAATGGTCCAATGGACCCAAAACACCTAAGACACTAAATTGACCTTATATACCCTGAATACATTCCAAAAGGGTATCATATGAAAAAAAATCTCTTACACTACACTCCAAAGATCAAAAGAACTCAAGTCCCTTGAGTCTTTAGATCTGCAGTAATAGTTACTGCCTTGATAAAGTATTGTTTAGACAACCATGTACCATCTTCCTATGGGAAATCTTTCCATTTATCCAAGTATGCATAATAAGTCTTATTCCTTATTTTCTTTGCTTCCTTGGTGTCAAGGATACATTCAATTTACAAGGGTTTCTTCTTAGGCAATTATTTTGTCCAAAATTTCTATTGAAGATGAGGAAGCTCAACCCCACAATACCCAAGAATCAGTGCATGGAAACACCTATTAGAGAAAGAGAGGAGAAAAGATATGGAGGATGAAATTCATAGATCCATAGAGGAGACATTCTTGATGAGCTAAAAAGGGAAATCTCTATTCATCAAAAGGTGAATGAGTTAGGTTACAAAGAGAGATCGTCCTTATAAAGGAGACAAAAACCCTAAAAGGTAAAACCTAGGTTACATGATAATAATAATTATATGCCTAAGGTTTAGCTTAATTAAAATAGAGTTAATAAGAAAACACCTTGTTGGGTGATGTGATGCGCTCCCTTGCCCACAAGTGGTTAATTATGTGGTGTTCCATGTTCCCTAACAGTCATGGCTTTTGGTGCAATGGCAAATGGGCCCTACAATTGGTATTAGAGCTTGGTTTTGGCTTGGTCATGGGTTCAAATCTCCCCAGTGCCTTCCCGACCCGCGTAAGCACCTAGTATGTGTGTCGAGAGGGAGATAGCCATTGCACCAAAAGCCATGACTGTTAGAGAACATGGAACACCACATAATTAACCACCTGTGGGCAGGAGAGCACGTCACATCACCCAACACACCTTATTACTCTAACACCCCCCTTAAGAAAAACTTAGGGAGTTGGTTAAAAACCTAGAAACTACTACTAAAATTAAATGTGGGTCCAGACAAAAAGGCCTAATGAGGTACCCAAGTACAAAAAAATCTATGTAAAGAGAAGAAATACAAAAAACTGCATGAGAAAAATCCTACTTCGATAAGAGATGGAAATAATGCTAAAAGAACCAGCGATGGATTGAAGAAGCCTCGAAACTAGAGAATATCCTAGAAGATAGGAACAAAAGGATGATCATGAAGAATACCACTGAAGCATGTAGAACCTACAAGGCTTTGTCAAAAAGTAACTTTTAATTTGAAGAACCTCTACTGAAATAGAACCTGACCAAGTAGAGAAGACTATAATTTTCTTGAGTGCCCTCAAAAGACACTACTCAAATAAGAGGGCACACAAAAGCAAACAATTGAATTCAAAGATACATATGGCATGAAATACCAAAACCTAAAGAGTAGATCAATCGAACATGGAAGGTTGCAACCAAATTAGAAACAAAAAGAAGAGTGTCTATATGGTAAATGATCCATCTCACTAAAATGCATAGGTACCTAGCCATTGCATCTATCTAGTACATAGGAACAAATATTGAATACATAGTTTGTTTCATCGAGCCAGAGAAGCATAAGAACCAATAGAAGAACCTCCCTAATGTAGACAAGGGTGAGGTGATAGGCAACTCAAAAAGTAGGGCCAAAGAACTGCATGTCAAGGAACTATGATCAAGATGCATAAAAGAATACATATATATGTACATAAATGATCAATCCTAGACATCTCATGAGGCTAATGTCATGAAAGCTAAACTTACTGGATAAAGGAAGATGACAAACCAAGGAAAAGCATCAACCCCCCATGGAACTTTAAGCAAAGTTGTGTATGTACAATAAGGCACAAGATGTGGTGGATCCCAATAATACAATAATTTGTATGAGTGCCCTCAGATGAAACTCCTCAAATCATAAGGAAAAATAACTTAAACAAAAAATATGAAAGGAATATGATGCTTTATCTCAGTGTGTTTTCAAAAATGCATATAATAGATGTCTACAAAGACCATAAGAGACATATAAGGTTGATACAATAGATATTCAAACCCATTAAAAATCATCTAAAGCAATGAAATTGATCCCCAAACTTGAAATAACCAAGATATCTACCAGAATGCAAAATTGCAAAAAACTAAATAGAAATATGAAAAACAACCATCATCAGTGGAAAGAGCTTGGAAAGACTTTTCCAATGACATAAAGAATTCCCAAATTGGAGATTGGGTGCTCAAGATATGTCTCCCAGAGTGTAAAATAGAACTCATGTCTTTGATAGCAAAAAAATCATCAAAAAGGGATCAAAACTGAAAATTACTTGCACTAATACAATGTTCGAACCAAGTTTTTGACGATATCTTATCTGCCAAAAATGAAGTCTAGATGAGAAAGATATGGAAAAAAACCACAAATAGGTCCAAATTAAGCCAAAAGTGCTTGCAGTGTATGTTGATGCAATGCTGACATCAGCAAGTGACGAACCCAAATTTGATGGTCAAATGGTCATCGAGACAAAAAAATGTCAGAAAAAATGACCCCCTGCCAAAAAAACCAGATATCAGAAAAGCATAGAGTTGCCAGAAAAAGGAGAAGTTAATGCCAAAAATATTGGTGGCCAAAAGAAATGTCATGTGCCAATATAAGATTGGTTGGTGAAAATCCAATCCATGCAAGATAAAAAATGTCAGTAAAGTCAAAGTCGAAGGGCCAAATTTGCTAACAATGAAGAAACCACCATGACATGGCAGTAAATCATATTCGCAAAGGCAACTCCATAAAGTGCCCATAATAAAGGCAAGGATATCATTGTACCCTCCAAAGAAGGTGCAAATAGTATGGGACCATGTGGTAGAAAAAGAGAGGCTTGGGTCCAAAAATGTAGTGGTGGACCCAAAATAGTGCCCAAAAATGTGTTGTCCCCCACCAAAAAATAGAGCCAAAAACTACTTCCCTACATGGTGATGACATTAGTGTTGACCTGGTGCAAAAGTACTCGCATTGACTAAGGCTAAAGAAAGGTGAGTCTAATCAAGAGTGCCAAAAAATATTATTTCCCTCAAAATGTCATGTCAAAGGAGATGTTAGCTCCTAAATCAAAGCACCACACCACAAATGAGGTGCAAAGAAGATAGGGTACGTAGTGCTGAAAGCACTTCCAAAGTACATGAAAACTTGGCCCGCGTACCAAAAAAAATGAGCAAGTGCAAAAACTGTTGCCCCTAATCAAAATCCATAGACCAAGAGCCAAAAAATGCACTTCAATATGAAATATGCACTCCAAATAGGATTTGTGTAGATCTAGATGGTAGTCCCAAAGGAAAGCATAGGTCCCAAAGGAAAGCATGAATCCCAAAAGAAACCCCTAAAAATAATTCTCGTCCAAAAAAATAAATTTAGAGCTAGGCATGAGATCAGAGGTTTGCATGTTCCAAAAAGAAGCAACCTTGGGCAGCACATGGAGGTTAGACCCAAGGCCAAAAAGTGTGGGGCTTTCACCTCTAGGCCAAAAAACGTGCCTCCAAAAAAATAGGTGCCTCTATGTGCCAAAAAATTGTGTCTCCCAAACAACACATCTCCCTATCAACCAAAGCAAACATCAGATCCCATAGGAGTATGACAACGGCTATCAAGCCACGAAATTCATGGTTGGATGCCCATGCCAATGCATCATGCATCATACTTTTTTTAAATTTATGTCAGTACTTTTTACTTTTTGATGTGCTTGTCAGTTTTGTACAATGTAATTCTCTTACACTTAGTTTTATTAACTTTTAATTTAAAAATTAAACTAATTTCTTATAAAATATTTTCCAACTTAAATGCACCTAGCATGTTTAATGAAACTAATAAATTTAAGTTTTATGTTATTTTAAAAATAAATTAAACTTATGAATTTATATTAGATTTCGATATAATTTTAATATTAAATTATTATTTTTTTATGTTTGATAGTTGTTTTGAATATTTTATTTTTTAAATGTTTACAATATTTTTTACAAAAATCTATTGAATTAAAATTGTCAACTCTTTAAATAAAATAACTTATGAACTGATATTTTTCTATTTTAATATTCAATTTTAAAATATGTTTTCCTTATTTCATTTTTTTATATAGTATAAACACTATTATAACATATTTTATTAATAAATTAAAGCTTTAAGTTTGTATGTTCAATTAGGCAAAAGCATAGATCTGTGTCAACATTTAGGATACCAAAACTTGTTTCGATCAAATCTCATTTCTCTATCAAAACTCTTTTTTTTTTCAAAAACTAAAAATACTCTTTTATAGATCTCATATTTTTTTGATGAATAGACCCTTATATTAAAATAAATACAATAAAGTTACATATTCACAAAAAAAAATGGGTAAGGGGAAACAGGGCCAAGGCCAAAGATCAACTATTCATTAAAAAAACTCAGAAAACAAAAAGCCTCAAGCTGCTAGCTCAGTGCTAGCCGAGGGAGGAGGATCCTTATCATCAAATCCCCACCCAGGAGTGGGGTGAGTAGATGGATCAAGGGGATCCCATCCATCAGCACCAGCAACATCATCTTCTTCTTTTTCTCCCTCAGGTCTGGGAGGAGAAATGGCTAAATTCAGCCAAAGGAACACCCACTTGGGGTCTGAATGAGAAGAGGGCCAATTGGTAGTAGTAGTAGTAGGAGGATCCATTGGGGACCAATCCAAACCAGACCTCTGTAGGGGTGAGGTAGAGCCCCTACAGAGCTTCTAGGAGAGCGGCACCAACCAAAAGCACCGCCATTGGGAGAGTAGAATGGCTAAGAATGAGGCATGTGTGAGTGGTGATGTAATTCCCCACCCAAAGATCCTTGGAACAAGGATGAAATATAAGAAAGATAAAAAAAAAATTCTTTAACAAGTATGAAAGCACAAGACAACCATCATGCATGGATCATAAAGATCGCAATAGAAGATTGACAATCATCCATACACCAGCATGTCTCCAAATGCCACTACTAACCAAAACATAAGCAAGAAAATATAAGAGATCAACCAAGCTAAAAGACAATCCTAACTCCTAGAAATTGGCTAAGTCTGAAATCCTGAAGCCCTACAATTTGGCTAAGTTTGAATTTTTGAACCCTTGAAATTTCCTAGAATCTTTATCTTAGCCTGTAGAGGTCTGGAACCTATCTCAAATGAATTGTTGCATATATTAAAATATATCTTAGGTATAAGAAACTTAAATGATATATTTTAAACCCCAAAGGACTGACAATAGAAAGATGCAGAACTAGATTCGAATAGAAACATTCCAAATCCAAAATGCGACACCAAAGGATTGAAGAACACCGAAGAAGGTACTCGAAACACTTCCCAAAAAGTTTAAGTCTTACTAAAATGTGCCCGCTACCTACCTGCACAATTTTTTCTAATTTTCAAGCAATGCTTCAAATCAGCACTAGGCGATAGGTGATACTAACTATTATCGCACGATACTTCTAAAGAAGTAGGGTAACATTTTCAGGATGAGGTGATACAACTCACAAGGGCGTGTGATACTTTAAGGGTATCGTATGACACAATTCTAATGGGTGTGCAATACTTTATTGTATCGCACCATGCTAACACATGGTCACCCAAGAAAAGCAAGAAACACTTAAAGATAACACAAAGGAGTAAAATAGAGTATAAAACCTCCACACTAGGGAGTACCAGATCCACATTTTGAGGCAAGAATACTCGAACCATATCTGAAAGATGGGAAAATAACAACTAACCATCTATCAAATAGTAAGAATAAGAAGTATAGAAGGAAACAACGTAGTGTACTAAAAGAAACATCGCAATAATAAAACAACTAACTAAGTACACAGTTCTTCCCAACTGTTAATAGCATCATAAGACCATCGTGGGCCCTAGCCATCCCCCGTGCATAACATCCCAAGCAACCGACCAGATCGTTGGTACTATTGTAATAGGGACATCACTAGTAAACATGCTACAACATAAGCATAAAGAAATCTAACATGCTAGAAACAAAGCATAAGATAATCCTACAAGTAGATAACATCACCTATCACATGCTAGTCATCATAATAGGGAAATGTGTTAGTAACTAACATCATCAAAACATGATATAAAAGCATCCCAAAGAAAGCATAAATCACAAGAAAACATACTCCAAAAATTGAAGTACCAAGTGAAAACATTTAGCAATGGTCACGCTAGAACAATAGACCATCTCTATACACCAATCCTTAATAGTGGTATATGTAGCTATGCCTCCCAACCATGTGGCACCCATAGGTTCACACTTGCCATGCTGATGGAGATAATGATCCAAACACAAACGTGCATGTAAAGCAAACATCCATGGCTAACACACATGCCAAGCAATATGATGACTAAAACCAAGACATAGACAATGCATAAACTACAAGTCCTAGTTAGATACTCAAAGGGCTACTAAGGAGGGGCTGACATCATGGAGAGTTGCTTGGCATCAACAAGCCCAAGCTAGTACTGGAAGCTCTCCACTTCCTAACTAAAGGAGCACATCCCAAACCATTTTCATTATCTTTACATTTTATTACCACCCAATGTTTAAGTTTAATTATCACTTGTTTACAAAGCTTCTGCACGCCAACCCTCAAGAAATAGGCACCAAGCTGTGAAGATAGAAGCCCCCTCCATATGCTATCCTACCCTACCCATGCTCATCCAACGATGAGTGCCCATAGGCATGCAAATTCCCAACCCAACCCCAATGATCATAACTTCTAAAAGTACCACGAAAGATTGAGAATCATAATTTATCTGATAATGTATATGTATGTACTCATGTGTGGCGCACCACCATCACAAAGATCAAAGCACAAGGACTGGATGAGAACATAAAGCAGAAAGTCCATCAACTTAAAATAAAATTGAGAGGACAGATGCAACATGCATCCGAATGCACCATAAAAGTGCAATAGTGGTCTGATTAATATCCAAATGGATCATCTAGGTCCATGATCCACATTGTGCCAAGAAAACTTGAGAAAAAAGAGTGGCATGCAAAACGAGGTAAAAACCCCAAAACTTGAAAAAATTATGAAATTAAAACCCATTTGGCCTTTGGGTGTAAAAACCCCCAAAAATCCAAAAATAAATGAGTTCAGACACTGTATGCAAAAACGGCCAGCATAACAACTCAAAACCCCAAACCCCCATCTTGAAAATAGGGAAAACATTCATACTTGACCAACTAGGCAGAACGAACACACAAAAACAAAGGGGAACACTAGTTCTCAGCCTCCTAACATATTGCTACAAGAAATGGAAGGAAAAACAATAAAATGAGAAGGCCCTACCTGACAACCAAAGGGGCAAAAATTGAAACCTGCATAATAAAATAAATAGCCTGCCAAATCTATTGAAAGTGATCGAAAAGCATAAACTCCCTGAGCCGAATCCAACAAGACTGACCTAGTGAGAAACCCATGCTCACAACTCCTAGAATGAACAGAGTTTGAATCCTTTAGAAGAGGATTCTCAAAAAGCTCTCAAATTTTCTATTTCAAAAAGTGAGAAGTGAATAATAAAAATAAATTTTCAATACTTATTCACTTTTTGAGTGAATAGTTGATTAGGGCAAATAGCCAACTATAGCAGCTAGACCCTGAATTGACCCGAAAAAATAGGTTATTCTCTGTAATAGGAATTCACCTAAGGCAAAGTTGCTAGAAATTAAATCCAAAAATATTTAAAGCCCACAAACCCAAAATTATAGAAAATCACTTAACACTTTTGTGACAATGCGAACTTCTAAATGTATAGACACACTCACTGATCTAGTCAAATAATGCAAATGAGTTTGGATTTACTAATCACTGAAAGATTTTAATTTAAAACAATTAAATACGATATGTCAACCATATTGGGATGACATTGGTAAAATATGAATAACTGAATCACTATCTCCATGTGCCATTGCTAGGGATATAAATCCTACACACTAAAATACACGATCAAGTGCAATTGCATATAATATCATAGCCAAAGCAACATGTATTAAATACCTAATTAATCCATTTACATCACTCATGTTCGCAGAAAGTCTAAAATACAAGGCTGAAGTAAATGACCATAGCATAAAAATCCATCTCCTAACATGATCGACAATATGTCTAGTAAACCATATAACCATATATTCTCATAGATCCACTATCATCTCAAAATAGCATCAACATGAAAATATGATAAACTGATTAGTATAACAGTAAAGCATCTATGGTATTGAATGAAAGTATACATTTAACCCTCAGGTCATCTCAAAATACAAAATAATAAGAGTATCTAGTATCTCTTAAATCAAAATAAACAAGGTATAGACTACAAACATTAGAGGCACTAAAAGTGAGCAGACCTACTACATCCTCAATGGCAATCACGAGGAGGGGTATGGTTACTAGTTGAGGCAGAATCTGGTAGAACACAAGCAATTGTACAAGGGGCATTTCCCCAATGTGCCAACAGCTCCTATAAGTGAGCCACCTCTAGAGCCACTTTATCTATTTGTACTTAAGTCTACATCATGACATTATTATAAATACATGCTTTAGTGTACATAGCAACATTAATGTCAAGAGTGTTATTAGAAAAAATAACAACATTGTGATCTTTCCAAATAGTAAATAAGATCTCCAATCTGAAAACATGCCAAATCTGAGAGTACTTGAAGGGAATATGAGTGTTGTCTCCTAGAACAACCATATGCCAAGAGAAAGGTTCTAGGCAAAAGGGGTGAAAGAGATCGTGGATCCATTGCCAATAACATTGAGCTCATCTATAGAACCAAAAAACATGCAAAAAAGTCTCTGGTTGACCACAGAAAGGACAATGGGGGTCAGGAACTTCTAGGTGTCATAGCCAGGGGCCCAAAGGCAAGCTCTGGAAAATAATACACTAGGTGAAATGCACAATTTTAGGCTCAGTAATGGTTCACCACATAGTGGAAAACCTATGACTCCAAGTATGGTGAGAAGATTACAAATGACATCTTTGGTTGAGAACTTTGACCATGGGTAGGTGAGGAACTAGCCATCGATAGCCAAGCCTAGGCTTGTAGCTAGTTATTGGAGTGGCTAGATACCACTTCCAATCTTTCGACCAAGGGTGAGAAGACTAAATGCCAAGTTTATGCAACATATGGGGAGATACCACAAAAACTAGAAGATCAAAAGTTTAGTGATTTGGATGGGTGAGCCAAAATTGCACTTTCATGTCCTCCCACAACCATAAGCTCATAGTAACTCTAGAGAAAAGATCTTTAGGGGTTCTTATGCCTTGTTTGAAAAAATTAAGAGCACTAGCACCATGTACTTTGGCCAGGGGAACACCTTGGATAGTGAATAATGGTGACCACCAGTGATTATGTTAGTTCATGGAGAGCCCATCTCTGAACTCATCACTAGCCCAGCAAAGCTAGTGCTTAACAACTTCCCAAGCTTTCCAAATGCTTTTGGAAACAAAAGTTCCTTGAATCTAAATAGGTTCAGTGGTCACAAGAAGGGTCTGAAAAACAATCCCCTTCTAGGTTGGCCAGTGAACTAAAAAGCCTGAAGAAATGCAATGCCACAACAAAATCTTCCAAGCTTTATTGGTAGTGAGAGCTCGAATAACCCATTTAGCACAGAGAGTAGTACCTTACTTTTGGGTAGAGAGCAAGCCACACCAGACTCTTTGGGAAGACAATAGAAATCCTAGGCAACTCTATGAAAGCCCTAGTGAGAAGCATCTGAAGCCTAGAGGAAGTCAGACACTCAAGTTTGAGATAAGAGGCCTTTGAAGGAGCCCAACAGGAAGAATAGTACACATGGGTGGCGGCCAACACCTTGGAACAAATCTAGAATTACCCACAAGGGAGAGAGGCTTGGTAATCCAATACTCTAGCTTCTTCTCTATTCTCGATGGTTGAAGCTTGAAAGGCAAAAGCAATGCCTAGAAAATGAAATTTTGCCATGCTGGACCCATTTCCATTGATATTTCCCAAACCAAGCAAGTTGGGGAAGGGAAGATTGCCTATAGTAGAGGGTTTTATGCCATTGTATACCAAACCTAGAGGCAAGACAAAAGGTGTCAAGACATTCTAGAGTAGAAGCAATGTTATCCTCATCCTCAATGAGAGTGAGGAAGGAGTCATCTACAAAATGGCCATTCACAAACTAATTAGGGGAGTTCAGAAGGGAAATACCACAAACCCTACCTTGTAAAATGACATTGGCAAGCAAGTATCCAAAGACTTCATCAGTCAACACATATAGAGAAGGCACTAGAGGACAACCTTGTCAAATTCAATGATAAAGCCCAAAGGCTTGAGACTATCGACCATTGATAGAGATGCAAGAAAAGGCATCCCCAAAAAGCATCTAGACTGACTATAGAAAAGTAGGGCCAAACCCAAGCACCTAAAGCATTGCAAGAATAAAGGGCCACTCTATCCTGTCATAGGCTTTGGCAAAATCAATCTTAAGAAAGATGGCCTATTGCTTGGAGTGCCGAGCCCATTCCATCCCTTCCCACACATTGATTATATTATCTAGAATGTATTAGGATTCGATAAAACCCATTTGCTCAGGGCAAATAATCTGAGGAAGAAGATGACGGATTTTAAGAGAGTGAGCCTTGGCAATGATCTTGGAAGAGATATTTAACAAGGTGATGGACCACCAATTACATATATCTTGAGGGTCACCCACCTTAGGTATGAATTTGATATTTCTCTTATTAATAATATTACCTAAAGAGCAAGAATTGTAGGCTTCAAGGAAAACCTTATGCAGGTCTAGTATGATCTCTTCCCAAAAAGCCTCGTAAAATTCATAAGGGAAACCCTCACAATGAGGGTCCTTATCATCTGCCATGGATAAAATAGCCTCCTTGAGGTCCGCTAAAGTGAGCTTCTGCTCATAGAATGCATATTGTTCTAGAGCGAGCCTTTTAAGAGTGACATATAAACAAGCCTGCAAGGCTTGATTTCAAGCTTTTGAAGGGCCTTGTGCTATGAAAAAAATTTCATAGTGGTGTACAAAAGCTTGGAGGATGTCAGGAAGCTCACAGAAGGAGTGTTGACCCTCCCAAATGCATTTGATCCCAACTGTAGAATGGCAATCCCTCAACGCATTAAAAAATTCCTTGGAAGCTTGTATAGATCTCATATTCAATAACATCATTATATAAATTTTTGAGTGTTTTGATTAGTTATAATATGTTATAATTTCAAAATATTATAAGTTGATATTTCAACATATTAGAATATGCTCCCTCGAAAAAGGAAAAAAATAGTAAATCATATCAAAAAAATAAAAAAAATTTATATTTATCTCTAGAGGAGAGAGTCATCTTCATGAATATGTAATTTTTTTCAAGAAGGTGTAGATTTGATAGGGAAGTTTAAACATGAGGAAAAAATTGTTGGATTCTGATAAGGTTAAGCTTAAGTACTTAAACAAAGAAAATATACATAAAAAATAATTATTTCTTTTTTTTTGTTCCCTAGCTATACATGTCATCTATAAGATATTTTCAAACAAAACAAAAATAGATTATTTGCATATACTTGTTTGACAAGAACTACACCCTATATTTTTTAAAGTAAAAAAAGGGACTTCAAAATAAAAGAAAATGAATAAATTATTATTCAGAAAAATTATAAAACTAATAGGCATAAAATTCATACAATTCTACACATTTCATCAGTTTACATCATCTTCAAATTCTAAACACAAATACCATTTTTTTGTCATTAATGTTGAACTGTTGCATAGTGATATCTCGTTTCTTTATAAAAGGTGACACAGGTTTGTGTTTTTACCCAATTCAAATTTTAAACTTAATTTGTCTATTTTTTTTTTTTGAATGATGTAAAATTTAGATAGAAAAAATAATATGATACTAAAAGAGGCATAAAAATAATATGATATAGTGTTAAAATAATTTTGTAATTGTAAACTATAAGAAATAATAAATTATGCATATAAAAAAATTGTATAATGGGTGACTTAATTAAGGTAAAAAGTTGACATATTTTGATTATATTAAGTGTTAAAATAATTTTATATATCAAGTCATTTTAATGAAAAAAATATAAAATATAATTAAAGGATAAATAAAATATAAAATATGTATAATAAAAGAACAAATAAATATTATTATAAAATGGAAATAAAAATATTATATTTTTTTGATGATGATAATATTCATAAATTAATTTAATTTGAGATTATAAAATATTCAAAATAAAATATATTAAGAATAAATAAAAATTGAATTTTGAAGAGAAAAAATAGTATAAATAATTTGATTCTTAATTTCAAAGTGAAGAAAAAAAAGTATTATAATGACTAAATTTATAAATATAACAAGTCAATATGTTATTAATACTAGGTTAATAAGTATGGTGAATATATATATGTTTAGTTTTTGATCAAGGAAAATAGGTTTTGAAGGGTGCTTGAAACCCTATTACAAATCAAAAAAATTTCATTGAAGCTCAACACAAACTGAACTACAGGCCTAAGGTGAAATAGGTCACCAACCAGAACAAGGTGATCGTTGTGGCAACACAGATAACATAGTACAACTTAGCCACAAAAAATAGGTTTTGACTAGGCACCTAAAACCCCATGGTTAGCAAAGGATATTCATTAAGTCCCTAAACATTAAAAACTACAACGAACAGTAGGCCAAAAAAACCAAGAGATCCAAGTTTATGTTTAGTTTTCTCTTAGTAACAAGTTTATTTGTTGTTTATTTTAGGAATTCAAAATGTTACTTATATGAGAATCAATCTTTAAAAATATTTAGTTTTAACTTAATAAATTATTTTTTAAAATTTTATATAAAATTAAAAAATTATAATATATTTTTAAAATATAAAGTTATGACTATATATATTTAGTAAAAAAATTCAATTAAACATAAAATTTCATTAAAAAATATTATAATTATTAAAGAAATAAATTATTAAATTACAAAAAATAAAAAAATAATAATATGGCAAAATTTTATATATAAATGCACATTTTAATTTATTTTAAAAATATTATTACACTTCCATTTGCTAAAAAGATAAAAACTTTTACATAAATTTGTTAGATGCCACTTTAAGTAAAAAAATGTTAGTTGCATATAGGTTGGAAATTTTTTATAAGAAATGAAATTAAAAATTAATAAAACTAAGTGTAAGGAAAGCACACTGTACAAACGGATTGGCACAACAAAAAGTACTGACATAAATAAAAAAAGGTATGATGCATGATGGCTTTAGTATGGGCTTCCAACCTTGAATTTCATGGTTGGATAGCTGATGCCCAGGAGTACACTAAAGTCAACTAGGAGTCTACCAAGAAAAAGCATGGGAAAAATGCACACAACCTCCAAAAAAGAACCTTAAAGCTACACACTTGGGTCTACGTGAGAATAGATCTATGTGTGTGGGCATAGGATTAAAAGTTGTTGAAGAGTTGTATGGGGATGGTGAAGATCTCAAAGTAAGTAATTAGCACAGGCCAATATTACGTGATTGAGGGCCCCATAAATGATTCTTCTCACATTTGTTTAATAAAAAATGCCTTCAAAAAACATGCAAAAGATGCTTTTGAATAAAGTCCTCCAAGCTCTTCCAACCACCATGCAATGCTTTTAATAAAGCAAAAAAAAAACTTAATTTTTATAATAAAAATAAATGAAAAATATCAATGTTGCACCCAGGCATGGCATGAGTGCAAAAATATTTTTATATCTCAGAAGTCAACAATGTCCAAATTGGACATATTATGTATGGAAACAAGGGTTTTTGGGTGCTCTTAACTCAACGGTGATGTTTGTTTGGGCTGAAAATACATTTGAAAACTCAAAACTAAAAGTCACTGCCAAGTTTCTCATGAAGAGAATAGGGGTGTGAAGGCTTGGAGCTCTAATACCATGTTGAAGTTGAGGAAAGCTCAACCCCACAACTCCCAAGAATCACTGCATGCAAACACCTATCACAAAAAGAGAGGAGCAAAGTTGTGGAGGATGGAATTCACAGATCCACAAAGTAGACATTGTTAGAATTCTTTAGAATAACTGAGAGGGGGGGTGAATCAGTTATTCAAGGTCCAAATGCCCTATTAATACCTTTTTAAATACTTTTTAATGAATCCATACCCTTTTCATCTGTTCAAACTTAAATCAGTCATATAAGCGAATTACTGTAAATCAACATGCAAAGATAAAACATTCAAGATCAACACATGACACAATGATTTACGTGAAAACCCAATTTGGGAAAAACCACCAGTAACATACTACTTGATTCTCACTCTTCTGAAGTGATGCCCTGTTAAAAGCCTGCCCTGTTAAAGGCTTACAACACACTGTTAAATGTGACCCTATTAAAGGATTTCACCAAACTGTTAGGAATGGGCCTAGTTAAAGGTCTTTAGAACATTCACTTGGAATGTCACCCTGTTAAAGGATTTATCTAATGGCTGTTAAGCCAACCTAAGTCCATAGGATTTATCTTACTGTTACAATTGCTAGAAAGTAACAATAATGGTCTTTTGATCTGATATAACTTACAACATACTTTTTAGATTTTAGATCACTCTTTCAATTCAATCCTTATGCTTGGCTTCAATCACTTCAGCTCTGACTGCTTGTCTCCCTCTCAAGCTTCATCTCCTTGAGTCTTATTACTCATTTTGCCAATGCAATCATTCTTGTGGTCATCTATTTAAAAAAAGTTCCTGTGCTTTCTTCTCCTTAGCACATTTTACAACACTTCATGCTTTTATGGTTGACCACGACTCTCTCTCTCACTATCCCCTCTTTTCACACACTCTTTTTCTTCATTAACTTATGTCTTCTTATATAGAAGTCTGATTTGTTTTTTGCCACTCAATTCTCCCTCTCCAATTTTAGGGTTTCAAAATGGATTAGGTAGGATACAATGTATCTACCCCATATCTTGTTCTCTTCTTGAAACTTCGCCAGTCGTATCTTAAAAACATTCTACATGGTGTTCTGTGCCACCAACTCATCATTCTTATCTTCCTTTTAATTCATAGATTTCTAGATAACAACTTTGTCAGCTTAGATCTAACGAATCTTCGATTTCCAAAATAATGCAGCAACTCGACATTATTGAGTTACTGGTGCTCGGCACCTCTGTGTTACTCAGCACCTATACCTGCTCGGCACTTGGTTCTTCTCGACACTTGATTCTGCTCGGCACTTGGTTTTGCTCGGCACTTGGTTCTACTCGGAACTTGGTTTTTCTCGGCACTTGGTTCTGCTCGGCACTTGGTTTTGCTCGGCACTTGGTTCTGCTCGACACTTGATTTTTCTCAACACTTGGTTTTGCTCGACACTTGACTAGGAATTTGCTTAGCTCTTACTAGCTTGCTAAGCTCCTTCTCTCTAATGAACTTAGTTTGAGATTTACAAAAGACTTAGCTAAACCTTAGATCTTTGATATGTTTCAGTGTGCTCATTCTTCGTATCTTTTAGTATGTCATCCAATACACTTTTTCATCAATGGCTTAGTTGATCCTTGTACTTCATTACAACATCATAACTTCAACCTTTCTCTAGGTGTTCTAGTTACATCTTATTGATTGCCTCCACCTTGACAATCAACTAATTGATAATATTTGGATCACTAAAGCAATTTTCATCCCTGCAAGTAGCAAGTTTGACATCAATGACAAAACAATGATTGAGGACATTCTTTACTAGTTCCATATATTATTCCAACAATTTTTCTTATGATCATTTCAATCATTTCCAACAGACATTGTTGATGAGTGAAAAGAAAGAGAAATTGTTATTAATCAAAAAGTGAATGAGATAGATTACAAAGAGAGATCATCCTTATAAAGGAGATCAAAACCCTAAAAGGTAAAACCTAGCTTGTATCATAATAAATAATAAAAGAATACTTATTAGCTTAAGTAAAATAGAGTTAATAAGAAAACACCTTGTTACCTGCCAATTTCTTTGTTTTCTCTTATGTACCTACAACCAAATCATCATTTAAAGAAGCTTTATATGCATACAAGTTAGAAACATTGAAAATATGTGATATGCCAATATTAGGGGGAAATTCAATTTGATAGGCACTCTTCCCATGCTTCCTAAAGATCTTGCATGGCCATATCTTCTTCATCATGAGTTTTGTATATTTCTTCTTAGTAAGCCTATCCTTTTTCAAGTGTGTCATTATCATGTCCACTATTTGGAATTGAAGTTCTCATCTCTTCTTGTCTTTTGGTTACTTATGGTAGAGTAATAAAGTGTTTTTTTATTAATTAAATCATTTTGATTTAATTATTATGTCAATTATTATCTCTGTCTTACTTAAGCTAGACTTTAGGCATATAAATTTAATTTTAATTTTCAATTATTATAATGCAACCTAGGTTAGGTACCTTATCTCTTTTTTACACATCAAGAATGTCTCATCTTTTATGGATCTCTTAATTCAAACCTCCATAGTTTTTCTTCTCTCTTTTTTTGACATGTGTTTGCATGTAAGTGATTCTTGGAAGTTGTGAGTTGAGCATTCCTCTACTTCTACATGGTATCAGAGCTTCAGACTTTCAAGCGCTTATTCTCTTTATGACAAATTTGACCACCTTTTTTGGATGTGTTTTTTCAGAGGTTTTTTATTGGATCTAGGGGGATCTTTCTTTTTGCTCACTTTGAGCCCAAATAGACATCATTGTTGAGCTCAAAGTGCCCAAAATATTTTTGGCCCAGTTTGGATGACATTGAAATCTGAGAAAAAAACATTTTTGGCCTAGACCGTATGACTTGGGCATAAAAACCAAGACAATGATTTTTATTTGTATTCAAAAAAATTGAATAAAAAAATTTCTTTTTTTTGCATAATTTTTAAAAATAATCATATAAAAAAATTTGCATGCAAAATACCATGCACCTTTTATTTAACATGGAAGGCATTTTATTAAGGCACATGTCATTTTGGGTTCTGCATCTCCCTTTTGATAGGGTCAACCTATTATTTCTAATGGGCCATCTCACTAATGTTAATAGCCCCTTAGAAGAGCACCTATTTTCCTCACATGCTAGGTCACTCTCTGTTTGCGTAGTAGCCTCTATCATCCCCCATGTGCCCCCATGCTTAGCCTCTACAGATAAGTCAATAGCCCTATGGTCATCCCTTTTTTGCCCCTCAACCTTACTTTTGGGCTTGCGTCCTACGCTCCTATCCATGTAGGTCCATGTTGGGCTCCATTGTCGATGCCATCCACCTCTACCTTTGGTACATACCTACCTATCCTGCATCAATAGTGGGCACGTTAATTTTTGAAAGGCATTTTAGTGCTTTTAAATCGCCCCTTGCATCGTGCATTTTGGATGGGATTTTTTAGCATTAAAGGATTTATTACATGTGGCGAAGTATTTGTGGCCAATATTTATTTGGTAGGTTTTTTGTCATACCAAGGTGGTTTTAGGCCACTAGTTTGTTTATTGGCATTTGCTAATGATTTTCTAGGGCTCTATGATTTTTGGTGGTTATTCTAAATCTAGTGACACCTCCAACTTTAGTAATGCTTCACTACATTTTACAGAGATTCTAAGGAATATTCATTTGTGATGGTTGGATGACCATCAAATTTATACTAGGGTTTTGAATTTTTCAATCATGTTTCTTTTGGGCATAAGGATATTTTTTCCAGCATGTGAAGAGTTTTTCTAGAATTTTTTTGCCTCAACAACCATTTGACCATTAGATTTAGTAGGTCATCTGCTAATGCCTGTGTCTGTATCATCACACATGTTAGCCCTTCTGGCTTAGTTTGGACCTACTAGTGGTTTTTCACTCATATCTTAGGCGTACATACTTTGCTTTTGCAAACAAGATATCACCAGAAAGTTGGCTTTGAGCCTATCATAGTGGTACAAGTATTTTTTTTTATCAAAGTTAGGAGTTCTATTTTGTGCTCTAGGAGACATATCTTGAGCATCTAATCTCTATTTTTGGAAAACTTTATATTGTTGGAGAGTTTGTTTACTGCTCTTTCCATCAATGCTGGTTGGTTTTCCAAATTCTACTTCATGTACATCCTATTTAGTTTTTTTTGCACTTTTGTACTCTGGTGGATATCTTGGTCGTTTCAAGTTTGGGGCTCATTTTTGCTACTTGGGATGACTCATCATGGATCATATTTTTTGTTGTATCATCCTTATGTCTCTTATGATCTTTGTTGACATATTTTGTAGTATGTTTATTCAAACCAACTGAGATAAAGTGACATATTGCATCTATATTTTTGCTTTAGTTATTTTCTTATTTTTCCTTCTCATTTGAACAATTTTATCTAAGGACACTCATACATATTATTGTATTCTTTGGATCTACCATATCTTGTGCCTTATTGTACATGCACTACTCTACTTAAAGTGTCATTGGAGGTTGATGTTTTTGTTAGAAATATAAGTGGAGTAACTGAGAGGGGAGGGGTAAATTAGTTACCACAAAAATAAATCCCAGATCCTTTAAATGTCAATATAAATCAAAATTGAACTCTATTGTAGCTCGGTAAGCACATAAGAAAAAATGTTGTAACTTAGTAAACATTGAAATAGCTCGACAAATGCTTAACATTAAAAACTTAAGATATTATCTATGATTAACATTACTTTAACTTAGTTGCAAACACATAAGAGAAATAACATGAACACAAGATTTTAATGTGGAAACCCAATTTGGGAAAAACCATCAATTGCAACTAGTTATTGATTTTCACTCTTTTGAAGTAAGCCCTATTAGGAGCCAACCTTGTTAAAGGTTACAAAACACACTATTAGGTGTGACTCTGTTAGATGATTTAATCACTCTATTAGGAGTGGCCTTGTCAGAGGTCTTTAGACAGTTCAATAGAAATGCCACCTTGTTAGAGGATTTACAAATAGCTATTAAGACAACTATGTTAAGAGATTTAGATCATTACTACAATGGTTAGAGAGTAACAATGAGATGACCTGATTCTTGATGCAATTGAATTTCTAATTACAGATCTCAATTCTGGCTTGTATACTTTATCCTTCTTGATTGAATGTATCTTTGTATATTCTACTTATTCTTCTAATTCCCTTCCTCTCAGCATCATCAAATCTTTAATTATATTCTACACATTCAATCCTCAACTTGACCTTATATTTATATCTTACACATTGTCAAGTTAGCTTGACTACAACTTATAATAATTAATATTCATCTTCTTAGTCAGCTAGAACCAACAGACAACTCAATTGAACTCAATATGCCAAAACAAGAAAATCCTTCATTAGCCAACCCTGCTCGGTAGATACTAACTCAAGGTGATTTTCCCGTGTTAACCAAATGAACTCAGTTAACATTGCATATTCATAAAGTTCCTTTGGTAACTGAGTGATCTTAGTTAACACAAGTTCCATCCAACATTTCCTTTATTAACTAAGTGAGCTCAATTAACACTCAACTTCTGTAGACTTTCCTTTATCACCTAAGTGAACTCAGTAGACACTGTTTTTTGAACTAGGCAAACTCTAGAATGCTCGGTAGACACAAATTTTTTTTGTCAATTTCCAAGTGATCTCAACATACATGGACTAGAAATGATATGACATTTTTTTTAACATCAAAGAAAATGCACAATTAATCAATTATTTCTAACAATCTCCCTCTTTGGCATTGATGGCAACACAACATGTCATAATGCAATGAAATTTTAGAGCTAGAATAAAGAAAGGAACATACCTTAGTTTCATTTTAATTCTCATCCATGTGAACTCCCTCTATGAATGTCAACCCCCTATGCCTTTATTTTCTCCCTTTGTTAGCAAACTTCTGCCTTTGATATCTCCCTCTTTGTCATCTCTTGAAGTGATAAATTTTTTTTGAGATATGATAACAAACTTCTTCTCCCTCTTTGAAATCTCATGCCAAAGACAATATTCAGTGATTATTAATGTACCTCATGTATTGATTCATTTTCAATATGCTCTTGTCAATACTACATCAATTGAATGATCATCAACATGCTCTGATTGATGCATCACTAAACTTCATTTGGAGAGCTTCAGACAAGGGAATGACCCCTAACTCACCTCTTAGATACATAAATGCATCCTTAGGTAATGGCTTAGTGAATATGCCTACAATTTGTTCTTTAATATTCACATATTCCAATCTTACCTCTTTATCTTGTACTAATTCTCTCAAAAAATGATATTTTATAGCAATATGTTTTGTTTTGGTATGCATCACTGGATTCTTTGATATATAACCACTAGATCCTTAATCTCTATCTTTATTCCTACCAACAGTTGTTTGAACGAAACAATAGTAGAATTATTAACTGTTGCTGCCACATATTCTGCCTTTGCTATGGATTGAGAAATATGATTTTGTTTCTTGCTTGTCCAAGATACTAGTCTTTTATCAAAAAAGAATGCTCCACCACTGATGCTCATTCTATCATCACTACTTCCTACCCAATCAGCATTTGTGAATACTTTTAAATCCAAATTGCCTCCTTTTTTGTACCATAAACCATAGTCTTCAATACCTTTTTAGATATCTCATGATTCTTTTGATTTCCATCATGTGATTTTCTTTGAGATTTGTTGAGAATCTTGCCACCATACCGACTACTAATGCAATATCACAACTTGTATGCACTACATACTACAATTTTCCAATTATTGATCTACATGTGGTCTTATCTACCTCCTTGGAATCATCATTTTTGGAAAGCTTATGTCTAATAGAAATTGGAGTTCCAACTAGTATTCAGTCTTCCATTTCAAATTTCTTTAGTATCTCCTTGATATATTTAGATTGTGTAATGTAGATACCATCTTTCTTTTGTTGGATCTGTAATCCAACAAAGAATTTTATCTCTCCAAACATAAACATCTCAAATTCTTTACTCATTTCTTTCAAAAATTCCTTGCACAAGTCATCATTTCCTGTGAATAAAGTGTCATCCACAAATATTTCCACCAATGTACAATCTTCTTGTCTGGTCCTTCTTTGATATATAGATTTTTGTTATCATTTATTCTTTAAAAACCAATCTTTATCAAGTAGTTATGAAGTCTTTCATACCAAGCTTCAGGAGCTTTCTTGAGACCATATAATTCTTTGGGTAATTTGTAGATCACGTCTCTTTTGTTGGGATCTACAAAACCTTCAAATTGTTCTATGTAGACTTCTTCATCAAGAATTCCACTCAAGAATGCAGATTTACATCCATTTGATAAACTTTAAATCCTTTGTGAGCTATGCTAGTAAAGGTCTAACTCCTTATAATCTTGCAATAGGAGAAAAAGTTTCACCATAATTAATACCTTCTTCTTGAGAATAACCTTTACATACTAACCTTGCTTTGTTTTTGAAAACTTCTCCATCTTCATTTATCTTATTTTTGGATACCCACTTTGTGCCAATTACTTTTTTATCCTTGAATCTAGGAATAGGAGTCCAAGTTTTATTCTTCTCTATCCATTGTATTTCCTCATTCATTGCTTCAATTTAACTTTTATTATCTAAAGCATCTTTAAAATTTCTAGGTTGAAATTCAACAAGCAAACATGTACCCTTCAATTTGTTTCTTGTCATTGTTCCATCTGACTTGTCTCTAATGGTCTGATCAGGTGCATGATACCTTCTGACATATCTTGCTAACATAGGTACTTTGGATTTGGATTTTATTTCACTAATTTCTTCATTATCTTTTTTATTAAGCTCGGGTCCCACTGTTTGTGACTCTGGTCCATCAAACACAATTTTTCTAGCAATAGCTAGGTTGCTTCTGACTGCGACTCGAGTCCTTTAGACTATGACTTGGGTTGCATTGATTGCGACTCAGTAGCTTTTGAAGATTTTGGAGACTTGGGAGGTGAGGCCTCTTGATTTCTAGATAGATTTGGCAAAGTATCAGTTTCATAGTAAATAAATCTTTTGTAATCATCAGATTCTTTGTTTCTTTCTTCTTCACTCTTTTTTGCAAACTCATCAATTCTCACATGTGCACTTTCTATGATTTTATAAGTAACCAAATTCAAACATTTGTATGCTTTACTTATGTAGGAGTATCCTAAGAATATGTCTTCATCACCTTTGACATCAAATTTACCTTTCCTAGATTCTTTCAAGATACAACATTTGCTCCCAAATAATTTCAAGGAACTTACATTAGGTTTGTTGTCATACCAGAGTTCATAAGGAGTTTTATTTGAGTCTTTCTTCAACTATACTCTGTTCAAGATATGCACTGTAGTACTGATTGCTTCCTTCCAGTATTTGATTGCAACATTCTTTTATATCATCAATGTTCTTGCACAATCCATAATGGATCTCTTCATTCTTTCAACTATACCATTCTATTGATGTGTACCAAGGGCTAATACCTATCGCTTAATTCCTTTTTCAATACATAATTCATTGAACTCATTGGAAATGAATTCACCACCTCTATCTAATCTTAAACATTTTAGCCTCTTTCTAGTTTCTTTTTCTACTCTTGCCAGATACCACTTAAATTTTTGAAAAGCTTCAGATTTTTCTTTTAGATACATTATAGTCATCATTCTAGAATAATCATCAACAAATAAAATGACAAAATTATCTCCATTGTAACTCTCAATTCCAATAGGTCCACATAAGTTTGTATGTACAAGATCTAAGACTTCTTCAGAATTATAGTTTTTGCTTTTGAAATTAGTTTTTGCCATCTTACCAATTTGATAATTTTTGCATAGACACATATCAAGTTTCCTCAAGTTGAAATGCCTCTTACTCCTCTATTTTTTCTTATCTTGACTAGGTTGTCAGCATTTACATGAGATAATTTTTTGTGCCATAACCAACTTTCTTCTATTTGAGCAATAAAACATAAACTTTCACGAAGATCTAGATAGAATAGATTATCTTTTGTTTGTTTGCCAAATCCATCCAGTAGTTTGGCCTTCCCATTCATAAATTCTACCTTGAATCCAATGTTATTCAATTGTGCCACACTCAGTAGATTGTGTTTTAGCCCTTCAACCCAATAAACATTTTCACATCTAAGTTCATTGGTTAATAAGATACACCATTTTCCCTTTACACAACAAGGTTCATTGTTTCCAAATCTCACACTACCACCATCATAATATTCCATGTGCTCAATTTTTTTTTTTGTCTCTAATCATATGATGTGAGCAACCACTATCAATAATCCATGTTTCATTTTTGTGAACATGAGAGTTAAATGCCATTTTATTTCCTTCATCATTAGATTCATATTTTACAATAATATATACCATTTCATCTTCACTGTTATAAGAATCTTTAAACATAAAATAAGATTTCTTACCTTTGTCCTTATAGTCCTTGTAGTTTTTTAATTCCTTATTTCCTTTGTACTTATTGCTTTTCTTTTCATCCTCGTCTTCTCTATTTGGGCACCTTGCAGTAATGTGACCAACTTCTTTACAAGAAAAAAACATTAGAGGAATTTTAATTTTGTACTTTCCTTTGGTTTTGAAATATTTCTTTGCAAGTAAGGCCTCAACAATCAAGATCATTTTTTGAACTTTATTCTTCTTCTTCACTTTTTGATTGACTAGCTATTGATTTCTTACCCTTTTTCTTGAGTGAAAACTTTGCTTCAAATACAAACTCAATACCTTTGGAACTAGGAACATAGTTATCATTGTTATCCAACTCAAAGGTTGTCAATCTTTTAACTAGAGCATCCAAAGTTATATTTTTATTTGGATCAGACCTCATTTTTTTTAATAGTAGACACTCTAATTGCATAGATAGGAAGAAGGGTTCTGAGTACCTTGCTTACAACTATTTTTTCATCAATGTCTCCTCTAGATGCCTTTATTGTGCTCACATTTTCTTTAATTCGCTCAACATATTTTGTAATGTTTTCATCTTCTCTCATCTTCATCTAATCAAATTATCCTCTGAGACTTTGGCTTTAGCTCTTCTTACATTATCATCTCTTCCATAGATGGATTTTAGTTTGATCCACATATCATAAGCTGTAGTGCAACTTTTGACTTCATCAAATTCAACATAATTAAGAGCAGAAGCAATGTCAATCATCATGATATAGTTTTTCTTTCCATCAATATCTTCAACTAATAATATTCCAGTAGGAGTCTTGTATTCACTGTTAAGATATTTACAACTTGAATCACTAATAGTTTCCAAATGTAACCTCATAAGTCATTTCTATGCTACAAAGTTGTCTCAGACCAACTTAGAAATCTCTCTTTTGTAAGACATCCTAATCTTTAGCTTTGGTCCTTAAAACCTTCTCTGTAAGCACCAAAAGCTTTAATACTAAATTTTGGAAATATAAGAGTAACTGAGAAGGAAGGGGCGAATTAGTTACCACAAAAATAAATCCTAGATCCCTTAGATGTCAATATAAATCAAAACTAAACTCTGTTGTAACTCGAAAAACACACAAGAAAAAATGTTGTAACTCGACAAACACACAAGAAAAAATGTTGTAACTTGGTAAACACTGAAACAGCTTGGTGAATTCTTAACATGAAAAAATTAAGATATTATTTGTGATTGATATCACTTTAACTTAGTTGCAAACACATAAGAGAAATGGCATGAACACAAGATTTTAACGTGGAAACCCAATTTGGGAAAAACCACCAATTGCAACTAGTTGCTGATTTTCACTATTCTAAAGTGAGCCCTGTTAGGAGCTAACCTAGTTAAAGGTTGCAAAACACACTGTTAGGTGTGACCCTATTAGAGGATTTAATCACCCTATTAGGAGTGGCCTTGTTAGAGGTCTTTAGATAATTCAATAGAAACGCCACCTTGTTAGAGGATTTACAAATAGCTACTAAGCCAACTTTGTTAAGAGATTTAGATCACTGCTACAATGGTTAGAGAGTAACAATGAGATGAACTGATTCCTAATGCAATTGAATTGCTAATTTTAGATCTCAATTTTGGCTTGTATACTTGATCCTTCTTGATTGAATGTATCTTTGCATCTCAACAAGGATATTATGCTTATCCTTCTAATTCTCTTCCTCTCAGCATCATCAAGTCTTCAATTATGTTCTACAAATTCAATCCTCAACTTGACCTTATAATTATATCTTACCCATTATCAAGTCAGCTTGAATACAACTTAGAATAATTAATATTCATCTTCTTAGTCAGCTAGAACCAACAAAAAATTCAATTTAACTCAATGTGCCAAAATAAGAAAATTGTTCATTAGTCGGCCCTGCTTAGTAGATACTAACTCAAAGCAATTTTCCTATGTTAACCAAGTGAACTTGGTTAACATTGCATATTAACAAAGTTCCTTTGGTAACTGAGTGAGCTTGGTTAACACTCAACTTCTGAAAACTTTTCTTTGTCACTTGAGTGAACTCGGTTAGACACTATCTTCTGAACTAGGCAAACTTTGGAATGCTCGATAGACATAGGAAACTTTCTTCAATTCCTGAGTGAGCTTGGCATACATTGACTGGAAATGATATGACATTTTCTGTAACATCAAAGACAATACACAATTAATCAATTGTTTCCAATAGCTTTTCCTTTGTTTTCCATCTTCCTTTGTCCAGTAAGTTTCCCTTTTGTGACATTAGCCTCATGATGTGTTTGAGATTGATTATCTCAGTTTACTATTATGTGTTCTTTTGTGCATCTTGATCATGGCTCCTTGACATGGAGTTCTTATGGCTCACTTTTCTATTTTTTAGTCACCTTACCCTTATCTACATTAGAGGGGTTCTCCCATTTTTTCTTATGCTTCCTTGGTGTTGAGTTGTCATTATGCATGATGCTAAATGACAGGAATTCTTTAGAACTCCTCTCTTGAAAAGATAATATGAGGATCAACTCCAAGGTTTTGGGTGATCTTGCAACCTACTATAATTCATTCAATTAAAGATAAATGTGTTTGTTTACGAGGAGGCCTTTGCTAGTTCATTTTGATTTCAAATGAGGTGTAGAATTTGCACACTACTTCAAAATAAACATGCAAAAGAACTATGTTTTTGTATTTTTTTAAATGTTGTCCAATGAATACAATCTAACAATGCAACTAATATGAATTCATAAATTAACAAGGGGTTAGTAAAGAAAATAACGAGAACTTTGAAGAAAATAACATGAAAGTAAAATCCTAATGGACATAAGCTATGAAAACAACACGTTTGTGAGTTAAGCTTTTAAAGAAATCAGTGGGTAACTAATGAAAATAGGAACAATGCTTCCTTGATTCCACTAATGTAATCATCAATGGAAAAATTTAATAATCATATGATATTTCACTCTTCATCAAATCAAAAGGCCACATAAAGTGCACTCATGCGAGACAAGGAGTTATGCAAACACAATTCAATGATTTTTTCTTGAGCTAGATACATCAACAGAATTGGTTAAAACTGTAGCACACACCAAAAGTAAAAGAGATCACACAACCAGAAACAAACCAATAAATGCTTGGCTCAATCACAATTCCATGAACATAAATTCACAAAATAATGACACATTTAGGCAAGAATCACTACACTCCAAATGCAAGCACCAAAAGCATAATTTTTTTGCAAAATAATGGTGGCCCCAATTACATATTACAATGGAGTATTTATAAGAAATCGTCTCCTTAATTTTTGTTGAGAGGATAGATATCTTCATGCAATAATATGCTTTTTAAATTAATAAACAAACTAATTATATACAAACCAAGAATCTAACTAGTGCTAAGTAGGACTCCATCCATTTTATATTCATTAATTAGAATGCATGAGACTTTACATGTCATAGAACAAAGAATTTATGAGAGAAAAAAGAATAAGAAAGCCTTTAGTCAAAGTAGAAATGTTTGGAAGTGTCAAAAATAGAAGTTGATCCTTTACTGGGCATTAGTCAAAGTGAAACTGTTGTCAAAATGCATTTTTGATGCATGGAAAGCTCTATTTTTGGAACTAGTAGTTAACTATCGGTGCACCTCCAAAAAAGTGCACCAGCTCACTTGCACACCTATGTACTACACACCTACGTACCTGTACACTTGCATACTTGTGCACTTGTGTACCTGCACACCTGTGCACTAGTGTACCTACTCAACTCAAAAGGTTCAAAATCACAAAATTTTACTAAGTGTCAAAATTGAAATTCTAGTTTCTAGGTTTTGTCACTTTTTATACCAAAGCTATGTCTAGATGTTTTCCCTTGAATTTCTCAATAATCTCAGTAATCTTAGCCGCATCCAATAGATCTAAAGCATCATATTTATCTTTTACCTTTTGTTTGTAGTTGTCTACTTCAATATGGGTATCAGTAAAAGCCCCAAGTTTTGTATCCAACTCTAGCAAGGTTTCTTCTATTCTGAACACCTACCGAATGTCATCATCACTAGAAGCTTCTTCAAAAATCTTCTAGAACTTCTCTATCACTACCTCTACAGACATTAATTTCTCCCACTCTTCATCCTCAAAAATTTCTAGACATGCATCGCTATAATGTTTCTCTGCCTCCAAAATTTTCTCTCGGGCTTGGTCCTTGAGCCGATGGATCTCTGCATGTAATGTTTCCATTACTTTATTACTATTTTTTATTTTCTCAATCCAATCATCAATTAATTCTAATTCCTCTATTATATATACATCTACCAAAATCTTATACCTCTGCCCTTTTATAGCCTGCAATACCTATAAATCCTTACTCCAAGCATGTACCTCATCCATTATACTGAAATATTGCTTCAAAATTTCTACCATCTTGTCTACATTTTTATGCGTAGCATGTAGCAACTTAAGATTTCCTTAGATGATTAAGATGCCCTTTTCTTCAAAACTTTCTCGCCACTACTGACAGGCTTTCAAAAATGGATCCAACTATACACTTCCCCCATCTCTTCTCTCTAGTGCAGCATTAAGATTCTCCTTGGGGTGTTCTGGATCCAAGGGACCAACAACTTTGGCTCAATATCCTTTTAGGATTTCTTTTTGATTACGAATTGTTCTAAATTCGGCCCCTTCTTGCGCTAAGGTTCTGAAAACCTCTTTTATGCCCATTGTGACCATCAACTTGGTGGTATCCAATGTGGGCTTCCCAATCATAACCTCTCTGATCTGATAGTCCTATGGGCCTAGATCTTCTAAATCTACATTAGGAGGAGAGATAGCCACTTGTGCAAATAAATCTTGATTCTGACTAGTGTTGATAAAGGCCAATGGTCCTACTTCTCTTGTAGGGGACTCAAGTTTGGTCAGAACTTCCATCAACTCAAACATGTCCTCTTCATTGGCAGTGAACTGTGGCTTTTTACTTCTTATTATTTCCTTTCACAACTACCTCGGGACTCATTCCACCAAGGGCCCGCCTCTTGAGGATGAAGGAGTTTTTTCTACCACTTCTTTCCCCTTATCACTCCTCTTTAGGGTTCTTTGTCTTTGTGAAGGCTCTCCTCCTGTGGTTTTTGTCTTACTGGAGCTTGTAGTTTGTACCACAGTGTCTTGGGAGGTTTGATGAGGGTATTCAACCATACGTCTCTCTTCAGACACTTCATCAATTATTGTTTGTTGTGGCTCTTTCTCCTATGAAAGCTCCTTTTGAACTTTCTCTCCTTTAGTACTTGGAGGTAAGGGAGTATCCAAGCCTTTGTCCACCACCGTGACTTGTAAAGGTGATGGTGGAGCAAGATGGAGACCTTGTGATTTTGGTGGCATCTATTTTGAGTCCTCCTACTGAGGCTCATTCATCGGGGTATCCTTGATCTTGTCCCCAATCAACTCTATTCCTATGGGCATGAAGTTAAAATCTAATATTTTGAATATATCATCACTCCCTACATCTTTCTCATCAACCCATTATTGTACTTCATCCTCTGAAGTAGTTATTTCCAAAGGTTCTTCTAGGGTTGATGGTGGTGTCACAGTGGAACTTCTCCTCCTTTCCTACTATTGGCTCTTGCTAGCCATGTTTTTCTTTGTAATACCACATCCTCCTCCTCATTTTCCTCTTCTTCTTCTCCCTCTTTAGGAATGGGTTCTAGGACAGATGAGAAAGGAACCATCCTTCTGATCACCCTTTCCCTTTTCTTAATGGGAGTCTTGATCTTTCTTCATTTTTTAGAGGTAGAAGGGGATGCTAGTTATGCCTATGAAGGAGGAGAGACTTCTTGGATTTCACCCTCTATTTCTACTTGGTAGGGCATAGTTGGTGGCAATTGAGGATCTATCTAGACTTGGGAAGTTCCAGTATCTTTAGCCCTTGCATGTTTTCTTCTTGCTGTTATGGAGGTGTTGGGATTTCACTCTCTTCTAATTTGGCTCTTTTAGGAGAACTTCTCTTTCTTTTACCCTTTCTTTTCTTATTTGGAGGGTGATAGTATCGAACCAGTCAGTCAAGTTGGTATACTATTTTTGACCTTATTGGTGACTAGGCTGCAAAGGTAGGAATAGTGACCTTCTTCACTCTACCTTTGGCTAGATGAGCTTGTGCAAGGAAGACCAATATCTTAGGTATTGGATCAAGTTTAAATGGTTTCTTGATCCAATCCTATGTCATTTTGATGATGTGTCTCACCCGATGATTGATATCATCATTCTCTTCCCTATCAACTTTTGCATTCGTTATACGCCTTTCTCCAATTTTATCTGTGCTAAAAGGAGGGTTGAGTAGCTCCCTTGAGTCTTGTTGTAGTATCCTTTTTTTCCAAATAAAAAGTCATCCTATAATAATCCCTGATATGGACATCATAGTTTTTTGTTGTATTCATCTAGTGGTCTTCGATGGTTTCTTATGCTGAAATTTCTTGCTTGCCAAACTTTGGACTCTCCTAATGTTGTCAAAGCATGGTCTCAGGGAATTGTACTCTTCTAGGGGATATTGATCCCATTCCCATTCAAAAGAAGGAATATCTTGCTTCCTCTTTATTTGATAAGGTCCTATGATCAGAGGCCATGTCCAACATGGTCTATGATGTTTCCTCACCCTATTATATGCTGACTCAACTTGTTGAACAATCTCCAATAGAACAAGTCTGTCACTAGGATATCTTGGAAGCTTCTTTGAGTTGATAGTGGCACCAGTTACCCTTAGATATATGAATGTTTTAAATTTAATGTAATAGGCTTGTGCCACTACATCATTAGATAATCTTTTTGCATAATCTCCCTCTATGAATTAGACGATAGAAAATATGAATGCATCATCCACAATTATGTATTCCTTGTTTTTCCTTGAGAGCTTCTTCCTTACTAATTAGGGTCAGAAAAAATATGGCCAAGCATTTGGATCCTACATCCTACCTCTTCTATACAAACTGGGATAGTTCATCACCCTTGCAGCCAACAAATAGACCAAATATGAAGTCATATAGAACTTCCTTTTATCCTTTACTACTCCCAATTTCTCACATAGATTTTCACTCAACATGGTGGCCCAGTCAAGTGGTAGCTTTTCCATCTTAATAGTCTCGATGAAATGTATCATGAAGAGATTTAGGTGGTTGGCTACAAGAAGCCCTATCACTCTACTCAAAAGTATGATTGAGTATCCAATATCTTCTTTCATGTATCCCCTTCTCATATCCACCTTACCAGTTACCTTCCCCAAAGGAGTCTTCTCTATAAGATAAAAGGATTGGATGATCTCAGAAGCCTCTTTCAAGTTCTCTCTATACCACCTTTCTGTTGCTTCATAAGTCAACCTGGTAAACTGATCTACCCTTGGGAAATGGAATACTTTCTCAATATTTTTAGGTCAGAGGTCAAGGACAATCTCTCCTATAACACTTTTTACCACCCTTTCCTCTGAAACAAAGTGTTGTGCAAGTGTCATTATGAGCTTCGAGGATTGCACTGACATCAAGTGTGAAGTTGCACATACTAGCCCTGATCGGATTAATGTAGAAACTATAGCTGACCTCTCAGTGGGCTTGTTTCAAATCCTTAGGAACTCCCCTAAATCAGTGTGTCCCTAATCTCAAAGTAGTCATCTTGGAATCTCAACTTTGATGGAACACCCTAGAATTTGAACACAACGAGTTTTGGTGCCATTTTCTTGCCTTATGAAGATGCCATTATATCTGCACAAAAAAAATCCATTAGTCCCTATTGAACAAAAATTTTACGAAGAAAAATTTGTTCAAGAACACAAAAAAAACTCATTTTTAAACTCTTAAACACAAAATTAAGTGCACCAGGCACACCTGGAGGGTGCGCCTAGTGTAGTTATTAGATTTTCCATGAAATCCTTTTGAAAATAATAAGTGTGCACTAGTGCACCTAGTTAGGTATGCTTAGTGCGCACCTATTATTTCTTTGGTTTTAAAATGCTTGGGTGCTCACTAGCACACCAAATTAGGTGTGCTAGTATGCACCTAGTTTTTTCTTTTTAAATTTTATGTTGCATTTTAGAGGGGGTGCAGAGTAGCAGATGTAGAGTGTGGGGTTTTTTGTAGAGAACCAAGTGCAAAATGAGGGAAGGGAGGGGGTAGTGGCTTATATAGCCTCACCCTTGGAGTGTTGCACAAATGTGTAGGTGTGTAGTTGTGCATTTGTGCATCAAAAATTTCTTTTACCCTCCACTTGGCACATTGGCATACCTTATAAGGTGAGCTGGTGCACACTCTTTTTTTTTGTAAAATTGACTTGTTTTTACTCCTACTTGATCTTTGATAACCGATTTTCCTAGTTAGGACCTAGGATATGAACTAAGGGGGCTAGGTAAGACCTCAAAATGACTTCAAGACCCTGGACTAGGGCCTTTAAAAAACCAAAAAAAGTAGGGGTTTCCACATTTCTAACTGAAATGGGGCGTACGTTGTGTAACCACAACACTTGGTTTGATGGAGTGAGTTATGTATTCAATTGTATTCCTATGTACTAAATGGATGTAGTGGTTGGGTACCTATGAATTTTGGTTAGATGGATCATTTACCATATGGACACTTTTCTTTTCATTCCTACTTTGGTTGTAACCTTCCATGTTTGATTAATCAACTCTTTATAATATGGTGTTTCATGTCATTTGTATCTTTAACCTTAGTTTTTTGACTTTGTGTGCCTCTTGATTCAAGTAGTCTCATTTGAGGACCTTGATGCTGATTATAGTCTTGTCTACCTTGTCTATTTCTATTTCAATGGAGGTTCTTTAGATCAATAATTATTTTTTGATAGAGCTTTGTAGCTGCTATATTCTTCATTGGTGTTCTTCATGATCATCCTTTTGTTCCTATCTTCTAGGACACTCTCTAGTTCAGAGGCTTTTGCAGTCCTTTATTGGTCTTTCAATATTCTTTCCTTTTCTTCTTTGACTAGAGTTTTTCCCATGTAGTTTTCTTTACTTCTCCTCTTTATAGAGAATTTTTTGTGATTGAGTTCCTCATCAGGCCTTGTTATCAAGACCCAAATTTACTTTCAGTAGTAGTTTCTATGTTTTTATCTACTCCCTAAGTTTAACTTAAGGGGATGTGTTAGATTAATAAGGTATTTTATTATTAATTAAATCTTTTTGATTTACTGATTGAGTCAATTATTATCTTTATTTCACTTAAGCTAAACTGTAGACATATAATTATTTATTCTTTTATTAATCATTATAATGAAACCTAGGTTAGTTACCTTTTAGGTTTTTGATCTCCTTTTATAAGAATTTATCTCTCTTTTTAATCTATTCATTCAATACAATTGCAATCTCCTTTTTGCACATCAAGAATGAATCATCTTCAGTGGATCTCTTAATTCAAGCCTCCATAGCTTTTCTTCTCTCTTTCTGTGATAGGTGTTTGCATGCAAGTGATTCTTGGGAGTTGTGGGTTGAGCTTTCCTCAACTTCTACATATGCCTCTCCACAATATGTTCTAACTATTTCTTCATGGCCTCTATAAAATCTTCTACTTTTGTACTTCACCTATCCTTATCCTTGTCCTTGAGATCTCTAAGTTTTAAAACACCTTCGGGGTGGGTTCCATAAAGAATTTGGAAGGTACTTGCTAGTATTTATATTGATAGAGTCATTATAGGGGAATTTTTATTGTGGTAGAATGATATCCCATGTATATCCATGTTATTTTGTTAGACACATCAACAAGTTTTCTAGAGATCTATTAATTACCTCAATTTATCCATCAAAGTGAGGGTGATATGTAGAGAAGAAATATAAATTTGTCCCATGTTTCTTCCAAAAAGTTCTCCAAAAGTGGCCAATGAAATTTGAGTCTCTATATGATTCAATTAAAATAGGAATCCATGGATCATGACCACCTCTTTGAAGAATAATCCTACTATATGGGAGGCATCATGATTTTTCTTGTATGGCACAAAGTAGGTCATTTTACTGAACCTGACCACAATAGCATATATATTGACATACTCTGCCTTAGTTCTATGAAGTCCTAGAACAAAATCCATACTTATGCATCCCCATGGTCTACTTGGAATAGCTAGAGGCTGATTGTATAGCCTTTCATCTGAAGTATAACCCTTGTTTGTTGATACACAACACAAGCCTCTACAAACCTCCTTACATCAATATGCAACCTAGGAAAGTGGTAGGGCCTTTTAAACCTACTCTAAGGTTTTATCTATCCCAAAATGACCTACTAAATTACTTAGTAATATTTTATCTCATAGATAATTTTGGCATATATAATTTACTATTGTTGGTATAAATAATTATTTACTATTTACACTTAAGTTTATTTAAGATAATGCATATTCATATTAGTTGTCATGTAGACACCTAGGGGTTTACATATTCATATGAGTTTTCATGTTGACAACATAGTAGTTTGCACTCCAATTGAGCACATGTTGTCTACTACATCTCATTATGAGATATGCCTTTGTATTCTTATCCTCTCATTGTTGCACATACATTCATACAAAATGGATGATAATCCACTCTTGGTGGAAAGGTGCTTATTTTTATGCTCATCTCTTGTATGACTCCTAGACATATCAATTTCCTTTTATACAAGGTACTTCTATGATGTATTCATCCAATTATCTTATTAATCCATTCTCATTTGATCATATCTTGTCTCTCTTGTGCTATCCCTTGAGCTTCTAGATCTTGTCATTTCATTCTTGCCTTAGGAAAATTCTTATAACCACCTTTGAAAAGTAAACCCTCCTAGACCAAATACTAAAATAAATTAGTGTGGTGGTTATTTTCAAATTTGGTGCATGTACCTTGTATGCTTCCTTGAAGTCTTCATCATCTTGACACGTCTTTGAGAGAGTTGTTTCCTATTTCCAATTGAATTTCTTGCACTGCTAGGACCCTCTGACTAAGTGCATCTTATACTTTATTTGCAACACCTTTCTTGTGCTTGATTGTGAAAGTGAAAACCTAAAAATTTTCAACTCATTTAATATGTCTATGGCTTAACTTCTCCTAACTATTCAAAAACCTCAAAGTATGGTTATTAGTATACACAATGAATTTTTTAGGCAACAAATGATACCTCCACTTTCTCAAAACCTAAATCATGGAATATAGTTCAAAATCAAATGAGGAATGCCTCTATTTTTTCTCATTTATTTTCTCACTAAAGAAGGCTATTGGATTACCTTATTGGCTTAACACTGCCCCTATTGCCAACTTTCTAGCATCACACTCTATCATTAAAACTTTGCTAAAATCATGCAAAATTAGTATAGGTTGTTGAAACACCCTCTCTTTCAAATATTCAAAATATTTTTCATCATCTTATATTCAATTTAATTTTACATTTACTTCCCCCTTTTATAGTATCGATCATAGGTGCACATACTTCACCAAATTTTTTGACAATTTTCCTATAAAAACTTGCGAGACTACAATTTTTTTTTACCTCACTTGCATTCCTAGGAGTTGGCCAAATCACAATGGATTCCACTTTGGATGGATCCATGTTTAAGCTTCCCTTTGAGACCACAAAACCAAGGAATGTCAACTCTTCTTACAAGAAAACACACTTGTCCATATTTATCATTAGTTCCTCATCATGCAACCTTTACAAAACCAAATCCAAATATTTTAAGTGCCCTACTTTTGTCTTACAAAATACTTAAATTTCATCTAAATAGACCAACACAAACTAATTGATGAAAGTTTTGAGAACCTCATTCATGAGGTGCATAAGACTATTGGGTGCATTTGAAATTCCAAATCATACTGGATTTCTATTTACTTTCTTGCAAATCATTTATCTTAGTTATTATTTAGATTAATCTTGCATCTCTTAGATTAGTTTTACTTTTCCTGTACTCACATCTCATAGTATCTTAATATTGCATCTTAATTCTAGTTTAGTTTTGCACTTTCATCTTTATTTGAATCTCCCATTCTATGCACATTACAAGGTTCTCCAATCTTTAGGTTCATTTGAGGGCCACTATCATATCATTTGGATTCTTGCATGTCATGGATAGAAAGCTATAAGAAGCCTCTCGAGCTTCTTAATCCATGGGATTCTTTGAGAATAAAGGTTTATAGAAGTGTGGTCAAATTTAAAATAAAATAAAAATAGAATTATTAAAAAAGGTTGTATTTATATCTCCTTCCTAAGCGCAATCCTATAAATCCTACTCTAAACAAGTCAAGTGATATATAAGAAATAGATGGAAGATATTTTTTTTAATCATCTATCCTAAAAATTTGAAATAAATGTATTTGAAAATTTCATTTCCTCATTGAGTTTGGACCTTCACATCAAACCAATATCATACAAAAATTAAAGATGAGAATAGAAAGATGGCTTGTCATTCCATCTCTCTACCCACCTAAATATTGCCTTGTCTCGATTGGGATTTAATAAATCTATCATTCCCCTCCTACATTGTAATAAATAAATAGGGATATAAAGGGACCCCTTTCAAAGTTATCTAGAGGCATGAATAGCTCAAGAGGTTCCCATTGATAATAATTGAGAATGAGGTAGAAGTTGCATGGATAAGAACCTAACTCTCTCACTCATCTTCAAAATTGAACTCCAAGATAATTTTTTGTAAGAATGCCTAGCTCACTTTATCATAAGCTTTATCGATGTCAAATTTGATAAGCATAGTTTTCTCCTTATAATCTTCCATAGAATGAAAAGGCACCATCATTATCACCATATTGTCTAAAATCTATCTCACACCAAAACAACCATCCTTCTCTTTAGAGATCAAATCACAGAGGAAAGGCTTGAGTTTTTAAAGAATCAATTAAGTGATGGTGTGATGTCTCCTCCTAGTTGTAGGGCCCATTTGCCGTTGCACCAAAAGCCATGACTGTTAGTGAACATGGAACACCACATAATTAACCACCTGTGGGCAGGGGAGCGTGTCGCATCACCCAACAATCTCCCCCTCGACGCGCATACCAGGTGCTTACGCGAGTCGGGAAGGCACCGGGGAGATTTGAACCCATGACCAAGCCAAAACCAGGCTCTGATACCAATTGTAGGGCCCATTTGTCATTGCACCAAAAGCCATGACTGTTAGTGAACATGGAACACCACATAATTAACCACCTGTGGGCAGGGGAGCGCGTCGCATCACCCAACACTAGTTTGATATCTCTTGGTAATTGAGATTAGCCTATTATGTGACCCTTATAGGCTAATATGGTGGTTATAGGGTTTTATTTGGGATTGACACATTATGATGGGGCATAATTTCATACTACAATATTATAATAAAGAAAAAAATCATAATTTCATATTATAATACTATAACAAAGTAAAAATATAAGAATATTTTTTATCCCACATGGGGAGAAAAGTAAGTGAAATCCCACGAGGAAAGAATAAAGGGGGTGTGAGAGGTTCTTTTCTTATCATTTGATTATTGTCATTTTCATTTTGATAGCTCCTATTTCCACTAAGCTTAATTTTCAAAATTTATGCTGAAAATACTAAATTGAGGACATAATTGTTAGGGTTGTATATTTTATTTTCATTTTGTGGAGAAAACCTTAGCATGTTTTGCGTTGATCTAATTATTTTTCATTATTGTCCCAAGTGTGAGGTTTAGTGCCCTAGGGTTTTAATTTTATGCCACATTGCAAAATTATTCATGAAATTAGTCTAAGCCCTAACCCTAGGTTTTATAATTGAGTGTGATTTCATTTTGTGTTTTACATTATCTTCTATGACGTTATGATTAAAGGGATATTAGAGTATCGTAATGAAGAGTTTTCTATGTCCCGATCTTAAGACAAATGTGTTGTCATGATATCGTGAATGATAAAGTTGGTCTTCCCAATCATACAATTTCTTTTTTAGCATATGATCATATCATAGTTTAAATGGTTTTCTTTTTGGAAATCTTTGATGTTACAACTGTAGACACCTAAAAACCTTTAGAAAATAAAGTATTTTTATTTTCTGAAAAAGTCCTGATGACATCATCATTTATTAATTTATTAATTTATTTTTATGCCATTAAATCCCTTTATCTTAATCAAAAATATTTAATTAAGGAATCCCTCCCAAAAATGTTTAAATCTTATTTAAACATTATTTCCTTATTTATTAATTATTTAATTAATAAATTGACCAAAAAACCCAAAATAAATAAAAAATTTATTTTTTGCTCAAAACTTGGCCAATTTCCTTAAGACCACTAACCTCTTCCAAAATCTTCTAATCCTTCTTTAATTTTAATTAAAGGCTAATCCCATCATTTCCTACCCCTAATCCCAACTCAAAATATTTAATTAAGATTAAATATTAATCCTCATGTTTATTAAAAAAGTTTTAATAAATATCTCCTCAACCCAAACCCTTGAAATAAATAAAACTTTATTTATTTCCTAAAAATCTAATTTATCATCATCCTAAGAAGTTCTAGACTCTTCTAGAAAGTCTTCATCCTCATCTTAGGAAATTCTAGACTATTCTAGAAAGTCCTTATCCTCATCCAAAGTCTAGAATCTTCTAGAAGATGTCTTTAAACCTAATCCTAATCCCCTCCTAACCTTGTCACATTCCCAAAAAATTGGTTAAGACTTACTAACCCAAGCCAAAATTAACAAATATCTCCTCCTTCACCCACCCTTATTAAATGCCATCCACTTGCCTATCCCTAAGCTAATCCTAAACCATCCCAATCCATCCTCTAATCATTTGCACAAGCCTAAGCAAGCTTAAAACCTTCCTAATCAAGCCCAAGTCAAATTGCTCTCATCTCCCTCAAAATATCTCAACCATAAAACTTTATGAAGCCCACTAGGCCATAAATGACTCTTCCAAGCCTTTTTATTGCTCTTACAAGCCATTATGAGGGTCTTTATGAAGGTTTTATCCCTTGAGCCTCCTTTGTTGACTCATCCTTCCCCTTTCCTCCATCCTCTTACCATGTGACATGTGTCACTCCTTAATTGGCTGTAAGGAAGCACAATCCATGTGCTCTCCTCTCATGCAATCTGAGCCTTCTATAAGCTTTTTCACATCCTTGCATCCTAGCCCTTGATCCCTCAAGACCTTTGCCTATTTAAGGAATCCTCTCCCAAGTCATTTTAACACAATCCATGAAGTAAAGTCATAATGCCATTTTGAGAAGCCATTTTACATCAAAACCATACACTCACACCCAAATTCCAACTCCATTTGAAGCCCTTTTTGAAGCATAAAGCTTGAGCATACATCCTATCTATTTAGACAAAGCTACTCAACAAGAGAGCTTCTCATTGAGAGAGCCCATTAATGGCTCATATTCTCAATTGAGAGCTCATCTTAGTCTATCTTGAAGTTTATGAATTTTGTTTAGTTTGTAGAAGCTTTATTTAAATTTGGTTTCTATTAGCATACTAACATTGCTCATATACATTTTGGCACGCCCAGTGGGACCCGCATGGGTCATCTTCATTAGCTTTTTTAGTCAAGTTTTGTATGTCATTTGCTGATTTTGGCTAATTTTGCTTATTTTTGTGATTGGTAGGATTGTATAAATTGGTTTTGTAGGTCCACATGAGCATGAAGAAGACAAAGGAACTCATAGTCTATCTCATAGTATTTGCAGATTTTTCAAGCTTATAGGTGGACAAAGCACTTGGAATTCTTCTTCCTCTTCTTGTCTATATTCTTCTTATTCCATCTACTTCTTCTTCTTCTTCTTGTGGGAGATCTTGGCCATTTTTTTTTAAGGAAGCAAAATCATACACACTTCTTTTTAGTGCTTAAAATGAACCCCCAAATCATACTTAAATCCATTAAAAAATTAAAAATTTACAAAAAAGAAAAAATCTTTTAACAAGTGAAACTAAACCAATCCAATCATTTGCATCCTTGCAACATTAAGGTTTTAGATGCATTCATGCAAAGTTAGGAACACTTCATTTTGGGGAATTTAAAAAGAACTTCAAGTTTTCATTTCAAAAGGTTCAAAATCAACACTAAGTGCACACTAAAATCTAAGTCAAACTCAAAGCATAAATCAAGGATAAAATGAACCTCATTTGCAAATATTTTAAAGTTCTTTTAAAAATCTCATGAAAACTAAGGATCCTAAATGGTTGCCAAAAATTGTCCTAAAAGCTTTGTTATTTGTTCCAAACAAATGTCTTGTTGCAAAATCTTGAATGTTTCTTAGGTTTTTCATGCATCAAAACAATCTAGGAATATCATTTTTGGGCTTAAAATATGCAAACTAGAACACAAAATCTTGAATGAAAACCAAAGTCCAAAGATTCATTTTCACTTTTGAGTCCAAAACAATCTTGAATGATCTAAGGTTAAAAAAAAGCACTTCAAAGTTCTTAAAACAACACACAAAATCTCAATCTTGAATGCTCAAAGGTAAAAAACTTGAATGTTTAATCACTTGTCTTTGAATGCATGTTGCTAAAATCACTCTTGAGTGCCATGAATTAAAATCAAATATTTCTTGAATGTGCATTAGTCTCGCTAACACTTCAATTGGGCATAAAAATTGAACAACTCTTGACGTGGAGGGCCTCTGGGCGCGCGCTTTACAAATCGAGTTTCACATATCTTTGTTTTGGGGCTTAAAACAAACTCACACTCAATCTTGAATGCCTAACAATCAATGAACATCGCATGGTTTTGACGCATTTTCAATGACGCTCGCATTTCTTATGTTGACGATCTCTCGACTACCATTATGCTGACGATGCTGTCAAATTTGAATGAACATTGTATGCCATAATCACAAGTGTCTTCAATCATAGCTTACAAAATGTAAATCATCAATTGGAATAAACGCGTGTCTTCTAAAGCCCAAGATCATGTATGTGGTCTTGTTTTACACTTTTTAGGAGGCCTGCTTGGGGATTTCATCACCCCTTGGGACGACCTCAACTCCAGCATTCTGGTGGAGTATAAAAATTGGGAGGTGAATCCAAAGATACCTCTCTTGGAATCGAGATTTTTTCACTCGGGCTAAGCCTCAAGGAACTTTATACCCTTGAGAAGTGAAAGAGGAGAAGTGGGTTACTGCTCCTCTTGGCTGTGTGACATCTTTTTGGTTTCATCTACGGATTTGGGCCTCACATACCTTGCGTATATCAAGGACTCCCTAGCTATAACAAATTTCATCCTTGTAGAAAGCTTCCTAGGATGTTGGTGTGTTTGACGTGCTTGCTCCAAAATTTTGTCTGCTTGTTTGTTCATAGCTTCTGAATGAATGTTTTCCAACTTTGGTCAAAATCCCAAAAAAGCAGAAATCTCCTAGCTCAAGGCATACTTAGCGTAGTCACTACCTCATCAGAAAATCATCCAAGGTCCCCCGTTGCAACCGAATCTATCTAGTTTCTTGCTTTAGAACAATCCCAAATCCAAAGTCTCTCCAAATCATCCCCCCCAACTAGCTAGCAACCCAATCCAAAATCACACCCAAGCCTTTAGAGAGTTGTTGTCATTCTGCTAAAATTTTCTATCCAATCAATCCAACCAATCCACCAGCCTCACTAAGGTTATCCCTTTGACAGAGCTTTGTCTAGGGTAATCTAGCTTTGTCACTTGTCATCCCTCATCACCTTAAGCTAAAGGTTGGGACCCACAAGTGGTCAATCTCGTGTCATGCCCATAGGATCATTAGTCTATCCTCAAGTTGACACAGCCACCACCAAGTCTAGTGCATAGGAAAGCAAAACTCTCACTTTTTGATAGCATATCCTTTAAGTATTCCATCCAATGGAAAGCCAAAAATCTCTAGCCAATCCTCCTTAGGTCTGTCATGCAGATTTGACTCTCACTAGGAAATATTTCATTAGCCAATCCAAAATCTAGGCTTAATCCAAATCCAACCATGACCTTCCATGTTCATCCATATGCAAGACCCCATCCCCTTCCAACTCATCATCAAAACATGAAATCCCAAACCTATCATGATGTGTTTGGTCGTATTGTCCTTTCTCCTGCTACATCCTATTCCAATGATGATGAAAATCTTGTTGACTATGACAGGTATCTTGAGAGCCTTAGAGGCCTTCCACCAACCATCCCCCAAAATCCAAGAGTTATTCCAAACTATCTAGTCATGCCATTTGATATCCCAACTTCTCCTCCATCACCCAATCAACCAAGCTTCCAATCTTCCACCCTCATCACACCAGCTATTCCTATCAATCCATCACCTCCACCTCTGACACACGAGTCTCCAAGGAATCTCCTAGAGGAAATACAAGAAAAGTTGTCTCCAACAGTCGATAAGCCATGTCATCTAATTCAACCATGTGAAGTATTCAGTGATGAAGCTTCCCCATCTATAATATCACCCCCGTCTCCCATAGCTATCATCCCCATACCATCCATCAAGTTGTTTAAAATCCTTCCACTTCCCGCAAGCATCAAATTCCCACCATCCATCGAATTGCTCCAAATCCCATCCACATCTCCTCCTCCAAGCATTATCCAAATCCCATATAATGAACCTCATGCATCCACTCCCATCCATTCCTGTCAAGATCTTGTCCAAAAGCATGTTGAAATATCCTCCAACAGAATAGCAGATCCCGCCATCCCACTTATTCCCCTACATGATCCACTTTTACCATCCCCTCCATATCTAAATCCTACCATCTTACTTACTCCATCTCAAGATCCCTTTCCCTCAGCCCACCCAACTCAAGATCCTATCCTCCCATCTCCTCTGCTTCATGATCATACATCTCCCATAATCCATGATGATAGATCCATCAAAAAAGAACTAATTATCATATCCGAAGCTCCAACTCCTTCAACTAGTAATGGACTCACATCTTGTGTTCCAAATAATGAACATCATATTGAAAAAAGAAATGAAAATGTATTTCTAGATGTTGGTATCCCTGCTATTCATGCATGGTCCCAAGTCCTTCCATCTCCACCCCAAAGTTCCCATCCATCTTATTCCGCATCTATTTTGGGCCCTCATCCTACTCCTTATCTCCAACCCTCCATTTTGGGTCCATATATCCCTTATCTAAATCCCACACCCTTTCCATCCATTTTGGGTCCTTACATACCTAATATGAATCCTTTATCCCCTCCATCTATTTTGGGACCTCCACCTTCCCCGTTTCCATCTATTTTGGGCCCATATCCTTCCTTTCCTCCATCCATTTTGGGAAATTATACCCATCCATATCCTATGTTCCAATCTATCCTTCCATCCCCTCAAATCCACCAGCTAGATCATCAAAGGCACTCACCCTTGAATCCCTTCCAACCTTTAAACCCTATCACTCCATCAATTATCCCTTCATCTCCTCCATGCTCTTGTTCCCATCCCATGGCTAATAGAAGCATATTGGATGCCAAAATACAAAAGCATAAATCCAAAAATCCACAAAAATCCAAGTCTCAACACGTCCCTTCTAAAATACATGTTCAAAACAAGAAATATTTAATCCCAATCAAAGAAAAACTCAAGAGGCCACAGAAGCCCAAGCTAAAAAAGTCAAAAATCATGTGGATACCCAAGATTCTCATAAAAGAAATGCATCTCAAAGAAAAATCTCAATTAGCATCCATTCATGCTACTCAAAAAGCCTCATCTATCCATCCTTCATCCAAATCCCCATATAAGTATCCTTCATCCCCCCAATCCACTTTTAGTCCATATGCTTCTTATCCTAAATTTCCCATCCTCCATCTTCCAACTCTACTTTTAGTCCTTATCTTTCTCTTCCTCCATTTTCTCCTCAACCTCGCTCAAAAGCATCTTTCCCACTACTTTATCACCTCTCAAGGTGTGTGCCAATGATGATCTTTCCATTTTCCTCTACATTTACCCACAAGCCTTATGTCTTTGCATCCATTATCTGTCAAACTCCCACCCACCATTCCACTTGTTCAATCCAATCCTTTTTCATCCATCCTACCAACATTTATGAGCCAAAAATAGCTGAAGAAAGCCAAAATCATTCCAGCTAAGTCAAAAAGTCAAAATAATAATAATAATAATAAAGAAAAAAAAGCATCCACTGGTGAAAACTTGACAATTCAAGCACCTTGGACAAGTACCATGATGAAAACTTGGCAAACAAGCGTCATGCGTAATCCTGCCATCCCCAGCTTAGCCTATCACCCTCATGCTTTTGGTCATCTCTTGACATCCAACTCCATCTTCCAATCTATCCACCTATCCTCCACCCTCCATCTTCCATCTCACACCATCCACTTATCTCCTGCAACTTCAGCCAACCATCCCAGCTATCATCCATCTCCCTAGCCCCTTCAGCTTTTTCCATCCTAGCTTCAATCCTATCACATCCATCATAAGACCTCCTTCCGCATGTTATCTTCTGATTGGGGGCACTATATTCCTTGGAGATCTTGTCTTGTCCATCCTCCCTTGTCATTGGTATCTAGCTCTAGGCTATCCTCATGCAAACCCAATGTCATCTCTTTATATCCATCATAATCCTAGCTATCTACCATCCTATCTAGCCATCTCATCCTGCTCTTCTAGCTATCCTTGGTCACAAAATCTCTCATCATCATTGGATGCATCCTACTAAATCCATATCTTTCGCTATCACCCCACCCTTAGCTTTCACATCTTGCACAACATCGAACCATCTCGCTATCCTATCATCCTGAGCTTTTGCCTGCTTGTAACTATCTTGGTCAGCTTCAGCTTGTAAATATCTTGGTCCGTTAGCTTGTACATCCTCTTTAGCTTAGTACCATTGTATCTATCCAGCATTCGTGTCAGTTCATCCTTGATCAACATCTTGCACCCATCGCACATCTTGGTTAGCTATTCCAATGCATCCTTTAGCTAAATTTCCTATCACCAAAGTGTTATCTTTCTTAGTTCAGCTTGCTAGACACATCACTCATCCAAATCCACTAGCTTAGGTGCTCTCTGATAGGTCCTTGCAGGATATAGCTTTCCTCATGTCTGATCTTGGTCCGTTAGTACCTCGTCCTACCCATCTCGTTGGCAAATGGTTCTCTTTTGGATTTTCGCTTTCTTTTGATTTGGACTCTTCCCTTTTGGGTCTTGAAGTATCTTTTCCAAGCAATCTCCTTGTTCCCTCCTCAAGGTTGCCACGATCTTTCATATCATGGTATGCTATGAATGGGGCAATTAGAGCATAAGGTATTGATCAGGTCTTTCGTTTGTTTTTCTTTTCTGCTTGTGGGTTCCCCAGTGTCGTTTCCATGCTGCTTCCTCTAGGATTCATGTGTGATGCTGGGGCAATCCTTACGTGTTTTTTTTAAGTTAGTTTGTCAGTCCTTTGGACGGTTGGTGAAAAGGCCTTGATGTTCTTGGTAACCTTGGCAATTAACCAACAGTCCTATAGCAAATCTAGTGCTCAACTACATGGTGATACTTCTCTTTGAAGTATCCCCCTGCTCAAAAAGCTTCAATGGTTTTCCTTCATCTCCATTATCCCCCATCCATATCCAGCATTTGTCTCTCCTACCCCAGCTTATGCATTAGTATCTCTTTGAATCACTCCTCACCTTTAGCTTTAGGGATCCACAATCCTAGTCTTAGGGATCCACCAATCCAAATCAATCCACCAAGCCTCATCTTTCGAGATCCACAATCCTAGTCCTAGGGATATCTGAAACCCATCTTCCACCAATCTGACTCTTTGAAATCCTATTGCATTAGCTTTATAATCCCCTCATCCATCTCCCTATCCTGGATTCCTTTTTATAGCGCTCTGCTCCTTCATCCTCCACCTTCCCTAAAGTCTTAAGCTTGCTTCATCTTGTGCATCTGATTCTCCTTTATCATTCTCCCATAGTGAGAGTTTGAGCTAATTCAGCCCCTTCTCTTTGCCAATCTAAGTCTTCTTGCTCATCTCAGATTCTTGTACTTTTCAAGACGCCATCGAGCCTCGCTTTCTCTCCCCGCTGCCTTCTTGAGGGGGCATCTCACAGCCCATTCTCTCCTCTTCTGCTCTAGCCTTGGGCATCTTATTTTCTTATCTTTGATGCCATGCCACTTGCAGCATCACATCAAAGAGGGGCAAAATGTAGACACCTAAAAACCTTTAGAAAATAAAGTATTTTTATTTTCTGAAAAAGTCCTGATGACATCATCATTTATTAATTATTTATTTATTTAATTTATTTATTTATTTTTATGCCATTAAATCCCTTTATCTTAATTAAAAATATTTAATTAAGGAATCCCTCCCAAAAATGTTTAAATCTTATTTAAACATTATTTCCTTATTTATTAATTATTTAATTAATAAATCGACCAAAAAACCCAAAATAAATAAAAAAATTATTTTTTGCCCAAAACTTGGCCAATTTCCTTAAGACCACTAACCTCTTCCAAAATCTTCTAATCCTTCTTTAATTTCAATTAAAGGCTAATCCCATCATTTCCTACCCCTAATCCCAACTCAAAATATTTAATTAAGATTAAATATTAATCCTCATGTTTATTAAAAAAGTTTTAATAAATATCTCCTCAACCCAAACCCTTGAAATAAATAAAACTTTATTTATTTCCTAAAAATCTAATTTATCATCATCCTAAGAAGTTCTAGACTCTTCTAGAAAGTATTCATCCTCATCCTAGGAAATTTTAGACTATTCTAGAAAGTCCTTATCCTCATCCAAAGTCTAGAATCTTCTAGAAGATGTCTTTAAACCTAATCTTAATCCCCTCCTAACCTTGTCACATTCCCTAAAAATGGGTTAAGACTTACTAACCCAAGCCAAAGTTAACAAATATCTCCTCCTTCACCCACCCTCATTAAATGCCATCCACTTGCCTATCCCTAAGCTAATCCTAAACCATCCTAATCCATCCTCTAATCATTTGTACAAGCCTAAGCAAGCTTAAAACCTTCCTAATCAAGCCCAAGTCAAAATTTCTCTCATCTCCCTCAAAATATTTCAACCATAAAACTTTATGAAGCCCACTAGGCCATAAATGACTCTTCCAAGCCTTTTTATTGCTCTTACAAGCCATTATGAGGGTCTTTATGAAGGTTTTATCCTTTGAGCCTCCTTTATTGACTCATCCTTCCCCTTTCCTCCATCCTCTCACCATGTGACATGTGTCACTCTTTGATTGGTTGTAAGGAAGCACAATCCATGTGCTCTCCTCTCATGCAATCTGAGCCTTCTATAAGCTTTTTCACATCCTTGCATCTTAGCCCTTGATCCCTCAAGACCTTTGCCTATTTAAGGAATCCTCTCCCAAGTCATTTTAACACAATCCATGAAGTAAAGTCATAATGCCATTTTGAGAAGCCATTTTACATCAAAACCATACACTCACACCCAAATTCCAACTCCATTTGAAGCCCTTTTTGAAGCATAAAGCTTGAGCATACATCCTATCTATTTAGACAAAGCTACTCAACAAGAGAGCTTCTCATTGAGAGAGCCCATTAATGGCTCATATTCTCAATTGAGAGCTCATCTTAGTCTATCTTGAAGTTTATGAATTTTGTTTAGTTTGTAGAAGCTTTATTTAAATTTGGTTTCTATTAGCATACTAACATTGCTCATATACAACAACAAGTGAGGTCATCATGGCATTGGGAACAATGTAATAAGGTGCTACGATATTATGAAGAAGCAGACATTGTGGGATTGTGAAGGAAATATTTGGATGCTAGAATGCTATCAGGTACCTATGGTCATAAGATTGTAAAGATATTAAAGAAAAGCAAAGGTGATGGTACACTATTAGACAGGTGTCTAATTTTTGATTGGCCAAAATAGAGGTATGAATACCAGATATATGCTTAGTCAAGATCAATGGGACCAAAAAGGAATTTTATATTATTTTTGTTTCGCATGTGGCATCTCCAACCTTACAATAAATGGTTCATCGTAATATCTCAAGATAATAAAGGATGTGTTCCAATGCTATGATTAAGCCACAATCATAAGATTGCAAACGACAATTGCAAATTTCATGATGCTATAGTAAAAGGGTTAACTATTTATCATGAGATCATAGAAGCTTGAGAGATAATCAAAGATGTTATGAGATAACAATAGTGACCATGATTGTAAGATCATATGGTGCAAAAGGTTAAGTTGCAATGCTACGAGGTTGTTTGTCATAAGATCATAAAGAAAGAAAAGGTTAGTGTTGATGCCACGACAACAAAGGAATCATAAGATCATAGAAGGGTTTTGCTATTATTTCCTACTAAATGAGAAGGGATTTTCAAGGGTTTTCACAACATTAGAAAACTATTTCTTCAACTGTAAGATAATACAAGAAGTCTTTTCATTAGTCATGGTCATAGTATCATAGGCCCTATTTTGACATTAAAGTGTTAAGTCACTTTTTTGAGATGGAATCAATAATGAACTTCTCAAGAAATGAGATTTGAGCACTAAGCAAAAAGTACATCGTTGGATAGTAATGGCAACGCTCCCTTGACTTGACAGAATAAGTTGATCTTATGTTTCCAGCATGTTAAAATCAATGCAAAGTTAATGTTGATTTGCATATATTAAATTGTAAAGTTTTTCCTACTTTACAATTACAGTTTTCCATTTGTAGAGAGAGAGAATTAGAGTAGTTTTAGAGTTTTCAGTGTAATACAAATATTTATTTTCAAAGTTTTGAGAATAGATTCCCAATTTCCATATCCTGTGTTTGCTAGCATAGTGTCAAGATGTTTGACAAAGAAGTGGAAGAAATTTAGGCATCAGACATGGGAGCTATAGAGCCTTCAATATCTAAGGGTGGGAAAACAAGGTAGAAGAAACCAAATAGGTTTGCTAAAGAATCGATGAAACTTTTCCTTGGTTCTTCCAATGACAATGTCATAGATGATCAAGCCTTCATTGATCCATATACTCTCTGCAAGGACATTGTATGCCCTAGTGTTATTGGTTCTGAGCTTTTCAAGTATTTTTATTATAACAATGAGAAGAAAAATCCTATGTGTAACCCATGGAAGAAGAATCTAGCTAAGTTGATATTTCCAAAAGTCTTTATGGATGTAGACTTGATGAAGGCCCTTTTTTGATGCTATAATCTAGCCACTAAATCCTTCCATAGGAAAGATGGAACCATCCTCTGCACTCTTGATCGAGAATCATTCATTGAAGCCTTTGGATTTGATGGAGCTATGGGTCAACCTATAGATTTTAAGGATTTGTAGAGGAAATTTGAGACAAATACCAAGGCTTATACTAGGAAATCTATGCTACAACATATTCCCATGGATTTGAAGGATGTGGGTGATTACCCCAAGAAGGTAGAAAAAAATGATGCCACTAGACAAATTTAAGAACTATTTGTAAAGACAATTTATGGTGTCCACAAAGTGGTTAGCAAGGATGGGACTGATATGGTATATGGAGTAGAATATATAATTTCCAAAGATGTATAGAAATTCTACCATGGTGGGGAGTATGATTATGTGAACTACATCCTAGAGGTGATGAAAGAAAATATTGCTAGGGTTCAGAGTGGGGAGTTAAAGGATTTCACTTTCCATCATTATTCACTACTGATGCACCTGATCCTCTATAAGAATGTAGGATATATGAGCTCTAACTTTATTAATCACACTTTTGATGCAAATCAAGACCTACCATTTTAGCTTTGGACATGGGTATGGGATAGCAATTATCATTTTATTTTATTTTGTCTCATTTTTCAATAATTTTAGTGCGATAATAATGAAGATGCTAGATCTAGGTTACTTTAGGGCACCTGATATCTTAAAAGGCCTTTTGAGACCAGCCCTGCTTCCTAAAGAAAAAAGACATGACCATAACTAGGGGACATCTTTTTATTTCCAACCCTTTCTTTAATGGGAGTCTATGGTCGTCCTCAACCACTCCACATACTACCAATGTTTATCCTTCCTAGGTTAGGTATAATTAAATTTATTTTGCAATTATTTATGGTCAATAGGGAATACCTGGGACTAAAGTTCATAGGGGAACATTCTTATGTAGATGTTTTAGGGTTGGAAATTTTACAATTGGGAAAGATGCCTTGAATCAGATCCATTCTTATCTCCATCACTATAATTTGTCAACCGATCCCTATAGAATGTATGACCCTGACAACTAGATGAGGGTCACCCTTAAAGAGATGAGAAATTATGTACTACCTAGCACCAAGGAATTTCCCCATGAGGATGTAATTCCAAATATAGTTGCATAGGGTGAGGCAGCTGACAAGCTAGCAAAGCTAGATGATGTTTTGATAGTGGAGAGAGAGTTGAAAAGAATAGATCCCCAATTTTTGAGATTCTACATGGATATTCCCTATCCTTAGAGGATTATGAAGATGGTCATTGACCATACTAAGATCATGGCTAAGATTCTTGAGGGACCAATAGGAGAAGAACATAGGGTATTCCCTCATAGCCTTGAGCCTAATGTAACCCTTGAAATAGAAGAAGATGATGTCCTTGAAGCATCATGGGTGACAAAAGGAAATAAGAAACAAAAGGTTGTCCACATCCATGTTGAGGTGAAATAGTGGATACTATAGATTTTACCTGGGAATAGTTAGTATTTTGCTGACTTAAGACAAAATTACCTCCAAAATAGAGTAAATGCAACTAAGAATACGCTCACAAACTTGGAATTAGTAGTAGCAAGGCTAGATGATAGGATTACCCAAACCCAATAGTTCCTTGAAGATGATGAATTCATCAAGTCCACTAAATTCAAGAGCTTTCTATATAAAATAAAATAGAGTGAACTAGTATTAAAGATGAAACTAGGGGAACCTAATGAGCAGAAGCTAGAACTAGTGGAGAAGTTGTAGGCCTATGATCTTGAGAGTGCAGTAATGACTCTAGAGGAGGCTATGGATCTTGTATAGAGGAGTGGCATGTTATTAGTGCATAGATGGGACTTTGAAAAAGTATTTATGCTTAATCAAATAAGGAGGTAGGAAAATGCCATTTCATATGAGGCATTTGGTGCAAATGGATTGTAGAGAGGAATTGGTTTCAACACTGATATAAAATCTCTGGTAGTCTAGAGTATGGCTCCTTTATCCAATAAGCCAAAATTAATGGATATATAGAGCACTAAACAAGGTAACATGATTGTATGGACTCTACAGGGCACCTTTGGCACAGAGATTTCTAAGGCATTGAAATACTTTTCATTTATGAATGAAGCCAAGGTAGAGGAAATGGAGACTAGATTGTTAAAATCCATACATGATTACATAGATGTGAGGAAGTTTTATGAGGATGAGCTCAGAAGCATCCATGTGTATAAGGAGAGAATTGTAGACCTTGAAGCCAAGGTCCAAGTATTAGAAAATGAAGTTGCATCTCTCAAGGAGTAACTTACATAGCTAGAGTAGGTAGTTGTTGCAAAATAAAGGGAAGAGCATGAAGATCAACAATAGCCAACTAGGGATACAACTGAAGCCCTGATACAAATAAAGGATTTGGGAGAAGAGGGGGCATCAAAACCTAGAAGAATGAGTATTGATTCTTAATCTAATCAGCAGGGAGGTGATATAAGGAAAATTGTCCTTAAGAATATGATGAGCCATAGAATTGAAGTTTTAAAAACATGTCACAATAGGCTCATAGTTTTTGTGTTGCTTTATAAAGTGCTTAACAATTTTGCAATGAGGCACTTTCATGGCTATCACACACATTTAATCTTTCGGGGCCATATATTCAATTTCTAGAGAGGCTAATTGTACTCATGGATAAAAAGCCAGATTTGCCTGATAAAATAATCACAGTAAAGGAAGGCTTGGAAATAGTAAAAGAATTGATGGGTTTCTTCACTGGGAAATTACAAACTATACAAGGGAGGTTAAAAGTTTCATCTTAGGGAATAAGCCCTTCATACCATCAATTTTGGATGTTGCTAGCACTGTGATAGACTAGCAAGAATGGTCTAATTCTGTTGATAAAATTTTGATTCAAGAGGCTAAATTATCAATTTTTAAAGACACTTCTAATATTCCATATAATAAGTTAATCAATTCCTTGTTTAAGGAAAAAATAGATTTGAACAAATTTATTGGTGAATCAAAAGCAGTCATGGATGTTAGGTGGACCAAGGCCACTCAATATTTGCAAGAGGTAAAAACTATAAAGTGGCCCACAAAAAGGGAAATTTATGTTTGGGAAGCGGTAGGAGAGATCAAAGCTCTACTGACAAGAGGTAGTTGAGATAATTTTCATGAAGGACAGTGAAGGACAAAGAGAAGAAAAAATCAAGCTAGTGATATAAATGTTCTTTTACTATCTGAACTACTTTTATTTTGCTGATCAATCTTTTGGAAGAATGTTTAGTATACCTTTTTGTTCCTATCTTCCAAAGTTTTTGTATCCATTAACATTTTGACATGTGTCCTCCTCTCATTTGTAGCTTGTTGCAATCCTATATATGGATTTCCAAGATGAGGAGTAGAGGTCAGTTGTCTGTAGAATTTTCTCATGTGTCATGTATTATTTTACAATTCATCCAAGTGTTCTATAGTTAAATGAATGAGTTTAGTTATTGCATACTTGAATAAAAAGGGTGAACATTTGGTACCTACACTTTGTCTCTATGTTATATCATGAGTTTCTATTAGTAGTATAAAGATCTAAATAAGAAAGATTCTACCTTAATTATAATTATCTTTGAGTTTTGTCTCCTTTATCATATATCCATAATCTTGGGACTAAATGAACAAGTTTCATTTAGTCTAATGATTTTTACACAGTTGTATATCTCTTATTGATTGCTGATAATTTAAAGAATTAGATAATTGCTTTCTAAAATGGATAAGTTTTAGGGTTTATGAAAAGGATGAGAATCAGAATAAAACTTAGAGTTTAATGTTGACAATTTTAATCACAAGTTGATTAAAAATGTCCAAATCTGCTAATCTTTGACTTTATATTCCATTGGATAAGACACTGGTCCATTTGACAATTCAAGGATATACTGATGATTCACCTAATTTTAGAACATTAACAACAATAAATCAATTTAGCATTTTATGTATCAAGAACCTAAGTGTTGGTCATCACTCATTTGCATCTACTTTTTTGTTATAGTTAGTTACTATGCTCAGAAAGTTTATCAACAAATTGTAGAAGAATATTGAACATTTTTCCTATAGGAAACAATCTTTGAAAGAGAAAGTATCAAGTTAACAAGATTAATACCTTAGGTTTTCCTACCTTGGCCTTGTAGAGGCTAAAGTGAAGTGAGTCCTAATGACTCTATTAATGTTGGCCCAGAACTAAGATTTAGCCTTGTTGAATATAGGATTTAGCTCATCCTTAGGCCTGTCTCCATCTGTGTTTAATGGTATTAGGTTCAGATCCACTTGATATTTTCCTTGGTAGAAAGAACTCCAACACATTTGATGAGTTTGTTGGAGCTAAGGGTTTTAGGATTTTCCACTGGAGAATGAAGCTTTTTTGTGTGCCTCCATTTAAGCTAGTGAAATACCCAGTGGATTTTGTATTGGAAGGACATCATATAGGTGTTCTATTTGATCATATTGGTAAATATCCTTCAAGGGGTTGTAGCTATTGGAGAAGGCAAATTAGTCTTTTCATTGTGCAAAATTGGTAGCCTAAGGCCAGATTGTGGAGTACAATCGAAGGAAAAAGTTGGATATGGCTATAGTGATTTGATGTGGTGTCACTACTACTACAATGATTCGTTATAATAAAATCCAAATTTCTTGAGTGGTTTTCAGGTTCCTATCTATTTACATTTTGCATTGCATTAAGGTTAGATCTTAATATCTTAGGGTATTTTTAAGTATTTAGAAATCATTTGTGGAAGTTTTTTAATATGATTTATATCAGAATCTTATATCAAAAAGTTGTCAAAAGGGATTTGAATATCATTGAACATCATAGAAAGCATTTCTTTAATGTCTTATTGTCACATATGCATATTTTCTTATTTGTAATAAGTGTTATACAAAAACATTTGCATCTTCATTGTTAGATGTTTTGGAGTTCTTTGCAAGCATATTTTTTAAATGTTGGCATTTAGAAAGCAATCAAAATTTAGATCTACAATATATCTCTTGTGTGCAAAGTGTTTGATAAAATTCTCAAGTTTAGAAATCAAAATTGCAAGGGATATTATAGAGGGTCATGTAGATCATATTAATTAGTGCAATAGGCTTGAACTAATCCAAAATATTAGTTGCTCCTTAGGAATAAGAGACAGGAAGGTAGATTTCATACACTTTCATATTTGTTTATTCTTGGATTCTTGAACCATATCTAGGAGATCAAATTTTATATTTTTTTCTAAAAGTCATAAAGGAATTTCATTGGGAATCCATCTAGTTTGGAAGCCTTGCCTTTTTCATGTGGGATAAAAATTTCTCCAATTTAGACAAGAAGACAGGGCATAAGAGATAATCATTTATCTCAACAAAGATGAAAGGGGGATTCAATCTAGAATGGCCCTCTCCTCCATCATAGCTATGAGATCCTCCTTGGTGAATAAATTAAAAAACTAATTAACAACTTCTCTAGAAATTTCTTCATTATAAGAGAGTTGAGCCCTACTAAAGAGATAAGAGAGGTGGTAGAATTTCCATACCTCTGAGCCTCAATAGAGTTGTTAAAAATACTTATGTTTACATCTCCTTCCTAAAGCCAATCCTATAAATCTTACTCTAAATAAGTTGAGTGGTATTAAAGAAATAGATGGAAGATATTTTTTCATCAATTTTCTATCTTGAAGATTCAAATATGTCTTTAAAAGTTCACTGCCTTATTCTCGACCTTCCCATCAAACCAATAATGTACACAAATTGAAGATGAAAGTAGGGATATAGATCATCACTCTAGCTCCAATCCTAAATAAGACTCTATCTCAGCCCAGATTTAAAAAGTGTATTGTGCCCCTCCTCCATTGTAATAAATAAATAGGGAGATAAAGGATCCCCTTTAAAAAATATCTAGAGGCATAAATAATTAGAAGGTTCTCCACTAATTATAAATGAGAATAATGTAGAAGTTACATAGATGAGAACCCAATTCACTCACTCATCTCCAAAATTGTAGTCCAAGAGAATTTTCTCTAAGAATACCTAGCTCACTTTATCATAAGATTTATTTCTGTCAAGTTTGAGAAACATAGTTTTCTCCTTATAAGTTTTCACAAAATGAATAGTCTCCATCATTATCACTACATTGTCTAAAATTTGTCTCCTACCAAAGAAACACCCTTCTTTTTAGAGATCAAATCGCAAAGGAAAGGCTTGAGTCTTTCAAGTCAATTAAGTGATAATCTTGTAGATCATATTACTTAATGTGATAGGCCTAAACTAATCGAAACTATTATTCCATTCCATCTTATAAATAAAATACAAGAAGATAGATTTCATAGACTTTAGCATTTTTTATTCTTCAATTCCTGAACCACTTCCAAGAGACCAAATTTTATAATTTACTACAATTTTTGAAAGAATTGAATGGTAAATTCATTTGGTATAGAAGTCTTGTCTTTTTTCATGAGGAACAAAACTTTCTCCAATTTAGGCAACAAGATGGGGCACAAGATATAATCATTCATCTCAACATAGACCAAAGGGGGAATACAATCTAGAATGGTCCTCTCCTCTGCCATAGTTGTAGGATCCTCCTTGATGAATAAATTCATGAATTAATTAACAACTTCCCTAGGAATTTATTCACTATAAGATAATTGAGTCCCCCTGAAGAGATGAGATTGGTGCTAAAATTCCCATACCTTTGACCCTTAATAGAGTTGTTAAGAAAAGTTAGGTTTGTGTCTCCTTCTTAAGGCCAATCTTAGAAATCCTACTCTAAATAAGTTGATGGGTATTAAATAAATAGATGAAAGAATTTTTTTCATTAATTCTCTATCCTAAAGCTTTCAAATAGATTTCTTTGAAAATTTAATGCCTTATTGACTCTGGACTTTCCCGTTGAACCAATATTGTACACAAACTAAAGATGAGAATAGGGAGATAGATCATCATTCTAGCTCTAATCCTAAATAAGACCTTGTCTCACCTAAGGTTAAATAAATCTATAATTTCTCTCCTCCATTGTAATAAATAAATAGGGAGGTAAAGGGTCCTCTTTTAGAATTCTCCAAAGGCATAAGTAGCTTAGAAGTTTCCCATTGATAATAACTAAGAATTAGGTAGAAGTCACATGGATGAAAACTAAATTCACTCACTCATCTCCAAAATATAAGTCCAAGATTTTTTTTGTAAGAATACCTAGGTCACTTTATCATAATCCTTGTCCATGTCAAGTTTGATAAACATATTGTTCTCCAAAAAAGATTCCATAAAATTCATAGCCTCTATCATTATCACCACACTATCTAAAATCTATCTCCCACGAAAAAAAAACCACCCTTTTCCTTAGAGATCAATTAAGTGATTATCTTTTATATCACACTACTTAATGCAATAGGCCTAGAATAATCCAAACTATTATCCCCATCCTTATGAGTAAGATATAGGAAGGTAGATTTTAGAGATTTTAGCATTTGTTTAGTCCTATAAGATTCTTGAATCACTTCACGAGATGAAATTTTATAATATTATAAAATTACTAAAATAATTGAATTAGAAATACATCTGGACTAGAAGTATTTCCTTTTTGCATTTGGAACAAAACTTTCTCCAATTTAGGCAACAAGATGGAGTACAAGAGATAATCATTCATCTCAATAGAGACCAAAGGGGGATACAATCTAGAATGGCCCTCTCCTCCACCATAACTACAAGATCCTCCTTGGTGAATAAATTCAAAAATTAATTGACTAATTCCCTATAAATTTCTTCACTAGAAGAGTGTTGAATCCCACTAAACAGATGAGAGAGGTGATAGAATTCCCATAATTTTGACCCTTACTAGAGTTGTCAAAAAAAGTGTTGTCTATACATCCTTCCTAAACTTCTATTTCCAAAAACTATCCTCATGCAACTCATGTTCTTCTAAAACCTTAAGGCCTATGAAATCATCTTTACTAAGATCAGAAGTCATCCCTTGATCTTCAATTTGGTGAGTGACACTATCTAGCTTAGGCTAAGATTCCATATTTTTAGCATGTATATTCCCAAACATTTTTTATTTTATTTCTTTACATGGGGAAGTCTCTTTCAAAAATTGTACATGGTCATACCATGTGAAGGCATCCCTACATACCATGAGTCCACCATAAAATATTGTAAAGATGGATCTAGAAACCACATCAAATAATTTGATAGAATGGTTCTTGGAGATTCTAAAGGAGGCAATAGAAAACTTAATAGGCATTGGATTATAGCCTCTCCAATAAATAATTTTTGAGTTGGTACTGTATTGCATAAAAATGTAATAAGAGAATAAACACCAAGCAACTAATGCATCTATTCCTACATGATTATGCAAACCTCAAAATATGCAAGAGAACATGTAAATAAGCATAACATGAAATCAAAATAGCTTAATCTACTCATGCAAACCTCATGAAATAACCAAGTGGATGATGATTTCATTGTTATTGGGATGTGGTTGCTCACAAATCTTGTAGCATAACAATGGGCTAGATAGTAGATTATAGAAATGAGGAGAGGGTTCTCCTTTTATAGGAAGAGAGATGCAATGGATGGCTAAGATTTAATGCAAGATGAAGGGCTAGGATCCCTCAAGATCGATGAGGTGTCTATGAGGTGAAGGCCAAGTGGACTCCATGTGGATTAGGGTTTTTGACCATTTAAAGGGGGAAAGATGCTCACACATATGTGAGCAACCTTTGATGTGATAGGTCAATGATAAGTGAAAGAGGGTTAGAGGATCAAGGTTTCTCACACATGTGTGAGACACCTTTGAAAGTGATGGGTCAATGAGATGTGTAAGAGGGTTGGAGAATCAAGGTTTCTCACACATGTGTGAGACACCTTTGAAAGTGATGTGAAGGGGGACAAGTGTGTAAGTGTGTAAGAGTCACATGGCACATGTGACTAGGGTTTTCTAATCCTTTGATTAGGATTGTGCAAATTATTAATGATGTGATTAGATGAGGAACTAGGATTAATTAGTGGATATGTGGATTGACCTAGGTTAGAAGGATGGGTTAGGTTAGAAAAGTGAGGTTAAGTGAGGGTTAAAGGTTAGGAGCCATATGCTCAAATAGGATTAAATGTAATATTTAATTCCAAGTGGGTTTGGCAAAAGATTAATTAAGTAAATGAAGTACTTAATTAAAGTGAATGGGTTAGGATTTAAATAAACCTTAGTTTATTTAATTAAAGGTAGGGTAATTAAATAAATAATAAATATCTATCTAATTGGTCATGAAAAGGAGATTTGGACAATTTTAGGTGTCTACAGGTACATCATTTATCATTCACCCAATAGAAGAAAATAAAAAATCTACAAGCCTTTGTGAAATAGCCGCAATGCCACTTCTATTATTCCAAGTAAAGACACCATTAATTGGCTTCACATCAATGAGGTTCAAGAAGCCAATGTTATCTCTAAGATAATTTGAAGAAGTGTCCAATGTGACTAATCCACCTCATGCTTCCTCTAAACTAGTAACAACATTGAAATCACCATTTAAAATCTAAGAGAGAGAGAGCAATCTACAGATTGAAAAAGGTTGATGTGAGACCAAAGATGAGACTTAGCTAGAAGATCTATTGAAGGATAAATGTTGGAGAAAAGGTAACCTTTCCCTTGTCCCAAAACTAGAAGCAACCATATATTGGAAAGAACAACTATGAATTCACCAAAAAGGAGAAACCTTCCTCAAACTATTCCATAAAAATGAACAAACTTCTTGTTGATGTCCATAGGGCCAAACACAAGGAGTAGATTTGGCCAATCATTCCATTGTTAGCTTGGTTTTCTGAGTAAAGAAAATATCTAGAGATTGAGATTCAAATAGAGCACAAAATTTTCTTTTCTAGGGATGTTTAACCCCTTACATTCCATGATAAAAAGAATGATTTATGGGGTTTGAGAGAAATGGGAATAAATGGGTTTCATAGACTAGGACTCAACCAATGTATCACCCATAATATTGACCTTCTCTTAATCAATTATCTTTCTACTCCTAGAGGGTTTGTCAGAAGGTCCCTCTTTAAGAATTTTTTGTTGTAGGCCTTATTATAATGAATTAGAATAATTAGATGGGGGTGAATTAGTCATCCTTAGGTCCATATGTACCAATTTGACTTTTAATCACTTCAAACAACTTTAAAAAACTCATATGTGTTGGAATGATTTAGAATAATTGAGAGGGGAGTGAATCAATTATCAAAGGTCCAAATGTATAGATAAAAGAAATTAGTACTTAAAAAATACATGTGCATGCATTGACCATCCAATATCTCAAACCATTCTATATTATTGTCCTAGGTCAAATGAAATTTGCAGAAATGTAAACATGAAATACCAAAAAATCATTCACAGAATTTGACACAAGGATTTTATGCGGAAACCCAATTTGGGAAAAACTACTAGTAACATGCTACAAATTTTCACTCTTCTAAAGTGATCTCTGTGAGGAGCCAACCCTATTAAAGGTTAGCACACTGTTAAATGTGACCTTGATTAAAGGATTTTAATCACCCCATTAGGAGTGAGCCTTGTTAGAGGAATTTAGAACATTCATGAGTAAATCCTTCACCTCTAATAGCTTGTTTTCTTAGTTAGGCTTGGAAGACACATTTATTTTCTTAGCCTTCTTCTTGTCTTAGCTCAACTATCATTTCATTGTAGCCTTAAGTAGATAAACAATACACTATATCATCAAAGTCTTACTTGGTCTTAGTGCTTATTTTATACACCATATAACTCAACCTTTCTCTAGTACTCTTGTTATCCTTTCTTTTCAAATCATCTTCATCAATCAATCAAATGATAGCATTCAAATCAAATTAGCAATTGTCTGACTAGCAAGTAGCAGGTTTGACATCAATGACAAAATAATGATTGTTCCATGATAGGTTTCACCTATCTCCTCATTTCTATACTTTAATAATCTTCTTCATTTCAATAATCTCCCTCTTTAGTATTGATGGAAAACCAATACCAACAACAATACCAAAAAGAAACTTAATACCTTGTATTGAAATCTCTCCCTTTGTCAATATCTATCTTCTTCTGTATAGGCTACAATCTCTCTTCTTCTTCAAATATTCAGTGTAACCCTTCCTCTTTCTCTTTCAAATTTTTCCTAATTTCTGTATGTATATTCTGCCTCTTTGACAACAATTCCAAATACTTGTCATCTTTTCATGTAGATATCAACAATTCAAGTTCTCCCTCTGGCACCTTCTATATGATTGTAAATCTATTGGTTTAGCTCCTTCCTTACTTCAGCTAGTTCCTAAAGAAAGATCCATTGCATCAAGTTGTAAAATATGTCATTCAACTCAATTGATGCATGACACTACTCTTGCTTCTTAAGTAGCTTTGGATAGGGGTACCACCCCTAGTTTACCTCTAAGATATTCATGTGCATCCTTAGCTAAAACCTTTGTGAATATATCAACTATTTTTTCCTTTGTATTCACATATTCCATTCTCACTTCTTTGTCTTAAACCAACTCTCTCAACTAATGATATTTGATTAAAATTTTCTTTGTCTTTGTATGCATCATAGGGTTCTTAGATATTTTTATAGAACTTGTATTGTCACAGTAAATTACCACAGGCTCAATGATTCATTCCTTTGAGTAATTCTTTGATCGACACCACATTTGTGCAATTTACAACAATAGTCACATATTTAGCTTCAGCAGTAGATTGTGGAATAGAATTTTGTTTCTTTCTAATCTAGGTAACCAATCCTTTTCCTAAGAAACATTCTCCTCCACTTGTACCTTTTCTATCATCAATATTTTCATCCCAATTAGAATCTATATAGGCTCTCAATTCAAACTTGTCATTTTTCTTGTAGTATAGACCATAGTCTTCTATACCATTCAAGTATCTCACAATCCTTTTAAGAGCCATTAATTGATTGTCCTTAGGATTTGCAAAAAATCTTGCAACAATTCCAATAACTAGTGCAATGTTAGGTCTGTTATGAACTTTATATTGCAATTTTTCAATCATAGACCTATACAATGTTTGATTTACCTAAGTAGAATCATCAATTTTGGATAGTTTATGTCATATCACCATAGGTGTACTAATTAGTCTTGAATTTTCCATATCAAAAAAATTCAAGATCTCCTTTACATACTTGGACTGAGTAATGTAGATACCATATTTCATCTTATAAACTTGTAATCTAATAGAGAATTTTATTTTTCCAAACATTGACATCTCAAATTCTTTCATCATTTCATTTGCAAATGTCTTACACAATGCATTTTGTCCTCCAAATATAATATCATCAACAAATATTTCAGCTAGTAAAATTCCTTTACCTCCTTCTATTTTCAAGTACAAATTGTTGTTTTCATCAATCTTCTCAAAACTAATCTTCATGAGATAGTTGTGCAGTCTTTCATACCATGCTCTGGGAGATTTTTTTAAAACATATAAATCTTTGTGCATTCTACACACCATGTTCTTATTGTTTGGATCAAAAAATTCATTAGGTTTTTTAATGTAAACCTCCTCCTCTAGTATACCATTCAGAAATGTTGACTTAACATCCATTTGATAAACTCTAAATCCTTTATAGGTAGAATAAGCAAGTAGAGTCTTTACTCCTTCCAATCTTGGAACTGGAGAAAATGTCTCTCCATAGTCAATTCTCTCTTCTTGTGCATGATTTTTGCAACCTAACCTTGCTTTATTCTTTGTTACTTCACCATTCTCATCCATTTTTTTTCTATACACCCACTTGGTTCCAATAACATTCTTGTCCTCTAGTATTGGTACTAGTGTCCATGTTTTGTTCATCTCAATCTGATCGATTTCTTATTTCATTGCTTTACTCCAGTCTTCATTCTCTAATGCATCCTTTACTGATTTAGGTTCATGAATGCTAACAAACATGTCTCATTCCTTAATCTATTACTTGTAATTGGTCATACCTCTTTTTCTCCAATGATTTGTTCAACAAGATGATGTCTTTTGACATATTTTGATTATCTTGGTGTTGTTCTTCTTCCAACACTAATACATTATTCATGAAGTTCAATCGTAAGTTCACTATGTACTTCTTTATCAGGTAACTCAGCAATACTCTCTTGTAAATTGATCTCAATATCATAATGTACCTCAAATTCTGATTGTAACTCAGCTCTTGAATGCATCTCGACATCCATTTTATGTGACTTGACAGTCACTAATTCTTGTTGATTAGCAACTATAGTATCATCAACATTAGCATCCATGCCTTCATAGTAGTACATAAAGGTTTTTTAATTCTCAATTTCCTTCTTTTGTTCATCTTCATGTATTTATATATATTTGTTAAATTTTACATTTTCAATTTCCACTATTTTGTTAGTGTTATTATTTAAACATTTATAAGCTTTACTTTTTGTGGAATAACCTCATAATATACCTTCTTCACTTTTTGCATAAAGGTTACCATTTATTTTATCCTTAAGAATGTAACACTTACTTCCAAATACGTTAAAATATTTTTGACATTGGGCAAGTATCCATACAATTATTCATAAGGTGTGTGTAAGAATTTGGCTTAGACCAGAATTCGCCCAAGACCAAGGAACTCAAACACAAGCACAACAATTTACCAAAGAGAGACTATGATCAGAATGATGATATATTCATTCAATATGCCATATCAAGAGTACACTAGGAGTGCCTGTATATAAAGGCCTTTGGAGAGCTTCTAGAATGTATAGAAGTCAAATCATGATAAGTCATACAACTAGGCACATGTCCACTAGATATGGGTTATCCTCCATTAAGCACAAAATTAAGTGTGATGATGTGAGGATAAGCCTACAATGGTGTAGCATGCAAATCAGTGGTGTAGACAACATGTGCTAAATTAGGAGTGTGAATAACTATGTTGTCTACATGACAACTCAGTGAATGATAAAAACTCCAATGTTGTAGACACCATCTGCTGAAATAGAGTTGTGTACTTTTGTGTTGTCAATATGACAACTCATGAGAGCACACAAAATCCTAAGTGTCTCACCTAAATAAATAATAAAATAATGCAAAATAATAAAATAATGCATTAACCTAAGTAAACTTAAGTAATTGTAAATATTAAATACTTATTTACACCAACACCCACCCTTAACTGCAACTTAGGGGAATGCCCTTAAGCTTACAAAATCTCTCATAAAGTAGAGAAAGAGGGAAAACCTCATGGGAAAAACCCTCCCCCAAAAAGAGAGATGAAAAACACATATGATGTATGGATGGATGGAGTAATGAAGACCCCCCCATTATGACATACATCCAGTATATACATGAGAGAATGATGAGAAGAGGAAGAGAGATAGAATAGGCTCCCCCTTCCAAAGAAGAATGTCTGCTAGTGATTGCTCTGATAAAGAAGCTAATCCAAGACTATAGAATGGTGTTCCTCCCCTTAGGAAGAAAAAAGGCCAAGGGTAAAAATGAGACACTTCTACTATGTGTGGAAAGAATCTTATGGATAAGTGATGTCTCTAAAACCAGCTCAACTAGTTGAAGAACCTGTCTCAAAGAACTAGTTATCTCTACAACTAATGAAGAACCCTGCTGCAATTGTTGATCATAAGTATCCACAATCATTTCAACCTATGATGATAAATCATGTAGAGAATGAACAAGAGGGTCAAATGGAACCCTCATAACAAATAAAGAAGGTACTTCTACATCAAGAAGAAGAGGTAGATCATCAATATTATCCCCCAAATCTATCACTGAAGCTGGACCTAGAAGACTGGATGTACCTTGTTGCGTTGGACCTATCACTATGGTGATGTATGCATGTGGACTAAACTAATGTAGTGAGCTCTCGCTATAATTTTTGATAGAACCCCACATGTCTAAATCTGTTGAAACACTATCACTAGTGTCACTATCAGTTTCCACATGATATAATGTGTAAAGAGGATTAGAGGACAAGCTAGGTGAACTTTCCTCAAAGTGTATATCCTTCTCCACAAAAATTTGATGTGTCTTTGGATCCAATAGTTTGTATGCCTTCACATTGTCTTCATAACCAATGAATGTATAAGGTCAAGGTGACTGTGCCTTGCATCCTCTAGAAGATATCTTTGCCCATGTAGGACAACCAAAGACTTTAAAGTGTGTCACAATATGTTTTCTACTGCACCATGCCTCAAAAGGATTTTTTCCATCTAAGGCTAGATAAGGAGACATGTTTAGAATGTGAGTGGCACTACTGATTTCTTCGACTTCTAATGATGGATCGAGAGATTTGGCTTGTATCATGTAGCTTGCAATAGACTTAAGAGTGTGGATCCTCAATGTGGCAACATTTTTCTTATGTGGACTAAATGTTGGCAGAGTCTAAAGATCAATTCCCTCAAGTCTGTAAAAGTCTTTTAGTCTTTTGTTCATATACATGCTCCATTGTCCACTATTAGAACTTTGATGGCTTTCCTCAAATTCTGTTCAACATGCATCTTGAAGGCTAGAAACTTCTCCAACACTTGATTCTTACTATGAAGAAAGTAGATCCAAGTGTATCTAGAAAATTTATTAATGAAAGTCAATATGTGGTGACCCTAGTTGACTGTAAAAGGACCTACTAATACCATGTGAACCATCTATAGAACACTTGGTGCTCTTGAAGGCTTCCCTTTTTGTAACTTCCCCTCTGGATGCATATCCACTAAATCTATTGATCATTCACCCTTAGAAAATTTGATTTGAGGTAGACCTTTGACCATTTGGTTTGTGCAAAGTTGCTAAAGATAGCGAAAGTCAAGATGACCATACCACTAATGTCATAATTGCATTGCTGAATTTGATTGAGAATGTGTTAACAAGGCCTTTGAAGGAGACTTGAGCACAAAATGGGAGAAAGAGTGCAACCTTTTGTTATGATTCACTTTCCCCACTACAACCAATGAGTCATCTTTAAGACTATGCACATGTACTAAGTTTGGAAGGAACTCAATTCTATGTCCATCTCTTAGGTGAGTGATTTGGTAGATTGATAGGAGATTCAAACTTAGGTTTAGAACATAGAGAACATCTTGAAACTCTCCATTTTCCATTTCCACGTTTCCTTTCCCTTCAACTTCCATTTTTGTATCATCTCCCACAAAGATGTATGATAACTTTGACTGCTTCAATGAAGAAAAATCCTCTCTTGAAGAACCCATGTGATAAGAGGCACCTAAGTCAAATATCCATTTCTTTGAAGAATTTGAATTTTCCATGAGTGCTTGCCCTTTTCCCTTTGAATCTAAAGAAGATCTTTTATCCTTATAAACATTAGGAAATGGAACATTATGTTTCTTCATGATGTTGGTCAACTCATCAATCTTTTTAAGATAACACTCATGTTCTTCATGACCCATTTTCTTGCAATAGGCACACTTTTTCTTCTCCTTATTGTTGTTGTCCCCCTTCTTGTTGGAATTTGAGGACTTTCCTTATTGATTGGGTTGTGGTGTTGTCTTTTTTGCATCCTCTAATTTGTTCTTCCACTTCTTCTTACCCTTTCCTTTATTTGAAGACTATCTAGCTAAATTTTGAGAATACTCATTGTTGGCCACCAATGTTTTAGACTTAGGTGATTTGAGAATCCCCACTGATTTCAACTTCTTTTCTTATGTATCCAACATATTGGAATATTCATCAAAAGTAACTTTCTTATAGGCAGACCTTAATGTAATCTTTGAGGTGTTAAAAGAAGATACAAATGTGGAATACTCTAATGACAGCTTGTTATGTATGAGATAGATCAATCTGTCATCTTTGATTGGACTCCCATAATCAGTAAGCTTTGTCCTTAATTCATTCACCTTAATGATGAAATCTTGTATAGAATCAAATGACTTAGGATCTAAGGAGACAAGCTCATCTTCAATTTTGAAAACATCCTCTTTAGACACTTTACCATATAGGTTTTTGAGGGTATCCCAAGCTTCCTTGGATGTAGAACACTTCTTAATTTGATACATGATCTTTTCATCAACCCTCAAACATATATCACCTAGGGCTTTCCTATCCATTGCTACCCAAGCTGAAATATTAGTTTTTGATACCTTATCACTTGTTGGTTTAGGAAGAGTACCATCTACATATTGTGAAAATCCATTATGCATTAAGTGATACCACATTTTGATGGATCATGTAGCATAATTATGTGGAGTTAATTTTGGAAACTTAAAATTTCCCATAATGTCAAAAATGAAAGAAAATAGCAGAAAAGAGAGAACACAACACCAAGAACACCCCCCATTTTCACTAAATCAAGAATCCCCCCCCAAAATAGATGCTTTATGGCACTTTATCAGTAGTGTGATTATAATGGACACTTCCCAAATTTGGCCTTCGTGGACTTTTGATTTTTCTTTTTACAACCTCTTAATGAATTACAAATCCAAAACTTTACAATATGCTACAATTCTAAAGTAATATAAAGCAAAGAAAGACCCTATTGTTGAAAGTGACATTTTTGTCCACACAACCCTATAATCTGACTAAGGAGCTAGAAAGTAGACAAAAAATAATGCACTCTTTAAAAAAAATGGAACTTTTTTTCAACTCCAGATGTGCCTGTATAGAGTGTTTGAAGTTGCAAAATGCAGGGTTATGTAGGTGCAGTTGCCAAAAAATACAATTTCTAAACAATCCATGCACCAAAACCAAAAAAACATACACCACTAAAAATTTTAGGAAATTCTACCAAATTTCAAAAAAAAATTACACCTAATTTGGAGTTTGGATGACTGAGATATGGCCTCCCAAAGTCAAACTACAAAATAAAAAATCAATCTAGAGAGGGGTTGCATTAGCAAAAGACTATGTTAAATTTGATGGTCATACAATCGTCACATTAGATCAAAGTAGCCCTGGAATGACAGTCAGATGGTTGTCAAGTTTAGGCTTGTGAACCTAATGACGTCTATGAAAACTCAACCAGTTATGGCGTTAGTCATATGGATGATGATGTCAGTTGAGGATGTGGTAGTACGGTATTGTATGAATTGTACAAAAAAAATTGATGTGGCAAGCCACATGTACTTTATGGATGCTAACTAGGATTGGCTAACTTGGATGGTAAGGTTGTTAACTATTTAGACAATTGTATGCTGACAAGGCAAATGGTGAAGTGGCATTGCTGAGTCACTGTCTGACTGTGCGTCCACATGACAGTATCAAAATGTCACCATGTGTCCTATGGTTGTGCAACATGGACTATAAACTATGTTTTATGGGTAGTAGACATTGGATATTGTGTCTGCCACTAGTGTTCAAGTTTGTGGGTGATTGAAGGCATATTCTATTGGGATTTGGGTGCAACCTACCAGATATCGATGCCGAGAAAGATAGCGAGCACTGAAGTTTTCTTCAAAGATTTTCCCACATGCATGGGGTATAAACTATTTGTGATGTTTAAAAGTGTTAACTTGTGAGTGATATGTAAAAGCCAAAGGTCGTTGGAACTTTGGTGGGGCTTGGTTGGGCTATTGGATGCCACCGATATGTGTGGTGGACGGTCCAAGATATGCAGATTTGCCAAATTTTTGAGAATATTCCCTCTACTGAGTGGGATTTAATTAGCCTATATTTGAGAGGAAAATGCTCACTGATTAATTAGGCTTGCAAAATAAATACAAATTTTTTTGAAATTGCAAAGCTGGGGTGTGACTGCCTGGTTCTGCAAAAAAAATTTCTCTGACTAGGAAAAAAATCCAAAAATACCCAGATTGGAAAAAAATTGCAGAGATTAAAATTAAAATGTAGATCTGAAATAGAAATAATCAAATCGAATTATATCATACCCAATTGTAAATTAGTGCCTTCAAGTGTCGATTTGCAAAAATTTTTGCCTCACAATCAACTTTATCCCAGTTTAGGCAAATTTATAGTTGATCTTCATCAAATTGACATTTTAGATGCAATGGCAAGGTTAGATTTGGCTCTAGATGCTCCCAATTTCTATAGATTCTTTGGATTTGAGTCGAGGTGTTGAAGCATGAACGGTCTAGAATGGCTATGTGTAGAGAATCTGCCCAAGAGCTCTGATACCATGTAAGAATTTGGGTTAGCCCAAAATTCACCCAAGACCAAGGAACTCAAGCACAAGCACAATAGTGGACCAAAGAGAGAGTATGATCAGAATGATGATATATTCATTCAATATGCCATATCAAGAGTACACTAGGAGTGCCTGTATATAAAGGCCTCTAGAGAGCTTTTAGAATGCATAGAAGTTAGCATCATGATAAGTCATACAACCAGGCACATGTCCACTAGATATGAGTTATCCTCCATTAAGCATGAAATTAAGTGTGATGATGTGAAGATAAACCTACAGTGGTGTAGCATAGAAATTAGTGGTGTAGACAACATGTGCTAAATTAGGAGTGCAAATAACTATGTTGTCTACATGAAAATTCAGTGAATGATGCAAACTCTAGTGTTGTAGACACCATGTGTTGAAATAGAGTTGCGTACTTCTGTGTTGTCAACATGACAACTCATAAGAGCACACAAACTCCTAAGTTTCTCACCTAAATAAATAATAAAATAATGCATTAACCTAAGTAAACTTAAGTAAATGTAAATAGTAAATACTTATTTACACCAACAATGTGAAATTTGTACTTTCTTGACTTGTACTCAGTTCAAGGTATAGATAGTTGTACTGACGACTTCTCTCCAGTATTTTAAAGCAACATTCTTCTCCATCACCAATGTTCTAGAATAATCCATCACAAATTTGTTCCTCCTTTCAACTATCCTATTTTGTGGAGGGGTCCTAGGTGTAGACATTTGTCTTTTGATTCCTCTATCATTGTAGAAGTTATTGAATTCATTCGATGTAAACTCTCCACCTCTGTTAGATCTCGAACATTTCAATATTTTACCAGTTTCCTTTTCAACTTTTTCTAGATACGACTTAAACACTTGAAAAGCATCATATTTTTCTCTTAAAAACATAACTAACATCATTCTCAAGTAATCATCAAAAAATAGAATAAAATATTTGTCACCTCTGTAGCTTTGCACATCAATTGTTCCACATAGATCAGTATGTACTAATTCCAAAATTTATTTTGAAGTATGAGTCTTACTCTTAACACTATAATTTTCCATCTTACCTAATTGACATTGTTTGCAAATCACATTATCAAGTTTCTTTAGTTTTGTCAAACCTTTGACTCTTTTCATTTTACTAATATTAACCAAGTTGTCAAAATTTACATGACAATCTTTTGTTCCATAACTACCCATCATCAAATTTTACAACAAGGCAAGTAGCTTCATTTATGTCAAGATAAAAACATATTACATCTTGTCTAATCTCTAGTCCCAATAATTTATCCATCAACATCATAGATCTTAACTTTCTTGTGTTCAAATTCAACCTTATATCCGGAACTATTCAATTGTGATGCACTCAATAGATTATAGTTAAGTCCTACATAGTAAGCATTGTCACACATGATCTTGTTTGTCAATCTTATTGATCCTTTACCTTTCATTGGATAGGGTGCATCATTACTAAATTTTAACACTATTTCCATTGTAATGCTCAAGGGTAATGAACTTACTTTTGTCACCAGTCATGTGATGAGAACATCTACTATCAATGATCCATCTTTCACCTTTGGTTAAATAAGATACTAATGTATTTGCCTCATCTTCATCTAAATCATCTTTCATGGAAACATACACAACTTCATCATCATGACCATTTGATTCATCATTAGATTCTTCTTCAGTAATATAACAAGCTTTCTTTCCCTTGTCTTTATAGCCTTTGTTACTCTCATCTTTTCTACCTCTAAATGTGTCTTTATTTCTATTATTTTTATTCTTAAGACACCTTGCTACAATATGAACAAATTTATCACAATTAAAACATTTGATGGGTAACTTACCTTTGTATTTTCCTTTGCCTCTATGAAATCTCCTAGCCAATAGTGCTTCCAATTCTTCTAGATCTTCATCATCTATGTCATTATCACTAGCAACATGCTTTAACTTTTTCTTTCCTTTAGGTTCTTTTAGTATCAGCGTAGCTTTGAAAGTAGAATCAATATTCTCATATTTGAAAGCTCAAAAGTAGTGAGTCTACCAACCAGTCCTTCAAGGGTTAGATCACTACTAGGAGTACACCTTAGTTCTTGTATAGAAAAGACTCTAATAGCATATATAGGTAGTAGGATTTTTCACACTTTTCTGATCATAGTCTCATCTTTAATAACTCCATTTTCTCCTTTGATTGTATTTACAACATCTTTGATTCTTGCACAATACTAAACTATAGTCTCACCTTCTTGCATTCTCATTTCATCAAATTTTCCTCTTAGACTTTTTGCTTTGGCTCTCAACCCATTCTTGTCTCTTCCATAGATCTTATGTAGGGTATCCCACATTCCTTTAGAAGTGGCACATGTTTTGATATCTACAAACTCTAAATAGATTAGGGAAGATGCAATCTCCAACATTGTCTAATTGTTTTCTTTCTTCTATTTGAGTTGTTAAAAGTTAGGGCTCCAACTACTTCAACATGTTTGCTGGTGATAGTTTTTTGTGCATAATCTCTAAGTCCTCCTAGATGTAGCTTCATCAAACTTTTCCATGCAAGAATTTTTTCCTTGTTTAACTTAGGTAGCTCCTTTTTGTACATCTTGATCTTTAGCTTTGATTACCTTCAAACTATTTCCTTCACAAGAACCAAACACTTTGATACCAATTGTTTGAATTATTTAGAATAACTGAGAGGGGGGTGAATGATTTATCCAAGGTCCAAATGTACAAATAAATTTTTTTAGTACTTAACAAATACATGTGCATGCATTGATCATCCTATTATAAATAGATAATACTGAGAATGGGGGGTGAATCACTATTCTACAAACTTATGCCCACAACTTAATATTTTTAATTACTTTATAACTTGCATATGAAAGTAAACCAACAATGTCAAATAGTAAATATAACTATACACCAATAGAACTTGTAACACCAGTATTTGTTAACTAGGGAAACCTTAGCCAAGGGAAAACCTCAGTGGGGTTTATACCTTTTGGTGCTTCAAAACTATAGGTTCCAACAACTAGTACTAGGATGTAGAAGATCAATAAATGCCTAAGGATTAGCTGGTTCCCATATTTAGGAAAATTTATTTTAGATCTTGACCAAGTTTAACAAAGCACAAAAGGCTTTCTACACTTTAGGCTCTACAAGGCCAAGGTGGGTTCACCTAGGGATTAATTGGCTTTTTCACTGATATTGTTTCACAAATTTTATCCCTTATAGCATAAAATGGTCAAAAAACTTCTTGAAATTGGAATTAACTCTTTGGTTTACAGTAGCTAACTATAGATTCCATGAAATCTATTACAATAAGGGAATGACCAGTAATTCAATTTGTTGTTACATAAATAGACAAATGATTTTCATTTAAATGTGCATTGTTCAATAAGATGACTAATATCAATTTGTAATAACAATTTTATGAATAGTGCCTTATCCATTTCCATACAAAGTCATACTAGTAAATCTTGACCTATTTAATTGACTTGCAATTAAATTTATTAGTTGTTAACCCTAAATTCCATTCTTATGATATCCCTCTCATACACCTAGAAACCCTATCAATTCATAGAAGAATTTACTTAATTCCTTGAATTAAAAGCAAAAATGAAATGATATACAACCTATCCCAATTGCATTAAATTGAAAAAAAAATTCTCATTCAATCTCAAAATAACAAGCACATGAAAATGGAGACAAAATTTAGAGATGTATATATTTAGAATTGCTTCTTTGTATTAATCTTCCTTGAAAATAAAATATCACTGATATAAGACTCAAAATATACTTTAGAATTTAACAAATTTTGTCATTCAATATTCATTTTGTTCTTAGAGTGCAAATTTTAAACAACATACAATTGACACAAAAAATTGGACCAATTGTAATAGCATAAACGCTAAAATTCTACCAGAGATCTTGGAGGGAAGGGATGGTAGAATTTAGTTAGAGGAACTCATTGACCTGGCTTAGGTGATTCTAAACAATAATGTTAGGGAAATGGGGTTGAACCTCCTAAACAATGCCCACAATAGTTTGGTAGATAATTTCTAGTCTATTAAGTGGATTTTCCATGAAATAAAAGAGATAAAGATTAGGATGCAAGGGTAGGAAATGAAGGAAGGGGGGATGAGACCATCATAATAAGCAAGTTGGATGTGAGGGTAACTAAGATGGAAAAGAAAATGGAAATGATGGAGAGATCTCTCCATAGCTCTGCTAACCAAAGCACCAACATTATCAAATAATTAAATGATAATATCATTCAACTACACTTGATATTGCAGGAAAGCAATAGGGGGAAGGAGGAAAAGGATGAAGAAGACTACCTGTAAGATGAGAGCCTGATCAAAAGAAGGAGATCAGACAAGAGGAAGGGGGAAAAGGAGGAGTCTCCAAATGATATTCATTTGAAGACTGTCACAACTAAGACTATGGGAGAGCTAGAGCTCAAGGCTGTAGAGCTGGTCAAAGATATGGTGCCTTGATTGGTGCTTCTGGTTTTTTGTTTGTCCCCTAGTTTTTGGTGCTTTTTGTCTACCTGTTCCTCTTTGTAGTTTCTTTTAGTATGTTTAGTTTTGGAGACCTAGTTTGGCCTGTTATTTTATTTTTTATGTAGCTAGCACTAGACTTTAAGTAGTTTTTGTTGTTAACTAGTGGGTTTTAGGCACCCCTTTAAAAACATGCTTTACTTAATCAAAAACACTAAAATTCTATAGGACTCAGACCCTAGCTCCACGTCTTGGAAATCCTTTTATAAGTAAGGATTGCAACAAGTTTCAGATGGGAGGACACATGTCAAAATTTGACTTGAAGAAAAATACAAAAACATTTTTATATTGGTACTTTACAAAACATTCTCTATATTTAAACAAAAATTGGGGAAACAATTGCAAAACTGGTAGGTGGCACTTTCTTTAGGTGTCTCTAACATGAATCTGTTTATACTTTAAAAACATGTCACTTTCATTGCATTTTTCTTCATTTTTTCTCTTCCACCTTTAACTATGTCTTTAACTATTTATCACTATCCCTGAATGGCAAAGCATTTATTCCTACTATAACTTCCCAAATGGCTATGTCAATTTCCACATTTGGCCAAGTGGCATCTCTAATTTTATTTAATTCTTCAAGGTATTTTGTCCATTTAGCATCTATCATAGCTTTGACCTTTGTAGTTATTTTACTCATCTTTTCCTCAAGTTTATAGAGCATATCAATCAAAGCATAGACCACTACAATGTTTGCCTCACCATTGCAATATGTCATAAACCTAGAGTGATTCAAAATGTCATGAAAAGAGGATGACCATTTCTACCATTCCTTGACTCCTCCAATGCTATCCAATATGTTGGTTACAAAATTTGCTGTTCCCATAGCAATTAACTTCATCTTATTTTGAATCAACTATAATTTTCCTACAAAGAAACCATTTAATTCCTTCACCCTATGAATCAATTTTCTAACATAAATGATTAACCCTTTTGGTAAATTTTTCTTTTGTGTAAGCATGGGTACAAGGCTTTCAAAAAATGGGTATAAGGACCCCATATGGTGAATAAGGGAGATAACAAAGCAATTTTCTTAGAGAATTGATACTCTGCCCCTTGTAGAACAAGATAATTACAATGCACATTCTATGAAACAAATTTTAAGGGATTTATCTTGTGAACTAGAAAACTTTTGATGGTTTTGATTTCTATCTCTTTGCTAGACTCCAATTCCTCTTCATTAATAGCCATGGCTTGGCCCATCACATCTTCTATTGCAGGTGCATAGCCCTTTGTTGTACACCTCTATCTTCAATCTCAGTGGTAGATCTAACAGTTCTTCAAAACCATTATCTCATTTTCCTGTTGGACAATTTTTTGTTCTAAAACATAAGTTTTCTTCATCTCCTCCTCATAATACCTCCTAGTCTTGATGTACCTCTCATAGGATCCTTCTAGCTACTCTTCTAGCACATCAATTATGTTCTTGTCTAACAATGATGTTGAAGTTAACAACCCATATATCTGGTTGCTTGAGGTGGAATGGACATTCCAAAATATCATATTTCCTTAAGGGTATTCCTTGATCTCCATGAGGGTTGGCTTCTAGTTTTCTAGAGCTAAACTCCATATTGCCATATTTGGGGCATCAATGTTGTATCCAGACCCTCTTAATTGCCCCTCTTGATTCCCATCTTCAAATGAGATAGTTCATTTCTACCTCCTCATTTGATATAATAAGAATGAGAAACTAATATCCCATCCTATAAATAAAAGCATGCCACTCCTATGTATTAGTTCTCATGCCTCTTCTATAGTGAGAATTTCACTTGCAAGATTGTACTCTAGTAGTTTCTAGACCATCTCAGCTACTACCTCATCAGAATCACCTGGCTTCATCTATAATGACAGTTGATTTTGCTTCAACTTAAACAAAAAAAAAATTAAATTCTTTTGTTTTGATTAATTTTTTATCATTCATGAACTCATTTTCTTCAATGATTCTATCATCAATCTTTTGAGCTTGAAGCTCTAACTTTTTAGATCTTTTCTCATCTTCAGTGGCCTAAGAAATCGAGTAGCTTCTTCTTGCATTGTCAAAATATTTATTGTTTCTTGGTAAAATCTACAAGGCTTTTTCTTTAGCCCTCTGTGGAATCTCAACCAATTTCTACTTCTTTCTATTCTGATAAGCCCATTTTGAGCTTTCCAGTTGATCCTCATCATTACTAACTTTAACAATAATATCCTAATCAATAGATTTAGGATATAATTTCCTCCTAATCTCTTCAAGAAGTTGAGATGTAATTTCATCAAATTTTTCAATGCATTTGTTAAATCTAGACCATCAATCCACCTCATGATAAAATCCCATGAAGGATGGATCAGCCCTTTTCATTTCCTACTCAAACCTCACTACATCTCTGAATTTGATCATCCTCTCTCTACAAATGTTATCATCTAAAAAATATGCAATTATATCCTCTTCCCATAAACCCTTGGTTGGAGGTAGACTATATCCCCTCATTTGTTTCAATGCAGTCCTAACCACACCATCCTTGTCATATGTTCTAGTAGGGGTAGTGGCAATTTATAATCTCTTAAGAAGGCATCAATTTCCTTTTTGCTAATGTCAAAATCTCCCACTTTGAAGCATTTACACAAGAAGGTACCTTTCCTAAGATTTCAACCTAGGTACTCTATATTCAATGAAATTAATTGCCAGGATACTTCTACAATGTCTAATCTTTTTGGAACATATTTTGGGAGAAGATGGGGTGGTTGAGGCACCCATAAACTCTAATGATTGTATAATCTTCAAAAAGAAATACAGTTCCCTAGTCATGCCCTAATTTCTTTCCCTCGTCATAACAAAGATTGGGCTTAACCAATTTCCTAACACTCCTAGGTATTATTTCAATTACAGCCCTTAACATGTTCATAATAGGGTATACAAAATCATTGTAGAAATAAATAGTGTTAGAATAAGGGTAGAATATTTTCCATACCCTTGTCCACCATTGCACAGGGAATCTCTCCCTATTCCTTTGTGTTTTTAAAGAAACTTTGATCGATGAATTGTACATTTGTGTACATAATTAGGTGCATGAGTAACAACTAGTGATGAACAATCTCATCATGAATTTTTCCCAACTATGTATATAACACAATCATACCCTACATTAGTATACGGGTCTTGATGTTTAATGCCATGATGTAGTGTGCACCAATAGCAATCATGGCTCCATCTGAACCTAGGACTTTTCTCAATCCAAACATTGTGTTCTAAATATATCTTTGAAAATATTCAAGAGGCATGAAGTCTTTCACCTCTTTCTTCTTTGTTATCTCTCCTTTCTCCTTCTTTAACATTGGCATGTATCTAGTCATAGATCTACCCATGTATAAATTCTTATGATTGCTAAAATTCTCATTGAATTTGTCAATGTCAATTGGTAATGACATAGGTCCTCGCAAGTCAAAAGCTTCAATGATTTTTTCTTTGTCTAGTGCAAATAGTATACTTTTTTCTTTTCTGTGGAATGCATTACTAACCAGATTATATGATTTTATCAATGCCTTGACTAGATCAACACCTACAAAAACTTTAGGCATGATTAATTTTCCCAAGTTCTTGGTCCAAAGGTTTGATATTGGAACCTTCTCTATCCTATTCTTGTAGAAAAACCAAAATAGTTCACTCCCATTCCTATCTTGCACTTTTGCACCTCTGCAAAAACTATAGGAGTCTCTAAATGCATGGTCATTAGTAGATTGGAGATTAGATGACCCTGGTAAGTATGTAGCCACTCATCTACAAAAGGGCTACAGATTTTTCCCTTTGATGTAGATTCCTCAATATGTTCCTGTGCTATCAATTCTCCTTCTTTTTGTGCCATAGCTCCAAAGTATCACAACAATTATGAATTTTGCATGCTAAAATTTTCTCTACAACTCAAAATTCACTCTAAAACTTCAAACAATATGCAACTAGTAATGAAAATCCTTGTTCTTTTGAGAATTTATCTATTTCTACAAATGGGAGCATAGCATTAATGACATTAAACTTTCATACTTGAAATCCTTTCAGCCCTTGAAAAGTTGTGTTGTCTTCACCTTTTACACTATTTGTACCTCTAGCTCATCATCCATTTTTCTAGCTTAGATATGTGCTTTTTAGCCTTATTTTATGCCTTTAAAACTAAGAGCTGTGAAGTGGTGACCCCTTCTTTATCTCTTCTTCTCAAGGGCTCTTTCTTTTTCCTTGTTTTTGGCCATGACCATGTGAAATCTATTATTTTGACTATACATAGCTTCTCAACCTAATTCTTTATTTTCCAATTTAAATGTGTGATGTCTTGCTTCAAGCTATCTCTACTTCACAACTCTATTTTCTCATTCACCACATGGGCTTGTGAAATAGAAAACTCCTTGTTCAAACCTTTATCGCAACCTCACAATTATTTGTTGCTCCATTTCACTAACCACACAGATGTAGCAATAGTTGCATTACTAAGCATGTTCACACCTTTGCAACATGAAAACAAATTACTTACAATCATCCTGTGAAGTGATGAAATGCATTGTCTTGATCATTTCGTGCCTTCTCAACCACTTAATCTTCTATTTCATTAATCGAGGACTATTACATGGTTCCTTTTTGCAACATCTCTTCCTTGAAACCTAACTACAACTTAACTCCAACAATGGTGCAAAACTGCTTCTCTCCACTTTGTTGTTTATTTTCTTAACTAACACTTTAAACTTGTGAAGTGGAAAAAACTTGCTAATTGACCACCTCACAACTTCTCCACAGTTTAGGGTTTAATTCTTTTATCACTTGCAATGCTATGATGACCCTTGTCAGCTCTTCACAACTTTCAATCATATAACATTCTTAAGTTGTGTGATGGTGTGATAGCTATTTTATTAACTATTAGATTCCTTTCATTGCTTTGCAATTGTAAACTTCAACTCACCTTTGAACCCTGTGATAATGCAATGGTAGACTATCTCTATTTCTCCACCTTAACCTAGGTTATTGTTATCTACAAGAGATGTTGTGATGCCATAAAACTTGATTACCCATGCTCACGTTTTGCATCATCACAACTTAAATTTCATTACATGGAACATAAGATGTGATGCCAAAATTTTTGACTAATCTCTACTTCACAACTTAAACTTAAGAATCTATCTTGCTACTTGCGATGTTGCAAACACCTCTTCAAACTTAACCAGTGTTACCTTTCATGGCTTCACAACTTAAAATCTTAACTCACCTTACCTCGTGAAGTTGTGACATAGGTTATCTCCACTTCTCTACTATGACCTCAGGTTAATTTTATCTTTGTATGAAGTACTAATAACTTAGACTTTGACTTCCATGGTTACCCTTTGCCTCATCACAACTTAAAATGTATTAAGCCATGACCTTGAAATTTCAATGAATCTCCTCTTCCTAGCCTGAACTTGGAAGTTATCATTGATGCCTACAATGTTGCGATGACCTTTAGCCTGACTGCTTCACATCTTCGCAACCCCCAAAATAGTTAGAAAGTAAAATGGAGAGATGAAGAGATTAACAAGACCTCATGACATTGCAACTTGAAATCCATCTAGGGACATGACTTATGATATATGAAAATGATCAATGGACTTAGGCATATAAAAATCAATGTATAACCAAAGTTTGTGATGTTTCCCTATTTTATACTTGCATGTCAATTTAAATAATTCATCAAAACATAAGACATAACTATTTTCTAGGGTATTTTCATGAGGATGACAATATTTTTAGAAACCCTAAGCAACAAAAACATACTCTCTTCCTAATTTTTACAAGGTATCAAAAACTTTTTAGCTAGGTGAAAATTCAAGCCATCAATACCCACTAGATGATGCATTAAAAAAAAGAATCTTATTAATGATATTGACCCTCTTAAGAGTCTATGAAGTACATATAGTGTCTTGAGTCCTTCTTAGAGGACCAGGCCCTGTTAAAATCCTCAAACTTATTAGGAGTTGCTTCAACCCTATTAGGAGTTGGTAGATCAAATGCAATGTATGCAAGATCCCTAACATGCAATAAGCAATAAAGTTCTTCAGCAGTATAGGTATACATACAATACTTTCTCACTATAGAAACTCACACTTGATCTAATCATACATCATATTTTGTATCACATGAGGCTCACATATATTTCAAGCTATCTTCACAATAGTTCACATGTCATACATCTTACACATCTTCCACATTATTTATGCAAGATTAGATCTTTACTTATATCTTGCAAACTAAAAAATCTCTACTCAGTTGGCCTTCATGTATTCACAAGCTTGACTTGATATAAAATCACTTATCATTTAATAAATATAATGTTGGCTCATCATGACCTAGTAATTATTTTATCACCAAAATAATTCCTTAAGTTGTACAACTCATATTTCTAATATACTTTGTTTTGTCATGTTAAATACCTAAATTGGTAAATCAACTATAGCTTGTGTCATACTGTATGTACACATCTATGCACTAACTTACATCATCATGTCACTATAATATATCTATCCTCAACTTTTCATTAGCTAACTCAAAGCATGTTATTTGTACACATCACATATGTCTTTGTACTACTACAAATTGTCTAGCACTTAGACAATTTTCTAATTCTAAATACATAAATGTAATACTTAATGTATGTTGCCATAAATGAAAATGCTTGAGACATATGACTAACCATATTTCCAATAATCTCCCCATTTGGCATTGATGGCAACATTTGGGAAAATTTGCTATCAAAAAAAGTAAATGCAAAAAGTAGCTACAAAAAAATTGCTTTCAAAAAAAAATATTTTATTCATATTTTGATGGATCATTACATTCCTTATCACTCCTTACAATGGTATATAGGTGTACTCCCCCTTAAATATACAATTTCCTTACATATACTTCTCCTTAAACATCATAAACAATTACAATTTTCCTTAAAATACTTCTCCCCCTTTGACATCAATGGTAAAGGTGTCAAAACTGTATACAAAATTGTGTGGCCTTATGCTAATCAACTTGTTATTCTAGAAAAGTAGTATGCATAAACAAGTTTCAGTCTCTCAACTTCTTTCTTCTAGTTCTCCTTAACTATGTCAGAGATACTAATGAACTCGTGCACAAAGTGCATAGGATGCCACTTATATTACACTCAAATCAGTATAAGCAAAATTTTCATTGGAGGCTATTGTTGCAAGACATTCCTCTAGTTGTCATTACAAAATATTGATCTTAGGTGACAAAATTTCTCTAAGGGTAGAGAACCTTTTGATTACCTTTTCCTTATCAGTCTTTATGCCTTTGATTGCATTGTGAATCTTCTCTACTTTAGTTCCAAAATCTTCAATGCTTGCCTCTGGAAACTGCAACCTAGTGGTGAATGAATGAAGCTCACTCATTTGACCCTTGATTTGATTCTCATGATAGGTAATTGTATGAAAAATCACACTATCCATACAACTTCTTTCCTTCATCAATGTTCTTTCTCAATCCCTTGATGCATACATCCAATTACTTTATGTCACTTCTCACATTTGTGCATACTGTATCAAATAGTATTGCATCATGCTTGAGTTGTGCTTTTGTTGAAGCAATTTCAGACAAGCTTCTGAATTCTTCATCAAAAGACTTCACCAATTCTTTAGCCTTAGTCTAAAAGTTTGGATTTGTGGCAGTCGCGTGAACTATCTTTTGCATTTTGTCCAAGACTTTTGATAATGTCTTCTCCAAAGACTTAAATAATTTATTCTTTTGGAGCAATTTTCACAAAGAACTTATCAGTCCTTTCTGGTCATCGTCATCATCAGATAATATTGACGTTGTTGCTACTACTAGAGTTGTTGTGGTAATGAGTGCAAATACTTTCAATTTTCTACTCTTTGCCTCTTCCTCTCCCTTCTTCCTCTCTTCTTCTATTCTTTCTTTCTTAGCTTCTTTTTGTTTCTCCTCTCCTACTTTATTTTTATTTTCTTCTTCTTTTCTCTTTTCTTCTTCTTCTTGTTTCTTCTTTTCCTCTTCTTTCCTCATCTTTGTTTCTTCTTTTCCTCTTCTTTCCTCTTCTCTTCGTGTATATGTTTCTTCCTTTCTTCTTCTTCCAATCTTTTCTTCTTTGTAGTTTTCTTTATTTCTTCTTCTTCTAATCTCTTTCTCTTTGCATTACTCTTTCTTTCATCTTCTTCATCTTCTTCATCAGATCTAGTATAGGCAGTAATATTGCCAACAATTAATGGTCCATAACCTGCAAAAGGGTTTTCTTTTGCATCTATTTTTATGTGTGTACTATTCACTTGCATGGATTTAGTAGCCATAACTATATGAGGAGGTGATGGTGCTTGTTGTGTCTCTTCAGCTTCTTCTTCTCCATTAGTGGGAGTACTAGCTTTCACATAGACTAGACTATCTAATCATGGTTGTGCACTCTCCTTCATGACTGGAGGTATTGAATTCATGTGTTTCACAATGGCTTCCTTTGTTTCTTTCCTTACTTCCCCATAGTTTCCTCTTGTAAGAAGAATAACTCTTCTTTCATTTCTTAGTAGGGGTTCAATGCCTTTCAGGATTCTATCTAAGTCTTCCTTGGTGTTTACTTCACACAATTTGTTAATCATGCTCTCTTTTAGCTTGATGTCTTCTTCTACTGCTCTCCTTTTTCTATTTAGTAATTTGTTTGTTAGAATATATAATACACCAATATGGCAGGGGGTGGGTGGGGGGGGTGGTGGTTGAATCAGTTATACAACTATTATCACAATTATAAACTTTAAAAAACTTAATTATATGATTAATATAATCAGAAACCACAAGAAGGTACTCATACAATAACACCATATATGTTGACTAGGGAGACCCTTGATCAAAGGGAGAACCCTAGTGGGGATGGTACCCACAAGATGATGTACTAATATATATATATATATATATATATATATACAACATCAGTACATATCAGTCCCTATTAGGAGACTTTGGATCCCTTTTAGGAGTTGTCCCAACCTTGTTAGGAGTTGGGGAAGACAATTAGATCCACTACCAAAATAGCTTCAAGGTTAAGACCAATGAACCCATTGTCCAAATGATCTTTGTATTATTCCTTGCAAAATAATAGAATTGAATAGTACTTCCTTCCTCTATCCTGTCAACCAGCCTTCTTCTCCTTCTGATCTTATACCCAAATCACAAAACTCACATCAAATAATCCCTTGGATTTCTTACTCACATTCAATAAACACTCTGCTCATTTTTGCACTTCGCACTTCATACAATGACCACACACTCATACTCTCATTACAAACAAGGAAAACATATTTCCTTTATACCATATCTTCAAAATAATTCCTTGAGTTGACCTTGAGGTATTCCCAATTAATTATAATAAGATAGTTAATTAGTTACAATTACAGTAGCACTATCGGCTCACAGTTTATACAAAACTTTACATGTGTAATACTAGGGCTTGCACACTTGTTGATGTCACCAATAGATTCCTTTGCCACTAGTTGACCACACATCTCTTCATTGCATCTTAGATGTAAGATAGTGAACAAACAGTAGGAGCTACTATCCTAATACTTTGTTTCTATACTACTCTCTGTAAATCAGGTACAAAGTTTGCATGTCTTTGACTTACGTGATGCACATTGAACCATGTCATCATGACGTGTTGTACTAAACACATCCATGACCATGCATCATCAAATAAGAAACACCTTGTCCATACAACTATAATCTTTCTCTATTACTCTACCACTCATCACAGACTTGCTACTATGTTGACATCAATGACAAACACAGTCATGAATGCAACATGTCAATACTCTCCAATGCTTAGGATACTCCTCGAAAGTAGTATCATCAGCATTCATATTAATAATCTCCCTTTGGGATTGATGGCAACATAGATGAAAACCATTTAAGTTCTAAGAATACCAAACTAGTACTCTATTTTTTCTTCTATTGTTCTCATCTTCTCAAAGCCTCTTCATTAATCAAGTCTAAAATCCTCTAGAACATTACACTCTTTTTCTTCTTCCTTAGGATCAGCAATAGTTGTTCACAATAAAAACTTATAATACATATCTCCCCAATAGAGATATTCCTCCCTTATTCTTCACATGAATCTTTCTAAATCTCCCTAATAGAGATTTCTCTCCCATTCATACTTATCTTATTCATTTTCTCCCCCATATAACTAGAGTGTTTTTCATGCGTATTCTCTCCCCCATTGACATCAATGAAAAAGTCTTCATTATGTCAATTTAATACTCCAAGTCTTCAACCATCTCAAGTGTCCAAAGACACTATTCAAGACCAAATACCAAGAGTCCTCAATAATTCAACTCATCACAAATAATCCCCCATACAGGAAGCATTAGCATTCAGTCCAGTCTAACAATAGTGTTAGGTACCACTAGACTAATGCACTTACTACATCATCTACGTAGAAGTAGGCAAGGGCATAACCCCAAGCATACCTCTCAAGTACTCAAATGTATCTTTAGGTAAGGGCATCATAAAGATATCTGCAATCTGATCTTTAGTACTCACATACTCTAATCTAATCTCTTCATCTACTACTTTTTCTCTCAACATATGATACTTAATAGATATATTCTTAGTCTTAGAATGCAATATAGGATTCTTAGACATACTCATTGTACTTGTGTTATCATAGTAAATGATAATAGGTTCTACAAACTCAATTTTGGTATCCTTTAGCATCTATTTCATCCACATTACTTGGTTACACTTATTTGATGCTGCAACATACTCTACCTCAGTTGTACTCTAAGAAACACAATTGTGTTTCTTTCTTATCCAAAAAACCAATCTTCCTCCAAGAAAAAATTCTCCACCACTAGTGCTCTTTCTATCATCCATACTGCTTTCCCTATCTACATTAGTATATGCACATAGAGTGAAATCACTTGATCTATCATGACAAATTCCATAGTCAGATGTTCCTTTCAAATATCTAAATATCCTCTTTACTGCTACATAATGATACTCTTTATGATCAACTTGAAATTTAGCTACAATCCTAACTTCATTTGCTATATCTAGTCTTTTGTGAGTCAAATATTGCAAATGTCCAATCACAAATCTATACATCTTCTACTCAACTGTAGGTGTCTCCTCCTTGCTAGATAACTTGTGGCTAGTTATCATAGGTGTACCAAAAGGCTTACAACTTTCCAATCCAAATCTCTTCAAAAAATCCTTCAAGTACTTAGCTTGTGAAATGAAAATTACATCACTATTTTGCACAATCTTCAATCCTAAGAAAAACTTCATTTCTCCTATCATACTCATTTCAAACTCATTCTTCATTTCTTTAGCAAACTTATCACTTGCTTCATCATTCTCTCCAAATATGATGTCATCAACAAATATTACTATTATTAGCAAAATATTGTTAATTTCTTTCAAATACAAGTTACTATCTATCATACTTTTAGCAAATCCAAGTTTAGCCATATAGTTGTCCAACCTTGCATACTAGGTTCTAGGTGATTTCTTTAGACCATGTAGTGATTTCTTTAGTTCGCATACCATGTCTTTGTCTTTTATAAAAGGAAAACCTTTAGGCTACTCAATATATACCTCTTCATCAAGTTCTTCATTTAGGAAGGTTGATTTAACATCCATCTTCTATACCTTGAACTTATTATTAATTGCATAAGCCAAGAACATTCTTACTACTTCCATTTCGGCTACAGGTGCATATGTCTCCTCATATTCTATGTCTTCTTGCTATGAATATCCCTTGTATACAAGTCTAGCCTTTTTCCTCACAACTTTTCCTTTCTCATTCATCTTGTTTCTGAATGTCCATTTGGTTCCTATCACATTCTAATCGTTAGGTCTAGGAACTAACTCCCATGTTTCATTCTTCACAAGCTAGTCTAATTATTTCTTCATTGCTTGAATCTAATGATCATCTTTACATGCTTCATCTAAACTCTTATGTTCAACCTAAGAAAAAAACATAATTCACCTACTTTTTCATTTACCTGATTACTATTTCTACTCCCAATGTTCTTTCTAGGAGGGTGATTCTTTGATATACTTCTGCTAGGAATTGTCAACTCAACTCTTTCTTCTACTCTAGGCTAAGATCTTTTCTCTTCAATCTAATTCCCATTCTACAAATGATTGTTAGTCTCAATGATAACTTTCATATATTCATGGTTACTCTTTGGATCAACAATAGTTAGCAAAGCTATCTCTTCTACTATTTCCTCTTTCTTAACCAATTCAAGGTCATCATCTTTATCATCACAATCATTCAAGAATTTTTACATACTAGCTTTAAATTCTTTAACTTCATTAGAAAGTGAACTCTTTCTAGACTTTCTTACTCTCTTAGGACATATAGACCAAAAATGACCAAACTCTTGACATGTCCAACAAACAAAAAATTGCATGCTTTCTAGCTCTTTAAGTAGATCAATGCCTTCTTCTTTAGATCTGGTTCTATCATTGCTTGTGCTTTTGTTCTTTTATATGCAACAAAAGGATTCTAGATCTAGAAACTCAATGCTCTATTCTCTACACAAATATGATAACTCACCAAGAATCTCTATCTTTTGTGAGAAAAAATTTACTCTATCTGACGTAGGACTATCTTTTTCCACCATTGATCTCCCAAGGCTATTAAGCTTTCTCTTCAAGGACCTAATTCTCTGATACTAGTTGTTAGAATATGTAGTCCACCAATATAACTAAGAGGAGGGGGGTGATTATGTTATACAACTATTAGTACACTTATCAACTTTAAACAAACTTAACCATATGAGTAATATAATTAGAAACCACAACAAGATACTCATACACAATAACATCAGATATGTTAACTAGGGAAACCCTTGATCAGAAGGAAAACCTTGATGGGGATGGTACCCACAAGATGATGTACTAATATAAATATTCCTTCTTAGAGGATGGACCCTGTTAGGAGTCTATAACAACATTCAGTACATATCAATCCCTCTTAGGAGACTTTTAATCCTTGTTAGGAGATTCCAACCCTCTTAGGAGTTGTGGAAGATAGATGGACTCACTCCCCAAAAAACTTCGAGGTTAAGACCAATGAACCCATTTTCCAAATCATCTCTTTATTATTCCTTGTAGAATAATAGAATTGAATAGTACTTCCTTCCTCTATCCTATCAACCAGACCTCTGCTCCTTATCTGGTAACCAAATCACTAAACTCACATCCAATAATCCCTTGGGTTGCTTACTTGCATTCAGTAAACACTCAGCTCCTTTTCACACTTTACACTTTATACAATGATCACACACTCATACTCTCATTACAAGAAAATAAAACATCTTTCCTTTATACCATATCTTCAAAATGATTCCTTTAGCTAGCCTTGAGGCTTTTCCAATTAATTATTATAATATAGTTAATTAATTAGAATTATAGTAGCACTATCAGCTCACAGTCTATACAAAACTTCACACATGTGATACTAGGGCTTGCGCACTTACTGACATCACCAACAGATTGTCACCTATCACCGTACATCTCTTCATTGTATCTTAGATGTAAGATAGTGAATAAACATTAGGAATTGCTTTCCTAATACTCTATTTCTATACTACTCTTTATAAATTAGGTATAACTTTTGTATGTATTCAACTTACATGCTACACGTTGAACGACATCATCAAGACACTATACTAAACACGTCCATGATCGTGCATCACTAGACAAGCAACACCTTGTCTGTACAACTACAATCTTTCTATGTTACTCTACCAGTCTTCACAAACTTACTGCTATATTGACATCAATGAGAAACATAGTCATGAATGAAATATGTCAATACTCTCCAATGCTTAGGATACTCCCCCAAAGTAGTATCATCAAGATTCATGTTAACACTGTTACAGAGATCTTCTTGGATCTTTCCTTGTATAGGTGTTTCATCCTCTGATTGCCTTCTTAGTTGATCACAATGTAACTCTGATTGTTTGCATTTGTTCAACTATCACATAGGGTGCATGTGTCTGCGCACTAGATTTTACTATTGTAATGAGTTTTAATTCAAATAGGATGAGTCAAAAACAATTTTTGACTTCAATTTCTCATTGGATTCATCAAAATATTTTTCCTCCAAAATTGTATAAGAACTTTTTGGAACCTTAGCTTTCACACATGCTTCCTTGAATTCATCAACATGTTCCTTGATAGCTTCTTTCCAACTATATCATAGTTGTTATCATTCCTTCTATTGTTCCTATTATTATTCCTTCTATGATTGGGATTCCTATTGAAGTTCTTTCTATCCATTCTAAAAAATCTTGTTGTGTGTCCAAAGTTATGCATATTGCATAATTGACATACAAGTGCATTTCTTATTTGATTAATTTCATTCTGACTATTAGGTGCTCTACAATTCCTTTCAATATGTCCAAGATTTTTACACTTGTAACATACAAACTTTTTCCTTTCTCCATCATTAGATCTGCTTAGTAATCTTCCTCTTTCATTATCTATAGGGTTAGTGTTCCTAAACATTCTATTATTTGTATTATTACTATCAAACTTAGGTTTCTTACAATCTATTGCTTTATGTACATAACCATGAAAATTATAACAATAGAAATTAGTAATAGGTTTGAAGGACTTACCTATGCAATCTCTTTTCATATGACCAACTTCATTACATATAAAACATCTACCTCTAAATTCATGTTTGATTTCCTTGGGTGGTTCATCTTGCTTAGGTTTATCAACTTGCTCTATTTTCTTAGGCTCATCATGTTTGGTAGACAAATCAACTAGTTCAATCTCTTTAGATATTTTAGTAGTAGTGCTTGATCCAATCTTACTTAGACCAAATTCGTTAGGGGATTCAACAACTAGATCTAGTTCTTTTCAAATTTTAACTTTCTTGCTAGATTTCTCTCTAATAAGGTAACCAAGGCCTATCTTATCATAAGAAGGTCTCTAGTGAACTATTTGTTCATCAATTTTCTCAATACTGGAATAAAGTTTCTCTATTGTTTCTTAGCTTGTGTCAATTCTCCTTTCACAATGGTATTGTACTTTTCTAATTTTGCATGCTCAATCTTAATAAAATTTAATTCAGATTTTACTTAACTAGGATCCAAGGTCTGTATTCTCATATTTCATATTAGGTTCGCTATTACTACAATCATTCTGAAGACTCGAGTTCCACAATTTTCAATGCATGCTTCAAGTCTCATTTTCTTTCTTGAGATTTCCCACTTTGTCATTATCACTAGTTTGTACATTTCATTCCTTACTAGATTTTTGATCATATATGTTGTCTTTTAGTTTGCCAATGTATACTTTTGCACCTTCATATCTATCTTTTAGGTTCTTTCTTTCTTCTATAAGAAGATCAATTTGTTCAAGAGCTTCTTCAAGATTTCTCTTCAACCGTTCCATATCTATAGGGATCTTACTCAAGTTATTAATCATGTTTAGATCAATTGTGGTATGCTACCAATTGTTAGAAATAGATAATACTGAGAGGGGGGTGAATCAATATTCTACAAACTTTTACCCATGGTTGAATATTGTTAATTACTTTATAACTTGCATATGAAAGTAAACCAACAATATTGAATAGTAAATATAACCATACACAAAGAGAACTCTTAATACCATTATTTGTTAAATAGGGAAACAATATCCAAGGGAAAACCATAGTGGGGATGATACCCACTAGATGATTTACTAAACAAAAGAATTTTGTTAAGGATATTGACCCTGTTAGGACTCTATGAAGTTCATATAGTGTCTCAAGTCATTTTTAAAAGCCTCAACCCTATTATGAGTTTCTTCAACCTTGTTAGGAGTTGATAGATCAAATATAATGTATGCAAGAAGAGCCCACTTCCCTAACATGCAATAAGCAATAAAGTTCTTCACAACTATAAGTATACCTACAATACTTTCTCACTGTAGAAACTCGCACTTGATCTAATCATACATCATATTTTGTATCACATGAGGCTTGCATATATTTCAAGCTATCTTCACAATATTTTTCATGTTACATATCTTACACATTGTTGCCCCACTTCTCATTCTCTAACCAATTTGCAAAGTGAAAATTGTGTGTTCTAGTAAGGTCCAAGGTGTGTTCAAGTATAAGTCAAAGTCCCCTTAGGTGGAAAGATTCTTCATCAAATTTTTCATCTTTCCCTTCCCCACATTTCATAGCTGGGTGGTTTTCCTTTTTGTGTTGTGAGTTTTTACGAGTAGTTTGGTACCTAATCTGATGGAGATAAAAGAAACATGCAAAGATAATTTACAAGAATTATATCTACTTGAGATTCATCATTTTCTCCATGAGAATAGAAGTTTGAAGAAATTCAAACTTCATCTTCTCCTTAGTGGGTTTTCAACCCACGAAGGTGATTTTTTGCGAAAAGCAGCAAATGATGCATACGAGCTGAAATAAGAAGATAACAAGGTACCCTATGACAAATTAATGTTCCTTCTTACAATTATCTACCTCAAGAAACATTTAGGATCCATCACAATTCTTAGAATCATTCTAGGTGGAAAACTAGAAACTGACTTCTCCTTGGCGAGTTTTCAACCCATGAAGTCAGTTTCCCAAAAAGCTAATTATGAAGTCAGTTTCACACTACTTTTGGACATCTCCAAACCTAAAGGAAATCATAATCAAAAGGAAAAGTTAAAAGGCAAGCTTGGGCAGAGAGATGAAAATTATCTTCTCCTCGGCGAGTTTTCAACCCATGAGGAAAATTTTTTAGATTTTAAAGAAAACCAAGTTGGTGAGTGGATTAAACCCATATTTCATGTTCTAAATCTCTCAAGATGATAATGGAAATAATCTAACTATTACAGGAAAGATCTACTAAGCAGAATTCACTTCAGCGGATATTTTGTTATAAAGTACTATGTTTATACTTTCCTAAAACTTAATGGAAAATGGGAAAGTAAATATGAGAGATAGAAAGTTATCGTTCAACGAATGAAATAGTGAAAGGACACCTTAGTACCTATTAAAACTATGCATTAGATTTCTCCTTCAATTCATTTGTGTGGTGTGAATTTTGAAAATTAACGAGTGAATTGAAGTCCCTATATAGATGGAAATGTGAATAGTTAAAAAGCTACCATTCTTTCTTGAACTGTTATTCTATTAAAACTGCATTGCTTTTTCAAAAGGCTAGTAAATGCACATTCATTATTCCTTTTCATTTTCTATATTTAAAATTCATTTCCAAACAAGATGGCAACCAGATTTGTGGATTTCGATGGATCGAATGGGATCAAGTCTTCATTATAGCATTTCACAGACACTTCTCTCCATTTCTATGATATGCGAGATTTCTAGAAGAGGGTGAGGTCAAAGCCTATTCATCCCATCACTGAGAAGCTTCGAGGATGCAAACTAGTTGAAGCAGTAGGTTCTCTAGTTGCAGTCCAAGCTCTTGAGTTGATTTATGAATGTATAAATCATTATAATCTACACACTAGATAGATTGTATTGCCAAATGACATAGTATTGATCTCCATTGAAAGACAAACTATGGTAAATTGTGTTTGAGTTCTAGAGAGGGAAGAATTTTCAAATTTGATAATTGGTGGAGTCATCTCTGAATTTTTTGTGAAGAAAATGATATGGAGAAAGGAGATCATGCAAACATGGTTTCAAAAACCATAGAGCACCAAGAGTAAGGTCCCTAAGACTCTTTTTGGTACTAATCTCAAACCTAAGATTGTTGACATTCTACTTCTCTTGCATAGATTGAAAGGTGAGGTAGAAGCTTTAAACTTCATTGAGTAATATTTCTTTTTGGTACAAGTTATCTACTCTGATACCCAATATATTGATTGGGCTAATGATGTAAGTGAGATTCTATACAATGCTCTTAGTTTCATGAAATTCTACAACACATTCTATATCTCTTCTTTCCTCATTTATATGTTAGCTTCTCTACAATTATGGCTAGGCCTCCCAAGGGTGGAGAATTTTCTTAATGATGTGAAGTCTTATGAGTTCTACCCTTGTTTAGAATTGGAGAATATTTATGCAAAGTATATAAGAGTTAATGGTGCATTTACTATGAGAATTTGTAGGAAACTTCAAGTGTGTCCAAAAAGGAGATTTAGCCTAGAAGATATGGCAGCTATTAGTCAATTTGGGAGCTTTTTCATCCAATTCTCATCCTTTTAATATTTGTGTCTTGCAACTTTTGATGAGTTCCCTTTGAAGCTACCAAGGTACCTGAGTGGCATGATCATGTTGATTGAGATTGTGAGGCAAGTGATTCAAGTGAACATACTGAGTGGAAGCTTAAAGAAGAAGGGCTACGAGTTCCCTATGAAGGTGGGAGCCTTTATTTACGACTCCCATTCTAATGCGAAGAACATGGTTAAGGTGTTTGAGATGAAGTACAAGCTAGAAATGTATGAGGTCTTGAGACCTATGTTTGACACAAATGGATATGCAATAGATGTTCTTTAGATTGGGAGTGTGATTAAACATATCACTACCATAGAAGACTAATGGGCCAATTGCAAAGATGGATTCAAGAGCCACGATCTTGCTTTTTCTAGACTTAGAGTAGATTAAATGAAAATGTATAGGGTTGATATCAATGTGGAGGGAGTAGAGGACGATGGGTAGAATATGTATAGCAATACATATTTAACAAAGCCAAGAAATATTTCCATTATCTCAGAGCCTTATCAAGATATTGGGGATGATCTAGATGTCATGATGGCCTAAATTATTAAAAGAACCAAGAAGTGGGTCAAGTGGACTACAAAAAGAAGAAGTCAAAGTAAAAGCACCCCCACTCAAGCTTCTCTAGTAGCTACCCTTGGTTCTTCCTCTTAGAGTGGCACATCAAGTGTAACTTTAGCCATAACTCAAGGACCTGCTCAACTAGTAGGTGGAGGTGACCAACCTCCAGATAAAAATATCCCTTTGGCTAAGACTTGTCAGGACAGCTCCTCCCCAGTGATTGGTTCCCAACCAGAAGTTGAGAAGAAGGTGGATGAGCTGAAAGATAGTGCTACTACTCTAGTTCCCTCACCTCCATCTAGTCTAGTTCTATCTACAAGCCCTACACTTCTCCTCCCAAGTAGTCCTCATGTGTAAGTAGTGGACTTAGGGTATGGAGGAAGTAGTAATAGCGAGTCCACTGAATCAAATGAAGCAGCTAAGAAGACTACAAAAGTAGAGAAAAACCAAGAATCCTCAAAACTTATTTCACAAGCTCAAAAGAATCCCTTCTCTTTGACTATGATGGCAATCACTCTGATCAAAAGGAAGATGTTTAGCATTGAGTCTCTTGGGACGGCCTCAAAGATGATAGGCATAGATTCATGTTTGGAAGATATTCTAGATAGGAAGAGAAAGAGGAAAGATGAAGGTGCTCCCAACAAGGATACCTTATCCCTTGCTATCCATTATGGCTTCACATTGACTAAGGTTAAGAAATAAAAGACCTTATCTATCCTTAGGAAAGACCTTGAAACATGGCATTTAACAATGGAGATAGTTAAACCTACTAAAGAAGGAAGGATTGAGGATATTACTATGAATAATTTCACCATGCATTCAGTAGATCTTAGGGAAGCCAAACATGATACCAGAGTCAGCTTGTGGAAGTCCACAAATGAGGTGATCAAAGGACAACTGGAGAGTCTTAAGTTGTCAAAGGTCTAGATGAAAGCAAAAATATAAGAATTGAATAATTTCATAAGGCAATTAGTCACCACTTTGGGAAGCATTTTTGGGATGCCCATTACTAGGGATCACATGACTACAGACATCCAGGAACTTATCTCCCAGCTCCAAGAAGATAAGCATTTTGGGCGAATTGACGAAGAGTGGAGTGAGAAGATCAAGGTAGAAAGACTCTCCATTATAGAGTAGATTGGTAATGCCATATTAAGATTAGAAATAGAAAAGGATAACATATCATCAAATAGAGTGACCTTGGCTATAGAAAACGTCAAGAGTGATGATTATATTTCTTTGTTGAAGATCATCCATATGAAGGTAAAAGAAGCCATTGAAGCAAAGATTTTTCCCAAAGGAGATGAGCCCCTAGTTGAGTGGTTTCAGAGCATGTAGTTCAAATCCAAAATGATCATGGTGGCAGAAGGACTTAAAGAAATTGAAGTAAAAGAAAAAAGGAGTAGGATAGAGATTATGAACTACTAAGAGGTTTGCATACAAACTTGCAGTCTAGTGGGCAAGGGAAGGCAATAATTGGAGTAACTTTCATGTAGACCAACTTCTCTAATTTCATAGATGATCTGACAAGAATAATTTCTTGTCACTAGGATAGAATTTCCAAGCTTCAGAGACTTGGTGGATGTGTGCATTTAGTTTCTGATAAATTTAGCTTGGTGGATGTGTGCATGCGGCCATGGAAGAATTGCAAGATTGGCTGAGCATCATTAAGGATCTGGCCTGAGAGAATTTTAAATGGCTCTTGAGATACACCAATGTGCACATCCATAAACATGAAGAGCTAATTCCAATCATTGTTTCCACCAAAGCCTATAGGGAAAAGGTAAGAAAAGGGAAAGAATGTGAAGTGATTCATATTCCATTCTTTCCATTTTCATTATGTAATCATTGTAATAGATGAACTAGCTCCTTGCCATTTGTCATTTTTGAGGAGATGAACTAATTAAACTTTCGTTGTAATGGTCATCTCAGAATCCTATATGTATGATAATGAAAGATTAATAAAGGGTAGGCTACTTTTTGATGTGAAGTACTTGATGTTGCAGAGCCAATTGAATGGTATTTTGTATCAATTATTTTCTATTCCAATCTCTTTGTCTAAATTAAAAAGGAGAGAATATAGCTTCATTCCCCTATTTTTAGGTAGCAAACTAATCATGATAAGTATTGTTAGTATGAGTTTGAAAGGGATCTCTTAGGCATTTTTCTATGATTTAGTTTTTGTTTCACTACATTTAGTTTCTGATAAATTTAGCTTAGTAGCAGCTAGCATGCATATTAGATCCATTCGACCTTGTGAGTATATAGGATGTGTGAGACTCATAAACTTAGTTAATCTTCTTGAAATAATTTCTTGCTTGGGTTAAATATTGTATAGTTTTAACTTGGTTAACCTCTCCTATTCTCAAGTTAAGAACATACCCCACTAAACTTAGGATAAACAAAATTTATTGAAATTCTACAATAGGGAGATATAACTAACAATTCAAAGGGAAGTTAGCCTTCCTAGAAGTAACTTTCTAAATTTTTTTAATCAGAGTTTGTTAACAAATTAGGTAGCATGTGAGTCAGAACATGGAAGAACAAATCTATTTACCAACATATTTTTGGTGACTCCGCTGGAGAGAAGACAAATAGTCACTTGACTAATTCACCTTATAACATGAGGGAAAATGGTACTACCTCATGAGAATATAGTCCTAATGCTTCAACCTAACATTGGTTTCCAAGATGACCAAGAAGACATAATCTCATCTCTTAATACATTTTTTTGGAGAAATAGGAGGAATGTTGAATACTATAGGAATGCTAGCCAAGTATTGGAAGAAGAAGAATCTAGAGCAAAAGCATTAGAAAGGGCTATTCAGAGGAGAGACATTTGAAAGGCACAAAGATAGCTAAGACATGAAGCTCAAAGACAAAATTAATCTAGCACCTTGGAACAAACAAGGTTCCTAAAAAATACTAGAACAAAGTGGGCAAGACCCTATTTTTGATAAGCACACAGAACTTGGTTTTTCCATCCTAGATATTCCTAAGCGAAAAGGTGAAAAGAAAAGTTGGAGTTGACCATATTTTCCTGTTAGAACTCAAACCTCTTCACATACTACCTACTAGGTATTAGCCTTACATAGAGTTACCGTTCCCCCAGTTGTCAATTTTCTTCCATACCTTGCTGGAACAATTACGGTTGCTCCTTGGGCTATAGAAATAGGTCCATTAGCACTAACAACCTATCAGCCACTCCCAGCTAGTTCAAGGAAGAATTTTCCTAAATTTTTAGGTGATGGGAAGGTTACCACAGATGAACATATTAAGGCCTTCTTTATAGCTACTCACATCTTAGGGGTTGCTCATGAAGATGTTGTTGTAAGATTATTTGTAGAGACCTTGACAAAAAGTGCAATAGACTAGTTTTATCATCTAGATGATGGCTCAATCACCAATTGGGACACGATGATAACAACCTTTGAAACTAGGTTTAAGACTACAAAAGATGAACATGTCTTGTTAACATAGTTGACATCCATTAAAAAAAAACCCACCATGAGTATGAGGGACTTCCTTGTGACTTTTAATAAGATCACTAGCAGGATACCAACAATTGATAGGCCTATTGCTAGTAATTTGAAAATATTCTTTATAAGTGCAATGCTGCCAAATATCAATTATGATTTAAGAAGTTCTCATCCCATAGATTTAGCAGATGTACAAAAGAAAGTAGTCAACTTTGAAGATGACCTAATCTCTATTAGAAAGTGGCAAAGGGAACTCCAAACTAAGGGAAGTTCCAACCATACCACCTTGTCTGATGAATTGATCCAAAAGTTATCAAATGAACTTGTGGCAGTGAAGAGGCAATTATGAAGGTTAAATAACTCTTACCAATGAAACTATCAAAACCTACTAGGAAGAAATAACGATGGAAAGTTTCTACAACTTATAGGGTCACAACCAAGATTAGCAATTGAAGTGGCACCGAAGAAAGAAAACATGTGTGTGTTTCATTGACAACAAATTATGATAGTGAAAGCTTCCCAAAAGCTACTCATATGATGTAGTTGTTAACCACTAATGTGTTAAGCACCACGACCTCTTGCCTTGAGTTAGATTCATACTCAAATGGTGACTCTAGAAACTTATTGTTAGAATATGAATCTAATTTTGAGCCCAAGGGTGAATGCTATGCAACTATTTATGGAACTTCATACATAGTACTAACCCAAGGTCAAAAACTCAAAAGGCCATACTCCAGTCATGCTTCAGGAAATGACCCCAACTCTTCATCAAGTAATGTTCACATTGATCAAGGAGCATCAACATCTCAAATGGGTAAGGAAAAGATCCCTTTTGATTTCATCCAATTTATTGAAGAGTCAAAAATTCAAATCTCGCCTATAGATTATTTGAAATCTCATCCCTCTCACTTGAAAAGATTGGTAGATCCTTGTAAAGGGAATGCTTTAGATTTGAATCATAATGTGACCATTGAAGAAGGGGATGAAACTTTGACATCTAACCTATTTAGCCAAGAAGATTCCATTGTCCTAGAAACCTCTCCCAGGTAAAAACCTAACCCATTTTTAATCTCATTGTATATTAATGAATACAAATTGAGCAATTGCATAATAGATTCAAGTGCATAAAACAATGTGATGCCTTATTTCATAGCTAAAGCCTTGGGTCTCACTCTTACTAAAGTTCATGGAAGGTGTTACTCTATGGACACCAAACAAGTCCCCTTGCTTAGAAAAATCAAAGATGCTCAAGTAACCTTAACTTCTCATCCAAAAAAGAAATTTTTATTGATTATCCTAGTTGTGGATATTTAGGCAAGCTATGGGCTTCTCTTAAGTAGGATTTTTTGCTAAGATTTGGAAGGGAAAATAAAGTTAGAGCGGTCCCAAGTAGTCATACCCATAGGAAGCAAGAAATTTAAATTGGAACCTCAAAAAAAGGAAAAATTTACTATCTTAAGTTTAGATGATTATAAAGCTCAAATCCTCTACCAGGAGTTGGAGTTCGGTAATTACATGTTGTTTACTAAAGAGGCTCTAGATGAACAAAGGAGTGAATACCTAAGAAAGGAAATCCTCAGTGAGAAAGAAAATTCAATAGGCATCTGGACATTGGAGTTTGATGGAAGTTGTTCTTCATCTAGATCCAGTTCAAGTGTAGTATTAATACCTCCTGAAGGAGAGTATGAACCCATGGCTTTTAAACTAGAATTTGGGAACATAGATAACATAGTAGAATATGAAGCTCTTCTACTCAAGATAATTTCTGCAAAGGAGAAAGGAATAAAGATTTTGAAGGCCCAAAGTAATGCAGAACTCATCATGAAGCAGATTAGGGGACAATACTCTATGAAGAATCATAAATTGAAACATTATGGTAGTGTATGGGACAAAATAGAAGGCCTTGATACATTTTCTATTGAGTCAGTACTAAGAGAAATGAATACTAAAGTAGACTCATTGGTCATTTCCACTTCTTTATTACTTCCTCATCCAGAATTGAAGGATAAGAAGTACCAAGTGGAAATTTTGTATCGAGCCTCTATCCCAAACAATGAGGAATCTTGGAAAGTCTTCAAAAATGACAAGAGCCTGCAATTGTTCCTAGAAAATGACAAAGCTACCTATCAACGTCAATCCGATAGAGGCAACCATGGAGAACTTGATCATGAGTGGAAAGAGGACCAAACTAATGAAGTCCAATTGTGTGGTAACATCATTCCCCCATACTTTGTATCTTTGAAAAAGTTATTTAATAGACATGATGTTTATAGCAAGCAAAAGAGGATAAAGAAAGGTCTTACCATGGGTAAGTATGAAGGATAAATATTGGAGATGATCATAATCCTAAAATGATCAATATTGGGAAATGTTGTTCACCCAAGGAGAAAGAAATTGCCAAATAGCTTTTCATAGAATACCAAGATATATTTTCTTTTAGTTACAAGGATTTGAAAAGTTATAGGAATGGGGAAGTGAAACACCAAATTCCCCTAAAGCCTAACACAGTTCCTTTCTAGCAGAAATCGAAGAATTACAATCCTAAAGTGGCTGATGCTATATTCAGGGAAGTTGACAAGATGTTAAAAGCAAGGACTATTTATCCCATTCATCACTCCACTTGGGTAGCCAATATAGTGCCAATTAGGAAGAAGAATGGAGAGATAAGGATCTATGTTGATGAATTAGGCATCCTTAAAAGACAATTTTGGTCTTCCTATAGAAGAAAAAGATCAACACAAAACAACTTTCACCACCCCTTAGGCTATGTTTGCATATCATAGAATACCCTTCGGGCTCATTAATGTCAGTGCCACTTTTCAAAGATGCATGAGAAAATTGTTTGCAAATCTAAAAGACTGGATTATTGTTATATACCTAGATGATCTCACTATGTTTTCAAAGAAAAGAAAAAACCACATAGAAGACTTGAAGAAAGTATTACATATGTGCTAGGAGCATGGAATCTCTCTAAATCCTAAAAAATTGGTTTTTTGTGTGACAAAGAGAAAGCTTCTTGGTCACATAGTTTCCCAAGAAGGTATTAGAATTGATCTTGATCAAGTTGAAGCCATTTGAAGATTGAGCCTACTGGTAAAATAAAATAAGAGTTAAGTCATTCTTTGGACAAGTGAATTTCCTTAGAAGATTTATAGCAGATTGTTTGGAAAATACTAAATGCATCATAGACATGATGAAAGGAAATTTGAATTTCAAATGGAATGAAGCTAGGAAACAAGCTTTCCAAGATATAAAGATAATTATTGCTAATGCACCAGTATTATGTCATCTTGATTATAAAGTGGACTTTATTATTTACTATTATGCCTTAGAACATACCTTATTAGCTATCCTAATGCAATACAACAAGGAAGGGATACAAGCACCAATAGCCTTCATGAGCATACCTCTGAAAAATAATGAGTTAAAATACTCAAAAATTGAAAAACATGCCTTTACAGTGGTCAAAGTGCTGAAGAATTTTAGATTCTACATCTTGCACTCGAATTCTATGGTCTACATTCTAGGTGTAGTAGTAAAAAGTGTGTTGACTCAACAGGATGTATAGTGTAATGCTAGAGGGATGCGGACAGTGAAAATGCAAGAGTGTGATATTGAAATTGAGCTTACTAAGCTAGTGAGAGGCAATGCATTGTGCAAAGCAATTGCAGAAAATAGAATTGTTGAAGAAAAAGAGAAAACAGGAGAAAAGTAGCTAGTATTAGCAGTAGGAATGCAAGATTCTTGGTTCAAAAATATTGCCTACCAATTGACCTATGGAGAATGCCCTAAATGTATGACAACAAAACAAAGAAGAGATCTCAAGTTGAAAGTAGCTAAATACGTAATTTGGGATGACAAATTGTTTAAAAGGGCTATAAATGGTACTTTTGTATGATGTGTCGATAAACAACAACAAGAAAAGTTGTTGAGAACCTTCCATGATGAAGCGTGTGGTGGACATTTCTCATCTTCAGTCACAGCTGTCAAAATATTGAGATAGTGTTACTATTGGTCGAGAATGTTTAAGGATGCGTACTCCTGGCTAGAAAAATGTGAGAAATGTAAGATGTTCATCGGGTGACCTCAGTTAGTCACTTTGTCTCTCAAACCTATAATCATTGAAGGTCCTTTCCAATAATAGGGTCTTGATTTCATTGGGCCTATGAACCTAGCATCCAGTGCTGGTCACCAATATGTTATAACTGTGATTGATCATTTCACTAAGTGGGTGGAGGCCAAAGCAACTAAGAAAACTACTTCTAAAGTGGTATGCAAATTCCTTAAAGAAAACATACTAGTTATATTTGGTGCCCCCATCATACTAGTAATGGATAATGCAGAATATTTCTCTTTGGTTGAGATCACCAATTTTTGTTTTGAGCATGGTATCATAGTCAGCCATTCATCTAACTATTTCCCACAAGGAAATGGTTAAACAAAATCTGGCAACAAAAATTTGATGAATATTGTCAAGAAATTAGTATTAGATAATCAAAAGACATGGCACAAGAAAATTCACCAGGTGCTATGGGCAGATAGGGTGACACCTAAAAGGGAAATTGGCATATCTCCTTTCAAAATGGTTTATGGGACTAAAGCTAATCTCCCATTACCCTTGGAATTAGCTACAAATAATCTAAGAATAGTAAATAAAGATGATATCTATAGGGATGGTTTAGAGAAGAGGATTATATACTTAAGAAAATTTGAAGAGGAAATGGAAGAAATCGTAGATCATATCACACAACATCAGATGTGTGTGAAGAACTTGTTTGATAAAAGGGCGAGGCCACAAAAATTAATGATAGGAGATAGTGTGTTACTGTGGGTTAAGCAAAGAGCTCCAAAAGGTATGCATAATAAATTTGATACCTTGTGGAAAGGCCTAGTCACTATCCATCAATCATTCAAAAACAACTCATTTAAATTGGTATATCTAGATGGTGAGGTGCTACCTTTGACCTACAATGGTCAAGATCTGAAGCCTTATCAAATTTCAAATTGAAAATAGCTAACCCCTGTATTTCACTATAGTTACGTTTAGTTCCTATTTATGTTTTCTTAGTTAGGATTCCCTTAATTTCTTCTTCTTTTTGTTCCTTGCTTTAGTTTTGTCGTGTGCCACCTTTCTATTTTTGCAAAACTAGAGATTTTGGATTCCTTGCTTGGGTATAGCTTACCCAAGTCCCTAGTTAGAGCCAGTTATTTCCCCACTTCTCATTCTTTAACCAAATTTCAAAGTGGAAATTGTGTATTCTAGTAAGGTCCTACGTGTGTTCAAGTTTAATTCCATGTCCACTTAGGTGGAAAGAGTCTTCATTGGATTTCTCATCTTCCCCTTCCCCACATTTCATAGTCAAGTGGTTTTCCTTTTTGTGTTGTGAGTTTTTGCAATTAGTTTAGTACCTAATCCGATGGAGATTCATGAAACATGCAAAGATCATTTAAAAGAGTTATATCTACTTGAGATTCATTTTTTTCTCCATGAGAATAGAAGTTTGCAAAAATCTAGACTTCATCTTCTCCACGATGGGTTTTCAACCCATGAAGGTGATTTTTTGTAGAAAGTAGCAAATGATGGATACAACCCAAAATAAGAAGATAAAAAGTTACCCTATGAAAAATTAATGTTCCTTCTTACAATTATCTACCTCAAAAAACATTCAAGATCTGTCACAATTCTCAAAAACATTTTGGGCAAAAAACTAGAAACTAACTTCTCCTCGGTGGGTTTTTAACCCATGAAGTCAGTTTCTCGAAAAAGCTAATTCTAAAGGAAAAGAAGAAAAGGTGGGCCCCTAATGAATTTTCACACTACTTTTGGACATCTCTGAACCCAAAGGAAACCATAATCAAAAGGTAAAGTTAAAAGGCAAGCCTGGGCAAAGAAATGAAAATTGTCTTCTCCTCGACGGGTTTTCAACTCATGAGGATAATTTTTTGGATTTTAAAGAAAATCAAGTTGGTGAGTGGATTAAACTTGTATTTCATGTGCTAAATCTCTCAAGATGATAATGAAAATAATCTAACTATTATGGGAAAGATCTACTAAGCAAAATTCACTTCAGTAGACATTTTGTTATGGAAAACTCTGTTTATACTTTCTTGAAACTTAATGGAAAATGGGAAAGTAAATATGAGAGAAAGAAAGTTACCATTGGACCAAAATAATAGTGAAAGGACACATTAATACCCATTAAAACTATGCATTTATTGGTCCAACAGATCTCTCCTTCAATTCATTTGTATGGTGATAATTCTAAAAATCAACAGGTGAATTGGAGTCCCTATATAGACGGAAATGTGAACAGTTACAAAACTACCACTCTTTCTTGAATTTTTATTCTATTAAAATTGCATTTATTTTTCAAAAGGCTAGTAAATGCACATTTTCTATTCCTTTTCATTTTTTGGATTAAAAATTCATTTCCAAATAGAATGGCAACTAGATTTTCAAGTTTTGATGGATTGAATGGGATCAAGTCTTCATAACAAAATTTCACAGATATTTCTCTCCATTTCTATGACATGCAAGATTTCCAAAAGAGGGTGAGGTCAGAGCCTAGTCATCCCATCACTGAGAAGCTCTGAGGATGCAGACTAGTTGAACCAGTAGGTTTTCCAGTTGCAATCCAAGCTCCAGAGTTGATATATGAATGTATAAATAATTATAATCTGGACACTAGATAGATTGTATTGTCGGATGACATAGAATTGATCTCCATTGATAGAAAAACTATGGTAAATTTACTTTGAGTTCTAGAGCAAGAGGATTTTTCATATTTGACAATTGGTAGAGCCATCTCTAAGTTTTCCATGAAAAAAATGTTCTGGAGAAGGGAGATCATGCAAACATGGTTTCAAAAACCATGGAGTGCCAAAAGTAAGGTCCCTAAGACTCTTTTTGGTACTAATCTCAAACCTAAGATTATTGACATTTTTGTTCTCTTGCACAGATCAAAACGTGAGGTAGAAGCTTTAAATTTCGTTAAGTAATATTTCTTTTCTATACAAGTTATCTACTCTGACACCCAATATATTGATTGGGCTCATGAGGTAAGCAAGATTCTATCCAATGCTCTCAGTGCCACAAAATTCTAGAACATATTCTATATGTCTTCTTTCCTCATTTATATGTTAGCTTCTCTATAATTATGGCTAGGCCTCCCAAGGGTGGAGAATTTTCTTGATGATATGAAGTCTTATGAGTTCTACCCTTGTTTACAATTGGAGAATAGTTATGCAGAGTATATAAGAGTTAATGATGTATTTACTATGAGAATTTGTAGGGAACTTCAAGGGTGTCTAGAAAGGATATTTAGCCCAGACGTTATGATGGCTACAAATCAATTTGGGACCTTTCTCATCTAGTTCTCATCCTTATCATATTTGTGTCTTGTAGCTTTTAATGAGTTCCCTTTGAAGCTACCAAGGTACACGAGTGACATGATCATGTTGATCGAGATCATGAGGCAAGAAATTCAAGTGAATGTGCTAAGCATGAGCTTAAAGAAGAAGGGTTATGAGTTCCCTATGAAGGTGGGAACTTTTATTTGTGAATCTCATTTCGATGCAAAGAACATGTTTAAGTTGTTTGAGATAAAGTAGAAGCTAGAAATGTATGAGGTCTTGAGACCTCTTTTTGACCCAAATGGATATGCAAAAGATGTTCTTCGGATTGGGAGTGTGATTAAAAATATCACCACCATAGAAGACTAATTGTTCAATTGTAGAGATGAATTTGAGAGCCGTGATCGTGCTTTTTCTAGACTCATAGTAGATCAAGTGAAAATGTATAAGGTTGATATTAATATGGAGGGAGTAGAGGAAAATGGGAAAAATATGTATAGCAATACATATTTAACAAAGCTAAGAAATATTCTCATTAGCTTAGAGCCTTATCAAGATACTAGAGATGATCTAGATGTCATGATGGCATGAATTATTAAAAGAACTAGGAAGTGGGTCAAGTGGACTACAACAAGGAGAAGTTGAAGTAAAAGCACCCCCACTCAAGCTTATCCAACAGTTGCCCCTACTTCTTCCTCATAGGGTGGCACATTAGGTGTAACTCTAGTCATAACTCAAGGACTAGCACAACCAGCAAGTGGAGGTGACCAACCTCTAGAAAAAAAAATCCATTTGGCTAAGATTTGTTAGGTTGAATCCTTCCTAGTGATTGGTTCCTAGCCAGAAGCTAAGAAGAAGCTAGACTAGCTAAAAGATAGTGTTGCTACTTAGGTTCCCTCACCTCCAACTAGTCTAGTTCCATCTACAAGCCCTGCACTTCTCCTCCCAAGAAGTCCTCATGTGCAAGTAGTGGACTTTGGGAATGGAGGAAGTGGTGATAGTGAGTCCATTGAAATGGATGAAGTAGCTAAGAAGACTGCATAAGTAGAGAAAGATCAAGAATCCTCAAAGCTTGTTTCACAAGCTCAAAAGAATCCCTTCTCTTTGACCATGAAGGCAATCACTTTTGTCAAAAGGAAGATGTTTAGCATTGAGTCTCTTGGGATGGCCTCAAAGGTGATAGGTATAGATTCATGGTTGGAAGATACTCTGGATGGGAAGAGAAAGAGGAAAGATGAAGGTGCTCCTAACAAGGATACATTATCCATTGTTGTCTATTCTAGCTCAGTATTGGCTAAGGTTAAGAAATAAAAGACCTTGTCTATCCTTGGGCAAGACCCTAAAACAAGGCATTTAATAATGGAGATAGCCAAACCTTCTAAAGAAGGAAGGGTTGAGGATATGACTATGGATGATTTCACCATGCATTCATTAGATCTCTAGGAAGCCAGATATGATACCAAAGTTAGCAAATGAAAGTCCACAAACAAGGTGTCCGAAGGACAACTGGAAAGTCTTAAGTTGTCAAAGGTTTAGATGAAAGCAAAAATATAGGAATTGAATAATTTCATAAGGCAATTAGTCACCACTTTGGAAAACATTTTTGGGATGCCCATTACTGATCCCACAATCACATATGTCCAAGCACTTATCTTCTAGCTCCATGAAGATAAGAATTTTGGATGAATCGACAGAGATTGGAGTGAGAAAATCAAGTTAGAAGGACTCTCCATTAGAGAGTAGATTGGTAATTCCATATTAAGATTAGAAATAGAAAAGGATAACATATCATCAAATGGAGCCACCTTGGCTATAGAAAAAGTCAAGAGTGATGATTGTGTTTCTTTGTTGAAGATGACCATCCATATGAAGGTAAAAGATGTCGTTGAAGAAAATATTTTTCCCAAAGTAGATGAGGCCCTAGTTGAGTGGTATTAGAGTATGCAATTCAAATGCAAAATGATCATGAAAACAAAAGAAGGACTTAGAGAAACTGAAGTCAAAGCAGAAAAGGAGCAGGACAGAGATTATGAACTACTAAGAGGTTTGCATACAAACTTGCAGTATAGTGGGAAAGGGAAGGCAATAATTAGAGTAATAGCCATGCAGACCAACTTCTCCAATTTCATAAATGATCTGACAGGAATAACTTCTAGTCGCTAGGACAAAATTTCCAAGCTTTAGATGCTTGGTGGATGTGTGCACGTAGCCATGGAAGAATTGCAAGACTGGTTGAGCATCGTTAAGGATCTTGCCCAAGAGTATTCTAAATGGCTCTTGAGATACACCAATGTGCACATCCATAAACATGAAGAGCTAATTTCAATCATTTTTTCTGCCAAAGCCTATATGGCAAAGGTAGAAAATGGAAAGAAGGAAAAGTGATTCATATTCTATTATTTTTGTTCTCATTATGTAATCATTGTAAAAGGAAAACTAGCTCCTTACCATTTGTCATTTTTGAGGAGATAAACCAATTGAACTTCCTTTGTAACGGTCATCTTAAAATCCTATATGTATGATAATGAAAGATTAATAGAGGATCGGCTAATTTTTGATGTGAAGTACTTGATGTTGCAGAGTCAATTGAATGGTATTTTGTATCAATTATTTTTTGTTCCAATTTGTTAGATGTTAATGGTTTTATCCTCTTTGTCTAAATTAAAAAGGAAAGAACAGAACTTTGCTCCCTTATTTTTAGGTAGCAAATTGATCATGATAAGTATTCTCATTATGAGTTTGAAAGGGATGTCTTAGGAATTTTTCTATGATTTAGTTTTCCTTTCTTTGCATTTAGTTTCTGATAAATTTAGCTTAGTAGCAGCTAGCATGTATAGTAGAACCATTCAGTCTTATGAGTTCATAGGATGTGTGAGACTCATAAACTTAGTTAATCTTCTTGAAATTATTTCTCACCTAGGTTAAATCTTGTATAGTTTTAACTCGATTAACCTCTCCTATTCTTAGGTTAAGAACATACCCCATTAAACTTAGGATAAACAAAATTCATTGAAAATCCACAAAGGGAGTTGTACCTAACAATTCAAAGGGAAGTTAGCCTTCCTAGAAGTAACTTTCCAAACTGTTGTAATTAGAGTTTGTTCACAAATCAAGGCGATTGTGAGTCAGAACTAGGAAGAACAAATATGTTTACCAACACACATCTTCCACATTATTTGTACAAGATAAGATCTTTACTTATATCTTTCAAACTAACAAATCTTTGCTCAGTCGGCCTTCATGTCTTCACACACTTGACTTAATATAAAATCACTTAGGAATTAATATATGTAATGTCGACTCATCATGACTTAGCAATTATTTTTTCACTAAAATAATTCCTTAAGTTGTACAACTCATATTTTTTATATGCTATGTTTTGAATTGTTAAATACTTGAACTAGTAAATCAACTGTAGCTGGCATCATACTATTTGTACACATATGTGCACTAACTTATAGCATCATTTCATTGTAGTATAGCTATCATCAACTATGCATTAGCTAACTTGAAGTATGTCATCCATACATATCACATCTGTCTCTATACTGCTGCAAATTGTCTAACACTTGAATAATTTTTTAACTCTAAATACATAAATGAAACATTGAATGTATGTTGCCATAAACGATAGCACTCTAGCCATCTGACTGACCATATTGCCAACACATCCAATATCTCAAACCATAGTTTATTATTTTCTTAGGTCAAATGAACCTTGCATAAATGTAAACATGAAATAACACAAAATCTTTCACATAATTTGATACAATAATTTTACGTGGAAACCCAATTTGGGAAAAAACACCATCAACATGCTACAAATTTTCACTCTTCTAAACTGAGCTCTATGAGGAGCCAACCCTATTAAAGGTTACAATGCACATTGCTAAATGTGACCTTGATCAAAGGATTTCAATCGCCCTATTAGGAGTGAGCCTTGTTAGAGGACTTTAGAACATTCTGTTAGAATGTCACCCTATTAAAGGATTTTCTCATGACCGTTAGATCAAACTTAATCCAAAGGATTTATCCAAACTGATACAATTGTTAGAAAGTGATGGTAGTACTTGATATGATAACAAAACAACTCACTTGTAGATTACGGGTCTCTTATTCAGTCCTCCATACTTCTTGGAATTCAATCTACTTCATCTCTAATAGCATGTTCACCCTTCAAGTTTGCACCTCCTTAAGCCTTCTTGCTTAGTATGCCAACTGCGGATTCATCACTTTGGCCACCAAATGAAGCAACATCTCAAGACTCCTTGTCTCTCTCTGGTTCATGCTATGACACTTTTCTTCTGGCCTGTTATCTCCTTATATAGAGAATTTAGATCTTTTGCCACTTAACCACAATTGTCCATCTTAGGTTTATTTTTGATTCATCGAATCTACCCTCTTTTTCATTTTTTTCCCTTCTAGAATCTTCCCTTACAATCCTCTTTAAATTTGGCTTAAAATGTTTTATCTTGAATTCTATGCCACCAGCCCATAATACTTATCTTTCATGCACTTTACACAATTCTAGAAATCAACTTTGTCAACTCAAATTCATCAAAAATTTGATCAAACTCATTTTACTAACACTCAGCAATAACATGCTATTTACTTAGCAATAATTGTCTTTCGATGTTCGAGCAACACTAGGCTGTTCGGCATACACTAAGTCTTACTGATGCTTGGCACACACTAAACTACCTTCTCTTGACACTTTCTATATTTCTATTTTCTTTGCCATATGATTTTCCTTTATTTAGCTTCAACTAACTTTTCTACTCAGTCTACATTGACTTACTCAGCTTCCATTGGTTTCTCGATCAGGCTTGGCAAACACATTTCTTTGCTTAGCCTTCTTCTTGTCTTAGCTCAAGTATCCTTTCATTGTAGCCTTAAGTAGATAAAAAATACACTATATCATCAAATTCTTACTTGGTCTTAGTGCTTCTTTTATATACCATATAACTCAACCTTTCTCTAGGTACTCTTGTTATCCTTTCTTTTCAAATCCTCTTCATCAATCAATCAAATGATAGAATTCAGACCAAATTAGCAATTTTTCCAAGAGCTAAAGTTGTTGATGGACATGATTAGGCATATCCCTTTGTCCCATAACAAAAATGTCATTTTTTGAGGGGAGACAAAGGATGGTAACTACATTGTTTCCTTGAGCTATGAAACCATGCATAACAAGGAAATAATTCATGTTTAGGCCCAAGCCTGGTATCTGTGCCTTATTCCCAAAATCAATTTTTTTCTGGATAATGCTCCAAAATTGCATCTTGATAGTGAACAACCTAACCAAGAGGGGGCATCTAATGCCTAACAAATTCATTCTTTGTAAAAACCACAATGAGAGTGTAGATCATATATTTGTACACTGCGTTTCACCAGGGATATGTGGCTTTTTTCCTTTCTTTCTTCAAAATTACTTGGTGTTTTCCTAATACCGCTATAGATCTCTTTGAACAATAATGCCATGTAGCTAATGGGGATGTGAATAAGGGTTTGTGGGAATGGACTTTTCCTCATGTTTGTTGGGGAGCATGGAAGAATGGAATAATAGAATTTTTAGGGAGAAAGAAATTGATGCTAAAGTTGGCTTCCACAAAAGCTTAATGCTTTGATAGAAAACTACACTACCAATAAAGGTCATAACCCTCTACTCAACACAGGAAATTGACAGAAATAAGAAGGAAGACTATAGATAGATTCTCCCACCTGAGGGTTGGTGTAAAAATAATTTTGATGGAGCTGCAAAAGGAAATGCTGGTAAGGTTGGGGTGGGTGGAATCTGTTAGAGTAATTATTTGTTCTAACTTATTAATTAAATCACTTTGATTTAATTAATTAAGTTGCCTATTACTCTAGTTTTCTTAAGCTATCTTGTAGGTGCATATAATTAATATTTTATTAATTATATTGTGCAACCCTAGCTTTTTTAGGCTTTAGTTTCCCTTTTCGGGTTTCATGATTCCTTTATAAGGATTCACCTCTTTGTATTTTATTGATTCACTTATTGGATTATATGAGATATTGCTCTTTGCATGTCCATAAGATGGATCTAGCTTTTTGGCCTCCTTGATTTTTCCTTGCCTCTATTCTTTGCTTCATCCATGTGACAAGTTTATGCATGCAGGTGTTCTTGGGAGATTAGTTTTTCACCTAATCTAACATGGTATCAGAGCTAGCTTACTGCTCGTTGTTCGTGGTTTGTTGAAGCGTTTCAGAAGCTGTGATTTTCGGAGCAGTGGGAGGCCGTACGGACGCTTCCATTGGATTCAAAAGGTCGTTTACAATCAGAATCCATATAAAATTTGTCCATTTTGGACACCGTTGGTTTGGGAGGCAAAAAAAATTTGTCTGATAGGGCCATACGGCCCCCTGCACGCAATACGAGGCAAAAATTTCAAAAAAAAATTGGAAAAAAAAAAAATTTGCGGCTTGTTTTTGCCACAGCGGTTTAAAAAACCGCCTGCAGTCACCGAGACCGCTAGTAGTTAGCGGTCCGCTAATCGCAGCGGCTCCAGTGACCGCCGCGCCGCCGGTGGCGCCTCCTGCCCACCACCGCGGCCACCGGAGGCTCCGCTCCGCCGCTCCATGGGTGGAGGGATTTTTTTTAAAGATTTTTGTTTTTTTATTATTTTTTTTATTAAAAAAATAATTATTTTTTGCATTTTCAGAGGCCCTGGAGGTTTTTTCTCCGTAACTTGAGCATACGGACGTATTTTTTCAATCCGAAAAATGCGCCGGAAAGCTGGTTCTGAGACAAAGATGCTGGTATAGGTTTTTTTGGGTTTTGATGTAGTTTGGTTGCCTATTTTGGTAGTCAAAGCTAAATGTTCTATTTTGCACTCTAGGAGACGTATCTTGAGCTTTCGATCTCCGATTTTGGACTTCTTTATATCACTAGAAAGCTCTTTCTGTGCTCTTTCCAGTGATGTTGGTTGTTGTTCCAGATTCTATTCCAGGAACATCCTATCAGTCTTTTGCATTTTAGCATTCTGGTGGATATCCTGATTGTTTCAGGTCCAGAGATCGATTTTGTTGCTTCAGTTGCTTCGTTTTGAGCTCTATCTTCTGTTGTTTCAGCCTTATTTTTTTTTTCTAATCATTGTTGATATTCATTGTAAGCATCTTTATGCAATGCACTGAGATAAAGTGCCACTCTTGCGTTTCAGGATCCTTTTCATCATTGTGATTCATTGTACTCACACTATTTTATAAAGTGCCATGGGGGGGATAGTTGTTTGCCACTTATAGGCCCTCTTTCTCTAAATCCTCATGTAGTGTCGATGACACATGCCTTTATTGGTGTTTTGTACCTCACTCTCGATGTGTTTGGCTCCTATGTTGTTGGAGATTCTTGGCCCATCTTTTCAGCTGCCTGTCACCTCACCTGCCTTAAGGGGAGGTTATATTGTTGTTCTATGCTTCTTTGGTTGATGGTTTGTGCCTTCTATTTCCATGGAGGTTCCTTTGGTTGATGGTTCATGCCTTCTATTTCCATGGAGGTTCTACAGATCAGCATTTTGAGAGAGTTTTGTGGTTCTTCATGCTTCAATGATTCTCTTCTGATCTCTTTGCTCCTTCTTCTGGAACATTCTTTGCTATCTCTTTTTGGAGTAGGGTTTTTCCCATGAGGTTTTCTCTATTTCTCCTCTTTATAGATATTTTTTTGTGATTGGGTACCTGATCTGGCCTTGTTGCCGGGACCCAATTCTCTTTCATAGCTGTGCTAGGTTAGCTTCCTCCCAAGCTTCGCTTAAGGGGGGGTGTTAGAGTAATTATTTGTTCTAACTTATTAATTAAATCACTTTGATTTAATTAATTAAGTTTCCTATTACTCTAGTTTTCTTAAGCTATCTTGTAGGTGCATATAATTAATATTTTATTAATTATATTGTGCAACCCTAGCTTTTTTAGGCTTTAGTTTCCCTTTTCGGGTTTCATGATTCCTTTATAAGGATTCACCTCTTTGTATTTTATTGATTCACTTATTAGATTATATGAGATATTGCTCTTTGCATGTCCATAAGATGGATCTGGCTTTTTGGCCTCCTTGATTTTTCCTTGCCTCTGTTCTTTGCTTCATCCATGTGACAGGTTTATGCATGCAGGTGTTCTTGGGAGATTAGTTTTTCACCTAATCTAACAGAATCATCAAAAATGCCCATGGAAAAGGAATTGTTGCTATTTCAGCTCCTCTAGGTATGCAAACTAACCACTATGGAAAGGTGACTGTAGCACATCAAACAATCAAACTTGTTTGGGACATAGGAGTTAGAAATCTATGGCTGGAAGGAGACTCCAATAATGTCATTGACTATCTTAACGAGAATAATGAGCCTACATAGATGATAATGAATATAATTGAGGATTGCATTCAGATCCTTAAGTCTTTTGACAATATATATGTGTCCCATAAGTTCAAGGAAGCTAATCAAGTGGTTGATAGTTTGGCAAACTAGGCAGTCAATAATGATGAAATGAGGAAGTAGATTAATGTGTATAATATTCTGCCAAAAATCCTAGAGTTGATTGAATGGGAGAGGATCCCAAGAAGATTGGGAAACATTAAAGGTCAATTATGAAATTTTATGTGTTATGGGAAATATGCCAAAATATGATGTGTAAGTATGATTGCCAAAGTACAAAACTCATTATTAACTTCCATCATCACACTTTGAGGCTCAATTTTGGGAATCAAGTACATAAGATGAAAAGGAGTTTTGCAAAAATCATTCATATCAATTGGAATCAGCCTTCAAAGTGCATCACTACCATAAGAAAACCTTGTAGAGAGGACAAAAACATGGTGGGGGAAAGACATAGGAGGGAACCTGAAGCAGAGAAGTGGTGCCAGTTCTTTAAGGTTTGGAGCATTTTGAGAAAAGGCAACATTGCCACTTTCATTGATCGACTTCATGGCTCGAAATCCTCTATTACATGTAGCATGATTAAGAGTTGGAACGAGGGGATTGTTAAGATTGATGGGGTGGATTTCACAGTGACAAAGGAAGTTATCTCTGTAATGATAGGAATACCCATTATTGGGAAGAAATTTTATAGAGATAGGTAGATTTTAGGGTAGGCAGTGATTGAATTTACCAAGGACATGAAGGGTTATCATCAAGTACATTTCCCTTGATACGAGATTCGATCACCTCTGAACTCATCATTTTGTGTTGCTTAACCATTTCAAGTATGGGGTGAATATTTCTATCTCTTTTTTCCTATACTCATCTATTAATGAGAATATCAGTGACTATAGGGAGAAGCACATAGGTAATCTTTCCTTACATAAGGGGATTTTGTTGTTAATCTATGAATTTTTTAAGGCTAGGACTTTGGGGAAAGAAATTAAAAATAGGAAGGTGGGAAAGAAGGGTAAGGAGGAGTCAGATATGTTGGGAGAGGATTATACCCCTTCTAATACTAAGGATAGCCAAGAGATGCATTCAGATACAGAGGAGGCCACCCCACAGCACAAAAATGGGAAAAAGAGAATAAAAATGGAGAAAAAGGTGAAAAGGGAGAATATTGATCCTAAATAGGGCATTGAGATTTTTTTTATAGAGACTACAATGAGAGGGTAGAGGGCATGGAAACAGAGGGTGATAGTGCTAAAGGGGAGGAAGTTATTATTCTCAAAGAGGAGGGATATGAGGAGAGGACGGGTGGAAAGAGAAACATAACTATTAAGATACCTACCAACAGAGAGAAGGATTACGCAGGCAAGCCTTTCAAGAGGTTGAAAAGAGGGAGAGATATCAATTCCAAGGAGGAAAGGTGAGAAGAGGGGAAGGATAGGGATGAAGAAGATGACAATAAAGGGAGTGGGGAAGAGAAGGAGCAGGATTTTGAGGAATTTGGGTCCAACCACTACACATGTATGATACTGGGCAAAGACAGGAATATGGTTTGGAGGAATTTCAATAATGTTTCTGCGAGGATGGGGCTTAAGAGAAATATGATTAAAACACAAGTTAAGGAGAAATAACGATGGCAAAATTTAAATGGAGGAGCTAATTGACCTTGCCCTGATAAACTTTGAGCAACAACACCAAGGAAAACCCTCAAATGGATATGCTTAACAATGCAAAGATAGTGTTATTGATCATTATCAAACCACTATATGGACTTACCATGAAATCCAAGAGCTCAAATATAGAGTGGGTAGATTAGAGAGTGATAATTGCAACAATTAGAATAGGAAAACTGAGGAGGTAAAGGATATGGAAAACAAAGTGGAGGAAGTGAAGAGTAGAGTTCAAACCATAGAGGGCACTCTACAAAAAATTGTTGAGAAAATCTATAACATTCTAAAAGCATCAAATGATAACATAAAGGTTCTCATAAACAAAATTGAAGAACACAGGGTAGATAAGGAGGATGACCAATCTCCCAATAGCAGCAAAGATAAGTCTCCTGAGGATGGATCGAGGATGAGAACCAGATCCAGCATAAAGAAAAAGGACATCCAGGAATCTAATAAAGATCATTTAGACCTAAAAGAGGCAGCTAGTAGAATGTATGAGTTGGAGATTCAAGCTACAGAAATCCTTAGAGAAATTGCTTGAGCTGATCTCCTAGGTTTTGGGCTTTTCCTAGTTTTTTGCTCTGCTTCCCTACTTTTTATGTGGTTTTATCTTATTTTTTGGTGGGGGTTTGTTTCAACCTATGGCTTTTATGTTGTTGATACTTTAAGTGCTTTATACATATTAATCTTTTATTATTGTATGGTTTCGAGGCCCCATTAAAACTTGTTTTCCTTAATCAAAAACACGCTACCAATTCTTTACTCTTCTAAGGTAAGCTTGGTTAAGAGCCAACCTTGGTAAAAGTTATACAAAACATTGTTAAATGTGACCATGTTAAAGGATTTAAACACCCTATTAGGAGTGGCCTACTAAAAGGATTTTGGAATATTCTATTAGAGAATGTCACCTTGATTAAAGAATTTACAAAATGACTATTAGGTCAACCTTGATTAAAGGATTTTGGATAGATATAATGGTTAGAATGTAATAGTAGGTTTTATCTATAAAGTACAACTCACTTTGTAAATTTAGATCTCCATTTTCTCATCTATTAGTTCATTGACTGGGCTTCATTTACATCCCCATCTCTGATCTGCTTGGTATCCCTTGAAGAATTCACACTTCACAAACTCTTCACACTTCAGCTTTGTTGTTCTTCTCTTCACAGTTTCTCTTTAAAATAGCCAATCAACCACAAACCAACCTCAAAATTCATTCCTTATGCTTCCTCAAATAGGTAATTTTGATCTTTTGTTGCTTAAACATCATCATTGATCTTAGGGTTAGGTCACATTCATCAAATTTTTCCATCTCTTTATTCTCCCTCCTCTTCTAGCAACTTCTGATCAAATTCTTGCCTTTGATCATGTAACAAACTCTCCTTGTGCATTAAATATGCCAACTCATCAATCCTCATCTTCCACATGCTTTGAGTAACTCAAAATTCCAATTGTGTCAGCCTCAAAATCAAATCTTTCTCAAACTATAGCTTTTGTTGTCACTTGGCAATCATTGTGCTCTTCAGCTCGATTGTTACTATGTAACTCGACACACACTATACTTTCTCACTTGACATCAACATGCTCGCTCAGTCATTACTACTCTTAGTCACAACTACACTTGCTCAACAATAACTAGTGCTTAGCTTAAACTATTTCGCTTAGTTTCTACATAAGTTCCTTAATCTTCTTCTTCAATTCCTTCATTGACTATGCAATACTGATACTTGATCAAGCTTATATTTTTGACTTGTTTCAACTCTTAGCCTCATCCAACTATCTTCTAAACTTCATGTATTGATTGAACAACACATTATCTTGTCAAGGACTAACTTATCAAGTGCCCATTGTATTTTCATGATACTTAACACATCCCAGCTCAACCTTTCACTAGGCCATCTCATTATCACTTCTTTTCAAATCCTCTTCATCAATCAAATGATATGGCACTCTACACTAAATATCTCTTGAGTAGGTTTGACATCAATGACAGCATAACAATTGCTCCCATTGTAGTTTCCAAAGGTAGCAAAAACCTTTTTACTCTTCACAAAATCTATGGTCCACTTAATAGAGGGGGAATAGAAAGTTATCAAATATGTATCTTCTTAAACCAATGACCCCCTAAGATCTTGGATATTGTAGACTTGAGAAGGAAAATGCAAAACCATATTGCCCAACATGTTGGTCCCCTAAAGATAAATTTTGATCCTCTTTCTTTGTCTACTCATCTTGAACCTCACACTGAACCTTAGTACTAGAAGAAAGTTCAACTCGAATTTTGTCCTCTTGGACCAAGTCATCAAGAACATCAAATCTGTTAAAAGTGCAATCATTTTGTCTATTTATTCCAAGTTTACTTCTTTCTTATGCCCTTGCTATTAGACTTAATTAATAGGGATAAATTCCTTGTTGTTGATAGATTCATTAGACATTGGAGCCTTTCCCTTATCCTCTTAAAAGCATTGTGAGGAGGACCAAAAATTGCCAAGGGGGGAGATTTATTTTTGGGAAATCTTCATTGTAAATGACCATATTCATGACAAGCTCTGAATCTAAATGGTAGGGTCTTGTAATCAAGTTGTTGGATCCAAGACAATGATCCCATGCAGATTTCCATAAGATCTAGTAAAGGATTATTTAAATAAACTTCTACACAATTATGCTCATAAGAAATTACCTTACAATTAGAACCCAACCCTACATTGAAAATAGTTAGATTTAAGATTCAACTAAAATAAATTTAGTGGAATCTTGGTGATTTAGTGAAATTTTAATCTTAAATACAAATTTAATCCAAAATTTATTGCAATTCTTAAATAAAATAATAGTCATATAATTTTTATTTTTTTTAATTTGGTGAGTGTGTGGGTGGTTGCAATTTAGGGATGATATTGGTGATCATGTTGATTGATTAGACTAGACTTTCACTAGGTTGGAGTACTTGTGGTTGTGTTTATTTACCTCATGTCCTATGGGCTTTAGGTCCTTGTCTAGCTTCCATGCTCGCACATTTTGCTTCAAGGTTGAGAGCACAAAAGAGATACAAGGGTGTTACTCTCTATCATCTCTGTGGATGAGCTCGTAGCCTCATCATTCATAACTCTCATCAAAAGCAATACAAACCAAAAGGTAAATAATTTTTTAAAATTATAATTCTTTAAATTATTATGATTATAATTCATTCAAATCTCAATCTTGATTTTATTTATAAATAAATGTTCATATTTTAAGCACAAATTTATTATATTAAAAAACACTATTAAATAAATTTATATATAAACAAAGCAAGAGCCTACAACACAATGGTAAATTGTGAGCCTCTTATCTAGGAGGTCTTGGGTTCGATTCTACTCAAGTTTAATAAATAATAATAATTAATCACAACACATAATAATAATTAATCTTGGCTTTGGCCTCTTACCAATAAAAAAAAAATTATATATAAACAAGAATTGTGTTGTATTCAAACTAAAAATTATTGTTTAACAATTGGTATAATGAATAATCTAAACCTTTTATTTTAATAACTAAAATTTGTAATAAGAATTTAAGATAAATGTTTTTTACTTATTGTAAGCCTTTTTTAATATTTAAATATGAAATATAAATAAATCAAAAGAAAAAGAAAAAAATATCGATAGTATATTTTAAATAATACAAAACTAAAAATATTAACCAAATTTATTATATTAAAATCAAAAATCAAATTGCAAAAAAAAATTTTGACAATAACTATTTAATAGTAATAAAAAATAGTTTAATTGAGATTTCATAATAAAATAAATAAAAATATAATATATTTATTAAAATCAAGTTGAAGATAACTAACAAATATCACTTAGAAATGGTTGAATGGTGGGGAGCAAAGAAGTTAGTTTTTCTCACTAAAATAACTACCAAAATGAGTTTGAAATTTGGCTTAAAAAGGCAATAAAATTGTAACAAAAAATATTCTTGTCTTTATCTTTGAAAATGGGTTTTCTTGATAATTAATTAATTAAATTAATCCAAGACTCATTGTCATGCTTATCATAGAATTAAATTAAAATTATAGAATAATTAATTAATTAAGTTGATAGGCTTTTTATTGTGGCACACAATGGCCTGAAAATTTTCAAATGCCTGACATGTGTCTGACGTTGACACCGAAAAAAAATACTCTTAACATTTTTTTTGTCAAGATTTTGAAATTTATTCACTCACCCCACTTATTGTTATCTATGTCATTTGTCATGTGTTAGTTAAAACCATATCCTATTTACATTAGTTGAATGGATGACAGAGTGGACACTAATTCCTTTTCAATCTCAAGCAAGAAACGGTTAGGAAAATTAAATTAAAACAGGAGGAATGAGCTTCAAAGGAGATGAGAGGATGGAATTTGAGTTTTTCTTATTCTTGGTTGAAAGCAGTGGGGGGAAGTGGATATGAACTAGAGATGGGAAAACAACTTGAAAAATATTGTAACACAAATTCCATCCGGAGGCATCGTATCCAGGTGGTAGTGTTGAATTCACCATGTTTTATTTTTGTTTCATAGAGAATGCTTGACTTTGAATCTTTAGATGACTATAAATTTTCTAAATTCAAGTCATTGAACATATCTATTTTTCATCAATTTTGAACATATGTTCAAATTCTATTTGATTATTTTTTTGTTTTGTAATCTAGAGCTCAAAACTTTTCTTGGATAGATAAATTAATTGTCGTGAATTACCTATTCAGGAATTAAGAAAGTTTCTATAGTTTATCATGCATACGTAACTAAATACTTGTAGGTTTTCTCTTCTTCTTGTAGAGTGTTCATATTGTTATGCAATTTGCCTTTTGAATGAATAAATATGCAATCAAAAATTGTCGCAGCACCCTTAGCAATAAATTAATATAAATATCAAGCTTCATGTACTTGTGGCCTTGCAAGATCTAACAAATATTAATGACAAGGGATACAAACTTAGTTTTGATATGGGAAAGAGATAACTCACCAATATTGACAATAAAAGGCAAGCATAAGCTATTTTTTTGGCATGTGTGTGAACTGATTAAGCACACTCTTTGATGCAGTTGACCTTACTCATATTATTGAAAAATGTAGGTCTTGGTTTTGAGGAGTAATATGAATGAAGAAGACATTGTTTGTGATGCCAAATAGGGATCCATTCACCATTTAAATGATGCCAACTATAAATGATTACAGGTCTGTATCTCATGTTGAAAAACTTGGCGTTTATGTGGATTTTTCTTATGTCTAAGTAAGCATAATTGTTACATCCCAATTTTTGACCTAGCTTGAAATATAGCCATTGAGGTTTACATGAAGTCAGTTGGCAGTTTAATTTGTTATAATCCTGTGAAATGGTAAGATGGTTAGTCATTATGATTTCAAATGAAGATGACATGTTAGTTGATCATTAATCACGAATTCATGGAATTGAGATGAAGGTTAATCATTATGATTATTTATGATTAAATAATTTATAATTTAATTTCAGAGAACTTCCTTGCAGGAAACATGTCAAAGGGGGGAAACATTGTCAAAAAGGAATTAGGCTCAGGAGCATCACCATCACTGAGCAGATGGGTAGAGGACCTAACGACTTGGAATGGATTACATTTGTAGGACTTGCATGAGTTATTTAATAAATAATTTAATCAAAATAATCAGGTTAAAATATATAAACATATCTCAAAGGATTTTAATCATATTATTAATATTTATAAACATTCATATATGTATAAATGATTTTGGCACTATTATAGTTTAATAATTAACAAAGTAATGTTGCTTGTTCATATAAGATTTTATTAATGTTCAAATTATAATAACATTTCAATTATTATTTTCAAATTATAACCTTCCAACTTTATTCTTTTCAATTTAATATTCTTTGCTCTTAAATGATAACATTTGGCATAGCTAATCGATTAATATTTTGGCAATTCAAATTGTTTTACAATCTTTCTCCAACCTTTTTATTTTATCTTTTAATTTGAATTTTTAATCTATTTGAATGGTCATCTTGGGAATTTGAATGGATTCTTATAACTAAAGGAAGTCATAGATTCAAGCTCATTTCTATATTATAGAGTCCCATAATTGTATCAGGAGAGACACCTTTCATTTTTCTTCATTGCTATTAGTGACTGAGATTTATTTCTGGTTGAGAACTACTGCACCTTTGCTCTTCTCATCACATTCCTTTCTTACAAAATTTGGAATTGATATTGAAGTCTGCTATTTCAACCATGAATTGATATTAGAGTCTAATCTTGGAATTCTGAAGCTTTGTCCACGAATATCTTTGAGTCACTTTTATTGCAATTTGCTAATCTATTCTTCCCTCGTAACTATATGTTTAGCTTTATACACCTCATATTTTCTCTCTGAATTGTGCATGCAACAGCTTTAGAGCTAATGATTTATTTTTTGATATACATCAGTTTGAGGACTATGAGAGTGTGAGTGCTTTGTGAATGCATACTTGTTACATGTTCAGAGCTATATATGGTTATTTATATTTAACTTTGTATTAGATCAAGAATATGTTGGTATAGTATTTTACTGAATTTAGTTGTATGTAAGACAAGTTCCAAGAGTTTGGTTCCTTTATGTTCTGATCATGATGACCTAGAATCATACACATTATAGCATTATGCTTCTTTGATATCTTGGTTTACTGTCATAGTTGACTTTTCATTTAATAAGGTTATTGTTGGATGTTATGTCCCTGTCTAGTGATATGTCAGTTTATATTTTCTATGAACTTTAGTTTTTGGCAAGTTTATTCACCTTGTAGAGGATGCCTTTGATGTGTTTGTGGTTTTATTTTTACTCTTATTTGTTAATATTTTGATCATTGTATAATCTATATGTATTGAGGACCTTGTTTCTATTCTTATGTGGGTAGTAATTGTTAAGGTCTATTGAGAGAGCAGAATTGTTTTTTTGGAGTTTTGCTTGCTCCTTATTTCTAGTTTAAGGGAATGTGTGAATCTTGAACCACAGTATTTAAAAAGATAGATATATAGTCAGAATCATATCTCACAACCACAATCATTTTTATTTACAATCCAACATCTTGTTCTTGTTCTTAATATTTGATTAGCCATGAGAATATTCAATTTTGGATATAGAATTAAATAATCAATCTTGAAACCTTTAAAGAACATAATCATGTAACCATAAAGAGTGAAATGTTGGATGCATATAACCTTCTTATATAATTGATAGAACCAGTTGTTCTAAGGATTCCAAAAACCTAGGACTCACCGGCTGTGTAGCCAAGAAGATGGGTGATGAGGGTGAGAAAGGAATCATCAATAATATGAACCAGTGCCAGTTATGATATTTCAATATTTATCATTTAATATGAATCAATTAATAGTTCATGCATATTTTTGTTATTGTGATATCCTACTGCTAATTTGTATGGTGAGTTAAATTACCAGGAACCCAATAGATGGCAAGATGACCCCTGCCTATTCCGAGTAGGGAGGGCCTTTCTCTTAGAGATCGTGTGGGGATAAGTTTTAGTTTGAGGTTGGGTGGTTAAGCCGCTAATAATGTTTCACCTCTCCTTAAGATGTCAGTCAAGAGTCAGATAGAGATAAGCTATGCAGTCAATCGTTTAATATAAAAAATGGTATTATCATTTTTATTTATGAGGAGGTAAGATTAAATTGAATTATTTCATTGTTACCATCATTTTACCTTCATATATATGAATAGAAAATATAAGTATATCTTCTAATATCGAGTTACTATCATAATTAAGTAATCAAAAGGAAAGGAATCTGAAGCCCTAATTGATTAAGTGATAGCTAGAAGCTTACATGATACAGTGGTATCGAAAGCCCTAATTGAATATGTGGTAGCAAAAACCCTAATTTGAATCCAAGGTAGTGGAATCCCTAATTAGATAGATGGTAAACAATGCCCTAATTATAGTGGTATGTGATGCCCTAATTATTAATTTGGTGGTATTTAATTATAATTATCATTTGATTTTGAGATAGCGATTTTAGATGATAGTCGTCATGTGAAATTTTAAAATTGGTATTGTGGACTAACACAAGTGGTTGCAAAAGCATTTTTAGTTTTGATTTCGATCTCAATTTTTTGAGGTATGTGGTTTTAATTTTTGTAGTAATTTCATTTGATGGTGTTTTTAAAAATTTTAGTTAAGAAATTTTGTCTAACTGAATTTTAACAGTAAATCTTATTCACATGAACCTAAATGATATAACTGTCTTCCTATGAAATGAAGTAGTAACTATATTCTTTGAGTATGTTGGATGTTAATTTAGACTTGGGAAAACTAGTTATTACAATAATTTTCATGTAGTGCCTGCCCCTAAGTCGCATTTCTGTCATCCTTGCCAAACTCTTTTAGGCCAATTTATGTTTGATGATTAGTATTATTATTTTAAGAGATTATCAGATGTTGTTTTACACTCAGTTTATTATATGATGAGATTACTTGGTACTCTATATTTCATGCATGTACGATGATTATTCAATGTTTTCAGTTATCGATGATGATTAGTTAGATGGTTTATTATCACATGTGCTTTCTTATGGATACTTACCCCATACTGCATGTGTATGGTGTGCGTGTTTGTTTTTATTTATGTATGGTGTTCTGATGTGGTTAAGGAAGGGAGTCGTAGTCACCTGCTATTCGGGATCTACACGATGCACCACTTCCTGCCATTGTCTGTTTAGCTTAGAATATTGTGTTTGTACATGCGTGGATTTTATGCAGGTTGCAGGTACCGGGTATCGACTTTCCTGAATTGCCAGGATGAGCGTACCCTATCGCATTGTCTCAATGGTAAGAGAGGGGAGATAAACTCTTAAGTCCAATTCCTAAACCCTTTAGCCAATTGTCCTAATTGATAATTAGGACAAGTATCTGAGTTAAGTACCCTCCGAATGCATCAAAAGATGTAATTTCGTGATTAAACCCTTTTTGTTTGATTTAGTATGTGTTTTTCTATGATGGGTTTTCATATGTTGTTATATGAGTCCTTGATGTGTTTTCTATTAATTAAGTCTAATTAAAAGATTAATTAATGATTTAATTTAATATGATATCTTTAATATTTAATTAATTGAGAAATTAATTAAATAAAAGAATTAAATTTAGAGGTTAAAGTTCAAAGATAAATTTAGAACAGGATAATATTTATTTAATTTAATAATAATATATTTGGAGTTCATTTTTAAATAAATGCTAAATATTATTGTTATTTAAATTAATTAAATATGTTATCAATTAAGTTTCTAAAATTAATTTAAAAAGTTGAAAGATATAAAATTATTAAGAATTCTAGATCGCATGATCTAAGCATGAGTTTAAATATGAGAAATAAATTAAAAGATTAAATAATAGAAATTAATAATGTTATTTTAATTTCATGAAGTGCACATGAGATTAAAGTAATAAATTAATTTAAAATAGAAGTCAAGTGGATTATTAAATAAAGTTATTTTATAATTCAACTTAATGTGCATGAAAGATGAATGCAAAATAAAAGAAAAGATAATAAAGGTTAATTTGGAGTTAACTCAGTTGTGCAAAGAGTCTTCTTGGGTGAATGCACAATTAAGTGCCCTAGTTTGAGGAGAAAATTTGCTTATCACAACATTGGGGGTTCATTCTTGGGGAACACGATTTGGGACACGAATTTGGACGGGAATTTTTGTGAGACAATTTTTGGAAGCGAATTTCAGAAGGCTGATACCAAGAAAGTTTTCCAGAGGAAGGTTATTGAGAGGAGCGAATTCTCTTACAGTTCCTGGAGATTGCATAATAGCATCAGGATCAAGTAGGGTCTTGTGTTTTTTGATTATTGATTAAAATACGCAATTATCCTTTCCTGTCTTCTTCGTGTCTGGGGTTTGTAAATTTGAATTTTTTATGATGAATGTTTAAACATTACAATATTGGGATTTATCAGATGCTTGTCAATAAACCTCTATATACATAAGATTTAAACGGGAAGGGTTGAATCTAAGATTGAAATTCTAAATTAGAAGTTCGGATGGTTGACTATATTTTCTATATCAATATTAAGAAGGAATCAATTTTTCAATACATATATTTATATATATATATATATATAAGAAATTATTTTAATATCTTTATAAATTTATATATATGTATCTTTAATTAATTAGTTTATCAATAAAAAATTTATTATAAACAAATTGTATTTAAAAAAAATTAAAGTAATAAAAAAACTTAATTTATAAAATAAATTATATATATATTATAGTGGGGGGGAGGGAATTACCCTGTACCCACCCCCACTGTCGGCAGAGCCGACAGTACCTGCATCGTAGGTACTACGATGACAGGTACAGGGTACCTGCCGCCGCAGGCCCTGCGACCGCAGGACTGCGGCGGACCACAGGTGGTCTTGAAGCCGACGGGCTTAAAACGTATGAATATAATATATTATGTTTTAATTTCATTTTTTCATAATTTTTTTTATTTATAAAATTGTTATTATTATTTAAAATTTTAATTAATAAATTTATATATATTTTTTTTAATTAATAATATTTTTAATCTTTATTAATATTTAATAATTAAATATTAATGTATTTAACATAGTTTTTTTTTTGTAAATATTAATTTATTAATAATTTTGGTTAAATATTAATAAATTAACAATTAGTGAATGGATTAAAATAAGTAATTAGAACAAGTAATTATTGATTAATTTAATTAAAATTAATTTAATTAAAGTTAATTAATAATGAATATTATTTGATCAAATTGTAGATTCAGATTATTGACTTAATGGAAGTTATTATAGAAATGGGTTAATCGTAAGGGGTAGTTATGAAAACCTAGTTACTTGAATTCGACATTAATCTGAAACATAAACCTTACCTTAACTCAATAATATACTTTCAAATCCAATCTCTGAGACTTTGATGTTTTCTTTGTGCTTTGAGTGTTATGGGGTTGGTTTAGCGTTGACCAGTTTAGGTTGTTACCAGAGGCTCGGGGTTGTGAATGTGATGTCATGATGATTTGGTCTTGATCTTTCTTAACCCGACCATGGTAATGTGATGAAGTGCTCTATGACATGATTGTATTTACTATTTGTTATTGTTTTCCAGTTTCCTTGTGTGAAGCTGAGATGTATGTATTTAAGATACCTGACTTAACCATTTTCGAGTCTCGATCAGTTATATTTGATAACCATTTTTGAGTCTCAATCAGTTATACTTGGATTGCTTTTCGGTCGCTTGAGAGGACTGAAGTGTTTGTTATGTTCTTGATGATGTCATGTTTTGACTTGACCATTTTGGAGTCTTCGATCAGTATTGTAATTTACTATTGGGATACTTTCTGGTTGCTCATTGGAGAACCATTGGATTTTGTGATTTATCATTGATGCCTTCAGTTGCTGATAGAGAATTGTCGTGGTCATATGATTATTATTTGGTGCTTATCTGTTGCTCATGAAGAACTGATGTAGTTTTGTGGCTTATCTTTTATGATGTCTTTTCAGTTGCTTGTATAGGACTGAGGTGGTTTTATTATGATTCTTTGATTTATGATTTCATGAGCCTAGGGTAGGTTATCTATGTGTAGAGTCGGGAAGTGGCTTGCAATGGGGATCAGGGCCCTAAGAGGCTGCCTGGAGTAACCCATTGTAAGTTGTTTTAATAAGTGAAAACATTTACACTAAATGAGGGAAAATGAACCTAATAAGATAATTGTATGTTCTCTCCCATGCCTTGAGTGCTAGTACAGACTAGGATGGGGTAGAGAGAATGCTTGGTTACGACCTTGCATTCCATAGTATGCCTCTTCAGTACGAGAGGATACTAGTGGCCGCAGGGATCAGTAGGGACCCGAGATTCCTAAGGGATTGCTCGGGTAACTTCTACGTGACTTTTGCGATGACACTTTCCCGCTTGCATATTAGGTTTCCTACGTGTCTTGTGGTACCTCTGGGTCTAGATGTCTATCTTTGTTGGAACCCTTCAGTTAGTATACTTTTAGGATTTCCTAGACTTAGAGAGTACTTGTATTTTGTGTTTTGATACCTTGTTTGGGACTTGAGACTATCTCCTCAGCACGGTGGGAGTGGACCATTTAGGTTCCATGCGGTCAGGTGGTAGTGCTTTTACTCTTACCATTGAGATCCATTCCGTGGTCACCGTGGCTGGAGTTTTCGTGATTGGCATTTACCTTCACTATGTTCTTGGATTATTATGATGGATGGTTGGATTTTATGATAGATGTTTTATCATTATGGATGTATGGATATATCATGTATGGTGAATAGTTTCATATATTTTTAAGATACTTTGTATCATGAATTTGAGGATGTCATATCTTTATCTTTACATATGTATATTCTTTTAAGCCTTTCATACCCTGTGACTTGTACAGTGGATGATTGAGCATTCCGAATTAATTTGCCAAGAGGCATTCGGATCAAATGTATATTATGGACATGGGATTTTCTGATTATTCTTCCATATGTATGTGATAGTTGTTAGACTTAGAATTAGTTAAATTTAAACGTGACACAACGTCTTGGGATCCTTAAGAAATGTAACTTGCAAAGTATGGTTATCGATGATTACATGTTATTGCTTCCACTACTATGTGTTTGATGTGTATGTTATACATTCTTACTTTAAAAAAAAATATTTAGCAAACTTAGTGAAACTTTAGGTTAATTCTTTTGGGTCCCTTGGCGGGGCGTTACATTTCAAAATGGAATGGAACCCAACTCCTGAATGTAGTTGTACATCACTTATTTTTCTTTTTTGGAACCAAATCTTAATGCTACTGTTCTTGAGATTCCTTTTCCAATCTGTCTACCAAAAAAAAAGCAAACTAATAGATTGTTCCAACTAACCCTCACAACCTATCCAAATTTCCAATAGCATTCTTAGGTGGATTGTGGGGAGATATTTTGTTACAAGTTTTTGGATGGTGTATTTATATTACTTATTTTTTCAATATGTGATTAAATATATAATTAACAAAGGAAAGACACAAGATTGATGAAGTGGGTTGTTTATTTAATTTTAGAAGTGTGTGTGTGTGTGTGTGTGTGTGTGTGTGTGTGTGTGTGTGTCCGTGTGTCTGTGTGTCTGTGTGTATCCCTTAGTTGTAGCTAATGCTCAATTATGATTTGATAGATTTATCTTTCTATTAAAAACTATATCTTGACCTCTAGAATACCATTAAGAAGGAAGTCAAATTTGTCATTGTTTATGTAGTTGCATGCTTCACATGGCTTGAAAAAATTAGGTCTCATATTTGCCCTAAAACTACTTGACAGAACATTTTAAGAAGTTTTTAAACAAGCTAGAAATGATTTAAAAATATGAAAATTTCTCTTATAACTATGTTGGAGAAAATTCACTCTCAATTGAGTAGGTCTCTTGGGTCTATGAAAAATTGTCGATAGGTGTTAAACAATTTAAATGAAACATGGTTTGTGCATGCTTTACACAACTTGAAAAAATTAGGCCTCATAATTTCCCTAAAAGTACTTGACAAAAAAAATTTTAAAAAAATTCAAACAAGTTAGAAAGTATTAAAAAAAAAAAAAATCTCTTGTAAATATGTTGGAGAAAATTCATTCGCAGTTGACTATGTCTCTTAGGGCCATGAAAAACTATCAATAGGTGTTAAATAATTTAAATGAAATGTGGTTTTCTATGCATCTCACAAATTTGACATAGTTCCTTTATAAACTGGTATCCTCAACAAAGAAAACATTAAAATATGAGGTTTTTTATCATTTGAGTTTGACAACTTTTTTGAGACACATTTCAAGTCAGGTAGTTATTCGAAAATAAGTGAAACTCATACATCACTCAACTTGGGACTACGTAACTAAGAAAGCATGCTCTGTGGGTGGAAATAAGTTTAACCACCCACAGATTAATGAAAAGCATATACCAATCTAGGTTCTTTCAATGTCTTTTAGAAATCATTGGGTGTTCATCTTAATTATTATTCTCAAGAGTTTCAGAATTATGTCGAGTCTATGGTGCATGGAAAATGGATATTTCTATGGGACAAGATCCATACAATCATGACATCAAATGATTTCAACAAAAAGGAATTGAGGCAATAATTTACAACATATGATCATATTAGCATACACATTGTACCTTCTGGTACAAGCGCTAGTTAATTTTTATTTTGAAGAGTTGTGGAAGAGACCACTCTCATATGTTCTTATAGAATTTTGCCTTATTTTTTAGAAGGCAAGTTGAAGGAGGTTTGTTATTAGTTCTTGTTTATAAAATTATTTAGTTTTAACATCTTTCTCTTTCTTTTCATTTATTTGTTTCTTTCTCTCTTTCCTCACATTTATGTCTCTCAATAAGAAGACTTCATATTTATATGAAAAAGAAGCAGCAAAAAAGTTGGAGGAATTGGGGGTAGATAGTTTGGTCACAGGATGCGATGGACATTGTGGTGATTGATTTTTTAAATATTTTTTCATAATTTGTAAGTTTTTTTTTCATAACAGTTTTAATAATATTTCAAGATTTTGTATTTAAAAAAATTCTTAGAATAGATTATAATGTGATTTAAACTATTGAATTCAATTGTATTTTTATAATATAGTTGATTTTTTTTTACTTTTATTTTTTAAATACAAGTGTATATTGTTTTTTCTAAATAAAAATATTTTAAGTTGATATTTAAGATCATAGTGTAATTTTGTAGTTAATAAATTATAAAGTGATTTCAAATATTGATTTGAAACAATTTTAAACAGCTAAAATTGAATTATACATTTTTCTTATCTTCTTTGAATTAAAATCAATAATATAAAGACTTTTTCAAAGTTACACATTTATGCAATGAATAGTTTGAACAATGAATAGTTTGAACAAAATTGAGTGATTAAAAAAAAAATGTAATTTGAAGTCATAAAACCCCCCTTGTGAGAGGAATATCTATTTAGTTGTGTTTTTGACAATTTTTTTGGAATATTTATGTAATTCCTCTTTATGTGGCATGGGGATATTTGTATCATTTTGTATGAATTTAAAAATAGGCTTTAAAAAGTAGAGTTTTGTACTTATTTTTAGATTTTTTAGCCTGAATGTAGAGTAGTTGCATGATGAAGTTCTAAACTAAATTGTAATAAATTTTGTTCCATCATTTTATTAATTGGTCAAATCAATATGAAATTTATTTGTGTTAGTATATTTTTCAAAGATCCACATCCTTACTTGTAAAATGGCAGACAAATGATATGTCAAGTTTGTAGAGGGTGCTTATTGAGAAAGATTTGGAGGGTTAAGACACATCTATTAAAGAAAGAACAGAAAACAAGGATAATGTGAGCCAAGACTATCCAAAGTACCAGTTGTCATTCCACTATAATAATTGGAAACTACAAGGTCCTCTACCCTAATAATCATTAATAGAAAAGATCTATTCATCAAAAATTAGTCTTGGCAACTACAAGGTCATCAAACTAAAAATTAGATGATTGGGCTTGGAAGGGTGCATCTCGTTCTTACATTTTAATTATCAATTATTCAATTATGTTTGTCCTAACTTAATTTATATTAGTAAGAAAATTTTACACTTTCTCTAAGTCTTTCTCCACTTTTACACTTTTTTAATCTCTTTATCTCTTTATCTATGTCTCTCCATCTTATCTTTAAGCCAATATTTTGTATATTATATTTTGAACTATAGAAGTGGTTTATCTTAAAATAAACACATGCACTCCTAGTGATTCGTATACTAGTTAAAAAAGAATCTTCACTTATGTGATGTATGTACTCCATGCATTGTGATTTTGAACTACTTAAGTTTATAAATATATTTCTAATAACTTTTATATATAGATTATAAAAATATTTAAGATGTTTTATTTTAATTAAATTGATTCTCTCTACCTGAGCTTAAAATAATGACTCCACTTGAATATGCAAGATATTATTCTTATGCAACAAATCATAGAGATGCAAATGGAAAAAATTGCAATTAATAGTAAGTGACCCAAAAAAATTGTCAATCAATACTTGCCTTGTAGGGATTGCTACATTCAACATTCAGGCAACAGAAATATAAAAATGCATCCAAAGCTCAAGATAATATTTAAAGATTATATAATGTGTGCATATAAAAAGTCTAGGTTGAGATAAAATGAAAATATTTGAGATGATAGGTAATATATAGATAGATACATATAAACAATCAAAGAGATGCAACAAATAGAACATAGAATAGCAAGAGGTGAATGGTAAAGAGGGGTAAGCTAAGATAGAGATAGTGACGAATAAATGAGTGCATGTTTGTATAAAAATGATATAAAGGAAAGGATAGGGAGGTAGATAGGGAGAATGTGTGAATTAGAGAGAGACACATGGATATGGAGATAAAGAGATACATAAATATAGAGTAATATGGAGAGGAAATATAGAGACAATTTTGAACTATTGATTTTAAATAGCTTGGTTGTTTATTTCACATTAGAAATTTTAATTAGAGGGATAGATAATTATAATGTGAGATGCATGGATAGAAGGATTGATAGTGATAAAAATAGATAGGGAAACAAAAAGAGAGACGATTTATAGATAAATGGATTTATACATATGAATGAATGATAAAGATGGGTAAGATAAAATAGAGATGTGGAAGGAGAAAGTAGTGTTCATGTATCATCAAATGTATAAAAGACTATCGGCTTAACCCTTGCACCCTTCAAAGGTGCAAGCACTAATTCATTGACTAGGCTTCATCCACATCCCCATCTCAGATCTGCTTGGTATCCCTTCAAGAATTCACACTTCAAAAACTCTTCACACTTCACTACTCTTTACACCTTCTCCTTAAGATCGCTAATCAACCACGAGCCAATGTCAAATCTCATTCTTTATGCTTCCTTAAATAGGTAATTTTAATCTTTTGTCACTTAAACATCATCGTTGATTTTAAGGTTAGGTCATATTCATCAAATCCTTCCATCTCTTTGTTTTCCTTCCTCTTCTAAAAACTTCTGATCAAATTCTTGCCTTTAACCATGTAACAAACTCTCCTCGTACATTAAATATGCCAACTCATCAATCCTCATCTTCCACATGGTTTGACAAACTCAAAATTCCAACAGTGTCAGCCTCAAAATCAAATCTTTTTCAAACTATAATTTTGTTGTCACTTGGCAATCATTGTGTTCTTCAGCTTGATTGTTACTATGTAACTCAATAGACACTATACTTTCTCACTTGGCATCAACATGCTTGCTCGGTCATACTACTCTCAGTCGCAACTTCACTTTCTCAGCAATAACTAGCGCTCGACTTCTACATAATTTCCTTAATCTTTTGTTTCAATTCATTCATTGACCATGCAATACTGATACTCGATCAAGCTTATCCATTTGACTTGTTTCAACTCTTATTTTCATCCAATTGTCTTCCGCACTTCATGTATTGATTGAACAACACATTATCTTGTCAAGGACTAACTTATCAAGTGCCCATTGCATTTTCATGATACTTATCACATCTCAACTTAACCTTTCACTAGGCTATATCATTACCACTTCTTTTCAAATCCTCTTCATCAATCAAATGATATGGCACTCTAAATTGTTAGTAAATGTCTCTCTAGTAGGTTTGACACTCTGTCTTATCAATAGGTTTGACATAAATGACAACATAACAATTTCTCCCATTGTAGTTTCCAAAGCCAGGAGAAACCTTTTTACTCTTCACAAAATCTAAGGTCCCCATAATAGAGGGGGAATAGAAAGCCATCACATATGTATATTCTAAAACCTATTACTCCCTGAGATCTAGGATATCAAAATGTTGGTCCCCTGAAGATAAAGTTTGATCCTATTTCTTTGTCTACTCATGTTGAACCTCACACTGAACCTTAGTACTAGAAAAAAGTTCAACTCGAATTTCATCCTCTTAGACCAAGTCATCAAGAACATCAAAAATGTTAAAAGTGCAATCATTTTGTCTATTCATTCCAAGTTCACTTCTTTCTTATGCCTTCACTATGAGACTTAATTAATAGGGATAAATTCCTCCTTGTTGATAGATTCATTAGACATTGGGGCCTTTCCCTTATCCTCTTAGAAGCATTATGAGGAGGACCAAAAGTTGCCAAGGGGGAAGATTTGTTTTTGGGACATCTTCATTGTGAATGACAATATTCATGACAAGCTCTACATCTAAATGGCAGGTTCTGGTAATCTATTGTCCATGCAAATTTCCATAAAATCTATTAAAGGATTATTTAAATAAACTTCTAAACAAATAAACGCATGAGAAATTACCTGGGCCCTACATTGAAAGTAGTTAGATTTAAGATTCAACTAAAATAAATTCAGTGGAATCTTGATAATTTAATGACATTTTAATCTTAAATGTAAATTTAATTCTAAACAACTAAGAATTTATAAATAATAAAAAATGGCGATGAGCGAACTTGCGAAAGCAGTAGAGCAAAAACGCGATTGCAAAAATTGGCAAACTAATGAATACGTGTGAAAAAAGAAGAAGAACAAGACTGCATTTTGATGGATGTAGAAGATCCCTAGAATAGATTTTGAGATTAAAACCTCTAACAGATTTTCTACATTAGAGGAAGTGGAAGGCTTTGAAAAGTCTAAGCATCAATTCCCAAATCAGCAAAACGCCCCTTTGCAGAAACCAAGGCCCTATAAAGTGACACAAGAATTCTCCTCAAACCATGTTCAGGGACGGCCTTCCACCAACACCCTCTTACATTTTTTACACTGGACAGTCTAGAAAAGCAAATAAGATTTTTTCATCTAAAAAAATATGCACAGTCAATCCATGCTTAGCCAGTTACGCATCACACAGATTCGGGTAGGGCAGATCCATCTCCTTTACGTACCCCAATTAAAGCTGACAACGCATCCTATGACACCCCCGATCATCATGGTTCATATATCCCGCTGCACCGTCATCCGAATTTTTCAGTTCATAAGGCTTCTTTAACCCCTAAGGGTTCAAATTCCCCCAAACATGTAGTACCCTCCATTTCCATTCTTGGGAAAGACATTGAAGACACTTGGATTGATTGCCAAAAATGTGGAATTTATGCAATCTAGTGTGGTCCGAAAGAAGATTTTCTTTTTCTCTCAAACTAGTTAGAAGAAAACATCAGATCTCAGGTAAGTATTTCTTTCTTCTCAGAATTTTCTCTGTACTTACATTGCAGTGATGAAGGTGTTAAAAAATAATTTATCAAAGCATCTGTGTGTTTTTTTAATGGGCATGTTGTTAAATTTATTGCTTGGTATCCTAATTGTAAATTAGAAAATCTTAATATCATGTGTATGCTTTGGTTTAATATTATTTTCATGCCTCTAGAGCTAAATCACATAGAAATTCTTAAATCTCTGGGGTTTGGATTGGGAGATCTTGTAGGGATAGACTCCTCTTATCAGGTTGATAATAATGTTAAATTGCTTATTGAGCCAAAATTCAATCAATCATCCCTAGAATTGAGAAAGATTGTGACAAAAAAAGCTTCATATGAGTGTTACTTGCACCTCTTTAAAGGAGGGATCACAAAGATTATTAAGATAGAAAAGGGCAAGAAAATAAATTTTGAAGTTATTCCGAGCACATCAGACTTTTAGCAGTTATTCCCCAAGCTCAGAGAACAAAGAAGGAAATTGAGGGCCCAACTATGTAGCTTGGATCCATCTAATATGGAGTATAAGCATTACCAAGTAAATATGGATTCACTAAGAAGTAGCAAAGATCCTATGGAAAGCCTTCCTGAACCACAGATAAGACTTAAATTTGTAATTGTTCAAAACTCGCAATTGGATTCCCCAATTGTCAAAGATGGATCAGCCAATAGAAAATAAGGGATTATAAATGTACAGGATCATCTTGAAAGATCAGCAAAGAATCAAGGTTTTCTAGCAAATAGCAAATGTAAGCAGCAGATGGTTAATGATTTGGTGTTATCACCAAATGAGAATAGGTTTGATATTAAAGACACAACAGTTGAAGCCAATTTGATAAATGTTGATCAACAGAATAGAGATTTTGAGGTCTCTAAAAATGCCTATATTGAAGATATTGAAAATCTTATGTTATTTGAAGCAGAATCTGATTTAAAAGAGATCGATACTCCCATAATCGAAACATCCACAGAAAGACAGTGTCTGATATTGGATCACCCAAATTTCACTCCAATCAAAGAAAGCCATTATAAAGCATCCAAATTCTGGCAAACTCCATTAGAGGATAGAAGCTCCCCATTCTCCCCAATAGAGCAATCTCATAGAGAAAAGGATTATAAGTGCGAGAGCTCTCTAACAGATATGGTTCAAGAGTTCTTAAAAAAAGAGGAAAATACAAAGACATATCTATTTGAGTTGAGTCCAAGAGATGAGAATTTGGAGCAGTTAACAGATGATTTGGTTCAAGTTTTTAATTTTGAAGAGATCAACAATAATTCGAAGGCTCAAAAAGTAGAATTGATCTAGAGAATCATAAAATTAGGAGGAAGTAACTATACCTGTGATGACCTAAGAAGAGATTTGTTGACAATAGAGGAAGAGGATAAAGCTAGAGGGCAAGATCAGAGTATTGGTAGGAAAGCAGCAGATGGTGGGGATTGTGAAGATAACTAGATAAAGAATGGAATAGAAGAAGATACACAGAAGGATTTCATCAATAAGATCATTAGTGAGCTAGAATCTGAAAATACAGAAGGGAATGATGTTCATAAAAAGACAAGTGATTTAAAGATTGGGAAACCTACAGAGCTCCTTGGGATCCAGCGAAATTAGGATAGTTTAAGTTCTCCTATCTTTGGTAAGATTAAAGGAAAGAGAGGTAGAAGATCTTTGAAGGACCTGAGAGAAGTAGAAGGTCTTAGTTGAGAGCAGCAAAAGATTGATTAACTTCTTAATGTTGGGAAGGGAAAGTGCCTTTCCAAATTGACATGAAGATAACAACGTGGAATGTTAGGGGATTAAATGCCCCTAGCAAAAAAAGGTTAGTAAAAAAAATCTCAAATCCTTTGATTATGATATTATTATAATTCAAGAAACTAAGCTTAATAAAGATGAATCAATTAAATTAGATAAAATGTTAGGCTTATGGAGTTCTTTTTTCCAAGAATTTGTGAGAGCATCGGGTGGTTTAGGTGTCTTTTGGAATCCTAGGAAAGTTTCTCTTAGCTGTCTTTATCATAGTTCTAATTGGATTAGCTCAAACATTAAGAGTCTAAAGTCCAATTTGCAATTCATTCTTATTAATGTGTATGGTCCTATTAGTCTCTTGGATAAAAGACAAGTTTGGATTGAGATTAGTATATTCATCCTAAATTTTAAGGATAATGCATTTTTAATAGGCAGAGAATTCAATACCATTTTAGACCTATCAGAAAAAATAGGTGGTATCCATCACCTTTCACAGTCTTCATTAGACTTTAGAACATGGGCTAATAAACATGACATGATAGATGTCCCTATCAGCAATGGGACCTATACGTGGAACAATAGGAGAAGAGACTTTTCTTATATTGTAGAAAAATTAGATAAATTTTTTTATCATAGGCAAGCTAACTAACAATAATTATAATTTTCAATTGACTATTTTGCCTATTGCCAGGTCTGACCATTATCCAGTTCAACTGGAACTCTCATAACCTCATAAACCCACCAAGAACCCTTTTAAATGTGAAAAAATGTGGTTCCTAGATCCGGACTTCATTGAAATTTTTAAAATTTGGTGGGAGCAAGATAAAGTAGAAGGTTCAAAGATGTTTGTGATTGTCTCTAAGCTAAAATTACTAAACGAGTGAATCTTAAAATGGAATAAATGTCATTTCAACAATATTTTCAAAGAAAAGATAGAAATTGAAAACCAATTTAAAAATATTAATATGGATATTATTAAGAATGGTATGAACAATGAAAGTTATCAATTAAAGAAAGGGTTATTGGCTAAACAAGAGCTGATTCTAGCAAAAGAAGAAACCTTTTGGCAGCAAAAATCTAGGGAAAAATGGTTGGAAGAGGGGGACCGCAACACCAAATTTTTTCATAACTCGACATTATAGAATAGATCCAAGAATAAAATTAGTAGCATCCAAAATCATTTGGGTAATCAAGTTGAGAAGCCAAGCGAGATTGCGGATATCTTCGTAACTCATTTTAAGAATATTTACGAAGGATCTAATAAGGTGGCTCAAGATAAGATGCTAAAATTCATTCCTAGATTGATCTCAGATGAGGATAATAAGCTTTTAAATAGACCAATTACCTTGGAGGAGGTAAAATTAGTAGTTTTCAATATGAACCTCGATCAGGACCTAATGGTTTTCAAGTCTTTTTCTTCCAAAAGTGTTGGGACATTATTGGGATTGATTTATGGAAAGCAATTGAAGCCTCAAGAAATGGAGGTGCTCTATTATTAGAAATAAATTTTTCCTTTATTACTTTGATCCCTAAAAACAATGATCCTAAAACTGTTAGAGATTTCAGGCCTATTGCCTTATGTAATACAATTTATAAGATCTATTCTAATATTATAGCTAATAGGCTCAAAGCTTTTTTGCCCAAACTAATCTCTGAGGAGCAAACAGGTTTTGTTCCTAGGAGATCTATTCTCGATGGTATTATTACAATACAAGAGACAATTCATTCGGCCAGCAAAAGCAAAGAACCTTGTATGTTTATGAAACTTGATATTCAAAAAGCATACGATATGGTAGATTGGAGATTCCTGTGCAAGGTTCTCGAAGTCTTTGGATTCTCCCATCAATGGATTAATCTCATTTTTAAATTCATATCCACACCCAAAATTTCTATTCTAATCAACGGAACACTTGAAGGCTTCTTTGAAATCTCTAGGGGTATTCGACAAGGTGATTTATTATCACCTTCTCTTTTCATCATTATGGTTGAAGCTTTCGGAAGAGCCTTAACAACTGCCCATCAGAACCAAATACTTTCTAGTATTACCATCACTAGGAATATGTCAAATATCACTCATCAACAATACACTGATGACACAATTCTCCCTAGAAAAAGCACTATGGCTAAAGCTTCAAAATTTAAGTCTAGCATAAAATCGTACATGATGGCTTCAAGTCAGAAAGTGAATAAGGATAAGTCTGAGATTTTCTTTCTAAACACAAAGGAAGAGATAGAAGATAGAATTTGTGAGTTGATGGGCTATCAAAAAGGATAGTTCCCTTGTAAATATTTGGGAATTGTGCTTGAAAAAGGCTCCAAATCTCGCAAAGTTTGGCATAACACAATTGAGAAATTGGAGGTAAGGATTGGGGGATGGAAAGACAAGTGGCTCTCTAAATTAGGTAGAGTCACTAAAATTGATTCAGTTCTTTCGGCCATTCTGATTTATCCCTTATCTTGCCTCCCCCTCTCAAAGAGTTTCCGTAATAAACTAGAATCTAAACTTAGGAATTTTCTTTGGAAGGACTGTGATGAAGACAAAAAATTGGCTTTAATTAAGTGGGAAAATATTTGTATACCTAAAGCATTAGGCAGACTTGGGATTAAAAACCTAGAATGGCAGAATGAAGCCTTGGGAGCAAAACTGATTTGGCGACTATACAATGAAAGGGCCCAAAAATGGGCTAAGATATTATACAATAAATATCTCAATGTTGAAGACCTAGTTTCTATTTTTAGAATGAGTAATCCTCCTAGGGGATCTAAAAGTTGGAACTTTATGCTGAGCTTTCGTGATCTTATAGGTAATTATCTCACATGGGATGTTGGTAAAGGTGATAAGGCCTTATTTTGGGAGGACTCTTGGGATGGTTACCCCCTGCTGGCTTCCAAACCCTTTCCAAAACATTTAAAGGAAGTTTTAATTGCTCGATGGGGTAAGGAAGTTGGTAAATATAAAACTAAGATTTCGGATAATGGTGTGGATAAATGGGTGTGGAAATCGATAGAAGAATTGGATGTGGAACAGACTGAAGTAGAAGCTTATGTCAAGATTATCTCTAATAGGGTAGTCAAGCAGTCGGATAAATCAGATAAGCTTATTTGGGCTACTACGAATGATGGTGACTTAGAGTTAAGCATGGCTATAATGCAATTCTCTACTCTCATAGCTGGGATAGTATTGATATTCCACTCAAGCTCTCTTGGGATGGGGCCTGTCTTCCTAAGGCCAGATTCTTCCTTTGGATAGCCTTCCAAAATAGGATCTTAACTACTGAAAGGTTAAGAAAATTTGGGATACAGGGTCCTTCTAACTGCATTTTATGTAAACAAAGTTATGAGGACACTAATCACTTGCTCTTTAGGTGTCCTTTTTCGTTAAATTGTTGGGAATGGCTCAGATCTAAACTAGGTTGGTCTACACCTTTCCCAAAATCCTATAGGGACTTCCTCATCAACTGGCCCTATAATTTGGTTATGGCCATTTACAGCAAACTTTGGAATATTTGCCCGTCAATTGTTTCTTAGGAGATATGGAAGGAAAGGAATCGATGTATTTTTCAGAACACTAAATTGAAGGTTGAGGAGCTAATTTTAAAAATTGAGGTGTGTATCATGGAAGTCATTAACTCACATCTCAGAAATTGTATGAAAGAAGAAGGTTCCTTCTCGTTTTGGGATGGACTTATGAAGAAGAACTGGGTCAACCTGAGCAACCCCCCCTTGGTCTATCTTAAGAAGAGCAAAGAAGATAGGGCTAATTGCAGATGGTCTCCTCCCCCACTGGGATGGGCCAAGCTCAATTTTGATGGTGCTTCTCGCGGTAATCCTGGGATTGCGGGAATTGGTTGTGTTATCAATAATGATTCTGGTCATTGGCTAGCTAAAAAGGCAATGATGATTAGTCCCACCTCCAATAACCTAGCAGAACTTGAGGCATTGGAAGTAGGACTACACTTGTGTATGGAGGTTGGGATTGCCAAAGTGGTTATTGAAGGAGACTCTCAGATCTTTTTGAATGCGATCAAGAAGTGATCTACTCCTAATTGGGTCATTAACTCTAGATTAGATAATGTTCTTAATCTTCTTGATCATTTCGAGGATTATCAAATATGCCATATATATCGTGAAGGTAACCTGATAGCAGATCAACTAGCAAATAAAGGGGTTGATGGAATTAACATTCACATTATTAAGGATTAGTGCTTTAATTGGATGACTAATACTTCAAAGTATAGATCATTCTATTAGCTTAAATATCCTATAACTATTAGATTGGTTTTTTATTACTCTATAGAGTTATATTTGGCCCCTATTATTAACAATTTTATTTGTAAGATTGTGGTTGTATCAATCTTTGGAGTATTTTCCTTAGTACTATTGAGATAGGGCGCAGAATAAGGTGTGGGTGTCTTATATTACCAATTCATGATGGGTGGCTGCATTAATAATTAACTCTCAGCTGTTACTTCCCACGTGACTTGGCCTAATGGTGTCAGTTCCATGTTGAGGCATGTTAATTACTTCTTGAACCGTATGTGCCAACTTTTTAACAAGATTGTTCATATTCGTAGTTTGGCTTCTTCCATCTCAAAGACTATGGACACCAATGTGATGGGTTTTCACACCAAAGAAGTTAGGACTATGGCTTTTCATGGTTCTGTAATCCAGAACTTTAGAATAGGATCCTCAATCCTTTAGATGACATGACAAGGTTGCAGCAGGGAGGGTGATCAGTGAAGGCATATTTGACTACAACTATAACTGGTGCACGAACTGCAACATTATTGGAACCTTCATCGATTGCGTAACTAGAGCTAAGGTTGAGCACGACTTAATCATTCAACTTTGCAATGATATTTTCCAAACCACATAGCATAAGAGGTTGGAAAATGTAGTCAGGAGCATCGATAGCAATTTGAGGATACCACTTCCAGAGAGAGATATGACCTCCCCTCCAAGTTCCTCTAAGTCGGACATGGCATACCGTAGGCCTCTTTGATCATTCAGGAAAGCCTTAAATTTTATACCCAGTGGCCCAAGATGGAGGCGGCTATTAGATTTCTACTTATAGGAGGGGTATAGTAGTCAAAGAGATTAGGTTGTGGCTGGCAGAGTACATGGAGGTATTTCTTGCTTATATTCACCCCAACATCTCATTTGATTACCTGGAGTTGGGGCAATGCTTTATGATGCATTTTCTTTAAGTCCCCCCAAGGTCTCTTTCAGACTTAGTAGTGAGTGCAATCGTTAGTTTTATATTGGATAGAATAAGACTATATTTCGTTGCTTGGTAAGGAGGTGATGTTGTATGGAAACTCAATTTGCTATGGATTAGATCTGAACATACATTCACAACTCTGTGGGTAATGTTTGTGTTAGAACCAACAATTAGATTGTAATTGTATAATTTTTCAAGTAGATTGCTTTCCGTTACTGGCTTTGTAATGAAGGGGCTTCCCTTATTTGTAAACAGAGCATGTCTTGGAATTAGTAGGTCTAGGTTTTTTAAATTAACGTATACTGAGATGATTCTAGTTCTATTTGGATTTAATATTTATATTATCTTTTATGTTGTGATTATATGGATTAACACCCTCTAGATGTCATCCTCATCATTATTTTTTAGGTTTAAAATGTCATCAGGGGCTTTGTTGTTCAATTTCTAGTTTGCTAACCCTTGTTTTATTATTTCATTTGAAACACATTCATTGTTAGCATATTATAGAATGGTAATACTAATCTGACTTTTATACTTAAGGTATGGATTCGATATACATATGATCTGGTTACAAATTTCATTCTTGTGGTTTTGCTTGCTAGCTAACATGTTTTTTTCCTAGCCCAATATAATTAAGGATGGTTCAAGGGGGAAGGTCCTTTTTCGACAAAGTTTCAAAGTATTATTTTGCTTACTTTGCTAGCATCTCATTCAAATGTGATGTATATTTTCATAGGGTTGTAATCCCTAAAATTTGTAAAATTATTGATAAATATCAAGTTCACTGGGGTATGCCCCTTTTAAATTTGTAATAATATAGGACATGTGTCCCAGGCTAGACTGGAGGTTTTCTTCTCTGTTCTTTCTTACCAATGCCTGCTTGAATGGAATTCAGCTTTTGTAAACTTTTTATTTATATAAAATTAATCAAGGCTTCAACCGTTCACCGATTTTTTTTAAAAAAATTAATTAATTCTAAATTTATTATAATTATTAGAAAAAAATAGTAATCATATAATTATTTTAAAAAATTAAAAAATTTGGTGAATGTGTGGGTGGTTACAATTTAGGGATAATATTGGTGATTGTGTTGATTGATTAGACTAGACTTTCAATAGGATGAGCTCATGGCCTCAAAAGCAATACAAACCAAAAAGTATATAATTCTTTAAACAATTATAATTATAATTCATTCAAATCCCAATCTTAATTTTATTTATAAATAAATGTTCATGTTGATTTCTTCATATTTTAAACACAATTTTATTATATAAAAAATTAGTATTAAATAAATTTATATATAAACAAGAAATAGTTAAAAATATATTTAACCATTATTGTTGTGTTGTATTGAAATGAAAGTATTGTTTAATAATTGATATAATGAATAATCTAAACCTTTTATTTTAATAATACAAATTTGTAATAAAAATTTAAGATAAATGTTTTGTAATTATCGTATGCCTTTTTTAATATTTAAATATGAAATATAAATAAATCAAATTCAAAAACATAATATCAATAGTATATTTTGAATAATACAAAACTAAAAATATTAATAAAATTTTTTATATTAAAATCGAAAATCAAAAAGCAAAAAATTATTTGACAATAACTATGTAATAGTAATAAAAATTAGTTTAATTGAGATTTCATTAAATGGATAATAATATAATATGTTTATCAAAATCAAAGAAGATAATTAACAAATATCACTTAGAAATGGTTGAATGGTGGGAAGAAAAGAGGTTAATTTTTTTCACTACAACAACTACCAAAATAAGTTTGGAATATCACTTAAAAAGGTAATAAAATTGTAACAAAAAATATTCTTGCCTTTATCTTTGAAAATGTGTTTTGTTGATAATTAGTTAATTAAATTAATCCTAGACTCATAGTCTAGTCTTATTATAGAATTAAATTACAATTATTTAATTAATTAATTAATTTTTAATATAGTATAAAAAAATTACTTAGAATTTTGAAGAGGTGTGGAGGAGACAACACTCATATGTTCTTATAGAATTCTGCCATGTTTTTTAGAAGGAAAAGTTGAATGAGGGTTTGTTATTAGTTCTTGTTTATAAAATTATTTAGTTTTAATTTTTCTCTCTTTATATTTTCATTTATTTGTTTCTTTTTCTCTTCCCTTGCATTTATTTTTCTTTGAAGACTTTGTATTTATATTAGATATTTTGGTCATGGGATACAATGGACATTGTGGTGATTGATTGTTTTTACCTTTTTTTCATAATTTGTAAGTGATTTTTTTTCATAACAATTTTAATAATATTTTAATAATATTTTGTAATTTTATTTTATTTTTTCTTCTTCTTAAAATAGATTCTAGTGTGATTTGAACTATTGAATTTGGTTGTATTTTTATAAGATGAAAAATATTTTAAGTTGATATTTGAGATCATAGTGATAATTTATCATGTAGTCATTGCATGATGAAGTTCCAAACTGAATAGTAATTTTTGTTGTCCCATCATTAGTCCTTGCCATTAGGCAGGAGACTAAAGTTTTCAAGTTGCATTTTGGTATTAATCTATATTTTGGAAATCATGAAACTTGAAATTATCCTATAGACTTATGTTATAATAGTATTAAGCTTAATTTCTTCAGATTAACCTTATATTTCCTATTGGTCGCCTTCTCGTAGTATTTTTAATTTATTGATAGGAAAAAAAACTAATATTTCAACCACTAACGTGACCTTTGCATGTGTTTGTAATTTGGCAAGACTATGGAAGACTGATGCCATTCACATGTCATGTTTGGTCTATGTCCAATAGCCAAGTGTATTTTAGTTTTAGCTTGCCTAACAGATGTAAGCTTTAGCATTGGAGAAAAAAGGGCATAAAAAATAGCAGCAGTAAGAAGGTTCTACCCATCTTCAAACCATCCTCTAAATAGCCTCAACACATGCCATGAGCAAATACAGAAGATGAATACATATATGATTCCTGAGCACCCTCATTGCCACCAACCATTGCTAGCACTTCTTCTATGGGCCTTACTGTGTCATAGTTGAGCCCTCATAGTTAGATTGAAGCTCTAAACAATAATTCCTAATGAAGGAGAAAGTCTACATATTTCCAAATAAATTATAGATTGGTAGGCCTATGGCTTTCCCTCAATTTAACTTTCAATTGGTTTTATGGAGAGCTTTTGTTTATGAAAAATGATAGGTTTATGAAATCCTTGTACTCTGTTTGTTGTTCTTAAACCTACTTTTCTAGTTTATAATTAATTACCTAGTTTTCTATAGGTTGAGGGTCTTCTGGGACAACATGTAAGATGAGATTTTTCAAATTTACAAATTTTGTGGTCTACTATTTTTAGTATTTTCAATTATCCTAATGTGTTGCTAACTATTGAAATTCGTATCAACATGGATAACCAAATAACCACAGTTGTGGAGCATCATCTTACAAGAAAGTTCAAGAAGAAATGTAAGTGTATGTTGACTTCTATAATTAGAGTTTCTTTTCTTATCATATACCATAGTTGTTAAGCATACATTTGTAACTTATAGGATATTATTTTATTATGATTTGTCTATTGGCTATCTTTTTCGATACTAAGTGGTTGATTATTATGATTGGGTATAAACTATGATTTGTTCATTTTATAATTTTGCATGTTGAAATCTAAGTTCTTCATTTTACTATGCCTGGGAGGAAATAAGCATGGAAAAATCAAAGCAGCCAGCTTGTTGATATTCATGATCCTAATGTTGGGAGACAATCAAAAGACATATATTTTAAATGCAGCGTGGATAAAATCTAACGGTATTTCTGAGTTGTTTATGAATAGATTTAAATTGTGGAAAGAAGAAAGCCATTTCTAAATAATCTCCTATTATGACAAGGCATTCAATATCTACATAAAAATTCATCCTCATATTTTGTAGATGATCACAAAAAACATAACATTTATCTTGTATCTGGTTGATCTCCTTGCAAGTTGTGCCTTATTAAGCTCCTCATTTCAGCTTGGCATATTCTTCAAGGAATAAAATTGTGTGAATATGTCAATGCTTGTTTGGCGCGTAGAAATTATTCTAACAAGAAGTATCTGATGTTTTTATTTCGTTATTTGATCCATCCATGTTGCCCTAAAGCCTAATCTGATATTGGTCTATTATTTGCTCCAAATTATTCCTTTCTCGCTAACTTTTCATTTTCTTTACAGGTTTACAGATACAAAGCCTTTAATTGCATCCCTATGGCCATGTTTAAATTGTAATGGATGAATATTAAACTAAATTATTAATTAAATGTATTAATTTTATTAATTGTATTTGGATTTAATTAATTTCTCTAGGAGTCAAGTGTTTATTGAAAATTTAGTAAAAAATTAGTGTTTATTGAAAATTTAGTAAAAAATTAACTGATCATTTACTAAAAATTATAATTGACATAGATTTAAGTATAATAAATTTAAGATTTTGTAGTTTAATTTAGTACTAAAATAAAATAATATAATACTTGTTATGGAATTGGAATACAATATCAAATTGTCTTAATAATGGTTTAAAAATAATTCTTATATAAAATGATTTTATACATTAGGTTAACTTTATTGGTGTAATTCTTCAAATTAATTTTCCTAGGCAATTATTTTCTTATAATGTCAATATTTTTTAACAAATTAAATTGTTAATTCAAATTATTAATACTTTGAACATATACTACTAAAATTATCTTAATAATGGTTTAAAAACAATTCTTATATAAAAAATAATTCTAGCATAAAACAATTTATATATTAGGTTAACTTTATTGGTTTAATTTTTCAAATTAAATTTCCTAGACTATGATTTTCTCACAATGTCAATATTTTTTAACAAATTAAATTGTTAATTCAAATTATTAAAACTTTGAACATATACTACTAAAATTCTACCTCGCTCATCTACCTTAACCCTTGCACAAGGCAGGGACTAAAAGCTCTCTTCGAGCTCTTGTTTTATAAATTGATCTAATCATGTAATTTTTAAATCAATATGAAATTTATTTGAATTAGCATATTTTTCAAATATCCAGTCTTTACTTGTAAAATGGTAGACAAATAATGTATCATAAAATGGTAGACAAATGATGTATCAAGTTTGTCGAGGAATGTTTATGATGTATCAAATTTGTAGAGGAATGTTAATTGAAAAAGATTTTTAGGAGGGTTAAGGCTCATCTACACTGATCATGTGAATTAAGACTATTAGTGATAATGTTAGTTAAGAGTATCTGAGGTAAGTACACATAAAATTAGCCTTGGCAACTACATGGTCATCTACCCTAATAATCATCAATAGAAAAGATCTATTCATCAAAAATTAGCCTTGACAATTAGATCATTGGAACTTACAAGAAGGGTGTATCTCATTCTTACATTTTAATTATTAATTATTCAAAAAATAATTATGTTTGCTTGCTGGAATACCTCAAATTTTAATTTTTTGTTTGGTTGATGGAATTGGAATGGAGAATAGAATTACATATTCCCATTATAGACAAAAATGAATTTTTACTTGTACTTGGAATGCCCCTTCCTATTCTCAATTTCACTTAATCAAATTTTACTATTCCATCAGGTCCAGGGTAGACATGGTATATTTTAGAGTCAGATTCCTACTCATTATTGATGGTGCTTCCACAAGAAAAACTCATTTTTTACATGGATCAGTGGTCTACACAACAGCACCAAAGCGTAATTCTCATGGAACTGCAAGTAATTCTCATGGAACTGCAACCACGGCAAAATAGAATATGGATTTCACATTCGGAACACATGAAAAGGAGAAGCAGCAGAGGTGAGGAAAATCAAAATCAGACTGTCATGGCGTGTGTTAGCTTGTCTTGACCACCATGAGAAGAAACACTCAATTCTTTTTTGATGGAGGTCATCCATAGACATTCTAGGTACCCGATACAGGCCCACACTTGCCTGAAACTTCTTCGACTAAGAGCCAAGGACTAAGGAGCATCCATGCTGCCAAATTCGCTCAGGGCACAATCCCAGCTTCAATTCTTTTCATGAATATAATAGAGCTATAAAGAACATCCCGAGATCTGGTCTCCTCTTTCAGAGGCGTGCTCTGTTTTTAGAAGGAGGTTGAGGTCAGAGGTTCAAGTCCCTTTCAGTCTGTATCATTCACACTGCAACTTCATACTGTCCGCCATTTCTCTGTTTGCCATTTCTCTGCTGTTCGGTAATGATTTCCTGCTGGTAACTGGTCAATCTTTTTATTTTTCCTATTCAATTTAATCCTTGTCTTATTATCTCTGCCCTATTCTCAAACAAATTCTGAAACTGGAATACATATTTTCCATTCCTATTCCTATTCCTGTTTCTAGACACATTCTCATTTTCAATTCTAAAATTCAATTCCGTTTAGGCTTTTATGTATTGACATATCCCTTGCATTTCAGGTATTGGAATATTTTATTTATGCATCTCTCAGGAGAAATCCCTTGCATTTCAGGTATTAGAATATTTTATTTATACATCTGTCAGGAGAAATAACTTTATTACTTCATCACAAGAGAGCACGATAACCATCTTAGAAGACGGTGACAAAAAGATTTAAAATGCGGTAGAAGAGTTGCCTTTGTGACCGCTACTTATAAAATCATGGCAAATTATTATAATAGAAAAACTAATAACAAATAAAAGCGAACTCACTTTCAAGTGAAAAGAGAAAAATTGTCATGTCCCTCTTTTAGCAACATAATTATAACAGGGGATTTGCCTATCATTGACTCTCGTAGGCAAATAATTATGGGAAGAGGGTCGATTTTGTCTTCCAATTAAGTAAGTGGGGCCTACTCATTCCAATATTAAATAAAGGTTGTATTCTAACTTTATAAAGTTAATTATTTAATTTTATAAAGTTAATATTTGTAGTGCAAGATGATTCTGGATAATTTCCAGAAACTTCTCGGCAAGGAGATAAATAGAGGACATAGGGCTCCCTTTTGAAAGCAAGCGATTTTGTGGATTGGTTTTTAATTATCAGTTGGAGCAATTTGTAGTCCCCGGCCTGCAAATTCCAAGAGGTCTCTGAGAACGAAAACTCTCTTAGATCTGCATAACTGAGGAGGTGGGATATCTTCCGAAGGGTTGCACATTGGAGATGGTCCTCAACCATTTCATGTGGAAATTATTTGTTTTTTTTGGAATACTGAAGGAGTGACGAGTGGCGAATTCGAGCACTGGTGAACAACAATCGACTTGCAGTTTTTTTTAAAAAAAGAACCATATCGTCTCAGAAGAGCCGGCAAAGGGAGCTAGGGTTATATTCATGGGGCAGTTATTTTCCTTTGATTATATCCACTGATTAGCAGCGGCACATTATCATTCGGGACGGCGTGATCTCAAACCCGCTATCGCGAGAACCGCGTCCAACAGCAGTTTGCGGGTTGATTAACAGTGGATCAGGCTAACCAATCGCCATTTCCGTTTCAGTGGATATCACCTTAAAATTCCGCGGCAGGTGGTACAGTGTCGGCACGGGGCTTTTCGGCGGAGGAAAACAATAGCCGTCGGCCACTAAAACAAGGAGAAGCTACCGCGGGTATAAGTGGACGTGATCGACTGGGAGAAGTTGCCGAACTTGGAAACATTGAATCACTGAAGGCTGGGCGTGATATATTCTTCAACTGGCGGATTCAATAGACGGCGGTAATAGTCGGCTTTCCCCCATAAACCCGCAGAGAATTCCTACAGCATATGAAGATAGGCGTTGTGAGTGAGTTAATCAAATTCTGAAGCAACAATCTTCAAGTTCTAATTCCAAGACTATGCTGTTGCGATTTCAGACTTAGTAATTTTCCATTTGATTACCCATAAACTGAATAGCTAATACTATAGTTCTTTGCAACTGAATCACTTACTGATTTTTGCCCATATTATTATTCGTTGCATAAGATTAGTCTTGTTCATGGCAAGTATTTGAAAGAGGCTTACACTTTAAACTCTTATAGTGAGGGTCATCAGTGCCTGGTTGCTAACTGTTTGTCGGAATGACTAATCCATGAAGTATGAGTTGTGAGTGCTAAAAGAACCAATAACCTACCGGGTTATTTCAGTGGTATCAGAGCAGTAATCCTGCCATCCTGATTGGGTAAAGATACTTTAATTCTCAGTGTTATATTCGCAAGAAAACCATATTCAAGGACGGAGATATGGGTGAAAGACAGAGTCCGCCAAGATTTCCCAGAGTCGACAATGATGAAACCAGAGAATTTTACAGAACCATGACTACCGGACAACAAGAAATAACTCAGACACTACAGGCTTTGACTACCATAATGGAAAGAGTTATTCAGCCCAGGATTCAGGATCAAGGAAGAGGCACATCTGATCACGATGATAGGAGTGTGGCAGGATCACAAGGTGCTCCTAGGCGCAGATCATGGACAGCAAATAGGCCTACTCGTCCCACCTTCCTAAGGGAAGAGGCTCCGGAGATGGGAGAAGACGATGCACCAGAAGATTTCCAGGATGATCTTAGGGCTGCTACGGCAGAATGGCAAGCATTACCCTCGCATGTGCGTGAATTATTGAACTTTGATCGATATCTAAACCAAAGAAGAGAACATATGAGGAATAGCCGCCAGAATAGGAGACCTAGAGGAGGTCATGAAAGTGAGTTACAACGAGTTGTCAGTAAACTTACTTTGCCTTTTTTCGATGGGAGTGGTCAAATGACAGCACAAGCTTGGATTCATAAGTTGGACACCTTTCTAGCGTTAAGGCCTATGTCGGAAATAGATGCCATCAGGTATGCCACCTTACATCTGGAAGGCGCAGCTCATGATTGGTGGTCACATGGAATGGTTACTTTATAGCACAATCAGGTAACATCATACCAGGACTTTGTGGATAGATTGGTTGAACGTTTTGATAAGAAGGATCCAGAAATTTATTTTCGCGACCTTGCTCAGTTAAAACAATTTGGCAATTTAGAGGTTTATATTAGTGAATTTCAAAGGTTGTCAGTCATGGTACCAGATGTATCGGAAAGGAGGTTAGTTATCTTATTTACAGAAGGATTGTCTGAACCCCTCAAGGGATGGATTAAGGCATTTGACCCACCAACACTGCAGGAAGCCATGAGGAAAGCACGAAGTATGGAACTTACCACCCCTTCTAGTCGGTTCACTCCCAGGAGTACTACCTCTTTCAAAGACAACAGGAAGTTTGATAAAAATAAAGGGAAAGAGCATTAAAACCAAAGGGAAATCTACCACACCCCTAGATACAGAAGCATTAAATGACTTGCGAAGGAAGAAATTATGCTTCTATTGCAAAGGTCCATATGACAGGGATCATGATTGTCCTTTGCGACCAAAAGGAAAAGCCAATAGAGTTATGTGGGCATATTACGAAGGATCAGACTCCGACGGTACGGCAAAAGAGGATGAACACACTGGTTCAGAATGTGAGGAAGAGATGGGAAAGTCAGAACAGAAAGAAGGACCTGAATTGCATCTACAGCAAGGGCGTTTGTCTAGTATTCAACAGGAAGGATCTTTCAGGTTATGTGGTGTCCTAGCAGGGCAGAAGGTGATTACATTGGTTGATACCGGAGCCACACATAACTTCATTGATGCAAGATTGGTCGAGCGTCGTGGTATTAAGACAGAAGAATTTGAAGGTCTTCGTGTACAGGTTGCTGACGGATACACTCTTAAGTGTAACAAGATAGTTAGAGACATGCCTTTACGCCTGAATAATTATGAGTTCAAAGCGGATTACCACGTGGTCAATATGGGTGATTTGGATATCGTTTTAGGCATGACATGGTTACGTTTATTGGGTGAAGTTACCTTTCGACTCAGGGACATGGAGATTAAGTTCGAAGTAGATGGGAGGCAGCATGTATTGAGAGCTATTCGGAATAGTGATATCCGAACAATCTCTCTTAGACGATTGGAAAGATTGGTGAGACATGAGGATCTTGAATGGGCAGCCATGTGTACTCTCATGCCTACACGGGAGGAACAACCAAAGACAGAATATCATCCCGACATACAGATATTGAGGAAAAAGTATAGGAATACCACCTGATAGAGGGATCGAGCACATCATCGAATTAGAAGAAGGCGCTAAGCCAGTGATGATCACTCCATACAGGCATCCCAAAAGGCTTAAAGATGAGATAAAAAAAACCATCAAGGAGCTTCTCGCGATGGGACACATCAAACCCAGTAAGTCTCCTTTTGCTTCTTCAGTAGTTTTGGTTAAGAAGAAAGATGGTTTGTTACGGATGTGTATAGATTACAGGATGCTGAATAAGAAAACCATTAAGAATAGATATCCTATTCCACGGATTGATGAGTTAATAGATGAACTGCATGGGGCATGCTACTTTAGTAAGATTGATTTGAGATCAGGTTACCACCAGATTAGAGTCAGAGAACAGGACATTGAGAAGACTGCATTCAGGTGCCATTGTGGACATTTTGAGTTTGTAGTAATGCCATTTGGATTGACCAATGGACCAGCCACTTTCCAGTCCACCATGAATAAGGTCTTCCATCATCAGCTGAGAAAATTCGTGTTGGTATTCTTTGATGATATCTTGGTATACAGTCGAACATGGTAGGAGCACATGACGCATCTAGAAACAGTATTGAAGACCTTGCAAGAAGAGTCCTTGTATGCCAAAGAGTCCAAATGCGATTTGGGAATGATTGAGTTGTTATACTTAGGTCATATTATCAGCCGAGGAGGAGTACGGATGGATCCTGATAAGATTCGTGCTATTGTGGAGTGGCCTACTCCTGAGAACCTAACTCAGTTAAGAGGATTCCTTGGGTTATGTGGCTTCTACCGCAGATTTGTTTGCGGGTATTCACGACACGCGACCCCTATAACAGACTTGCTTAAAAGGGGAGCTTTCGTTTGGACAGCAAAGGCACAGGCTTGTTTTGACAGATTCAAGGAGATCATGACTTCATGTCCGGTACTAGCATTGCCTGATTTCTCGAAACCATTTGAACTCCAGTGTGATGCCTCAGGAGATGGTATTGGGGCTGTTTTAATGCAGGATAAACACCCAATTGCATATGAAAGCAGGAAACTCCGTGGGCCAGAGAGATCATTCAGCATTTACGATAAGGAGATGTTAGCTATCATGCATGCACTAGCTAAGTTCAGGCAGTACTTAGTAGGTGGCAAATTCTGCATAAAAACTGACCACAACAGTTTAAGACATTTCCTCGGCCAAAGGGATCTCAATGATAGGCAGCAGAAATGGGTCAGTAAGTTACAGGCATATGACTTCGATATATCTTATGTTAAGGGCACACAGAATGTGGTAGCAGATGCCTTGTCACGCAGACCACATCTTAGTTCAATGATTGAGATCTCTGAGGATTGGAAGCATTTGATTATTGCAGAATATGCCAAAGATTCATGGGCATCTAGGATAGTTGATGGGACACTTGTTGATACCAGATATACACTTGTGGATGAATTGATTATTTACAAGAGCAGGGTATTTCTAGTCCCAGGATCGAAGGTGAGGCAGTTCATTATGCGAGCTCTTCATGATTCACCTATAGCTGGTCACCCCGGATTCTTTAAAACATATAGACAGGTGCGAGAACGGTTTACATGGAAAGGACTTAAGAAGGATGTTTTGCAGTATGTTCGTGAGTGTTCCGTTTGCCAACAGAATAAACAGGAGCACACTTTTCCAGTGGGGCTGCTACAGCCACTTCCCATTTCGTGTCAAAATTGGGAATGCATATCCATGGACTTCATTACCGGTTTGCCCAAGGCTCAAGGACGTGATTGTATTTATGTGGTGGTGGATAGGCTAACAAAATATGCTCATTTCTTTCCCATCACCACTACTTATACTGCAGCACAGGTAGCTGAAGTATTCTTCAGGGAGGTTTTCAGGTTACACGGGATACCCCGCAGTATTGTCAGTGACAGGGATAGTAGATTCTTGAGTCATTTCTGGCAAGAGGTGTTTCGATTATGCGACACTGAGCTCACACCCAGTACTAGTTATCACCCGCAAACCGATGGTCAGACGGAAATAGTAAACAAATGGGTGGAAGGCTACTTGAGGAATTACGTAGCTGATCAGCAGAAGGCTTGGGTAAGATGGATTTATTTGTGTGAGTATTGCTATAACACCACTTTCCACATGTCTATCCAAATGACACCTTTTCGAGCATTATACGGCTATGATACACCCAGTTTCATTGACTTATTGATGAGTGATGTTCGGGTTCCACGTGCTGGGGATTTACTGCAAGAAAGTAAAGATATCATTAGCTCTCTACGTGATAACATCGCTCGAGCACAGAATCAGTATAAGCAATACGCAGATCAAAAGAGGACGGAGAGAAGCTTTGAGGTGGGCGACATGGTTTACTTAATGCTTCAACCATTTCGACAATCTACTCTCAAAAAGAGTGGGTCAGAGAAGCTTAAACCCAAGTATTATGGACCTTTCAGGATCAGTAGGCGAATAGGGGAATTGGCTTATGAACTTGAGCTTCCAGCAGACAGCAAAGTATATAATGTGTTTCATGTATCACGTCTCAAAAAGGCATTGGGACAGAATGTGATACCTTCTGCAGTCTTGCCGCCTCTGGATGATGAAGGGAAATTGATCATGGTACCGGAATTCATTTTAGGAAGCAGAGAAAAACAGCTCCGCCGAAGAGTAATCAGAGAATATTTGGTTAAATGGAAAGATCTACCAGTCGAAGATGCTACTTGGGAGAATGAGACCATTTTGCAGCATCCAGCTCTGAGATTGCTTGAGGGCAAGCAATATCTGGAAGGGCGGACTGTCATGTCCCTCTTTTAGCAACATAATTATAACAGGGGATTTGCCTATCATTGACTCTCGTAGGCAAATAATTATGGGAAGAGGGTCGATTTTGTCTTCCAATTAAGTAAGTGGGGCCTACTCATTCCAATATTAAATAAAGGTTGTATTCTAACTTTATAAAGTTAATATTTGTAGTGCAAGATGATTCCGGATAATTTCCAGAAACTTCTCGGCAAGGAGATAAATAGAGGACATAGGGCTCCCTTTTGAAAGCAAGCGATTTTGTGGATTGGTTTTTAATTATCAGTTGGAGCAATTTGTAGTCCCCGGCCTGCAAATTCCCAGAGGTCTCTGAGAACGAAAACTCTCTTAGATCTGCATAACTGAGGAGGTGGGATATCTTCCGAAGGGTTGCACATTGGAGATGGTCCTCAACCATTTCATGTGGAAATTATTTGTTTTTTTTGGAATACTGAAGGAGTGACGAGTGGTGAATTCGAGCACTAGTGAACAACAATCGACTTGCAGTTTTTTTTAAAAAAAGAACCATATCGTCTCAGAAGAGTCGACAAAGGGAGCTAGGGTTATATTCATGGGGCAGTTATTTTCCTTTGATTATATCCACTGATTAGCAGCGGCACATTATCATTCGGGACGGCGTGATCTCAAACCCGCTATTGCGAGAACCGCGTCCAACAGCAATTTGCGGGTTGATTAACAGTGGATCAGGCTAACCAATCGCCATTTCCGTTTCAGTGGATATCACCTTAAACTTCCGCGACAGGTGGTACAGTGTCGGCACGGGGCTTTTCGGCGGAGTCACGGCGGAGGAAAACAATAGCCGTCGGCCACTAAAACAAGGAGAAGCTACCGCGGGTATAAGTGGACGTGATCGACTGGGAGAAGTTGCCGAACTTGGAAACATTGAATCACTGAAGGCTGGGCGTGATAAATTCTTCAACTGGCGGATTCAATAGACGGCGGTAATAGTCGGCTTTCCCCCATAAACCCGCAGAGAATTCCTACAGCATATGAAGATAGGCGTTGTGAGTGAGTTGATCAAATTCTGAAGCAACAATCTTCAAGTTCTAATTCCAAGACTGTGCTGTTGCGATTTCAGACTTAGTAATTTTCCATTTGATTACCCATAAATTGAATAGCTAATACTATAGTTCTTTGCAACTGAATCACTTACTGATTTTTGCCCATATTATTATTCGTTGCATAAGATTAGTCTTGTTCATGGCAAGTATTTGAAAGAGGCTTACACTTTAAACTCTTATAGTGAGGGTCATCAGTGCCTGGTTGCTAACTGTTTGTCGGAATGACTAATCCATGAAGTATGAGTTGTGAGTGCTAAAAGAACCAATAACCTACCGGGTTATTTCAAAAATCAAACCTATACTCGCAAGATGATGTTGAAAAGTTTCCAGATAACAAATCTAAGATGATTAACTATTCAATAAAAACCAGTTCAGAATAATAAATGTGAAAAAGGCACGCATACAATTTGAGAACATAAAAGGCTTGGAATTTCCCTCATAACAAATAGATTTCAGTCACTATATTTCAGACAAGGCTGAAACAAATAAGGTTTGTAATCATTGGGAACCCAATAAAATTTTATATAGACATCAGCCCATAAAACGAGCAGGAGAGGGGAGAAACTCTTGACCAGAAACAAACACCCAAATACTCATACCCAACACTTCACAATACACAAAACAAAGGAAAAAAGACACAATTCCAAAAGAATTTTTAACAAACACACAAAAGCACCCAAGGCAGACCAGGCTAAATCTAAAATTAGTTTCGATCACTGGGGAGTAAAGAGAAAGCCCTAATAAAAGCCGCACCAGATCCAACAAAACTCTACTAATATATCATGCAAACCCCACCCCCTCAGAAATTTAAGTCTCACCATAAGCAATCAGTCCACTACTTTAAATAATTAATCATCATTGGGGTTTTCTAATAACAGAAACCACAAAACGATTCTTTAACAAGCCAACAAAACAATCGCGACAATAAATCTCTTCAGTTCAGGTCTCCAAATTTTTTCCGCATCTGATATCTCAGAAGAACGAAAGTATTGTTTTGATCATCACTAGAGATAATGCAAAAGAAAAAAGCAATTTTTTCTCTTAGGGATCAATGCTGGAGAAGCAATTAGATAAATAAAAGATCCAACCACAAAAGATATAACCCTACCTCAAATTAACCTGAGACCAAAATCAACAGAAAAAATAGAAAAGAACACAAATATTCTGAAAAAGGCCCGGATGTTTGAAATTGCAAGAAGAGGAAAGCTGCTCTTTATACAGAATGTTGCAGTTAGCCCCTTGTCGTCCATGCCTTAGGGTTAGGGTAAAGCTTAATCCGGTCTATAAAACTCGAATTTTTATTATATGGGGCTATCGACGGTTAATATTGACTGAATTCAATGTAAGAAGATAGAAACGCTGGAAGCCGTTGGATCTTCTAGAAACCCTAGACACGTCAGCATATTTTGATAGCTTTGGATACAGTGGCGGCCTGGCACAAATGTTAACGGCTTCCTGTAAAGCCGTAGGCCGTTCCGTTTAGAAACTGAATCGGGGTCTAGTTTTTACAACATTAGGTTGGGTTCTATGAAAGAGGCTTTCTTGAGGAAAAAAAACATCATTGGTGAGATAATCATTGATTGTGTTGCTGCTGTTGCTAATGACGGTTGGACTGTTCCTAACCCGCCTCTTAATACTAAAGATGATTGGGGTTTTCATGATCGTGACGAGCCACCTTCCTCAACAGGCACTACTCTAGCCCCCTGAGGTTGCTTTTTATGTGTTTTTTTTTTTTTTTAATGAGTAGTTTATGATTCCAGCTTCGGTCGTGTGAACTCTCACGGGGTGATCTTGTATCCCTCCGCCCTTTTTTGTGAATTGTAATCTTGGTATATTAATTATTAATAGAAAAAGATTATTCATTAAAAAAAATTATTGAAAATTACGATTTAGAAAGAGTTTATGCATTCATATTAAAAAAGTCTTATCGCCCATCTAAGACACAATATCATATAATTAAAGTTTGTTCAATTGTACAGATCCACTTTAAAAAAACTTTAATTAATTACATCTACTAGCCACCATTACTAATTCATTATTATTTTGCAAATAAAATTAAGTTTTAATTGTAGACTCCATTAATACAATTTTCACACTAAGTTGGGCTATCCAAACATTGCAAAATGAAACACCAAAAAATTCAATTCAAACTTTAACTGGAAGAAAGGCATTCGCATTGTGTCGGTTGTCATTCACAAGCTCGCTCACCTATCATATCCATCTACATCACCATTTGTGCCCATTGATGCCTTATCATCCACTCTCATCACACCCTTTGTGGCACCTTCCTGATTAGCCTTACAATTCACACAATCCTTTTTAGCAACCCCAATGTCCTTCTCGACTAGCCTAGCAATTTACACAATCATTTTTACCAGCCCCACTATCCACCTATTTCCTCTTTGGTGACCTTAGTCTCCTAGGAACTTTCGTCGCACTTAGACTTACAATTTGCATTTAACGATCAATTTCATTATCCAATTCTCTAATGGCCAAAACATAGAGAATCTTTGTCCAACCTTTCTTGTCTCCTTGAATACGCTATAATGTTTCCCTTCCTCAATCTGCAAATAAATGATGTCTACTCCATGTCCTCTCATTTTTATGTAGACCAAGTTATCTACAAAATTCATTTCAACCCCTATTCGTATTCTTGTAAGAAAGAGATCTAAATCCCCTAAGAAATCCACTAAAACAATTGCAATATGATAACCAATCTTACCACAACCATAGGAACCCCCGACTGAAGCCCCCATACCATTATCATCCAGTAAATGTTCGAGTTTTCTTGGAATTGATTCTTCAACTTATTAAAAGTTTCTCTTAGTAACACATGCACACTCTAAAATAGTTTTGAGTCCTCAAAATTAAAAAGGCCCTTCAACATTTGCATGGTTAGTAGCTCATTAACTGAACTTTGTTGTTTCATTGGCTCTTTGTGAATGAAGTCTCATTATCATCACTCTCTCACTTTCCCCAACACCTTTTGTTGTGATTACAAAGAGGATAATGTTGGAATGTTTTATGGTTTTGGATCCCACACTAATTCGTATTCTTCCATCCCATCTATTGGCTCTTCGATTAGACCACCTCCTTAAATGCTTGCATACATTATAGGTTGCCACGTTGTTAGACATCTCGTTGTCTTATTCCAAAGATATTAGTGCATGCATTTTAATTAAAGGCATCATTATTTAAGTCCCTAATATCTTCAATTACCACTTCATCCTCTTGAAGTTTGATTGCCCAATTTGACAAGATGTCAACTTCCTTATTACCCTTGTTAGAAACAATAGTCCACCAAGATAACTAGGTTGGGGGGTGAATCAGTTATCCGACAATTAAAACATTTATCTTCTTTAAACAAACTTAACCATTCAACCAAAGTAAACAACAACCATAATAAGATGCACATAGACAATTACACTAGATTTGTTAACTAGGGAAACCCTGGCCAAGGGAAAACACCAGTAGGGATGATACCCACTAGATAATATATTGGTATATAAGTTTCTTATTAGAGGATGGACCCTATTAGGAGTCAATGAGAAAATTTAGTACAGAGAGTCCCTGTTAGGAGACTTTGAATCCCTATTAGGAGATTCCAACCCTGTTAGGAGTTGTGTCAACCTTGTTAGGAGTTGTAGTATAGTAGATGCAAGATGAGCCCACTGCCCAAACATATAATTCTAATTATAAGAAGAGCTCAATGCTCAAACAAGTAATCAGACTTTTGGAATGTAGGCACTATAACTTCTTCCTTAGTTCGATCTCGAATCACAAAATCAACTTCGCATATATCTCTTTCACAGAAGTTCACATATCATAACTTGCACAACTTTCACTTCTTATCACAAGATGTCCTTTGCATAAATACCATGCCTTTACACAAATTTTTACTAGGTCGATTAAGACCATAATACACTTTTCAACTTAGAGTAAACATCTACGATGTTGACCCTAATTGGACAAGTATTTATTTTGTAAACAAAATAATTCCTTTCCTTTAATTCAGCTATCCTATTTCACTGGTGAAACACGAATATCCCTTTTCCATATAGTTTGTACTGACTTTCGAGGTTATACACATCATCAACATGTATACTATCTCCATCTAACTTCGCTAGTCATAATATGACATCAGCAACAAGTTACATACAAAACAATACACTATTGTATACCAAATTCATATTTAGACAATTTTATGTGTGCCAAAAGCTAAGTATCTTTATTTCTGAGGTTTCCTATAAGCATGAACATCATGTGTGATGCAGGAGCATCCAGTGGTGTAAGCTCAATCTTGTATCACCCAAAAATATGCTTAGAGATAGTTTCTGTTTAATGTGTTTTTAGTTTCTGGATACCCATTTGGGTCAAATAAAGGTTCCAACTCTCACAGTTCCACTATTAATTTTATAGGTTAGAGTTTTTAAGCACCTTGGGATATGTGTAAATACACAAAATGAGTTATTTTGTAATTAAGCCAAAATTATGATGAGTTAGAGAGTGTAAGTTGGTGGGATGATTATACTTGTAATTTTAAAATGCTCTAGAAAAAGAATCAGGTCAAAAGGCTTTACGATTAGAAAGTTATTGCAGTTTTAATTTTCCTAGAGACCTCCTAAAAGTGCTTCAAAGTCAAATTTGGGGCACTAAACGGCCTCGTATGGGGCTGAAAAATGTGATTGTAGAGCGCTTCGAGAGCATTCTGGAAATGTAAATGGTTCGTCAATCAGAGTCATGGTTCAAAAGTTATGTCTCCCGGAAGTTAGACTACCATTTTTGGATTCTTCTAATTTTACACCAACTTCTAACATGATTTCTAGAACCTTTTGTTTTGGCAGTGGATGCCAACTGACATATTCTAGAATGTATTCCTAACTCTAAACCATTTGGGGCTTATTTAAGAACATTTCTGGCACTGTAAAGGCAGTTTTCGGGGGAGTTAGAGAGAAGGCACTTTGTGGAGAATTTCTTTCTCCAGATTCATACTATTGTAAGCCCATAGGGCATTTTTCATTGATAATAATATTTCCATTTTCCTGTGTGTTCATTTTGGTCTTTGGTTGTGTCCCATCAATATGTTGCCATAAATTACAACAATTACATATCTTCAATAGCCAATTGTCAACAATCTCCCCCTTTGGCATTGATGACAACAAATTAGGAAAAATTGGCTAATTATCAAAAAATTTAAAAGAAATAACACATTAACATTACATCTATTACAACTTGTCCATTTTACATATGTTGTTGATCTCAGATTGGTTTTGACAATTGAGTGTCAACACACTTAAGAAATTTTCTAATTTGATGTTGAGTATAGTATAGATGCCGAGTTCCTATATATGTCAAGCCAAAAATTCAACAAGTGCCAAGTCATTTAGATGCCGAGTGAATAATAGATGTCGAGCAAGTTTCAAGTGCCAAGTGAACAATAGATGCTGAGCAAGTCCAAGTGCCAAGCCACACAAAATTTAAAATGTGTCGAGCATCAGTAATTAACAAGTGTCGAGTAACACAGAATCAACATATGAGTTTGTGCCTTCACAAACTAAGATGTAAACCATTTTTGAGCCGACATTGGATAAATCTCGAAGGATTAAAGATAAGATTGAATCTATTTGGATTCCTTATGCAATCAATATGCAACCAATCAGAAAAATGGAGAGATTTGAGTCGAAAAGTTAGATGAATCTCAATTGTAGATTCATACCTAACCCTAATTCATGAAAATCTTTTTAAGGAGGTCGAAGCCCCACAATTCATATACAGACAAAGAGTGTAAGAGAGAATGCATGCGAGGAGATAATGCTAGCGAAGTTTAAAGGAAGTGAAAGGGGTGAATTGATCAAGTTGAAGGAGACTTAGAAGAAGGATAGAACTGCAAATCAGTTAGAAGAACCAAGTATCAGTACTACAAACAACTTCATATCAAATCAGCAAGGATCAGACTAGATTGAATAGTGATCTGGAATTAGCAATAGCAGATTGCAAGTAATCAAGTCAAACATTCTACTATACCTTCTAACAACTGTATTAGCAGAATGAAATCCTATGGAGATAGTTTGGTTTAACAGCCATTGTATAAAGCCTTTAACCGGGTGACATTCCAAGTGAATGTTGTGTAAATCCTTTAGCCAAGTACACTTTGATAAAGTGTTAAAATCCTTTAACAGGGTAGGATCTAAAAATCCTTGTAAGCTTTTAACAAGGTAGGCCTTTCATAGGGTAGATCATGAGAATGGTCAAAATATATAACCTTAACAGGTGAGCTTTATTGCTGCAATAGTGAAGAGTTGTGAGTGTCATCCCCACCCTAGTTTTACCTTCTCATTGGAGGGTTTTTTGGGTAATCATATATGGTGTCAAGTGTGTATGTGAATGCATTTGATTTACATGTTATTTACATATGTTTATGCATGCAATGTTTTAAAGTTAAAAGTTTTTAAAGTTTAGTACTTCTGATTCAGCACCCCCCCCCCCCCGCCCCCCCCCCTCAGAAGTATACTTCCCACTTGTAAATCCCAACAATTGGTATCAAAGCTAAGTTCTCATCAAGAGAAGCCTTACAGCTTAGAGAAAAGATCTTGAGATGGAAGTGTACAAGTTGGGAAAGACCACTAAGAATTAGGAGATTACAATACACCTCTTACTACAACAATTGGATGAAGCTACAAATGCTTTGAGGAGTTCGCTAAAGAGAAAGAAAGAGATTGCCATAGCTGAGAATGACACCCAATAAAACGAAATTGACACCAAAAAATTATTTGTAGATGGTAACTCATGTGAGTTTGATGCAACAATTGCAGATCTAATGGACAAGAGCAGAACACGAGCTGAAGGGATCAAAAATCTCAAATTGGAGCAAGAATCACAAGCAATACTACTATGTGAAGTGACTGAACAAAAGAAGAAAGCCATTGAGGATAAGGTCATGATTGAAGAAGACAAAAGAATCTTGTCAAATAGATTGAAAGAAAAATCATCAGAATTCTCTAAGATCTCAAACATGCAACTGGATACCCTAAGCCAGATGATGAATGCCCATCATGAGTTGAATGTCAAGGACATTGAGATAACTACATTGAAGTTGCAAAATGAGAAATTACATAATGACCTAAAAAGAGAGAAGGAATTTGCAAAAAGCTTCAACAACCCAAACGAAGTCATCAAGTACTTTGAGCAACTACTAAAATCGCCTAGATCTAGTAAAGACAAATCAAGTTTAGGCTACACAAGCACTGAAGAGGGAGAGTCATCCAAGGCTTTTGAACAAAGGAATGACAAAGGTAAGAACTCCAAACCCACTTGTCATTTTTGTGGTAAGAAAGGACATACAACTACTGTTCACAGGAACAAGAATGGTAGTCAGAATGCCAAGCCAAAGAATATGACACATTACAAGGTCATCAGGCACATGAATGCAGAACCAAAACCATGCATGCACCAAGATTTGAAGGACGCTGCTACAATTGTCAGAAGTTTGGACATAAAGCCTTTGAATGCAGATCTAAGACCACATGGTCATCAAACAAGGGAAGAAACCATGAAAATTCCTATAATTGGGACTACAATATGAGACATAACTATCACTACTATCAAGAGTATGGACACATTCCTGAGAATTGCATAAGAACACATTTCAGTGGAAGCTATAGCGAGATGGTTAAGCCAAATTACATGCTTTAGTTGTTTGAAGACTAGTCATATCAACAAGCACTGCTCAAAAAGGTCAAAGGCACCTAACTCAGAGTCAAACAAGGGAAAAGGCAAGATAGATGTTGAGCACATTAGAGGAGAGATGAATAATACATGGAAGAAGAAAGATGGATGCAGCACATCAAATGAAGGGATCACTTCACCTAAAGGGTCAAGTGGTTATACTTCATCAAACTAAGAAAAAAGGTATATGGGACTGATATTTAAATGCTTCATCATACATTAGTTCCTAGAATGAGTTAGTACTAAAAAGGATAGATCGACATGAATTAAGATGCAAGGTTAAATCCTCAAAGTTCTCACACTATTGCCGAGTAAGGAAAGTTGCCCTTAGATGCCAAGTGAAATCCTAGTATATGCCGAGTTATTTTCCAAAGTCAGTTGGAGCCAAGTTAATAGTGGTTTCCGAGTAAAAGGAAATTCTTATTAACATTGAGTAAGAGAAACTCCACTGGATGCTGAGTGTTGGAAAATCAATGGGAGCCGAGTAAAACAAAATTGCATAAGGAGTCGAGTGAACAGTTGTATATGCACTAAGCATTAAATGCTATGTAATGAAGGGTATAAGGTCAAGTTTTCAATCATTTTTTATCATTGCAAACAAAAAGCGAGAGCAAAAAGAGCATAGAAATAATTTCCAACTAGAGATTGATGCTTTTGCAAATATTCTAGCAAAGATTCAACATTGTTTCATCGATCTAAGGTATTTACTCAAGTGCTGAGCTATGCAGTTATGCAAATTCTTATATCTTGAAACCCTAGTTTTCAGAAATCGCATCTAGCTCTAGGAATCCCAAGGACAAGGAATCATTTGAGGTTCAGTTGGTTAGTAATGAAGTTAAACAACCAGATTTTAGATCAATTCTTGAAGTGGCTTACAAAAATGACCCTATTGGCACTTTATCTATTATTCCACCTAAGGTTGTTATGGTGCAAGATGTCAAAAAGTGTTATAATTGTAAAGTTGGTGAAATTGGTGACATGGAGATTCGGAAAGCCTATGACAAACTATCTGAGAATGGGGTATTAAAGGAGGAATTTCATATTGTTGAAAGGAAGGGCTTAACTCGTGCCCTAGATTTCCTCGTAGTCTTCAAGACTAAATGGATAAGAATTGTTTTGAGCCAAATTCATTATAGATTCCTATGGTTGGAAGGTGGACCCATCAAGTTGTCAAAGAGAATCATACATAGGGTAACAGGGTACCCAACCCTAGAATGGCCAAAGATCCTGAGGAGTGGTTCAAAATAAGCTATTGAAAAGAACACTATTGCAAAGTGGAACAAAAGGGGCATGACAATTGACACAATCAAAGATCCAATCGTAGAATTTGTTGTTAGGGTTATATCCCATAAATTCTACCAATCAAGCTGACTAAACAGTGTACCATGCATTGTAGTTGATGTGGGATAAAAACTTGTCAAGAAGGATCATACATATGATCTAACAAAACTACAACTACAACAGATTATGGAAAATTTGGGAGCCATAAGGAGATCCAAGAATGCTCAGTGTAAGTTTGGATCAATTTTGATATGCATATTTTTCTATGTATACAAGGAATTCCCTTCTTTTGGTAAAATAAGTTGGAAGACAAATAGGTCTATAGCAGTACAAATTAATGAGTATATAGAGCCGATGGGAGCCAGTTTTGAAACCTTAATGACAAGCTATTTTGAAGACTTCAAAACGTCTATGAAGAAAAGGCTCAGAATACCAGTTTCTCTTGTGGATCAGCATATCAATGACATTTGTTTCTTAGTTGACATTGACTACACTTATATCCAAGAAGCAGTACCAAGAGTGAGATGGCTAAGGCCACTTGGATATGAGATTAACATTGATGAGGCCTCAACAACAATCACAACATTGCTTGTAGAAGACATTGATAAAAGTGCAAAACCTTTTGGCACTTTTGATGTTGTAAAGTCTAAGGTAGAGATGGAGTTGAAAACTACTTCGACCCTAAAGAAAAAAGACAAATTGGTCAAAAAGCTTAAGGCCAAATTTGGTGAAGGGATAGTTGAAGCAGAAGAAGATGATGATGAAGAAGAAGAAGAAGAATAGGGCCAAGAGCCACTTGCTTTGACACAAGGCATGGTTGAAGATGCTAAAGAGGAAGAAGGTGCAGTGGAGGAAGAGAAAGTCAAGGAAGCACCAACCAAACCAGAGCCCAAAAAGAGAAAAGCTTAGAAACAACCTCCAGCACAGGCCAACGGAAAAAAGACTGCCAAGCTAAGCCTAGCTAAGCCTACTACAAGGGCAAGTACAAGAGCCACAACTAAGGAGGCTAAGGAGCAAGAGAAGACAAAGGCTACTAAGCAGCAAGGACCAACAAAGAAGAAGTTGAGAAGAGAATATGTTGCTCAACTTGACTCAAATGAAGAAAGAACAGAGTCAGAAGACACAAGCCAATTTAGAGTGGTAAGTCACACCACCTAGTCTGATTTAGAAAATATATGTGTTAATATTAGAGATAATGTAGACTTAACTGGCTTAAAGAGCATTGATTTTAATAAGTTGAGTAGAGGAGAACAAAACATGGTTGAAGAATCAGTCTACACCATGATGGCAAAGTTCAAGAACACCCCACTTGAACTTGACAATTCAATGCCCAAAGAGTTATATTCTATTGTTGAAAATAAATGGCATTATTGCCTTAATATGGAGAAAGAAATATGAGAGTCAACATTGGCTTGAGTAATGCCTAAGCTCACCAAAGGGAAAATAAGAAGCAGGGGAGAAAATTTGCACCCAAATATAGAGCCTTTAGCATTCTCCAGAATAAAGTTGAAGATGTTGTTAAGAAGTCCACTCAAATGTGGAAGTTAATTTATGGGCTAACAATTGTTAAAGAAGGAGAAGAAGATCCATTTGAAAGGAGAAACAATGGAGAAGAGGATGAAAATGAAAAGGAAGGTGAAGGTGAAAAAGAAAAGGTAGATGATACAATGGAGAAGGAAACTCAAAAGGATGATATGGCAACTACTGAAGAGTAGCAAACAGAACAGAGTGTGCAAGACACACAATTGCCACCTCCAAGTCCTCCACGTGACACTTCTACAACTGGAGAAATAGTAAAAGTGAAGGATGTTCCTAACAACTCTAGTCAGAACGTCAATCCATTGACTGCAAAGGATCTCAAAAAGATCCTTGACCAATTGACTCTACAAGCTCAATTATGTAGTAATCTAGTGTTGGTTAGTGTAGATGAGTTGCAAAAACTAGTAGCTGACTTGACTAGGGATAAGATGGAAACACAAGAAAAATCTTCTATCATCCCTACAACTACAAGTGGACAACCTAAAGAGCAAGCTGCACAAGATACACTAGCTAAGGTTGATACCACAGATAAAGTAACTTCAACTATCGAGGAGCTAGCAAAAGACCAAACATGACAGATGGATACCTCTATTCCTAATACAAAAGTACAAGGCGCACCACCACAGATAATAGTAATTAACCAAAGAAGATCAAAAGAGGAGAAGGACACCCCAAAAGAAAAGGAGCAAGAAGCAATTCAAACTTTGATTAACCTACCAACCTCCGGGACTCAAACAAAAATGCCTCAAAAGCCTATCACTAAAGCAATACCACTTCAAATTTCAGCACTAGGCTCGAGCTCTATAAAGGTTGCAAGGGTACTTTACTATGGAGACCCTATAATAGATGAAGAAGTAGTCATTCCTAAGTATGACTATGCAACCATGAACACTGATCAGATCAATGAAGTGCAAGAGGCACTAGAAAGGAAGAAGAAGCAGGAGATACTAAAAAATGAGTATAAATAGAGGAAAGCACTAATTGAAATAAAGGACATCTTCCTAGATGTATTTAGCTTGCAAGCACCTGATGAAACAAAGCCCATTATGGAGCAACTTTCAGAAATAGTGGACCAAGTGCAAAGTGAAGACCATGATACAAATGCAAAACTAATGGAATGGTTAGAAAAGAAGTTTCAAGCAAAGGTGAATGAAAGAATATCTAGTGAGATAGCACTATCACAGGTAGAGCTAACTAAAAAAATTGAAAAGGTGAAGACAGTAGTTGAGAATATCTTCTCATTGTACTCAAAATTGTGTGATCCTTCCATCTTGACATAGGAAACTAGCAAGAGAATCATGAGCTTGGAAAGGAACTTAAAGATATCAATCATGTAACTTCCAATGTGAGAAGCACTTTAACACAATGCTTCACACAGAAAGAACTAGCTAGACTAACAGCAAATGAGGCTAACACTAGAGCCAAATTAGTTTAGATTCAATCCACCCTAACCCCTCACATGGAGATTTTATAGAAAGAACTAGCCTATGTAGAAATTGTGATAAAAAAGATCCAAATCTTTCTACATTATATGGCTTAGTTCACCTTGTAGCAGAGACAACTATACAAATCAAATCCCTAGAAGTTGCAATACAAAACTAGGATGCTACTCTAAGAAATGTAAGGGAAGTGAACAAAACCTTCTTGGCAAAATATTCAGTCAATGTATAGACCCTTTGACATAAGTGTCAAAAAAGGGGAGATAAAATTAAAAGCACAGGGGAGGAAAGGGAGAGAAATTGAAAAGCTAGAAGGATACTTAATTTTCAAGGGGAGACATGTGAAAGGGGGAGCTAAAATGAAAGGGGGAATGATAAAAAAAACAAAACAAAAGGGAGAAGAGAAAAATAAGAAACAGGGCATAATAGGTTACATCAGATAAAGAGTATCAGAATTCAAAATTTAGAATAAAGACAAGGAGAATTAGCAGAGGCAAATCAATCTACTTAGAGATATTTTGGATACAAGGATATAACACATCAATAGGGAAATACACAAAATTTAGAGGTGTATAGTTCTTCACAAAATTTTGAATAATTTTGAAGTTTTGTATATATGTCAAACATAATGTATATTATACTCAAGGAGATTAGTTTCATCATGTATAGTTAAGTGTTTTTGACACTCATGTCAAAGGGGGAGGTTGTTGATCTTAGATTGGTTTTGATAATTGAGTGTCAACACACTTAAGACATTTTCTAAGTTGATGCTGAGTATAGTATAGATGTTGAGTTTCTATATGTGTTGAGCTAGAAATTCAACAAGTGTCGAGTCATTCAGATGCCGAGCAAGTTTCAAGTATCAAGTGAACAATATATGTCGAGCAAGTTCAAGTGCTGAGCCAGACATAATTTAGTATGTGTTGAGCATTAGTAATTAACAAATGTCGAGTAACACTGAATCAACATATGAGTTTGTGCCTTCACAAACTAAGATGTAAACCATTTTTGAGCCAACATATGGATAAATCTTGAAGGATTAAAGATAAGATTGAATCTATTTGGATTCCCTATGCAATCAACATGCAACCAATCAAAAAAATGGAGAGATTTGAGTAGGAAAGTTAGATGAATCTCAATCATAGATTCATACCTAACCCTAAGTCATGAAAACCTTTTTAAGGAGGTTGAAGCCCCACAATTCATAGACAAATAGAGTGTGTAAGAGAGAATGCATGCGAGGAGATAATGCTAGTGAAGTTTAAAGGAAGTGAAAGGGGTGAATTGATTAAGTTGAAGGAGACTTAGAAGAAGGACAAAACTATAGATCGGTTAGAAAAAAAAAAGTATCAGTACTACAAACAACTTCATATCAAATCAACAAGGATCAGACTGGATTGAATAGTGATCTAGAATCAGTAATAGATTGCAAGTAATTAGGTCAAACATTCTACTATACCTTTTAACAATTGTATTAGCATAATGAAATCCTATGGAGATAGGTTGGTTTAACAACCATTGTATAAAGTCTTTAACATGGTGACATTCCAAGTGAATGTTGTGTAAATCCTTTAACCAGGTACACTGTGATAGAGTGTTAAAATCCTTTAACAGGGTAGGATCTAAGAATCCTTGTAAGCTTTTAACAGCATAGGCCTTTCACAGGGTAGATCATGAGAATGGTCAAAATATGTAACCTTAATAAGTGAACTTTATTGCTATAGTAGTGAAGAGTTGTGGGTGTCATCCCCACCCAATTTTACCTTCTCATTGGAGGGTTTTTGGGTAATCATATATTGTGTCAAGTGTGTATGTGAATGCATTTGCTTTATAGGTTATTTACATATGTTTATGCATGCAATATTTGTTAAAATTTTTTAAAGTCTAGTACTTCTGATTCACCCCCACTCTCAGAAGTATACTTACCACTTGTAAATCTCAACATATGCTCCCCCTTACAATATGATTTCATACTTTACAATATTATTTTCTCCTCTTTACCTGATTTACAATTGTCTTATGTACTTCTCCCCCTTTAACATCAATGAAAAAGGTTGAAATGTCAAAAAATGTCGATCTGCTATCAAAATCATTGTAGACATCTGCCTTAGACTTGTAGTATCTTCATGCAATCATCAAAAATTGCCTTAAGATTGTTCATACCTTTAGTCCATGTATGCTTGGTTGATTCAACAGAGGTGAGAATTGCACATAAGGCATATGATGCATTCTCAACTGCATTAAGTTCAGAGTATAAAAAAGTTAGAATAAGTGTCCTTGGCCTTAACACATTCCTCCAACTACTTCTCAACAATAGATATTTTCAGAGCAATAGACTCTCTGAAATCTAGTACTCTCTTCAAAATTTGTTCCTTTTGAAGTTCCAATTTCCTAATATCTTTATGAATACTGCCCACTTGTCCTTCAAAATCATCAATTTTACTAGTAGGATGTTGTAACTGGCTAGATAGAGCCTCAATCTCACTCATCTTTCCTCCAATTTGATTATCGATATCCTAAGTCAAGTTGTGAGATAGAGTACACTTGATGTTCAATATCATGCCATCTTGTTGACACTTATGAAGTTCCTTGATTCAAGTACCAAGACTTATTAAATCATTCTCAATATTCTAACAAATAATGCTAAATAGGTTAGCATCATGTAAGATTTGTGCCTTTGTTTCCACAAAAATCAATAAATTTATGAATTCTTCATCAAAATATTTTAGCACTGTTTGTGCCCTCTATTTAGGATCTACCTCTATTTGTTGTGCTGCCAAAGAACTATGCAATCTGTTAGCAACCTCCATCAAGATTCTCTGCAGGCTTTTCACTATCTTGTTCTTCTAAATAAGTTTTGACATGAGATCAAGTTAGTTTGATTATCATCATCAGTTGTCAGGCTAGGAAGCAAAAGCGGAGTAGATGACCTAGAAGGTTTAGTGTTATCTTCTCTTTGCTTCTTTTTAGCTACCTCTTTGACTCTTCTTTCTTCTTCCTCTTCCTCTCCTCTTTCCTTTCTTTCTTTTCTCTCTTCTCTTCCTCCTCTAATATATTCTTCTCATCTTCTTCTAACTTCTTCTTCTCTTCTTCTTCAACTAATCTTTTCTTTTCTTCTTCTACTTTTCTTTTCATCTCATCTTTAAGGAATTTTTTCTTTGGCCTCTTCTATTTCCTTTTTCTCTTCCTCTAATAACCTCCTCTCCTCTTCAATTTGTCTCAATTGTTCTTCAATATCTTCGGTGTGAGGTTCATTCTATTTGGAACTCTCAAACAGGTTTTTATCATCAATGTTAATGGTAACATTGGTTTGATCTATTTGTATTGTGTCACTGCTCACTGACACTTCTAAGGTTTTGGGTCCTAGTGAAGATGATGCTTTGAACTTTGTCAACATCTGACTTATTGCTATTGCAATTTCACTTCTTTTCTTATCTTTTTCATCCACCATAAATAGAAATGGTCTTACCTTGTTTCCCAAGTAAGGTGCTAGATTGTTCAACAATCTCTTGACTTCTTCTTCATCATTAGTCTTGCATATTGTTCTTAACATAGATTTCCAAAGTTTTATGTTCTCTTCTCTAGCTGGTGCCTTCTTTTCTATGATTTTGTCATAGACCTTTTGGTTTACTGTGCCTTCAATATCTTTAAGTTTCAAATTATTGGCTATTATGTATCTCATAGTAGAGATATCAATCTGATCTTTCTCAAAATTATTATAATCATAAAAAAATTTCATCTAAACAAATTTGCCTTCATTAGCAATAGTTGAATTTATCTTCTCTATCTTTAGCTTCCAAGGTTTCTTAGCTTTTCCTCTTGACTACTTAGAAGTTGTTGCCTTTTCTGTCTGTTCAACTTCTTATTGTTGTTCTTCTTCTACACTAGACTCAACAATTGTCAACAATTTCTTTTGTCTCATTCCTAGTCTAGTGGCTTATTGCTTGACCCTTCTAGTCTTTGTTGTCATAACTTCTACTAATCTCTCTAATTTCCTCTTGGGCTCACTTGTCTAAACATTTGATGCTGTTGCATAAGGGATGCTTAGTTCTGAGGATGTTTTTACAATGGATACCAATAAAGGTTGCATATTTAATATACCTTGTTTCATAGTCTGTTTGACTGCTTGTGACTCACTCTCAGTCATACTAGCCTTTGATAAAGCTTTCTTCATTATTTTTTCTATCTTCTTGTGAAATGCTTTCTCCAAAGATGCCTGACGAGCTAACTGGGTAATCTCATCATAAGTTCCAAATATATATTCAGCTTGGTCCTCTGATTTCAATAATAAATCAATGTATCCAACTGTTGTTTCATCACTCAATTCATAACCTAAGGGATCAAGAAATGTTTCCCGAGGTTCTACTGCTTGAATATAAGTAAAATATGTATCAATCATAACACAAATATCTTCCTTAAATCTGTCTATAGTTGTAGGTGCAATTCCAGATCTTTGCCTCGTTTAATTCTAAAATGTTTTCATTATGATGTTTCACTATCCAATATTTTATCTGTTGGATGTCTTCTACATACATCTATGATTTTCTCCATTGTACACCTCTCAGTGCTCATAATCTCTATGATTGACAAATATGGAAATCTCTTAAGTATATGAAAAAATAAATGATTGATTAGTGACTAAAATCTAACCACACCATTCTTAGTCATTTTGATCTTCTCTAGGTTCTCAAGAAGTTGCATTCTTAGAATTTCACTAAGGTTAACTTGTTCCTTCTTGACACATATCTTATATGTTGCATAGATGAATCTAGCTGACAATTCATTAATCTTTGAAGTTGCATATATAGAGTAGGAAATGATTCTACTCAGGAATCTTACATCATCTTGTTTAATGGTGCTAATCACCATGGCCTTTCCATTATAGACTACTTTGGTATAGCTCTCAACTTTCTTCTTAACCAATTTCTCACTTATAGGTACATTGCCTTGTTCAAATCTAGGTTTAACAATCATATTGTGATTAAAGACTAGTTCCATATCCTTGTTCATATACTCACTCCCAATAGATTCAAACTTATTGGTAAGATAACTTCCTATATCTTCCAAATACACTACATTGTTCAAAGTAATGGATAATGCTAAATTAGAGGTTCCTTCTACAGGTTTCATGAAAACAACCTTCAATTTCAGTCTATCCTCATTATCAATATTTTGAACTACTAAGATATCCATGATTCTATCAAATATGAAATTTTATCAAAAAAATTCTATGAAAAAATGATAAATACTTTTTTTCGAAAAAAGGGTTTTCTTCAAAATTGCCTTGTCAAGTCACTTCTAATTGCTTTATGCTTATGATGTATTCGCAATGAAGTGGTAATCAAGTTTGTACTCCATTTATTCCTACAACTTGAACTTGCATTAATTGTATACTTTGCAAATATGAAAATGTTGTCAATTGTTTTTTGAAATCAAGCAACTGCTTAAGATCTTCTATCCGATCTTCAGATGCCACCTAAGGTTTACTATAGCTTCCTCTCATCATGAAAATGCTCCACAAAAATTTGCTCCACGAAACTTTCAGTAAAACAATAGTTTTCATCTTCTGCAATAGAATTAACTTTCTCTAAAATAATAGTAACTCTTAATTCCTTTGTATTAGTTTAGATAAGCTCCAAATCACAAGCGAGCTTAGATACCATCTAAACTTATCTCAATACTCCTTTTCCCAACTTCACTACCTCTAGTTTGATCTCTAGATGAAATATTTAATTTATGGTGTTGTGAAGAAGCCTAATTCAACTTAATTGAATCAAACTCAATAACTGACTTAGATCTTCCTATCTCATCATTTTCTAGCTTTTCTTTTGAGATGTCCAATCCTTTTTAAAATGCCTCATTGAGTTCTTCTCAAAGTTCACTAACTACATTTCTTTGTTCCTCATTATCTTTCTTAGTTTCAAAGTTCCTCTCATGGCTCCTTCTATCATTTCTGATGTTTCTTCCATCATTCCTTCTATTTCTAAATTTTCTTCCATCATTCCTTCTATCTCTGAAGTTTTTGTCCATTCTACAATACTTTGTTATATGTCCAAAGTTGTTGCATAACTGACATACTAGAGTAATGCTTCTAGGATTCTCCTGATCATCAGGTGCATGACAATTCTGAGCAATGTGTCCAAAGTCATTACACTTATAACACATGATTTGTCTTCCATCTTCATAAGGTCTTCCTTCTCTCGACGTCCTTTCATTGGATGTTCTTCTATCTTCAGGGTTAGTATTTCTAGACATTATACTATTCCTTCTATCATTATCATATTTAGGTTTCCTACAATCAATTTCTTTGTGATCCATACCATGATAATTATGACAATAAAAGTCCTTAACATGATTATACAATCTCTTTTCATATGACCTATTTCATTACATGAAAAACACTTTCCTCTAAATTCATATCTGGTTTCCTTAGGATATTCCACTTGCTTTGGTTCATCCATATCAACTTCCTTGTCTTGTTCAACTTCTTTAGGTTTATCAGAAGATTAATTTGATTCAATATTATCATCAAATTTATCTTTTTCTTTTGAATCTGGTCTATCTAAGGTTTCTTTGCAAACATGTTAAATAGATAACCAAGACAAGTTTTATCATAAGTAGGTCTCTATATTGACATTGAATCATCAAGCTTTTCTCTACTAGAATAAAGCTTCTCAAGTTATTGCTTGCATTGAGTTAACTCACCTTTCACAATAGTATTGTATTTATGAAGTTCTTCATGATCTTCTTTCAATGTTTCAAATTCACATGTCTTCTTTGTCAAACTTACTATAAGATCTCCATTTTTAGTCTTCAAATCAATTTCAACTTTTCTAGGATCACTTCTCAAAGTTAACTTCATATTCATAATCTTCAATTCATGCTTCAAGATCTTGTACTCTATCGTCATCTTTGAATAATCATCATCACTAGTTTTAGATTCAATGGATTCAGGCTTGGATTTGAGATATTCAATCTTTTCCTTTGATTGTCAAATGTATACTTTTGAGTCTTTATATCTATCCTTTAGCTTATCTCTTTCTTCAAGAAGTAGATCAATTTGTTCAAGTGTCTCTTCAAGGTTCTTCATCAACTGTTCCATATCCATAGGGATCTTACTCAAGCTATTAAGCCTCTTTTGAGTAACTAGGCTCTGATACCAATTGTTAGAAATAGGAATTACTAAGGAGGGGGTTTGGGGGTGTGAATCAATAATTCCTATTTCTAACAACCTTATCATCTAATGTCTAACCTTAAAATCTTCAAGTGGAAGAAGACCTCCAATAATTAAGTCTATGTAATTTTGAAGGTTTCATGCTTGCATGCTCCCTCTAGCAATTACATTCATGATAATTTGTGAATCACCTTCAACATTAAATTTTTTTAACACCAAGCTCATTCACTACTGAAACTACTAATAATGTTGCTTTAGCTTCTGCAACATTGTTGTTTTATGTAGCCCAAACCCTTCAAAACAATAACTCAGAAAATTACACATCATGGAAGTTTTAGAATGCTAGATTCTTCATTAAACTTTTCCAACTCTACTCTTCATCTACAATGAAATAAAAACAAATACTTATTATAATTTCAAAAATTATCATATTTGGTAGATTTTTGGGACATAATTTTTTTTCCATTTTTTGTAATTTTCAAAACCTATCCTACGAATCCTAATTTTTCCCAAGAAAAGGCCCTAACTAAAGCAAGATGAATTGCCAACTAATCTATGAAATCAAGAATATGATTTCAAATTTATTACAAAAACAACTTTCTAAAAAACTAGAAAAAATAACACAAAAATCTCATTTTAGAGGCCAAGATGATATTTCAGGCTTCTGAAAAAATGTCAAAATGGCCATCAATCAAGCTAAGCTCCATCGACAATCCAAATAGCTCCTCCTCGCGCAACTACCTATAAATTTTTAGCCAAAACCCACATTCGAGTCAAAAATTATGACTCCTAGAAGTTGATGCATCATTGCTCCCATTAACCAACTTCTTCATCTCACATGTAATTACATTACTATTCTAGTCCCTTATTATTATTATTCATGCACCTAAAGAAACTAGATTACCTTTGGAGGCACCACCAAAATTGGCATTCCACCAACCCTCCTTCGATATTTTCAATTCAATATATATATATATATATATATATATATATATATATATATATATATATAGATACAGAGATGGAAGTGATTAACCCTTATAAAATGAACTTGTATCAAGAAGCAAAGTGGATTAGATTGGATAATCTCTCGAATGAATATTGGACTGGAGAATGGTTAGAAAATATTAGGAGGGCTCTTGGGACCATAGTGGAAATAAATGAAGATTTAATTAATAGTGATGGTTGTATGTTTGACAAAATAAAATTTGTGACCATTCAAACTATTCCTAAAGAAATCTTATTATGTCCAAGAAAGAATCATTCAATTAAAAGGCTCAAAATAGGAAAAAAAAAATAATTATTTTGTTTTGAAAGATAGGAATCATTGGGAATTAAGTTGCTTGATAAAAAAACATTAAAATTTATAAATGTTTTCCAAAGAGAAGTGGAGAAGAGGTAGAGGAGACAATTATGAAGTTGGTTGTTGAGAACAAAAAGGAGGCAATTGAGACTAAATACAATAGGAGTGGTGTTGGTATGCCCTTGAAAATGTTGGGGAATAGAGAGACATTAAATCTCTAATATGAAAGAAGGATTTTAAGTATCAAAGGATGGTAGATAAAAGTGATAGATCACAGAGGCTAAGGAAAGTAATATGATGGAAATAGTCATAGATAAGACAAAATTTGATCCAAGAAATTTAGAGAATGTGGGCAAAGAAATTTTGAAATGCTTTGGCAATGATTGGGACTCTTAACATGGTCAAGAGATCTTTGAATAATAATGAGAGAAAGAGTATATGTAGGAAAAAGGATAAATAGTCCTTGTAGCAACAATATTGCTTGTCTCACTATCTGTGATATGCACTAAATCTTGTGCAAGCTCAAATGTCTACCCTATCCCACAATGTGTAATCTAATAAATAGAGAGAAGGTTAAAGGACAAAGATGGAACACATAGTACATCATGAAATGTACCATCATCAATGTTAATGGAACCTTTCCCACATATAGTCATAAAAGTGTTGTTCCCCATCAAAATGGGTGGAGTAGGAGAAGTCTCAAAAGAAGAGAACAAATCCTGAGAAGATGCCATATGGTGTGAAGCACCTAAATCTAGTAACCATCTAGAAGCTTGTGAAGTAGCAGTTGCACATAGTGCATGACCCTTTCCTATATCTTTACCATCTGACTAAAATTATGATGATGAATAAGATCTGTGAGAAGTAGAAGGAATATCAATGTTGTTGGCAATATGGTCAGATAGATGTCTTGAGAGTTATCATTTATGACAACATATATTTAGCATTTCATTTATGTATTTAGAGTTAGAAAATTGTCTAAGTGTTAGACAGTTTGCAGCAACACAGAGACAAATGAAATGTGTACAAATGAAACACTTCAAGTTAGCTTATGCACACTTGAGGAAAGCTTTATGAGATCATCATGATGACATATGCTAGCTTGCAGATGTGTACAAATAATATGACGCGAGTTATAATTAAAATTCCAATACAAGTATTTGACAGAGAAAAATAGAGCATAGTAGAGAATTGAGTTGTGTGACTTAATGGATTATTTTGGCAACAAAATAATTACTAAGTCTTGATGATCTGACTTTGTGGATATTATTCCATAAGTTATTTTGGTTACAAGCTAGAGATATTGTTGCACCAAAAGATTGACCTGTTAATGCTCGATACAACTACTACACTTATAGAACACATGGGATGGTTAATGCATGTCATGAATCCCAAAGGGGAAGGCTAGCAATTAGTCCAAGGAGATTCAAACCTATGACCAAGCTCTGATACCACTTGTTACAAACTAGAGTTGTCGTTGGACCAAAAGATTGAACTATTAATGCCTGATACAACTACTAGACTTATAGAACATAGGAGGTAGTTAAGCCATGTCGCAAATCCTAAAGGGGAAGGCTGGCAGTTAGTCCAACAATTTTATATAACATAAAGTGTGTGAACACATGAAGGCTAATTGAGTAGAGAATTACTAATTTGTGAAGTATAAGTAAAGATCTTATCTTGCGCAGATAAGTGTGCAACATATGTGCTAAATGTGGAAATTGTATGATATGAAAACTATTGTACGGATAGGTTGAAATTTATAGGAGCCTTATGTGATGTGAGATCTGATGTATGATTAGAGCAAGTGTAAATTATAGTTGTGAGAAAGTATTACATGTATATCTTTTCTTGTGAAGAACTTTATTGTATAAATGCATGTTAGGGCGGTGAGCTCTTCTTGCATACATTGTATTTTTTCTACCAACTCCTAATAGGGTTAAAGCAACTCCTAACAAGGTTGAGGATTCTAACAAGGCCTAGTCCTCTAAAAAAGGACTTGAGACACTATATGTACTTCATAGATTCCTAATAGGGTCAATATCCTTAACATGATCCTTTTGTTTAGTGAATCATCTCGTGAGTATCATCCCTAGTAGGGTTTTCCCTTGGCCAGGGTTTCCCTAGTTAACAAATAATGGTGTTATGAGTTCTCTATGTGTATGGTTATATTTATTGTTCGACATTGTTGGTTTACTTTCATATGCAAGTTATAAAGTAATTAACAATATTCAGTTGAGGGCAAAAGTTTGTAGAATATCGATTCACCCCCCAGCCCCCCTCTCAGTATTATCTATTTATAACAAATTTTGCTCTTCTAAATGAGAGTTGTCAAATCTAAAACCTATTTGGCATAGGAATCTAACTTCTTCTCATAGAAATGTGCCTCATCATGATTGGACTTATTACAATAAGCACAATTTGGTCTTTCTGGCTTTGGTTTATCTCCCTTAGGAGGAGGTGGGCTTGATGTGATGTGAGGGGTAGAATCAATCTAAGACTCTATAAGATGTGACTTTTGTTTCTTCTCCTTCATCCTAGAGGATGGCCAAGCTACCAATGCATAAGTCTATAAGCCTGTGAGAGAATCCAACTGAAAGAGCTTAGCTTTCTCTCTAGTCAAATGATCACAAAAAACCTCAAATGATGACATGGTAAATCTAGTACCCAAAGCATCCTTGATGGAATATAAGGTACAAGACAAAATCTAAAATTTTCCATGAAGCTTAGAAACAATCAGGTAAATGCACTTAGTGTCAGTCTTGATTTTCCCACAACCTTGCAATAGAGATCTTTTTTGTTTGAACTTCATCAAGAAGTCATCAATGGAAGGAAAGGAATCTAGTACAAGAGAGGTAAGCTTTGACTCAATCTAAAGTGCCCTAAAATTATTTACTATACCAAACAAGTCATCAAGCTTGGTCCATGTAGCTAGAGGGGTATTGCACCCATCAAGATGAAACTATAAACTATCAGATACCTATAAAGAAATCAACCTCATTGCCTTATCCAACTTGTTCTTGTGATGCATGACCTCGAAAAGCCTCTATAAAATTGGCTACACTGCTTCTAAACAAGACCATGACCCTTTTGAATAGAGAAGCCATGTCATCAGGGTCTTCCATGTGAAATAGTTATTAAGGGTCAGAAGTTCTAGAAAATGAGCTAAAATGAGCAAGTTACATCCCCTAGAAGATAGAAGGGATCATCTAGCTTTGAGACCAAACAAACCTATTCGGTCAAACCCTCATTTCTCTTTTTCTCCAAATAAGAACAAGCTACAATAGGTTAGACTTTGATACCATGAAGGATTTGAGCAATAGAAATCCACAAAACCTGAAGAACACCTAAATGCAAGAACCTATCATAGAGAAGAAAATACAAAGAAGAGGCAAGAGTTTGGCTCTGATCATATGCAAATTATATTATCAAACTGAAAGAATGAGAGATATTTGAAAATGATCAATCCTTATAGAAGGAGATTGAAAAACCTAAAGGGAAACCCTAAGAGGTAGATGAAATTTAATAATTACTATTTAATTATTATATGGAAATGCAAGTGCATAAAGGAAACTCTTAAGAAGGGAGTAAAGGTAATTTCACTTTTTACTCTAATAGATTTTTTAGTTAATCTACAACATTCTTTTCAATAAAACTAGTAAAAAGAGAGAACAAAAAATGACAAACAAAAGAGAGAGAAGGAGATCATAGAGAGACAATATCAAAAAATTATTTTCACAACCCAAGGGAGTGGGGATCTCTCTTGGACATACATGAAGATTATTTCATGGAATGTCAAAGTTCTTTTGGCCCTTGAAAAGAGGTGCTTAATCAAGCTCTACATGTATAAATACATGGTTAATGTTTATATGTTCGAGGAGATAAAGGTCAAGTCAAATGTTTATTAGGATTAGTTGGATAGAAAATAGCAATACATGAAAAATATAACCAATATCACAAAGGAATAAATCACACATATACAAATAGAAGATACATAGATTTAATGTGATTCACCCAATCCTTGGGTTACGTCCAACAAACAATGAGTTCAATATTATCTTCTAGTAACTTCAACTTGTTACAATTTCAATCTCTTTCTTAGAACTCAATACCACTACAAGAAACCTTATATTCTTATTAGAAAACCCTAACCTTGAGCCAATATTAAATGATTTATGTCAGCTTAACAAGTTAACCCTAAAAATACTTGATGAGTCAACCTTGGGAAATGGTTGAAAAGTCAACTCAAAAATTCTTGATGAGTTAACTGGAAAAAAAAACACACAACTTATGAAAAGTGTAGACTATTTTCCTAACGAGTCACTAAAAAATCAACAATATTGGCAAGGATTATATCATATATTGTGTAACATGGAGAGGTTCTTTTAAGGTTGCCCAAGGTTCATATAGGAGGTTAGGTATTTAATAAGATACAAAATAAATTGGATGTGGAGATCCAAACAAATTGAATCTTGTTCACTCTTTCCATTGGTGCATAAGACCAAAGAAATTAATTTGGAAGATAATGTAGTGCACAATGTACCAACATGGATGCACAATGCAAAAGTGACATGTAGCTAGTGTATACGTCTATATATCTCACTATGTAAATGTGATATATGTTGGAACTAATCACTATGTAGATGTGACAAATTATTGTATGTCATGTGTGCTTGAGTTTCTTTATATGGAAATGAGAAATTATGAAAGAATTAACCCCTTATGCAATTGTGTATGTTTTTAATATTAATAAAAAACAAAACAATGATGATAACCCTTATAGAACCACAACCCAAGAGCATAACAAAATATACACAATAACAACAAAAGAAATTAAAAAATGACCTAGAGAAAAAACAACTTATAAATTACCACTAACAACATGGTTGACTAGCCTATGCACAACCATGATATCAACATTGCATATAATTGTAGAGTTCCTGTAAAACCTAAGACAAACACAAGTAAAATAGTGAAGACACCTATCAAAAAAGATAAAGTTCCTTCTAGAACCAAATTACATATTATAATAAGACATAAAAAATAAAAATAAAATTTCTAAGAACCCCACGGAGGAAAAAAGTGGTAAGAACCATAATTAGCCAATAATTAAGCACACTGAGGAGATTTAATGTCACAACCTTACTAGTAGAGACCATGACTAGTCAATAAGTCCTTGTAGTTTCCTTCATCTTCTGAATCCTCACTAAGAACCTTTTTTTACATCAAACACAGAGATGTTGTAGAACTATGCCTAACTCATAGATTAAATTGATATTTACCATATTCATTTCTATATTGAGTAGTATGATTTTCATATCTTCTAGGTCTATTTCTACAAATTAGCCATCTTTAAGATTTTTTAAACAATCTATTCAAATGGAGTAACTAGTAGTATGGTTAACATTATCTTGCACCTTGAGCATTATATCCCAAGTTAGATCAATTGACTCCTCTTTTGTGTTGTAAGACATATGAGTAGAAGTACTGATTGGTTATTTGTTAGCACTACCAAGAGTATCAGTTTCAACATTGTCACCCTTAACCATATATTCCTTCTCATATTTATCATTAATCACTCCACTCCCTTGGTCAACATCATCTCCCTTAAATTCATAGTCAATAAGAAATTTTTTACCCTTCTTCACTAATTAGGTGAAAAACCTATTAGACCTATAGGGATTATTGTCTTCCTCTTCAACATCCTCTTCTTCCTCACTAATCACCTCCTACAGAAATAATTTTGATTCCTAAGCATGGGGGAGGGGTTTTTCCCTTTTCATTTGGTAGTTGTTAGAGTTTTGGACACTTTTCCTTTTTTTTCCACTAGGTTTAGTGAGAGGAACATCAATTGGGTTTTGTAGGAATTTCATGCCTTCTTAAGGGTTCTTACGTGGTGTATACACTTTTTCTTGCCAAGTCCTAAAGCATCAATAATATTACTAGGGGAAATGTGAATAGAGTTCCTCATAAAACATAATAGATTTAGGGGTGAAAGGGACAAATTAAAAGTATAAAGTCTCAAAATTATCCCCTATTGTAGAGGGAAAGTTTCTTGCCCTAGGTTTGAGCACTCTCCTTTGCTTCAAAATTTGAACTTTAGAGAGAATTCAACAACAAAGTAAGAAGGAAATGGTATCATGGTTCCTAAAATGGTTGAGGAGAGGCATATAATAATAGTAGTAAACTTTGAACTTCCCTTCTAAAGTGAAATACTTTGTGATTGTAAGAAAAAACTAGTTATAATGTGGTGGAAGTTTTTCCTTTTTATATCCTTCATGCATTTCAATTGAAGCTTTAGCAGCTCTAAAATTATTAAGGTTTTCATTGTACACCACCTTACTAATCTTCTTTCATTTCCTTCCTATGGAGGGTATCCAATAGCCTTGTTAATCACTTCCTTGTTAATTTCAAAAGACATTTTCCTCAACAATGACTCTTATATCTACCTAGGACCTAGAAAATAGTGTAGAAAAACCATTATCAAACACATTTATGGATCAATAAACTTGGATTTAATTATTAAGTGATTCTCCAATAAAGAGTCAACTTGTGTAAGCTACAATTTCCCACATATACATGATCCCCCCACTCCCAAGTATAAAGAGTGTTCTCCTTTACAAGGGAAACAATAATTAATGTGAGAGAAACATGTGATCAAAACATATTTATAGCTCATCATTATAGGACCCACCCTAAGGTTCACATGGTTTCTACAATTCTTTAAAGGCCCCATAGGCTACTAATTATTTCGTAAAAGGGATTTTATTTCACACTTACTAAGGCTAATCCACATCTCCAAGACCAATTTGTCACTTCATTGGGTTTGTATTCAAATTCAAAATCAAGATGACAACCCAAATCTCTCACTTTGATTTGTTTAGTTTGGGATCTTAAGAAAACAAGTTCCAACACAAGGATGTAAACAACATGATCCATGAAAGCCAAATTGATGTACCACCTCTCATCTTGGTTAGATATTTGTCTCTATCCCCTTAGAATATTTTTCATATTAATGAGAAAGGAATTGTATTTACTCCAACATCTAGTTCCTTCAGAGTTATATCTAAGTGCAACCATGCATTTATCTATTACACTACCTTTCCCATACAAATATTTAATGTCAAATAAGTCAAATAAAGGTAAAAGTTTCTATATGTCTCCCAAAATTTAATAGATATATCAATTTACCTAAGATAGACCTTTGAAAGTATCTACAATGAGCTTAAGTCCCCTTCCATAGATAACAAATTAACTCCTTGAGAATGCAATCCTGAGCCCTTTTAAAAGAACCATACTTTAGCTTGGTTATTTATATAGTTCTACAATTTACCACTATACTTTAAAAGTCATCCATGGTCATTCTCCCATGAAACATCACCCTGAAATTATTTTGGCATTCCATCAAAAATAAGTTTCTACCATAATGATCTAGGGGGACCATTTGGTATTCTTCCATTTTATTCTATTGGAGTTAACAAATTTCACATAAGAATCAACAAGGCCCCAACTTCTTGTAAATTTTATTGTCTAGTTGTGATGGAGGGATGAAAGGACAAGGTTAGGCGGTAACTTCTAAGTTCTCCAATTTTTTTTTGGAAAATTTGAAATACATCATTAATTAAATTTTCTACCCTCTGAAATATCTTGAGATTTTGCACTTCTCATATAATCCAACTCATATGGACTAGATTTTGTATCCAACGTTCTCTAAAAAGGGGTTTATAGGAAATTACCCTCTAGTTAAAAATAAGCTCTCAAACATTCCCATTTTAAAAAGTACACAACAGTATGATCTTACATAAGATTATGTTTTATACATGTAATGATCCATGAATTTTTTTAGGGAAACCAAATCCCAAAAACTCTTAGGAAAAAGTAAGAAGGAAACCATCTAGTTTAGGGGCCTCAAAAGTACTCATTGCAAAGATAACTTTCCTAACCTCTTTCTTTGTCACGGGTGCCATAAATAGAGCATAATCAACCAAATTGACAACATTTGGGGGTAGTTTAGTAATTTATCTTCTATGAACTTATCAATAGTGTGTTTTTCATCTTTACAAATCTTACAAAATAGTCTAAGGTCATCAAAGCCAATTGGGAATCCTCCTTGATTTAATATTTAGTATTATCCTTGAGGTTGAGAATAGTGTTTCTTTTTTGGCTCTTACTAGCATATTGATAGAAGAAGGCTGGTTTACAAGCTCCATCTTCTAACCACTAAATCCTACATTTTCATTTCCAAAATATTTCCTCCCTATAAATAAATTCATTTCATTTGGTTCTTATATTTTCCTCATCATTATAAGTGAAGATCAAGTAGTCCCTATTGGCCATTTTTGGACTACATGTTATTAATATTAGGAAAAATTTTCCTTTTTTTAGCAAAGATGTCCCCAAGTGTTGACTTGTTCCAACCCTTCACATCCCTTATAATAGTATTCAATTTTTGTATCACTCTATAATTGGAGTCACATTGACAAGTGAACTCTACCAATGTAGAACATCACTTTGGAACTCATGATGTATTTCTCACACAATTTCATAATGGAAAGGTGTGTAACCCTTCTGCAACCTCTTAGTTTAATTAAGGAGGATATAATTGTGACCATACAATGTCTAAGGGAGGGAAGTTGAGGCAAAATTGAACCCTATATCTTAATTGGTAGAACCAATATCTATCCATCTTAATCTGGACAAGCTCAATTCTCTTCTTGTAGTTTGACCATGCAAAAAATTGTCCTATCATCTTTATGTCAACTAGTCCAAGATTATTTATGAAGTTAGACAAATGAACCATACTTTCATAGTAACCAATCATCCCACTAGATTTTTCAATGGGAAGACTGGGGAATTGAAGTTGCTCACAAATAGCCAATGTGAGGTATTGTTGAATAATAGATATTCTCCTAGATGAATTGCTTGCTAATTTATGAGTTTGGGGATAAATGCTAACAAGAAATCAACAATTCCCTTGGGAGGTAAGTTTAATAACGAAAAACTTGGGCATAGACAAAATAAATTCTCCATCCAATTTTAGTGGATTCTACATAATATTTATTCCTCCAAATGTGATATTAGATTTAGTAATGTAAAAATGAGATCCCATCCATAGAGCCTCTACACTTGTGCAGAAGAGTATTCTCTCATATTGACTTCCTACAAAAGGACATAAATGTTATTTTCCAATATACAATTTCACAAAGCATATTATGTTTGGGGTTCATTCAAACCCACCATGTTCCATGAAAGGAACGTCATTTTATAAATTTGGTTATTAAGTCCAAGGCCCTTTTATTACCATTGGTTGTTTCCCTTATAATCTTTTTGTTTCCTATAGATTGTTGCAATGGGATTACAACCTTGGATTCTAACCCAACATCAACCTTCTTGTTTTGGGTTTTTTTTTTTAAGCCATTTAAACCTTCCTCAACCATAAGTGTACTTATTGAGGCTTTAAGTGAGTAGGTTTTATTTTGAGGGGGATATAACTAGTGGTTTCATGATAAAGGATGCTCAAACACCACTTTTGTGAGAGAAGATGGATTGGGCTTGTCACGTGTATCATCTTAAATTGGAAGAATTTCAATTTAATGATAATTTAACACCTATTTAAAATGAGATCATTATCTCCTTGCATTTTTCCTCCTTTCTTCACCTTCCTTCTCATTTCTCCTAGGTGGATTTAGGGAAAGACCTATTTGATCCTCTCTAATGCTCCTATTTTCATGGTCTAAAGATTAATGGATTATCTAACCACCTAGGTACTCCCTTTCCCTCATCCAATCAATCAAAATCTATTTTCAACACTATAATAGTCATATCTCACAATCTGCACCTATTTTTTTGGATTTGAGACCTACTTTGGGGGCCTAAAGAATTTTCTAGGGTTTTGGGCCCTAGTTGGAAGGGACATAGTTTATCCCTACCCTATCAAGTACATATCATCCCTAATAAGCCAGCCAAGGATGTAGTGCTACCCTACCTTAGCCATATCTTGGGTTCCCTTCTCGGATCCTAAGTCTAGATTTACCTGCTGTGCAAAATCTAAGGTAAGTCAAACTATGGGAGAAAGTTAATTGTGATCCCTTTATAAACCCATCCATTTTCTCCATTTTTTATCTCATAAACACATAAGCATTCACTCACACTCAAGTAGTTAAATTCTCAAGCATTCAAGCCTTTAAGCATTCTTTAAGAAAGTTCCTCCATTGAAAATCAAGGATTCAAGAAATTGAAGGATTTTATCTTCAAGATCGCTCTTATCCATTCAAGGTCCTTTGTTGCACATTCTACATCCATTCATCCACATTCTTGATCTAATTAAATTGGTAAAGAGAGCTCATTGCATTCGAATCAAAAGATCCTACTATTGTAAGGTGAATTCGTACATTTTATTTATATATTTGCAATTCAATTATTTCAATTCAAGGTTAATTCCTAGACTAGGGTTTGACCAAGGAAAACCCCCAATCAAAAAACAAAAACCCTTTTTATTGTAGGTTTCAAATATTGGAATAGGAAACAAATTGCAAATTTGGATACCCTTTTTGTCATTTGCCATAACTATAAGACTAGATTTGGGATCAAACATAGTTTATCAAAGATGTAGTGCTCCCCTACTTTAGGAGAAAGTTGACATCAAACAAAATTTGAAATTTCCAGATCACAAAACAATTTCTTGGTTTTGCAGATTTGGTAGTTTTAGACCCATATCCATCACTATTTTTCTACTTGGATCAACATATGAAGCAGAAAATTGGATGCAAAGGTGAGCCTTCTAATTCCCTTTGTTACCTAAGCATATGTCTTCATTATATCTACTTTTTATTTCCTAACTTCTAGTTCAACTAGGGTTTTCAAGTACTTTTGCATCTTATCTCTTATTATACTCACTAGATACTACCTTTGCATTAGTGCTCCTTTATCATTTGGCTAGTACTAATCTTTCTAGATCTAGTCATTTTAGAATTGGGATTGAAAGGATCAATTTCCTTAATTCCATCTTTGAGTTGTGTAAGTGTGGTTATCTGATGAACTTAGGTTCACTTTCCTTGATTCACATTTCCCACTTAACATCTTTGGTCAACCCAACTTTTGACATTTCCTCATTTGATTTTGGAGTTAGATTATTGCATTTTTTTTGTGTTCACTATCTTTGGCGAACCTGACTTCTTGCCCCCTTATTTTGATTTTGGAGATAGATCATTTTATGTAATTGAGTTATATGTTGGCATAACTCTCTTGAACCCTAAGGACTAGCTGATAGACTAACTAATAGACTTATTTATCAAGGGTTTTTTCATTGATGTCAAGATACAAGAAGGAACTAAGACTAGTAGGGAGCAACAACCAACAAGGCACATTGATGTGCAACTCTAGTTCACAAGAGTGATCAGAGAAGAGAAGGGGTGTGGTCCCATTAGAGGCAATGGCAAAGGTGATCCACTTATATGAAGGGTGCTAAGTGAAGTTTGTGTAAGTAGAAGGATGCCAAGTGGAAATAAAAATAGATCATTCAGTGATCTTACAATATGGTTTGGCCAAGTTACCAAGGAAAGCATGGAGTTGGACACTTGTGAATACCATGTCATGAAGAGGGTAGGAGTGCACTCATCATTTCATTTAATGGTAATGAGTTAACATATTAAGGAACTATAGGAAGAATTCAAATTTGGATTCTTTCCAACAAGAGTGATCCATCGAGGATACATGATGCTCGTGACTCCTATACAAACATGCTTCACCTAACAAGAGTGACACACTTCTATAATGGGAAGTTGAGATAGAAGTAGGAGTGAGAATTTAAATTTTGAATTCATAGATTAGGGATTCTAAGAGAAGCAATTAGATAGTATAAAAGGAGATAGAATTGAAAGAGAAAAAGTTAGATTGTTGAATGTTAGCCAGAGAGCTTGAAGAATTGAGCTAAGTCTAATCTCAAGGTGCTGATGAAATTGATAGAGAGAAGTCACAACCGAAGAGTTAATGTATTGAGGAAATGCTAGTAAGTGTGAATAGCACAAATGTAATTGTATAAAAGAGCAAGGAGAGCCAACTGCACAAGTGATAAAATTTTGAAGTTGCAGAGCCAAGAGGTGGAGCATAGTTCCAGAAGGGTCAAAGAGATCAAGAAGGACCTATTTCAATCTAAGTGTAGTAGCTACATTGTCAAATCATTTCTTGTTGTTTACTAACCTTTTCAATTATAAATCTGGTTGGGGTAGACCCTAATAGGTTCTTTCTATTAAATACCCTAACATAGTAACACATTAACTTGTATTCAAAAATCCTTTAACCAGGCTGCTCCTAATGGGGCAAGAATTTAACAAGTCTTATCAAAATCTCTCAATCAGGTGACACTAAAAATGTCTTTGTATTCTTTTGATAGAGATTCTTGACTAGGTTCACTTCAAGAGAGTGCAATCTTTGTGAGGATTGACTCACACATTGTGGTTTTTACCCTAGCCAGGTTTCCATGAGATAAATATTGTGTTATGTGTTGCCATTTTTATGTTTTTTTTTTTGCATAATTCTAACTAGTTAAGTAGTGTGAAGTGTGGTAGAGAATGAAAAGTTGGAACTAATGAGTATACTGATTCATCCCCCCCCCCCCCCCCCCCCTCCTCGTAGTATACTAACCTATAGTAGGACTAAAAATTATTATTAGATCCCAAGTCCTATGAAGTAAAGAGTCTACAACCTAAGCAAAAAATTATGATGTTTAAGAGAGATGCACCAAATTTTTCCAAGGAAAACTAAAGCTCATGGTGTAGAAAGATGCATTTGCATCTGAGAAATCTTGGTGAAGCTTATTGGACCCATGTAGAAGTCAAATAGGTTGAAGTTGTTGGTCAAATCACCCTAACCAATCAAAGGAGAAGGAGATACACACAACCACAATGGATTCTCTAGTGAGCACCCTATTCAACTTTGAATACAAAGATGATGAAGACTTAGAGATAGCATATGAGATGAGGGAGAATCTCTAAATCATATAGGGTGGTGATAAGCATGTCATGAATGATAAATCTAGAAGCCTAAGAGGAAAGTTTGATGACATGAGGATGTAAGAAGGCAAAGATATTAAAGCCTATGGCAAGTGAGTGAAGGATGTCATCTTAGCCATCAGAGTATCTTTAGGTGTACTATACAAAGATGAGTGAGTGAGAAAGATATTGATAACCCTATAACCCAAATATGTCATAAGGTTATCAACCATTCAAGGACTTTTACATCTTTTCCCTTATTCTACACACTGGATACTAGCTTTTCATTAGTGCTACTTTATCACTTGGCTAGTACTAATCTTTCTAGATCTAGTCATTTTAGAATTGTCATTGAAAGGATCAATTTCCTTAATTCCCTCTTTGAGTTGTGTAAGTGTGGTTATGTGATGAACTTAGGTTTACTTTCCTCGATTCACATTCCCCCCTTAACATCTTTGGTAAACCCAAATTTTGACATTTCCTCTTTTGATTTTGGAGTTAGATTATTTTATTTTGGTGTGTGTTCGCCATCTTTGGTGAACCTGACTTCTTGCCCCCTTATTTTGATTTTGGAGATAGATCATTATATGCAATTGTGTTATATGTTGGCATAACTCTCTTGAACCCTAAAGACTACCTGATAGAATAATCGATAGACTTATTTATCAAAGGTGTTTCCATTGATGTCAATTACAAGAAGGAACTAAGACTAGTAGGGAGCAACAACTGGCAAGGCACATTGATGTGTAACTCTAGTTCACAAGAGTGATCAGAGAAGAGAAGGAGCATGGGCCCATTAGAGGCAATGACAAAGGTAGTCCACTTATATGAAGTGTGCTAAGTGCAATCTGTGTGTAGAAGGATACCAAGTGGAAAGGAAAGTAGATCATTTGGTGGTCTTACAACATGGTTTGGCCAAGTTAGCAAGGAAAGCATGGAGCTGGATACCCATGAATGCCATGTCATGAAGAGGGTAGGAGTGCACTCATCATTTCATTTAATAGTAATGGGTTAAAATATTAAGGAACAATAGGAAGAATTAAAATTTGGATTCTTTCAAAGAAGAGTGATCCATTGAGGACACATGATGCCCATGACTCCTATACAAACATGCTTCACCTAACAAGAGTGACACGCTACTGCAATAGGAAGTCGAGCTAGAAGTAGGTTCAAGAATTTAAAAATAATTAGAAGAAAATGTTACCTCAAGGGAGATGAATACCAAGGAAAATTTGAGCACAAGAATGATGAGGGTATATTTTTGGGATACTCTACCAAAAGAAGAGTAGGTCAGTGTCTGAACCTCCAAATGAACAAGATTATGGAATCTACCAATGTAAAGGTGGATCAATTCTCAAAAAAGAATGAGGAAGACAACAATAAAGAACCAAAAGACTGCAAGTGGTTTGAATACATTCCACTAAGTGATATAGTGGAGAGAGTATCAATAGAGGAGGAACCTATATAAGAAGTTATATCAAATCAACATGAAGAATGAAGAACAAAAGCACTTGGAGGGGAATTAGTGCTAGAAAAGTATGTAAGGAGACACCACTCAGTTGACCAAATCATTAGAGACAAGGATGCTAGAGTGATGACTAGGAGAAAGGTGAGAGAGATATTATGTTTTCTCTTACACATGGAGCCCAAAGCAACAAGGGAAGTACTAAAAGATGAAGATTAGAGAAAGGCCATGGAGGAGAAAATTGATCAAATAGTGAAGAATGACACGAGGACCTTGGTCACCCAAACAAAACTTAAGAACATCATGTGTACAAAATGGGTGTTTTAAAACAAGATGAATGGGGATGGAGAGGTAGGTAGAAACAAGGTCAGACTTGTCTACAAAGGCCATTCACAAGAGGAAGGCATAAACTATGGAGAAACCTTTCCACTAGTGGATAGATTGGAAGGACTCATAATACTCCTAGCATTTGTATCCTATAAGAACTCCAAAGTTTATTAGATGGACATAAATTCTGTGTTCCTTAACAAAGTTCTAGTAGAGGAAGTGTCTATTGAGCAACCCGAGGGGTTTGAGAACGAACAAGGTAAAAGTCAATTATGTAGATTGAGAAAATCCCTATATGGATTGAAACAAACACCTAGAGTATGGTATGAGAGACTACACTCATACTTTATTAATTTGAGGTTCATAAAACTAGTAACAACTGCAATCTATAAATGAAGCAAGAAATGTAAATAAGTTTATTGATTGTAGATATCTTTGTAGGTGATATCATCTTTGGAGGATGTGATAAGAAAAGTGTTGATTTTTCTAAAGCCATGAAGAAAGAATTTGAAATGTCATTGATTGGAAAAATCATGTTCTTCATTAGACTTCAAGTATCCTAATTGAAAGGAGGGATCTTCATAGGGAAAACAAAATATGTGAAGGAAATAATAAAGATGTTTAGTATGGAGGAAGAAAAACTGGTAGACACTCTAATGGTAATCAGTTGCAAGCTCTCAAAGGAAGATGAAAGCCTTGATTTTAATGAGATACATTACCGATCCATGCTTGGTAAACTACAATATGTCTTGTACTTCAGACTAGACATAGTACATGCAGTTGGAATAATAGCCAAATTTTTTGCCAACCCAAAAGAATCACACATGGTAGCTATGAAGAGGATCTTCTGGTATCTAAAGGGTACTAAAAAATTTGGCCTATGGTATCCTTACAAAAGAAACATTGAGCTTGATGTGTTAACATATGTTAAATGGGTAGGGAACATAGATGACCGAAATGACATAACTGGTGGTGCATTTTTTCTTAGACAAAGACTAGTTGCATGGGCCAACAAGAAGTAGAATTACATATCATGGTCAATAGTTGAAGAAAAATATGTTGCTACAAAAATGAATTGTACTCAACTTGTTTTGATCAAACATCTTCTTGAAGGAATTTAAGAGAAAAGATAAGAACTGGTAGTTATCAACTGTGCTAACACTAGTGCGATCAACATATCCAAAAATCTAGTGGTGCACTAAAATAAAGCACACATTCATCAAGTATCATTTTTAGAGGGACCAAGTGAAAAGAAAAGAGTCCAGGTTGGAATATGTACCAAGGAGAAACTAGTTGATATCTTTACAAATCCTCTTTAAAAGGATCTTTCGAGTATTTGAGAGAAAGGTTAGGGGTCTTACTCCTTTCCAACCTAAACTAAGAGTAGAAAAACATGCATCAATCCAGGATCAATAAATGGAGAAGTCTAATGGTGGATTGATGAGAGCAAGGGACTAATTTAAAGGGGGATCAATCAAGAGAAAAGAAGAAGAGATAAGATGGATGCCTTTGGAATTGGTGTCAAAGAGGGAGAAATTGAGAGGAGAAAAAGAAGAGAAACAAAGGGAGAACACTAAAACAAAAGGAGTTAAGAAGAGAAACTATAAGAAGAAACAAGGAAGAAGTTGAGAGGAGCCGAAGAGAGGTTCAGTCATGCAGATGCATCATATCAAGGGAGATGTTGAAAGAAGAAAATAAAGAGAAGGCAAGGTACCAAAACAATGATAAAATATCTAAGTGGTGACATCAATGGCAAAGTGGAAGATTGTTGGCATAACTACCTTGAATCCTGAAGATTGACTAGTAGACCAACCAATAGACTTAGTTATCAAAGGCATTTTCATTGATGTCAAGATACAAGAAGGAACTAAGATCAATTTGGTGAAACAACTGGCAAGACACATTGATGTGCAACTATAGTTCACAAGGGTGATCAAATAAGAAAAGGAGTATGGGCCCAATAGAGGTAATGACAAAGGTGATCCACTTAGATGAATCATGTCAAATGAAGTCTATGTGACTAGAAGGATGCCAAGTAGAAAGGAAAGAAAATCAATGGATGGTCTTACAAGATGGTTTGTCCAAGTCAACAAGGAAAACGTGGAGTGGGATATCCATGAATTCCATATCATAAAGAGGGTAGGAGTGCACTTATCATTGCATTTAATGGTGATGGGTTAACATATCAAAGAATAATTTGAATTCTTTCCAATAAGAGAAAGCCATTGAGGACACATGACACTTTTCACTCCTGTACAAAAATGGTACATCTAACAAGAGCATTACACTACTATAATATGAAGTTAAGCTAGAAGTTATAGGAGTGAGAATTCAAAATTTGAAATTATAGATTAGGGATTCTAAGAGAAGCAATAAATAAGTATAAAATGGGATAGAGTCGAAAGAGAAAATGTTATATTGTTGAGTAATTAGCTAGAGAGCCTGAATAGTTCAGCTAAGTGTAATCTCAAGGTACGAAGGAGAGTGACAGAGAGAAGTCACTACCAAAGAGTTAATGTGCTAAGGAGAAGCTAGTTAGAACAAACAACACATGCGTAATCATGTGCAAGAGGAAGGAGAGTCAAGCACATAAGTGATTAGAGTTTGAAGTTATAAAGCCAAGAGAAGGTAGAACATAGTTCCAAATGGGTAGCTAAGGACCTATTTTAAGCTAACTGTAGTAACTAAATTGTTAGATCATTTCCTATTGTTTACTAATATTTGGAATAGTAAATCTCATCAAGAGTGGAACCAAGTAGAATCTTTGTACTAAATCCACTGACATCGTATCACATGAACTTGTGTTCACAAGTCCTTTAACCAAGCTACTCCTAATAGGAAATTACTTTAATAGGTCTTATCAAAATCCCTTAACTAGGTCACACCTAACAATGTCTTTATAACCTTTTAACATATATAAGCTCTTGACCCGATGCACTTCAAGAGAGTGCAAGCTTTGTGAGCATCAACTCACACACCATGGTTTTTACCCTATCCAGATTTACACAAGATAAATATTGTGTTATGTGTTTCTATTTTCATGCTCTTTATTTTTTCTTAATCCTAAGTGGTTAAGTTGTAGCCAATACAAACTTGTAAATAAGAGTGAAGTGTGGTACAGAGTAAAAATTTGAAACTAGTGAGCATACTGATTCAACACTCCCCCACTAGTATATGGCTTGTAGTAGGACCAAAATTATCTCTTCTAATCTATCTTTGCATGCTTTATATATTTACTTTCCTAAGATTATATTGTGTATTTTTTAATTTAGTTCACATAATAAGGTTAGAATCCTTTTGTGTCTTTTTGCCTTGTTTAGTGTATGAGCTTTATTACCTTAAGTTCTACCTATAATATTCCTATTAGGAGAATTCACAAACTCATGATTCACTTTTATCCAGACTCATCTTCTCTACTCTTTAGGAATGTAAGGAAACATGTAAAAAAAGAATATAATTGTTTCCACATAACCTATAATAGATCTAAAATAAATATTCAATTGAAATCCACATGCAAGAGAGTAGACAACATACCCACAAAAATGTGACACAAGATATACCTTGTGAAATCCTCATTAAGAGAAAAACCTAGCCTCCAAAAGCATCCATCACCATGTATTATTTAGTAAAAAATCATTGCAATACAACCATGGAAGCCTTCAAAGCCATAGTCACAACCAAGAAATCCATATGAAAAAGCATAAATCCATACATCCCATGCCATGCTCCCAAGATTCAAAAATGCTCCCTTGGATAACCTATCAAGCCTTGCATTGCTCAACTTTCATTTTTTCCTTTTAACTCTTTTTGTCTTTCTTGTCTTTTTGTCTTGTATCTCCAACTACCCTTGTGGCTGCTTATATAGTGCAAGTCCCACAAAATGACCAAGTGGTATTACATAACCCTTGTGATACCTAACCCATTGACCCCACATTTAATGTTGGGCATTTAATTCTTTTCCCCGATATTAAATAATTACATCAAATATTATCACAATGTTACAATACAACTCGTCAAGAATTTTCCATGGGAATCTCTCCATGTTGCACATCCATGTAGATGCTCCTAGGTGCACCATTACATAATAAAATAAAATAATAAAATATAAAAATATTATGAAATGTGTAACACCCATTATCTCAACAATCTCCCACTTGCTGTATACATTGCATAGGACCAATTCATAGCCACATTAAAGAATAAGGAAACAATCCCTCCTAGCACATCCACTATCATGGATCAAAGTACACCATGTGGTCCATCTTGGTACCCACAAAATAATCAAAGTATCCAACTTCTCAAACATGAATGTTCCCACCTCCTATTATGCTACTACCACCAAACATACATAGAAGCCATCCAAAGAGAAAGCCACCCAACCTGTCATATTAGAAGATCATACAATCTTGTACTAACTAAAATGCCAAGCACAATTTTTTTTATCAAAGGTAATCATATGTATTTATAGTTGTCAAATATCCATAGCTAAAATAAAACCCACAATAAGTGCCAACCCATCTTACAACTATTCATACCTCCAAAGGTATACCAAGTGAATCTCACATCACCAACAAATCTAATCTTCAACCTGCAATCACAAGTCTTAAGAGAAATACCTTCCACATATATACCAAGAAGCTCCCACTGCAAAAGATGATGTCAAGTCTATAACCAATCCACTCGCAACATATCAAAGAAGTGAATCCATGTAATATCAAGGACATCCACAATACATAAACTAATAATTTGCAAGAACAACTCCCATAACAAGCCTCCAACACTCTCCCAAGTTTTCCTCAACCAATAAACAAAATAGGTAAATGAATAACCATGTCACCTCTCACATGACATACATGAACACAAACTAGTGATCACAATCTCCAAGAAATCTCAAATCCAATGTAAGTGAAACTAAACATCCAAGAAGATAACCAAGACCAAAGAGAAACCATAAAAATCATAACCTGTATCATGTCCTTCTACACACACCTCTAGATGTAAATTGTGCAAGTATGATCTCCTTTGTAAAACCCCAAGAAGAAGCCACAACAACACTTAAACCATACCGTATAACTAATCATGAGTGTAAGCTTCTCACAAGAAGATCAAACTCATAAACCATTCCTAAATCAAGGAATAATTAGTACTAATCCAAGGAATATGCCCAATATAAAACCATCTCCCAAACTCATGTAGCATAAAAACATATGCACAAGGAGATAACCAATATTAAACCATCTCTCAAATTAACCCTCTATAACTAACTCATATACCATAGCTTAAGATCCATGTCCATGAAAGATAAGCATAAACATGTAAATGCTTGAGAGAAACAATGAGATATTCCTCTCAAGTAGTAAACCACCTAGTAGACCAATAGTGGGGAATGAGAATGCTCATCAAGATATCCAAGTCTCCAACCAAGACTCATCTAAGAATAATCTCCTCTCAAGTCTTACTAGGTGAATGCCCCTCAGACTTCTTGCTAAAACTATCAACTATCCCAACAAATACTTCTTTAATCCAAGAGAAATCAACATCACCACTATCTCTAAGTATCCATGAGCACATGTAACTAATCAATCCATTCCAACTCCAAATACAACATAGCAATATCATGAAGTATTCATCAAATAATCAATGTATGAAATACTAAGAAACTAAATCAAGACCAATGTCAAAGTTACAACCATGACCTTAGGAACAAAAATATGACAACATGATCTAAACCATCTTAATTAGAGAGATAACATGCTCCATATGAACATACTATAACATGCCAAATCTCTAAATGTACATCAAGAGTATACCATGAAACAATAATAAAAGATCTCCACACCAAGGATAACATGATAAATGAAAGTATAAACCACACCTTTACCAAGAACCCCATGAGTCCTCAAGATGCAACCATCTCCACACACAATGAAGATAACTAAGAACCTCATAAGTCCTCAATACCCAACCATATTAACACACCATGGAGATAAGAAGTACACCATGAAAATGTCAAAGATGATTTTGTAGCAATAGGATCTAAGAAAAACCTCTGACATTTGCAAACACTTAATAAGTACATCAATGCCAACAACTCTCACTCAACTGTTATGCCAAGTCACACATGAAATCATAACATCCATGTCCTACATGAAGATCTTTTTGGAAATATAAGAGGAGTAACTGAGAGGGGAGGGGTGAATAAGTTACCACTAAAATAAATCCCAGATCCCTTAGATGTCAATACAAATCAAAACTTTGATTAAACTATATTCTATTGTAACTCAACAAACACACACATGCACCTAGTTTACACTAGCAAATGTTGTAATTCTGTAAACACTGAAATAACATGATAACTGCTTAACATGGAAATATTTATGATATTAGTTGTGATTAATCTTACTTAACTTAGTTGCATACACATAAGAGAAATAACATGAACACAATTGACAACAAGATTTAATGTGGAAACCCAATTTGGAAAAAATCACCAATTACAACTAGTTACTAATTCTCACTCTTCTGAAGTGAGCCCTATTAGGAGCAAACCCTATTAAAATTTATAAAACACACTTTTAAGTGTGACCATGTTAGAGGATTTAATCACCCTGTTAGGAGTGGCCTTGTTATAGGTCTTTAGACACTTCAAATATAAATGCCACCTTGCTAGAGGATTTACAAATAGCTGTTAAGCTAACTCGGTTAAGAGATTTAGATCACTGCTACAATGGTTAGAAGGTACCGATGAGATGACCTGATTTCTAATGCAACTAAATTTCTAATTATAGATCTCGATCTTGGCTTGTATACTTGATCCTTCCTGATCGAATGTATCTTTGCAATTCACCAAGGATATTCTACTTATCCTTCCAATTCATTTCCTCTAAGCATCATCAAATCTTCTCATCACTTCCACACATTCAATCCTCAACTTGACCTTATACATTGTCAAGTCAGCTTGAATGCAATTAAAAATAATTAATATTCATCTCCTTAGTTGGCTAGAACCTTTTGGTTTGATTTTTTGGATGATGAAATTTCCCTAACATAGGTACTAAAAAATTAGATTGAATCCATTGTTGGTGAATAGGGCTTCTTGTATAGTCTTTTAGATTTTGTTTGCCTTTGAAAAATCTTATTAAACTCTATGTCTTGTTCCTTTTGAAGTCTTGGGAGAAAAATCTTTTTAAACTTTGGTGAATATTCTATTTTCATTTTAAAATTTATGCGCCCCCAAGCAGTCTTGTTCTCTTATGTCTCTGACCATTTGATTTTGATCAAATCTACAACAATTGCTACTTTGCTATGGTGAGTTTCACACTTCTTATGTATAGTGAGGTAGCAAATTTCGTGAAACTAAAGAGCGATGTCGTAAAATGGAGATGTAGTAGTGAAAAAATATGTTGCAACCGAAGTTTCAATCACTTGCATTTTGTCAGAGTTGTTAGAGCAGGTAAAAGGAACCTAGTAAAAGGTTGGCAAAAGAAATCACTAAAATAATGGTCTTTTTGATGATTTTCTACTTCGCTATTGGAGAAACTAAGCATGTCGCCATTAGCAACATAGTGAATAGCCAAGAAATATATTACACGATGGCCTCCAAACTTCCCGGTGACCATAAAATTTTCCAAGTGGCATGGTGAGTAATAATTGTTACTATTAGAAGCATTCAATAAGGGTGATGGTGACTTGACTTGCCTTTATTCTTCCGGTGCTAAGTTTTTGTTAAGACATCAAAGCTCGCTACTTCGCAATCAAAAAATTTAGGTATCTCGCCATTAGTGACATAGTAAGTTGCTGTGAAATGAACATACGGTGGGACCCTAGAAATGTGGAAAGGTGACTAGGATTAAAATATGGTTTTATTATGCTAGTTGTGTAGGATTTCTGACATCATCAGTATCATGGACCCATGCCCCATTCATAAAAAACATGAGGGATTTTGATAGTCAGATCAAGCTGAGATCAATGATTTTGGCTATCTTGCTATAGAAAGATGTGTGTTGTTTACTCTATGTGACATAGCTAATATGGGACCCACCACATCTTAAGAAGTTCATGTTGTTTCCAAGCCATCAGATCAGTTTCAAATCTATGGCCGTCACCATCTTGCTATAAAGAGTTGCATGAAGTTTACGTATAGCGAGGTAACGAATGAGGGAACCACCACATTTCTCTTACGAGTTGTATCAAATGTCTTCCACACGGTCAAAGCAGGATCAATGGTTGTCACTACTTCACTATAGCAAGATGCTCAAAAGTTATGTATAGTGAGGTAGCAACTGGATGACACATGTCCCTAGTCATTAGTGGGTCTAGTCTGAAATGCCAACAAGGAAGGAACTACACACATGGCTAAATTTCATTGGGTTGACTGCAAACATGTCAAGTTGAACGTGAGTCATTTTTTCCTTCATCCCTGGATCATAGGATTTTTTGAAAATCTACGGTGTAAATTTGAACGTAGAAGGTGGTGCCACTCTATGCATTTATGAAGCTTGAAAGCCTCATGTGTGAAAGAAAATAGAGTATAATATAGAAGATTTTCTCAGTCTCATCCCATGTGAACAAAGATTTCAAGCTTTTCCCTGAGCTAAAGCCACTACTGAGAAGCTTGTGAGATAGACAAGAACATGAAGAAAATTTCCAGTGTTCGTAAAGACATTGTAGAGTTATAGAGAGAGATAAGCAAAGCATCAAGTAAGTATTTACACTATAATCTCTATAGTGTCTTAATTCTAAAACTTACAATTCAAAATGCCTCCAAAGAAGGGATTTTCTGGTTAGGAGAATTACTTGGATAGGAATGTCCACGATGATTTACTTGAGATGCTTCCCAATTGCACTACTAAAACTATGCAAGTAAAAAAGCTCACTACATTAAACCCTAGGTTGAAAATAGAAGATGGATTATGTGACAAGGGTAATTGGGTTTGGGATGCCAGTACCTCTCAAACTAGCCTAGAATTGTTTAAAAAATGGTTTTTAGAGAGGAACCTTTTTGCCCCACATGCCAATATATAGAATTTTGATCTAGGGAAATTGGTGGTTCCTAGTGTTTTTATGGACTATGATCTTCTTGAAGCTATGGCCAAAAACTACGACCAAGCTATTAGGGTTGTGAGAAGAACTAATGGCTAGGTCCTAATTATAGTAAGCCTAGATGAGATTAGGGAAGTTTTTATTTTAGGGCCTATCACTGATTACCATGTGCCCATTGATTTGGAAGGGTTAGAAAAGGAATATAAATCCAAGAAAGATATCATTAGACAAGGTGCATTGAAGGCACATATAGGTTAAATTGGAACCCTACCAGCAATAACATCAGCATCTAAGGAATCTTTCAAGGGGGCATATTTCAATTCTAGGGCTATAGAGATATATAGGACCCTGTGCAAAGTTTTTGGGAGAGAAGAAGAAGAATTTATGCTTGTGGATTTCATGTATATGGTTGTTTAGATTTCATCTTTTGGTGTGGACATCATTTTTTATTTTTCTTCTTATTTAGCTGAAGAAATTCATAATGGATTAGTTGGGATTGCAAAGAGCAAGGTAGAAAAAAACTTTGGTCATTATTCTTTGTTGATGCATATGTTTTTGTTTAAGGGAGCTTCATATTTTGGTAAAGAGATGAAATTAAACAGAGAGGAGAATGGGGAAGCACTGCCAGTCAAATTATGGAGTGCAAATATGACTTGGGATGCAGAGAATGCTAGTTTTGTCAGGTTTGATAGGTATTTTGCTTCCAAGCTAAGATACCTTTTATTAAGTGAAAATCCCAAAATCCCTAAGGCATTAATGGGTCTCATTAGGCCTATGGATAACCACCATAATTTGAAAGTTTCACATAATTGGGGAGATATTATTCCTTACTCTATTTCTACTATTTTCAAAATTTATGGTTTTAGGGGGAGCCCTCATGTATTTCCCTACCAGGTGCCCTTGAAGGTAGGAGTAGCTGAGTTTTTGTGGCAGTTGGGAGGAGTAGAGGAAACATTTTTGCTGAAAAGATCAATAGGGCCAGTTTTCCCCACTTGCATAGTAGCCCATCATTTTGTAATCACAAAAGGGGGTATGCTTTATTTGAAATTTTTTTTGGATCCCTACAAGATGGATATTTCTCACCCTCATTTTTGTGATTCTAAGGTATTTTTCAATTTGGCCCTGAGACATAGAATTAAGCTAGGAAAAATTGAGCATGAATTTTACTTCCCAGAAGATATAATAAGAAATGAGTATTCCCTACAAGAGCGAGAGAATAGGAAAGAAAAGTGGAGAGTCTTTTATAAAATTTTGGATTTCATTCATTGTTTTGATCTAGATTATAGTCCTTTGGATGATGTAGTTACAAATGTAGATAAGATAAGGAAACTTATGAATACTTTTCTTGAAATAATAGAGGCAATGAATGAAAAGAAAGAATTCTTTATTAGATTTTACCCAGACAAGACGAAGGAAGTAATGAGAAGATTGGGTTTTACTCCCAATATAGGGGCAAGTCAATCAACTATCCAAAAAAGGCCAGGGTACACCCTTATTTAGAATAAAGGGGCCACTGTAGACAAAGGGAAACAAATAATGACATCCACTAGTGTTGTTGTGGAAGAGAGGCCTTCTGAACCCTCTCTAAACAGGAGAAAGATAATAAGGGAAGAGGATCCTCATGTTAAGGAATACTCACCCCCCACAAATTCCCTTGAGAATTGAAGAGGAACAACTAACTGAAGAGAAAATTGAGCAGATGGGATCACAAGGCGAAGTTTTGGTCACACAATCAGAAATAAATGAAGGAGAACCCCAAGAACCTCCAATTCCAAGTTTTGAATTAATAGTTGCAGATTACAGGGGAAGGGAATTGGACCCTATTTTGGAAGAAGCTAGTCAACAATTTTTGTCTGATGACAACTTTGTCAAGTCTAGGGCTTTCCTGTAATTTGCATGGAGAGAAAATATGATCAATTTTGAGGAAAGATGCAAAAAATTGATAATAGAGCATCTAGAAATGGATGAATTCTCTATACAAAATCAAATAAAGGAACAAATGATGCAAGAGTTCCAAAACATAACCCCTAAAGATAGGAGGCCAATGGTAAAGGCTTCTAGTATATTATTGTTGCCCAATTGGGATATTGCAGATGCACTAATTTTTAATTCTATTTCTAATAAATTGGAATTACAAGACCCCAATAAAAAGGAGTTTGTAGGGACTTCATTTAGTGAAGATCAAGCTACTCTGGTCATGTGGTCACTGAGAAGAGGATCTAGGGTTGTTTCATCACAGCCAGATGAATCTAGGCTGACAGGAAACATCGTTGTGAGGAGAAAACAAGCTAATGGGGAGGTCTACAACACCAAGAATAACATACCCTCACCCCCTAGTTGAACCTTTCAAATCCAACCCCCTCATAGAATTACCAGATACACCCCAAAGGCTGAAATACTACACAACAGGAGATTTTGAAGAAGAAAAAGGCAAGTTGTGGGCATTACATGTGGAGTTGGAGGCAAAATATGAAGATAAATTAAGAAAAGCTCTCACATATTTGGGGGACAAAGTTGAATGGCCACTAGTCTATGATCAATTGGCTAGGGTGATCAGTATCTAGGAGGAACTGAAAGCAAGTGATGAGGATTTGAAGCCTATTGTGAATAAGTGGGTGAGAAGAAGGAAAGAGATGACATTTTTATGTTATTCTATCATAAAAACCTCCTTTGATCAAATTGAAAAAAATTTTGAGATTGTTTCTGATCTTTCTAATTTTGACAGTAAGAGAATTCATTTGCAAAGAATAATAGTTGGCCACTTGAACAAGTACAAGAGCCAAAAGTTTAGTTTGTCTCCTCGTGCCCTAGATAAGAGAAATAATTTGAAAAACAAAGATGAATGGGCCAAAGAGCTTGATGATTTATTTTGTTTAAGGATGAATAGAATTATTAATGAAACAAGGCATGCATGGTGGGCTACCATAATTGAAGAGATAGTGAAAGCCAAAATATTCTTTGATTCTTTGAAACAAGAATTTGTTGATATTAATAGGGAGGCAGAATATGTGATAAAAAAATAACAGGATATTCTGCAATTTGATTTCCCAGACGATGCACTTTTTGACAAGTGGATGGAGGATATTGCTTCTGGTGAGCAACTACAAGAAGTTGAAAGTGATGATGATGAGATGCATCAAGATGAATTACAAGTCATCGATCCACCTCCATCAATACTTGTAAAAGAAGAAGGGTAGTCATCTCATGCAAAGGAAGCAGTGGATCAGTTAGATGACTTAGCAAGTACAAAATCAAAAGTAATTGTCCCTATGATCACACATGATGATATGAGTGAAAATGCTAGAGTAGAAGTGAAGCTGCACGAATCAAAGCTTGACACATCATTAGCAAGTCTGACAGCCACATATGTTGAGGAATTAGAATAGTAGCAAATCAACAATCAACATAAAAAAGGATGTAACAGAAAGGGACATACAAAAGAATGTTTGGTGTCTAAGTCTTTCTGTTAATCACAATTTTGTCTTTTTGTGATAGGTGTATATAAATATCTCTTGTAAAGGACACTTGTTAGTTCTCTATGCCTAAAGCTTGTTACATTTCATAGTATATAAGTGAGATCCCAAGGCTAGAGAAGGGTCTAATTTCTAATGCATTTTAGTATTACACTTAGGATGTTTTCAGTCCTGTTATGAGTAGAACTTTATGATGTATTTTATCTACATGTTTTTTGAGAATATGTCAATATGGATTGATCTTTGTGTCTTTTCTTAAGATCATTCTGAGTTTACAACAATTGTATACAATTTTCAAAGAAAATTAATACAAGTTATGAGTTGTCCCCATATTATTTTTTATTGAATCTTGTCTCCTTATTTGTTACCTAGTTATTTTGAGATTGTGTGAGTAAAGCTTGCTCAATTGAATGCAATTCATTTAGGTTGTATGTCAATTCATTACTACTGTTAATTCTATGAATTAAGTAAATGCTTTTGATGAATTTGATGGGGTTGTCATGGTAATAGAAAGGATGTTTATAAGAATGAAATTCAGTAAGAATTGTTGATAATTCTTGTTATAAAGAAATAGATTAGATCCGTAAATTGAAGTAGACTCTGAATCCCAATGAAATAGGCACTAATCAAATTTTACTTAGTATGCAGAATAGATACATTGTGAAGGAGCATCAATTCTAAAATCACAATCAGTTTTAATTTTCATTTCTTGAAGATCTTGAATGATGGTCAACACTTGTTTGCATGGAATGTTTTAGCCTTAGTTAGCCACTGTTGCTAGGAACACTTGCAAATCTAGCGAAGAAATTTGGCCAAATCTGCAATAGGGGATGTGTTTATTCAAAATATCAAAATCATGCATGTATTTGAGGATTTGAGATGAAAATTAAAATGAAACTAAAATAATTCTCATATAGTAGCTTCCAATCTTGAATCATCCCTAGGTATATCCATCCTAGTTTTGTAGAGCCTAAAGAGTAGAAAATCACCCTTGGTTTTGTTGAAGTTGGGTCTAAATGATTTGCACATGAAATTGCTTATAGGAATTGGCTAATCCTTAGGTTATGTGAGTAATATCAATTTGGTATTGAACTTTTGTTGTTCAGTAGTGTTAAAACACCAACAGAACCAACAACCAAATCAATTGAACTTAATATGCTAAAACAAGAAAATCCTTAGTTAGCTGACCATGCTTAGTAGACACTAACTTAGAAATGATTTTCCTATGGTAACCAAGTGAACTTGGTTAACACTGCATATTCACAAAGTTTCCATGGTAACCAAGAAAGCTCGATTAACATTGGTTCCATCCAACATTTTCTTCATTAATCGAGTGAGCTTGATTAACACTTGAATTCTGCAAACTTTCCTATGATGACTGAGTGAACTCAGTAGACACTGTCTTCTAAACTAGGTAAACTTTGGAATGCTCGACATACATAGGAAACTATCTTCATCACCCAAGTGAACTCGAAATACAATGACTGACAGTGATAGGACATTTTGTGTAACATCAAATATAATATATAATTAATCAATTTTTTCCAATAGATCTTCTAGGTCTACACACACAACAAAAATGTTAGTACCAATTGAAACCAAGATTATATAAACTAAAACCAAGAACTAATCTTGTACCATCATAGCATCACTATCACAAGCTCCCGCTAAAACATGTATCCAAGCTATCCATGACATCATGATGCAAAAGCCTTCCTCTAACCATGAGAATCAAACCATCAAAGATCTCAAAGTGCACCTCATGAGCTCCTCAAAAGAAACCAAATAACCATGATCCTCAACCAAGAAGATATGCTATCATAACCAATTCAAGAATCTAAACCAATGACCACCAAGGATGTACCTACCTACCCAATCATGTCATGCCAAAATCTATGGCACCATGATCACATCCATGAACCAAGCAACTAACTCTTAAAGTGTCCAACTTGTTAGAATAAAATAGTCAACCATAATCCTACGCCATGATTGCACTTGGAAATAATATCTCATCCCTTCTACATGAATAAAACCAACAAATCATGTGACTAAGGGCATAGAAAACCCAAATCCAAACTACCAATTTGAATATGCATCAATAATGAAAGATGAATAGGAAAAAACAACCCATATCCAAGTCATGAATGCAACCTATAAGCATAGACCACTTACAACACTGCACAACTTGTAGATCCAATAAGTTATCATATATATCCAAACCAAACATTGATAACCATATTATCATCATGAGACAAATATGAAATATAAACTAAGTATACAATGACATCAAATTTCAAATCTCCAAAATATACAATGTCATAAACTCACAATGTTACCATAGTCAATATATATCATAAATCATTCAGCTCAATATATCACCAAATAAATCATGTCAAACCTGTACCAAATCTAAACCAATGTGTAGAGATCTGCAAGAGATTTTTGTTGACTATTTCAAAGTCCAAAGCCTAACTTTGTATGCCCAAGTTATTCCCAAAACTGTGCTCAAAATAAATAATATCTAAATTTTGGGTTCTTAAAACCTAACAAAATGTCAAAATCATAAAATTTAACCTATGTCAAGTTGTAGTGCTTTGGATATCTTTCCAACAACTATACGGAGTCCAAAATTTGATAGCCTAAGAGAAAGTTATGGTTATTTTACCAAGACAATATTTTTACCATTTTCATTGTGATTTTCTTTTGTGACAAAAATTTTGATGGGATTAAATTTGATGGCTATCATAGACTAAAACTAAAAACCTTTGTATATTTGTCTCAACATGGTCAAACTAGGGAATATTATATATCAAAATTTATGGAAACATTGACCCAAATCCAATGGTGAAGTCTATTTTTTCCCAAGAGGTCATTTTTGCAAGCTCTTCCAAAACCCTCATTTAAATGAATCATCTAAAGAACTCCTTTGACCAATAATTTCACATGCCTAAAATCTACCAACATCCCATCATAACAACAAATCCAAAACCCTCAGATTTACAATAAATAATCTACATAACCCATATATCTTTCCCTCTCTTTTATCCTCTCATACATTCCCATGGATTCAATCTAAGGTTACAACAACAAAAGCATAGCTCTGATACCACTTGTAAGAAAACATTCAACAAATAATATAAACATTTTCGCATAACCCATAATAGATTTGAAATAAATATGTAATTGAAACCTAAATGCAAGAGAACATACAACATACCCACAAAAATGTGACACAAGATATACCTTAGGAAAGCCCCATTGCGGGAAAAACCCAACCTCCAAAAGCATCCATCACCATGTATTATTCAACAAAAAACCATTGCAATACAACCATGGAAGCCTTCAAAGCCATAGCCACAACCCATGTAAGCAAGCTTAAATCCACACATCTGATGCCATGCTTCCAACCTTCACAAATGATCCCTTGGCTAATGATCGACTTTCCTTTTTAGCTTTTTTCCATTTGTGTCTTTCTTGTCTTTTTGTCTTGTATCTACAACTACCCCTGTGGCTTCTTATATAGTAGCAAGTCCCACAAAACCACCAAGTGGTATTACATAAACCATGTGCTAAAACCATGTGCTACCTAATCCATTGACCCCATATTTAATATTTTACATTTAATTATTTTCCCCAATATTAAATAATTACATCAAATATTATCAAAATGTACAATATAACTCATTTGTTGATCTTAGATCGGTTTTGACAATCAAGTGTCAAACACACTTAAGACATTTACTTAGTACATGCCAAACTAGTAATGCATGCTAAGTACATGATGCAAATATAAGACCATGTCGAGTTGCAATGAGTGTCGAGTCACTCAGGTGCCAAGCAGATAGACCATGCCGAGTGATTCAAGTGCCAAGTGAACAATAGATGCCTGGCAATTTAGTGCCAAGTCAAAGCAAAATTACAGTGTATGCCGAGCATCCGTACCTTCATATGTCAAGTAATGGATAAATTTGTTTGTAATGGCACAAACAACTATGTAAACCATTTTCAAGCTAACCTAAGGATATAATATGATCTTTTGAAGATAACTATGAATCTATATGCAGATTTTTTATGCAATTACATGTAACCAATTAGAAAATAGGAAGGTTTAAGCAGCAATATAGATGAATCATTGTTGTAGACTGACACCTAACCCTAAGCCACCAAAGTTTTTTTTTAGGAAGACAAAGCCCTAAACTTTATATGAAGGTTACAAGAAGGTAATAAGGGGAGAATGATTAAATTGGAGAAGAAAATAAGATTGTTTACATAACATTCAAGGTGACTTAGCAGTGAGAGTGAATTGTAAAATCAATTAGAGAAGAACAAAGGATAGAGAAGGATACAACATTGTTATATCTGATCATGAAGGATCAAGAAGGACATTGTGTAGAGTTGATTTGTTATCAAGAAAGCAAGCGTCAGTCACAAGATCTATGCTGAGACATTCTAGCAGGTGATTTCAGTTAAATCTCGTAGGTGAAGTAGTCCTAATAGGTTGTACTAAATCCTTTAATAAGGTGGCATTCCAAGTGAATGACCTAAAGTCCTCTAATCAGACACACTTCTAACAAGGTTTTGAAATCCTCTAACAAGGTGGGACTTAATAGTCTTTGTAAGCCTTTAATAGGGCAAGCATTTCACAAAGCAAATCATGATTCATGGTCAAACCATTGTAACCTTAATTGGCTACACTATACAACTGCAGTAGTAAAGATTTGTGGGTGTCATCCTCACCCTAGTTTTACCTTCTCTTTTGGAGGGTTTCTGGGTAATCATATATGGTGTTGTGTGTGTTTGATTACTTACATGTTTTAGATTACTTTACATGTTATTTCAATATGTTAATGCATGTGATGTGTGAATAGTGAAAGTTTTATGGGTCCAAGTTTAAACTCCTAATTCACACCCCCCCTTAGAATTTAACCTTTTCTACTTGTAATTCCAACATCATCAAGAATATTTCATGGGAATCACTCCATTTTGCACGTCCATCATGGTGCTCCTAGGTGTAACATTACATAATAAAATAAAATAACAAAATATAACAATATTATGTAATGTGTACATCACCCATTATCTCAACAATCCCATGGCTTCTCATGAATCTAATACTTCAATAGATCATGTCTCTTATTATTCATCTCATGATGAGGATAAGGCTTTAAAGGTTCCTCCTAAACAAGTTCATAAACTTGCTATTGTGATTGATAAAATGCATGATTGGTTTCTTCAAGAGAATCACAATATTGATAGTATTTCTTCTTTTGATGCTCTTAAGAAAGTGATCCATAATCATGAACATGGTGTTAGTATTTTGTGTTTTCTTACTCCCCTTGTCCATTCTCATGTTAAGCATTTGGCTCAAGTCGCATCTGAAATAGAATGGCTCCACTTGTCACTACTATTGAACCTGTCTTGTCTATTTTTGTACCTATATGTAACATTCCTACTTATGTTTCTCCTATTGTGACTACTTCTATCCAAAAATTTAATCCTCATTTATAATTATTCTTATTCCTTCTCTACCTATGAGTATTCCACCTACTTCATTTCTTAACTCACAACTTTCATTCAATAGTATTTCTTACACTTATCCTAATCCTCCTACTATGTTTCCTAGTGTCCCACTTGTAGCAAATTCTATTCCAGGTAATTCATACATTCATCCCAGTGTGTTGAATGTGTCATTTCCAACTATTTCATCTAATGATTTCACTATAATTAGCCTTGCTCAAACTATTTCTTCCTTGCAGCAATAACTTGCTTCCATTAGTCAATCCAAGTTTAATTCTCCTACATGTGACATGGATAGTTCTTTGTCTTTTGAAATTATCCATACCAGTTCTCCTCAACAAGATGATATGCCTCACCTTGATAATCATAATGGTAAGGGTGACCCTATGACTCATCTTAAAACTTTCCAAGTTTTATGTAGTAATTATGCTTGTGATCATTAGATTTTAGCTAAGTTTTTTTCTCACACCTTTATGACAAAGCCTTACAATGGTATTACTCTTTGCTACCTAATTCTATTGATTATTTTCACAAACTTTATAATGCCTTTATCCAACAACTATGTAATAACATTGATCCTCAAGTTTCTTTGAATAATTTGATACATTATAAACAAAGTCCTAAGGAAAAAGTGATTGATTTGATTGGTAGATTTAAGAATTTTTATGCTCAAATTGTTGATCTTGTGCCTAATATTGATAATCAACATATGTTAACTATGAAATTATAAAAATATATTAGAGATAAGGTTATTCTTACTCAGTTTACTTCCTTTTCAAAACTTTGTGTAGCACTTTGTCACTATTAATTACAAGTGAATGGCTCCAATATTGTTGATAAGAGTGATGCCACACCTAGTCACAAAAAATTATAGAAACCTAACAACTATATCAAGATTAATAAAGCCATGAGTACAATAGATGAAAAAGTAGTTGTTGCATCCAAAGGCCTTGTTGTCTCTTCCTTTTTTTTCATATTAACTTTAAGCTCAATCCTATTTTTGAGTCTTTACATTCCATTATGGGAAGGTTGGTTAGTGCTAATATGATTACACTCCCTTTTGTTAAACCACTTCTTCCTTCTACTACATTAAGTCCACACTTTGATCTAAAACCTTGTTTCAATATCATTATCTCTATGGCCATATAAGAGGTGTTATACTCTAAAACATAAGATTCCAGACTTAATTGATTCTAATTATTTATCTGTTGATAATCATGATAATGAAAATAATTTTGTGGCACCTCCTAAACAAAACCTTTAAATCTATACCAGTCCTTTACCTCAACACACTACAAATACACTTGTTCAACCTTATTCTTATTCTCCCAATTTGAATGTTTCTTATGATACCTTACATGAAGAGAATGATTATATTATTAAATATTGGAAACTATAATTGGAATAGTTGTTATGTTTTCATTGTTGTCAAACCTTATTGGTAAGATATTTACTAACAATGTAGAGTGTCATATCAATTGATTGATGAAGAGGATTTGAAAATAGAGTTAACTAGATGAACTAGTGAAGTTGTTAAGTAAAGAGGAAAAAGTGTGTTGGAATTAAAATGGGCACTTGATCAGTTAGTCTTTGACAAGATAATGTGTTGTTTAATCATTGTTTGAAGTGTAGAAGATAGTTGAGTTGATGCATAAAAGAGATGACAAGAAGTTGAGTAAAACTCTAAACTTGACTTAGTGATAGTTTCACTAGGTCAATGAAGCAAATACAGTAGTAGCTTAAGGAACTTAAGAGTTAGCTACACAAATAATATTAGTCAAGTGATAGTTACAGCCGAACAAGTTGAAGGAGAAAATGTAATAGCTTTCAAGCATAGTAGAGGCTAAGAAAGCTAGTGAAAGCTAAGCAAGATAGAACACTAGAGACCAAGCTACACAATGTTGATCAAGCTAAAGAACACAACGATGACTGAGTGTCCACAAAATAATAGTATGTGGAAGAATCAAGTTTAAGGCTAACATAGCTGAAATTTTGAATTTCTCAAAATGCATAAATAATAAGAATTGATGAGCTAACATATTTAATGCATGAATTAAGTATGTTATGTTATCAAAGGAAAGGATATAAAGAGAAGTTTCTAGAAGTGTCAAGAAAGATATAGAAGGACAAAATAATGGGTAGATTTAATGAATCTGATCAAACCCTAAGATCTACGGTGATGTTTAAGTGGAAAAAGATCAAAGCTACCTATTTAAGGAGTCACAAGGGGTGTTTTGTAAGGTTGGTTTATTGTTTACTAGAAATTTTGTTGAGAACTTGTGAAGAATAATGTAGTAGACAAAAACTGAGAAGATTGGTGAAGTGTGATTGCTTCAAGGGCTGTCAAGTAGATTAGAGATGGAGATTATAATGAAGTCTACTCAATGAACCAAAAAATGAGCTGAATGCATATCTAAATTTGCAAAGTGAATTGTATCTTAACATATCAAATCTAGCTGTTACTTTTTAACCATTATGGTAGCAAATATCCTTTAATTAATGCTGACCTATCAATCATTTGTAAATCCTTTAATCAAGGTGACATTCTAATGGAATGATCTAAAGACTTCTAACTAGGTCACTCCTAATAGGGTGATTAAATCCTTTAACAAGGTCAGACCTAATAGTGTGTTTTGTAACCTTTAATAGGGTTGGCTCTTAACTAAGCTCACTTTAAAAGAGTGAAAAGTGGTAGAATTTTTTTGATTAGATAAACAAGTTTTACAGGGACCTTGAAACTCAAGAGTTAAAACATCAACAAGGCTGATAATAAGCATGAAAAGCCCAGCCAAAAAAGTTCCAATTCAAAGGCTAAAAATAAGCACAAGGCCCAACCGACAGACAAAAACCAAAGAAAAGTGGTAGAATGTTACTTGGTGGTTTTTTCCCAAATTGGGTTTCAATGTTAAGTCTCAGTGTCATATATGTGTGATGAATTTTATTTATTGTTTTTTATTTTTTGTTAGTTGGCATATAAAGAATAGAGAGCTAAGTGATGAATGCATAAGTTAAGTTGTTAATGAGTTTTAATATTGTACAAGTAGTTTAATGAGTTTGTTTAAGCTATTTAAAGTTGTTAAAAGTTTAATTGATACATCTATACCTAAGGATAATTGATTGACCCCCATCCTCTCAATTATTGTATCATTCTAACAATTGGTATCAGAGCTTTGGTACTTGTAAGAAAGTTTGAAGGACTTAAGCTAAAGATCAAGATGTACCAGAGAGAGGTACCCAAGTTGAAAAAAGAGAACTTCCCAACATGAAAATGATTGGTAAAATTGCATCTATTTGGAGGTTGAGTGTAGTGCCTCTCACATTTGACTTCTATAAGTCATCCTGATGGATGCAACCTTGTTGATCTCTCCTTGAGAAGGGACCGTGATAGGGACCATGAGTGATCTACACCCTTGAGGTGATTAGATTTATGTTAGATTTTTGGGATTATGATGTGTTAGATGATTCATTAAGGCTTGTGCTAGTGGTTACCAAGATCGATGTGGTATCATGATGTTTTTCTGTGATTACCCTGAGATGTGCATAGAGATTGCATTGTGTGCTACACTAAACTAGGTTCTTGTAGCAGTGGTTAGTATGTTTATGTCTATGTTCACTTATTAGTTTTCAGTTTCTTTTTAATCTTGTTTAAACAACCATTATTAAATACTTAAATAATTAGAAATAGATTGTCCATGTTGGATTCATTGGTTATGTGATGCAGATATTTACCTTCTTATATTTTGATCTAAGAGATACTTGTTACTCATGTTATGTTTTACATTTGAGATGACTTGAGGGTCAGATGTTATACTTTGATTTTAGTATCATAGATGTTAGAATAATATGCTATGTAGAATTTGATGAAAGATCAACCCCACAACTCCCAAGAATCACATGCATGCAAACACCTATCATAGAAAGAGAGAAGCAAAAGCTATGGAGGCTGGAATTCCTAGACCCATAGATGAGACATTCTTGATGAGAAAAAAAAGAGATTGCTATTATCAAAAGTGAGTGAATAAATTACAAAGAGATCAATCCTTATAAAAGGAGATAAAAACCCTAATAGGGTAAGACCTAGGTTGCATGATAATAATTAATAAATTAATTAATTATTATATGCCTAAAGTTTAGCTTAAGTAAACTAGAGATAATAAGTGACTTAGTAATTAAATCAAAATGATTTAATTAATAAGGCAGTATCTTATTACTCTAACACCCCCCCCCCCCCCCTTCCCAAAAAAAAAGATAAACTTAGGGAGTAGCTAAAAACCTAGAAACTACAACTGAAAGCAAATTGGGTCTCGACAACAAGGCCTGATGAGGTACCCAAGCACAACCAAATCTCTATAAAGAGGAGAAATAGAGAAAACCACATGGGAAAAACCCTACTCCAAAAAGATATGGAAAGAATGTTCTAGAAGATAGGAACAAAAGATGATCATGAAGAACATCACTGAAACATGAAGCTACAAACACTGCCAAACTATTGATTTGAAGAACCTCCACTACATAGATTATGACGAGGTAGAGAAGACTAAGTCTAAAGAGCTGATCAATTGAAGATGAAAGGTATCTTCAAGGCCTTTAAAAATAGGAATGAAAGAATTTCTATATGGTAAATGATCCATCTCAACAAAATGCATAGGTATCTAACCACTGTAATCGCTTAGTACATAGGATCAAATATTGAATACATAGCTCACTCTATCAAACCAAGAAAGAAATAGAGCCAACATAACCCCCCTCTAATGCTGAGAGGCGAGACATGAATACTAAAATTGAATGCAATATCTCATGCAAAAAGAAGAATTAGGGACATCGAGAGTGCAAAAGAAGTACAAACACCTATACTGGCATGTGTCATCGACACATCATGAGGCTGATGTCATGGAAGGAACACTCACTTGACAAAGGAAGATGATGAATATGGCCAAAATAAAACCCCACAAGGAACTTTATAATGTAGTGTGAGTACAACAAAAGACAAAAATGTCCAAGATCCCAAAATTCAATAGTGGTACTTTATCTCAGTGCGTTTACAAAAATACTACAAAATGATGTCAACAATGATCAAAAGAGGCATAAGGCTAATACAATAAATAGTGTAATCCATGAAAAATCATTTGAAACAAAAAAATTAATCCTCAAACTTTAAACAACCATGATATCCATTCAAATGTAGAAAAACAAAAAATTGAATGAGATGTGCCTGGAAGAAAATCTGGAAAATAGAATGTCTCAAAAATATGTCTCTTAGAGTGTAAAATAGAACTTTTGACCTTTACTAACAAAATACAGCACCAAACAACATAAAAAATCCAAATAAATTGTATCATCATGACAGGCTCGGAATTATCTTTTAGGCACTTCTTTTGGATCAAAAAACAAAGTCTGGATGAATAAGTTATGGCCAAAAAACTCCATGTAGGTTGAAAAAGTGTTCGAAAAGTGGGGGAAATTTTTTTTCCTCAAGATTCGTGTCAAAATGCCTCAAAAAGAGGACTCAATAGCTCAAAATTGTCTCAGGAAGTGTGTCAGTTCAATACCAAAATTATCTCATTTGCGTGTGCAAAAATATTGATTTGCATGAAAAAATCTTGTTTTTTGTGCCCAAAAATCATAAAATCACCACCTTAGGAAACATGCCAGAAAATCTCAATTAGCATGCCAAAAAATTAGAAAATCAATACCTCAGGAAACGTGCAAAAAATCTAAAAATTGCCACCTCAGGAAATGTGCCCAATTTGGGAGCAAATTTTTTTTAGCCTCAAATTCCAATAGTGTCTGAATTGGACAAATTTTATATGAAAACAAGGGTTTTTGGGTGCTTTATGTCTGTTTGGGCTCAAAATGACCCAAAAATTAGTAACTGCCTAGATTCAATACAAAATAACTCTAAAAAATGAAACCCTCTTAAAGAAAAAGCACAAATCTGAAAGTCAAGCCAAACTTCTCATAAACATAATAGGGGCATGAAGATCTAAAGCTCTAATACCATGTTGAAGTTGATGAAAGATCAACCCCATAGCTCCCAAGAATCACCTGCATGCAAACACTTATCACAGAAAGAGAGAAGCAAAATCTTATAGAGGCTAGAATTCCTAGATCCACAAATGAGACATTCTTGATGAACAAAAAGACAGATTACTATTATCAAAAGTGAATAAATAAATTACAAAAAGATCAATCCTTATAAAAGGAGATCAAAACCTAGGTTACATGATAATAATTAATAAAAAAAATTAATTATTATATGCCTAAAGTTTAGCTTAAGTAAACTAGAGATAATAAGTGACTTAATAATTTAATTAATAAAGCAATATCTTATTACTCTAACATGTTGTTCAATTGATCATTTTTGCATGATGATGCCATTTTAAGATGACAGTGTATTTTATGATGATATATGGTTATCTGGTATTTGGACATATCTGTAATTATGTTATGTGATGGAATTAAGGCTATGATTATTTACTTCATTCTTGCTTCATTATGCTATATTCGAATGTAATTGATGTAAATAGATTATTTCAATATAATTGAATAAATGGCTAAATTAGGTGATTTAATGCATTTATTGCTCTGGCTAAGTTATTATATGCAGTTGCACTTGATCAGGTATTTTAGTGTGCAAGATTTATATCCTTGGCAATGACATATGGAGTTAGTGATTCAGCTATTCATATTTTACCAATGTCATCCCTATATGCTCAACGTATCTTATTTAATTTCTCAATTAAAGATTTGTATGGTTTGATAAGTCCAAAATTTTTTTTATTATGTTATTAGACCAATGAATGTGTCATTTAGAGTTTCGCATTGTTGTGAAGTTGTTAAGGAAATTTATGTGGCTTTTTGGGCTTGATTTTAATTATTTTTAATTTCTAGCAACTTTTCCATATGTGAATTCCAACTACATGGAATAGCATGTTTTCATTTGGGTTGATTTTGGATTTAACTAGTTCTCCTTGTTATTTTCCCTAATCCATTATTCACTCAAAAAGTGAATAAGTATAAAAAAAATGAAATTTAATTCCTCACTTCTCACTTTTGAATTAGAAGGTTTGAGAGTAAAACCTAAAATCCTATTCATGTTGAAACACTATTTTGTTCGTTGTGGGAGCTATGGGTGTGGGATTGTCGCGAGATCAATCTTGTTGGATCCAGCTCAGGGAAACCTTGGGTTACCATAATTTTCAACTACTTCTACAAGATTTTTATTTTATGGTTCAAATTCCCATTTTTCCCTTTTGGCTACAAGGTAGGGCTCTCCCATTTTATTATTTTAGCTTCATTTCAGCTTCTACTTTTGGAAATTGTTTGTTAGGAGGCTGAGAGCTAGTGTTCCCCTCTGTTTCTGCATGCTAGCTCTACCTGGTTGGGTAGGTATGAGTATTTCCCTAATTTTTGGGATGAGGGTTTGGGGTTTCACACTATTATGCTGGTCATTTTTGCATACAGTGTCCAAACTTAAATTTTATTAGATGTTTGTGGCTTATTCATCCTTGGGGTGAATGGGTTTTATTTTTGTTGATTTTCATCAACGTTGGGTTTTTCAACTTTTTGCATCGATTTGCATGCTGCTTAGTTTTCTTAGGTTTTCTTAGTATGATGTTGTTAGAATATTCAGGAGATTGTTAGAAGATTGGTTGGAAGCATGAATGTTGATGATATCCCTATGAAGGAGTACTACTATGATGATATGTTATATTCATGATTGAGTTTATCATTGATGCCAAAATAACAATTTTATGTGGTATCTAATAGAAGAACAACAAAAAGATCAAGTTGGTATGGATGGCTAGTTGAGCATTATAACCACCCGAGGTTATGAGAGATACTTCTAAGTATCTGGTATATGTTGTTAATGTCAAAAGAAGAAAGGATAAGTCTAGAAGAAGTTATGTAAGTGTTGGAGAAGTTTGTTCTGAGATAGAGTTTATAGAGGCATGTTCCAGTAAACTTGTTATATCTCTTAGTAGATTTGATATCTTGAGGATTGAGGTTGAGGACATGGAGAAGACATGTTAAGGATGATGTGGCTAAGCTCACTTGTCATAATATTGCATGTACGGAAATTTATTCAAGTTGCAAGGTGAAAGATTGATGTTATTGCTAAGTGTAACATGTTCTTAATGTGGTCCTATAATAATTAATTGAGAAGGTCTAACAACTGACACAAGGAATTTTTTCATGGACTCAGTATAAAGGAAGGGAATTTTCCTTTATCATATGAATGTGATGATGTAAATTTGAATTATCGAGAAGTAGTAGAGAGTATAGAATGCAAAGTTGAGTAGAGTAGATTGGAAGTGAAGGAAACTTCATTGCTGAGCTTTTGCTGAGTGATCCAAGGTTTGATATTTGGATCCAAGGTTCATGACCTAGTCTATAAGGTCTGATAGTGATTGGTCTAGTTGATAGGATAAAGGAAAGAGAACAGGAAAGAGGAAGATAATAGTAAATTACTTGTTTGAGTAGTGAGCCATTCTTGTAGCTGAATTGCATGTTTTGGCAATGGGCTCATCTTGCGTACATTATACTACAACTCCTACCAGGGTTAGAATCTCTTAACAAGGATTCAAAGTCTTTTAACAGGGACTCTATGTACTAAATGTTGTAATAGACTCCTAATAGGGTCCATCCTCTAATAAAGAATATATATATTAGTACATCATCTTGTGGGCATCATTCCCACTAGGGTTTTCCATATGATCAAGGGTTTCCCTAGTCAACATATCAGGTGTAATTGTCTATGTGCATTTTATTATCATTGTTTAATTTGGTTGAATGGTTAGGTTTGTTTAAAGAAGATAAATGTTTTAGTTCCTAGATAACTGATTCAGCCCCCCCTCTTAGTTATCTTGGTGGACTATTGTTTCTAACAATTGGTATTAGAGCATTAGGTCCTTTAAGGTAAAGTTTAATAACTTTGGGAGATCCAGGGTGAACATATTAAGGAAAGATAGTCCAAAGTTTGATGCAGAAAATTATGATAGATGAAAGGAAAAGATGAAGACACATTTATTGTGTATGGGTTCGGGATATTGGATATTGAAAAAATAAGTGAAGACAATCATTGTTGAAAAGGATTTGGAAATTTTTACTGAGACAGAAATAGATCTTTTCATGTGTGACATGAGAGCTAGAGAAGCACTTCTTGAAATTGAGTACAATCAGCTAAAATAACTTGCTACTTTACATTTGATTTGGAAAGCTTTAAAAAATAGTTTTGAAGGTGATGCACATTCTAAGAAGTTGAGGCTAGAAAGTTGGATTTGTGCATTTTAAGCTGCTAAAATGATGTAAGAAAAATTTGTAAGAACATATATAGGCAGGATATCAGAAATTATTGCAGGTATTAAAGCTCAAGGAGGAACCAAAGAAGATGATGATGTTATATGGAAGATATTGAAAACTCTAACACAACCATTTAAGTCAACACTTTAGATCATATAATTGTTGATATCTTGTACCAAAGATTTCACAAAGGAGACATTGCTTGGAAGACTTGAATCAGTTGAGAATAAACTTAGACAGTCCAAAGAATTGATTACAACCAAGATAACTTTCAGTGCTTTGAATATTCGACCTAATTTATCAAGGAGCACAAGTGCTAGAGGAGATTTTGCTAGGATCAGTAGATCTAAGGAAGATAGAAAGAATGAAGGAGTAGCCCTTTTGATAAGAAGAGAAAAAGAAGGTAAGAAAATCTGTAAATGTTGGACTTGTGATGAATATGGTCATCATGCATCTAAATGTCCTAAAAGAGAGAAAAAGTATAAGGGAAATCATAAGCCTAGAAAATATAGAGAGTGTTTGTATGCAAATGAAGATAATGATTTTGATGAACAAGAATTAAGTTCTAGTGATGATGAAATTGGATTTGTGGCAATTAAAAAAGAAAGTCCAAAGAATGTAGCTTTGGCATCACAGGTTGAGCAGAAACCAAATTTGATAATTAATAGTGGCTATTCACATCATATGATTGATGATATGAACAAGTTTGTTGACTTCAATAGTCAAGATGGAGGAATTGTCAGAGTTGGAAATAATGCAACATGCCAAGTTAAAGGTATTAGGTCTATAACTCTTGATGGTAAAACTAACACTAGGGATGTATACTTTTTTGATGGTTTAAAGCACAATCTTTTGAGTTTTGAACAACTAGTAGACAAAGGTTATTAGTTGAAATTCACAAAAAAGACATGCGTGATCAAAGATAAAGATGGAAAGGCAATTGAAACAGGAACTAGATCTAGATGTAATGTATTTTAGTTGAATCCTACTAAAATGACATGTTTGGTTGCAAAGGTAGATGACAGTTTGTTATGGCATAAGAGATTTTGTCATATAAATTTTGACAGTATTGTAAGGATTAGTACAATGTTTGTAGTTAGAGATTTTCCAGAGATTGTAAAGCCTACTAAGACAATTTGCAAGGAGTGTGTTTGGCAAAGCATAATAGAACTTCTTTTCCCAGCAAGAAGTTCACCACTATAGCGAAGTTGGAGATTGTACACATAGATCTTAGTGGTCCTACAAAGACTAAAGGATTCTATGGTGAAAGGTATTTTATGATTCTAGTTGATGATTTTTCTAGAATGATGTGGGTTGCATTTCTTAAAGAGAAATTTGAGGCATTTGATAAGTTCAAGATATTCGAGAATAGAGTTGAGAATGAATTTGGTATGAAGATTAAATTTTTAAGATTAGATAGAGGAGGAGAATTTACTTTGAATGATTTTAACATGTCTTGTGAAGAGAATAGAATTAGAAAACAAATATCAACTCTAAGAATCCCTAAACATAATGGTGTTGCAGAGAGAAGGAACAAGTTAGTTACAGAAGCTGCAAGAGCTATGTTAGTAGAGAATGATGTATCCAAGAAATTTTGGAGAGAAGCTCTGAATACATCAGTCTACACTATGAACAAAGTGCAAGTCAGGAAGAACACAAACAAGACACCTTATGAATTGTGGTTTGTTCACTCACCTATAGTTAAGTATTTTAGAATTTTTGGGAGTAAGTGTTATATCAAAAGAGATGATGATATTGGTAAGTTTGATGCTAGAAGTGATGAAGGTATGTTTCTTGGTTATTCATTGAAAAGAAAGGCTTATAAATGTTATAATCAGAGAACTAAGACTATTATGGAAAGTGCAAATGTGAGAATTGATGAGAAATTCAAAATACAAGAAAGAATAGTTGATTACAATTTAGATGATGATGTTGTTACCAAGCCAAGGAATGATGAGGTATTTCTTGAGACTAAAAATGATTTGTAGAATGAAGGAGAGCCAAGGTAGGAACAAAGCTCAAAATGTTCACTAGAGCCAAGAGTTGAGATAAAAACTCCTACTTTAGGAAAGAATATGATAAAGAATCACCCATAGATAAAAACTCCTACTTTAGGAAAGAATATGATAAAGAATCACCCATCTAAACAGATCATTGGAAGTAAAGACAAAGGTGTGATGACAAGAAGCAGAGTAAATGAAGAACTATGCTTGATATCTCAAGTTGAACCTAAGAATGAAGATGAAGCATGTAAAGATTGTAATGTCCCCACTTTAACATATAAATTAAATAATTAATAAGTATTATATATTAATATTAATATTAAAATAATAATATTTTACAAATAATATTATATTATAACCATGTAATAATATCATATTATATTGTATTATAATGGTAATATGAAAATACAAATCTAATACAAGAATAATGATATTATCATTATGATATATTTTAATATGGTAATACTATATTAATACAATATAATATAAATATAGTTGATATTTTAATTGTAATATAACTATTAAATTAATATAATATATTATGAAAGGACGTGACTCTTACAATGAAAACATATATATAATGAATAAACTCTAGAAAAGGATCATCCAATAGAAATTATCAAAACCATTTGGAGAAAAATATGGCAAAAGAATTTATATAAAAGGAAAGTCATAGATAATTGATGGACCCCCAATTTGGGTTGATTACAAATGGTATCAGAGCTGGAATCCTACCAGCCTATGAATCATTGGATTGAAGAGGGAAATGATTATTGCTAACATAATATAGGACAATTCAATTCTAGCCTTCCATCACTGAATGCATTCGCCAAGAACTATTCCCGATAATCCAAACTTCATCAAATATGACATAGTCACTATTTTTCCTGGTAAGACTGGAGGTCATAGTGATGGTGCTAGTGTATTTGGGAGAAGTAGCAATAGCATCACTGTGCTCGACAAATGGTAAGGTTTTTTTTCACAAATTTTTGCCACTACTATGATATACAAAAATGATCGAGTCTAGTATATTCTTATTAACTCAAAATTTATTGCTGAATGGGAGTTTACGTAATGAGATGCCCATTCATTATTGCCAATCTAAATAGTCACAAACTGAGCCAACGAAACCCGTAACATTTTTCTTGCAACACCTGATCACAAAAGTTCAATTAGAGCTTTTTCAATCCAACTAATTATAATAGGTTGTACGGTGCCCATTGTCATAAGAACATAGAACAACTCGAAAGGGAGCAAGGTGTGTAGAAATAACCTTCTATACCTATCTACTCAGAAAAGATAGTGAAATTTTTCAAAACTCTTTGAATATTTACTAGAAAGAGAATCTATTTTTGGGAGAAGTAATAAAGTGAGTGATTGCTTCAAAGTGCAACGTTGTAAGCAAAGGCTCCTAAAGAAACAAACAAAGAGTAACAAGCTTTGACAAAAATATGAATTTTGTGAAAATACCAGAACCTTTAAAAGAAAACAAATCATAAAATAGTTACGACACTTCTTATGGTATTATATAACTAAAGGAAGTCAAATACATCTACATCAGTAGTTACAATCAGTTCTATATATCCAAGTTTCCAAACAATGAAGGAGTCCCATATCAATAGATTCATAAGCATAGTAGAAGAAGAAAATTTGTAGAAGAAAGCCAAGTCTATGACTAAAAATAAAATGTGAAAAGGATATATACAACAAGTGAACAATATAAGAGTGAAAGAATAATTACAGTTATAGAGCAATATAATCTACTAAGCAACCAGTGAAAGAAGTTTGATACACATTGTCATACTATGAAGACCAAGGTTACTGCAATACGCTACAAAGAACATTTTCCTGAACAACATCTTGGGAGATTTCTCACCGTTAATGGTACCATTTCTCAATATCGATCTCTTGCTATTAGTCTAGCTGCAAGACTACCACCCTCCATGACTTGCAAACTATGGGCACCATTGTGAGATTCTCCTGAAAGACGATTTCTTGAAATGATGGCAAGAGCATTTGGTGTGACCTCTCCACATAATATCGTATGAAGATATGGACAATAACTATGGATGGACAACATTCAAATAGAAGCTTCACCGGACATTGATATAGCTAAATTCTACTGATGTATCACACAAAATAGAGGTGGACATGATAATAATAATAATATGGCTCTATACAAAAACTCGATTGCCTCTCAATAACTGTTACATAAAATATCATCATTTATAACACTAGATGTGTGGCCTGTTACATGTACAATGTCCATGGTAGTAAAATCTTCACACTATACATAGTTTTCACAATGGAGTCATTTGCCAGGTAATAAATATTTAGTCAATATTTGTCTTCTTAAAATGACCTAATAAAGATAGATTAACCCTATTCCTCAAACCAGCCAGTGAAGATAGATTAACCCTAAACCTATCATACTATCATATGTGGCATACATAGTGTGAAACATATTGAAAATTAACTAGCTAACCCCTTAGTTGGATATGATGTGAGGTATACCAAGAGTTAAAACAACTAACACAACATATAGGAAATTAAAATTATTTATATTCAAATATTTGTTTATCAAAGCATCTTGGATATAATAATTTGAATGACATGGGACCAAATAAAGGAATGAAAGTCTTATGGAGGGAATATATTCAACAACACCAAAATTTATTAACCAACAATTACATCAGAAAAATATAAAGGAAAATGTGAGGAAGCTAACCTCTATGAAGCTGAGAAGGAATATAAGAAGTTTTGAACACATTCATAAGTCATCTACCATATTTCAATTTGAGAGCAAAAAGAAGATCCTATTTGGGAACAACATATGATCATTTGTGAGGAAATCAAAATCATATTAATATCAACAATGGTAAAATGGTATATGATAAAGGGATAAACACCTTAATGTGGAATGAGAGAGCAAGACCGTCATGCATTCCTAAATCATCACCCTATCACACAAGGTATGAGGTAAGTTAGATATTTTCTTTATATTGTTATTTTGAAAAAATTATTAATATGAAATATCATTATTAGTAACTTTCTTATTACTGACACATTTGTTATTGTGAAGAACATTGAATAATCTATCAATGACTCTAGTTACAAAGAAATGAAATCGGAATATATGAAAAATGAAATATAAATTGAAAATATATATATGAAAAATGAAAAAAATATAAATATAAATATGTTGATTTAAGGAAAACATAGTAATTAGAATACATTTCAATTATAGTACAGAGAGTCTATCTCTCGTCAAAATTATGTAATCTTAGATAAGGAGTTGGTGGGTGGAAAGGCAAAGTAAGTTTGAGCACTTGTCAAATACACTTGGAGCTCATTTCACATGCCCTCTGTACTGTCATTCTACCATCAAGATGATCGTAACAAGGAGAGAGAAAGTTGTTTGTGTACTATAAGAAGAAATCTTTCAAATGAACTAAGTAAATTAGATTTAATACTCCTCTTCTCATCCACATTATGATATCCTAAGATAAAGAGTTGGTGGAGGGAGAGGCGGAGTAATTTAGAGCAATTGTCGGATATGCTTGGAGCTTATTTCATGCACCCTCTACACTGTAAATCTACCATCTTATGATGATCATAATAAGGAGAGAGAGAAAGATTCCTTCCAAAAGATTATGTAAATAAGAAAGGGGAACCCTACCACTTTCCTATGGAGTTTGCAATCAGGAGAGAACATCCTATTGTAGTGTTAGTTAAGGGAAAGATAGTAATGGCTCCTTTTCACAAGAATCTTTCTAGCCAAACAAGCAATCCACTAAGTAGACCACCTCATGTGGATGCCTAACACCTGCCACCAGGGCCAAGGGGGCCAAAGTTCCACTCTTGGGCTTAGAATGGAATTGGCTTGTATTAACTAATTATTATTCAAATTTCTTTGAAGTTTATATATATTTATATGCATGTACTGATGCTTATTTTGTGGTTGCAGGGTTCATAAGCCTAATGAAGAAGTATAGTCATTGTGCATTGTTAATTTTATGATCTAATTAAGGTTATGTATGATGTGTCTACATCGTGTATGCTTCGTGTCTTCATCTGTCTGCGTCGTGTCTACTTCATGTTTTCATTCATCAAAGATGTATGTGTTATAAACCTTCTAGGCCTTTCGTAAGCAAATATGTTTTGTATCTATGGCAAAGCTTGTGTATAAAAGATTTTGCTTGAGGGCAAGCAAATTCGAGAGGGAGGACTGTAATGTCCCCACTTTAACATATAAATTAAATAATTAATAAGTATTATATATTAATATTAATATTAAAATAATAATATTTTACAAACAATATTATATTATAATCATGTAATAATATCATATTATATTGTATTATAATGGTAATCTGAAAATACAAATCTAATACAAGAATAATGATATTATCATTATGATATATTTTAATATGGTAATACTATATTAATACAATATAATATAAATATAGTTGATATATTAATTGTAATATAACTATTAATATTATATTAATTGTTATAACTAAGCTTGAAATATATATAATTATATAATATAACTATTAAATTAATATAATATATTATGAAAGGACATGACTCTTACAACGAAAACATATATATAATGAATAAACTCTAGACAAGGATCATTAGATGGAAATTATCAAAACCATCTAGAGAAAAATATGGCAAAATAATTTATATAAAAGGAAAGTAGTAGATAATTGATGGACCCCCAATTTGGGTTCATTACAAAGATGATTGATAGAAACAAGCTATGAAAGAGGAATTGGATCAAATAGTAAAGAATGAGACATGTGAATTGGTCCCCAAACCAATAGACAAGAATGTGATAGGAACTAAATGGGTATTCAGGAACAAGATGAATGAGTAAGGAGAAGTTGTAAGAAACAAAGCAAGATTGGTATGTAAAGGTTACAACAAGAAGGAATAGATTATGAGGAGACTTATGCTTTAGTGGCTAGAATAGAAGTAGTAAGATTATTCTTAGCCTATGCAGCACAGAAGAAATTCAAAGTATATTAGATGGATGTCAAGTTAGCACTTCTGAATGGAGAACTTGAAGAAGAAGTGTACATTGAGCAAGCTAAAGGATGCCCTTTGACAGATGACAAGGACATAGTATGTAGACTAAGGAAAGCATTGTATGGATTGAAGCAAGCACCTAAAACCTAGTATGCAAGGTTGGATAGACATTTGACAAAACTTGGATATAACAAAGGTATGGCAAATAGTAATTTGTATTGGAAAGAAACTAATGATGGTTTGATGATTTTAGTAATATTTGTTGATGACATCATATTTGGAGGAAATGATGAAGAATATAAGAAATTTGCAAAAGAGATGAAGAAATAATTTGAAATGAGTATGATAGGAGAGATGAAATATTTCCTAGGATTGTAGATTATATAGAATAAATAAGGAATCTTTATTTCTCAAAATAAGTACTTGAAGGATTTCCTAAAAAGGTTTTGTTTGGAAATATGAAAACCCATTAGAACATCTATGGTAACTAGACGCAACTTATCTACAAAGGATGAGACACCTATTGTTGAACAAAAGAGGTACAGATCTATGATCAGAGGATTGCAATATCTGACTCGCACAAGACCGGATATAGCAAATGCAGTTGGAATTGTTGCAAGATTCCATGCTAATCCTAGAGAAGAACATTATGTAGTAATAAAAAGGATATTTAGATATCTAAAAAGAACATTTGAGTTTGGATTATGGTATGAAAAATCTAATGATTTCAGTCTAAGTGCTTATATTGATGCAGATTAGGCAGGCAATATGGGTGATAGAAAGAGCACTAGTGGAGGAGCTTTCTTTCTTGGAAGAAGATTGGTTTCTTAGTTAAGCAAAAAGCAAGATTGTATATCAAAAAGTACAATAGAAGTAGAGTATGTTGCAACAACAAATAATTGCAATCAAACCATTTGGATGAAATAGATACTGAAGGATATAAGGATAGAAATTAGTGAACCTATTGTTATACCTTGTGACAACACAAGAACGGTAAATATGTCTAAGAATCTAGTGTTGCATTCAAGGACTAAGCACATTTCTATTAAGTATCATATGTTGAGAGAAAAAGTTGCAAAAAAGGAAATCAAATTGGACTATTATTGTGAGCACTAAAGAGAAAATTGTAGATATATTCACTAAGCCTCTTCCCAAAGAGACTTTTGAGTATTTGTAAGGTATTCTTGGGGTCATGCCCCTTCCTACATCAGAGTAGAAGATGTAAGATTTCATCAATCTAAGGTAATAGAGCACCATTGTTTGTCTAGATTGAATGTTGATGCTTCCTGTATGGGCTGGGGAGTATCTGTGATGGAAAAAGTCATCTAGGACTCTTGTTGATGTTGTTTTGAATAGTTCCTTTTGACACTCGAGCTAGTAAGAATCAGTTGTTGCAGAGCTTGATGTAGTAGAATTGGTTACCTTTGACATTGATGTCAATGGGGGAGAAGTTTGGCATGAAAAGCAATATGCATAATAGTTGAAGAAGCTCGGCATAAACACAACATGGAATGAATAGTTTGGCTTAGAGCATATTGAGGTATATCAATGGGGCAAAATGATTGATGAAGAGGATTTAAAGATGAACAACCTTTTGTTGGTATTCTTGGAACTAGATATTTTTCATCTATGTTGCCATCAATGCCAAATGGGGAGATTGTTGGAAGATTTGGGAGATTGTTAGAAGATTGGTTGGAAGCATGAATGTTGATGATAATCCTATGGGGGAGTACTACCATGATGATATGTTACATTCATGACTGAGTTTGTCATTGATGTCAACATAGTAGTTTTCTATGGTATCTGACAAAAGAATAGTGGAAAGATCAAGTTGGTATGGATGCCTAGTTGAGCATTATAACCACCCAAGGTTATGGGAGATACTTCTAAGTATCTGGTATATGTAGTTAACATTAGAAGAAGAAAGGATAAGTCTAGAAGAAGTTATGTAAGTTTGGGCAATGTTTGTTTTGAGATAGAGTTTACAGAGGCATGTTCTAGTAAACTTGTTATGTCTCTTAGCAAAGTAGATATCTTGAGGATCGAGGTTGAGGACATTGAGAAGACATGTTGAGAATGACATTGCTAAGCTCTCTCATCATAATATTGCATGTACAAAAAGCTATTCAAGTTGCAAGGTAGAAGATTAATGTTATCATTAATGTGGTCCTATAATAATTAATTGAGAAGGTGTAACAACCAACTCACAAAATTCTTTTATGGACTTGGTATAAAGGAAGAAAATTTTACACTATCATATGAATGTGATGATGTGAATTTGAATTATTGAGAAGTAATAGAGAGTGTGGAATGCGAAGTTGAGCAGAGCAAAGCAAAAGTGAAGGAAACTTCATTGCTTAGGTTTTGCTAAGTGATCTGAGGTTTGATATTTGGATACAAGGTTTCTAACGTAGTCTACAAGGTCTAAAAATGATTGGTTAGTTGATAGGATAGAGGAAAGAGAAGAGGAAAGAGGAAGATAATAGTAAATTACTTGTTTGAGTAGTGAGCTCTTCTTGTAGTTGAAATTGCATGTTTGGGCAATGGGGTCATCTTGCATATATTGAGTACAACTCCTAATAGGGTTGGCACAACTCCTAATAGGGTTGGAATCTCCTAATAGGGATTCAAAATCTCCTAACAAGGACTCTATGTACTAAATGTTGTAATAGACTCCTAACAGGGTCCATCCTCTAACAAGGAATATTTATATTAGTACATCATCTTATGGGCATCATTCCCACCAGGGTTTCCCTAGTCAACTTATCTAGTGTAATTGTCTATGTGCATTTTATTATGGTTGCTATTTAATTTGGTTGAATGGTTAAGTTTGTTTAAAGAAAATAAATGTTTTAATTGCTAGATAACTAATTTAACCCCCCTCACTCTTATTTATCTTGGTGGACTATTGTTTCTAATAGATGTTTGTCATGACTTGGATTATCTGTAGGATGTTAGTCAGACCATTATTACACTTTTATGTTGCATTGGGATGCATGCCACATCCATACTCCTAACCTTGTAATTTTTTGAGTGATTTTATACCTGGTGCTATCATTTCCTTTGGACCCTTTTTGTTTGTTTAATGGATACTATGATTCATGTAGAATCCATACTCCTAGATTGAGGCTGGATGAGTGAGTTTATGATGTTTGATCTTGTTGTATCATTAGGATTTGTGTAGAATCTATACTTCTGGATTGAGACCAGTTGAGTGAGTTCATGATGTATGGTTTTATTATTTGTTGGGATTCATGTAGAATCCATCCTCCTAAGTCTATTTTCAGTTGAGTGTTTTCTTTGCACTGTGTTCTCATACAACCCTTTTGTTTGATCTTCATGATGGTGGTGTGCCAGACATGAGCATGTGTACTTGATTTTGTTAGGTGAATTGAGAGGCTTGATCTCCCATTTCTATTTCGGTGGAGTTATATTCATTTGGGGTTGGGTTGGGAATATGCATGTCATGGTCACTTATTATATGATGAGTATGGCTATGTAGGGTAAGGTCGACGAAGGGGCTTCTTTGGCAACTATGGTGTCCTAGCCTAGGTTGGTGTTAGGGAGTTCTAATAATCATAATTTAATTAATTGTTAGAAAATTAAATAAGATAAGAAATGTAATTTCAACCTCCCAAGGGTGGTGTCGAGGAGTATCGTTAGTGATTCTTAGTCCTTGTGGTCTAGATGATGATGTAGCATGCCAGCCTCCTGAGGGGTATGGTTTGTTAGCATGTTCACCCACTCTTTACTAGAGCCCCTACATAGTTAGCCATAGAGTGTTTGACTAAGACCTATTGTACTTGCATTGCCTCATGTTCTTGGTTTCAGTCATCATTACTATTTGGTGTGAGTGATAGCCATGGATGTTTTCTTTATGTGAGTTTGTGGTTAGATTGTTATCTCTATCAACATGGTGGGAGTGAACCTACAAGTTTCATGTGGTTGGGAGGCATGGCTACCTTCACCACTACTAGGGACTAGTGTACAGAGATAGTCAATTATTCTAGTATGACCATTGCTAGATGTTTTCACTTGGTACTTCCAATTCCAGAGTATACTTTCTTGTGCTTTATGCTTTCATTGAAATGCTTGGATATCATATTTAGATGATGTTAGTTTATTTGACACATTCCACTATTATGATGTTTAGCATATGATTAGTTGATGAGTTTAATTAGTTGGAATATCTAATGATTTACTTTTTAGTGTGTTAGATTTCCTTATTCTTATGATGTAGTACATTTTAGTAGTGATGTCCTCATAAGACAACTCTGATGATCTGGTTGGTAGTTAGGGATGTTACGTGTGAGGGATGGCTATGGCCTTTGTGGTCTGATGATGCTATTATTGTTGGGAGGAACCGTGCATGAGTTTTAGTTGTGTTGGTGCTTTATTGTTTATGTTTTCCTTCTTATGATGTTTGGTTTATGAACTGTGTTTATACATTGCATTGTTGCTTTCCACGTGTTCCTTCTTATGCTATTATGGATTCAATGGATAGTTTTATTCTACTCCCTATTATATGGTATTGTATATTTCTTGTGTTCAAGTGTCCAAGCCTCAATTTGTGAATTTGATACTCCCAAATGTGGAGAAATTACCTTTTCAAGCTTTTTATCCTTTTCTTTTTTGGTATGCTATTATGGTTTCTCATGTGAGATTGTGGAAGTTTTCTTATAAGGCCTTACATTTCCTTGTGTGGCTCTTGACACTTCTTTGTGTGATCCTCAACACCAATGCAATGCTTTTTGGCTATTGAACCTAACACTTCCTCATGCAAGATGGTGTTTCCTTTTGTGGCTTAGTGTACTTTCTCGCTTGAGGAGGCACTTCCTTACACGAGACTATTAGTTGTTATTCTCTCGAGCAAAAAAAAAAGGGACATCTCTCCTATTTTTCAGAGACCATAATTTTGACTTTTGAGTACCCTTTAGAAATGTTAGTGTTTCCATGCTTCAACAGATTAGAGATTTTGTGTTCTATTATCATCTTTGGTGTTTGTTGTTTAGTTTTATCATGTCAGTTAGGCAGTGGTGTTTGGAGATCCATTGGTTGTTGGGATTGTTGGTGAAGTCTTCTGTTGCGATCTTTTTGATCCCTGTATGATGTTGTCATGTGCATTCATACATGTAAAATAAAAATAAATTTTTTGGCTTGTATTGAATCCTTGTTCCAAGGATCTCCAAGAAGGGCATTACATCTAGTATCAGAGCCCATGTTCAAACATTGGGATCTCTATGTTTATGTTGCCCTATGGTTGATGTTGTGTTGTGTGAGTGTGAGTGTCTTGTTGAGAGCTTGTGAGTTTTGTTGCTTTGGTATCTACTTGTGATGGACTTTCTTGTCTATTACATGAAACTAGAGTAGTGTGAGGAGAAGGAAGCAAGTCTTTCCTTGTTTGGTAGATAGACTCGATGTGCCTTGTTTGGTTGGTTGCATGTGTGACCATTTTGATGGAACCACTAATTGGTGTCCATACATTGTCTTGTGAGCCTCTTTTTGTTTCTACTTGTGGAGTAAGGTGCTTTGTTTCCCTATTTTCTCCTATTTGTAAGTAAATAAATGAATCTTAATTGTGACTCTGTGTTATGCCAATATAGTAATGAAATGTTTCCTTTTATTGAGAAATGAGTGTTTATTGTGAATCATTGCAAAGGAGTAGGTTTTCATTAGATCCTTTGGGTTAATGACTTAAGTCCCCAATATAATTGCTTCATAAGCTTATGAAAATTGTATTAGAATCATTGGATATATAAATGTTGCATTGCATGAAAAATAATTAAGGAAATTATTGTAGTTTGCATATGCATGAGGTTATTGATGGTATATTGCTTGATGTGTCTGAATGTGTTATCTAATAATGCTAGGGTGCTGTATTCATTAGTATTGTGTGGTGGTTTATCCCTCTTGTGTGACTGTTCCTAGTCATCACATCTAATGTGATTTGATTGATGCCTTATTTTATTTGGCTGGAGGTATTTTCCTCATGTTGTTGGGCTAACATTGGTTTTCAATATTTTCCATTCTTGGAATAGTCATCAAATTTTCTCCATCACTCTCTTTATGGTTGTTGTAACACTTGCATTATTATTTAAATGAGCTCTTTTCTGATTTACAATTGGAGTTAACAATTCCCTTTTGGGAGGACTATTTTGAATGTGTTTTACTACTACTAGTTGTGTGTTGTGACTCTATCATGTTCATCTTGAACCTCTGGTAGTACGTACAAGGGATAATATCATAGAGAACACAATAGTGTGTTTGTGATAGATGTAAAGTTGATCGTTTTATTGGATGGTTTAAATTAGGATTAAACATAACATATTTCTAGAAAGAAATTTGAACAAATATGTACTTTTTTTTATGGTAAGTGACTCTTGAACCCTTGCTTTGAAAACCTTTTAGTTTCATTGTGCATTAATGCTTGTATTATGTTTAATTAATGAATTTATGAAAGAGAAGCAATGATGGTTTCATTGTGTGAATTTCCTTTCATTTCATTTCTTATGTCATTCTGGACATGTGAGCTCTTGGGTTGTTTTGGATGTTGTGTCCATTGCTTGTCTTGGTAGTTGAGGTGGTTTGAGTTGCCTATGAGGTTTTATCTTGAGTAGTGAGTCATACTATTAGGTATTAGGACTCTCTAATTTCCATCATGTTATAAGCCTTTTCAATAACTCTTTGATGTTTTTCAAATGGATTTAATCAGAGTTCGGATGTGAAAGTTATGGCCCTCAGAGTGAAGGCAATTTTTGTACTAATATAAAATTTTGCATGAGAAACAAGTGGTCATGCCTTTTCTCGCCTAGTTCTTTTCATTATCACATTTGGTTTGGTAAGAAATATTGCACGAGATTGTGCTAATGTAGAATGTTGTTGGGGGAACCACAAGCACTCTTTTTCACTTCAGAAGGTGCAAATCGATGTTTTGTGTACCCTTTATCGAGTAGAAGCCAATTTAATCATGACATCACATTTATGGCCATTGGAGAAGTTTAACCCTTTATGTCATTCTTAAAGGAGGATTTAACAAGCCTTCATTATCTACTAGGTACTTGTTCAGATTCATGCTTGGGTTATGTGTTCCCTATTACATCGTCCCACCTTTGTGAGAAGAAGTGTGGATTGTGAGCATTCCTTTCTTGAGATCAATGTTGCCTTGTCTTTTGAGAGTGACTCAGTCATTTGGTGAGTCTAGATCCTCCTTTGGATGTTGAGTTTGGCACATCTCTATATTATTTTCTCTCTTGAGAAAGTAGGCTAGCATGGTTATGCCCCTAGCTTAGTTAATGTTCAATGAATATTTTGATGGTTGGTGGAATTGTGAGTTTCCCTAATGCATCTTGGGCTGATTTAGTATAGAGGATGAGAGAGACCCCCTCTTAGTTATAATACCCTATAGTTCATCCTCCCTAACCTTACATCTTCAAGAGGATTGTCTCAATCAAGTTGCTCATTGACCATTGACTTGAGGCTAGAGATTGAGTTTAGCGATAGGTTGGGTGCAGTATTCCTAGCATGTTGCTGGAGGGACATGGTATCATTGGACACATGTTACCACCTTATGAGTTGGTATGAAGCTATTACATGATTTTTTCCACTAATGAAATTCTTTGCAACCTTGTGGAAAGGTGATATGTTGTCTAGTTGGGTTATGTAATCTAATATCCCAGTGATAGTTGAGCTTTTTGTTCCATAGAGACAAAGTGGTCCTGTGCTTGGTGGTTAGTTATGGAGAGTATCCTTTGGAATGTGTGTTTTGTTAGTAAACCACCATCCTCTATGTTTAAAGGGTGAGTTTATGTGGATTCAAGGATGCTCATGTGAGACATGTTAGTATTCTTGGGAATTTTGGGATGGTTATTTCCCATAATTCCAACTCTTGTGGCAAGTGTGTAGGTTTTTTACCTTGTTTTGTGGTCATGTGGTAGGTGCATGTTGTAGTTGGCCACCTGTGGATGAGGTAGAATGGTTTTTTCCTTATCTTGTATTGTTGAACTTATGGCTAGATGGGTTTTCCTAGCACATAGGAAGTTCCTTATTGGAGGACCTTGTGTCAGTGTGACACCTATTCTCTTGTGGCTAACGTACCTAGGGGTTGACATGATGGTTTGATAATGTTGGAGTGATTTGGTTGGACTTGTGAAGAATTTGATGGGTCATTCCTTTTGTTCAATTTCAATTTTGTTCTTGGTGTGTTTGGTTTCTATTCTTTGATTACAAGCTTCTAGGAATAAGCCTAGTCTTTAGGGGTATGATGTAGTGCCTCTCCCATTTGAATTCTTTAATTCATCCCGATGAATGCAATCTTGTCGATCTCTCCTTGAGAAGGGATTGTGATTGGGACCATAAGTGATCTACACCCTTGAGGTGATTGGATTTATGTTAACTATATCAGTTGCTTTGGTTATACTTATGGCTAATTTTTAGGATTATTATGTGTTAGATGGTTCACTGAGGTTTGTGCCAGTGGTTACCAGAATCAATGTGGTATCATGATATTGTTTTGTGATTACCCTAAGATGTGTGTAGGGATTGCACTATGTACTATTATCTTGCTACACTAGACTAGGTTCCTATAGCAATGGTTAGTCATGTTTATGACTGTGTTCACTTATGTGTTTTAAGTGCCTTTTTAATGTTGTTTAAACAACCATTATTAAATTCTTAAATAATTAGAAATGGATTGTCCATGTTGGATTCATTGGTTATGTTCTATGGATATTTACCTTGTTATATTTTGATTTGAGAGATACTTGTTACTCATGTTATGTTTTACATTTGAGATGACCTAAGGGTTAGATGTTATACTTTGATTTTAGTATCATAGATGTTAGACTACTATGCTATTCAGTTGATCATATTTGTATGATGATATCATTTTGAGATGACAGTGTGTTTTATGATGATATATGGTTATCCAGTATTTGGACATATCTCTAATTATGTTATGTGATTGAATTAAGGCTATAGTTATTTACTTCATTCTTGCTTCATTATGGTATATTCAAACGTGAGTGATGTAAATAGGCTATTTTAGTATAAATGAATAAATGGTTAAATTAGGTGTTTTAATGCATTTATTGCTTCAACTAAGTTATTATATGCAATTGCACTTGATCACATATTTTAATGTGTAGGATTTATATCCCTGGTAGTGGCACATGGAGTTAGTGATTCAACTATTCATATCTTAGCAATGTCATCCCTATATGGTTGACATATCTTATTTAATTATTTAAGTAAACCTTCTAGTTATTTGATAAATCTAGATTCATTTGAATTGTGTGATTAGACCGATGAACATGTCTATGCATTTAGAGTTTTGCATTGTTGTTAAGTTATTAAGGAAATTTATGTGATTTTGGGTTTTCAGGCTTTATTTTAATTGTGTTTAATTTTTGGTAGCTTTTCCATAGATGAATTCTAATTACTTGGAATAAGTTGTTTTCATTTGGGTTGATTTGGGATTCAACTAGTTCTCCTAGTTATTTGCCCTAATCCATTATTCACTTGAAAAGTGAATAAGTATCCAAAAAAAGGAATTTAATTCCTCACTTCTCACTTTTAAATTAGAAAGTTTGAGAGTAAAACCCAAAATCCTCTTCATGAGGAATCACTATTTTGTTCATTGTGGGAGCTACATACATGGGATTGTTACGAGATTAGTCTTGTTGGATCCAGCTTGAGGAGAACTTGGATTGCCATGATTATTGACTACTTCTATGGGATTTTTATTTGATGGTTTAGATTGCCATTTTGCCCTTTTGGTTGTGAGGGAGGGCTCTCCCATTTTATTGTTTCAGCTTCATTTCAGCTTCTATTTTTGGTAATCATTTGTTAGGAGGCTAAGAACTAGTGTTCTCCTTTGTTTCTATATGCTAGCTTTACCCGGTTGGGTAGGTATGAGCATTTCCTTGATTTTTGGGATGAGGGTTTGGGGTTTCACACTGTTATGCTGGCCATTTTTCATATGGTGTACAAACCTAAATTTTATTGGATTTTTGTGTCTTATTCATCCTTGGGGTGAATGAGTTTTATTTTCATTGATTTTTGTCAATGTTGGGTTTTTGAGGTTTTTCCTTGATTTGTGTGCCACTTAGTTTTCTCAAGTTTTCTTGGCATGATGTTGGTTTTGGACTTGGATTATCCATATGATGTTAGTTAGACCATTGTTGCACTTTTATGTTGCATTGGGATGCATTCCACATCCATACTCTTGACCTTGTATTTGGTTGAGTGATTTTATACCTGGTGCTATTGTTTCCTTTGGACCCTTGTTTGTTTTGTGGACATTAGGATTCATGTAGAATCCATACTTCCAGATTGAGGTCGGTTGAGTGAGTTCATGATGTTTAGTCTTGTTGCATCATTGGAGTTCATGTAGAATCCATACTCCCAAATTGAGGCCGATTGAATGAGTTCATGATATATGGTTTTATTGTTTCTTGGGATTCATGTAGAATCCATCCTCCTGAGTCTATTTTTGGTTGAGTGCTTTCTTTGTATTGTGTTCTCATCTAGCCCTTGTGTTTGATCTCATGATGGTGGTGCAAAACACACAAGCACGTACACATGTATTTGTCAGGTGACTTGTGAGGCCCAATCTCCTATTTGTATTTTGGTGGAGTTATGTTCATTTGGGCTTGGGTTGGGAATATGCATGCCTACAAGCACTCATCGTGTGATGAGTATGGGTATGTAGGGTAAGGTCGCTGGAGGGGCTTCTCTCACAACCATGACATCATAGCCCAGGTTGACATTAAGGAGTTGTAATAAGTGATAACTTAATTAATTGTTAAAAAATTAAATAAGATAACAAATGTAATATCAACCTCCCAAGGGTAGTGTCAAGGGGTATGGTTAGTGATTCTTAGTCCTTGTGGTGTAGCCAAGGACACAACATGTTAGCCTCTTGAGGGAGTATTGAGGGGTATGGTTTGTTAGCATGTTCACTAACTCTCCACCAAAGTCCCTACATAGTTACCCATAGAGTGTTTGACCAGGACTTGTTGTACTTGCATTACCTCGTGTTCTTGGTTTCAGTCATCATTATTGTCTGGTGTAAGTGATAGCCATGAATTTTTTCTTTATGTGAGTTCATGGTTGAATCATTATCTCCATCAGCACGATGGGAGTGGACTTATGGGTTTTACTTGGTTGGGAGGTGTAGCTACCTTCACCACTACTAGGGACTATTGTACAAAGACAGTCTAGTATTCCAGTGTGATTGTTGTTGGATGTTTTCATTTGGTACTTCAAGTTTTGGGGTATGCTTTCTTGTGATTTATGCTTTCATTGGAATGCTTGTATATCATGTTTAGATGATAGTTTATTTGATGTATTCCATTATTATAATGTTTAGCATATGATTAGATGATGAGTTTGATTAGTTGGAATATCTAATGCTTTACTTTTTAGCATGTTAGATTTCCTTACTCTTATGATGTAGTACATTTTAGTAGTGACATCCTCATAAGATAGCTCCAATGATCTGGTAGTTTGGGATGTTACAAGGCTCGTGCCTTCAAGGTCTCATGATGCTATTATGGTTGGGAGGAATTGTGCATGAGTTTTAGTTGTGTTGTTGCTTTATTGTTTATGTTTTCCTTCTCATGATGTTTGGTTTATGAACCATGTTTGTACATTGCATTGTTTCTTTCTGCATGTTCCTTCAAATGCTGTTATGGATTAGATGAATAGTTCTATTATACTTTCTATTACATGGTGTTGTATATTTCTTGTGTTTGAGCATGCAAGCCTCAATTTATGGATCTAGTACTCCTCGATGTGGAGAAATTATCTTTTCTAGGTTTTTATCCTTTTCTTTTCTAGTGTGCTATTATGGTTCCTTGCACAAGATTGTACTTCCTCACACAAGATTGTCAAAGTTTCATGTAGGGCCTTGCATTTCCTCATGTGGCTCCTAGCACTTCTTCGTACAATCCTTAGCATGAGTGCAATTCTTTTTGGTTGATGAACCCAACACGTTCTCATGCAAGATGGTGTTTCCTTGTGTGGCTTTGTGTACTTTCTTGTGTGAAGAGGCACTTTCTTGTACAAGATTGTTAGTTGTTATTATCTTGTGTAAAAAATAAGGGGCATCTATACTATTTTTTGGAGAATGCAATTTGGACTTTTGAGTACCTTTTAGGAATGCTAGTAGCTCCATGCTTTGATAGATCAGAGGTTTTGTGTTCTGATGTCATCTTTGGTGTTTTTTCTTCAATTTGGTCATGTTAGTTAGGCAGTGACATTTAGAGATTTCTTGGTTTCTTGGTTGCATGTGCATTCATACATGTAAAAAAATAAAAAAATATTGGCTTGTATTGAATCCTCATTCCAAGGATGTCTGGGCAGGGCATTACATTGAGATTATGAATTTTACTAGCTAGAAAATGAATATATTGTAGTTCCTAGACCCATAACTATTGAGAAAATAAAGGAGAACTAGGAGCACAATTAAATGATGATAGATCTGGCATCTTCCTTGATTTATGCTGAATTTGATGATGGGAAGGAGTGCACCAATAAAAATAAAATGTGGGATAAGTTGGCACAAATCCATGGAGGAAAAAATGTATTAAGGACTAAAGTAGAAAGTTTGAGAGGCAAGTTTGATGATACAAGAATGAAAGAAGGAGAAACTATTACACAATAGTGTATCCAAATCAAGGAGGTCGTGAATGATATTAGAGGACTTGGAGTAGACATATCTGATGAGACTATGATAAGTAAGGTATTGAAGACTTTACTTCTTATCTATACAATTAGAGTCTCTATAATTCAAGAATTGAGGTGTACACCTAGTAATGATCCGACCTTGGATAGTCTAATTGGTAACTAAATGCATTTGAATTGTTAGATTTTGATAACATACACCTTCTAGTGTTGAATGTTCTTTCAAGTCTCAACTAACCCTTGATGGATATAAAATAAAGAAGAAGAGAAAACATGGGGATAGTAATAGTGAATTAGATGAAGACCTTGATGAGTTAGAAGCATTATTGGCAAGAAGGCTACCAAGAGGAAAAGGAAAATACAAAGGTAAACTCCCTATAATCTATTTTACATGTAAAAAAGTTGGTCATATTACTTCAAAATGTCCTGATGGAGATGAGAAGGAAGAAAGGAAAGACAAAAAATACTGAGGAAGGAGAGACAATAGAGATAGCTGAGGTAACAAAGATTACAAGGGAAAAGTTAAGAAAGCATGTTATAATATTGTTAAAGGAAATGATTTTGTTGGTGATTCTGATAAAAATGATGAAGAAGTTGTTTATGTTGCAATGAAAGATGAATCTGATGAAGATGAGAAAACTTCTTTAATTTCACTTGTGAATAAGAATGACATATGGATAATTGATAGTGGTTGTTCACATCATATAAGTAGTGATACAAGTAAGTTTGAAAAGCTAGAACATTATAATGGAAGTAGTGTTAAGTTTGGAAATGATCCACCATATTATGTGAAAGGCAAATGATCAATTATACTTAATGATAAGATCATATGTGATAATGCATATTGAGTTTATGGTTTAAAATATAACTTTTTGAGTGTGACACAATTGAACAGGTCAAGCAACCGAGTTGAATTCTAAAATAGAAAGGTAAAGATTTATGGTGCTACTAGTGAACTAATTTGAAGTGGAGATCAAACAAAAAGTGATTTTTTCTATGTAGACCTATCTAAAGATACTTGTCTATTTGCATAATTGGAAGATGTTTGGTTATGGAATAAGAGGATATGTCATGTGAAATTTCATAATTTGGTAAGCATTAGCAAGATAAAAATAATAAGAGGATTACCAAGATTGAGGAAACCTGATAAGGTGATGTGCAAACAATATCAAATGTGAAAAATGACAAAGTCTAGTTTCAAGAGCTAGACTTATTGTTCTGATGATATTTTGGAGTTAGTTCATACTAATTTTTGTGGTCATATTAGAGTGCAAAGTTATTATGGTGACAAGTGATTGAATCTAATTGTTTATTATTTCTCTAGAATGATGATTGTGATATTTCTTAAAGAATTTGTTTATGAATTTTAAATTTTTATGTGGTATTTGGCTAGAGTTGAAAAGGATATATACAAGAGTATGAAGTGGTTGAGATAATATAAAGGAGGTGAATTTGTATTAGATGAGTTTAACATATTCCACAATGAAAAAGAAATCAAGAGAAAAATGAATGCACCAAGGACCCCACCACAAAATAGAATAGCTAAGTGAAGAAACATATCAATCATGGATTGTACAAGGATGGTAATGATGGAGAATAATACTTCACAAAAGTATTGGAGAGAAGTTGTAAGTACTGTAGTCTATACTTTGAACTGGGTTCAATTGAAGAAAGATACAAACAAAACCCCTTTTGAACTTTGGTATGGCTATGCACTTAATGTGAATTATTTCAAAAAAATGGAAGCAAGTGTTACATGCTAAAAGATTCAAGGAAAGGAAAACTTGATGCAAAGAGTGATGAAGGTATATTCCTAAGATATTCTACTAAAAGTAAGGTATATAAGTATTTGAATTCTAACACTAACAAAATTGTGGAAAGTGAAAATGTTAGAGTTGATGAATTTGTAGAAAATAATGAAGAGGAATGAAAGAAAGAACTTGAAGATTACAAAAATTTGTCTACATCTATGAAGGAGAATCTAGTACATTACCCAAACTAGAGAAAGAGGTTTTTGAGCATCAGCACCCAGACACTATTGAGGTTTAGCAAAAAGCTCTGCCAAGCATCAACATGTTGTTGAGCATTAGGTTGTTGAAGCTAAGTCACAAAGACAAGAAACCAAACATAAGAGAGAGGAAATTGAACACCAGATAGATCATGTCAAGTTGCAACCATATATACTTGAAGAAGATGCTCAAGATGAACCAAGTGAAGTAAATGAAGAAGAGAGAAGACATGAACCTATCTTAGCAAGATATGTAAGAAGGAAGCATACACTAAACCAAATAATTAGAGACAAAGATTCAGGAGTCATGACAAGAAGTAAGTTGAAGAATGAAACATTTTTATTGTCTAAGTTTGAACCTAAATTAGTAAAGGATGCTTTAGAGAACAAATATTGGATCAAGGAAATGAATGACGAAATTGACCAAATATTGAAAAACAAGACATGGAAATTGGTACTAAGGCCAAGGACAAGAATGTGATTCAAACTAAGTGGGTATTTAGAAACAAGTTGAATGAAAAAGGTGAAGTCATAAGGAACAAAGAAAGATTAGTTTTTAAGGGATATGCACAAGAGGAAGGAATTGACTATGGAGAGATATTTTCCCCAGTTGTAAGGTTGGAAGGAGTAAGAAATTTGCTTGCATATGCTACTTATAAAGGTTTCAAGATATACCAAATGGATGCCAAATCTTCTTTTTTGAATGGAATCTTAGAAGAAGAAGTCTAAATTGAATAACATGAAGGACTTGTTGATCCTAGTAAGAAGAGCATGGTATGAAAATTACACAAATCATTATATCATTTTAAACAAGACCTCAATGCATGGTATGAAAGGTTACACACTTATTTGTTGAAAATTAGTTTTGAAATAACTAATGACAATAGTAATCTGTACTTGAAAAGTGAATCTAAGAAAATAAAATTGCTAGCTAAAATTATTGTTGATGATATCATATTTGGAGGACATTATTTGTTATGCAAATCATTTGCTAATGAGATGAAGAAAAAATTTGATAAGTCAATGTTTAGAGAGATTAAGGTTTTTGTTGGTTTGCAAGTTTATCAAATGAAAAAAAGGGTAGATACATTACATAATCAAAGTATATCAAGGAGATATTAAATACCTTTGAAATGAAGATTCAAGACCAGTTGGAACACCTGTGGTCATTGTTGGTGTTTTAAACTACCAAGTAGAAAAATAGTTGATACTGAGATAGTGAAGAGAAATTTAGTCTAAGGATTAGATATAGCCTATGGTCAACTAATAAGTCTTCAGATCTAGACCCCAACTCAACAAAATCATAAAGATTTTATACTCTTTAGGAATTGCAAAACCAAGGCGAGTGCACCTAAGGGATAAAAGATTCAAAACTTGATACTATCTTCACACTTCACTCATTCAATGACACCCTATTACAATACTCATCCCTTATAGTAGATGTTTGGTCATAATTCTTCTTAGATTTACAAACCATTATGGGTAAAAGCAGCTAACTAAAACACAGAGATTGAATGCAAATAAGTATTGAGCAACTATGATATTCTTCATACATTTAAAGTAAAATTGATTTTGGTTTTAATATTTTTCTTGATGCTTATCCATGATATCTTCAAATGTAAATTGAAATAATTAATTAGTGCCTCATACATTGGGATTCAGAGTCTACCCAACTATTATGACCTAATTGATTGCACTGCAATCAATATTATCAACAATTTTCCCTAAAAATCATTCCTATGCAAATCCCTCTTACTACTTGGAAATCCTATCATATCATTGAAGCATTTACTTAATTCATTGAATTAAAATTAATAGTGAATTGATACACAACCTATTCTAGCTACATTAAATTGAACAAGCTTTGCCGATACAACCTCAAGATAACCAATCAAAAAGAAAGAAGACACGACTCAAAGAAAATAGATACGGTGTTGATTCATCTTTGTATTAATTTTCATTGAAAATCATATAACATTTGTAATAAAACTCAAAAAAACTCAAGACAAGACAAAATAATCTTTGAATGTTAGTGTATTCATATACTTACAAAGAAAATACATCATAAAATTTGCATCAGCAAAATTGGACTGAATAAAACTAGCAAAAACTAAAAATTGCACAATAGTTTGGACCCCTTCTCTAGACATGGAATCTCATTTATATAGCATGAGATGCAACAAGATTTAGGCCTAGAGAGTATTAATACTTTTCCTAATGACAAAAAGATATTTACAACAGTTAGTGTCACAAAAGACAAGAAATGGTGCATTAGAATAATTTGTATCATGAACATTCTCTTTGTGGGGACCACTTTTGCTATATTTCTTTGTTGCTAAGGAATTATTGATTGGCTTTGTCATAATTTTCATTCCTCTGAGCATGTGCCCATTTGAATTGCTTGTTATGGACCCTATTCTAATATTTGAAAACTAAGATGAACTCAGGATTCTCCATCCATGTCATCTTGTAGTGACAAACTGACAGTCCTACTTGATTCCCCTATGCCAAGTGATCAGTTTGGACCTCTATGTTTGTTACTGTAGTTGATTTTTTTTATCTTTATCTTCCTTTGCTTTAATCAAGGCATCACTTTCTTGCACCTCATCTTGTTCCATTTTATCCTCATTGGTTTCACAAGCACTAACTATTTTGAAAGTACAAAATCTACCATCCACTTGTCAAAATGTGTGTCATCTAGCCAAATAAAATTCAAAATGTTGTGTTGTTTCTTCAAAACATATTCTCCTAGTTTATCCATTTCAATAAACTCTTCTCTTAAAGAATCATAAAATATTTGAACTTTAACAACTTCTTCAGTTGTATTTGCCAACCGTGCATGCCCCTTTTCATTTATGACTCTATTCATCCTAAGGCATAAAAAATCATCCAATTCTTTGGCCCATTCCTCTTTATCTTTTTATTCAATGCATGGGGGAAGAGTTCAAAGTTTATACTCCTATATTTTGAAATATAGTTTATGATTCTCCTCTATAATGCAATTCTTTTACTATCAAAATTAGAGAGATCATTAGTCAAATCAAAGGTCTTTTCTATTTGTTCACAAGACAGACTGATGACTAAGAAACGTAAAAGGGTGACATCCTTGTCCCTATTATTCTATTTTCTTACAATTGGTTTTAGAGCATCCTTATGTATTTTCAACTCATTCTACATGTTTATTACTTTTTCCAATTGTTCATAAAATGTAGGCCAACTAATTTTATCTACCAGATACATGATTTTTTTCCTCAATTTGATTCATACTGGATATCTAATTCCACATGCAATGCCCTAAATTTTCTCTTTTCTTCTTCAAATCCTATGTTGTATAATATTGAGGTCTCTATGGGGTGTTTGGCAGCTGTATAAGGGGAGTTTATTTAAAAGGCTCAACTTAAGGAAAAGGATAAGTAATTTTAGGTCTACTAGACTGTCCTATCACCTTATTCTCAAGCTCCATTCTTTTCTACACTTCTTTATTGGATGCCCCCAAAACCTGTTCATATTTTTCTTGTAATTCTAATTTTTGCAATTTCTCCTTCCTGGCTATGGCTAGAGTGATGTGAGCTATTCAAACATTCAATTCTATGGCCTCTTCATTTGGGGTATGTTCCACCCTTTTTATAATCAAATTTCCTATCATGTAAGTATCATCAGGCTAAGATGAACTAGTTTTGGATCCTCTTCTTATTGACCAAATCACTAAGGTCGCATGATCTTCACTAAACTTAGCACCTCTTAGCTCCTTTTTCACCTTTTCATCTACACTTAACTACTTGGTAACAATGTTAAAGACCATGGCAACTGCAATATCCCAATTTGGTAAAAGCAAAACCCTAGATGATTTTATCATTCTTCTTCCTTCTTTAGGGGTCAAAATTTTAAACTATTGCATCATCTCATCCTTTATTTGATCTTTATGAATGCGTCTTCCATTTCAAGATTCTCTGTCTTCCTTTTATTACACCTTTCTTCAAATTTTTCAATATTTGTTCTCCATGCAAATTGATTAAAAAACTCTTGATTTAAAAAAACTATCATTAGAAAGAAATTCATGACTAGCTTGTTCTACCATAGGGTCTAATTCCCTTCCTCTATAATCAACAATAGTTAGCTCAAGGCTAGGAATGGGAGGCTCTTGAGGATTTTCTTCTTATAATTCTATAACAGTTATTAAAAATCCCCCTTGGGATCCTAATTGCTCCATTTTCTCCTTAGTGATCTATTCATCTCCTACATGCAATGGGGATTGAGTATGTGAGTATTCTTCTATTTGGGATACTTGATTTTCTTCTATCTTTTGCCTCTTGGGCTTTGGCTCTTCAGGTCTCTCTTCCAAAATAGTACTAGTTGATCCACTTATTTGTTTACCCTTGTCAACTACATCCTCTTTTTTTTAATGATGTTGTAGCTAGACCTCCTCTAAATAACTAATTTCCTTGATCCTACTGCAATGGTAAAAGATAAAATTTTCATTACTTCTTGGGGCTTGTCAAGATAAGAATTGATAAAAAAATGTCTTCTTTTCATTCATGGCCTCCATAATCTCTATAGAAGTGATCATCAACTCATTTATCTTATCTGCTTCTATCTTTGCATTTTTCAAAGGCTTATAATCTTTATCAAAATAATTAATAAATTCTAAGACCCTGGAATAAACTCTTCATTTCTCCTTTTTGATCTCTTGTTCCTAGAGAGAGAATTCATTTCTTATTACATCTTTAAGGAAGTAGGTTTGATTTTTTTTAGTGCTAGTCTTAGCCCTCTTTCTAAAAATTTCAAAAAATCCTTCACTATCATTGAAATGATCATGAGAGAGATCTATCTTGTATGGGTCTAAGAATTTATATAGAAACAACCAACCACCATTTGTGATTATGAACTGATGAGCAACTATACAAGATGGGAAAATAGAGTCCCATGACTGACCAGTTAGTTGTGCTTCCTCCAATCCACCTATCCACTATAACATTTTAGCTACTCCCACCTTAAGAGGTACTTGGTAAGGAAGTACATGTGGAGTTCCTTGGAATCCATATACTTTGAATACTATTGACATAGGGTATGGTATGATATATGCCCAATTATGAAAAACTTTCACACTAGTAGGGTTATCCATAGGCCTGATGAAATTTAAAAATGCCTTAGGTATCTTGGGATTATCCTTTAATAACAAGCTCCTCAACCTAGATGTGAAATATCTATCAAATCTCACAAAACTAGCCTCCTCTTCATCTCAGGTCATATCTACACTCCACAATTGAATTGGCAGAGATTCTCCCTCATATTTTCTATTCAACACCATTTCCTTTTCAAATAAAGTATCTCCCTTATACAAAAACATATGCATCAATAAACAATAGTAGCCAAATGTTTTCTCAATTTTTCCCTTTGCAATTCCAATTAGACCTATGTGAATTTCTTCTACTAGATAGGATGAAAATAAAAAATGATATCCACACCAAAGGAAGAGATCTATATCATCATATACATGAACTTTATTGGCATTAAATCTTGTATATCTTCACCAAAGACCTTGCACAAAGTCATGTAGATGTCTATGGCCCTAGAATTGAAAAATTGCTCATTGAAAGGCTCTTTAGTTGATGTTGTTACAAAATTCAAATTACTAATTGTGGCCAAGTGTCCTCTCAATGCCCCTTGCCTAACTTGATCCTTACAAGACAAGTATTCTTTCACAAATCCCTAAAAATCTATGACCTCATGATAATCTATGGTTGGATCCATTCTAAACACTTCTTGAATTTCTTCTATAGTGATTTTCATTAAACATTCCCCATCTATTGTCCTCACCATCCTAAATATTGGGTCATAGTTTTGGGCTATAGCTATGAGGAGGTTTGAATCCATAAAAACCCCAGGGACTACTAACTTACCTAAGTCAAAACTCCATATATTTCCATGGGGAGCAAACAATTTCCTCTCTAAAAACCACTTTTTAAACAATTGGAGTCTTGTTTTAGAAGTTATGGCATCCCTAGTGCAATTTCCTTTGTCAAATTAACCATCTACAATTTAGAGTCTAGGGTTTATAGGAACTATTTTCTTTATTTGAGCTGATTCATTTGTAGATTCACTCAATTGTTCCAAAAAATCATCATGGATATTTGAACTAGCATATTCTGCCTTCCTAGAGAAACCCTTTTTTAGAGGCATATTGGACAATAATGAAGAGAAACCAAAATTCTTTGAATTACATGTGAACTAAGATACTTACTTGGCTTTCTTATTTCTTCTCTGAATGCTGCAATGAATTGTTGATATTGAAAGTTTTTATGATTCAACCAGGTGGGAAAATAGGCTCCTTAATAGGCTCTAGCTCTATTAAATAAAAAATACATTTGCATAAAGAAATTCTTCGACTATATGCACTATATTCCTTGTTTTATTTTGCACGAGGAGCTTTAATTTTCATAAATAGATCATATAGAAAAAAAGTGGCATTACCCTTCAAAATTGAAAACATGCTATTAATTTTTGAAAAATTTGAGATTAAGAAATAAAACATTTTATGACTTGGCCTCAACCTTCCTAGTTGATAGTCAATCCAATTGAATCCTTCCACATGAGCTTTTTATTTCCTTGTTGGAAACTTACATAGGATCCATTTATGCCTTTGGACACATGTCATCATGTCACTATGTCACTAAGGGTAAATATATTGCAACTTCCCTTGGCAATAAAGGGACTATCATCAATCATGAGAAGATCTGATAGTGCAGATGAATATCTCCTTTCTATGTAATTCAATCCCTCATGGAAGCTGAAAATCTAACATTAGAAAAGCCTTTAATGATATGGAACCTACAACATATCCATGTGGTGGGCTATCGCTATGTCACCAAGGATAAAAACCACGTAGTTTCCTTTGGCGATAAAGTGACCACTATCGATTGTGAGAAGATTTGACAGTGTAGACCATATTCTTGGAACATCACTCCTTGTTGATTGGGTCTCGTGGATAGGTGGCAAGCTATGGCTATGTCACCAAGAGTAAAAGCTTCACAAATTTTGTTTGTGACATAGCAACAACCCTTGATCTTAAAGGAAATCAAGGGTTATCGTTACTTAGTAATTTTTCAAACAAAAACATAAACCTACAGAATATTAAAATGAAAGCTTTAGTTAAAATTATTTTAGAGACTTAGGAAAATGTTAGATAATGTAAACAACCTTTTGAAAAGTACCCAAGAAGGAAAAAAAAGGGGTAATTTCTACACTTTTTTTTCTTGAAAGGGCATGCTCTGTAAATGTAATCCTAAGGATTTCTAGGGAAAAAATCAGTGAAAAAATTAGGGTTCTTCTAGGGTTAGCAAATTAAAAACACAAAATCCTAATTTTCACAAAGGGAATGTGGAACATTCACTTAGAGATGCATTAGGATAAAATTAAAGTGAAAACTAGACCAATAGTCACTAGTCACAAACTTTTAAAGAATGATGATTCTGCTAAAGTGAATCAAACATTGTACAAGTCAATGATTTGAAAATTGCAATATGTTGTACAAATAAAATCTAACATTGTGTTAGTTGTTATTTTTGAAAGATTTTAGGCTAATCCTAGAGAAAATCACATGATGTCTATGAAAAGGATATTGAGATATCTGAAAGGAACAAAAGACTATGGACTATGGTACAAGAAGAGTGATAAATTTAAACTAAAGGTCTACAGAGATATTAATTGGGCTCGAAACATTGATGACATAAATAGTACAAGTGGAGGCACTTTCTTTCTAGGTACGAGACTAATCTCATGGAAAATAAAGAAACAAAAATATATTTCTTAACCCACATCAGAGGTTGAGTATATTGCTACAATAGTTAAATTTTTTAATATTGTGTCTTAACTCCTCTTATTACTTGCATAGCCTTTGATAGGGGTATCAATCCCAATTTTCCTCTTAGATACTCATGAGCATCCTTAGGTAATGGTTTTGTGAAGATATTAGTAATTTTCTCCTTTGTGTTAACATATTCAATCTTCACCTCTTTGTCTTGAACTAACTCTCTCAAGTAATGATACTTTATTGCAATGTGCTTTCTCTTTGTGTGCATCATTCTATTCTTTGATATATTGATAGCACTTGTATTATCACAATAAAGTATCACAGGTTCTATGATTTCTTCCTTCATTCCTTTGAGTAGCTATTTGATCCATACAATGCTTGTGCAATTTACAATAGCAACAACATATTCTACTTTAGTAGTAGATTGTGAAGTACAAATTTGCTTCTTACTAGTCCATGTAAAGAGTCTCCTGCCTAAGAAAAATGCTCCTCGACTGGTGCTCTTTCTGTCATCAATGTTTCTAGCCTAATCAACAAAAGTGTAGGCTCTCAATTCAAAATTTTCATTCTTCTTGTAGTATAGACCAAACTCTTATGTTCCTTTTAGATATCTCATTATTCTCTTCACAACCATTAAATGATTTTTCATAGGATTAGCAGAGAATCTTGCAACTATCCCTATAAATAATGTGATATCAGGTATGCTATGTACTACATATTGCAATTTGCCAATCATATACCTGTACATTATTTGGTTCACCTCAGCAAAATCATCATTCTTTGATGATTTGTGTCCTATCACCATAGGTGTACTTATTGGTTTGGAATCCTCTAATCCAAAAGTTCCAATATTTTCTTGACATACTTTAACTAAGTGATGTATATACCATATTTCATTTGGTATACTTGCAAACCCACAAAAAAATTGATCTATCTGAAAATAGACATTTCAAATTCTTGCTTCATCTAATTTGCAAAATCCTTACATAAAGCATCTTGACCTCCAAATATGATATCATCAACAAAAATTTTAGATAAAAAAATAACTTTTCCTTTTTTTGTCTTTATGTACAAACTTCTGTTATCATCAATATTTTCAAATCCAATCTTTACAAGATAATTATGAAGGCTCTCATACCATGCTCTTGGTGCTTGTTTCAAACCATATAGAGGTTTGTATAGTCTACATATCATGTTCAAATTTTTAACATCAACAAAATCTTCTAGCTATTTTATGTACACTTCTTCCTCTAATATGCCATTCAAAAATGTAGATTTAACATCCATCTGATAAACTTTAAAACCTTTGTATGCATTATAAGCAAGTAGAGTTCTTACTCCTTCCAATCTAGCAACAAGGGAAAATGTATCTCCATAGTCAATTCCTTGTGGATATCCCTTGCAAACTAATCTTGCTTTGTTTCTTGTGACTTCACCATTTTCATCTAGCTTGTTTTTGAATACCCACTTGGTACCAATCACATTTTTTTCTTATGGTCTAGGAACTAGACTCCATGTTTTGTTCTTCTCTATTTATTTGATCTCTTCTTCCATGACTTTGTACCAATCAACATCTTCTAGTAAAAATTTTACTATTTTAGGTTCCTTCAAGCTCAACAAACATGATTCACTTCTCAATCTATTTCTTGTTATTGTTCTAGCATCTTTATCTCCAATGATTTGAGTAGTAGGATGATGTCTTTTGACATACTTAGACAATCTTGGTTGAGCGCTTGTTTCTTCATTTTGTCTTTCAACTTAAAAATTACTGTGTATATCTCTGTCAAGCATCTCAACATCTCTTTCATGTGTACAAATCTTAGAATTAGAATGTGCATCCACTTCATTTTTTAGCTCAACATCTAAATGTAGTTCAATTAATGAATGCAACTTGGCATTCATATGGTGTGACTCGACAATCATTGCAACTTGCTATTGATTTGAGACTTGATTTGTAGCATCTTCTTCAATAGGCATTTCTTCATAGATTTTTCATAGGTTCAACCTCATGTACTTCTGTATATTCATCAAAGTTCACATTTATAATTTTTATGATTTTTCTAGTGTTAGTATTCAAATACTTATAAGATTTACTTTTTGTGGAGTAACCTAGGAATATACCTTCTTCACTTTTTGCACCAAGCTTTCCATTCTTATTATCTTTAAGAATGTAGCATTTGCTTCCAAATACCTTAAAGTATTTTACATTAGGTGAGTATCCATACCATAGTTCAAAAGTTTTTGAATGAGTACCTTTCTTGATTTGCACATGGTTTAAGGTATAGACAACTATGCTTATAGCTTCTCTCTAGTATTTCAGAGCAACATCCTTCTTCACTTCATTTTGTAACTCGGCATCTAAATGCATCTCAATTACTAAATGTAACTCGGCATTCATAGGGTGTGACTCAACAATCACTGTAGCTTACTGTTGATTTGAGACTTGATTTGCAACATTTCCCTAGAATAGTCATCAACAAACAACATTATGTACTTATCTCCCTTATAGCATTACACTTCAATTGGTCCACACAAGTAAGTATGAACAATCTCTAGTATTCCTTTAGAGGTATAAGTTTTACTCTTAAAACTTGAATTTGTCATTTTTCCTAACTAACATTGTTTGTACATTACATTATTGAACTTCTTCAACTTAGGAAAACCTCTAACTTTCTTCATGTTACTGATACTTACCAAGTTATCAAAGTTAACATGAAATAATCTCTTATACCATAGCCATATATCATCAAATTTTACAAAAAGACAAGTAGCATCCTCTATATCAAGATAGAATAGATTACTTCTAGTTTGATCACCTTTTCCCATTTGTGTCATATATCTTAGCAATCTTGTTTTCAAATTCAACCTTGCATCCCAAATTTTTCAATTGTGATACACTCAATAAATTATAGTTCGGTCATTCAACATAGTAAGCATTGTCATATGAAATCTTATATGTGAGTTTGATAGAACATTTTCCTTTTATCAAACATGGTGCATCATTGCCAATCTTACACTATTTCCATCATAACAGTTCAGGGTAATGAACTTAGTTTTGTCTCTAGTCATGTGATGTGAGCATCCCCTATCAATGATCCATCTATCATTCTTGTTCACACAAGTCACAAGTGCAATTGCATCATCTTCATCAGATTTGTCCTTCATTTCAACATATACTAGCTCATCATCATGTTCATCAGAATCATTCTCTTCAGAAATATAGGAAGACTTTTTGCCTTTGTCTTTGTAATCCTTGCTATCTTCATCTCTTCTACTCTAGTATTTACCTTTGAACTTGTCTTTACATTTATGAAATCTTCTTGCCAGTACTGCTTCAAGTTATTCAACATCCTCCTCATCTATATCACTATCACTGGACACGTACTTCTTCTTTTTCTTCTTCTTCTTCTTCTCATCAATTTCCTTTAATGACACCTTACCTTTGAAAGTAGATTCAATATTTTCAGGTTTGTAATTATCAAATTTAGATAGCTCAAAAGCAATTAGTCTACCTACCTAACCTTCAAGTGATAGCGTATTCCCTGGAAAACATCTTAGTTCTTGAATTGCAAAAATTCTAATAGCATATATAGGTAGTAGTATTCTCAAAACCTTTCTTAAAATAATTTCATCATCTAGTTTTCCATTTGCTCCTCTTATTTCATTAACTACTTCTTTTATCCTTTCAACATATTGAGCAATATTCTCACCTTCTTCCATTCTCATTTCATCAAACTTACCGTTGAGACTTTCAACTTTGGCTCTAAGAACATTGGTGTCTCCTCCATAGATGGTAGCTAGGGCATCCCACATTTTATTTGCACTGTCAAGACCTTTGATACCATCAAATTTGGCATAGCTTAGGGCAGAGGCAATCTCCAATATTTCTAGGTTGTGTTCCTTCTTCTTCCTCTTATCTTTAGCAATTGGGGCACCAATAGGATCAACATGTTCCACAGAAATGGTAGATTGTGCATGATCTCCAAGTCCTCCAAGGTGTAGCTTCATCAAACTTTTCCATGCAAGAAAGTTATCTCTATTGATCTTGGGTACTTCTCTTTTAGACATCTCGATCTTTGTGCTTCTAGCACTTTCAAACTGGTTCTCTTAAGTAAGTGGCTCTGATACAAATTGTTTAAATACTTTTAGAATAACTAAGAGGGGGGGGGGGAGTGGTGAATCAATTATTCAAGGTCTAGATGTATAAATAAAACTTTTCACAGCTTAGTAAATCCATAAAACATATTCATGCATGCATCCATAAAATTATGCAATCACTAAAACTTGTAGGTTACTATCAAATTAACTTGCAAAAATGTAAAGCATGAAATATAATAGATTCATCAACACAATTGACACAATGATTTATGTGGAAACCCAATTTGGTAAAAACCACTAGTAACATGCTACTCTTTTTCACTCTTTTGAAGTGATGCCCTATGATACACCAACCTAGTTAAAGGTTACAATACACACTATTAAATGTGACCCAGTTAAAGGATTTCAATCACCTTGTTAGGAGTGAGCCTTGTTAGAGGAATTAATGCCATTCACTTGGAATGCCACTTGATTAAAAGATTTACAAATGACTGTGAGGTCAACCTTAATCCAAGGGATTTTCCCTAGATTGATACAATTGTTAGAGAGTAACAATAGAGCTTTGATCTGATACAACTTACAACTTCTCTTGTAGATTATAGATCTCTATTCAGTCCTCAATTCTACTTGGCCTTCATACTTTGCAGTTTTGATAGCTCATTTTCCCATCAAGCATTCATCTCCTTAAGCCTTCTTTCTTACCATGCTATTTTAGATTCTTCTCTTAAGTCACTTGATGAAGCAAAACCCTTGACTCCTTGTCTCCCTTAGGTTCTCAAACATGACCCCTTTGCTTCATGATCAAAATTTCCTATAGATAGGAAATTAAGGTATTTTTCTACTCATTTTCCATCATCCAATTTAGGGTTCAGATGGATTAAGTAGGATACAATGTATCTATCCCATATCTTATATCTCTTCTAGAAACTTCTCCTAGAATCCATTTAAATTTTCCTAAGAATGGTTTACACCAATTTTCCTACATTAATGTAGTAGCGACCAGATGTAGTGGAAACCAAGCAAGCCAATGAAAGCTAAGAAAGATAAAACAATAGAGATTGAGCTACATAGTTTTGACTAAGCAGAAGAAAATACTGACGAATGAGTGTCAAGAAAATAATAGTTTGTGAGAGAATTGAGTTTGAGGTCATAGTTAAATTTTTGGATTGGTCAAAATGCATAAATGATAAGGATTCATGGGATGACATATTTAATGCACAAATTGAGTTTGTGATCAAAGGCAAGGAAGTAAAAAGAAGTTTCTAGAAGTGTCAAGAAAGGAGTAGAAGGACAAAATGATGGACCCATCCAATGAATATGATCAAAACCTAAGATTTACGATGATGTTTAACCAAAAAAAGACCAAAGATACATATTTAAAGAGGCACAAGGGATGTTTTGTAAGGTTGGTTCATTGTTGATTGAAAATTTTGTGAAGAACCTATAAAGATCAATGTAACTAAGGAAAAGTGAGAAGATTGGCAAGGTGTGTTTGTTTGAAGGGTTGCTAAGTAGATTAGAAATGGAGATTATAATGATGTCTAGTCAATAAAATAGCAAACAAGCCAAACGGAGATCTCAATTTGCAAAGTGATTTTTATCTTAATATATCAAACCTAGATGTTACTTTCTAACCATTGTGATAGTAAAAATTCTTTAGTCAAGATTTACCTAATATTCATTTATAAATCCTTTAATCAAGATTAAATTCTAAAGGAATGATCTAAAGACCTCTAACTAGGCCACTCCTAATAGGGTGATTAAATTCTTTCATATGGTCAAATCTAACAGTGTATTTTGTAACCTTTAATATGGTTGGCTCTTAACCGAGCTCACTTTAGAAAAGTGAAAAGTGGTAGCATTTTACTTGGTGGGTTTTCCCAAATTGGGTTTCCATGTTAAATCCTGGTGTCATATATGTGTGATTCATGCTATTTGCTATTGTTTATTTTCAATTAGTTGGAATTTATAAAATAAAGAGCTAAGTGATGAATGAATAAGTTAAGATGTTGATGAGTTGTTATATTAGTCAAGTGGTTTTATAAGTTTATTTAAGTTATTAAAAGTTGAATTAGTACATCTAGACTTAAGGATAACTGACTCATCCCCCTCTTAGTTAATCTATCATTATAACATTACTGACGTGGATCATGTACCTCAACCTCAACCTATTCCTAAAAATAAAGTTCCATCTACATCTCATGATGAACCTAAGCTTGAACCTAAACTTAATAGTTCTAGAGACCTTGCTATATCATTTAACAATTTTGATATTTTTTGTACCATCTTAAAATGGACACACTTCATTTTGATAACTTTTAGCCTTCCTTAGTGAGGTTTCAATCTCCTTTTCTCTTCTCCTCTTCCATTTCATACTCTTTTGTTATATCTTGCTTTCTAACATGGTCTTCTAGGTATCCTCTTAATACCCTTTTAACCACATCTCCCATTTTGTCCATTATCTTCAAATTTCATCTGAACCACATTCTAGAGTTTTTTGTGGCCTTTCTCACCTTTCCACTAGGACTAGGTTTATATGGACTAGTTCAACACAGGTTGGCTGTCATGCCCAAAGTACGGACAAAAACACATACACAAATTTTTTTTTTTTTTAAAGTTCATAGATGATAAGGTCGACAAATGTTCATATGATCAACTAAGATTAAAAAGGATAACATGGTCGTAGAAGTTTTAAAGGGTTAACTAATGGAATTAATCATGATCAATTGCTATAACCTTAAGGATGATCTAATTAACTAGGTCCTTAATACTAAGTTGATAACTTGAATGTCACTACAACTTAATCATTTGCTCTAAGCCTAATATTAATTAATTAACTTCTTTCAACTTCATCCTCATTACGTTATAAAATTTTAATCCAAATTCCAACTAACCTTTAATGTACACATCATAGAGATAACAATATTATCGATTAAACATTTTACGTATTAATTATCAAATCTATTTCCTTCGTTCTCATATCAATCTAATTTATACTAATATATTGTTCACTATAGAAACTGGAGGCAGGAATTATTTCAACTAAATCCATAAGTAAGACTAAACTTAATTTGAATGATATATTAAATTTAAGGTCACGTTAATAATGCCAATACTAAGTCCACCTAACTGATTTTTTTAAATTCATAAAAACATAATGATGCTAACACTATTATACTTGGATCTTGAATTACTCTAATTAGATTTGCTTATTGAGTTAGACTGATTTATAGATAAGGCACGTTTCTAATCTGACCTTTAAATTAGAACTATTAAAACCATCTAACAACTAGTTACCACTCTAAACTAACATCATTTAAAACATTAGATTTAAAGTTTAACTAACCTAACTTAAGTGTTTAAGTTTGAAACAATATTACTACACTAATCAAATACTTAAAGCATTATACCACCTTCAAAAAAAATTTCACATATGTATAGAATTACTTATTAATATAAAATAAATTACAATCAAAACTAAAGAGAATAACTAAATTTAAGCTATCTAATTTAGTACCATCCTATCTTACACTAGCTCCCTACTAATGATACTCATAACAACTAACTACTACCCTAATTAACAAATCTAATGCTAAACTCATTTAAATCCATTAATAAGATTATCTATTAACTCATGCAAATATTATAGTAACCTAACTAACTTACTAATACAACTTGCTAACAAAACTATATATATAAAACAACAAATAGGCTACCTACACCTACCCCCCCCCCCCCCCACCCCATACCCCACCTAGGCCTGCCCATACGCGGCCCAAGGCCTGCGCGTGGCAGGCCTGCCTCTATCCTTGCATGAGTGACATGAAACGCAGGACGTGCGTTTGGAAGGGGAGATGGTGGGGCGGTGAAGTATTAAATGAATAAAGTTTTCACTTGCCCCTACCTTTCCAAGCATTGCAAGGTCAACGCATAGAGTTAGGGGAGGAAATTAAATTGGATGAATGGGGTTAGACTTATTTAATATTAAAACATTGCTTGCCCTCCTATGCGATTTGACCTTTGTACTTGGTGCAGGGGGACTTAGGTTTAAGTTTGGATTATTTTTTTGATTTACAATTAAATGTAAATGATGGTTTAACCAAGTATTCTGACTCCTTAGCCACTAGGACTTTAATGCAAAAAGTTTTATTGGTAAAGAAAATTTTCAAATAACATATGCATTGAAATGTTATAATTGTAAATGCATTTCATTTATACTCCCTTTTTTTATAGGGGTTTAATAATGACTTATTTGTTTTGTTGAAAATTTCAAAGGATATCTCAGAGAATATTCTCTGTAACTTGGGGAAAGAATTAAATTTTGCTCCATACATTTTCCAGAGAGGTTTTTTTTAAGCCTGGAGATGCAAATTTTTTTTTTGAAGCCAATTTTGACTAAGTGTTGCCAAGATATGAATTTATTAAAAAGGAACAACATAGGAATTTATCAATTCTATTGTCACATTGATTTCCGATCAACAAGCACATTAACTAAAGCACATAAGAATATCTTTTCTTTTGACTTTCATCTCATAATTCATGTTGTTATCTATTTATCATACATCAAGATGCATGTTCTAATTATTTTGAACTCAATGAAATACCAAATTCTCTTAATCAATTGAATTTTGATCTAAGTGAACTTAACAAGGAATATGATCGTATATTCAGAATTCAAAAGGTGGTGAACAATTATTTCAATTTCCATTACATTACTAATAGAGCATAACAATGAATGTATTAGTTTGGTGATCACAATGCAGTATTCCTAATCCATCAAATTGCTTAACCATATATTGAAACTTCCACATCTCAAATACATTGTAATAAAATAATTGGAAACTTGGAGATCTATAATTTAGTGTCATTATCTATCAACCTATTTTCTCACAACATATGAAAAATTTGGAACCACATGAGAGCAATGCAAGAAGGATTTCTTAATCTTCTCCTTCCTCTATTATTCCTCCTGGTTCAAGGCTCCATCGGGAAAGAACCAGTAAGAAAACCCGATATCTTTGCCACTACATCAATTTCAATTTCAATTTACATAATATTACAATTCATTGAGTTTTCTTCAAGACTTTCACAAGAGACTTTTATCAAATGTCTTCATTTCCTCAAGGGTAAACATGGGAGATATAAGAAACAACATGGAGATAACAACACAAGGAGATAAGCAAAATGAACATACATTCCCACCCGGTTGCACAATAGGTCCAACAATGAACCAATATAGGGGAAAGGTGGATTTTCTCAATAGGAGAAGTCAATCACCATACCTTCACTTAGCCCTTTTGGGGCTTAAAACTTCAAGAATTTCCATTCTTTCACAAAGCCCTTTCGGGGCTATATCCACAAGGATTTTCATTCTTTTTTTTACATTCAAGACTTCTCAATAATAACAAGGTATGGGATGACAAGTAGGGGCCCATACACCCTACCCTTTTTTCCCTCCTCTCTCCATGAGAGGAGACTCTACACTATTGAGGTCCAACTAATGCCCTTTCCCTAAGCATGGCCACTTCTTCCCTCCCAAGGGTGAGTGTTGCCAATTACATCCCCATGAAAACTCTCAAAAAACAACAATCAACACACCAAGAATGCATATGAATAACATCAAAGAAAACAAGGTAAAATCCCTCCCAATACAACCCTCAACACAAAACAAGGAATGCATATCCACACAATGTCTCCAACATGATGTAACAAGATTCAAATATGAACACACACAAAGAACCATTCATGGAGTGTAGAACTCCTACCTTCATACAAGAGTTATGGCAATGGTGGTTTGAGAAGACCTTCCCTTTTTCTTTTTTTCTTTTTTTTTCTTCCTTCAATCTTCAAGACTTCCTCCAAAACTAGAGGATTGGGTAACAAAAAAAAACTAAAGTTCCCCCAAAAAGGCTTCTAAGTATGGTCCTTAACCCCACTAGGGTTCAAGTAACACAAGATGGAGGTTGGTTTTACTAACCCAAGTAAAGGACAACCCATTTTCGAAATCAGCCTATAATAGGGTTTTTAAGAGACCCTAAGAGTCAACCTAGGAGGCTAGAGGGTTGGAAAGTAGCCCCACCCATGCCCTTACCCATAGGGGTGCTTAAATTTAATGTTGTTAAGCCTTTAAGGGCTCATTAGAAATAATTAAAAGTTAGTAGCATAGTAAGATCAAATTACAACCTTTAAAGAATTACAATATAAACTTAGCACAACATTAACAAGAAATTTAACTCCGTTTCTTCCATTGGGTCATCTTGGCTGATTTTCCTGCACACTCATTGCACACATCAGTAGGTCCAAAAATCACGTGCATAATGTGAATTAACATGCTAAGGAAATTATATATAATTTAAAGCATCTACTTCTTAATAAATAGTTGTTTATCTAATTCTACTCATATTTCTAGCCTTTCGACTTGCAAAATCAAATGTGTTAGCTTGCATACATTTTCTTTCATCATTATACATATTTATAAGCATTAAATAGAAAAATCAACTAACTGAAGTAAGCATCACACATCGCAAAATAGCATACAAAGTTCAGTGTATCCAATAATGTTCTGACATGTCATCATGAGCATCAAAAAAATAACAATGTATCATAGGTGCTAGGATGGGTCGGGGTGAGGCTTCACATCGGCCTAGTCCCCAATGATCACAAAGTTTGGGGCCCAAAAATTCTTGAGTTTACCAATTATTTTATTCACTTCCCTCATCGGCCTAAGTTTTTTTCCCCTCTTTCCCTTTCACATTCCAATTGAATGGCTTAGTGACCAATTAAATGGAAGTCTACATCTTATTTAAAGTTCTATTTTAACACTAAACATTTTGGTGAACGTAACTTCTTTCTCCCTTATTTTTTATTTTGAAGTTAGATCACTTAATCTCCCTCTTCTTTGGAGTTAGATCTCCTTTATTTTAGGTGTTTACCTTCTTTTGGTGAACCTGATAGCCTACCCACTTATGTAGGAGTTAGATTTTTCTCTCTTAAGATCTCTCTTTGTATGATTTTGGTGTATCCATATCTACTTTATATGCTATTATTCATGTTGGTGGTATTTAGATATCCTTTTGCATTATTTTCATATAGATTTCATTTCATATATTTTTTATTTTTAAAATACAAAAAAATTGCATCTAGTTCATTTTTAGATTACATTTTTTTCAATGGGGTTGTTATCTTTCTTTTCAAGATTCATTCATGATATTCAAGACATTCCATTTATGCATATGATGATGCTCTGATATGTTCTTTTATTGAGTCTCATCTTCCTAAAGATAATGTTGATCAACCTTTAGTGATTCATGATGTTCCTAACCTTGATAGTGCTACTATTTGGGATAAGCTCTTGGATAGGGATATTGACTACTCTCTTTCTCATGAAGCTTCCTCCTCTAATGTATGTTTTACTACCTCCTTAGATGATTTTCCTATTTGGGATGAACCCTTAGATAAGGACATGGATTATTCCCTTCCTCATGAGACACATTCAAATGATCAACCTCTTTTTCTGCCTTGAATTGATATACCTTCTCTACATGAAGCCTTTTTGGGTTTTGTTTATCCTCCTCCTAAAAGTGCCTTAGAAATAGAAGATCTCACATTTGATCCTCCTTCTCACAGCATATCTTACTTAATCTAGGTCTTGTTGAAATATATGATTGTTATGACCTTATTTTTACCAATTCAAAATTATATCCTAACGATCTTATTCACATTGACTCTATGAGTATTTTATCAACTCTTAAAGATTGGGAAACCATAGATTTCATATAGACATTCTCCATCCATGACTTTTTCCATCCAATACCTTTATTTTATGAGTATATGGATATTGCATGCTTCTCTTTACATTTCCATATAAATAATCCTAAGAGATCTTTTGTATCTATGCTTGATCCTTCTTTTCAATTCATTGCTTATGTTATGTTTCATATGACTTGGAATATTGAATGGTTTCTTTATCATGATCATTTTACTTGATACACTTGTATCTCTATTATGCTTCTCCTAGATATGAGACATTGTTAGCCTATCTTTTGGGAGCTTTTTGTACTAATTTGAGAGTAGCATAATAGTCATTTCCCTCATCTCTTCACTTGGGGGGATAGGTTCTATTTCCTCTATCCATATATTCATTATTCTCCTTTTTTTACTTGTTTTCTTTTTATACAATGGCATGTTTTCTTGTATTCATTTATCGTGATTACTTGCAAACTAACATCCAAAGTGAAATCTTATGTTCGCTTGAAATCACATGTCTAGTATAAATTGAAACCACTTAGGAGGTATAATGTGATTCTTCTTCTCTTCTCTTTTCTAATATCCTTTATGAACTTGAATTTCTTATATTTGGTGTTTCATCTTTCATGCATTTATTGTGGTTACTTATGGATTAGCATCCTAAGTGCAATCTTATGTTTGTAAGTGCATCTTTATTATAAAGAATCTCTCATTCAGGGCATATTTTGGATTTTTCTTTCTTTTTCTTCTCTCAAGGGTATGTTATCCCTTTTTTATTCATTTCAAGATAACTAAGTGAGAATAATGTGGTATCTCCATTCTTTCATTTATCTATAGATTGCATTATTTTATGGTACATTTTTATTTTTGGCTATGAAAAACTTTGTTACATGCATGATTGTGTGTCTATTACCTAGAAAATATGTTTTAATACCTTTGATGCTAATGTTTCTTATTTAATAATCATCTATAGTTCACTTCATAAGTGACGTTGTTTCTAACATTTTATGCTATTAGGTATCTTATGATGTTTCTTATTCTCTCTTTCTATGGTATGACATTATTCTATAATATTTTTTGTTGGATTTTGGATGTTTTGTGCATAACTATCAATTTTTGCCCACATCTTTATATCTAATGAGATATTGTGGCATAATCTTACCATAGATGATTTTTCTTGTCTTATGCTTGGGAGGCAAGACTCCTTTGTACATTCTTTATCTCTCTCCTTGTATAAGGATTGACTTTCCTTAGTATTGTGGCATTGGTTTATCATGTGACATTACTTTCCTATATGGAATTGTGTCTTGATCATGAATCTCTCTTGTACAAGAGGTGCATGTCCTTGATCATCACCTCTTATTTATTTTCAAAACTATGTTCATTATAAGCATTTACCCTTACTATGTGCTCTAAAGTTTGTCATCCTTCTTCTAAGGATCCTTATTCAACCTATACACATGGAGATAAATAGGTGTATTCTCGTTCTTCTTCATTTCTTTGTCTTAAGTTGTATCTTTGTTCACAATACTACTCTTAAAGGTGGATTTATTGTACACAAGATCTCTTCCTTTCAAATGTCTCTTCTCATTCATGACATATGCTTTCATAATTTATTTATATTATTAGCTTATAAGAGCTAGTTCTTTTCACTAAGTTTATGACATACATTGTTGATAAAGGATATCTCCTTGTTGACATAAGTAGTTATCCTTTATTCTCTTCCTTATGATGTCTATGGCTACATATTCATCCTAAGGAGGGGGGTATGTATACACCCTCTTTATACATAGTTTTCATGAAGCACAAATATAGATTTTGAGTATGGCTTGGAGCAGTTCAACCTTAAAATCTTGGTATGATTTCTATGTCACCCTCAAATCTATGCATTGTCACTTCATGTCTCTTTTTCAAACACAAGAACATATGCTAAATCTCACACATATGGGTAATGGATGACATTTTCTAAATGTTGGGATACTATTAGAATAACTAAGAGGGGGAGTGAATTAGTTATTTAAGGTCTAGATGTATAAATAAAACTTTTTACAACTTAGTGAACCCATAAAACATATTCATGCATGCATCCATAAGATTATGCAATCAATAAAACTTGTAGGTTACTATCAAATCAACTTGCTGAAATGTAAAGCATGAAACATAATAGATTCATCAACATACTTGACACAATAATTTATGTGGAAACCCAAGTTGGGAAAAACCACCAGTAACATGCTACTCTTTTTTGCTCTTTTGAAGTGATGCCCTATAAAAGGCATCCCCTATTAAAAGTTACAATACACACTATTAAATGTGACCTAATTATAGGATTTCAATCACCCTATTAGGAGTGAGCCTTGTTAGAGAGCTTTAGGCCATTCATTTGGAATGCCACCCAGTTAAAGGATTTACAAATGACTGTTAGGTCAACCTTAATCCAAAGGATTTACTCTAAAATGATACAATTGTTAGAGAGTAACAGTAGATCTTTGATCTAATACAACTTACAACTTCTCTTGTAAAATAGAGATCTCTATTTAGTCCTCAATTTTGCTTGGCCTTCATACTTTGCAGCTTTGATAGCTTGTTCACCCTTCAAGCATTCATCTCCTTAAGCCTTCTTGCTTAGCATGCCATTGCAGATTCTTCTCTTAGGTCACTTGATGAAGCAAAACCCTTGACTCCTTGTCTCCATTAGGTTCTTGAACATGACCCCTTCGCTTCATGACTAGACATTCCTATAAATAGGAAATTAAGATATTTTCCTTCTCATTTTACATCATCCAATTTAGGGTTCGGTTGGATTAGGTAGGATACAATGTATGTAGCTCATATCTTATATCTCTTCTAGAAACTTTTCCTAGAATCCATTTGAATTTTCCTAAAAATGGTTTACATCAAATTCTGTGACACCATCTCATCAACCTTATCTTCCTCTTGGTTCACAAAATCTAAGAAAACACACTTGTCATCTTAGATTTATCGAGTCTTGGATCTTTTAAATAATACAACAACTTGACATTATTAACCTTCTGATGCTTAGCACATACTACGTTGCTCGATATTCACTCTAAAATTACTCGACACCTACTCATGTTTACTAATACTTGACATCAACTATTTTGCTCAACATACACTAGAATGAACTTTTACTTGGCTCCAACTAATTTTTTGCTCAACTTGCATTGACTTTTCTCAGCACCTACTATCCACTTAGTTAAGCTTGGTAGACAAACTTTGTGTAACTTGTTCTTCTAAACTTTCTAAGTGTAACCACCTTTGTAACCTTAAGTAAATTACCTTAACTAATCCTTGTACTTCATTACATGATCATAACTCAACCTTTCTTCTAGGTTCTATTGTTACCTCTTATTGATCAAATCCTCTTCATCAAGCAACTAAGTGATAGTACTTGAATCTTATAAGCAATTGTCTTATGAACAAATAGTAGGTTTGACATCAGTGACAAAATAATGATCGAAACAAACAATCTTCTTTAATAATCTCCCTCTTTCAATGATCTCTGTCAACAATGATCTTTTCAATAAGATCTCAACAATCCCCCTCTTTGGCATTTATGGAAAACCAAACTAATCAACCAATATCAAAAAAATGGTAAATAAAATTGTTCAACCAAACTTACTAGGTTAAAATAGTAAGACTATACTAAAAAGAAAACTTGTATTGATCTCTCTCTCTCTCTCTCTCTCTCTCTCTCTCTGTCTCTCTCTCTCTCTCTCTCTCTCTCTCTCTCTCAACAACTTCCATCTTTTGGTTAGGTTACAAAATTCACTCTTTCTTATAACTCCTCTTGACTAGTAGATTTGGATTTCTCTATCTTTCTTAACTTGTTTTCTATCTCTCTAATCAACAATGTCTTGACATCTCTAATATATCTCTCTTTCTCATTAATCATACTAATACTAGCTTGATCTATCTCTTTGATCATTAGAATATCTTCCTCTACATTCAGGCTCTTTGATAAGTAGAATATCTCCTTCTTTGAAAACAATGCCAAAGACTTATGCTTTTACAGTTTCTTTAGTTTCTCCCTCTGTCACCTTGCTTGTGACTAATTTGAAGTTTTAGTTGTGTGATTACTCTAGGCAGCTGCTAAAGTAAGATCTTCTACATCAATGTGTAACATATGAATATCAACTTGTTTGATGCAAGCCACTCCTCTTGTTACCTAGATAGCCTTTGATAGGTGTATCACCCCCAATTTACCTCTTAGATACTCATGAGCATCCTTAGGTAATGGTTTTGTGAAGATATTAGCAATTTTCTCCTTTGTGTTAACATATTCCATATTCACCTCTTTGTCTTGAACTAACTCTCTCAAGTAATGATACTTGATTGCAATGTGCTTTATCCTTGTGTGCATCACTAGATTCTTTGATATATTGATAGCACTTGTATTATCATAGTAAAGTATCATAGGTTCTGTGATTTCTTCCTTCATTCCTTTGAGTAGCTATTTGATCTATACAATGTTTGTGTAATTTACAACAACAAAAACATATTCTACTTTAGCAGTAGATTATGAAGTACAAATTTGCTTCTTACTAGTCCATGTAACTAGTCTCTTGCCTAAGCAAAATGCTCCTCGACTGGTGTTCTTTCTATCATCAATGTTTCCAGCCCAATCAACATCAATGTAGACTCTCAATTCAAATTTTTCATTCTTCTTGTAGCATAGACCAAACTCTTATGTTCCTTTCAGATATCTCATTATTCTCTTCACAACAATTAAATGGTTTTCCCTAAGATTAGCAGAGAATCCTACAACTATCCCTATAGATAATGTGATATCAAGTCTGCTATGTACTACATATTGCAATGCCAATCATAGACTTGTACATTGTTTGGTTCACCTCAGTAGAATCATTATTCTTTGACAATTTGTGTCTTGTCACCATCGGTGTACTTACTAGTTTTGAATCCTCTAATCCAAAAGTTTTTAATATTTCCTTGACATACTTTGACTGAGTGATGTATATACCATATTTCATCTGATATACTTTCAAACCCACAAAAAAATTGATCTCTCTGAACATAGACATTTCAAATTCTTGCTCCATCTAATATGCAAAATCCTTACATAAAGCATCTTGACCTCCAAATATGATATCATCAACAAATATTTTAGATAACAAAATAATTTTGCATTTTTTTGTTTAATGTACAAATTTCTATTTTCATCAGTCCTTTCAAATCCAATCTTCACAAGATAATTATGAAGTCTCTCATACCATGCTCTTGGTGCTTGTTTCAAACCATATAGAGCTTTGTGCAATCCACATATCATGTTCAAATTGTTAACATCAACAAAACCTTCTAGCTATTCTATGTACACTTATTCCTCTAATATGCCATTCAGAAATGCAAATTTAACATCCATCTAATAAACTTTGAAACCTTTCTATGCAACATAAGCAAGTAGAGTTCTTAGTCCTTACAATCTAGCAACAACGGCAAATGTCTCTCCATAGTCAATTCCTTCTTCTTGTGCATATCCCTTGCAAATTAATCTTGCTTTGTTTCTTGTGACTTTACCATTTTCATCTACCTTGTTTCTGAAAACCCACTTGGTACCAATCACATTTTTGTCTTCTGGTCCAGGAACTAGACTCCATGTTTTGTTCTTCTCTATTTGTTCAATCTCTTCTTCCATGAATTTGTACCAGTCAACATCTTCTAGCCCATCTTTTACTATTTTGGGTTCCTTCAAGCTCAACAAACATGATTCACTTCTCAATTTATTTCTTGTCATTGTTCTAGCATCTTTATCTCCAATGATTTGAGTAGCAAGATGATGTCTTTTGACATACTTAGACAATCTTGGTTGAGTGCTTGTTTCTTCATTTTATCTTTCAACTTCAGAATTACTATGTATATCTTTGTCAAGCATCTCAGCATCTCTTTCATGTGTACAAATCCTAGAATTAGAATGTGCATCCACTTCATTTTGTAACTCAACATCTGAATGCAGCTCAATTATTGAATGCAACTCACCATTCATAGGGTGTGACTCGGCAATCATTGTAGCTTGCTATTGGTTTGATACTTGATTTGCAACATTTCCCTAGAATAGTCATCAACAAAGAACATTATGTACTTATCTCCCTTGTAGCTTTGCACTTCAATTGGTCCACACAAGTAAGTATGAACAATCTCTAGTATTCCTTTAGAGGTATAAGTTTTACTCTTAAAACTTGACTTTGTCATTTTTCCTAACTAATATTCTTTGCACATTACATTATCAAGCTTCTTCAACTTATGAAAACCTCTTTATGTTACTGATACTAACCAAGTTATCAAAGTTAACATGACATAATCTCTTGTACCATATACATATATCATCAAATTTTACAAAAAGACAAGTAGCATCCTCTATATCAAGATAGAATAGATTACTTCTTGTTTGATCACCTTTTCCCATTTGTATCATATATCATAGCAATTTTGTTTTCAAATTCAACCTTGCATCCCAAATTGTTCAATTGTGATACACTCAATAAATTATAGTCTAGTCCTTCAACATAGTAAGCATTATCACATGAAATCTTATCTATGAGTTTGATAAAACATTTTCCTTTTATCAAAAATGGTGCATCATTACCAAATCTTACACTATTTCCATCACAATAGTTTAGGGTAATGAACTTACTTTTGTCTCTAGTGATGTGATGTGAGCATCCACTATTAATTATCCATCTATCATTCTTGTTCACACAAGTCACAAGTGCAATCGCATCATCTTCATCAGATTCATCCTTCATTGCAACATATATCACCTCATCATCATGTTCATCAAAATCATTCTCTTCAAAAATATAGCAAGACTTCTTGCCTTTGTCTTTGTAATCCTTGCTATCTTCATCTCTTCTACTCTGGAATTTGTCACCACCTCTGTAGTTTTTCTTTGGACATCTAGCAGCAATACAACCAACCTCATTGCAATTGAAACAAATGATGGGTAACTTACCTTTGAACTTTTCTTTACATTTATGGAATCTTCTTGCTAGTAGTGCTTCAAGTTGTTCAACATCCTCATCTATATCACTATCACTAGACACATACTTCTTCTTTTTCTTCTTCTTCCTCTCATCGGGTTCCTTTAATGACACCTTATCTTTGAAAGAAGATTCAATCTTTTCAAGTTTGTAATTATCAAAATTAGATAGCTCAAAAGCAATGAGTCTACCTACCATACCTTCAAGTGATAGCTTATTCCTTGGAATACATCTTAGTTCTTGAATTGTAGAAACTCTAATAGCATATATAGGTAGTAGTATTCTCAAAACCTTGCTTAAAACAATTTCATCATCTACTTTTTCATTTGCTCCTCTTCTTGTATTAACCACTTCCTTTATCCTTTCAACATATTGAGCAATATTATCACCTTCTTTCATTCTCATTTCATCAAAATTACCTCTGAGGCTTTCCACTTTGGCTCTAAGAACATTGGTGTCTCTTCCATAGATGGTAGCTAGGGCATCCCACATTTTCTTTGCACTATCAAGACCTTTGATATCATCAAATTTGGCATAGCTTAGGGCAGAGGCAATTGCCAACATTGCCTAGTTGTGTTCCTTCTTCTTCCTCATATCTTTAGCAGTTGGGGCACTAGTAGGATCAACATGTTCCATAGAAATGGTAGATTGTGCATGATCTCCAAGTCCTCCAAGGTGTAAATTCATCAAACTTTTCCATGTAGGAAATTTATCTCTATTGAGCTTGGGTACTTCTCTTTAGACATCTCAATCTTTGTGCTTCTAATACTTTCAAACTAGTTCTCTTAAGTAGATGGCTTTGATACTAATTGTTTAAATACTTTTAGGATAACTAAGAGCCTTGGGGGGTGAATCAGTTATTCAAGGTCCAAATTTATAAATAAAACTTTTCATAGCTTAGTGAACCCATAAAACATATTCATGCATGCATCCATAAAATTATGCAATCACTAAAACTTGTAGGTTATTGTCAAATCAACTTACAAAAATGTAAATCATGAAACATAACATATTCATCAACACACATAACACAATTATTTATGTGGAAATCCAATTTGGGAAAAACCACTAGTAACATGCTACTCTTTTTCACTCTTCTGAAGTGATGCCCTATGAAAGGCCAACCTTGTTAAAGGTTACTTGGTTAAATGATTTACAAATGACTGTTAGGTCAACCTTAATCCAAAGAATTTTCCCTAGACTAATACAATTGTTAGAGAGTAACAGTAGAGCTTCGATCTAATACAACTTACAACTTCTCTTGCATATTATAGATCTCTATTCAGTCTTCAATTCTGCTTGGCCTTCACACTTTGCAGCTTTGATAGCTTGTTCAACCATCAAGCATTCATCTCCTTAAGCCTTCTTTCTTAGCATGTCATTGCAGATTCTTCTCTTAGGTCACTTGATGAAGCAAAACCCTTGACTCTGTGTCTCCCTTAGGTTCTCGAACATGACCCCTTTGCTTCATGACCAAACATTCCTATAAATAGGAAATTAAGATATTTTCCTACTCATTTTTCGTCATCCAATTTAGGGTTCTGATGGATGAGATAGGGTATAATGTATCTACCCCATATCTTATATCTCTTCTAGAAACTTCACCTAGAATCCATTTGAATTTGCCTAAAAATGGTTTACACCAAAATTTGTGCCACTAGCTCATCAACCTTATCTTCCTCTTGGTTCACAAAATCCAAGAAAAAAACTTATTAGCTCAGATTCATCAAATCTTTGATCTTTTAAATAATGCAGCAACTCAATAGTATTAACCTTCTAATGCTTGGCACATACTATGTTGCTCGACATCCACTATGAAATTACTTGGCACCTACTAAAGTTTGTTGATGCTCAACATCAACTAAACTTTACTTAGCATCAACTATTTTGTTTGGCATACACTAGAATGAACTTTTACTTGGCTTCAACTATTTTTTTCTCTGCTTGCACTAACTTTGCATATCACCTACTATACACTCAGCCAAGCTTGGAAAACAAACTTTGTGTAACTTGTTCTTCTAAACTTTCTAAGTGTAACCAACCTTTGTAACCTTAAGTATATTACCAATAAATCATGTCATCACTATCTTAATTGATCCTTGTACTTCTTGATATAATCATAACTCAACCTTTCTTCTCAATGCTATTATTACCTCTTATTGATCAAATCCTCTTCATCAATCAACTAAGTGATTGTAGTTGAATCCTATAAGCAATTGTCTTACTAGAAAATAGTAGGTTTGACATCAATGACAAAACAATGATTGAAACAAATAGTCTTGTTTAACAATCTCCCTCTTTCAATGATCTCTCTCAACAATGATCTTTTCTATAAGATATCAACACTAAATTCTCTATGGGTATCGATGATACTTCTCCATCTTTAGGACACACATCTTTTTGTTTTTTGCTAAATCCCTCCTAGGGTAAAGCACACACATTTACACTTTGTGGTGATACCAAGAAATTTATCTGTGGGTGGACACACATACACACACACCCATGCATGCATAAGTCATCAATGGGCACACAAACTTGCTAGACCATTCAATCCTAGTTTTTGTTTTCAAGATTGACTATCAAGGAAATAAATTTTTTAGACCATTCAATCTTTCCTCATTTTTATTCATAGCGAGGAACACAAACCTTACTAATCAATCACTCCCTCTCTCTTCATGCTTTCATGTTGGTAGGAAAAAATAATGAGGGACACAGTCCTTTGTGGTGGCCTAACCTTTCTTATATGGTCTCTTATGTTTTGTTATAGCCTTCCAAATATGATAGTAGTGAGTGAGTCATTTTATTGTCTAAGGTCTCTTTCACTAGTTGATTTGGGCTCTAGTACTAATCATTTTTGTGCGTTTTAGTTTTGTTTTCCTTTTGCTTTGTTTTGCTTTGTTTTCATGCTATTATGCATGGAAATGTAGCAAGGATCCTAGGTTTGGGGGCTTATGTCCTTAAGCTTAGTGATGTTCTACCTTGATGTGACATTGTCTCTCTTCCCTTCCTTCCTTTACCAAGAGCATGACTTGCCTCATACTTCCTCTAAAGTGGGGGCTAAATGTACTATCTTAAAATGGATGCACTTCATTTTGAGACCTTTTAGCCCTCCTTAGTGTAGTTTTATTCTCCTTTTCTCTTCTCCTCTTCCATTTTATTCTTTTTCATCATCTATTTCTTTTCAACATGGTCTTCTAGGTACCATATGTTAGGAATAGGGAATACTAAGAGCAGGGGGGGGGGGGGGGGTGTAAATAAGTATTCTACAAACTTTAACCCAAAACTAGATACTATTAATTACCTTGTAACTTGCATATAAAAGAAAACTAATTATGCTAAATAATAAACATGACCATTCAATAAGAGAACTTGTAATGCCATATTTTATTAACTAGGAAAACCTTAGCCAAGGGAAAACCTTGACGGGGATGGTACCCACAAAATGATCCACTAATCAAAAGTATCTGGTTAAGATATTGATCCTATTAGGAAAGAGGACTTAGGTCTTGTTAGAAGCCTTAACCTTATTAGGAATTGTTATATATAAATACAAAGTGTATGCAAGAAGAACCCACTGCCCAAACATCCAATATACAATGTAGTTCCTTGATACAAAAAGATGGATACAAAAACCTCTTTACTTGTTGCCAATATCTTCAATATCTGATATAGCTCTAGCTACTCTTCACAAAATTCAAATTCCTATGATCATGCATTAGAATTCACATCACATATATTTTGCATAGTCTTCCTTAGAAGTACACTTAACTTTGCATATTGCAATCTTCTTATATACCTTTACAATTTACAAAATACAATCCAATCAACCTTTTAAGATTTCATGTGCTTTACAAAATATAATTTTATAACTTTTTGACATAGGGTTAATATCTAGGATGCCATCCCTAATTAATTAAGTATTTTTTTTGGAAATAAAATAATTCCTTAATCCTTAATTATCACTTTCCTATCATGTTATGTTTTACATGTTCTTTGCTGTGACTGGTATTTTATCTCTAACTTATTCTATATTGTTCGTACTAAATTTCACACTCATATACGCCATCTTAACATTCTAACCTTTTCATACCTAACTGCACACATGCCAAAAGTGTCACTATCAACTGCGCATATCAAAACTTTATCTATTTTGCCAGATCAACTAACTAATACTTAGACACTTTTCTAAGTATGAAATCCATAACTTGATCTTCAAGGTCTTCCTTGTTCATATTGAAGATATGCTGCCACAAATGACAACATTCAATATCTACCTTAGCCAAATTTCCAACACCATCTTGATACCCATTTGACCATATCTCTCATTTTGTCCATTATCTTCTAGTATCATCTACACTACATTCTAGAGTTTTTTGTGGCCTTTCTAACATGCCTACTAAGACTAGATCGATATGAACTAATCTTGGTCAACCTAGTCCTTGGTGATCACAAAGTTCTAGGCCCAAAATTCTCAAGTTTACCAATTACTTTAGTTACTTCCCCAGTTGGCCTAAGTTGTTTTCCCACTCAAAAACTTGTTAGAAAGTAAAGTCCACCGGTATAACTGAGGGGGGGGGCGGGGGGTGGTTTGTTAGCATTTAACCATGAACAGAAATAACAATTACATGCAAATATAAACAATATCAGAAAATAATAGATCACATAGAAAAGAACACAAGGCACCAACATTTAATATGGTTCACCCAATCCCCAAGCTACGTGCATCAAACAACAAGTCCAATATTACTACAATCTAGTGATTACAACTTGATCACAATTCGTAATCCCTTACAACTCAATACTACTACAAGAAATAATTTTTGCATCACACCTTATGAAAAATTCCCTAACCTTAAGCCCTTTTATAAAAGTATTTTCTACACTTTAGGGTTCAAATTAGTTACAACATGTTGGCCATAAATTGGCAAATATAAACAATAGCTAATTGGTGAATATTAGCCATTGGCAAATAGTAGCCCACCATTGGTGAATATTAGCCCAATTTTTTTTTTGAGCTGATGCCCCAAACCCCAAAGAATTTATGAAGTATGTATAGTACTTTCTTGATCAATCATCACAAACTAACAATCTCCCACTTGGGGACTAATCAGACTCCACACTAGACAACAATCTCCTACTTGGAGACTAATCCTATAGCAATACCGCTACCACATGGGGCTCCCACAAGATCAAACCACCTTAGAATTTGCTGTCCTTTTATTTTTTTTAAGTCTAGAAGACCAACTAAATCTGAAGAGGAAATCAACTTATCTCTTGTCACTACCTTTGTAAACATATTTGCTGCATTATCATCTATATGTATCTTATCCAGCTTTAATTGTTCATCATCCAAAACTAAACAAATGAAATGGTACCACAACTAAATGTGTTTTGTCTTTGAATGTAGAGCTGAATTTTTTGCAAGATGAATAGTGCTCTGACTATCTATAAACAAATAATTTTCCCTCTGAGGGTGTCCCAATTCTTCCAAGAAGAACTGAAGCCATATCATCTCCTTGGCTTCCTCTGTAGTAACAACATACTCAGCCTTTGTAGTGGATAAATAATTAACCTTATGAAATAGTCCCCAACTGTAAGCCCTTTTATACAAGTATTTTGCTACTTTAGGGTTAAAATTAGTTACAACATGTCAGCCATAAATTGGTGAATAAAAACAATAGCCAATTGGCAAATATTAGCCATTGGAGAATAATAGCCCACCATTGGAGAATAGTAGCCGAAAGAATTTATGAAGTATGTATAGTATTTCTCTAATCAATCACCACAAACTAAGAGGGGGTGAATTAGTTATCCAACTATTAAAACACTTATCAACCCTTTTAACCTTTAAGCATGTGATTAATGTAATCATCAACCATAACAAGATACTTATTGTGGCCTTACACCACATGCCAATTATGAGTCAAAAAATGGGGACCGCCTAGTTTCAAAATTCCATATGAAGCATCTAGTCCAAAGCCTTAATCATTTGGGACCCTCCCCAGGGTTTAGGTCAAACCCCAATCTCTAATCAAGAAGGATCAAATAGTCAGAGAGAAGAAAAAATCAAGGAGAGACTTCATAATGTATGAAGTGCACACTTGTGCACATATACATGTACCAAGTGTGCACAAGAACACTTCATCCCACTTTGGGGATGTGTACATGTGCACATGTGAATGTGTGCACCCTTAGAGATGCACACAAGGCTCCCCCCTCTTTGCACAAACATGCATGCATATGTTTGTAGCCATGTACACCTATTCAAGGTGTGCATGTGCATCACTGCATGACTGTGCACTTAGCCACTTAAGAATCAAACAAGGTGCACACTAACGCACCCTGTACAAGTGCGCTAGGTGCACTAGTGTGCAAAACTAGTTATTGGGGGGGAAATTTCACTTTTTGGGTAGTCTAACTAGTTTTGACATATTTTTTTCTCAATCTGAGTCCTGTGTAGTCAACTTTTACATATTTTAGGATAAGATGACTAATGTTTGCTTCTTTGTGTAGATAAAATGGCATCCTCATTATCCATAACACAAAAATATCAATGATATTGCATGTAGACTTTCAAAATAGGTGCCTTAGGATTTCATATAGAAGAAGTAGAAGGAGTTCAATTATATGACAATGTTGGGTTATAAAGAGGGTATAAATTATCAAAAAGGGAAAAATAAGTACACTAGAGTGCTTCTAGACCTCATCTGCAAAAAACTCAAAAACCATTTTCAAATTGAGAACTTTGATTTTTTTGGTGAATTGAGCACCTTGCAGAATTCCTCGAAGGTGCACAGGTGTGCAAGGTGCATGTGTGCACATTGTAATTTTGAGATATGCACAAGTTGAAGGACTTTAGAAGGTGTGCATGCATATAGGTGCACATATCTAAAACATCCAGAGGCCCCCCAAGGTCTCGAACATTACCATGGCTTCATTGTCTTCTATAGTGGCTAAGATCACACTTAAACCCATGACTTTCAAGTTCCAAGGAATGCCTAAGAAGTCATACTTCATGATTTCCATAGGGAACTAAGGGTAAAGTATGAAGCTTTAGACTTATTAGCTCCTTAAGAAATCACCTCTACCATTCAAAAGTTCAAAAGGAAACATCCACTCATCATTTTGGTATAAAGGCAAAGAAAACCTAGATGTTGGAAATCAAGTTTTGACACTTAGAAGATTTTTTGGATTTTTGGGTCCTATCACCAAGGTGTGTAGGTGTGCTTTTCTCAGAGGTGCACTAATAGTTTTGAAGAAGTAGTGCACTGATAGTTAATTGCCAATTACTATTTTAGAGAATTTCATTTATTAAAAATGTATTATGATGGTAATTCAACCCCTAGAAACACCTAGAGAAGGTTGAGCTTCCATTTTTAGAGCTCACAGATCATCTCATGGCTTCTATCTTCTTATCTTCTCATTCCTTTATTATTTTGTGTCGTGTAAAGGCTCATGCACCCAATAATGAATATAAATAGGGGTGAGACCTATTGGAATTCTTTAGAACAAGTAAGAGGTGGGGGGGATGATTTAGTTATCCAAGGTCTAGATGTACAATTAAAATTTTTTCATAACTTAGTGAGCCCATATCCACAAAACATTTTCATCATGCATGCATCCATTATATCATATAATCACTTAAACTTGTAGGTTACTATTAAATCAACTTTGCAGAAATGTAAACATGAAACATAACATATTCAATAACACATTTGACATAATGATTTAATTTAGAAACCCAATTTGGGAAAAACCACTAGTAGCATGCTACTCATTGCCACTCTTCTAAAGTGACGCCTTGTTAAAGGTTACAATGCACACTGTTAAATGTGACCTCGTTAAAGGATTTCAATTGCCTTGCTAGGAGTGAGCCTTGTTAAAGGACTTTAGATCATTCACTTGGAATGTCACCTGATTAAAGGATTTACAAATGAATGTTAGGTCAAACTTAATCCAAAGGATTTACCCTAGACTAGTACAATGATTAGAAAGTAATAGTAAGGCTTGATTTGATAACAAGTTACAACTCCATTTGCATATAACAAATCTCTATTTTAGTCCTCCATTCTACTTGGCTTTCACACACTTCAGATCTGATAGCTTGTTCAACCTTCAAGCATCCACTCCCTTAAGCCTTCTTACTTTTCTTGAAAATGTAGTCTCTTCTCTTAGGTTATTGAATGAAGCAATACCCTAGACTCCTTGTCTTCCTTAGGTGCTCATACATGACAACCTTTTCTTCTAACCAACCATCTCTATAAATAGAGAATTTAGATCTTTTATCCTTCATCCTCCATCGTTCATTTTAAGGTTAGGTTAGATTATGTAGGATTAAATGAATCTACCCCTCATTTCATTTCATTCCCTTCTAGAAACTTCTTCTTTAATCTTCTTTGAATTTTCCTCACAATGATTTTTCTTAAATTCTATTCCACCAGCTCATCAAGCTTATCTTCTCCACGATTTACACAATCCAAGAAATCAAACTTGTTAGCCTAGATTGATTGAATTCACAATCTTCCTCACAATGCTAACACTTGGCATTAACTTGCTTCTAATGCTCGACAAACACTATGTTTCTTGACATCCACTATCAAAACACGCAGCACAAACTAAATTTTGCTGGTGCTTTGCATCAACTAAACTTTACTTGGCTTACACTATATCACTTGACTTACACTAAAATTGACTTTTGTCAACTCCAACTGATTTTATTTTTGGCTTACACTAACTTTTCTCCTATGTAGATTGTTAAGCTTGGTAGACATACTTTGTTTAACTTGTTCTTCTGAACTTAATTAGTGTATCCATCCTTTGCAACCTTAAGTAGATTATCAATGCACTATAATATCATTGTCTTAACTGATCCTTGTACTCCTTTTCCATATCATAACTAATCTTTCCTCTAGGTGCTATTTTTATCTCATTTGATCAAATCCTCTTCATTAATTGAACAAATGATAGTACTCAAATCATCTAAGAAATTGACTTACTAGCAAGTAGCAAGTTTGACATCAGTGACAAAACTATGATTGAAATACATAGTCATACTTGTATCAATTCTTTTTCAAAAGAGACCTACTTAGCACCTTTTAGAGAGTCAATTTGTATATAATTAGATTTGTTTTATTAGTTTTTAGTGTGAGTTTACATTTTAAGATCTCTCACTCCTAACACAAATGGAGGACATGATTTCTTATAAATACATGAATGAAATATGTACTCTAGGCTATTATTTTGATGTAATAATATAAGTTATTGGTGCTGTCATTATGAGTGTAGCTATTCTTGCTAGAGTGCATTGTTTCTATGAATGCATGTTCATGAATAATAATGGAGCCAATGGTTTTATTGTATTGTTATAATTATGAAACCTTTTAGCTCTGGTGTTTGCCTCATGTTAACAAATTCTGCTAATGTAACAAATTGGAGAAAAGATCACCTATTATTCTTGCATAGCATGTTGTTTCACGTGAGTGCATGTTTTGTGGCCTTGCAATTTGATGAAATGTGAAATATCTTTTCGTTATTATTGAGTTCTTTTTGATGATTGCATTAGTGGAATTGAGGAAGAGCTACTCCTAATTTTATTGATTTCCTACCCAATCTTTTTTACCATTTAATTCATAGAAGTGTTGTTACATTGGTTTATGTCCATTAGGAATTTCCCTTTCAAGTTATTTTCTTTAATCTCTCGTTACCTTATCTTTCTTATTTTCTTTTCTAACACTTGGTTAAACTAGGAATTCATATTAATTACATCAATAAATTGCATTCATTATAAAACAAAAAATACCAAAAATATATCTCTTTTGTGGTTACTTTTTCAAACAACAATAGATCAAACAAATTATCCAAAATTGGTTTGAACTAGAAAAGGCCTCCTTGTGGACATATACATTTATCTTCAATTGAGCAGATTCTTGCAAGATCACCTAGAACCCTGGAGTTGATCCTCAATTGACTTTTCAAGAGAGGAGTTTGAAAGGACTCTTGTCATTCAACATTGTGCAAAATGAGAGATCAATAGAAGTGGCACGAGAATAGGGCCTAAAAACCATACATCTCAAAAACCCAAGTTGCTATTTAAGAATTTTGCAATTTTTGGAAATTTAGAAAATTCCAAGTCTATTACTGTGCCTAAGTGCGCTTTTCAGAGGTGCGCTTTTCTAGAATAAATAAAAACTATAAGATCTTGATCCTCCATCTCCATTTTAGTGAGTTTTAAGGTCTTCACTTAGTGCACACAAGTTCCTAGAACTTAGTCATTTTTACAAGCCTTGCAACAATAAAGGGATACTTAGGCTTTGCCCATTTATATTACAATTTTCATCATCATCCACTCTACATTCTACTTTACACATTCTCGTCATTATGCAACATGGCTTTATTCAATGCCCAAAGTTCATCTTTGAACCTAATTGGTCCATTACATGACTTACCCAGAAATCCTAAAAAAGTTTTGCCCACAATTCATCTATGGAAAATCATGAACAACAAAATATCATATTAATTTTTTCTAGGAAATTTGTAATCAAAACTAGATTCAACATATGAGCGTGGTTTGTCACCTTTTCCTTATAGTTTTAGGGAAATAAAATTCAATTGGTACCTCAATCTAGCACCATCATCACTAAGGGATTGGAACTCTTTTGAGAGCAATTTTCTGGCACAATTCAAGCTCTATATTGATCCAACTATCCTACATCATCGTTTCATCTCAATTAAGAGGGATCCCCACAAAAATATTTCATAGTTTAATCATTGCTTCTAGAGAATGTATCAAAGAATGGAGTTTCCTTAGACTATCATCTAGATCTATTTGGGAACAATGGATTCATTAACTTCAAATTTTCTAAGAAGGCTTCCACCTAGAGATATTGATACCATTGAAAAGGTCTTCGAAGAGGTTGTTACATTCATGAAGAAGGTAGACACCCATGGTGGAGGGAACTTTGTGTCTTCCTTCACTTTGAATAATACAATAGCCATACCACCATTTCTTGTAGGAGAATCTACTATGCCCAATCAAATGACCCTATTGAATCTATTACGTATACTGCAACAGGGTAATGTTGCTCCAATGCCAACAATTACATATTTAGGGTGTGAACCCCAAAAGATGGTATTCTTTGAGAAAAATACTTCTCCATGTTGGAAATATTTAGATAGGCTAGGTTACTAAGAGGGGAGGGGTGAATCAGTAACCCTACAAAACTTTTAACTTCAATTATCCAATTAGCATTTAATCCTTCTCATATAATCTAATCTAATTGCATGCAAAAGAACATAAAAATATGAAAGCATTCATAACACTTTGACACATAGATTTGGTGACCTAGTCAACTTCCAAATAGAAAGTAAAACTAGGGTAGGGATGATACCCACAAGCTGTAGTACTACAATATAAAGTTGGTCTATTAAGGATTAAATTGATCACTTTTGATGATCTACCATGTTAGGAGCAATAAGGGCTGCTACATCCACCTTGTAAAAGGACTTACAAACATACAATGAAGTATGCACTCGGTAAAGAGATTTTGTAAAACACTGTTAGATCCACTTTGTTAAAGGATTTGACTAATCCACCTATTAGGATGAAGTAGTAGCCAATCTTTGATCTACAATTTGGTTTGCTGAATGAGATCCCTTTATGTACTAATCACCTTGCTATGACAGATATGTCTTTGCTACTCCTTATAGTATTGTAGCCTTTGTAATTTTCTCTTTTCTACTCTTCTATGATTATATTTGACTACATTGCATTCCCATACACTCTATACTTCCTCATTGGACATGATACAATACATTACATATATACTAGTCCAATTATACAATTACAAAGTTGGCCACAATACAAGTTTACACAAATATTACAAAGTCGGCTCAAATGTAGACACCTGGGTTTTGAAGACTAACTCGGTGAGATTCTAATACTTGGCATCCACTGTCAATGCTCAACATCATCATGCACTTGGTAGACATAGAAGCTTAGTCCATATTGATCACTTTCAAGTAGTCTTGAACTCAGTCTGCAATGGTGACTTGGTAGATACTGTGAAACTCATCATATAAACTGAGTCTCTTGATTTACATTGTATGACTCAGTAAACACTATCTCCTTGAACTTGGTATAAACCGAATCACTTGGTTAACACTAAGTATCTCAATTAACACTAAATTCACATCACATAAAATGTGAACTTAGTAAGCACTGCATTGTTTGGTTTACACTGGTAAACTTGGCATACACTGAGATGCATGGTTTACTCTATTGAACTTCACACTAACTATAATTGCTTGGCATGCACTAAAATTTGTCCAAGGGACTTGGTAGCAACTATAGAACTTAGTGGTAACTGAAATGCTTGGTAAACACTGTTAACTATACATTAAGCTCGGTAGATACTTACAATCTAAATAAGTGTATGTCACTAATAAGAAACTTGACTCATATGTCAAAAATCTCCCCCTTTGGCATTAGTGACAAAAACACTTATCAGCCAAAACTGAGCTTAAAAAGTTTCCTGAATACTTTAATCCATCACCTTGTGATACTAGCTTGGTAGAGTATACTATTTTTGAGATTTTTCAAAATTGATTTTGTAAGATATATATATGTACATGGTAAGGTTCCTTCATACAACATATTATACACATTTTTTCTATATACATCATATACTTAATGTACATATCTTTCTCCCCCATTGCTTTTACAACTTATTACATTTTCTCCCCCATAACATCTTTCTCATATCTTCTTATTCACAATATATACTTCCCCTATACATATATCTTTCTCCCCCTCTTTTGACATTAATGCTAAAGATTTATTCTGTTTATTTACATGTTAATGCCAAAATGAGATAGAAAACTTGAATGTACCTTGAGAATGATTACCAAGGTCTTGTCCCAATCCTCTTGCAAGACCTTACTTTTGTGAACTACAATTTGTACTTCTGTACATAATTCTATCATATGGTCTGCTATGAAGAAATTATTGTCATGGATAAGAGTTTTCAAATGTGTGATGTGTTTCTACAGTGCATCCATATTGGGAAGAATCATATGCTATATATCTACCAATGTAGATATGATCCTTGCTTCTTCTCTAAGTAGTTCTGCTTGCATATCTATCAAAAACCTTATCTTCTTAAAGTTTGCAAAACTTGAACAAGGGTCAAGTTGTAACTGTTGAGCGCTTGACTTAAGGTTTTCATCTATTTTGGAAAAATTTTCCTTTATTTCCTTGGTAAAATTAGAAATGCCACATAACTTACCAAAAAGTGATGATACATTTATACAAGATGATTCTAGAAAACCCAAAATTGTAGATAGTTCTACTTGATAAATTGCAATTTGTTGAGCAATATGCTCCAACACTTTATTATCAAACTTCTTTTCTGCCTTATGCACTAGCTTATTCTACCCATTAGTATCTTCACTAAACTTTTGAATTGCCTTTGCTAGTTGATACAAAATTTGTTGTGAAGAATCAACCTCAATGTCTATGGCCTCTACCAAAATGTTCTTTGCATCTTCAATAATTTTGAATTCCTTATCCCTTTCCTCTCTTAATCTTTGCTATTTGGTTTTCTTCTAGAGGAGTTCACCAAATGTTTGCATTTGGTCAGAGGTAAGCTTGGAAATGTCCCAATTAGGGATTGTAATTTCCTCATCTAGATCTATATCTTCCTCCATCTCTTTTCCTTTCCCCAAGAATTTTGTGCTCAGTTGAGCTTTGGTCTCAACTATCCTTGTACTTATTGCTTGTCTGCCCAGAATAGAAATAATTGTAGACATACTAAGGCTAGCTATAAAAATAGATATTGCACTTATTGAAGGAATCTTAATAGAAATACCTTAAGAATCCAAAATTGATGTATTTACAACTGATGTGCCCAAAACTATTGTTCTCAAAACCGATGTAGCCAACTCAATAGAAGAGGGAAGAGTCTGTAGCTTAGTAGATGAAGTGGAAGTCACTTCAGTCAATGATGTTCTTAGTTGTGTAAGAGCAAAGAGTGATTGAACATTTGTATTGTGATTGGTGGTCACAATCAATCTTGTTGGGGCTGTCTCTGTGCTTCATGTTGTCACTAGTTTTCTTGGAAAGTGGGTAAGTGAGGCAATAACTACTATAGCTATCGTAATTGATCAGTTTGTTCATCATCTTACTTTTTTTCCTCAATAGCCTCTTGCTCTTGTTCCTCTTCATCATCCACATTATCAAAATGAGTTGCTTCTTCAACATTTTCCTCTTCATCTTTCTCCTTATCCTCATCATCATCATCATCTTTTACATTCACAAGGAAATCACTTGGTTTATGTAAAAGATAGACATTTTTCCAAGTGTTTGTTGCATTCCTTACAACATGTTCAATATCTTTCATCAGAACCAGACAAGTATTGAACTTCAGAGTAAATTTTTCTTCATTTTTCTTTAGTGAATCTTTTACTTCTACATCTGATATGCTCGGTATAAGCTACCTTAGAGTTTTCCCATAGATGTCTTTGATAGTTTTCATGGAAAATTCTCATCTTGGCTTGATCTTATCCAACAAAATGTTAGGAATCTAAGAAGCAAGGTGATTAGGTGAGTACTTCCACTTACCCATTTTTTCCATCACAAGATCCTCTATCTGCTTCTGCTCTTCAGCTCTCCAAATCTCATACTTTAATGCCTTAAAGTTTGTTATACCGACTCTAGATTCCAAGTATTTCAATCTATCTTGGAAGGTGGGTGGAGATTTTCTAAAAATAATGTCTCCTCCTTCCTTGTTAGCTTTCTTCCTTGAGGATCTTCTTGTAAATACTGTAGTGGATGGTTTTGGTGGCTTGGAGATAATTACCTTGCCCTTATTCTTTAATGGTTCTTCTTCCTCAGATTCTTCCTCATCCTTTTCTTCCTTATCCTCTACCTCCTCATCCTACCTTTTCCTTTGGTCAACAAAAGGGTGGAACTTGTTTTTAGTTTAGCAATTCTTTTCTTTCCTTTGTTAACCACCTAAGGGTGTTTGATCTCAAGCTCTATCCTTGCTTTTGCTTCATCATAGGTACCAAAATGTGCAACCTTAGGATCCACTAGCTCATTAACAAGTGCCTCAATGATATCTTTTGTTTCATCTACATTAACCACATAACCAAGAGGTTTAAACCATGCTATTCTAGGCCTAACTGCTTAAATGTATACTTTGTCACTGTCTACCATTTAATACTTATCATCTTTGTAATCTTCAACTAACTTCTGGGGAATCTTGAACCTATTGTTCATATTTTCCTTGAATGCATTGAAGTATTTGTTCATGATACTATTATAGTTCTCACCCATCTTAGCAATGTACTCATTGATTTGATAAAGCATAGGCACATCTTTTCTCCAAACAACTGTGCCTTTTGAAGGGAAGAATTTTTGAACATAAAAGAATAAGCATGTTAATAGGGAGCCAAACTTACATGGATTATTCTTTGATGTCCTTATGCTTTCCATGTTCTTGTTGAATTGTTTCAATAGTAGCTCAGCAAGGTCGCAAGACAAATTATTATTCACTACCTTGTATGCAAGGTCAACTACTTCACATGATACATTGTTTAACCTACTCAAGCTGTAAATCTTATGTGCAACAATGTGAATTCTGAATTTTAGCTCCATGTCTATGACATTGCTAATCTTAATTCCTTTATCATCCCATTCTACTAGGGTTTTCTTCTCAAGTTCAGACTAACCTAGGTTTTTGGTCATTTTAGCTTTGGCTAATAGTGGAAGACTAGTGATTCAATGAATCATCTTCTTTGTGATTAATATTGGTTTCTCCAACCACAACTACCCATTATGCACCTGACTAAGGATAAACCTAATCCATTTTACTTGAAATTTGTGGGGCATGTAAGGGATGTGAGTCAACCCTTTAGTTTCCAAGTTTTGGTGCTCAAGTTTTAAGACTCTATTTGCACATAGTTTATCTAGGGCATCATCCATTTCCAAAGTGCCAATCTCTTCTCTAACACATTTAAAATGAGTGTGAATATCATTGATCAATAGTACCTTTGGAGGGATTTGAGACTACACTCCACTCACATTTAGGGTTTTGATAATTGTAGGAGTGAGCTTGAAGTCTGGTGCCTTCCATTCTACTCCAAAAACCAACATATATGATCCTCAATTTGCCTTGCTATTACTGGATACCATTTTCACTTGGTAGGGTTTTAGAGAATTTGAAATCTTTTGCTGACAATTCACTCAAATCACTTGGATGCTTTGAAGATCACACTTTGCAATAGCTCTCAAGACTTTTACGATAAGAATGACTTTGATTCCATGCTTTTTATCAAATTTTTCCATAAATGCTTGGTATGAAAGGTAGATTGATTGACATCATGTTGACAGACTGTCATCCACTTCTTGTATTTAACACTTGATGAAGCCTTCGTGACTCGATAACCATATGTATCTTCATTACTCCTAACCATGCTCAGTAAAGTATTCTATCATTTGGTAACCATATAGAATTTAGTTACTCCCAACCTTGCTTGGTAGAGTCTGTGACCCAACCTCACTCGATAAGGAAGGGAACTCGGTAAGCACTAGTACCCGTTTACTCAATGATCCCTTTGTATCTTACATATAGATATGGATCTTCTATCTTTTCAATCTAGAACTATTTTGAATGTTTTCTTTAGTAGCATAGCCCCAGTTTTCTCTTTGAGAACTTAAGTAGAAATGGTAGAGTCACCCAATTCTTGAGTGAATTGATCACCATTTCTTGGACTTGTATTCTTGGTAGACTTTGGAACCCATTACTATCTCATCTATTTTTGGATGTTATCAGCTTTTTCCTTCTTCTCATCTTCAATTCTACTAGTATTCATGTAGTTCTTGGCAAGATGATCAAGTTCTATACAAATGAAACATCTTTTGGTAGTATCTCTTTTCCTCATATGATGTTAAACGTGATTCATACCAATGTGTACAAATTCTCCACAGTAATGACATCTCCACCAGGTGTTGTAGTCCCAACCAAATATTTCTTTCACAATTTGCTCTACTAGATTCAATGTCTTGGTGTTGCATTCTGATGACTTGTGTCCATGTTTCTTACATTTGTGACATTTTCCTTCAAATCTTGGTTTCTCTCTGCATTCATTAGCCTTATGACCATGCTGATTGCAATTATAGAACTTTCTATTAAATTTTTCTTTTCCATTGCTCCAACATTTTTTTGATGTATGACCTATCTTACCACAATGATTGCAAGTAGGTCTTTGATTCCTTTGAGCTCCTTTCTTGGATGATTCTCCTTCTTCTATTTATCCAATTCCTACTTTTCCTTTCTATCTATAGAGATTTTTCTCATTCAACTAATTCACGTCTACTTGGGATTTCATCATTCTTTCATTGGTTTACCTTTCAGAGTTTAGATCATTCTACAGTCTTTTATTTTTTGACCTTATATTCATGATTCCTTCATTTGCATTGGTGAGCTGATTAATAAAGTATGTCTACTGAAGGGATAGGTGTTGGATTTCATTGTTCTTTCCTTCTATCTCTTCTTTTATCTTGTTCTTCTCTTCCATGACTTCACATAGCCTTACTGACTAAATTTCTTGCTCTCTTCTTAGCTTTCTTACTTCTTCTTGCAAGAAACCATTCTTTTCCAAGAGTTCTTTGATTGCATCATTTTCTTCATCTAAGCTACTTGCAGGATGAAGTTCTTCAATTCTTTCTTCAATGTAGAGATGATCATTCATTTGAATTGCAAGTTCTTTTCTTCTTTTTAGGGATTGGGAGAGTTACTCCTTTACTTTCTTGAGTTAGGAAATATCCATTTCCAAATCTAGCTTCTAATTGTCAATAGCTTTATCAAGTCTGAATATCTCCATGGCCATGATCTTTACTCAAGCTATTAAACTTTCTCCTGAGAACCACAATGCTCTGATACCAATTGTTGGAAATATTCAGATAGGCAAGATTACTAAGAGCGGAGGGGTGAATTAGTAACCGTACAAATTTTTTAACTTCAATTATCCAATTAGCATTTAATCCTTCTCATATAATTTGATCTAATTGCATGCATAAGAAAATGAAAATATGAAAGCATTCATAACACTTTGACATAGATTTGGTGACCCAAAAACCTTCCAAATAGAAAGTAAAACTAGGGTGGGGATGATACCCACAAGCTTTAGTATTGCATTATAAAGTTGGCCTATTAAGGCTTACATTGATCACTTTTGATGATCTACCCTGTTAGGAGCAATAAGGACTACTAGGTTCACCTTGTGAAAGGATTTACAAACATACAATGAAGTATGCACTCGGTAAAGATATTTTGCAAAAGACTATTAGGTCTACCTTGTTAAAGGATTTAACTGAACCACCTATTAGTATGAAGCAGTAGCTGATCTTTGATCTACATCTTGGTTTGCTAAATGAGATTCCTTTATGTACTAATCACCTTGTTGTGATAGATATGTCTTTGCTACTCCTTATACTACTGTAGCCTTTGTAATTCACTCTTTTCTGCTCTTCTTTGATTATATCCTATTACATTGCATTACCATGCACTCCATAATTCCTCATTGGATGTGATATGATACATTACATATATACTAATCCAATTATAAAATTAAAAAGTCAGCCACAATACAAGTTTACACAAATATTACAAAGTCGGCTCAAATGTAGACACTCAAGTTCTAAAGACTGACTCAGTGAGGCTCTAATAATCAAAATCCATTGTCAATGTTCAATATCATCATGCACTCAATAGACATAGAAGCTTGGTCCATATTGATCACTTTCAAGTAGTCTTGAACTCAGTTTGCAGTAGTGACTTTGTAGGTATTGTGAAACTCATCATATAAATTGAGTCTCTTGGTTTACATTATATGACTCAATAAACACTATCTCCTTGAGCTTGGTATAAACTAAATCACTTGGTTAACATTGAGTAACTTGGTTAACACTAGATTCACATGACATAAACTATGAACTTGGTAAGCATTGCACTGCTTGGTTTACACTGGTAAACTCAACATACACTGAGATGCACAATTTACTCTGTTGAACTTTACACTAACTGTAACTGCTCAGCATGCACTAAAATTTGTCCAAAGGATTCGATAGCAATTGTAGAACTTGGTGGTAACTAAAATGCTTGGTAAACACTGTTAACTATACATTAAGCTCAATAGATACTTACAATCTGAATAATTGTATGTCACTAATAACAAACTTGACTGATATGTCAACACTCTGCCTGCTAAATTCAAGAACAATATGGCTAGTAAGGTTAAGGCCATAAAGAAGAAGATGTCTCTTTTATCCAATGAACTTTTGAGAATAAAGTTGAATTCCTCAAGAAACCAAGGTAATTATCTAAGACAACTTATTTCCCCAAACAATTATTCTCAAAATCAAAGTAGAAATTATGGTCCCTATGATAACATTAACAATGGGAATAATGGTATTAGAGGTATGGGTCCAAGTGAAAATGGATATGCATACAATGATGTTTCAGATCAGCCTCCCCAAATCATGGAGGAACAACTTTTGCAGTTTACTGCAATGGTGTTTGAATCATATGATAAATCTATAGGAGGACAAAATGATGAAGAAGATCAAGATGAGTTTGTGTTCCCATTCAATGAAGAGAAAGAGCATGGAAAATTTGGGATACATGTTTGTGTTAGCAATAATAAGAAGACATAAATTTTGAAAAGTAGAGAGGAATCTCTATTGGATGATGTCTCTCTATAGTTATATCCTCTTCCTCCAGACATAAAAGTTTTTAATACTCCAATTCATCATGATCCTCCAACCAATATTACTCCCATGGTCCAAAAGGAATTACATGTAAAGGATGAGGTTTTGAAAGGTTTTATGAATAACATAACAATAAATTTGAAGTATCTTGGAGAAGATCATAATCCAAACATCCTTTTTCTTCCTAACTATTGTTGCCTCCATCAAAGGATTCATTTAGAGTTGGAATGTTCTAGTTTCGAAGACGTAGTATCTAATGTGTTAGCACAAATAGATCAAACTATTGAAATTGTTGAAAGTAATGAAATTGTGTCAAGTTTTGATGCTGCAATAAGTGTGGATATCCCAATAAATTTTGAGGGAGCAAAAAATTTTAAAGTGCCAAAACTCCATGGAGTTGCAAAAATTCTCAAAGTTGCAAAAGATGATGGAAATGCAAAAGATTGAATTGGAAAGTCACCAAGATGAAGATACCAATGCTTTCTACTGTGATATTGATTCCCCATTGGATAATGATAAGATACCTCCCTCAAAATAAGATATGTCATTAGACAAGATGAATATAATGCTTAATTTGGACTCAAGCTTGTCTAAGGAAATGTCATTTTGTGGATATTATATACATCTATTAAGCCATGCAATAACCAAGTCATGTAGAATCCATCCATTCAGGTTCCATTCAGAGTTAAGTTGTCCTAATTTATTATTAGCTTGGGAGATCACAATGGAAGGTAAGTATGATTTTGAACATGCTTCTTTGGGACATGAGGGAGGAAACACCTTAATTAATAAAATTAATGAATCTTGTAATTTGAAAGGAAGGCTTATGATTGATTTTTCTAGTCCCAAGGAGCCTAAAGGTGACAATTCATGGTTTAAGGCTAATGATGGTGATAATAAGGACCATAAAAACAATGTCCTATCTTTTGGGTCTTGTTCTAATAGCTATATTACATTATAGATGCTAGTGTTTCCATGTTTGCATGGATTTTTGTACCATGAAATAAGACTAGCAAAAGGAGAAATTACAATGTGTGAGTGTACCCCTATGGTGGGGGACTCACTAGATTAGGTTATATCTTCCCATTATCCCTCTCATTTTGATGATTTTCAATTTGAATATGATGAAAAAGGTAAGAGAACTTGTTTTTGGATTATCATGGCCATGGAGAGTTACCACATCTTTTGATTTTGCATGATTTGTACCTAGAATTTGAACCAAGATTGTCCAAATTTTATTTTTCTGAGTACAAAGACAAGTCAACATTTTTTAGAACTATATGGGTTGGGTTATTACTTTTTCACAAAAACAGAAATCTACTGACAACCACCCCACATTCTTTTTATTCAAATTTTTCTATATATATTTTTTTGTTTTTATTTATTTATTTAGTATTTTTAGTTAGGTGTTAGTTTTGTTTGTGTTGAGTCTATTTTGGTTGGGTTTTTTTCATTTTGCTTCATTTTCTTTTTTAGTCTTTGAGTTGGGAAGTCAATGTATTTTTTTAGGGGTTGTTCCCAACATGTGGTCCATCCCAACTAGTCTTGACTTCAGGGAAGAGGTATTTCTTTGTCAAAGCATTCAAATGATTTTTTTTTCTCATACCAACTGAAAACTAGTGTTGCTTGTAGTTGTAGAGGACATCTAGTCTTAAAATTAGAATCATAGATTGATAGCTCTCAACACTTTACAACTTAAAAAGTTTGATTATGTAGGTGTTTTTCGAATCTAGGTAGATAGTAGGAAGGGACAATTGAAAAATTATTGGTTCAAACAAAGGGTCTCTTCAAATAACTACTGAAATCACTATTTGCCATGAGTGCTTCCTAAAAGTTCATCAAAAGAAGAACACAAGAGCTATCAACTAAAATACAAATGTAGAAAACAACACCAATGCCTTGACCACACAGTCTAATCTTGGTCAAGGTAGAAAAGAAAGTAAACAAGAATCACAAATGTGTTACATCTAATGATTCTAGACCATTGTAAAAGGTAATCAAATATATAGGGATATGAATTCCAAAATGACTATCCTATTCTATGAAAACACTCCAAGGAAGAATCAAGTGGAAACACACAAGTTCCACAAAGCAAGTTAAAGAAGATTACTAAATTATAAAAGGAAAGAATCGATAACTTGCTAGGAGCCCTCAAAATGGATTCTCTCATTTAGTTAGATAGTGATGCATAAGTAGGTTTACAAGGATTCCTGATGAATGGATTGGTCGATCTAAAGATTTTCTCCAAGTTGCTAGATAATCATGATAGACTACACCATGAGACATGAAAGGAAATTAATACACAAAACACACATTGAGATAGATAATTCAAGATTATGAGGTTTCAACTTCTAAAGGACTTGAAAATTGCTTGAAATATTTAAAATATAGTTGTCACTTGACAATGTTAGAAGAATGCTTGCTAATGAAGAAATGCCTTCATAATTTCTTCCCTTTTGTTGGGGCTATTTGTTGTGGCCTCACAATGCATGCCCCATTTTGAGTCACAAAATGGGGACCCCCTATTTTTAAAATTCCTTATGAGGCATCTAGTCCATAGCCTCAGTCATTTTGGACCCTCCCCGAGGTATAGGTCAAATCTCAGTCTCTAATCAAGAAGGATCAAGTAGTCAGAGAGAAGAAAAAATCAAGGATAAACTTCACAATGCATGAAGTTTTCACATGCCCACATGTGCATGTGCACCAAGTGTAGATAAGAACACTTCACCCTGCTCTGGGGATGCATACATGTGCATGTGTACAACCTTGAAGGTCTACAACTTTGGAGTTGCACACATGCATACATGTGCATGTACACAAGGCTTCCACCCCTCTTTGTAGAAACACGTTGATGCACATGTGTGTAGTCATGCACATGCAGACCTATTCAAGGTCTGCATGTGCACTAGTGCTCGACTACATACTTAGCCACTTAAGAGGCATGAAAGGTGTGCACTAGCGTACCCTGTGTAATTGTGCAAGCATGCTAGGTGCACTAGTGTGCAAAATTGGCTATTAGGGGGGAAATTTCACTTTTTGGGTAGTCTGACTAGTTTTGATAGATTTTTTTTGCCAGTCAGAGTCTTGTGGAGCTCTCTTTTTGGGTCTTTCAACATAAGATGACTAATGTTTGCTTCTTTGTGCAGATAAAATGACATCCTCATTACCTATAGGACAAAAAATATCCATGGTATTGCATATGCATTTTTAAAATAGGCACCTTCGGATTTCATATAGAAGAAGCAAAAGGAGTTCAAGTCTATGACAATTTTGGGCTATAAAGAGGGTATAAATCATCAATGAGGAAAAAATAAGTACACTAGAGTGCTCCTAAACCTCGTCTGAGAAAAACCCAGAAACCATTTTCAAAATTGAGAACTTTGATTTTTAGTGAATTGAGCACCTTGCACAATTCCCTAAAGGTGTATAGGTGCACAATTTGAAGATTTGGTGAATGAATTATCTCTGGAAGGTGTGTAGGTGTGCAAGGTGTATGGGTGCATATATCTAAAACATCTAGATGCCCCCAAGGTCCCAACATTACCATGGCTTCCTTGTCTTCTGTAGAAGCTAAGATCACACTCAAACCCATGACTTTCAAGTTCCAGGGAATGCCCAAGAAGTCATACTTCATGATTTCCACAAGGGATTGAGGGTACAGTATAAAACTTTAGACTTATTATCTTCTTAAGAAATCATCTCTACCATCCAAAAGTTTAAAAGGAAACATCCACAAACCATTTCGGTATAAGAAGTAGGTGCATAGGTGTGCCGACAATTTTGAAGAAGAAGCAATACATTGACAATTAACTACTAATTGCTATTTTAGAGCATTCCATGAATCAGAAACATATTTTGATGGTAATTCAACTCCCAAAAACACCTAGAGAAGGCCAAACTTCCATTTTTAGAGCTCCGAGAGACTCCTAGATCATCTCATGGCTTCTATCTTCTTATCCTTTATTCTTTTGTGTGATGTAAAGGCTCATGGACCCATTAATGAATATAAATAGGGGTGGAGACCTAGTTAACGCCTTTTAGAGAGTCAATTTGTATATAATTAGATTTGTTTTTATTAGTTTTTAGCATGAGTTTTCATTTTAAGAGCTCTCACTCCTAACACTAAGAGAGGAGATGATTTCTTATAAATACATGGATGCAATATGTAATCTAGGCCATTATTTTGACGCAATAATATATGTTATTAGTGCTCTCATTCTGAGTGTAGTTATTCTTGCCAGAATGTGTTATTTTTGTGAATGCATGTTCATGAATAATAATAGAGCCAATGGTTTTATTATGTTGTTATGATTGGGTGACCTTTTAGTTTTGGTGTTTTCCCCATGTTAACAAATTCTATTGATGTAAAAGATTGGAGAAAAGATCACCTGTTTTTCTTGAATAGTGTCTTGTCTTGCATGACTGCATGTTCTGTGGCCTTGCGATTTGATGAAATGTGAAACATCTTTTAGTTATTATAGGGTTCCCATTGATGATTGGATCAGTTTAGTTGAGGAAGCATTGCTCCTAATTTTATTGGTTTTCTACCTAGTCTTTTTGATGATTTAATTCACAGACATTTTGTTACTGCAGTTTATATATGTTAAGAATTTCCCTTTCAACTTATTTTCTTTAAACTCTCGTTACCTTATCTTTTTTATTTTCTTTTCTAACCTATGGTTAAAATAGGAATTCATATTAGTTGCATCGATTAATTGCATTCATTATAAAATAGAAAATACCAAAAATATATATCTTTTGCGGTTACTTTTGTAAATAGCAACAAATCAAATAGATTATCCAAACTTGGTTCAAACTAGAAAAGGCCTCCTCATGAACATACACATTTATCTTCAATTGAGTAGATTCCAGTAGGTTGCAAGATCACCTAGAACCTTGGAGTTGATCCTCGATCAACTTTTCAAGAGAGGAGTTTGAAAGGATTTTGTTATTCACCATCATGAAAAATGACAACTCAACAATAATCATACACAATAACACCATATATTTTAACTAGGGTAACCCTTGGTTAGAGAGAAAACCCCAATGGGAATGGTACCAACAAATTTATGTACTAATATAAATATTTCTTATTAGAGCATGGGCTCTTTTAGGAGCCAATGAAATACATTAAGTACATATCAATCTCTTTTAGGAGACTTTGAATTCCTATTAGGAGATTCCAACCCTATTAGGAGTTTTTCCACCCCTGTTAGGAGTTGTAGAAGGTAGATGGACCCCCTATACAAACAACTTCAAGTGTAAGATCACTGAATTCACTATCCAACTGATCTCTATATTATTCCTTGTAGAATAATATAAATATATAGATCATTCTCTATCCTCTCACCAAACTTATCCTCTTCTAATCTCGATACTAGATCACCAACTTCACATCCAATAATCCCTAGGATCACTCACTCACATTTACCAAATACACTACTCTTGTTCACACAATCCACACTTCATGCATATTTCAAAACAAGTAAAATATCCTTCATTTATACCATGTCCTTAAAATAATTCCTTGAGTCTACCTTGTGGCTTTCCCAATTAATTATAATAGGACCTCTGTAAGATAATATATTAGTTTACAATTACATAATATTATTGGCTCACAGTCTTTACAAATTCTTACACTTTCCACCCCAAAACTTATGCACTCATTGACATCATCATCATGCTATCTACTATTATTGTGTAACTAGGCATATCACAATTCTATCTCTATTAGGAGATACAATCTAATCATCAGAAACTACTTCTTAGGTACTCTGTCTATATACTATTCTTCGTAAATCAAATATATCTTCTACATGCCTTCAACTTTCTATATGTACACTTTACCACATCATCAAGATATGTAGAAAACATCCTTAACTATGCTTGACTTGATCATTAATACTTTTTTTGTATGACATCATTCTATGTCTGCTACTCTACCACTCTTCACAGAAACAATGCTATGTTGACATCAATAAAAAAAATGAACATGAATGGAATATGTCAATCTCACACAATCTCCATAAGTGCTCTAGAAATTCTTAGAATACTCCCCCAAAGGAATACCATCAAAATTTATGATAAAAATGCCCCCCTTTGGCATTGATGGAAACATAGATGAAAAACATCTAAGTTCCAAGAATACAAAAGAATACAAAATCAACACTCTGTTGTCGCTGCTTTTATTTTCTTCTTTTCAAATCCTCTTCATCAATAAAATATGAAACTAACTGGAACACTAGGTTGATTGCATCTCTTTCTTTAGGACCGACATTAGTTGTTCACACTCTAACTCTTAGGAACAACTCTCATTCTTACATGGATAAAAATTAATTGTTCACAACTTTTCCGTCAATCAATGCTTCTCCTCATCAACAACACTTCTCCCCCATAGGAGATATCTTCTATGAAATCTCTCCCCCATTAATACATAGGAGATGTCTTTCATGTATACCTTTCCCTTATTGTTCTTAGAGAATCTTCTCCCCCATTCATGTTCTCTCTCTCTCTCTCTCTCTCTCTCTCTCTCTCTCTCTCTCTCTCTCTCTCTCTCTCTCTCTCCACATTCGGAGGAGATGTTTTACTTCTCCCCCATTGACATCAATGAAAAAGGCTTCATTATTTCAATCATCTGCTCCAAGTCTTCAACCAACTTGAGTGTCCAAAAACACTATTATAAACCAATTGTAAAGAGTCCTTGATGACTCTACTCATTCCAAATATGCCCCCATACAAGAAGCATCAACATTCAACCTAGTTAATTAATAGTTCTCTATACCACTAGACTGATGCACTCTTTGCATCATCTACTCAGAAGTAGGTAGGGGCATAACTCCAAGCATACCTCACAAGTAATCAAATGTATCTTTAGGGAAAGGCTTCATAAAGATATCTACTATATGCTCTTTAGTACTTACACACTCCAATTTGATTTCTTTCTCTACATCTTTCTCTCTCAAAACATGATACTTAATAGATACATTCTTAGTCTTAGAATGAAACACATGATTCTTAGACATACTCATTGTACTTGTGTTATCACAATGTATGATAATAGGTTCTAAAAACTCTATTCCAATGTCCTTTAGCATCCACTTCATCCATATGATCTGATTACAATTGTTTGCTACTTCTACATACTCTACTTTTGTTGTACTTTGTGAAATAAAATCATTTTTGTTACTTAGCCAAGAAACCAATCTATCTCCAAGGAAAAATGCTCCACCACTAGTTCATTTTCTATCATCCATACTACATGTCCAATCCACATCAGTATATGCACACAAAGTGATATTACTTGATCTATCATAACATAATTGAAAATTAGATGTACCCTTTAGATATATGAATATCCTTTTTACTACTACACAATGTGATTCCTTAGGATCAACTTGAAATATTTCTACTATCAACTACATTTGCTATATCTTGTCTAGTGTGAGTTAGCTAGATATTACAAACCTCTAATTATAGACATATACTTCTTCTCAACTATAGGTGTCTCATCTTTTCTAGATAACTTATGACCAGTTAGCATAGGTGTACCAACAAGCTTACAATTTTCTAAGCCAAATATTTTCAATAAGTCTTTCAAATACTTAGCTTGTGATATGAAAATACCATCTCTACTTTGCACAATTTGTAAACCCAAGAAAAACTTCATCTCACCAATCATACTGATCTCAAATTCACTCTTCGTTTCATCAACAAACTTATCAATTGCTTCATCATTACCTCCAAATATTATTGTATCAAAAAATATCACAATGATCCATAATCCTTTCTCAATTTCCTTCAAATACAAATTACTATCTATTGTACCTTTAGCAAATCCAAGTTTTTCCAAATATTTATCCATTCTTGCATACTATGTTCTAGGTGCTTGCTTTAGACCATACAAAGCTTTCTTCAATTTTTAGACCATGTCCTCTTCTTCTATTAAAGGAAATCATTCAAGCTGCTCAATTTAAACCTCTTCTTCAAGTTCTCCATTCAAAAATTTTGACTTTACATCCATCTGATACACTTTAAACTTTTTACTTGCTACATAAGCCAAGAACATTCTCACTGCTTCCATTCTGAAAGCATGGCCAAATGTCTCTTCATAACCTATGCCTTCTTACTATGAATATCCTTTCCACAAAATCCTCTTGTTCTAGTAGGATCTCTCAATTCTCCATGAACAATCTCCAATTTTTCTATGGTAGTGAACTTCTTGCCAAGAAATGAAACCTTCTTCTACCTAGCCATAATACATTCCTTGCAAACAACATTAGTGGGCTTCACGATTCTAGGTAAATCTCTAACTACAAATGTATTGCTAGCCTTTACAATGTTTTCAAAGCTTATATGACAAAACCTTCTATGACATAACCAATTGTAATACACTTTTTCAACCAAACAAGTCATCTTAGTAGGATTAAATTGAAACACATTACCTCTAGATGTTGTACCTGTTTCAATCAACTTACCATCCTTATCTTTGATAATGCATGTCTTCTCTATGAACTACAACTAATAATCTTTATCAACCAATTGCCCAACACTCAATAAATTATGCTTGAACTCATCAACAAAATAAACATCATCAATTTTAGTCTTTCCATCAAGAGTAATATATCCTATCCCTGTGATGTGACAAGCTGCATTGTTACCTACTCTAACAATTCCTCCATCATAATTTTTAAACTTGACAAACTTATTCATATCTACACTCATGTGGTGTAAACATCCACTATCTATAATCCAATCAATTTTCTTTTCAACTTGTAAACTAAGGCCTTTTCTTCTCTAATTAATTTTTTAGGATTTTCTTCTTTTACAATCACAAATTCTAATTCATCATCACTTTCACTTTGAACTCTTTCCTCAGATTCATCATCTTTGTTTGCATACAATCTCTAGCTCTTCTAGGATTGAAATTTCTCTTATACTTTTTTGCTCTTTTAGGACACTTAGAAGCATAATGACCAAATTCTTTGCAAGTCCAACATAATTGTTTTTCCTACTATCTGGTTTCTCACAAGTGGGCTATTCCTTCTTCAATTTTCTAATCTTCTTCAAATTTGGATCTATTGCTACTAGCATAGTCTTTATTTGAGCTTGCACTTCTTTCAAAACAAGAATGAACACTCAATGCACTAAAAGTTGTTTCTACTCTAGTCAATTCTCCAAATTGTCTCAAACTTGATTCTGATGCTTCCTATCTTCCACGTAAAGTTTCCCTAGTGAACTTCTCAATGAAGGGTATAATATGTTCAATCATTTGTGCTACTTATTTGAATATTGGTGTTAAGGTTTTTAGAATATTCCATACAATCTCATTTTACTCTTTAGATCCTTCACAAGACTTAATTTGGAAATAATCTCAAATATTCTATCAACATAACTTCTCACACATTCATCTTCCATCATTTTAATATCTTGAAAAAAACATATCTAATTATTTAGTCTTACTCTTTTAGCATGCTTATCTCCTTCAAAGGTATTTTATAGAGCCTTCCAAATCATATGAGATATTTATAAAGATTGTACTTGACTATATTCATTCTTAGGAAGAGCTAACAATAATGCTTCTTTAGCTTGCATATTACACATAAATAGATCTCTTTCAACTTCATTGCATTCATCAAGCTTATTTTATTCCACAACCACTTTTTCATTCTTTGTCAAAAACCAAAATCCTAGACCCATACATAGAAAATGAGTCCTTATCTTCTCCTTCTAGGTGTTATAGTTAGCTCCATAAAATTTAGGACTTTCTCTTATGAAGCGACCCATTATTGAACTCCCAAAGTTCTAAAGACCAATTGTTAGAAAGTAAAGTCCTCCAATATAGCTAGGGGGGGGAAGGGTGGGGGTGAATCAGTTATCCAACTATTAAAATAATTATCAACCTTATTAACCATTAATTATGTGAACAATGTAATAAACAACCATAACAAGATACTCATACAAAATAACACCAGATACGTTAAGTAGGGAAACCCTTGATCAAAGGAAAAACCCCAATGAGGATGGTACCCAAAAAATGATGTACTAATATAAATATTCCTTGTTAGAGGATGAACTTTGTTAAGAGCCAATGAAATACATTTAGTATATACCAGTCCCTACTAGGATACTTTGAATCCCTATTAGGAAATTCCAACCCTGCTAGGAGTTGTAGAAGGAAAATGGACGCACTATCCAAACAAATTTAGGGGTAAGATCACTGAACTTATTTTCCAAATGATCTCTATATTATTCCTTATAGAATAATATAAATGTATAGCTTCTTCTCTATCCTTTGACTAGATTTATCCTCTTTTGATCTTGATTCCAAATCACCAAATTCACATCTAATAATCTCTTGGATCACTTACTCACATTTGCCAAATACTTTGCTCTTTCTCACACAATCCACACCTCATGCATATTTCCAAACAAGGAAAATGTCTTTCCTTTATATCATGTCCCTAAAATAGTCCCTTGAGTCAACCTTGTGGTTTTCCTAATTATTATAATTGAACCTCTTTAAGATAATTAATTATTTTATAATTGCACAACACTGTGGACTCACAATCTTTACAACTTCTTACACATGCAACCTTAGACCTTGCACACCTACTGACATCTTCATTAGGTTTTCTAATCTTACTATCTAAGTATGCATATCATGATTTTATCTCTTTTAGGAGATATAATCCAAACATAAAAAATTACTTCTCAAGTACTTTGTTTGTATATAGTTCTCTATTAATTAAACCTATCTTATGCATGTCTTTGACTCTCTATATGAACACTTAACCATGTCATCAAGAGATAGTGTAGAAAACGTCCTTAACTATGCTTGACTTGATCATCAATACTTCATCTGTAAAACCTCATTCTATGTCTTCTACTCTCCTAGTCTTCACATAAACAATGCTAGGTTGACATCAATGACAAATACAGTCATGAATACAACATGCCAATCTCATGCAATCTCTCCAACTGCTCTAGCAATGCTTAGGATACTCCCCCAATAGAATACCATCAATATTCATGCTACCAAAATTAGTATAAAAGGAGGTTTAGGGGATTCATTTTCATATCACATTCTTAAGTTATCTCATGTCCACAAGAAAGTATTCAAGGCATTCTTTAAGCAAGCATCTTCAAGCGTTCAAGTCTAAGCATCTCCTTCTTGCATCAAGCTTCTTCCTTCAAGGTGGCAGTGGAGTTTGCATTTAAGGACAAGATCCATCATTCCAATCCATTCAAGTTCTTCTACAATTCATCCATGACATGTCACATACATTTCCATAAATGAAATTTTGACTACTTTCATTTCCTTATGATTTCTTTGAGTTAAGGCTATTACACTTACATACTTGATCACATATCAAATACAATTGAATCTTCAAAAGTAATTGTATCTTTCGCTAGATATTATTAAGATCTACTGCATGCAAGAATTTTATTTTCATTTACATGTCTTAGTTATGGTTAATTCCTTAACCTAGGGCTTGACCAAGGCTAGCCCTCATCAAACCCCAACCCCCAAACATTTCTTTTATGTGTTGATTTGCAGGTTAAGAGAAAAAATAAAATTAGATCTAGAACCTAAAATTTGTAAGTTTTCTAGAGTCATCAGTTTTAGAGTCACAAACTATATCAATCTAGTTGTAGGATGTCCTTCCAAGTTGACCTAGTCCTTTGGTCTCAGATTTGGAGGAGATTTATGGGTTTTGTCCCTTCATCATTTCATTTTGAGATATGTGGTCAAAAGTTCAGAAAAAATTCAGATCCAAAAGTTCTTGAAGAAAAATACAGCATCCTCTATGCATTTCAAGGTGAGTTTTTCATATTTCATTTCCTTTCATAGCTTTACCTCATATTTTTATATTAATTGTGCTAATTGTAATCATGTAGAATCTAGATTTACATTTCCTAAGAAATTAGTTCAATTTCATATTCACATTATCCTATCAAAGAGTCAGAGATCACATTTCATTGTATTTTATTCCTCCTATAATTAGGATGTAGTATTAGAACCCTTCCTCTTTTGGGTTCTAGTTAATCTAATATGGGTTAGAAGAGGAATCATATTTGGAAATTCCCCCCTTTCCCTTTCTCATTGTAATTAAATAGCTTAGTGACCAAGTGAAATGGAAGTAAACATTTTCAAGCCACTTGATGGTCCTCCTTATATTGCTACTCAAATTTCTATGAATCTTTCCTATGGTTGTCTTGTTGGTCCTATTTCCATGGTTAATATTATAACTGAGGAACATTTGGTTGCTAAGCAAATACATTGTGATTTCTATGGTTCAATTGATACTTGGATTTAGAATTGTAATGGTTTTGTGTATCACCCTCAAGGCTCCATTTCCTTGGCTATTGAATTGTGTGGTAAAGTGGTGAACAATACCTTTATCGTCATTCCTACTTTCGATCAATTCCAAGTGAATCTTGGTTTACCTAGGTTGATTGACATGTAAGCCATTACTTCTCCTATTCATTAGTGCATTAAATTTCCTTATTATGGTGAGATTAAGATGATCGATCATAGTATTTATAATCCTTCTAGACCTAGACATTATGCTAGCCTTAATTTTTTTTGGCCTTATGTTCCTACTACACCTCCTATTCATCCTAATTATTTTTTTCAATCTTGTGAAAGCTCACAAATGTCAAAATATTTTGAGTTGAGTAAGCCTAGGGATATTACTCATGATATTTTTCCTATACTTTGTACAACTATTTATTCTAATTATTCAATTTCTAAAGGTCATCCACCTCCACCATATAATGATCCTTCTAGTGTGGCTCTTCATTCTAGAGTGGTTCCTCCTTCTAGTGTGGATCCCCCTCATAGTTCTCAACCTATTGGCATTCCTTCTATTAACTCATCTAATAATAGTAAGGAACCTATGATTTTTTATCCTTCTTCTTTCCAACAAATTTTTGGTAAGACTAAGCATAATCAACATTCTTGTGAATGTTGAAGGAATCACCAAGCTTGTGCTAAAGCTTGTATGCATGCTTCTTATCAACCCATGTCTATAGGGGAATATAGTCATACTAATTATATAGATAAATGTGATATTTATATTTTGGATTCTATTTCTATTAATCTTTAAGAAGTAGATACATTAGATGATGATGAGCATGAGGTTATCAATGTTGATTTGCCAAACATATTTTCTATGAAAGTTACACTTACATCTAGTCTTGAGCATAGTGATTCTCTAGTTTTCTATATGATTCTTTAGATTTCATTAGATGACCCTTGTTGCTCCATTGGCACAAGGTGATAAGGGAACTAAAATTTCATATCATTCTCTTGTTTCTATCTCACTTCTTCTATATGTTATTATATTTTGTATTGTAAACATGTCACTATTTGCAACTATATCCTTATTTTGTCTACTTGGATTTGTGACATGGTAGCACCAATTATTTTTAGTCTCCATGATGGAAGCCCAAATTATTCTTCTTTGTAACTCTTACATGTTGTTTTTCAATTGTTTTCTAGTTCTTACTTCATTTGGGGAATGATGATATTTTATACTTGATATAATATTTACATGTTATTATATGATCATATTGATCCCAGATCTTAGTAGATCCCCTCGTGCTCTTTACATGTTATGTTCTCATTTTCATTGATTTGTCTTCTCTTGGGGACATCTGATAGTGGAAAATTCTTTTAGTGGATGTAAGCATACTCCATTAAAGTCATTTCTCCTATTAAAATATTAATAATTGATGGAATTAAAAATGAGAACCATACATTTCTGAGGGGGGTGAATCAGGAATTCAAACCTTAGCAACTAAAACTTTCACCATTCATTAGATGCGTATATAAATTGAAAATAACATGTAAAGCAAATGCATCAAAACATGTAAGCACATACACACTTGACACCAGATATGATTACCCAAAAACCCTCCAAATGAGAAGGTAAAACTAGGGTGGGGATGACACCCACAATTCTTCACTACTGCAATAATAATGTGTTACTGATTATGATTATAATAAGTTTGACCATGAAACATGATCTACCCTGCGAAGGTCCTACCCTATTAAAGGCTTCCAAAGATTGTTAAGTCCCACCTTGTTAGAGGATTTTAACACCCTATTAGAAGTGTTCCTATTTAAAGGACTTTAGAACATTCACTTGGAATGTCACCCTATTAAAAGATTTGATAATGACTGTTAAATCAATATTAGTCCAAAGGATTTACTCTAATTGATATAGTTGTTAGAAATTAACAGTAGAGTTATTGATCTGATACAACTTACAACCTTATCTTGATGATTTTAGATCATAATTCTGTCCTTCTTGATCCTCTGTGATCTGATATATCATTGCTATGTCTTTGATTCTCTATTCTGTAAACTAATTTTGCAATTTTTTCACACTACTAAGTCACCTTGAATGATTCCTTCTACAATTTAGTCATTCACCCCTACAATATCTCTGCTCTCTTGATCCTTTCTATATATTAAAAATGTTGGGGTATCATCTTCCTTATAAAGACTTTGGTGGCTTAGGGTTAGGTATGAATCTACAGCTGAGATTCATCCATTTTTCCATTTAACTCTTCATATTTTTTGATTGGATGAATGTGATTTCATAGGGAATTCAAATAGATTCATCCTTATCTTCAAATTTTTGAGATCTATCCATAAATTGATATAAAAAATGGTTTACATAGTTATTTGTGTCATCACAAACAACTATGTCTGATCTGTGTTACTCAGCACTTGATGTTATTGATGCTTGGCACACACTATAATTCTGTTTCTGGCTCAAGACCTGAATTACTTGGCATCAACTATCTTGCTCAAAACTTCAATCATTCAGCATGGTCTATTTGTTGGGCATTTGAGTGACTCAGCACATGAGTGACTCAACACTCATTGCAACTTGGCATAGTCTTTATTTATATGTTATACTTGCCATGCATTACTATTTTAGTATGAACTTAGTGAATTTCTTAAGTGTGTTGACACTCAATTATCAAAACCAATTTGAGATCAACAATCTCTTCCTTTGACATGAGTGTCAAAAATGCTTAATTGTATACAATAAATCTTAATCTTCTCGAGTATAATATATTCACAATTTGCATATATACAAGACTTCAAAATTTTCAAAATTCTATAATAGATTATATACCTCAAAATTTTGTAACTCCCCCTGAGTTAATGTGCCTGTATTGTATCCCAAAATCTATTCTTCATTTTGAGTAATTATATCTCTTGTTGATATTCTTTGACTTCAAATATGTTGATATGCTTTATGCTCTATTTATGCTCTTTTGTTGTTCTTCTGTTTGCTTTCCCTTTGGTTTATCTCCCTCTTTTCCTTATTTATCTGTATCTCCCCCTTGCTTATTTATGTCCTTCTTCTTTCTATCTTGCATATTTATCTCCCCCTTTTTTATACTTATGTCAAAGGGCCTATACACTGATTGTGTATTTGTCCAAAAAAAAATTGTGGACCTCTATAATGATTTTTAGAGTAGCATCCTAATTGTCACATGCAACATCTAATGACTTTATTTGGATGACTATCTCTGCTACAAGGTGAACTAGTCCATCTGATGTAGAAAGATTAGGATCTTTCTTCAACAAAGTTTCTACATATGCTAGTTCTTTATGAAGTATCTCCACATGAGGGGTAAGGGAGGCTTGAACGTTAGTCAACTTGGCTCTTATATTAGCCTCTTCTACTATTAGCATAGCTAGTTGACTATATGATTGAAGAAATGAGTGAAAATGCTTATCGTGTTGAGCTAGGTTCTTAGGTAGTTGCATACCTGAGTTTTCAATTTGCTTTCTAGACTCAAAATTTTATGGCTTGTTTCTTGTGTGAAGAGTGTGGGATCACACAGTTTTGTGTGCAATGAGAATATGTTCTGAAGTACCTTCTTCACTTTCTCAATTTTTGTAGCCAATTCAACTTGTGCTAGTTCTATGTCACCAAATATCTTCTCATTGATTTTTCCTAAAAATTTCTTTCATACCATTCCATAAGATAATCAAGTATCTTGGTCTTCATTACTCATGTATTCCACAATATCTGATAAATGTTCTAATAGTGACTTGGATTCTTCAAGTGTTGGCAAACTAAAAGCATCTAAAAAATATATCTTTGATTTCTTGCAATACTTGCCTCTATCTATACTCCTTTCTGAGTATTTCCTAATTTTTCTTCTTTTCCAAGGCTTGTTGCATTATGCCTATTTGTTCTAATGTCATGGTTGCATAATCATACTTAGGTATCACTATTTCTTCATCTAGAGTTTCATCTCCATTGTGAATTACCTTTGCAAGCTTGGATGAGCTTGAGCCTAGTGCTAAGATCTGTAGTCGTACAACTTCAATGCTTGACCTTTGAAGGAATTTTATAAGAAATCCAAATGTTGGTAGAGTTACCAATGCTTGAATGGCCTCTTGTTCCTTCTCCTTGGGTATGTCCTTACTTTCTTCAGGTCTACCTTGGTCAATCACAATTATCAAAATTTCCCTTATGTTTGTGCATCAGGTATAGATGCATCTATCTACCATGTTTATTCTTTTGGAGTCTACTCTTCTTCTACTTGATTTTGTTCAACTTTATCAATTTTGAAACTTGTGTCAACCTTTGCAGATGTGTCTTCTAGTGTTTGTACTAAAGGTTGAGCACTGGTAGCTGTAGGGATGGAAGAAGGTGGTTCTTGTGTGTTCACTTTATCCCTTGTAATGTCAGAAACTACCTTCTAAAGTTTGCCAACACTAACAAATATTAGATTCTCACATAATCTGGCTTGTAGTGTGGATTGGTCAAGGATCTTCTTCAAGTCTTCTATAGTTAAGGGGTTGATGTTCTGACCTAAACTATCAGGAAAATCCTTAATAGTTATAGTTTCTACAGGCATGCTTTTGTCATGTGGAGGGCTCATACTCGACATTTGTGTGTCTTGCACACTCTTGTTCTTCCTGCTGCTCTTTAGATGTAGCCATCTCATCTATCTTCTTTTGTGTCTCCTCCACAATATTATTATCTTTTTACGTATCTTCATCGTTATCTTCATCTTCTACTTCATTGTTTCTCCCTTCAAATGGGTCTTCCTCTCCCTCTTTAACAGTTGTCAAACCCTATATCAACTTCCACATTTGAGTGGATTTCTTCTTCACATCTTCAATATTGTTTTGAAGAATGTTGAATGCCTTGTACTTTGGTGCAAATTGTCCACCATATTTCTTATTTGCTTTGATAATTTGACCTTTTGTCAAATCTAGCATTACCTGGGCTAGAGTGGATTCTCTAATTTGTTTCTCCAAGTTCAAACAATAATGCCACTTATTCTCAACAATAGTATACAAATCCTTTAGCATTATATTATTGTTACTAAAATTTTGCACATCTGTAAAATTTTAAGTATACATGCAGTGAAAATTTAAAAATGCTTTGCATTTCATTCAAACAAATAGAAATGTCCTTGTATTTATTTATTTACTTGCAAATATACATTGACATTTTCAAATTTTGAAATGAAATGATATACTGAAAAGAAATGATCTCACACAAGCCGTGAGTATAGCTCACTATATTAAATTTCTTTCATAAGGAAATATATAAACAGATACATATGAATGAAAGAAATAAAGAGTAGAGATAACCAGTCATTGCCTATGCTTTGACTGGTTATGCACTCTTTCCCCAGCGCAGCAGAATCCAGCTCCGAGCTCCATAATATCTAGTATCTGCAAAAACGTGGAAGCAACTGATGTTAGATCCTGAAGGATCTAAGCAATGACTAACTATCTCTACAATGACATATTCTATCTGTTGATGCTTTTTGAAAGAATGTAAACTGAAAAGAAAGAATTAAATTCATTGTGAGTGTCACGAGCCCGTGCTCAAACCTCACAGAACGAGATGCTACAAGATTACATCAACTAATAATGATTGTCATCACAATGTTGATTGCAAAATTTGGATTTGTTAAAGGAAAAAGAAACTGAGTAAAGAATGCACATTCAAGGTTTAAGACTATGCTATAATGTGAACAAAACTGTGCTTTCATCATATTATTGAAGTGTTGTACTCTATAAGTAAAAGGAAAAAGAAAGATTTAGCAGGCTATCAAAGATCTTCAACAAAATGAAACTAAAGCTATGAGGAGCTAAAAGAAATATTTAGCAGCTATGAAAGAGACTAAAGTTATGTTTACGAAAGAAAAATGTGGAGCTTAAAAATATCATCCAAAATATGATAGGAATGTAGTGTCCTTGGTAGGTTTGCATGTATCTGAGCAAGCACCTAGAACGTCATCAATAAAATTTAGTGGAATGGTCATATGATTATTATTTCAATGAATCTACAAAATATTATTATGATCCAAACTCTAGCCTTTACTATAGTGATGCCCTCGGTAAATGGGTCACCCAGTAAGCAGTTTGTTCTTCATCTCAATTAGCAAGAAGAGAGGTTGGTGCTGGTAATTCACTATTATCTAATGAATGTGTTGCAAACTACATTAAGAGACAAGGAAGGACTGAACTTGCTGCAACTGTAGTCAAATGAAGAAGTCTGAGAAACCAAAGGTGACTCTTTTTGTAGCATGGAATCCCATCAGTGAAAGTGGGGAAGTTTCCTTTTTGTCCGCCTCTTGCAGTGATGATAAAACTATTAGAATATGGGAAAACACTCCAACTCCTTCTAGTGCTTCTTCTTCTTGGTTTTGCAAGGTTGTTTTGGAAGTGACACATACAAGAACTATTAGGTCATGTGCATGGTCACCTAATGGAAGTTACTTGCAACAACAAGTTTTGAAGCAACAACGAAAAATTAATCCTAGAAATCTTGCTAACTTTCTTACAAAAGTTACGGAATCATGTAGAAATGCACCTAATAGTCAATTAAAGCAATTTGCGGATTACTTTGCAAGCACATTTTTTTCTGTTACCCCTGCACATTTTTTTATCAATCAAATATTGAAAGAGTTGACTGTGGTCAGGCTTGCATAAACTCCTCTTTTTTACATTCCTGAAGCTGTTTATAAGACTTCAATGGATGGGCTCAATCAACAATTATTAGAGGCTTTGAAGGAGTTCATATTGTGGTTTGTAGGTAATACCATGCAAGATATAGTCACTCATCAACCAGATCACAAGAAATATTTGCAAATTCTCTTAGAGAAAGAAAAACCCGTTTGGATTTCATGATACCTAGTTACAACATTTAATTGTTTTCCTAGAAAATGCCAAACAACAAGATCTCATAACAAAGATAAATGGCATTTTTTTTTTCAAAGTGATTGGAAACAATAAAAGACGAAAAACATTACCTTCAACAGGCGGACCATAAAAGATCATGTCGACTCCAAAGAATAACGGCAAGAGGAAAATCAGGCTTCCAGCACTAAGTCATATCACAGTCAACAATATGATTGCAACTTAACAATCTGAATGCTTTCTCAGGTATTATCATGATGAGATGGCAAATTTTCCTTCAGCAAATCCTAGCTGACCCCCTAGCTTGCATCTCTGTTTGCGATTTGCAAGTGATTTTAGGTTTGTAAATAAAACTATTCATAAGGCAAGCCCCATGTCGGATTTCATAAAGTTTTTGAAATCCGACATTTTGATGGGATTTTTACTGTTTTCCAAAATGTTTTGTTATTTCTAATGCCGTGGGGGGGAAAATTATAGATAGAAGTTTAAATGTGTAATGGCTTTCTTTTTTGTTATCGTGTTATGTTATAAAAAATAAACTATTCAATGGTGTTTATAAATCATTGAATATGTTTTTTTTTTTATGCATCTAAAAGACTAAAGCCATATGTATTATGTTATTCAATGGATTTTTGGAGTCATAAATTAGTTAGGAAATATATGCATGGAATATAGGAGGTTAGATTTTGACTTTGCTAAGTCAGTTTGGGGGTCTTTATGACTAGTTTGAGCATTTTGTGGATAGTGGAAGGTGAGTCATAGTGTTCTTTATGACTGAGTGGAGCTTTTTGAGCAAAAGATCATTATTTTAGAAGTTTCCAGCACCTCTTTTCTAGGATATCTTTATGCATGCGACCCAAACAGTTGGGCATTGTACTTAATGAGTTTTCTAACTCATTGGGAGAGGGTTTTGATTTCATGACTAAGTTTTGAGACATCTTTGGAGTCCTGAGCTTTGTTACAAAGTCTGTAATTCAACATTTTGAAGAAATAATGCTAATGACAGTAGTGTGATTATGCCTTATGAAGTAAACTGTCAAGTTCTTTTTCCTTTCTACAAATTCTATGTGTGTTTTTGAATGATTTGATAAGTTAACTTGTGAATGTTTACATTATTCCTTGTTTTCTGTCTCATTCTAGTACCTTTTTGTGGAAAAGTAAGTCTTCTTGCAGGTTATGATATGTGTTATAGTTGAAATTAGTCAAAGTGAGATAATAATTTATCCTCTTTTGTAGTTTCAATTTTTGAAACCTTATCATAAATCACTCGTGCAAGCCTTTACAGGAAAATGTGCTTCATCTGTATTTCATAGAACTATAATCCTCTTTGTTATATGTGTGTTACGTCTTCATAGTAACTTTTGGTGTATCACCTCTTTTCTTAGTTTAAGTTTTAGGTTTTAGGTTTATTTTCTACACTTTCTTACCTTTTCCCTCTAAGGTTTCATTAAGTTTTAGAGTGTTTCACTGAAAGATATAATAGGAGCCGACCTAGAATCCGAAGGTTTCATTTCATTTTCCAATCTCACGTAATGAAATGATTCCCATGTTAAGTAAGAATTACTGAACATTGCCAGTTCAGTAGGGTGCAAATCCTGAAACTTAACAATTATCTAATTGAAGTGGAGTGTTCTTGAATTTGGACATCATTGCATATGTGGATTCCTCACTCAAATTTTGCTCTTCTCTACCAAGTTTTCCAAAATCAACATTTTTCAAGCTTGTCAAGTCTGCATTATTCCTAACATTTTCATAGATATTTTCAAGATCAGATTTAGGTATATGACTTACCACTCAAAATTGACTTGTATCTTTAGTTTTGTCTTTTCATCATCAATCTCTAGATGAGCAATGTATTTTCTCCTTTGTTTCTTCTACTCTGGGCCCTTCTATTCAGTAGCCTTTGTTTTCTTTTTGGCTTGCTCTTTTTCCTTTTGAGTAGTAGTCCTTGTACTTGCCTTGGTGGTTTGTGTTGTTGGCTTTGCTGGCATGGGCTTTGCAATTTTCTTTCCCTTTGTTTTTGCCACAGGTTGTGTCTTGGCCTTTCTCTTCTTAGGTGTTGATGGCATTGGTGCTTATTTGATTTTCTCTTCCTCAACACCTTCTTCTTATTAAATATCTTCACCTATGTTTTGGGTTAAAGCTAGAGGCTCTTGAGCATGTACCTCTTCTTCCTCTTCATTCTGTTCATCATCTTCTTCTTCCTCATCTCTTGCACCTCCAAATTTTGCCTTCAACTTCCTTAATAGTTTGTCTTCCTTTTTCAATGTGGAGGTTGTCTTTAACTCAATCTCAACTTTAGATATCATGAAATCATAGTTACCAAATGTCTTGGCATTTTTATCATTCTCCTTTGCTAAGAGTGTAGTGATGGCAGCCAAGGCTTCATCAACATTAATTTCATAGCCTAAGGGTCTTAGCCATCTAACCCTAGGTACAATAGCCTGTATGTATGTATAATTAATATCTACAAGATAACATATGTCATTGTAGTATTGTCCAACTAGTGAGATAGGTATTCTCAACCTCTGCTTCATAGACTTCTTAATGTCTTCACAATAACTTGTCATACTTGTTTCAAAATTCTCCCCCATCTACTCAATATACTCATTACTTTGTACAGCTACCAATCTATTTGTTTTCCATCCAACTTTACCAAAAGATGGAAATTCATTTTGAAAATAGAAGAATATGCAAGTTATAATTTATCCAAATTTACATTGAGCACTTTTTGTCTTCTTACTTGCTCCAAGGTTTTCCATTATTTGTTGTAGTTGAAGCTCTACAAGATCATAAGTGTGATCTTTCTTGACAATTTTGTATTTGACATCAACTTCAATGTAGGATACACTTTTAAACTACTTGAATGATAAAACTTGTGAGAAATAACCCTAATTGCAAAGTCAAGAAGTGGATCTATAATGGTATCAATGGTCATTCCATACTTATTCCATTTTACACTTGTATTTTTTTCAATTATCTCTTTTGAGTCACTATGTAGGGTCTTTGGTCGATCTACAATTGGAAAACCAATCACACTATGAATAATTATTTTTGAAATCTTGATAGGTCCACCCTCTAACCATAGACATCCATCATGTATTATTCTTAGTACTATATTGATCTATTCAGTTTTAAGCACCGTGGGAAAATCTAGGGCATAGGTCAAACCCCTTCTCTCTACAATCTTAAATTCCTCCTTCAAGACACTATTTTCACACAACTTATCATAAGCTTGTCTTATCTCCATGTCACCTATGCCTCTTACTTTTTATTTGTAATATTTTCTCACATCTTGAACCATTATGACTTTAGGTAGAATCATGGATAATGCGCCTGACAGGTCTTGTTTATAGGCAATGTCTGGGATGGCCTTGAAATTAGGTTGTTTGACCTTGTTACTGACTAACTGGACTTCAAAAGCCTCTTTCTCCTTCACACTTTTTGAGCCAGAAGCCATTTAGCCAAACTAGGGTTTAACAAATCTAAATTGTGTTACTCAACTTATGAAGAATACCTTGAAGATTCGATGAAATGGTGCTCGATCTTTGCTAGGATCCTTGCAAACACTTCAAATTGGTTTGTGAGTCACCTCTATGATCTACTCATTCTCGCTTTGAATTTGTTATGATGAAAAATGGGTGAAACTTGACCTTATACCCTTCAAAACTCTGCATTTAATGCTTGGTTCTTGTACAGTTGTAAACTCAGCATCAACACAATTTCTACTCCACTTGGCTTCTATAGAAATTTCCTTTACTCAACAGCTATTGCAGACTCAGCTTCAACTATCTTTGATTGGCAGTTTGACACTTACTAATATTTTAGTTGACATCTATTGAGGACCTTCCACACTCGGCAATAATATGAAAATTTGAAGTTTTAACTTTGAATTTTTTTCATCGTCTTGCATCTTTACTCATGCTGATCTATCCTTTTTAGTACTAGCTTCTTTAGGAACTGATGTATGATATAACACTTTTGAGTATCAGTCCCAAATACCTCTTTTGTTTCTTAGTTTGATGAAGTGTGACCACTTGACCTTTTAGGTGAATTGATCCCTCCTTCATTTGATGTGCTGCCACCATCTTTCTTTTTCCATGTCTTGTTCATCTCATTCCTAATGTGTTCAACATCTGCCTTGCCTTTCCCTTTGTCAAACTTAGAATTGGGTGGCTTTGACCTTGTTAGACAATACTTGCTAATATGACCAATCTTCAAACAACTGAAACATGTAGTTTGATGCAACCATCTATTGTAGTTACCACTAAAGTGTGTTATAATACAATTTTTAGGTACATGTCCATATTCCCAACAATAGTGATAAATATATCTTGTATTTTAATCCTAATTATAAGATTTTTCATAGCTTCTTACCTTTGGTGGCTTAAATGATGACCACATGGACTTGGATCTACATTCAAAAGCTCTATGTCCATATTTTAGACAATTGTAGCAGTAACCTTCAAATCTTGGTGCATGCATGGTTTTGTTTTGCATTCATGTGCCTGATGACCTTGCTTTTTGCACTTATGACATTGACCCATGTTCTTAGGTTTTTCATGTTGATTTTCTTTCTTGCTCCTACATACATTAGTAGTATGTCCTTTCTTACCACAATAATGACAAGTGGGTTTGGAGTGCTTACCTTTGTCATTCCTTTCTTCAGTAGTTTTGGATGATTCTCCTTCTTCAATGCTTGTGTAACCTAATCTTGATGTATCATTAATGGATCTAGGGGATTTCAATAATTGCTCAAAGTATTTGATGGCTTCATTTGGCTTATTGAGACTTTCAGCAACCTCTCTTTCTCTTTTTAGGTCATTTAGTAGGTGTTCATTTTGCAACTTTAATGCAATTATCTCAATATCTTTGACATTCAACTCATGGTGAGCATTCATCATCTAACTTAGGGTATCCAATTGCATGTTGGAGATTTTGGTAAGCTCAGTTGACTTCTCTTCTAGTCTACTTACCAAGGTTCTCTTGTCTTCTTCAATCATGGTCTTGTCTTCCATAGCTCTTTTCTTTTGTTCAGTTACTTCACATAGCATCATGGCATGAGATTCTTGTTCTAGCTTGAGATTTTTGATCTCCTTACCTTGTACTCTTTTCTTTTCCATTATATCTACAATTGTTGCATCAAATTCATTCGAGTCTCCATTTACAAATAACTTGGTGGTGTCAATCTCTTTATATTGTGTGTCATTCTCTGCAATGGCTATCTCTTTCCTTCTCTTTAAGGATTTCCTTAACTCCTCTCTAGCCTTGTCCAGTGAATGCAAGATGAGTTTTATCTCAATTCCTTGGTTCTCAATAACCTTTCCTAGTTTGTAGACTTCCATTTCAAGATCTTTTCTCTAAGCTGTAAAGCTTCTCCTTTTGAGAACTTAGCTATGATACCAATTGTTGGGATTACAAATGGGAACCATACACTTCTGGGGGGGGGCATGAATTAGAAGTTCAAACTTTAGCAACTAAAAATTTCACCATTCAATAGATGCATATATAAACTGAAAATAACATGTAAAGTAAATGCATCAAAACATGTAAGCACATACACACTTGACACCAGATATGATTACCCAGAAACCCTCCAAATGAGAAGGCAAAACTGGGGTGGGGATGGCACCCACAATTCTTCACTACCGTAGCAATAAAGTGTCACCAATTACAGTTACAATAAGTTTGACCATGAAACATGATTTTCCCTATGAAAGGCCTACCCTGTTAAAGGCTTAAAAAGACTATTAAGTCCCACCTTGTTTAAGGATTTTAACACCCTATTAGAAGTGTGCTTATTTAAAGGATTTTAGAACATTTACTTGGAATGTCACCCTGTTAAAGGATTTGATAATGACTATTAAATCAACCTTAGTCCAAAGGATTTACCCTAACTGATACAGTTGTTAGAAAATAACAGTAGAGCTTTTGATCTGATACAACTTACAACTTTATCTTGCTAATTTCATATCACAGTTTTGTCCTTCTTGATCATCTTTGATCTAATATATAAATGCTATGTCTTCAATTCTTTGTTCTATAAATTAATTCTACAATTTTTTCACACTACTAAGTCACCTTGAATGCTTCCTTCTATAATTTAGTCATTCACCCCTATGATATCTCTGCTCTCTCAATCCTTTCTATATATTAAAAATGCTATATAAAGACTTTGGTGGCTTAGGTTTAGGTATGAATCTATAGTTGAGATTCATCCATTTTGTTATTTAACTCTTCCTATTTTTTGATTGGCTTCATGTGATTGCATAGGGAATTCAACGTCTTTATCTTCAAAGCTTCGAGATCTATCCAAAAATTGACATAAAAATGGTTTACATAGTTGTTTGTGCCATCACAAACAAATATGTCCAATCTGTGTTACTCATCACTTGATATTATTGATGGTTGACACACACTATAATTCTATTTCTGGATTGGCACCTGAACTACTTAGCATCAACTATCTTGCTCAACACTTGAATCACTTGGCATGGTCTATCTACTCCGCACCTGAGTGACTTGACACTCATTGCAACTTGGCATAGTCTTTATTTATATATCATACTCAACGTGCATTACTATTTTAGTATGGACTTAGTGAATGCTTTCTGTGCTTCCTAGGTTATCATCAAATATATGCATTGCTAATTCATCCCTTCTTTTTTCACACATCTTGTGAATTCATTTATGTATTTTGCACAATCCTAAAAAATGGATTCTTCATTTACACCTTTAGTTTAGGATGCAAGCATCCTTGACATTTGACCTCTCTCTCCTTTGAAAACACATATGCTAAATCTCATATATGGGTAACACATCAAGCTTGCTAAGTCCCATACATGATTAACACATATGGATATTGATGAGACTTTTTTTCATTTCCAACCAATAGAGTAACAATTATCACCAGATTAGAATGTTCAACCAATGTTTATTGAAAAATAGGAAGACAAAATTTCTACCCATAAGCTCCCTATAGATCAGGTCTCGTTTGTGCAAGAATAGTCAAAGTTGGATAAGGAGGTGACTAATTTATAATAAGGTGGGATAAAGACTCGTCATTTTCCTCTGTGTTTGGTTAGGTGATGGATCATTTGAACATAGTTCAATAAATATCTTGGGACAAAACCAGTGAAAGAAAAGGAAAAAAATTAAAAAAATTAAAGAGCCTATAGAGTTAGAAATTAAATCTACTTATAGTCTACTTTTTCACTATTATTACCAACAATACATGCTTGAATGGTGGGACTACTTAAACATATGCTCGATCAATTAATCTAACACATATAATTGCTACAAATGAAACTAGTACTGAAGTAAACAAAGTCATTTAGTTTTATCAAATCCAAGGAAGATAATAGAAACAAAATAGAAAGATCTTACTATTTTTGAAGGTAAATTAATCCCATAGCAAGCACTTCAAGATCTCTTTACTCAAAACACAACTTATAAATACTAGCAAGCAATGGGTGAGACAAATATTTTCAAGAAAAAAAAATGATATTGTTTTCATTCACAAAGTAAGGTGTTTAAATAGTATGGATAATAAAATAATCAACTTTATCAACCCTAGAAAAGTCTCTCTTTCTCTTATTTATAGATAGGTATTTACAATTTGGGAGGGAAAACAACTTCTAGCCCTAACTAACTCACCTGCCATATTAATTAGCATAATCTACTACTATCTTCATGAACACCTATAGAGTAAAATAAGTTAAATCATAGGCATCAAAGAGGTAGAAAGAAGTAGAGAAGGGAAAGAGGGGAATCTTGAAGAGAAATGTGACCCTAAATAGTGATCTTTACATACTTTTCTTGTCAAATATCTTCTAGTTATCTCCTCGTGTTGTACACTGATTAATAAAAGAACTCCACTTCTATAACAACCTTAAAGGCATTGGGTACATAGAGAAATGTACAATCAAAAAAGGAATTTATCTTCCGTCATTAACTACCTAACACATCATTAATAAGTTTTTCATCCAACAATGACAATAGATGGTTATATTCAAAAGGAATCCGAGAGCATCCAACCATTTTGTAGAAGGACTTGAGTTCCAAGACATCTGGGTTTAGACACTTGAGTGGTGACTACCACTAAATTCAATCTCACTCAACCAGGTCATATGGAAGAAATAATCCCAATCCCATAACATTACCTTGTAGAGTTTTGCTTTTCAAAGAAAGTGAAGCTCATTTTGAGCATGTATTGAATCAAACCAAAAGTATCCCTCGATGTTGAAAATATTGCATGTAGTAGGGTCCTTGTTGTGTATCCTCCTATATCATGGTCCAAGGTGCATCAAACATAAAAGGGTAAGATTCATTGATTACAAAAGATAAACATTTTAGACTCCCTATTACAGTGTTTCAATTATAAGAGTACCCTTCCATTTTTTAACTCATTGCTGCTCTCACTTCCTTTTGTTAAATGAATCTCATCTTATGTCAAAAATTGGTCCTTCCATGATTAAGATCTCAAGACCTAGTTGGCCTAGAACCCTTGGAGAATCATCTTCCCATATTTACTTAGAGATGCCTATTTTACAAGGAAACAACTATCTTTTAGATTTACACTAGTTCTTATCCTACCCTAATACCAAAAAAAAAAATTGATCCTTCGAAGCAAGTACCCATTAGCACCTACAAGGACTAGACAAGCATTAATACCATGATCCTTTTGAAATAAATTATTTTTACCAAGCTTAAGATTTATGGTTTCAAGGACCTTTTGTCCTCCCATTCTTTTCTTGAAGATGAATATGCTATATGGGAAGGAACATAAAACTTGAAAGCATAAACAAGTAAAGTGACTTCTAGTAAAAAAAAAGATGGTATCCATAAGCCATAACTTGGGAGTATGAAAACTACCTCTCACTGGTCATGAGAGAAGAAATCCCCAAACATTAAGAACCTACAATATAAAATATTGTGAGCACAAAATAGATAGTTTGAAACCAAAAAAATATCCATTACTTATTCTTTGCTAGAATCCCTAACTATGTTGCTCAAACAAGACTCTGGTAATGTGGCTTATAACACTGATTTGTCCTTATATGATCAACAAAACCATAATTCAATATTTCCTCTCGTAAAACATAAGACCAATAAATGTTGTGTACTTTAGATGTGACAACCATTTGAAATCAAAATACCATCCAACTTGCTAATGACACAAGCTATTCATTGTGAGGATGGGTGATGCATCTTGGTGGATGATTAGAGGCAAAAAATACCCCTTAAAGTCACCCAAGACCATGAAAGGGATGCTAACATAGTTCCAATGAGTGACCACTAACCCACCAAGACTAAGGTCACACATGTGCCTTTAATAGTGACAAAATATCCCATACTCTATCTTTTAGAGCCAATGCCACTAACCAGACACCCATGAAGGCATTCCTTCAACCTTTTGGCCTAGCCAAATAAACCAACTCAACCTATGAGATCTAATCCCACATAGAAAGTGTTGGAATATTCAAATGAGAAGAGTACTTCTGAGGGGGGGGGGGGGGGGGGGGGGGGGTTGAATGAGAAGTAGCTAGTTTCTATCATTTTAAACCCTCATTAACACATAACTGAAAGTAATGTACATGCATGTAAACATATAAGAAAACATAAAATGAAAGCATGCATCAACACATAACACAAGAGATTTGGTAACCCAAAAACCCTTTAGGAGTAAGAAGGTAAAACTGGGGTGGGGATGACACCCACAAAAATTATTGTAGCAATATGTTCAACCACTTCTGATGGTCTTCTCTGTAAAAGGCCTACCCTATTAAAGGCTTTACATTGTGTTAATAGTGACTTGGTTAGAGGATTTATAAACACTTTACATGAAGTGTCATCCTATTAAAGGATTTAAAATAGGTTGTAAACCCACCTAATACATAGGATTTTCAATCACCTTCTTCAAAGGTTCTCCTAGTTGTTAAGCTAACCTATCAATATAGGATTTCAGCATCTAATACAATGGTGAGAAAGTATTAGAACATTTGATTTGATAGAGTGCAATCTTCAATTACTAGGTTTAGGTACTAGATCTGCTCTTCTTGTTCTAATCCTTGCTTGATCTGATCTTTGTATGTGTTCCTTGTCCCTTGTGCTACTCTGATCAACTGGATATGAAATTGTTGCTCTATTCCTCTAAGTATTTTCCTTCTTCTCACTGAAATTTTTCTATAATCTCCCCATACACTGTTCTCATTCACATTCCTAATGGATTTTTCGACTCCCTTTTAAAGATTGTGAAAACTAAGGGTTAGGTATGGATCTATGATCCACATTGAATCTCAAATTCCCACTCATACCTTGCATTTTTCTCATTGGTTGCATGCCTTCTCCATTTTTCTGATTGGCTACATGTAGATCGCATAGGGAATGCAAATGATTCATCCTTATCTTTTTTCTCCTTTGAAATCTCTCTAAGTCAGCTCCAAAAATGGTTTACATCTATGAAGGCACAAACTATTATGTTGATTCTGTGTTACTCGGCACATATTATATTGCTGATGCTCGGCCCGTGAATGTTCCTATATTGCTCTGCACTTGTTACATCTATGGTTTACTTGGCACCTATTACACTCTATGTTGCTCAGCACATGAGTATTCCTAAATCACTCGGCACATACTACGCTCTTTCTTGCTTGGCATCTATTACTTTCTCAGCACCTGAAGTCACTCGGTAGCTACTATCACTTACTCGGCATACATAGTGTACTCGGCATATATGATGGAGTTGGTTAAGTGTGTTGACACTCGAATGTCAAGATCATTCTAAAACCAACAATCTCCCCCTTTGACATGAGTGTCAAAAACACTTAACTATGCATTAATGAACTGATCTTATGACTTACCCTGAGTTGATTATGCCTAGTCCATTCTTCTTTATTGAAATTCTATACTGATGTGCCTGATTCTCTTTGTCCTTTGTCCTATTCCTATTCCTTGTGCTTGTATACTGTATCAGATCTATTTCAAAATTTTCCATCTCCCCCTCACTTTTGTCTTATTACTTGTCTCCCCCTTTCTGGCTATCTGTAGACTTTCCACTTTATTCTTCAAAAATGAAAGAATGTAATCAAAACTATCAAAATTTGGTATTCTCCATATATCTTCATATATCTCCTCCTACTGTATATATCTTCCCCTAATGTAAATATCTTCCCCTTTTTGACACTAATGTCAAAGGGTTCTAAGGAGTAATATCATACTTAGCCAAAAATGTATCATTTACCTCCATTATTATTTCTAGAGCTGCATCCCAATTCTCCAATGCAATGTCCACTGACTTGTGTTGGATGGCAGTCTCTACAGCAAGGTGTACAAGTCCATCTAGGGTAGAAAGATTTGGATCTTTCTTTGAAAAAATTTCTATGTATGCTTGCTCCTTGTGGATGACCTCTAAGTGTGGGGTTATGGAGGACTGGATTTGCATCAATTTTGCCTTTATGTTTGCCTCCTATGCTATTAATACAGCTAATTCCATTTGTGTGTGAAGTGTCTATGCAAAATGCTTCTCACTCTGAGTTGGATTTGTTGGAAGTTGCATGCTAGAAATCTTGAGATTTCTTTCCATGCTCATTATTATTTGACTAGTCTCTTGTGTGAAGTTGAAAAAATCATACAGTTTGGTGTACAATGAGAAAGTGTTCCCAAGTACAATTTTCACTCTTTCTAGTTTCTTAACCAATTCAACTTGTGCTAATGCTATATCATTTGATATTTTCTTATTTACTTTACCCTAGAATTTTCTTTCTGACCATTCCATTATTTCACATTTGTTTCATGGTCTTCATTAGTCACCTGGTCAACTATATCTAATAGTTGTTCTACTATAGGCCTTGTTTCATTTGGTGACTACAAGCTGAAGGCATCCATGAAAATGTCCTTTATCTTGTTCAACGCTTTCCTATACTTGTATTCTCTTCTTAATACTTCTTGTCTTTTTCTCCTATCTAGTGCACCTTGTATTTCATTTATCTTTTCTATGGTGAGGGTGTTGGATTTATAGGAGGGAATGATGATCTCTTCATCAAGTTTAAGATATCCATAGTGAAGTATCCTGGCTACTTTTCTAGAGCTCGAGCTTGGTGTTCGAACTTGCATTGATATCATATCAGTGATCGGCTTTTGAAGAGTTTAAGTGGGAGTACCAATTGTTGGTAATTCAACCAATGTCTATATTGCAACTTGCTCCTCATCTCTTGTCTCTTCCTACTTTTCTTATTGACTTCCTTTATCACTAACAATTTTTGGGGGTGAACCTGTTGATTGTTCTTGTTTTCCTGTATCTTCCCTATTGTTGCACTCGGCATCTGAAGTGCATCACTTACTACTTTTGGTGGAGATGGTGGTGGAAGTAGTAGGATTTTAGTAGCAATGTATGTAAAAGGTTGTTCCTTTGGCTACACCTTTTCTCTTTGAGGTGTTGCTACTACACTTTGTAGTTCATCTACACTCACCAATACAAGGCTTGTACACAACTTGCCTATAGAGTAGATTGGTGAAGGATCTTTGAGAGATCCTCTACAGTTAAAGGACTGCTATTTTGACATGAAGTTTCAATAACATCGTTTATTTTTATAATCTCTATAGGTGTGATAGTGGCATGAGGAGGGCTATGAGGTGGCATTTGTGTGTCTTGCACACTTTGTTCTTCCTGTTCATCTAATGCCTTTTCGTCTCCTTTAGTTGTATTCTCTTTTTCCTCCTCCTTATTTACTTCCTCTTCTACTCTACCTTCCTCACCTTTTTTTCTCCTCCACTTTCTTTTTTGTCTCTTTTGCTTCTTTTCTCTTTGAGCTAGCCTCTACCTTCTATTCCTCGTCAAATACATCATCAATTGACTTCCATAATTTTATGGATTTATTTACAACATCCTCTATCTTATTTTGGAGAATGCAAAATGCTCTATTTTTAGGAGAAAATTTGCTATTATGCCTTTTATTTGCCTTAGTTATTTGACCTTTAGTCAGGTCTGGCAGTAGTATAGCTAGGGTTGATTCTCTTATCTCCTTTTCCATTTGTAAACAAAAATGCCACTTATCTGCAACTATCTTGTATAGCTCCTTGGGCATTGTACTATCTAACTCTAGAGGTGTGTGTTTGTATTCAGCCATCATTGCATACGTTGATTCCTCTATTTTATTTTGCTCTTCTTTATTGAGCTTATTGAAGTTTATAGTCTTTAAACCATTCAAGTTTTTTTTTCTAATATTTACACATAACTTATCAATGGTAGACATGGAGGGATGACTTACCACTCTAAACTGGTTGTTGTCATTTAACTCTGTTCTTTCTTCATCTATGTCTGGCTAGGAAACATACTTCCTTCTCTTCCTTGTTTCTTCACCAGTTTGTATTGTGGCTTTCTTCTTTTCTTTGGCTTCATCTTTTCCCTTTTGAGTTGCAGCCCTAGTGGTAGCCCTTGTAGTAGGCTTCTTTGTTTTGACCTCAATGGGCTTTGTCCCCTTCTTTTCCTTGGGTTGGGATGTAGGCTAAGTTTTGGCTTTCCTTTTGTTGGCTTTGGATTTAGTGGGTGCTTCCTTGGCTTCTTCTTCGTTAGCACCTTCTTTATTGTCCTCTCCTAGGCCCTGTGTCAATTCTTTTGGCTCTTGCCCTTGCTCACCTTCTTCCTCACTGTCATCTTCTACTTCTTCTACCTCCTCTCCTACTTCACCTTCAATATTTGCTCCAAATGTCTTCTTTATTTTTCTTACCATTTTATCTTTCTTCTTGACTCCAAAGGCTATCTTCAAATCTATTACCACCCTAGATTTGACAATATCATAAGTTCCAAAATGAGGAGCATCCTTATCAATTTCTTTTGCAAGTAAATCAGTGATTGCATCTGAAGCTTGGTCAACATCAAGCTCATATCCAAGTGGCCTAAGCCATCTTACTCTAGGTATCATGGCTTGGATGTAGGTGTAATCTATGACAACTAGGAAACAAATGTTATTTACATGCTGCTTAACCAATGATATTGGTATCCTCATCCTTTTTTTCATGGACTTCTAGAAGTCCTCAAAGTAGCTTGTCATTTGAGCATCAAAATTGTCTCCCATTTGCTCAATAAACTCATTAACTTGTGTAACAATTGTCTTGTTTGGATCCCATCTCACCTGTCCAACTGATGGAAATTTCTTCATGACATAGAAAAATATGTAGACCAACACTAATCCAAATTTTCATTGAGCTCCTTTTGATTTCCTTATGGCTTCAAAATTTTCATTAATTTGTTATAGCATGAGCTCTGCTAGATCATAAGTGTGGTCCTTCTTTACAAGTTTGTATACAACATCTACTGCTATGCATGGAACGTTGTTCAATATGCTTGATTGATAGAATTTATGAGATATGATTCTGACAGCAAAATAAAGTAAGGGATCAGTGATGGTATTAATAGTCATTCCCCTATTGTTCCATTTGGCACCAATATTTTTCTCTATGGCCTTCTTTTTGTCACTTATTAGGGTCTTGGGCCAATCTAGGGTTGGGAATCCAGTAACCCTATGAACAATTTTCTTTTTGATCTTCACTGGCCCTATTTCTAACCAAAATGATCCATCATGAATTTGGCTCAACACTATACGAATCCATTCAATCTTAAATACAATGGGGAAAACTAGGGCTTTAGTTAAACCCTTCTTTTCAATAATTTGAAACTTATCCTTCAATATACCTTTGTCACACATCTTATCAAAGGCATTGCAAATTTATAGGTCACCTATGGCTCTAATCTTATAGTTATAACATTTCCTGACATCTTGGACCATTACTACTTTGTCTAGAATAACTGACAAAGCACCAACTAGGTCATTTTTATAGGCAACTTCGGGTATTGGCCTAAATTTAGGCTATTTAACCTCATTTCTAACAAGTTGAATCTCATGATCATCCTTTCCCCTTATGGTTTTAGACCCAGATGCCATCTTGACCAAACTAGGGTTTAATATTAAATAAACTTTTCAAATACTGTGTAGTTTGGCACTTGATGAAATACCTTTAAATCGAAGAGTTTTGGTTGGAGTATTGTTGAGATTGGTACAAATCACTGCAAAATCACCATTTGGTCACCTCTTCACTCTTCTCATTTTCACTTTGTGTTTGAATGGCTTGAAAATGAGTGATTTTCAACTTTATTAGGTTCAAAACCTAGCATTTATTGAATAGCGCTTACAACTGTACACTCGTCACTTAAAGGTTTCAATATAACTCAGCTCCCTCTATAATTCTTTTACTTAGCCTCCACTAGACTTCTACTTCACTCAACTTCAACTATCAGCTCGGCACCTATTGGAAACTAGGCATCCATTGAAGCTCAACATCTTTTACAAAATTAAATTTTTTTTTTTTAACTTGACATCTTTTCTCATGCAGATTTCTTCTTGACATCACTTATTTGTTCTTTTGGGCTAATTTATGATACATCTTTATATATATTAGCCTCATGTACCCGTCTTGTGCTTAATTAGATGAAGTGTGATCACTTGACCTCTTGGGTAAAGTGATCTCTCCATTGGATGAACTTGATCCATCTCTTCTTTTCCATGTCTTTTTCATTTTTGCCCTAATGTGTTCCACATTAACTTTTTCTTTACCCTTATTGACTTCTAGCTTGGGTGCCTTGGCCTTTGTTGGGTGATTCCTACTGACATATCCTATCTTCAAGCAACTAAAACATGTGATTTGGCTTAACCATCTACTATAATTTCCATTGAAGTGTGTTCTTATGCAATTCTAAGGAACATGACCATATTCTTGATAGTAGTGACAACTTTGCCTGGTATTGTAATCCCAATTATAGTGGTGTACATTGTTGTTTCTCCTTGCAAGTTGATTAGGTGTCCACATAGGCATTGATCTGCACTCAAAAGCTCTATGTCCATACTTTTTGCAATTGTAGTAGTGACCTTCAAATCTTGGTGTCCTCATGGTCTTGGTTCTGCAGTCTTGTGTTGAATGTCCTTGCATGTTACACTTGTGACAATAACCTTTATTTTTGGATGTGTCCTACTGATTGGTCTTTCTACTCCTACAAACATTAGTAGTGTGCCCCTTTTTATTACAGAAATGACAAGTGGGTTTGGTGTTCTTACCTTTTTTTATCCTTTTTGCTGCAGCCTTGGATGATTCTCCTTGTTCAATACTGGTGTAACCAAGTCCTAAAGTATCATTACTAGCCCTTGGTGATTTCAGTAATTGTTCAAAGTACTTGATAGCCTCATTGGGTTTGTTGTGGCTTTCTGCTATCTCCTTTTCTTTCTTCAATTCATTTTGCATCTTCAAGGTGGACATCTCAATGTCCTTCATGTTTAGCTCAAGATGAGCATTCATCATCTGGCTTAAGGTGTCTAGCTACATGTTTGAGATCTTTTCAAACTCAATTGTCTTCTCTTCTAGCCTATTGGTGAGATTTCTCTTGTCATCTTCTATCATGGCCTTGTCTTCAATAGGTCTTTTCTTTAGTTCAGTCACTTCACAAAGCATTATGGCTTGTGATTCTTGTTCAAGCTTGAGTAATCTGATTTTTTCAGCTTGTGCTTTGTTTTTCTCCATCAATTCTGCTATTGTTATATCAAATTCCTTGGAATCTCCATTGGAAAACACTTGTGTGGTATCAATCTCTTTGTAGTATATGTCATTTTCGACTATGGCTATCTCCTTTCTTCTTTTCAAGGATTTTCTCAGTTCCTCTCTAGCTTCCTCTATTTATGTAGAGCTAGATGCACATCAATCACTTGATTGTCAATGATCTTCCCAAGTTTGAATACTTCTATATTCTAACCTTTTTCTCGAAGCTATTAGGCTTCTCCATGTGAGAACTAGAGCTCTGATACCAATTGCTAGAATATTCAAATGAGAAGAGTACTTCTAAGAGGGGGGTGAATCAGAAGTAGCTAGTTTTTATCCTTTTAAACCCTCATTAACACAATTGAAAGTTATGTGCATGCATGTAAACATATAAGCAAACATGAAATGAAAGCATGCATCAACACATAACACAAGAGATTTGGTAACCAAGAAACCCTTTCGGAATAAGAAAGTAAAACTAGGATCTTAAATAACCCCTTTAGGAATCTTAAATAACTTATCAATCACGGTAATCAAAGGGTGTATTAATTATAATTATTCTTCATTAATAAACATTACCATGTATCCAACTCGATACCACATATTCCTTTTACTGTTGTGGAAGACATGATGGAAAGGCTTCCTAACAAGTTTGGAAATTACTTTTCTCATTAGCCATAGACCCTAGGCATGAGGCTAGTGATCTTTAATTTATTCTCCCACATAGGAATGGCTAGCAACCTGGACAAGGATTTGGGAACCTAAACACTAAAAATTAAAGGAAGCACAAGCCTTGTTTCAAATGAGACAAGATGAGAAGCAAAAAGAGGGGACCAAACATTTTTCTCACAAAAATTAGGGATGAGTATGCAAGGCATAACAAATGATGAATTGACTAAACAAATGTCTTGCATTTAAGAACTCCAGAACTTATCATTTAATCACACTAGTGTCATATCTTTGTAAAGAAAAACCCTTTAAGCATGAACTTTGGGTTCGAACATCCGAAATTATCATGGTCCATCAAATAATTGATGTCAAGTCATGAAGTGTGTGCTTTGAAATGGATATATCATTTAATTCTTGAAGAAAACATAAAAACCAAGCTCACTCAATACTTCCTTTGTTAGAATTTTTTGGATATCATGTTAGATAACTTGAGGAGGGCGGGGGGGGGGGGTAAATAAGTTATATTCAATTATTCTATAGGCCTTTTAAACACTCTAGTACTAATTCAAACATCATAAACATCTATAACAATAACTCGATGAACACATTCAACTTCTCAAATCAAAATTATAATCATTAAGCATCAAACTATTATCATATTGTTCCTTTCTATTATTGATTATCAAAGTTTTCACTACTTTTACCGAGCTGCAATAATAAACAATTAACATGAAAATAAACTTACAATACATAAGTAATCACACATTTGACACATATTTTAACATGGAAACCCTATAAAGGGAAAAACCACCTGAGAACTAGCAACCCAAATATTTTTACTCTTCTGAAGTGAGCTCTGCTAGGAGCCAACCTTGTTAAAGGTTACATGCACATTTTTTGTGTGATGTGGTTAAAGGATTTTAACCAACAGTCATCTAGACCTTATCACTCCTTGATCTTATCTAAAGAGTGGTCTGCTCTAAAGGACTTATAAATATCACTAATCAATGCTACCATATAAGATTTCAAAGATTTGTTAGATCCATTTGGTTAAGAGATTTTATCTACTAAAATGGTAAGAAAGTAACAGTCAAATGATCTATTAGTTTTAGCACTGCCTTGATTGTTCAAATCTCTTCCTTGCTATGCCTCTTCTCTTTGATCTTCTTCTAGTCTTCTTCTGGCTTATTCACACACTCACACTTTGACTTTGCACTTCCTCTTCTTAATCTTCACTACTCTGTTATGTCTAGTTTACCTTGCTTTGATTCCTTCTTTAGCTTTGTACTTCAATAAACTTAGTTTAGAAATTCAAATAATGATTAGCAACAAGATCTTGCTTGTTCATCTCTTTAAATAGTAATCTTCTAGATTTTAGAAGCTTCTAGATTTTTCCACTTATTTAGAATCGCAGATGTCATATTCATTGTATTTAGTCACTTGAGAAATAGAACTTCCATGAACTTTGGTCTCATCCTTATCTTGCTTAAATCTCCTTCATCAAATCTTTATTGCATTTTTCCACCAGTAGATCTTGTAACTAACTTTGACTTTATCCTTTTAACTTCTCAAACTTTATTTTTATCATAAGTCGGCCTTAGATTCAATCTTTAATAACTTGTTCTTCTAGCTCATACTCAACGAATATTACATTTTCACTCAGGCAATACATCACTTGGTTAACACTAGAAGTACTCAGTTAACACTAAACTTTAACTTTTCTTTGCTTGAGGATCGATGAAAACTACAGTCACTTGGTGAATTATATTCCTTCTTTCACCTAGTATCTTGATGTAGCTTGTATAACTCAATGAATACATGAAATTATTCACAATATTAAAAGATTGTAAAACAATAAAATCAACATTATATAGTCACAGTACAATTCATTCAAGTTCCCATTGAATACCATACATATCAACATTCTCACTTAACATAGTTTCTTCAAATCCTCTTCATCAATAAAATACTCTTCATTGATCAAATGATATGGCACTCTACTAAATTCACATAATGTCTAACCAACTAAGGTTTTGACATCAATGACAACATAGAAACTCATATTGCTTTTAACATTCATTAACAACCTTATCAATTGAGACTAACATATCGTATAATTTTGGGAATTGGGGATCTCCTTCCTCCATTTTTCATTTTTAGTATTTTCAAAGAATGGGAGGTGGTACTTGTTTCACTGGAATAAAAAAATTTAGGTTTTTCATATGAGGTACTCCTTTCACCATCACATCCTCTTGTATTATCTCACTTTTTCTCGGAGAGAAGAAGACACCCGTTTCCTAAGATATCACTTTGCGTTCAATTTTATCAAGTTTGAGAATGATCAATCTATTTTTTTTATTCTTCTCACAATTCTTCTCTTTCCTTTTTCTTGCTAGCTTAGTTTGTCATTGAATTAGCTTGAGAGAAGAGAGTTATCTATATTTGATGAAGCTTGGTCATTTTATGAGTTCATACTTGTAGCTTTTAACTTGCAAAAAAAAGAGCAAGATGGAGTTCTCAAGGTAAGCAAAGGAGTACTTGAATTTTATAAAACAAATTTCCATTGAGTTGCATAGTGACATGCGAAGCATATCTGCCTACTTGGAGGAACAAGAAACTAAGCCCTAGAAAAAACCTGACCAAACTATTTAGAAGGGAAACAAAACAAAGGTAAAAAGAAGTTAACATAATTTACAAGGTGAACGCAAAAGCACACTAGAGAAATACTTACAAGAAACTAAACATATGGTACAAAAAAATGAGAATGGACACCCTTGTCCCACCTCATCATTCAAAATAATGTTTGAGAAATTGTCCATTGATAGGAAATGAGGTAGGCTCTCCAGTTAACATTTTGAGATGGTACATATTAACCCCATAGATCTTCAAGATATGATAAGGCCTAATGCAAAGTCACTAGAGTTTGATATGTTTTCCTTTCTTCTCATGGACCTTGTCCCAAGGGAGGACTAGGTCCGTAATCTAAAATGCCTTATAATGGGCTCTTTTGTCAAACCATCATGTGACCATTATTTGTGTTTGCATGAGTTCTTTTGGTATTCCTATGGTGGAGTATCCTAGTAGTGTTGGAGACATGACTAAGTTGATCTATGTTGCATTCATGACAAAGTTTTTCGTTGATGTCAACATACTTGTTATTCTCCAAAGACTAATAGAGCAACAAACAAGGATTGGCTTCCTGTGGTTTGATGACTGAAGATAAGATTACGTACACTTGAGGAAATGATTTATAGTGTCAAGATGCTACAACTAAGTGCACATACATGAATATGAAGACTTGACAAAGATATGAAGAATTTGGTGAAGGAAAATTTCATACAACTTTTTTGGAAAGCAGGTACTAATGTTTTGATTTTATCTCGTAATAGAGACAAAATCTGGTTGAGCGAAATGAGACAAAGATTGAATACATGTTAAATATGGTCTAGTTAAACACACATAATCAAATAATTAACAAGTGAAGAGTTATGAAGATTGTAAGACAACAGATTACTTGTAATTAGGAAAAGATGTAATATTGTAATGTAACATGTATTGTGATATCTTCAGTTGGTCCTATATTACTATTTTAAATTGGGAAAGCCCAAGGCCAACTCAATAATTTGTTTTAGGATGTGGTACAAAGGAAATATCTTTTCCTTGAGGATTTGTATCCAGTGTGGATGATTATTGTATGTGTGAACTTGAATGCAAATATATTTTGTATCAGAGAAAAGATTGGTGCATTTGGGGCACGATAAGCTTACAAGGAACTATATTTAGAAAGAGAAATTGTTGCTAGATAATTATTGATATACACTTTTATTATTTAGTGAGGATAGTACATAAGCTATTTGGATTGTGGGTCCACCTATCTTCCTTTCAACTCCTAACAAGGTTAACACTACTTCTAACAAGGTTGGAATCTCCTAACATGGATTCAAAGTCTCCTAACAAGGACTCATATATAATGATTGTATTTCATTGACTCTTAACGTGGTCCATCATTTCATAAGGAACATTAATATTATTACATCATCTGGTGGCATCACTCCCACTAGGGTTTTCCCTCTAATCAAGGGTTTCCCTAGTTAACAAATCTGGTGTTATTGTAAGGTTATCTTTCTATAGTTTTTGCACCTACTATTTACATGTTTCATAATTAATAAGGATATTGAGAGTTATTTTAATTGGATTTGATTCACCTTTCCCCCACCTCCACTCTTAATTATCTAAGTGGACTTTACTTTCTAACAATTGGTATCATAGAATTAGGTCCTTGAAGGAAAAGCTTTATAGCTTAAGGAGATCTAGGGTGAGTTATTTTGGAAATGAAATTCTAAATTTTGATGGAGTTAACTATAAAAGATGGAAGGAAAATATGAAGATACATCTGCTATGCATGGGTCTAGATTACTAGTTGGCTACTACAAAGAAAAGGGATGTGATTTAAGAAGAAAAGCTTGAGGGTTGTGAGGAATCTCAAAAAGACAAATTCATGTACAATATGCTTTCTAGAGAGGCACTATTATAAGCTCTTCTTGAAATTGAATTTTGTTAGGTTAAATCTTTAAGACTTTCTCACGAAATTTGGGAAGCTTTACAAAGTACATTTGAAGGTGATAAATATGCTCAAAAGGCTAGATTGTAGAATTGAATATGTTTATTTCAAGATGCTAAGATGTTGGAAGATGAATCTATAAGAAGTTATTTTGGTAGAATATCAGAAATTGTTACTGGAATTAAGGCTTATGAAGGAGAAAAATTAGAAGATGAAGTTATATGGAAAATCTTGAAGAATTTAACACCTACTTAAAAATACATAATAAAGATGATTGAACAAGTTATTTATAGCATGAATAATTTTATAAGAAAGACTCTTCTTGGAAGATTGTAGACAACTAAAATGTGGATGAAACGAAGTGCAAAATCACCTAGAGTTGAAACTATTATTTTGCACACAAAGAGACAAACCTATGTTGATAAGGAGTGCAAGCACAAGTATAGATTATGCCAATAGCAGCTAAACAAGACTGGATGAAGACAAGAAGATTGAGGAAGGACTTGACTTGCTTATGAAGAGAGAACCTAAAGGTAACACAATTTTTAAGTGTTGGACATGTAATGAATTTGGTTATTTTTCTTCTAAGTGTTGTAAGAGAATAAATAAGTTTTAAAATCCCTATAAAATAAGAGTACCTAAGGATTTCTTTTTTAGTGATGAGGATGAATTTCATTCTAAATTAAAAGAATTCTTGTGCGAGAGTGATGATGAAGGAAGTAGGATTTGTTTCTATTAAGGAAGAAAGCCTTAAAAAAAGTTAGAGAAAAAAAGCATTAGTATCGCAAGTTGAAAAGAATAAATTTGATTGGATTATAGATGGTGGTTGTTCCCATCACATGATTGGAGAGACAAATAAGTTTCTTGAAATCAATAGCTATGATGGAGGAGTAGTTAGAGTTGGAAACAATGTAGCTTGTCATATAAAAGGAAAATGATCTATTACACTTTATGGAAAGACTAAAACTGATGATGTTTACTTTGTGGATGGTTTGAAACATAACATTTTGTGTGTTAGACAACTAGTTGACAAGGGATATCAATTGCAGTTCACAAAGAAGATTTCCATTATCAAGGATAAAGATAATGAGATGATTGATACTAGTACAAGGACAAGAGGTAATGTATTTCAGTTGAATCCTACTAGGATGACATGTTTAGTTGCAAAAGTGGATGACAATTGGTTATGGCGTAAGAGATTTTGTCATATAAACTTTGATAATATTGTGAAGATCACTACTACAATTGCAGTTAGAGATTTTCCAAAACTTGTGAAACCTACTAACATGTTGTGTAAAGAATGTGCAATGAAAAAATAGAAGAAAAGTTCATTTCCAACCAAGACATTCACCACTTCAACAAAATTGGAGATAGTACATAGATTTGAGTGGTCCTACAAAGACAAGAACACTCTATGGTGAAAGGTATTTCATGATTCTTGTTGATTGCTTTTCTAGAATGATGTGGGTAGCATTTCTTAGATAAAATTCTTACATTTTTGAGAAGTTAAAGATATTCAAGAGTAGAGTTGAAAATGAATATGATTTAAAGATAAAATGTTTGAGATCTAATAGAGGAGGAGAGTTTATTTCTAATGAGTTTAACAATTTTTGTGAGGATAATGGTATAAAAAGACAACTTTCAACCACTAAGATACCTTAACATAATGTAATAATAGAGATGAGAAACAAATCTGTAACATAGGCATCAAGAGAAATGATGCTTGAAAAACACATATCAAAAATATTTTGGAGAGAAGTAGTAAATACAATAGTATACACTATGAATAGAGTACAAATCAGACAAGGCACTAGTAAGACCCCCTATGAAATTTGGTTTGGACATGCACCTTTTGTTAAGTATTTCAAAATCTTTGGAAGTAAATGTTACATTAAAAGAGACGATGGCATTGGAAATTTTGATTCAAGGAGTGATGAAGGTATGGTTCCTTGATATTCATTGAAAAGAAAAGCATACATATGTTTTGATTAGAGAACTAAGATTACTTTTGAGAGAAATAATGTAAGAGTTGATGAAAAGTTTAGAGTTCAAGAAAGGATGATTGATTATAATTTTGATGAAGAGAATAATTGCATAATTAAGAGGGAGAATGTTGAATTATTTTATGAGACTAATGCTGACCTGCACACTAAATTACAAGACTAGATAGAAGAACCTAGATCTAAATGTAGAGTGAAAATTAGAGTTGAGACAATGACACCTAACAAGAATTCAACAAAGAATTGTCCTATTGAACATCATTGGAAGTAAGGACAAAGGACTCATGACAAGGAACAACGTACATGAAGATCTATGTTTAATTTCTCAAGTTGAACCTAAGAAAGTTGATGAAATATATAAAGATGATTATTGGATAAAAGATATGAAAGAAGAAGTAGATAAAATTGAAAAGAACAATAATTGGGAATTTGTCCCTAAACCTAAAGATAAGAATGTTGTTGGAATTAAATGGGTTTTTAGAAACAAGATGAATGAACAAGGTGAGGTTGTAAGAAACAAAGAAAGATTAGTGTGTAAAGGATACTCACAATAAAAAGGAATTGAATATGAAGAAATATTTGCACATGCTTCTAGATTAGCAACAGATAGAATGTTTCTGGCATACGTAGCTAACAAGAAATTTATTGTATATCAAATAGATGTCAAATCAACCTTTCTAAATAGAGAAGTTTAAGAAGAAGTATACATTGAGAATCCTAATGGTTTTCCTCTAACAGATAAAGAAGACATGGTTTGCAAACTAAAGAAGACATTGTATAGATTGAAACAAGCACCTAAAGCTCGATATGCAAGATTAGATAAGTATTTGACAAGTTTGGGATTTTGGAAAAGAAATGCAAACAATAATTTATGTTAGAGAAAGAATGATAGTGGCTTAGTGATTGTTGAAGTATTTGTGGATGACATACTTTTTAGAGGAAATGATGAGGAAAGTAAGATATGTTCAAAGGAAATGAAGAAGGAATTTAAAATGAGTATGACTAGTGAGATGAAATACTTCTTGGGATTGTAGATTGTACAGAACAAAGATGATATTTTCATATCACAAGCTAAGTATCTTAAAGTTATATTGAAAAGATTTGGATTGGGAAGTTATAAATTGTTGGAACACCTATGGCAATTGGATGTAAATTGTTTAGCAAAGATGAATCCCCTACTATTGAATAGAAAATGTATAGATCTATGATTGGTGGATTGCAATATTTGACACACACTAGAAGGTGTAGTTGGAATTGTGGCAAGATTTTAGGTAGATCCTAAAGAGACACATTATGCATTAGTAAAAAGAATTTTCAAATATTTGAAAGGGGCACATGATTATGGATAATTGATTATGGTATGATATGTCACATGACATTGCATTATGTGCATACACTTATGCTAATTAGGAAGGAAGTGTAGATGATAGAAAGAGCACCTGTGGTGGAGCATTCTTCTTGTGAGGAAGATTGGTTTCTTGGCTAAGCAAGAAACAAGATTGTATCTCATAGAGTATGACAGAAGAAGAGTATGTATTGATAGATAACAACTATAATCAGATTATTTAGGAGAAGAAAATGTTAAAAGATATTGGAATTAAGTTTATGGAGCCTAATATCATACATTTTGATAACATAAGTACAATGAATATGTCAAATAATTTAGTGTTACATTAAAAAAACAATGCATATATCTATTAAGTATCACTTTTCAAAAGAGAAAGTTGTAGAGAAAGAGATTAGATTGGAGTATGTTAGCACAAAGGAGCATATAGAAGACATATTTACAAAAAAATTGGTTAAGAACTCCTTTGAGTACTTGATAGGTATGCTTGTGGTTATGCCTCAATATAATTTTGAGCATTTGATGTAGAGATTGCAATAGTCCAGTGGTAACTAAGCACTATTTCTTTATCTGGACTAGATGCTTGATGTTTCTCCTATGGGGGAGTATATGTGTTTGAGCTAAGTTATGAAGGACTCTTGGTACTATTATCTAATAGTGTCTTTGGATTCTTGAGGTTATTGAAGATCATGCTTAAATAATTGACATAATGATGCATTTTTCATTGACATCAATGGGGGAGAGATAGTACATGAAAAACATCCTATGGAAGATTATCCTTTGGGGGAGAGATGAGTACAATATACCTGATACATTCTATGAGAAAGGTCATTCTATGGGGAGAGATGAGCTTAAGGGAGAGATTCATATTTGATTGATCAAGAGATTTTAAAAAGATGTTAATGAATGGGGGAGATTAACACCTTCCTTGTGCATGATGGTTGTTGATTATTGTACATTCATGGGAAACATGAATGGGGGAGCAGAAAAGATATACTTGGTATTCATTAAAACTTATATATTTTTCATCTATGTTTGCATCAATGCCAAAGGGGGAACTTGTTAGCATAAGTATTGATGGTATTCCTATTGGGGAACATCCTAGTAGTGTTGGAGACATGATTCAATGTTTTTATGTTGCATTCATGATAGAGTTTGTCATTGATATCAACATACTTGTTATTCTATAAAGACTGGTAGAACAACATACAAAGATTGGCTTCATGTAGTTTGAGGACTGAAGATAAGATTATGCACACTTGAGGAAATGATCTACAATGTGTCTAGATGCTACTACTAAGTGCACCTACATATATATGAATACTTTATAGAGTTATGAAGAATTTAATGAAGGAAATTTTCAAACAACATTTCAAGAAAGTTAGTACTGATGTTTCAATTTTATCTCCTAACAGAGATGAAATCTAGCTAAGTGAGCTGAGATAAAGATTGATGATGGCCTAGTTAGATGCATATAATTAGATGATCAACAAGTGAAGTGTTATGAATATTGTGAGCTAATGTATTGATTGTAATTGTGAAAAAGATTGAATATTTTAATATAATGTGTATTGTAATATCTTAAGTTGGTCCTATATTATTATTGTAAATTGGGAAAGCCTCACAGTCAACTCAATAATTTTTTCTAGGACTTGATATAAAGGAAATGTCATTTTCGTGTGGATTTATATCCAATGTAGATGATTATTGTATGTGCAAACTTGAATATGAATATATTTTGGATCACAACAGAGATTGGTGCAGTTGAGGCACTATGAGCTTACAAGCAATTGTATTTTGCAAGAGAAGTTACTATTAGATAGTTGTTGATATACACTTGTAATATTCAATGAGGATAGTACAAAATTTGTTTGGATAGTTGGTCCATCTATCTCCCTTGCAACTCTTTACAAGGTTGGAATCTCCTAACAAGGATTCAAAGTCTCCTTACAGGGACTCATATGTACTGATTTTATCTCATTAAATCCTAACATGGTCCATCCTTTCAAAAGGAACATTTATATTAGTACATCATCTTTTGGGCATCACCCCCACCAGGGTTTTCCCTCTGATTAAGGGTTTCGTTTGTTAACCAATTTGGTGTTATTGTGTATGGTTATCTTTATATGGTTGTTGCATCTACTATTTACTTGTCTCAAAATAAATAAAGATATTGAGAGTTGTTTTAATTGGATAAATGGTTCACCCCCCTCTCAGTTATCTTGGTGGACTTTACTTTCTAGTAGTTTGATGTTTAGTAAAATGTTGAAGGATTGTCTCCCTCTATTCTTCAAGGTAGATGATATTGTGAAGGAAAACCTCCACAATGTTGTCCCTCTTGTTGAACTAGCTCATGAAATAAAAGAACAGAATATGCCAATTCAAGGGGAACATTGGAGTCTGGCTATAGACCAAGTAGAATAGAGAAGTTCTCAGAGCTAACTTTGTTCAAATATAATCTACCTAAAGGGTGAACCTAATCTTTTGATGTCGTTCTAGAGGATTTCTCTCTAGTAGATATTTGGTGACCTCTAAGTGGTTCTTGTTGGTTGATTCAACTACTCTGTTACCTTGAGAATAGTAATTACTTGAATATTTTAAGGTAAAATTTATGTCATAAGCCCACTAGAAGGGTTGGCCAAAGGTGAACGTTGAACCATTATTACATATAAAGGTGAAAGGCATCCCAAATCTAGTAGTAATCTTCTCCTCAATGAATTGGATCACTACATCTATCACATCTTTTTTTTGCATGGCCTTGGACTAGCGGGTGAAATAATTTGTCATTGTTAGCACATACTGGTGTCTAACAAAAGAATTGGGGTTTATTTCCCAAATGAAATCAAATACCCATTGAGTGAATGGTCTAGCCTCAGAAATTGGTTAAAGGGGAATTGTAAGATTCCATTCTTGAAAAACATCCATCTAACATTTGTGGTATTTCCTCACATGATTGTGGACATCTCAGAATAAGAAGGCCCATTAATACCCAACCCTAAGGATTTGATGAGTAGTTGTGTCAACAAAGCCATGCCTAGTGTTGAATTGTTCATGGAACTTGTCAAATATTTTTCTTTCCAACTCTTGATCAAGGCACCTAAGGTATATTCCTTCAAAGCTCCAATGGAATAGAGTCCTACCCTTAAACATGAAATGTGTTCTTTTAAGTTAGAGTGCTTGATGTTTATGAGTTGGGAGTCAGCCTGGAGATTTTTTATGTAGTAACAGGTACACCAAATACAAGTACGATGGGTCTTGAGTTAGAGATTCTATATTGTAATTATGAGATTCTATCTATAGGTCTATGAAGGCCATGGATTTTGATAATCCTTTCCCACTGACTAGTTGCATGGGCAACATTTCTAATTCATATTCTTAAAGGATAGTCATCCACTTCCCTTGTCTCTCACCATGTTCACTATGACAAAGAAATGATTTAACTACTTGATCCAACATAATTGCATATACTTTCTCTAGAGAATGTAGTTCCAAATTTGATTTACTTCACAAAAAAGTGTGAATGCTTGTTTATCAAGGCTGGAATATCAAATTTTGACATTCTTAAAGGGGGAGCTCATGAAAGAAAAGGGTCTCTCCTCTCCTTCAACCTTTTTGGTTAATATAAGAGTGACATAATACACAAAAGAAAAGGAATAGATGTAGAATGAGAGATCATAGTTAGGACTACCAAAGATTGGAGATTTTGTTATAAGTTGTTGTATCTGGACAAGGACATGCTTTGACTCTAGACTCCACTCAATTTTTTTCCTTTTTAATCATGTCACATAGTGATTTCACAACTTCTATGAATCTTGTGATGAAATGTTAGACAAGGTTTATCTCTCCAAAGAAATATCTCATTTTTTTTTTGTTGTCAGGCATCTGTAGGTTTAACAAAGCCTCTACTCTCTTACAGTCAATGGAAATACCTTTCGCAAAGATGATATGACCTAATAGTTTTCCTTATGTGACCTAAAATGTTCATTTTTTGGGATTCAAGGAGATACTAAATTAGCGACATCTCTCACGAATTTTGGCAATGTGGGTAGGGAGATCATGCTCATCTTTGGAAAAGATCATCAAATAAATTATGTAGACGATTATGTATTTGTTAACTATCTCTCAAAGGTTGTTCCCATCACTTTCTCAAATGTATCCCTAACGTTGATTAGTCCAAAGAGCATTTTTCTATAGGAAGATGTCCCCCACACAGTGGTAAATGTTGTTTTGAGTTAATCTTCATACTCAACCATGATCTAATTGTAACCCAAATATCCATCTAGGAAGGACATCATTTTTTCTTCATTTATAATCTGTGGGATTTCATCAAGTGGAGGAAAATGATGGTTATATCTTATTGATGTGTTATTTAGGTTTCAAAATTCTACACATAACCTAATTTCTCTGCACTTCTTCTAGACTAGGACTAGAGTAGCTACCCACATGGTATGTCAAACAAGAAAATTTATCTTTCCCAATAGTAGTTTTTGAACCTCTTGATAAACTAAGGGTTCAATCAAGGGTTTAACTGGTTTTTGTTTCTATCTGAATGGTTTAGTGCTTGGCTTGAGGGGTATAGTATGTGTCACACATGTATCATGGGTCTTCAAATCTCCATAGCTCCATGCGATAATGTCAATATATTCTCAGAGGACCCCAAGAGTCTTCCCCTTTTCCTTAAGAGAGGATGAGGTTCCTATGAACACATTTTTATCTAAGGTGTCTATTACAAGGTTGAATTTTCCATATTTCCCTCCCATAGAGGAAGGAGGACTAGGTATGTCTTTGATCCAAGGATCCAAGTCAAAGATATGTTCAAGGGATAGCATACCCTTTAGCATGGTGTTCATAGGGAGATCAAGGATCTCTCTTGGATCATTTTGTTGTCCCTTATCATTGTCTTCTTCCTCTTCCAGGATTTGATCTACAAATATGCCATTGTTGGCCAAGAAGGAAAGAATATGTCGGTTATCCTCAAAGACCTGACAGTGCTTAATTTTATCTAGGATGGATGGATTTTCTACCATTTCTATTGAAAATAATTGGAGGAAAGAATTAGCCATTGGCTTGAGAGTACTGAGGAACACAATGAGGACATTCAAAAATAATTATATTTCTATAGGATGACTTTAATGCCAAAGGCATCAAATTCCTCAATTAGGCCTCAAACCTAGTTGTGGTAGGTTGCTAGCCATTTATCATGGGATGTATATTGGGTGTGAACTTGTTTAACGATGAGCTTCAAAACTCCCAGTGCCTAAAAGTGGATGATTCCTTTTTGCAGAGAAAAAAGGATGCCTAAGACCAATGCTTCATATTTAGCCACATTGTATGTGCATTCAACTTATAAATAATAGGAAGAAATGAAAGATCTTCCTCTTGGGCTAATTTATTCTAACCTTGCACTAGATTCAACTTTCACCCATGATCCATCAAATTTTAGGTTCCCTAGGCCAACGTCTATGGGTAAAGGTTTTGTGAGAGGTGTAGAGGGTAAGACTTGGCAAGGTGGAGGAGATTTTGTCCCATCCTCTATGATGGGGGACAAGGGAGTTAGTGTTACCTCAAGAAGCAACACCATGATGGGCCCCTCAATTGTTAGCCCTTCAGATATCATTGTTGGAGGGTTGTCTAGTACAATAATTTCTTCGTGTCACTTCTTGATATGATCAGAGAGGCAGACAAAGGCTACGTTCATGCAAGGCTCACATTCTAACGCAAAATATCTTATGTAATTGATTATTCACTACAAACTAGACAAGAGGCTAGATAGTGAGGCACAATCACCCTAAACATTGATGCCATGTTTCAATCAAATAGTGAGATCTTGAATCCTTTGTCTGATGGTCAGGTCCTCATCAAGGAACATCCCTCCTAGAATGAAATCTAGGGCCAAGGTCTCTATGGCATAATAAAGGAAAGGTTCAAGTTGAGCATAGTGACTTTACTCACCTAATTGTAATCACTAAGGGCCTATTTCATTCAATGTTTACTATCAATTTCGATTTGGTTTGATTCCTCTCTCTAGGGAAGCCATAAGTGGGAAAAATTTGTAAAGATGTAATCTTTGAGTGCCTTAGATCAATTGCAAGTTAATATCATCTTATAGGTTTTAGGGATGTCTACCACTAGGATATCAATACCACTTTACACATGAGGTTCTTGGACGAGCTAGATTTTAACATTCTTTAGATCACCTACCTTTTTGACAATATTCTTATGAAGTTGCACTATCGCACCTTTTGATGTTGTGGGGACCAATTTGAGCTTCTTATATGGATAAAGGCACGATGTTTCTAGAAGCTCTAGAGTTAACCAGGTAGTTGTGAAACTTTTTACCATAGATTTGTAGGGTGAACAAGAAGGTAGGATCCTAAGTATTTCCTAAAAAATGGTTGCATTGGCATCATTGATATTTACACTCTTTGTGGTAGTAGGGTGCATTTCTAATAGGTCGAGTTGTTATATGAGGGTCTTTCTCTGTTATGGGAAGCTAAAAATGTGTCCATTAGAGACATGGCAGTATTGGTATTTTCTATTACTCCCCTAATATCAAACTTCACTCTAGAGGGCCCAGATCCTTTCATTGCAAAATCGTAAGGTTGCAATGTTAGTCCCTTAAAAGGAGGAGGATTTGCATTAGTGTGAGCATCTAGAGGAACATATGTATTCTTTGGTGGAACTAGCATTATGAAGGGATCTTTGTTGAATCATCTCCTTGTGTTATAAGGAGGTTGTGAATAGGTAAAAGCATTGGCCTCATGTGCAAGGATGGAGTCAATGAAGAACTCCTAGTGAATAGGTTCTTCATTGTCCTGGTCATCTTGTTTGTAAAAGATAGTCTCACAAATAGAGGTAGAGTTGGAAGGTTAGCCAAAGCCATTGAAGATGTTGTTTGGATCAAGCTTGTAGATCTAAGTGAGAGATTTGAATTACTTTCTCTAGGGTGGCACAAGTAGCCTCTAAGTATGACCTAATATCATGTCACTGACAACAATTTGTCAAGGGATAAGATTTCACTAGATGGGTGGAATTGCATTCGCTTGATGGTTGGGTTGGCTCAAGAAAACACCTCTATTATTTGGCATGTTATTCCATTGTTGGTCACCCAACTATTGATTGTAGTTACTATTATTGACACCTCAAGGACAAGAGTTATAGGAACCTCTCTGTCTAGAGAATATGTTCTTGTGCTACAAAGGACCATCCTATTGATTAGTCATTGTAGTCTTATCTAGTTTTGGTTGGATCATATCATTAGCTATATTGGTAAAAATCCTCTAGAAGAAATCCATGTTGGTCATAAGGTGTGTAACTTGATAAGGCGGTTGTGAAGATTGCACCTACCTAAATTTTGAAGTGATAGGAACAACAAGGTTCTACCTACTTGGGTTGGCTATGAGAAAGGCATGTACTTCATATAATGATACAACCTATGGGGTTGAGGTAGGAAATGTATTCTTGGGTACCTGAGATATCATTTGTTGAGTCTAATAAGAATGCTTAGGAGCCAAAAAAGGGGAAACTTGTGGTACATAAGTATACTAGAAGGGTAGATAGGCCTGAAGTCCTACTATATGAATCATATTATAAATATCTGGGTGAGGATCTCCTTCGGCTTGAGGATGACATGTCATACTCTTTCATGAGTCCATTCGGAATTTAGTTAGTTAGACAAAGACTTCCAAGGCCAGAGCATAGAATTTGACCAAGGTATCCCAATCCCCTTGAGGTATGATCTGTATGATAAACATTGACATGACTTGGTCTATGGCATCCAAATAATTCCTCAAGGTGAGTTTCGTTGTTGGTACGAAGGCATCCAAACATCATTGGAGGATATGTTGGAACCAATTATTAAAGGCAAGAAGAGGCTCATTTGGTTCTTTTTGGATTCCAATAAAATGATGATGGCATAGGGTGGGGTCAATTTGGGACTTAAAGGCCAAGAGGAAGGTTCTCTCCATGTTGAACCATCTATTGATGGAATTGGGTGGGGAGATTAAGATACCAGTTCAACTCATTGGGACCCAAGGTCATTTAGAATACATGACAAGCCACATCTTTGTGCTTGACATTATTTCTAACCTAGACATACTTAAATGCCTAGATGTACTCTTTCACCATCAGAGGACCCAAGTATTTAAATTTTAGAGATAGTTTCTTGGGGTGGGATGACATAGTATGCAGTGTTGCAAAATTTTCCAAGGGTGACAACTATCCCTTAGAAACACAAGTTACTGTGGGATAGCCATTGTCCTAGTTGGTAACTAGGATGTAGGTGTACTTTGAGTAGTAACAGATTGAGATACATATTCCTTACCCTTCTTTTTTTGTTTGTTTTTCTTATTTTGGACTAGAGGTCTGAGTTCTACAAACTCTACAAAGATGAAAAACAAATGCAACTCCCAGAGGTGAGTTGTGAAAAAGGATCTGAGTCGACACAGAGTCTAGGGGATGAGATATTCACTAAATAATAGTTTAGATGGAGATCAATCAGGGTCTTCTAGTTCAAAACCAATATATGGGTGTAGAGTTGCTGAACTTGAACTTTCATGTGCCATTTTGTACACTGCACAGAATTGAATGACACCAAGAATCACCATAGGGTATAGGGAAATTGCCTAAATGATTGGATATGCCCTCCTTCTAGTGTTATTTATGTACTGATGAGACTTTATTTCGTTTCCAACCAACAAAGTAAGAATTATCACTAAACTTGATTGTTTGACCAATATCACCTAAAAGAATGGGAAGAAAAAACTTTCCACTCCCAAGATCCCTATAGACCAGGTCTTAGTCATGAAAGGATTAAAAAAGCTGGATGAGGAGGTGACTAATTTATAATATGGTGGGCTCATGCTTCATCATTTCCCTCTATGTTTTTTTAGGTTATGGATCACTTGAATAGAGTTGGGAAAATATCTTAGGAAGGAATCAGGGAAAATAAAGAAAGTAAATAACATAAATTAAAGAGCCTACAAAGTTGGAAATTTAATCTACCTATAGTCTACTTTTTCACTATTATTATCAACAATACACAATTGAATGGCGAGATTACTTAAACATGTGATCAATCAATCAATATAAAACATAAAAATTTTACAAATGAAATTAGTACCAAAGTAAGAAAAGTAATTTAGTTTTATCCAAGACAAGGAAGATAATAAAATTGAAATATCTTACTATTTTTGAAGGTAAATGAATCCCATAGAAAGCACTCTGAGATCCCTTTACTCAAAATACAACTTATAAATACCAGCAAGCACTAGCTGAGATAGATTTTCCAAAAAAAAGATGACACTACTTTCATTCATGAAGTAAGGTGTTACAATAGTATGGACAATAAATCATTAACTTATTGACCCTAGAACAATTGATCTTTCTCTTATTTATAGACATGTATTTACAATTCGGGTGGGAGAACAACTTCTAGCCCTAACTAACTCACCTACCACCTTAATTAACACAATCTATTGCTATCTTCATTCAAGAACACTTGTAGAATAAAATAAGTTAAATCATAACCATGATAGGGGCAAAAGGAAGCATAGAAGGGAAAGAGGGGAATTTATGAGGGAAATCCAATCTCAAATGGTGATCTACATGTTTTTCCTATCAAATCTCTGCCAGTTATCTCCTTAAGACACCCACTGATTGATAAGAGCACTTTGCTTCTCTAAAAACCTTAAACACATTAGGTATGCAAGGAAATGCGTAGTCAAAAAAGGAATTTATCTATCATCATTAATTATCTATTGCATCATTAATAAGGTTGTTGGCCAACAATGATAGTGAATGGTCGAGTTAAGAAGGAATCCCAGAACATTCATCTATATTGCCAAAGGAATTGAGTTCCAAGACTTCCAGGTTTAGACCCTTTAATGTTGGCTACCATGGAATACAAGATCATCCAATTGGGGCACAAGAAAGAAGGAATCCTGGACCCAAAACTTTACCTTGTAGAGTTTTGGTGCTTTTGAAAGCAAGTGAAGCTCCTTCTGAGAAAGTATTGAATCAAAACAAAAGGATTCCATGATGCTAAAAATCTTATATGTAGTAGGGTCATTTTCATGTATCCTCTTATGTCATGATACAAGGTGCATCGAACATAGAAGGGGAAGCCTCATAGATCTCAAAAGATAAACATTTTAGAATCCCTATTATAGGGTTTCAAACACATGAGTACCCTTCCATCTATTAACTCATTGCTTCTTTGGCTTCCCTTTCTTGGATGCCTCTCGTCTTGTGTTGGAAACTAATCCTTCCATGATTAAGATCTTGTGACTTAGCTGGCTTAAAACCCTAGGGGAATAGTCTTCTCATCTTTGCTTGAAGTTGCCTATTTTACAAGGCAACAACTATCTTTTGGAATTTACACCGATTCTTATTCTTCCCTAATACCCAAATAGTTTTTTCAATCCTCCAAATCTAGTACCCATTAGCACCTTTGAGGACTAGATAAGCATTAATAGCATGATCCTTTTGAAATACATTATTTTTACCAAGATTAAAATTTATGGTTTCTAGGACATTTTACCCTCCCATCCTTTTCTTGAAGATGAATATGATATATGGGAGGGAACAAAAAGCCCAAAAAGATGAATCAAGAAAAGTAACTTCTTGTAAAAGATAAAAGATGGTATCTGAAACCCATACCTTGGAATTATGAAAACTACCTCTCATTGGTCATGGGAGACAAAATCCCCGAGCTCTAAAATCTTGCAATATTAAAACTTTTGAGCCCAAAATAGATAGTTTCAAACCAAAAAAAATTCATTAATTGTTCTTTGCTGAAATCCTAAACTATGTTGCTGAGACAAAAGACTCTGTCAATGTGGCTTGCAATGTTGAGTTGTCATTACACGATTGACAAGACCACCATTCAATATTCACTTGCATGACACATGAGATCAATAAATGTTGTGTACTTTGGATGTGACAACCATTTGAAATTAAAATAACAACCAACTTGTTGTTAATGATGGAAGACACTCAACCCGAGGATGGTTGATGCATCTTGGTGGATGATCAAAGGCAAAAAGTACCCCTCATAGTCACCCAAGACCACAAAAAGGGCTTTCGATGCAACGTCAGTGAGCCATCACTAACCCACCAAGATTAAGGTCACATGTGAGCTTTTAATAGTGACAAAATATCCCATACTCTATCTTTTAGAGTCAAAGCCACCAACCAAACACACATGAAGGTGCGCCTTCAACCTTCTAGGCAAGCCAAATAGACCAACTTGACCTATGAGATCCAATTCTACATAAAAACAAGGACAAAAATAGACACCAAAAGGTGCCAAGGATTCAAACCACCCTCTTGACAAGGCCAATACTCATAAAAACCAAAACAAGAAAACTTGCACCACCAAACCACATGACCCAAAAAGAAAACAACATAACCGAGAAACCCTCCCTATGATGGGATGCATGTTATACCATGAACTCAAACCACCAACTAATGACCAATTTTCAAGCTATCGAGCACATTTCGTGGAAAAAATGTTAACTTGTCCTACAACAAAGAGGGTGGAGCCAAAAAAGCTATTCCCTATAATGAACAAATAGAGGAAACAAAATAACAATATGGAAAAACCAAATGATGAACAATGAAACAATGTGGAAGGAGGTGAAACAAGAAAATAAAAACAACACCAAAGGGACAAAGAAATAAAAGGATGAACGTCACAAAAATAGAGAAAAGCACGGACTGCCAAGCAAAAAGAGAAGAGAAGGGAAAAACACCAACTTGGAACACTACTTGTAGAGGTACCATGGCACTAGGACTTTTCTATCCAAACACAAATCAAGACTAGTTCAACACACCAAAGCACTTGCAAACATAAGAAATGGTCACTCGCAAGCAGGGTGGCAACCCAAAAAAAGACTTTTTCTTGTAGAAAGTAATTGTGATTATTGAATAAAGTGATAATTATCCCCTTTAGGAATATTAAATAACATGTGAATCATGGTAATTAAAGAACACATTTAATTGTACTTATTCCTCATTAATAAACCTTGCCACATGTCTAACCCAAGACCATGTAAGCCTTTTCTTTTTGTGGAAGATATGAGGGAAAGGCTTCTTGAAAGGAAAAAAAAAATTCTCATCAGTCATAGGCCCCAGGAATGAGGTTGGGGATCTTTACTTTCTTCTCCCACATAAGAGTCACTAGTAACTCAAATAGGGATACAGGAAGCTGAACACTAAAAACCAAAGCAAACATAGGACTTGTCTCAAACGAGACAAGATGAGAAGCAAAAAGAGGGGACCCAACCTTTTTCTCACAAAAAGTAGGGATGGGTATATAGGGCATAACACCAGACACATATGCTAAATCTTATATATAAGTAATGCATGTAAGAATTTCCTAAATCTCATACATAAGTAACACATTCAAACACAACATGCTAAGTCCCATACATAGGTAACACATTTTTTATTAAAAAAAATTATGTGACTTACCATGGGATGTACATTTCTCATTGGAGAGTTAATCGCACCCCTTCTCTCTTAACTCTTTTCATTTAGTGATTTCTCTCTTATTACGATCTTGGAGTTAGAAAAGACTTAATCCCTTTGGGGCTTGATGGATTCTTTATCTCCTTGATCGTGATAAGATTATCTCATGTCTTGTGATCTACTTTACTAGGAGTTTGAATCAAGTCCACACTCACTAAAGTGGGGGCTAGATGTATTGTCTTAAATTGGAAGCACTTAATGTAATGATGGTTTAGCACCTATTTAATGTGAGACCATTATCCCCTGCATTTGTCCTCCTTTCTTCCCCTTTCTTCTCAATTTTCCTAGCTGGAATTATGGTAATACCTAATTAATCCTCTTTAGTGCTCTTATTTTCATGGCATAAATCTCAAGGTAGGGTATAACCACCTAGATCCTCCCTTTCCTTCATCCAATCACTCAAAATCTATTTTCCACACTATAACAAACTTCTAATAATTTGTACCTAATTTTTGGGACTTGAGACCTATTTTGGGAGATCGAAGGAGTCCCTAGGGTTTTGGGCCCTAATTGGAAAGGATGAGGTGTGTCCCTGCCCTATCAAGGATGTAGTGCATCCTTGATAAGCCAATTAGGAATTTAGTGCATCCCTACTTGGGCCCTATCTTAGGTCCCCTTTTTAGGTCTTGAGTCTAGATTTACTCATAGTGCAAAATTTGAGGTAAGTTGACTTGTAAGAGAAAGTAAATTTTGAACCCTTTATAAACCCATCCATTTTCTCCATTTTGCAATCTCATATACACATAAGCATTCACTCGCACTCAAGCACTTAGGTTTTTAAGCATTCAAGTCTTCAAACATTCTTTAAGCAAGTTCCTTAATTGAAGATCAAGGATTCAAGAATTTGAGTGATCGAAGGAGTTTATCTTCAAGATCTCCCTCAATATATTCAAGGTCCTTTGTTACATATTCTACATCCATTCATTCACATTCTTGATCCACTTTAATTGGTAAAGAGAGCTCATTACATTTGATTCAAGAATCCCTACTATTGTAAGATGAATTCACACATTTGCTTTACATTTATGTAATTCAATTATTTCAATTAAAGGTTAGTTCCTAAACTAGGGTTTGACCAAGGAAAACCCCCATCACCAAACAAACACCCTATTGTAAGTTACAGATCTTGGACCGCTGAATATATTGCAAATTCATATATGATTTTCATCATTTGTCAAAAACATGAGATCAAAGTCAAAATCAGACACAGTTGATCGGGGACATAGTACTTCTCTTATTTAGGATAAAGTTGACATCACATGAAATTTGACCTTGCCATATCACCAAAAATTTCTCAGTTTTGTAGATTTGGTAATTTCAAGCCTAGATCTAGCACTATTTGTCCATTTGGAGCAACACATCAAGCATAAAATTGGCGAGTCTTCTAATTTCCTTTTTTATTTCAACATATCTCTTCATTATATTTATATTTCATTTCCTAGCTTTCATTTCAACTAGGGTTTTCAAGGACTTTTGCATATTTTCCCTTATTCTTCTCACTAGATACTAGCTTTGCATTAGTGCTCCTTTATCAACTAGCTAGCACTTTCTTTCTAGATCTAATCATTTTAGAATTGGGATTAAAATGATCAATTTCCTTGATTCCATCTGAGTTGTGTAAGTGTGGTTATGTGATGAACTTAGTTTTATTTTTCTTGATTCACATTTCCTCCTTAAGATCACCTATTTGGGTTATGGTGTTCGATGTAGTACAGTGGGGTATTTATGCTTCCTTTATCAAAGTTTTTTTTCTAAAGGCTCAAGTGGTTGGTTCTCTTATCTAGATTTCTTGGAGGTTTCAAATAGTTTTAATAATATAACTATAAAGAACTATTCATTGCTCTTAATGTCTGAATAGTCAATGTTAGGGGGTTGTGACCCTCACAGGGGGAGTAAAAATACCTTTCAATCTTTGGGGTGGCTCATTAGAGGATTTGTAATCATAGCATTTTCATGCAACAAAGTGTATGCCAACTTTCCCAAGTTTAATTGTAAGGTAATAAAATTAGGGAGGGCCTTATTGAGAACAACATTACATAGAAGCAAACAAAAACTAAATTATATTTCACCTTATTCACCTTGTTCGTGGATATAAGACAAAGGTACTACTAATCCAACAAAATATTTTCTCTTCTCAAAGTTATAGTTGAAGCCTAGACATTCAAACCCAAACCAACACGGTCCTACTTAGGTCAAACAAATCATAATTTAACTTCCATCTATAGAGGGAAAGATAATTATTTTCATAGGCCGATGCCCCTAAAAGTGAAACAATCAAATCCTCTTCAACAATAAATTTAAAGAGGAACATAACACCTAGTAACATTAGTTGTGTTGCTCCCCTTAAGCATTCATTTATGGGACACCCATTTTTTGACCATATCAATAGTTGGTCAAAAGGGGGGGGTGGAATTCCAACTAAAGTATTGTTTATTGAGGAATAATACAATCAACAAATGACCCAAGCACCTTAATAGTCACTACTTCCTCTATTTGAGAGCACTTTGGAACACACTCTTTCTCCACTTGTTTATCACTACTTCTAACAAGGGCCTATTTCCACCCATCAAACAAACCACCACTTTTCTCTTTGTCCTATTCCATTTTTCTCAAAATCCACCTCATGAATTATAGTCATGTGGTTGGGATTAGATACCCCTACAACTTTTGTTTTTTCTCCCCCTTATTTCCAAGCACTTTTACTTACATGTTGAATCATTGACTTTATGACCCACTTATGTCCATTGGCTAGAGTGTCTGCAATAATAGGAGGGTATCAATACTAGGGAGCACAAACCCCATCACCATCAATGGTTGTGAAAAAAAAAAGTTTGAAATTTTAAAAAAGCATAATTGCGGGCAATTTACTTTTAATAGTCTTTGTTGCAAGTATTTTGCTATGATATGATTACTTTATAACTTTTGTAATTTTTTATAGTAATTAGTGCCACTTAGCTATTGAAGTAAGTTAAATAAATATCCCTAGGCTATAGAGAGATCACAGATGTAATGAGAGATGAGAGAACAATATCTCTCTAATCTTCAAGTAAAAAATTAGAAGGTTTTGATTTCCCTTGAGGGGATATGTATGTAAGGTTACAAGAATGAACCCTTGAGGCATATGTGTAAGTTTAAAGGAATCTTGACCTTAGTTACTTACCATCTTTGAATATAAAAATAAGTGATGGTGTAAAGTTGTTACCACTATGGCAATTGAAGAAATTATGAAGTGGACAATTCTAAGCTAAAACAAGAAGCTAGGTCAATTAAGTTGGCATCTATGAAAATTCTAAGTAGCAAGGACCGACAATTGTTACAAAATCTCACCAATTATTATTATTTATTTAGTTATTATGATCAAATGAATATACCAAAAAAATGAGATCACCAACTTCCCTAAATTTTGAAGCTTAAATTTTTAGATTTAAATTGCACCACAAAATTCATAGGACCTCACACAACACTAAAACATTCTTACAAATCTCAAGAACACCCATTGAAACATTTTAGAATGCATTCATCCATGGAATCCCACCCTAAGGTCATAGTTCCATGGAGGAATCCTTCCTAAAAAAAATCAATGGGTGCTTATGACACTTTTAAGAGCATTTTAACATGTAGAAGGCCCTTTGAATTTTGCAATATAGCTTAAGCTTGGAAGTTTAAGCTTTTAAAATTTATGGACACTAGCGGTCTTATGGATGTTATCATTTTGCATATTTAATATAAAATTAATTTACAAGAATACAAACTTCATACGATTGATAACCAACACATGGAAATTTTCTTAATGGAAAAATTTCTAAGCCTACCTCAAATACATTTTTTTATTCTAGAATCCCACATGGACATTAGAGTCTATTTTGAAGGAACAAAGGGTCTCATGAAACAATTTTTTTTTTAAAATGCTATACAATTAATTACAATATATGGTCAACAATAATAAACCCTACTTTTCAATATAAAAATGTATATGATCCAAGTGAATAATCCTACCAATTTAATTAATTATTTTATTATTATTTTATATTTATATAACAAAATTCAGTTAACTATCCACTTCAAAACAATCCTAAAACTAAACGACTCCTATTTATTAAAAAAAAACTAACGTTTTGTTTAATCTGATAAGATCCCTTCCCCATAAAACACAGTCCCCATAAGAATGCAATATGTAATATCCTGATTCCTCTATATCCCTGATCTAGCTTATTTACTCGATCCGAACAGAGATTCCCTGGCAAATAAACGGAGCAGTTGAACAATAAAAAATAATTCCTCGACAGCGTAGATGAAGCATTCAAAGCAGATACTCCGCATCGGTGACGCATATCATTTTGAATTGGATATACCTGAACCATTTTTTCAATGTTGACCTCTTAACTTATGAATATATTTCCATCCCTTAGGGGATCAATCACTTTGTTGATATTGTTTTTTATTTTCATGCTTCCTTTCAGATCAAATTTAAGCAAATTGATGACAAGTAAATCAAGTAAATTAGTAGATTAGCTGTCACTCAAATTAAAAACTAAATGCAACATTACATTAGTGTTACTTCTTCTGTCATCTGTTTTGTTTGATTTTAATTTTTATATGATCTATTTTTGGTAGTGATAGAATGTAAAACTCTTTGAATCACAAATTTAAGGCTTTTTTATAGAAAACTTCCAACACAGACAGTACATCTTTTTCAACCACTTCATCATCAATAATGCTATGCTTCTTGATTAATCATTCATCAAAATGTAAATCTTAGACTGGAATGATGTCCTAATTTGATCAGATGAATATATTTCAATCTTTAGTTCTAAGTTATAAATATATATTTATATAAACTCATACAACTGTATTGAGAAATAAAATAAACTTTAATTTTTCTAATTAGACAAATTCAAGGTTTAAAAATAATAGTGCAACTAAAGTTGACTTGGAATGAACTTATTTTAAAACTTCTATGTTTAGAAATTATCTTTAGCATTCCTCATCTATTTCTATAAATTGGGACAGGTTAATCTTTTTACAAAATGTACTAAAGACAAAATAAAGTCAATTTTTGTTTTTTCAGATTCACCATAACCTACTGACTTTTTTCCAATTTTTTTGTTATTTTAGACTACAAACTATGCAGATCATAAAGATCAAATGCTGAAATTTTAATCTATGATGTTTTAGACTTTTTGAAAATTGATCAACTGTACAGTTTGTAGAGAATAAATCAATCAGGTCTGAAATCAGGGTCTGTCCAGTGGAAGCTACAGGTCATCCATTTTCTTCAGCATGGGCAGTAATACATTTGAAGAAGAGAATGAGATTGGACGTGGGTTTGAAAATGCTGCATCCTCTGCAACCACCTCGTCATCAACAATGCGTGCCTACGATGTATTCATTAACCATCGTGGAATTGATACTAAACACACAATTGCCAGCACCATCTACCATACACTTGATTGCATGGGACTAAGAGTCTTTCTGGATAAAGAAGAGCTTCAATTGGGGGATTTCATACCAAAGACCATAGAGGATGCAATGCGTAGTGCTTCACTTCATATCGCCATATTTTCCAAGAATTATGTACAATCCCCATGGTGTTTGGCCGAGCTATCCTTCATGCTCAAAACTGGCACCAAAATTATTCCTATTTTTTGTGATGTCCAACCTCATGAACTCAGATGGGTTGGAAGTGGAGACTCAATCCATGCTAGATCATTCGCAAAACATGTGGAAAGTCGCAGATACAGCCCCCTTCAGCTCGAGCAGTGGAAGAGTGCTCTGCACCATGTTTCATTGCATTGTGGATGGGAGCTCAACAGGCCTAATAAGTAAGTTCAAGAATTTCATTTCTCACAATTGTATATCTGGATTGCCTCTTATCATTTTCTTTCCTTCCTGATCACTAGAGTTTTGTTTTAAATGCTTACTGATGAAGGGAGACTGTTGAAGAATATTGTGCATGTTGTACTGGAAGAGGTAAAAAATATCCCATTAAAGGTGGCAAAACATCCAGTTGGTTTGGATGAAACTGCTGCATTTCAATACTTTGGGAGTACGGAGAATGTCAATATTGTGGGGATTGTCGGCAAGGGCGGGTGTGGCAAAACTACTCTAGCAAAAGATCTGTACAGTAGGAAAGCCCCATTCTTCCAGAGGTCCAGTTTTATTTTCGATGTGAGAGATGCTGCAGCCAAAAATATGCTGGGTAACTTGCAGAAAAAACTGCTGGAGGATCTGCTGTGTGTCGGAGGTTTGACAATTGACAGGATCAGTGAAGCCAGGACACGGTTGGCGTATCGCCTGAGAAGCATTCGTGTGCTTATTGTTTTGGATGACATTGATCATATGGACCAAATTGATGCTCTGTTGCCAGCAAAGGACAAATTTGGAGAAGGAAGCTTGATTATTGTCACTACCCGGTACATGAAAGTTCTTTCTTGTTCCGGCATAACATCTATCTATAAAATGAGAGGATTGAATCAATCCCATGAAAGGAGATTTTCTGCTGGCACGCCTTCTTACAGTCTGACCCAACCCCTGGTTTCGAAGATTTAGTTGAACAGTTCTTAAATGCTTGCAATGGGTTACCTTTGTCACTCAAGGTCCTAGGAGGACAACTTTATGGAAAGTCCAAGCTTTATTGGAAGTCTCAATTACAAAAGATCTCTACAATATTGCCCGGTAACATTACACAGAAGCTGAAAGTAAGCTATGATGCACTGAATGAACAAGAGCAAGAGATATTCTTGGATATAGCTTGCTTCTTTATTGAGGAAAAGAAGGGGTTGGGCATCACAATATGGGATGCATCAGGATGGAGTGGTCTGCGCAGTCTAGAAACACTTGTGAATAAGTCCCTTGTGGAGCTTGACCATCGGAGCCGCATAAGAATGCACGACCATCTCCGTGACTTGGGCAGGGAAATCGCAGCTAAACGAACACCCTGTCGCCTCTGGTTTCAGTTTCAGAAACAACCCAAAGTAAGTTTCAAGCTTCCTTCACCAAGTGATAAATGGGTTTAATGGAAACAGGGTAGTTGAAGTATTGACTTATTTATGTGGCTTGTTTTGAATTATACTGATAGGTGGGTGCTTCTGAAAATACCAGTATAATTTCAGATAAACTATCTAAACAAGTCAATAATATATTGTTGTTTAAACCCCACCATGTTAATGCATCCAAAGCCTTCTACATTTGTCTTTGGCCACTTCAATTGCTTTAGTAAGTTTCATGTTCTTTACATCATTCAGGAAAGACTGCCAATTAGAGGGTTAATGGCCGCTACCACTGGATTTGCTGATTTTGAAGGCTATCCTCATTGTATATCAGACTGCCCACCACCTCTCAATGATTGCATGGAGGTTCTAATGGGAAACAAAAGCAGCACAACTTCTTCCCTTGGATTACAACTTCTTGTTATTAAAGGTAATTGTTTCAACCAACAGTTTGCTGAACTATCAAGGGACCTGCTTTGGATTCGCTGGTTTGACTTCCAGTACAAGAAGCTTCCAAATTGGCTTTCATTAAGAAAATTGCATGTTTTAGAGCTCTATAATGCTGGCGCCTTAGAAGATCTTTGGATGCCCGATAGAGAAGTATGTATTCTCCTTTACCACTATTTTAGACAACATTTTTTGACATGTTTTCTCCCTAACTTAATTTTAACTTCTACAGGCTCCTTTTCCTGAGCTAAGAGAGCTGATTATTACTTCCAGTCAACACAAGTTTATATTGCAAAGCTTTCCAACATCAATAGGATCTCTGGGTCACTTGAAAAAGCTGGCACTACTTGGTGGTTTCAATTCCGGAGAGTTTAAGATTAGGGGGCTCCCAGAAGAATTCTCAAAACTCCAGTCATTAGAACATCTGGAGCTACGACATTGCACCAACTTGGCATCCCTACCTATCCGTTTTGGAGATCTGACAAACCTGAGGCATCTAGATTTGTCCTTTTGCAAGCAGTTGACCACATTGCCTGTTTCTTTTAGGCAGCTAAACCAGCTTCAATATCTTGATTTATCAGTTTGCCTGAACCTTACATTAAACAATGACATTCTAGATAACATCACAAAACTTGAGATTTTAAAATTTACATTTTGCCATAAATTGCATGAATTACCCCATCAATTAACTAATCAGGCTAATCTGAGAGACCTCTTTTTAGATGGTATTAGCATAAGGGAACTACCGGCCGACATTGATAAATTAAGCAAGCTGGAAGTGCTAAAGATTGGGAGCCCATTCTTGGAAAACCTTCCAATGTCTTTAGGAAATTTACCCTGCTTGACCAGACTTACAATTGATCATTGCCCCGAGTTGAAGCATCTACCCGAGTCTTTAGGACACCTAAATCATTTAGAATATTTAAAACTAGGGTGGTCAGGTGTGGAGTATTTACCAGGAGGGGTTGGGCAACTATCTAACCTTCAAACATTGGAGCTTATCAACACCCCAATCAGAAATTTACCTCTTGCAACCGGAAAGTACATTATCAGAATCGTAGAGTGCTGAACAAGGTGGATCCTTCAATTTGCAAGCTTGCTAGGCTTCGACGGCTCAGAAAGATAACACTATGGGCCACTTGGGTAACTAGTATATCAATTTCTAAAGAATGTTGTCCCAGCCTTGAAACTCTTGAAATAGTAGAGAATCAAGATTTAGAGGAGATCATAACCCTTCCAGTAACAGTCAAGATCCTGAGACTGAATGCATGTAATAAGCTGAAGAACATAGAAGGCACTGGCAGTCTCGTAAACCTTGAAAAGCTGATGATATGCCACTGCCCAGAGTTAGATGGATTGCCAAGTCTTGAGAATTTGATTTCCTTAAAAGAACTAGAAATTGAAGTTTCGAGCCAAGTTAATATCATCCAGGGTTTTGAACATTTGAGATCACTGGAAATGTTGACTCTAACCACATCCTGGAGCCAACCGGGCATAAGAAGTTTGGAGGGTACAGACAGGTTGAAAAAGCTACAGCTTGTAGCAAATACAAGATCAGCTTTGAAACTTGTATTGGAACCATACAGGTAGTATAATTTGTTAGACATAATGATAAACTTATTAATCTGATGCAAAACAGCCTAATTTACTGAGCTTTGCTATGTGCAGAGATGGCCCTGTGAAATGACAATAGCTGGAAGGGCAGTCCAAGATGTGGATTCCATTGTAAGCTCTTTTGCATTCCCCAACCTTAATGTGGTTGACAAGTTGACTCTAGTTGAGGATGCTTCCATGGCTCAGAAGGGATGGTGGATGTTACAATTTCCAGAGACCTGTTTACGGAATGCAGCTGCTGTCATCATATTTTTTGTTGTCCACTGTCATCAAGATACATCCTTTTTGCTATCAGTCCATAGAGTGTTTGATCGATTGAGAGGCTCAAGCAGAAGTTCTATGCGGTTGAGACAGGGGAAATGGTTATACATAAGTGTGTTTGCAGAAGGTTCTTTGCTTATGGAAGATTTAAAGAACTCATTTGCTGACGCCATAGCTGTTGACCATAAGCCAGAAAAATATACGATAGAGAAAGGAATGGCGGTAATAATAAGTAAAGGGAAGGAGTGGAAAGCAGTGCATACTTTTTATCAAATTTTGGCATTGTTGGAGCATTGCCATTGACCTTATGTGTCAGTAAGTGGGAAAAATACTGGAAAATGACCTTTAATTATCGTTAGGGAGAAGAAAAAAAAGTTTCAAAGAATTTTCATCAATTTGTGGAAACTGTAGAAGGTTGATGACCATTTACATTGGATATTTATATTGTTGTAATGGGCAAAGGGTTAATATTACATAATTACTTTTATAAACATTAAACGTGTATCATAATTACTTTTATAAACATTAAACGTGTATTACAGAAAGCTGTCAGCTTTTATGGATGAGTAAAGAATTGAATTGGCTGCTGAATAGTCTACCATTGAATTATCAATTCTGTGTAACCAGTTCATCTCTGATTTGAATGTTGATCAATTCCAAACCCGAAACTTAAAGCTTGCTGAAAGTTGGACTTGGAGCATTTGCACCAATATGTCCTATCATGATTCAATCGGCGAACTCCAATTCATTATATGTATTCAAGTTGTAACATGTTCCTTTCATAGATAAACAAAATTTGATAAATCTCCACCCGTGCTCAGATTTAAAAAATCCTTGAATCCATTTAGATGGATTATCCAAGTAGGTAAGTTTTAACACACAAGGCTGTCGCACAAAAGTTTTAAAAAGTCATATGCAATATGTTAACATGAATTTGTGAGAACTATATGGATTTGAAACGACAAAGTCAAAATGGAAATATGGCTAAACTAAAACGATGAGAATAAAACCTTAGCAACATTATAACTGCACAAACTGGCATAGATCAAGTAGAAATGTAGTTGAAACTTTGGATGCATAAAGGCCTCCACACACAAACTATCACGATTATGAAGCAGAAGAAGACATATATATGCCCGAGTAATGCCCCCAAATGTCACTGCGCTGAAGCTGAACAAGACACAAATATATGCCCAAGTAATGCATTGTATAGAGTCCTCCATGAAAATGGGGCTCAAACAGATTCAATTACAGCCATGTCGATTATGAATTTGAGCACTGATTCGGTTACATTCATAACATACGCATAACACCCATCCCATGCATACTCACTACAAGTCAAAACTATCAACAGCATAAGAGAACACTTTATGCATTTGTTCTGCTACAAATCTCTGTAAATCCCCAGCAAGTAGATCACAGGAAAGCAAGAGCTGAAAATTGATTTTATATTTCAGGGGGGGAAATTCCAAACGGATCATAAAATGTTGCTAGTTTACTTAGAGCAGCACACCAGAACATAGAAATATAGACTGGTAAGCCAATTACATCCCAAAAAATCCCCTATGCAAAAAGTAACTAGCACATCTAGAGTAGACATGTATGGAACTGCCCGAAAACTGCAGCAAAAGGTATAACCATTCTAACTTTCTTAGCTGAAAACACAATACAGTGTCCTACCATATGATTTTGGTTCTGTGTGAGCAGCATAAGTAGAGAAAACATAGTTCTCAAAAACCATAAAGAGACCATTCTTAAGGATGGAGGAGGGATTAGTTTTTCTTCTTAGAGTAGCTGGGTAAAATCCACATTAATGTGCATCTAGAAAAGTAGAATGCCATTAAAATCAAACCCTCTACCAAGTATAAGGTTGAATCCCCAAATTTGCGAGGTCAGTCAGTGAGTTACCCAACCTTCTGATAAGAAAAATATAACAAATGTTCATTAGAGGAAAGCATGAACTGTGTGTCTCTGAAAGGAAAAGATATAACACATGTTCATTAGAGGAAAGCATGAACTGTGTATCTCTGATAGGAAAAAACCATCAGTTGAGTAAGCAACTGATAGTTGTGAGGATATTTGTCATAATTCAATTCATAAATAGAATGTATTCATATTATTCTTTGAAAATTGAAAAATCAATAAATATATATTTTTGTATTAACTGTTATATAATTAATTCTTTTATGTTTTCTCATTAATAGGCCTTCAAGAGTTGATTTTCCCCATAAAAAAGATGTATAAAATGGGAATTAAAAAAAGGAAGGTCCATCAAAGTCAACTTTGATGAGAGCTGCAAAAGTAAATCGGGTCATTCAGGTGCTGGACATATGGCAAGAGACTCTATGGGTAACATTCTGCTCACGGAGTCAAAGAAACCCTAAAGGAGAGGGTACCAACTATAAAGCTGAAGCCCGGCAGCACTATTGGCTGTAGAAATGGTGAAGGCTGTAGAAGAATATTCTGGTGGAACGTTTGCATTTGGAAGGACGCTTGCAGATTTTTATCAATGCTATTGCTATGGGCAAGTCACATATGTGGAAGATTATAGATTATTTCTATCACATGCAAAACTGGTGTTTTGACAATTTCAAATTATAGCTATATGGAGGGCAGCACCTTGGCAGACTTCCTGTCCAAGTTAGCAATCGACTTGAACCCTACATAATGCTATGCTTTTCAATTGTAATACATCCCAGTAGGAGGCGAGATGGCAAGTGAGATAACCAAATGTTGACATGGGTTGATGATGTAGAGAATTAATGGTATATTTGAAAGGATATTGGCTATCTTCTAAACAAAATGTATCTTTGGTCAAAATTCAATCAAAATTCAAAAAATGAAAAATACAATGAATGTTTTTGAAATTCTCAGCATTTGTTCTTCATGATCTATATGTTTTGTAATAAAAAATAACAAAAAGTTAACAAAAAATTACTGTATTTTCAAAGATTTGAAAGGAAAAAAAATTGACTTTTGATACATTTTATCTAGAAAACATCAACACAGTTGATGTGAAGTGATGGGCATTGAATGCGAAGGAATGTGGGTAAAGATTTTCCAAGATTGAGAGGACATTGGGTAATTTCTCACTTTGCATGAAGGAAAGGTATAGATGTGGTGGCAGTGAATAATCACTTGCATTTAATTTGGTGGCAATGTGAGGTGAAGGTCTAAAAGATGGTAAATTTCAGTTTCAAGGCCTCCAGCGGCAGATGGCCTTCTAGGGCAGGGTTTCCACAGAGATGTTGAGAAGCATGTTTTCACAATGGACGACCCATTCTTCATGATCATGTTCTGAGGTTTGTTGGGCGTTGACTCTCTGATTGCAACTACAAATTTCAACCAATATAGACATTTCTTCTATGTTTTGTGCATGGGGACTTGAATTTGGTGTGATTGATGACATGAGGAGGGTGGTGTGTAGGGTGCGTGAAGGAAGAATGGAGGCAGGGGCTCAACGATCTGTTACAATATGCAAAGCCTAGCCAGGGTTTCAACACTAACAGGGGAGACCGTGTGTCTTTGTGTGCATATGGGCTACCAATTTTGTCTAGATTATTTGGTCGATTGGTATATAGATAGGGGAAGATGTATCTCTTTTCCTGAGATTGTCTGTGTATAGATAGGGGCAGCAGATATGTAGAATTTGCAGAAATAATGTTGTGATGACATGAAGGTTGGTTTGCATAGTTCATGGGAGCTGAATTATCTTTTTTGAGTATTGAATTATTGTAAATTTGAAATCTTTATCATTAATAAGATATAAGTTTACTGATCAAAATAAAAATTGGTTCTTTTATTAAAAAAATTATAGAAGATTGATACATCAAAATGTGTCTTGTAGCTATCTTTCAGATTGTAACAAACTAATACATACTACCATTTTAATAGAATTTTTTTAGGTGTACAACAATTTGTCCTTAAATAATTAAAGTTAGTATTGTTGTAAACATTGATATATTCCAACTCTAACATGATTAGAATTTCTTATTTCTCAAAATCAATCAATCTCTTCCAAACATTGAGCAATAAATATTTAGAATAGAGGCTCCAAGAACTACATCTTAAGTACCGCTTTGTAAAACTAGATATGAGGTTCATCGTTTGAAAATCAAATCAAATAACTAATACACTCAATTTCTATCAATCAACATCATTCCTTGCCATCTGATTTTAAAATTGCCTCTCTATCAATCAACACTATTCCCTCCCATTTAAATTTAAAAATCCTTATGTTACCCAAGACACGTCCCTAGGTTTTTTCCAACCGTCCCTGTCCCAGAAACGTCCTAAGGACATAAAACACTGCAAAAACTTTGACTTCCAATTCAAGAGGAAATTTGACTTTGACTATCAAAATAATACAAATTTGGCATAAGAATTTTGCCAATTTTTATATTTTAAGGTTCTATAATGTATAAGTCCCCTAGCCATCCCAAAATTGGCAAAAAAATTACCTCCCCAAAAACTCTTCCCATAGTCCTATGTCATACCTATTGTGAGGTTTTCACACCATTGCCCCATTGCTAATAGGTACCTCTCTTTTTGCTAATAGTTGTTAGGTTTGTTAGGTTTTGGCGGTAAAGTTGGCATTTCAAAGCTTTAAAAGATTACATGATGACTAAAGATTCAAGTTGTCAAGTTACAATTTTAAAGTGGGAAATGTTGAAATTGAAGTCCTTCTAAGTCAAATTGTAGTAGGTTGATCCATACATCCTCAAGGTATTTATATCTTTGCATTTTGTGCATAAGGGCCCTAAAATTCTTATAGAAATTGATTTCTCATACTTTAAATTGCTAAAATATTAAGGAAAATCGTTTTTCTTTATAGAATCACACAAAATTTGGACTTAGCAAGAATTTGCCCACTTATTTTGATTAGGATCCAGGTTTAGCATGAATTTCCCCCTATTTTGATCAAAATCTAGACTTACTATGAAACTCCCCACTTTAGAAGACTTTTTCTTGAAATTTTTTAGGTGTTGGGAGTTTATCCAAACATAGGTCATTTTTCCCCACCTAGGATCCAGAGACAAAAGTTAAGAATGAAGAGTCCAGATACATGGGAAAATCCCCCTTTGATTTAATATTTAGTCAAAATTTGGGAAACAAGGTGTGGATTTGTCCATACCCAAGTCATTTTTCCCCTTTGAAGATGATAAAGGATGCGGAATTTTTTCTTGAGATGAAACTAATTGTCTACACATGGATCAAATTTCCCCTTTGGAGAGAACAAAGGCAAACAAACAAATTCTAAAAGTAGAAAATGAATGTTATCCTTACATGGATTTATTTCCCTACTTGGAGTGAATGGAAACAAAGTGTGGATGTCCCCTTTTAATCCATGGAAGCATTGTTTCAAGTGGTAATGTGGACTTGGGCAATATTTTTGGAGTGCATGCATAGATTGAATTTCCCCATTATGGCCCTTTAATTAATAAACAAATAAAATAATGGGAAAATAATAAAATAAAATGGGAACCTTCTAGAAGGATAGAAATCTTGTGTTCCACATTGCTTGTGAGAGGTGGATGCCTGACCAAAACTCCTTTAAAGGGGGTTGGCAGCTGCAATATAGAAGCAGAAGCATCTATCTAGAGGATGGATCAATTAATGCGAGTAAAGTTTTTAAGGCAAGGAGCAAGGATAGTTGAGAAGGAAGTCGCCCACCTAAATAGTGCTGGAGATTGATCTAAGGGGAAGAAACAGGCATCATCCACTGCCATAAAGTTTGATGTGAATGAAGACAAGTAATCTGAAGCATAGAGGGTTTGATTGTTTTTTTAAGAAAATCTTAGGTTGCTTTGATATCTTCGAGCATTGGTGGGATTCATTGCAGACCTTGATTAAGGGAAAACCCCAAATTCTAAAGAGCACAGGAGGCTGGAAGTATCAGTTTTCTGAATAAAATCTGAGTATTTATAGTAGCAAGGGCATTTTTCTAGAAAATCATATAAAACCAATAAAGCCTCAAACTTCTCAAGGCTTAATTGTAGATTGATTCTCAGATAAAAACATATAATTTGCAACCTATTTGAGGTATTGAAGGACTGAGGTGAGTAATTTATGAGCTAAAGTCTGAAAACCATATCTAAAAATTGATTGTTTCATATAATTCGGTGTTTATATTGTGTTAAACATCCGATTAAAATTTTATGGCAGAACTTTTGCTGCATCTTGGGATTCATTTTCAGTTGTGGGAAGTCCAAAAATTTCATATTTGCACGCCCAAATTCCTCAGACTAAGTGATTTCTTTGAAAAAACATATAAATTGTTCAACTGCCCAAAGATTCAAGCACTTGTCTGTAGATTGATTTTCATTCCAAAACATGTCTTTTGCAACTGAGGTAAGCTAGTTGTATTGAAAAATCTGAATAGAAAATTTGCAAATGATTTAAACAAGATACATGCTCCTTGTTTTCTACTCAATACACTTAAATATATATATAGGATTCTTAAATCATATTTTGTAGAAACCTACATTTCTTTAGATAGTTGTTTAACTATAGGTTAAAATCTCTCTCCGAAGTGACTGATATCTCTACTTCTCGAGAGAATTTTGTGAGAAATTCAAGCCAAGAAGACCTCAAATTCTCACCGATAAGTTAGCCACTTCTTTGCAATAAATCACAAACTTGTCATGATAACTTAACTACTACTCTTGGGCAAAACCGGTGAAACTGCGATGCCCAATGACTTACCCATTCATTGTTTGTTTTGCAATTTTGAGTGTTTGGAGGAGAGAAGGGTTTCAATAGGGGGAAATAGTTTTTGGCAACCTTGTCGATAGATGACAAGTGGATTCAAAGTAGATTCATTCACAAATAATTTTTCTAAACCCTTTTTCTTTTTAGTGGGAAGAGGAAGAGGAAGGTGTAGATTAGTATCATTTTTACTTGACATTTCTATTTGCTTATCTTTTTACAAAGACAATTTTCTATTTCTAGTGTGCTCTACAGTTGAGAGTCTCTGAATATGGCTTCCATACATCGACATTCCACACAAGGATGCAACTTTGTTATATATTGTATTTATATATCCAGATCAGCTTGTTTGGTTTGTTTACTCATTTACTTACTCATTAGATGCAAATCCTTATTGAATTTATCTTTTTAAGTACATTTCTAATTAAATTTATGCTATTTTTTAAAATTCCTGATATTTTATGTCGATAGATGACAAGTGGATTCGAAGTAGATTCATTCACAACTAATTTTTCTAAACCCTTTTTCTTTTTAGTGGGAAGAGGAAGAGGAAGGTGTAGATTAGTATCATTTTTACTTGACATTTCTATTTGCTTATCTTTTTACAAAGACAATTTTCTATTTCTAGTGTGCTCTACAGTTGAGAGTCTCTGAATATGGCTTCCATAAATCGACATTCCACATGAGGATGCAACTTTGTTACATATTGTATTTATATATCCAGATTAGCTTGTTTGGTTTGTTTACTCATTTACTTACTCATTAGATGCAAATCTTTATTGAATTTTTTTTTAAGTACATTTCTAATTAAATTTATGCTATTTTTTAAAATTCTTGATATTTTCCTGAGAAGTTGTTGATTAATCTTTGATATTTTTCAAGAACTTTATTTTTAGCCTCATTAATTGGCAGAGAATGAGATTTTGAACTATGGTTAAACAACTCAATGTACAACCATTAAAAAAAACCTATTAAACAAACTATATAACTAATAATATTAAGTTGTTGAACAACTTAATATTATTATGATACTTATTTGTCACACATATATCGCCACTACAAAAACCCTATTAAATTATTATTTTATTCATCCTAATATTCCAAACCTATGTGAACACTAATTCCCAACACCCCACCTTAATGTGAACAATGGAAGATTGTACATCACAATATTTGAACAGCACATAGTAGCTCACCAAATAACATAAGGCATGATTAGGGACATACACATCTACTCATAGAACCACAGATTGAGACTAATGTGTCTATCCCAAGTCTTACATCAAATTTGGAAAAGGAAAAACAAATCCATAAATAAATAAAAAATGTTATGAATAGGAACATACACTTTTGCTCACAAAAATTATGATTTACTAAGAAACACATCCAATCATAATTATCCAACAAATATGACTGGAAACTATCACTTCCAACCACATACATCATCTTGTGAATGGGGACAAACATCCACTCACAAACAACTAATAATAGTGATTAGGGACATACACATCCAACTACAATATAAAATTTTGAGATTCAAGAACTAAGGCCTCATTATTGTATATGAAGCCATCATTGTAGATCAATTTCACTTTGATCACAAAAGATATGGAATGATTTTTGTTGCCACCAAGAAACCAATCTTGGCTTTAGTCTTTCTGGCACAAAATGGGAAATGGACATTGATTATTGTTCCCCCCACCCCCCATTAGAAAGTAAAGTCCACTAAGATAACTGAGGGGGGTGAATCAATTATGCATTAAAACGACTATCAATATCCTTATTAATTCTGAAACATGTAAACAATAGATGCAACAACCATAGAAACATATCCATGCACAATAACACTAGATATGTTAACTAGGGAAACCCTTGATCAAAGGGAAAACCCTGATAGAATGATGCCCACAAGATGATGTATTAATATAAAAGTTCCTTGTGAAAGGATAGACTTTGTTAGGAGCCAATGAAATACAATCAATACATATGAGTCTCTATTAGAAGACTTTGAATCCTTGCTAGAATATTCCAACCCTATAAGGAGTTGAAAGGAGGACAACTGAACCAATAGTTCAAATAGCCTCAGTTTGTTTTTACTAAACAATCTTCAAGATAATCTATCCAAGTTCTGAACTGACTAAACAACTTCTTTTCCAATATAGTTCTTTTAAAGCTCATAGTATATCCTCACCAGCAATCTCTACTTTGATCTTAGCCAAATTTGCATAAACAATAAAATAATCTCACTAATTACAAAACATCCACACTTGATACCAATCCACAAGGAAATGACCTTTCCTTTATACAAAGTCTTAAAACAATATTGAGACATCCTTGAGGCTTTCTCAATCTACACTAAATAATATAGGACCTCATTAAGATGATAAATTACAATTAACACTTCCCATAATGATTTTATCAATAGTCAGCTCACATGAATCAACATGTTGAGCAATATTCATAAGTCAACTCAAACTATATATTTGATTTCACTATCTAGAACATAGCATCTCGAACATGTCTCTAATTGTAACGCCCCGCCAAGGGATCCAAAAGAATTAACCTAAAGTTTTACTAAGTTTGCCAAACATTTTTTTTTTAAGTAAGAAAGTATAACATAAATGTCAAACACATAGTAGTGGAAGCAATAACATACAATCAACTGTACACATACATAACAGGTTACATTCCTTAAGGATCCCAAGACATTGAGTCACATTTAAATTTAATTAATTCTAAGTCTAACATCTACCACATCCACATGAAAGAATAATTATAAAGTCCAATGTTCTTTTATAAACTATATATATAAAAAAATTATTAAATGAATTAATAATTAGAAACTCATCTAACAAACATTATTATATTATCACTTATCAATTATATTATTAAATAATAATGAAATTAATATTAAAATTCATTATTAATAATTAAAAACTTAATTTTAAAACCTATTTACAATTCATAACAATAACTTAATATGCAATATTTATAAAAACTTATTTAATTATATATATATATATATATATATATATATATATATATATATATATATATATATATATATATATATATATATATATATATATATATATATATATATATATATATATATAACAACTCATAACATAATAAATTAAATTTTATAACAACTAAATTAAATATTAACTAGAACCTTTGTTTAAATTATTAATAAATTAATATTAAACTAAGCTATGTTAAGGGGGTTGCCGACATGACAAGTAGTGTGGTCCCATCTCTTTATTCAGTGCAGTCACTGCGTTAATGCAGCATGGCTTTAAAGCTGTCGACCAGAACAATAAACGTGAATGGTGGGGGTGGGGTGAAACCCCTCCCCACGTATATGCTCCATTTTATTTATTTTTTAAAATTTATTTGTTTAGTTTCAAAATTTTATTAATTATTGTTAGGAATTTTTAAAACAATCCTCTCAAATGAATATATATTATTTAAAATTTTATTTTTAATAAAATTTTAACTAAAACAATCTTTCATTCATATACTTTATTTTATTTTTAATTTTATTTTTAATTAAATTAAATTCAAACAACTCCTATTATAAAATGTATTATTATTATTATTATTATTATTATTATTATTTGCAAATATACTCTAATAGGAGAAATTCTATCAACCATTCAAATTTTCTTATTTTAGCATTTTCTTTCTTGCAAACCCCACTCAAATTTAATTACAATTTTCATATTTAAATTTAAAATTCAACCCTTCCCCGATTAGATCTTGATTTCCTTAATCTAGCAATGAGGATTCCTGATCACTTTTCTAATCTCTACGTATGTCAAATATATTGACAAGTATTTAATAATTTACAAAATTGAAATATTTAAGCTTTCATCATAGAGAATTCAGTTATACAAACCACAGGCACGAAGAAAACAAGAAAGGATAATTGCGTAATTAATCAATGATCAAAACACAAGACCCTACCTGAGCCTGATGCTAATACACAAACCCCGAAAACTATGAGAGAACTCGCTCCTCTTCAAGAACCTTTCTCTGAAAATTTTTCCTAAATTCTCCTTCTAAATTTCGCTTCCAAAATTTGCACCCAAAATGGTCCCCAAAATTCTTGTTCCAAAATTTGTCTCCAAATTCGTCTCCAAAATTCTTGTTCCAAAATTTGTCTCCAAATTCATGTTTTTCAAAAATGAACCCTCTAATTGTGATAAAGAGTTCTCTCATTAAATCGGGGCACTGATTATGCTTTCACCTTGCTCACAAGACTCAAACTCTAAATTAACTTTTATTAATCTTTGCTTTATCTTTTAATGCACATTAAATGAATTATTAAGTAACTTTATTTAATTTTTCACTTGACTTTTATTTTTAATCTTTATTACTTTTAAACCCATGCGCACTTTATGAGATTAAAACAACATTATTATTTTCACTTATATTATCTTTTAATTAATTTCTTTTATTTAATTGCATGCACGCATCATGCGATCTAGAATCCTTTTAATAATATATTTTTCACTTTTAAATTTATTTTTGAAACTTAATTGATAAAATATTTAATTAACTTAAATAACAATAATATTTAGCATTTATTTAAAAATGAACTCTAAATATATTATTATTAAATTAAATTAATAATATCACATTCTAAATTTATCCTTAAACTTGTATCTCCAAATTTAATTCTTCTTATTTAATTAATTTTTCAATTAATTAAATATTAAAGATATTATATTAATTTTCCATTAAATTAAATCATTAATTAATTTTTTAATTAGACTTAATTAATAGAAAATATACCAAGGACTCATGAAACAACATACGAAAACCCAACATAGAAAAACACATACTAAATCAAACAAAAGGGTTATAATCACGAATTAACATCATTCGATGCATTCGGAGGGTACTTGACTAGATACTTGTCCTAATTTTCAATTAGGACAAATGGCTAAAGGGTTTAGGACCTGGACTTAAGATTTATCTCCCGTCTCTTACCATTAAGATAATGCGATAGGGTACGCTCATCCTGACAATTCAGGGAAGTCGATACTCGGTACCTGCAACTTGCATAAAATCTAAGCATGTACATGCACAATATTCTAAGCTAAACAGGCAATGGCAGGAAGTGGTGCATCTTGTAGATCCCGACTTGCAAGTGACTACGACTCCCTTCCTTAACCACATCAGAAATGCCACACATAAAGAAAACAAACACGCACACCATACACATGCAAGTATGGGGTAAGTATTCATAAGAAGACATATGTGGTAATAAACCATATAACTAATCATCATCGCTAACTAAAAACACTGAATAATCATCATACATACATGAAATATAGAGTACCAAGTAATCTCACTATATAATAAACTGAATGTAAGACAATATTTGATAATCTTAAAACAATACTACTAATCATCAAACATAAAACTGGCCTAAAAGAGTTTGGCAATGATAACCGAAATGCGACTTAGGGGTAGGCATTACATCCACCCCCCATAGACTTAGGCTTACTCCTAGAAGCCTACAAGAAAAGAAAAGCTAAGGACTCATTGCACGGGTCCCATTGGACCCTTTCCCCTTGTAGGAGGATATGACTCCACTAAGAACACTACAACACAGTTAGAGCAATACAATTTTGGTTTAATAGTAAACCGAAAACCATATTGATCCAACATTCGTTCTTTAACAAATACTGAAATAGATCCCCTAAACACTCTAAACAAGAACAACATAATGTTTGCAAGGACAATCAAAGACATACTACCTTAAAGCATAGATGAAAGATACATGGTTTTACAAATAGAATAAGTTTCAAATTCAATTTTGCTTATATTTAGGTTTAAGTATAATTTCAGTTTTAAAGTGTTGAAGTATGAAAAATATACAACTAAAAGTTTAAGTTTTGTTTTAGTTCAACTAGTTCAAGTTTTAGTTTGAAAAAGATATACATAACAGTTTAATGGTTTCATTTTTGTTCAACTAGTTAACACTAGTGGCGTTCCAATATACCCAGAGCTCCCAATGTAGAAACTCGAGCTCTGATACCAAATGTAACACCCCGCCAAGGGATCCAAAAAAATTAACCTAAAGTTTTACTAAGTTTGCCAAACATTTTTTTTTTTTAAGTAAGAAAGTATAACACACACGTCAAACACATAGTAGCGGAAGCAATAACATACAATCAATTGTACACATACATAATAGGGTACATTCCTTAAGGATCCCAAGATGTTGAGTCACATTTAAATTTAATTAATTCTAAGTCTAACATCTACCACATCCACATGAAAGAATAATTATAAAGTCCAATGTCCTTTTATAAACTATATATATATATATATATATATATATATATATATAATCATTAAATGAATTAATAATTAAAAACTCATCTAACAAACATTATAATATTATCACTTATCAATTATATTATTAAATAATAATGAAATTAATATTAAAATTCATTATTAATAATAAAAAACTTAATTTTAAAACTTATTAACAATTCATAACAATAACTTAATATGCAATATTTATAAAAACTTATTTAATTTTATATATATATATATATATATATATATATATATATAACAACTCATAACATAATAAATTAAATTTTATAACAACTAAATTAAATATTAACTAGAACCTTTGTTTAAATTATTAATAAATTAATATTAAACTAAGCTATGTTAAGGGGGCCGCCGACATGACAAGTCGTGTGGTCCCATCTCTTTATTCAGTGCAGTCGCTACGTTAATGCAGCATGGCTTTAAAGCCGTCGACCAGAACAATAAACGTGAATGGTGGGGGTGGGGTGAAACCCCTCGCCACGTATATGCTCCATTTTATTTATTTTTTAAAATTTATTTGTTTAGTTTCAAAATTTTATTAATTATTGTTAGGAATTTTTAAAACAATCCTCTCAAATGAATATATATTATTTAAAATTTTATTTTTAATAAAATTTTAACTAAAACAATCTTTCATTCATATACTTTATTTTATTTTTATTTTTATTTTTAATTAAATTAAATTCAAACAATTTCTATTATAAAACGTATTATTATTATTATTATTATTATTATTACTATTATTATTATTATTATTATTATTTGCAAATATAGTCTAATAGGAGAAATTCTATCAACCATTCAAATTTTCCTATTTTAGCATTTCCTTTCTTGCAAACCCCACTCAAATTTAATTACAATTTTCATTTTTAAATTTAAAATTCAACCCTTCCCCGATTAGATCTTGATTCCCTTAATCTAGCAATGAGGATTCCTGATCACTTTTCTAATCTCTGCGTATGTCAAATATATTGACAAATATTTAATAATTTACAAAATTGAAATATTTAAGCTTTCATCATAGAGAATTCAGATATACAAACCACATGCACGAAGAAAATAGGAAAGGACAATTGCGTAATTAATCAATGATCAAAACACAAGACCCTACCCGAGCCTGAAGCTAATACACAAACCCCGAAAACTGTGAGAGAACTCGCTCCTCTTCAAGAACATTTCTCTGAAAATTTTCCCTGAATTCTCCTTCTAAATTTTGCTTCCCAAATTTGCACCCAAATTCGTCCCCAAAATTCTCGTTCCAAAATTTGTCTCCAAATTCATCTCCAAAATTCTTGTTCCAAAATTTGTCTCCAAATTCGTGTTTTTCAAAAATGAACCCTCTAATTCTGATAAAGAGTTCTCTCCTTAAATTGGGGCACTGATTGTGCTTTCCCCTGGGAGAACTCCTTGCTCACAAGACTCAAACTCTAAATTAACTTTTATTAATCTTTGCTTTGTCTTTTAATGCACATTAAATAAATTATTAAGTAACTTTATTTAATTTTTCACTTGACTTCTATTTTTAATCTTTATTACTTTTAAACCCATGCGCGCTTTATGAGATTAAAACAACATTATTATTTTCACTTATATTATCTTTTAATTAATTTCTTTTATTTAATCTCATGCACGCATTATGCGATTTAGAATCCTTTTAATAATATATTTTTCACTTTTAAATTTATTTTTGAAACTTAATTGATAAAATATTTAATTAACTTAAATAACAATAATATTTAGCATTTATTTAAAAATGAACTCTAAATATATTATTATTAAATTAAATAAATATTATCACGTTCTAAATTTATCCTTAAACTTTTATCTCCAAATTTAATTCTTCTTATTTAATTAATTTCTCAATTAATTAAATATTAAAGATATCATATTAATTTTCCATTAAATTAAATCATTAATTAATCTTTTAATTAGACTTAATTAATAGAAAATACACCAAGGACTCATGAAACAACATACGAAAACCCAACATAGAAAAACACATACTAAATCAAACAAAAGGGTTATAATCACGAATTAACGTCATTCGACGCATTCAGAGGGTACTTGACTAAATACTTGTCCTAATTTTCAATTAGGACAAATGGCTAAAGGGTTTAGGACCTGGACTTAAGATTTATCTCCCCTCTCTTACCATTGAGATAATGTGATAGGGTATGCTCATCTTGGCAATTTAGGGAAGTCGATACCCGGTACCTACAACCTGCATAAAATCCAAGCATGTACATGCACAATATTCTAAGCTAAACAGGCAATGGCAAGAAGTGGTGCATCGTGTAGATCCCGACTAACAGGTGACTACGACTCCCTTCCTCAACCACATCAAAAATGTCATACATAAAGAAAACAAACACGCACACCATACACATGCAAGTATGGGGTAAGTATTCATAAGAAGACATATGTGATAATAAACCATATAACTAATCATCGTCGCTAATTGAAAACACTGAATAATCATACATACATACATAAAATATAGAGTAGCAAGTAATCTCACTATATAATAAACTAAATGTAAGACAATATCTGATAATCTTAAAATAATATTACTAATCATCAAACATAAAACTTGCCTAAAAGAGTTTGGCAATGATAACTGAAATGCGACTTAGGGGTAGGCACTACACTAAATGTGTTGAACACAATTCCATCTTCGCTAAAAGATACAACTAATTTACTAGTACCCACTTTCTAGAAACTCTTTCTGAAAGCTACCTTAAGAAAACATCACATAACTTTATCATGTCTTTACATCTCTTTCTGTGCAATTAACTGTAGTATCTAAAAACATCTCTTAATATTTGTTTAAGTGCATGGAACCCAACTCGCAATCCTCTAATTGCACATAACACATCTTCCTCTACAATTCTAGTAATCTTCACAGAATAATGTGCATGTTGACATTAATGACAAAAATTGTCATGAATGCAACACATAAGCACTCAATCATGTCTATAGCAATGCTAACATACTCCCCCATAGGAATACCATCAATATTTATGCTAACAATCTCCCCCTTTGGCATTGATGGAAACATAGATGAAAAATATCTAAGTACCATGAATACCAAATATGTCTTTCTCATATGCCTTAACTTCCCCATTCATAATGCTCATGAATGTAAACATACATCTCAATCTCAGACAGGTTGTAAATAGTTTTTCATGTTCAAATTACAACCGTACAGTACATCAAATAATTAGTCTACACAAAGGTGTTAGTCTCCTTCAAACATAATGTTCTCTTCCCACTGACGTCAATCAAAATAATACTTTTCATGTATTACTCTCCCCATTGACATCAATCACAAAGGTATCATTATGTCAATTCAATCATTTCCAAAACAATATATTCAAGCTCTCAACAAAGTGTCCAAAAACATTGTTAAATAAGAATATGAAAACCCCTTAATGACTCAACTCAAACATAGATACTCCCCTATAGGAGAAGCATCAAGCATCTAGCCAAGACAAAATAAATAGTGCTCTATTGCATAGTACACTGATGCAATCTTTGCATCAACTACTCTAAAGAAGGTTGGGGCATAACTCCAAGTATGCCTCCCAAATACTCAAATGTAACTGTAGACACCCAAAAATTTGCAAAGACTTAAATCACACAGTTTTGATCAATCAGTGCAAATTAAAGAGAAAATCAAAAGAAACACAATAGACTTTCAAATCAAAAATCACATCAGGTCATTAATCACCTATCAAATTGACAAGACCTAAATTAACTTTGAAAGAGGAGAAAAATAATTTCAAATTCATAAAATGAAATTCAAAAAGGGAGGAAGAAAAAGATAAAAGTGTTGAAAATAAATAAGATATTTATTAAATCAATAAACTCATTTATCCTCACAAGAATGAAAATCTCCCTTTTTCCATTTAAAAGAATTAGAAATATCCTCAATTATCCTCAAAATCAAGTTGGTTGGATTCTTCGTCCTGGTTTCTTATGAGATATTTTCAGTTTCACTTTCACCCATCAATCAAAGGTGAAAATCCTGATTCTTACCCCAACCCCTTCCAAAATCCTATAAATAGGAGGGAAATCCAAGAGGCAAAGGACCCAAGTCTTGGGCATCTGCACTATAGGCACATTTTGACTCATCATTCTAGCATTTTTAAAGAATTTTAGCATTATTTTGTATTATTTAGCATCATTTATTACTTGTTAGTTCATTGCATCTTCATCTTGATAGCATATGATCTGCATTTTAGTCATAGATCTTGCATGTATTCTTGTAGAACTACATTTTAAGCATACTCTCATTCTAGAACTGTCACTAAGATGCTAGTTTGAGAGCTATTTTAGTAGTTGTAGTTAGGGAAACATGAGACGCTCATAGAAATTACATTCTGATGATGATATCTTTGGTTTCGTATAGTTCGTCGTTAGTATACTTGCATTCTACACTAAGGTTTCATGAATACGCATTCACACCATGTACAAATTGGCACCCACCGTGGGGCTTGAACACAAAGCCACACTATTTTGTTTAATCTTTCATTTCTAGTGCAGATCTATGTTTCTTTCTATTCTCTTGTGCAGATCTAATCAAATACAGGTTCCACAACGTTCAAGAGGCCTCATATCAACAAGAACAATGTTCCAAAGTCTTCCCCAAGCATACAAGGGCTAAATATGAATCTTCTAATGCTTCTAAGATCTGTTTCAACACTTTCGAGAGATATTCGAATGCTTATGAACTCTGTTTTAACATATTTAATCTTTCTATAGTGCATTTACATAGTTCTATAACATATTTACATAGTTGAGTAACGCATATGCACCTTTCTATAGTGCTTTTGAAGCATTTTTTAAGGCATCTAATCATTCTTGTAGTGCATATAAAGCATCTTATAGCGCATTTTATTTTCTTATAATGCATTTGCATGATAGAATAGAACATATAAGGTTTCCTATAATGCATATAATCATTCCTATAGCGCATCTAGTAAAAATTATAGTTTCCTAAATCTAACTTCTAGATCTGAATATTGCTTGCTTACAAGTCCCTTTCGAGTCAACAAAGAAGCTCTCAAATTGCAGACATTACACAAATAGGAATGAAGACCCTAATAAATGCACCTAGCTTTTGCTAGCTTTGAATCAAGTAAGTGGACCTCAACTCCTGTTGATTAAAAGTGTGGCATTTCTAAGTTCCAAACATAGCTTAATAGAAGCACTCGATCTAGCTAATCTAACACAGAAGTAGGCCTATGCTCTCAACTCGTTCAAGTTGATCAGAATGCTGACCTTCTATAAAGATCGTTCACAATTGAATGGGGAAAAAATCCACACATAGCTTCATTAGGAGCCCCACTGTCTACAGTAGTATAACGGTTGTTAGTGTCTGTTGTGTTTGGGAAGTCAAAATAGTAGGGATATGCTCTCACTCTCTTTGAGTGATCAGACTCCCAGACTTTTCATGATTTCCATTTCCTGCTTTACACTAGGTAGGATCATTTTTCCATAGAAAGGCTACCTCCCAAGTTGCCTTAGCAGGGTCGATGAGAGGGATTGCCTTTGAAGCTTGCATTCCCAATCTAATGCAATTCAACTATGTTTGAAACATAGCCTTCCTCTAGTAGTCCCAAAGGGATTGCACCAAACCTTCCTAGCATTGGTGGGAAGCTCTCTTGCCACAAGAGAGGTAAATCCGAACATAGCTAGTTAAACACTAAAACCCACTAGTCACTGACCTTTAGATAACCTTGCTAGGAAGCTATTTTCTTCCATTTTCTAGGTGCGTGTGGTTTTACATTTTTCTTTGGTTCTACTGCTATTGTGTTTGGAAACGCTTTAAAATTTAATAATAAACACCAGTGCGGATCGTAATTCTTCCAGAAAGGCAAACTTCAAACTAGTATTGAGGAAACCCAATCCAAGATGAAAACATTGCTGAACAACCCTGAAAGTGGCACATATACTATATAAAATAGTGCTTTCAAACCTTCCTCTAACGCTTCTGATCACTATTACAATGCATATAACTGTGAAATAATGCATATAAGCCTTAACATAGCACATTTGATCCGTGAAATAGTGCATATGATAGTGGAAATGGTGCATCTAAGAATTTAAACAGGGCATATGATAACTGAAACAGTGCATTTGATCAATAGAACGATGCATCTAACCAATCCTGCAACATGTCTGAACAAAATCACAAAATAGAGGCCATCTACATGCATAATAATGGTAAACAAACGATAAATTTGGATACCCTTTTTCCTTGCCGATATTTTACAAAAGCTAAGAAATCTCGTATCTCACCAAAGACAGCTTTTGAAACAAACAAAGCTACGAACATCATCATCAACCCAATAGTTATCATTGCCTCACTTCACACATCAAGCTAGAGACATTCAGAGACACACATCCATCCCTTCTCCTAACTTCACGAAAGTGAACCTTATCCTATCAACATTGGTAAAAACCTTGTCCAATCTAGCTTGTTATATAAACAAATCACGGTCAATGGAAACCCTCACTTTTTGAAAAATGCCTAAAAACTAAAAGCATCAAACTCACCTTTCATGAAATCGTGCAAAATAGGTGTACCAACAAAACTAAAACAATCGCCCATATGAGTGAGTGCTAGGATAGCAAGTAGAACCATCAAATGCATAGAATCTCTAAACCTCCTCAAATCTACTATAGCAATGGATTGCACACAAAACACAGTTACTCCCAAGTCACACTTATTCAATCAAAATTTGGAATCCTTAGCCACAATGGGTTTATCTCATGCATGGGATGACAGAAGTATCAAAACTAAAATTGAAGATTTTTAGCAAAATCCCAAACTTGTCGATATCATGGACAAGATTGTAGAGAAATACAAAGAACGCTACATACTCACATTAGCACAACAAGGTGAAAAATTTCCATCTGACTTTAATGTGAGCAATCTGAAACGAGATGAAGAAGAGTCACCTTTAGACATTGTCACACAAAAATTGCAAGACTGATAACTGGAAATGGAAAAGATGAAACGAGGGAAAATACAAACCACAAAGTTTAGTCTTGAAAATGTGTGTCCCCTACCATTCGATAAAAGCATTACCTTCACACCTTTCCCTCCAAATGTGCAGATACCAAAATATGATAAATATTTTGGTACATCAGATCCACAAGATCACCTTAAGCAATTCTATATGCTAAGTATGGAGTTTGTCTATGACACAACGTACCTAATGCGTCTATTTCCTAGGAGCCTTAGGGGGAACTACCCTCCAACATTAAACCTTTAATCAATTGGCCTCCATTTTTATCACCCAATATTCTTATTACATTGAAAGGGAAATTACAATGATTGATCTATGTAACACAAAACAACTTCCAGGTGAATCATTCAAGGCTTTTCTAGAACGGTGGAGGCACATGTTTGCCAAATATCATAGAGACATATTGGATAAAGAGAAGACAAATATCTTAATAAAAAATCTCTCAAAACCCACGAATTATTGGCTCCAACTCCAAGGGCCTAAGGACTCTAAAAAAACTTTGGAAAACTCTACTAAGGTAGAAGAAACCTTGATAAACAATGACATTATTAATTTATGTAAGGATGGTAAGGGTTTCTCCAACAATTCTACATAGAATCACAACTCCTCTGATCGGTCCATTGACAAACAAAAATTGTGGCGGAGAAACAATAACAAAAGCACCACCAATGATGGGGTAGTTGAAGCCAACCATGTCAAATCTCAAGCTCAACCCCCTTAAATCAACCGGGTCCCATTGTCGCACCTCAACAAAATAATGCCTGCCCATTTTACCAATGCAACACAAAAATTCCCTCGACTTCTAATCAACAATTTTCTTACAATCAAGCTCCTCCCCCACAAAGATATCAGTCTTCTGATATACCTAATGAGTATACAACCATAGGGGTGTCTTATGAGAATGCTTAACAAACTCTCTTGGCCGATGAACTCATTGTGCTTCCTAAGGCCAAGCCGTATGAATCCCAAGTCAAGCCGAAATGGTGGAATGATAACCACATTTGTGCCTATCACTGAAATTGGGAGCACTTAACAAATAATTATTTCACCCTTAAGGGGGTCATACAAAAATTAATCAATAATGGTACTATCGAAGTAAATAACCTCAGCAATAATAAAGACCATACAACCTTCAAGAACCCCTTCATGATTCATGAAAAGGGTGAGTCCTCCAAGGCCAATCAAAACACACCTCCTCAAACCAAGGTTAATTATGTGCATCACTACGATAATACCATTGCATGATTTTCAGATTTGATGACATTGTAAATGTCATCATAATTAAAGATAAAAACAAAACAAAAATCCTCATTAGCCATTAGCTGAGGTTAAGCCTCTAAGATTATTCTACCAGGACCTATGACAAATCTTGATAACAAGTTCCTCTCTACCTAAGTATAACCTGGTCAACCAATTACTCAAGACTCTAGCCCACATCTCCATTTTTGAGCTATTGCAAATCTCCCCATAGCATAAAGAAATACTCACCAAAGCCTTAGTGCCAAATGACCTAGATGTGAGTAGATTTCAGAACATGGTCAGCAATCTAATTGCCCCTTACTGCATATCTTTTTCAGCCCAAGGTGACATGTATGTCATCGAGCCACAAAATTCTCCTTTGCATATTGAAGTATTCATCCATAGAAACCAAGTTAAGAGAGCATTGGTCGATGGTGGGGCTAGTCTCAATATTTGCACACTCAATTTAGTAAAAGCCCTCAAGTATACAAAGGATGTTGTTGACCTAAGAAATAAAATTGCCATCAAAGCTTATGACAATCAAGAAAGATCCTCTATAGGCATGGTTATATTACCAATCAGAGTAGGACCGGTTGTGAAAGAGATTGTTTGTCAGGTCTTAGACCTACAATTAACTTATAACATCCTGTTGGGAAGACCGTGGATTCATGACATGCAAGCCATTCCCTCCACCTATCACCAGTGTCTTAAATTTCCTTACATGGGTCAAGAGGTGACCATACTCGGAGATCAACACTTTGCCCAGTATTGTAACTCACTTGTCCCTCATAATAGGGAAGAAACTGGCACACCGACAAATGACATCAGCCAGTCCACAACTACAGACACTTCACACTCTATTGAGCAAACAAGCAACCACTCATCAACATCAACTACGGGTAAAGAGAAAGTGGTTTATTCAAGTCCTTCCATTCCTTCACCACCATCATCCAAAGACCGTAAATAGTCAAACTATGAAGAAATGGATAAACTGATAAAAGAATTTGATAGAAAGTGTAAGTTGCATCGTAAAGGGGTGGGCAAGTACTCAGTCTCCCTATTTGATCCCTCACTTTCTTTAAGGTCTCATGGAAAACTACCATCCACCAAGCTATATCATACACATTTTATCAAAGCAAGTGGCACACCTCCAAACTCAGGGGAAGAAATCAATCAACAAAACATTGACATCTCCCCCCACCTACACAGGAAAGGCTTTGACCTAATAAAAAAGATGGGATACATGGGAGATGGTCCCTTAGGGAAAGGGACAAACATCATCGAACCTCTAATGGCACAATTTAGTTCCAACAAGTCCAAAATAGGGGTAGGGTACGGTAGACAAGACAAGACACAAACCTCTTTTGACCCTCGCCCTAAGCATAATGATCCCTCCTCTTCTACCTTGGTGTGGGTACCTAAACAAAAGAACAGTTATAGCCCAACAAAAACTAACATCATAAATGTGAATTTTTCCTTCTTAGATTCACATTCCACAGAAGAATCACCCATGAATACCTACAATAATGAAGATGATGGTGATTTCGCTAAATGGGAAGTTGAGTCATTATCTAAGGAGTCTCTTCATGATAAAGAATGTGATGTTGTCCACATACCCACCCCTGACAGTTTGGCTACACAAAGAACAACTCATAGTTCAAGATCCACTTCACCGAGAAATAGAGTACATCAAGGTAGCTTAGAAGATGATGAACACATTGAAGGGTTTCAATTTCAAACCCTATTCCCTGACTTCTTTCTAGTAGAAGTTGAAGATGATTACTACGAGCCTCTCGCAAGCTCTACTTTTCCTGATACTCTAGAAGAAGCCCATGTAATAGATCTAATGGATACAGCGTATGAGCCATCCAATGAAATTATGTCTTTAAACCCTGCTGAACCCTTCCCATGCTACAAATCACTTTCCCTTGTCCATCTCGAACTCATTAACTGGGATAAAACCAAACCTCACCACCTCCCTCATTTTGACACTGACTACAAAGTTTTCATCTACCTTAACGTGGTTGAACCATCTCATCAAAAAAGAATGGAAAAAGAGCATATAGTTAGGTCTAGTATCAATCACCTTAGTCAACCTAGAGCAGGGCAATTATCCCACAATTTTAGTGATCACCACCAAGTTGTGACTTATCTTGACAAAAAATGGAAACAAATAGAAGTGACACATCCCAAGGTGAAAACCCAACTATGGCACCTATGGATGAGGTAATTAATACCTTACTAGAACACTCCGAGGAAAGATCTTTTATTTTGATTGAACCGGCAGAACCAGTCAACATCGAAACAGAGCAAGAACCAAAGGTCATTTATTTGGCATTGTCCTTGAGCACAGAGGAAAGGAAGGCATTCATTAACTTCTTCAAAGAAAGATAGATAAACTTTGCATGGTCTTATGCAAACATGCCTGGCTTAGACCCGACCTTAATCCTCCACCATCTTAACATTTCTTTGGAGGTCAAGCCAGTAAAACAAAAATTCAGAAAGATGCATCCTCATATAGCTCTTTTAGTCAAAGCAAAATTGGGAAAATTAATCAGCACCAATTTCAGCTAGCCCCTGGTGTATGCATCATGGATATCCAACATTGTTCCCATATCAAAGAAGAATGGTAGCATACGCATCTGTATCAACTTCCAGGATTTAAACAAAGCATGTCCCCAAGATGACTTTCCCCTTCCCAATATCGACACTATTGTTGATCTAACAGTATGTCATTCCATGTTTTCACTCATGGATGGGTTTTCAGTGTATAATCAGATCAAGATAGCATAAAAAGATCAAGAGAAAATAACTTTTACTTGTGCATGGGGCACGTTTTGTTGGAATGCGATGCCCTTTGGTTTAAAAAATGTTGGGGCTACCTATCAACGGGCCATTACCACCATCTTTCATGATATAATACATATCTTTATGAAATATTATGTGGATGAAATTCTCGCCAAATCCCATAGCCGTGAAGAACATCTCCCTATACTAGCCAAGATATTCACCCGTCTAGAAGCATCCAAAGTTAGGCTCAATCCCAAGAAATGTGCTTTTGGTGCCAAATTAGGCAAGCTTCTAGGATACATTGTCTTAGCCAAGAGGATAGAAGTTGATCCCGAAAAGGTACAAGCCATAATCAGTATGCAACCTCCAAAGCACCTAAGTCAGTTACGCTCTCTTAGGCAAGCTTCAATCAGTTTTTCAGTTCATTTCTCAGTTGGTGGAAAAGTGTATACCTTTCACACACTTGCTACATAAAGACATAAATTTTAAGTGGGATGATCAGTGTCAAAAGGCTTTTAAAACACTTAAAACCTACTTGATGAATCTACCCGTGTTGGTACCTCCAGTATCACACAAACTATTACTACTATACATTTCTCTAAGGGATAATTGACCAAGAAAGAGAATGAGCCATTTATTACATCAGTTGTACCTTGGTCAACTATGAGCTTAATTACTCTTTCATTGAAAAGGCTTTCCTAGCCTTAGTTTTTGCTTCCTAAAAACTACATCAGTATCTTCTAATATGCAAAGTCAAGCTCATCTCCAAAATTGATCCTCTCAAATACCTTCTTAGCAAGACAACATTAACGAGTAGACTAGCCAAATGGGTGATGATTCTTAGTGAATTTGACATTGAGTATGTTGATAGGAAGGCGATAAAAGGATAGGTTATTGTTGATCAATTGGTAGATGTGCCTATAAAGAGTTCCAATCCTATCCTAGTTGACTTCCCAAATATGCACATTCTCCAGACAGAGCTAGTAACATGAAAATTTTATTTTGATGGTTCCTACACACACCATGGATTAGGCACCAGTATTTTTTTCATCACGCCACTCAGTGTTACCATCTCTAAATCTTACAAACTACTCTTCCCTTGCACCAACAACATGGAAAAATATGAAGCTTTGGTCTTAAGTCTCAAGCTCACTTTAGAATGGAAACTAATAGCACTAGAGGTTTATGGAGACTCCCAGATGGTCATCAATCAGGTCACCAACACTTACTAGACCAAGGATGAAAAATTATTGCTTTATAAACATATGGTTGACACACTCAAGGCATGTTTTATCCACATTACTTTTGAAAAAAATTCCAGAGAGAAGAACAGAGTAGTAGATGCTATGGCCACCTTGGCCTCTTTACTCCAACTCCCGAAGTAACACGAGTAGTACGAATTCTTAGGAGAAAAGGTGGTTCAACCCACATTTATTCAACCTAATTCCCTTATCATTTTCCACTTAGATGTTCCTAATTCCCTTTGGTATAATCCCATCATTACCTATCTTCACAATAATACCATCCCATATGACCTTTCACAGAACCAAAAGAGAAATTTCATTTGACAAACCTCATGCTACACTTTGGTGGCTAATACGTTGTATTGGAAGGTTCTTGATGGTACTCTATTTAGATGTCTTGAAAAGGATGAGTCTAAGGTCGCTCTGCAAGAAGTGCATGTAGGGATTTGTGGGTCACACTTCAATAGGTTCACACTAGCAAAGAAGATTCTTAGAATGGGCTATTTTTGGCCAACCATGGAAAAGGATTCTATCGACTATGTCAAAACTTGCAAAAAATGTCAAATCCATGGTAATCTTGTTCATGCACCAGCCCAAGAACTCAACCCTTTGGCTACACCATGGCATTTTTATCAATGGGGTTTTGATTTGATTGGAGTCATCCATCCACCTTCCTCCAGTGGACATAAATGGATTATCACCGCTATCGAATATACTTCACCAAGTGGGTCAAAGTGGCGCCATTTGTTGACTCTATGGGAAAACAAATTTCATCCTTCATCCTAAACCATATCATTTATCAGTTTGGCATACCGCATGCCATTCTCACGGACAATGCTCTGTACTTTAAAAATCAAATAATTTATGAATTATGTGAAAAGTTTCACATTATACACCACTCCTCATCAATTTATTATCCCCAAGGCAATGGCCAAGCAAAGGAAACCAATGAAACATTATCAACATCCTCAAGAAAATCATTAAGGACATTGGTAGAGATTGGCATTTACAGCTGAACCCCACCCTCTAGGCCTACAAGACGAGCGTTAGAACACCTATAGTTGTGACACCCTTCTTGCTTTATGGCGGTAAAGCTATTCTTCCTTTAGAGGTTGAGATCCCATCCTTAAGAGTTACCCTTCAAGATGTCCTATCGGATAAGGATTACAAAGTGGCCCGTTTAGAGCAGCTAGAATAGTTAGAAGAACATCAGTATGCAACACATGACCACCTCAAAGTGTATCATAATAGGCTATCAAGACATTACAATAAAAAGTTCAAACCCTGTGTCTTTTAGATTAGTGACCCCATGCTTCAAGAGAACCCTAAAAACCAAGTGACAAGGGAAAAGAAAAGAAAATGGGAGGCCAATTGGATTGGTCCCTATATTATCATAGAGTCCTTTGGGACTGGTACCTACAGACTTTCAGATTGTGACAACATAGACCTAGCACAACCCATCAACAACATCCATCTCAAATGGTTTTATGTCTAGCACTTTGAGAAAACACATCAAAAATACAAAAAAATCAAAAATGCCAAAAAAAAACAAACAAACAAAAAAATTGAGGATGTTGCCTTTGGTTTGTAAAGGGGCAAGGGACAACACCTTTAGACTTCCCTATACAACATAAGTCTTTCAATGTTGAAAAACAGTCAAGACAGCCCTCAAGCAACTGTCTCTAGACAAATTTTTCTTATTTCAAGCACTGTCGAGTTAATTTCACACGTACCCAATTGAGAAACACTTCTGGGTTATAGTTCTGAGGCCTTTTGGCATCAAATGTAGTTCATAGTAGTAGAAACAACCAATATGACAGTAGCAATAAAGCAAGGCAAATAGAGCCCATAATAGAAATAAAAATAACAATAATAATAACAAGAGCAAATCAAAGACCTTTTCCTTGATTGAATGTACACCCATAGCTCTTTATGTTCATGCAATAGCCCCTGTCCATGCAAAGAAGCAAAGACTGAACTAGAAGTAGAAGTAAGAGTAGCAGGAATTGAGAAACACTTGTGGGTTACAATTCTGTGGTTCTTTGGCATCAAATGTAGTTCACAGTAGCAAAAACAGCCAGTATGACAGCAACAAAAAAATGGAAGGCAACAAGGAGTCAGATTATGTATTGAGATACCATAGACATGAATTGCAAGAAAATTAATGCACATCTCAGCTATCCACCTTGACCAACACTCACTAATGCTTGTTTTGGCCATTCACGCCCACGCTTCGGTCTTTTGGCCCATTTTGGTCCCCTTATCTCTTTTGGTGCCTCACACGATCCTGGTTACCCCTCGTATTCCAACAAATCTCACTCATGTCCTCACTCCATTCCCTGAAATTCAAAAATCCTTCAAAAATATCAAAAAAATAAAAAATCCTCTAAAAATATCAAAAAATTCAAAAATCCTCTAAAAATATCAAAAAAATTCAAAAATGCTCTAAAAATATGAAAAAAAATTCAAAAATCCTCTAAAACTATCAAAAAAATTCAAAAATTGTCCAAAATATCAAAGAAAATTCAAAAATTATCCAAAAATATCAAAAAAAAAAAAAATTTGTCCAAGATCATCAAAAAAATCCAAAAATCTTCCAAAAATATCAAAAAAATTCAAAGATTGCCAAAACTAACCAAAAACATTCAAAAATTGTTTAAAATTATTAAAAAGAGTTCAAAAATTGCCCATATTTGCCAAAAATGTTCGAACAGGGTCATAATTGCCAAACATGGTCGTAAGAGCTCGAAAAATTAACAACACCCCAAAATTCATGTCGATTATGGGCTCACTTTAGCTCAAACAGGGTATATGGCATATAACGAGCCTCAATGGTATTAAGAAGCAGCGTAGTAATGTCCTAAAACATTTCATTGGGTTTGGAAAATCTGGCACAACACGAATAGTAAAAGAGGCATTAGTGGAGCCCTCTTTCCCCCTCTTGTAAGGAACAACAATTCCCAATAGATCATTAGTCTTATTTATGTTGCAATGGCCACAATTGGTCTAGCCCCCTTCAACAAATATATCAATGCTATCCCGAAAGCCCAGATATCCATCAAACTCTTTCATCCTCACTCACCCGAGGGCATAGAATAAGCAAGCGTAAGCATATGAGTCTGCCTCCCCCTCAAGGGCCTTTTTCAAGGCCCAAGCGTCCTTTTCAGACCCCTCTAGTGTCTTTTCAAGCCCAAAGCACCTTTTTTAAGCCCTTCAAGCACCTTTTTCAAGGCTCAAGCGTTCTTTTTAGACCCCTTCCAGCACCTTTTTAGGCCCAAAGCACCTTTTTCAGGCCTTAAGCGCCTTTTTCAAGGCCCAACTATCCTTCCCAGACCCCTTCTAGCACCTTTTTAGGCCCAAAGTGCCTTCTTTAGGCCTTAAGCACCTTTTTGGAGGCCCAAGTGTCCTTTTCAAACCCCCTCTAGCACCTTTTTAGGCTAAAAGCGCCTTTTTAGGCCGCTCAAACGCCCTTTTTAGGCCCCTCAAATGCCTTTTTAGGCCTCAAAAGTCTTTTTTCAGCCCAAACACCTTTTCTCAAGGCCTTGTTTCACCTTTTTCAAGACCTTGATGTTTGTTGGGCCCCCAACAATCCTTTTTCAAGTTAAAGCACCTTTTCAAGGCCCTATTTCACCTTCTTAAGACCCAAGTGTCCTCTTTTTGGCCCCAAACACCTTTTTCATAGGCCTCAAGAATGTCTGTCTCATCACACACCTAGAGAAATATCCCCACATTGGCCTTATTATTGTCTGTAATGGTTATTAATATATGCACAGATATTCTTGCCTGCTAGTCACGATTATCCCTACTCTATGGATTGTATTGTTCCCACTTTTAGAAGAGTCAAACCATTCCAATATTTATCACAAAAATATTCAAATATCTATCAAACATCCCAAAAACATTCAAATATTTGAAAAAAACACAAAATCATCCATATATATTCCACAAAATCCCAAAAACAAAATATGACACTGCATTACAATCAACATCAATTGTCCCTTTGATTGCCACAACAACAAGCACATACATTTTATTCTCCAATGACAACAACAACAACATTACATTTAACCAGTGTCTAGCAGCTTATTTATTCTTTCTTTTTTGGGGGAGGTGGCACAATAGGGTGTCCAATCAATGGTGTCTCTTTTGGCTAGCTCCAAATGAAGAAGCCCCTGGTGTCAACCCCCTTCATACCCACACCGCATCCATGGGAATTGGAAACCTCTTGTCGAATAATTGCATATTCAACAGATGTGTAAATTCCCTCTCTATGAATTGTGTCTCTCATCGGTCCTCATTCGAGAATGCCTGATAATAACGTCCCATCCAATAAGCGACTTCCCAGTGTACCTTTGTCATCTAGTGCATTTCCACGAATACATTCTCCACCAACTTGCTTACCCCCTCTGCAATGATTGCTTGTTGTACCACATCCTACTCTTGTTGCATCTAATTGGTCATCATTCGCCAATGCTCCACGTTCACTTTTGCCTCACCCAAATGCTGTTATAATTGCCTCACCTTCCCCTCACTCAATGCTAACCACTCATGTAACTTCAACACTAAATAATTCGCCTTTGCAATTGCTTCCCTAAAGGACTTTGACTATGACTGCAATAACACCAGTTCATTTTGAGCACTCTCTAAACCCACTTGTGCCATCTTCAACAATTTTTACAACCATTGAGCCCGTGACCGTTCTGCCTGCATCCTCATATCATTTCCCTCCGCTTGTGAATTCTCCACATATAGCTCTATCTCTAGTGACTGCACCAACACCTACTTTGCATCCACGACCACTTGCAGTCATCTTGTCTCCATTTGCACCCCATCCTCCTACACCTTCTCCATCAATCCCAACAAAAAAGGTGACTCCTATTTGGCATTCTTTACTCAAACTCTCTCTATAGCTAACATTCGTCGTAATCCCTCCATGTCCTGTGTTGATTGATCTCTGCCTCTTGTCTCTAGCCATGTCTCTCCCACATTTACATTGTTCGTTCCCCCTTTTGTTGACCCTTGTTTCGTTGTCCTGAGGCCAATCAACTGACGTGTCCCACTCATTGCTTCCCACCCACTAACACCTTCCACATCCTTTTGAGCTTCTCCCATGGGCTTTTCTAGAGATTTTATCTCCCCAACCTCCTCCTTCACTCCTGACATGCTCTTCATCTTCTTAGGGGGACTATTCTCCTTCTGTGTCATTGGTTCATCCTCTAATACCACCTATAATTCCTATTGCACTACAGTCCCTAACAACATCATCAAAGCCAACAAAGACATTTCTTCTGCTCTCATCCCCACCTCTTTAGGCTACACCAACTCTTGCTCTGCCTAACTTGCCTCACCTAGCCTTGACACTTAGAGTTTCGACTGATCCACCCACTCCTTAGAGGTTTACCAAACATGCTTTGCCCTTTGCCCTTGCCTCATCCACCTTCCTTTCCTAACATCATCCTCCTATTGCAACTCATCTAGTGAGCCTGACATGCTTTCACTTGTGCGACTCCTACAACTTCTCAATACATCCAATAATCACATTCTACTTTTCACCTTGCCTTGATTTATTTCCATGTTATCCACTTACTTATAGTTGCCACTCACCTGAGACTTGTTCTTTACTAGTCTTCCACATATCCGCTCTCTGCATCCCACTGAACTAGTACTCGGTACACTTGACCCTTGGCTCTGACATTTAGTCACCCTGATTCTTGCCAATGCACACTACCCATCAAAATCCACTACTAAATCACCATCGACACATCCCATGCCTTTCTTATTCGCCTAGTACAACAGTTCCTCCCTGGTAAAATTGAATAAACTCGATACTATTACGCACAATTGGAAGCACACCTAGTCTAAAAATAATGATTTCCTATGCTATCATGTGCTTTTAGTGCCTCGATGATGTACTTGACTAGAGATACTGGGATGAAGTCATGATCTTTTTATTGGTTTTTCACTATTTTTCTTCAATGATCCTGTAGTTTCACACATTATTGGTATCCACTTATAAGTGCCTCCTCTCATTATGAATGTCATGTGTACCTTGACCAATTTTGTGCTCTTAGGTGAGATCTTTTATCTGACATGTGACTGTTTACATGTCTATTTTTATTATTTTGCGACTATGGCTTATGTTTCTTGATGGTTGTCATGTTTTCTTGTACATTGTTCCTCTTTGTTGGTACTTCTTGGCATGGCATAATATTCATATCACTATAGTTGAGCTAGTTGTGATTGTACTTAGTCACTTTTGTTTTTATTACACACTCTATGATGACAATTAGTTTGCATCTCTTTAAAAAGGTGATAGTTAGTTGCATTCATTTAGTTTTCATTATCATCTTGGGTTGTTTGGAAACAAATAGTTGGAACACAAATCAAGATGGAATTCACAAATGTTAGTGAGCAACTTTACGACTGGTTATCAAATAATGGACAACAACATCCACTTCAATGTCAAGAAGAGCTTCTAGCACTCAAATATTATGGACTTTGTCTCTTCACAATATCCACACCAACATTCCACTTCATGCATTTACCTTTTCATTCCACTCATTGCATTATGTGGCTTTTGAATCTCAGACAATTCTAGTCACTATCAAATTTCACCACATCATTTGTTGCCTTGCGTGGCTTTTGAATCTCAAACAATCTCATTTAACCACATTCCATCTCATCTGATTCACTGCATTGTCTTTTCCCATCCTCCATCTCCTTTCATTTTCATCCATTCATTTCGTGGCTTTTGAATCTCAAAAGTTGACACTCCATCTCCTAGCCTTCGAATCTCAGACAACTTCATTTCCTTTCATTTTTCAACTTCACTCACCCTTCATGTGTCAAGTCCCATTTTATCACATTTCCACTCATCTTTTCATCTCCTTTCATCCCATCCCCGCACTTGGACATTTCATTCCATTTCATTATTTCATGTCATCCTATCATATATCAATTTTTTCATTAACCGTTTCATTTCATTTCATTTTTTTCCATCATCCTATCATATATCATACATCAATAGACACCTCATTCCATTTCATTTTATCATTTTTCATTTTGTTCCTTAGACATTCCATTCCCTTTCATTATCAATTTCGTCACATTACATCTCATTTCATCTCATCATATTTCATTTCATTTCAATACCCATTTCATTTCATTACATTACATATCATGTTATCACATCTCATCATATTTCATTTCATTTCAATACTCATTTCATTTCATTACATTACATATCATGCTATCACATTTCATTTCATTTCAATACCCATTTCATTTCATTTGTTTACCTATCATGTTATCACATTTCATTCCATTTCAATACCCATTTCATTTCATTTCATTACATATCATGTTACCACATCTCCTTTTATTTCATTAAATTTCATTTCATTTCATTACTCATTTTCTCACATCACATTACATCTCATGTTATCACATCTCATTTCATTTCATTCTCCATTTCGTTTCATTACGTTACATATCATGTTCATTTCATTTTAGTACATTACCCATTTTGTTTCATTATGTTACAAATCATGATTCCCCTTGAATTACATTTCATTACCTATTTTCATTCATTACCTATCATATATCATTTAGTTCATTACCTAACATGTCATTTCATTACATATCATATGTCATTTTTTCCATTATACATTTCATCTCATTTAATTTCTATTCTATTCCATTTCATTTCTCACATATCATTTCCTTTCTACAATTCATCACATTGTTTTCTCACATTTCATTACATTACCACCGCATTCATATCATTACGATTCATCTTTCATTTCTATTACATTACATTACAACTCATTTTCTCACATCACATTAACTCATGCTATATTTCATTATATTACATTGTGTTATTCCATTTCATTCAATTCCATTACATCACATTCTATCTTACCACATTTCATTTCATGTCATTACATTCATATTACCAAATCACATTTTCATTACATCATCAGTAACATACCATCTATTCTGACTCATGATCCATCTACATTAATCATTCACATATATATACACATCCACATCCACTGCTACCATAACCATCACATGCATGTATAAGTCCATGATATAACAAGTACACACATTGAAACATCGATGAGTTAGGATATTTCATAAAGCAAAAACAATAATCAAACAATGCATCCAAAGGTCACAAACAAATGAATATTAGATCAACTACACTCATAAGAACATCAAATGATCACATGACATGAAAGTCAATCAATCAAGGATCAACAAAGTACATCAATATCAATGTTGCATGACCATCGAAAGAATAATCATACATAATGAAGAGTGAGACCACAATACATAAATACATACTCATCAATGTGACAGTGCCTAATTTGATGGTCCCTGATCACTAGGGGCACCTATATCCTCGTGGGTTGTCTACCCTGTCACATCTATCATCAATGTCACACCGACTATCTAACTCATCGATGCACCATCTATCCTCGGTGGTGGTGGCGGTGGTGGCCCTGGTGTCATCATAGCTATAAATGTTTGTAAAGTACTCAACACCTCACCTATTTGAGCCTCCAAATTAGTCGATCCCCCTAGCCTCACTAGCGGTGGCAATGCATCTGGTGGTACCAGATGTTGTACCTATGGTTGTGCCTCTTCTCCCACCTATTATTGTTCCTATGGCTATGCATTTGATGGATCTTTGATAGGGCCCTGCACCCACAAACTCTAGCACTAGACAAACTGCACATCCTTTAGCAATTGGGCCCTCACCTGCTCTACTCTAGCCCGCTACACCCTTCTATCCTGCCGATCAACCATAGCTCTATTAATCATCCTCCCTCTCACCCATGCACCATCTTGACCTCGAACACCAACAACCCTCCACCCACTAGTCCCTACACTACTTTTTGTGCCACTCCCCTATGTAGTAGTACCATGATTACCCGTCCTTGCCTCCCTCATGCTCTAACCACTCTGCTTTTGGATTGCCATCTCCCTCTGCCTCTCCCTAGACCACCCTCATCATCATCATCCTCTCCCCCACTTGATGGCTCGTTAATCCCTAGTATTGGCTCTGTGTATCTCAAGAAGGGATGATCCCAAAACCATCATGCATAATCCCCCTCCATCCCGACATCCGCCACCCTATCTCATAAGGTCCACAGCTATAGTGTGTCTATCATCTATAAAAAGGCCTCTAGATAGGCCTCATACTCTAGAGTTGGCCCCCACACTACTCTCTCTTATTGTACCTAGGCATAATGTGCAGTCCCCTGTGGCATGCCGTGTCACTGACCAAACCGCCTCACCACTCACCTAAAGAAAAACTACTCTATCATAGAAGGAATCCAACCAAGAAAATACATCGGGCTGAAGAAATACACCATCTCATCATCATCCTTCACCCACAGCTCTATGAGCCTGTAATGTCTCCATACGACCTCATCAATATCATCTAGAATCTAATGCCAGTACTTTGTCTTGCCCAAATGGGGTTGCATGATCAGACCAAAATAAGTATACATATATGGCATGCCCTATGGCCTCTATCATACACACACTAGATGAGTAATGGGAAGATGCTCCCATGTCCATATCTGTAACAAAATGACCCTTGCTGATAGTGATGAGGCTCCCGAATATACAACCTGGTGCAAATCATTATATAAATGAGCCACAATACAGCTACCCCTTGCAAAGCTTTGTGGCTCATCAATCATCTCCTGTATCATTTGGCCCCATCCTACTAGACATCCTCACCCTCGGCGATCTGGCAACAAAACCCTCCTCTTAATCCTGCCAAAAATGTCAGTATTGCATCATACTGTAGCATTTGAAACCAAGACATGTTGTCATCACCAATACTGTCATCCCTGAACAAGTCTCAGAATGTATCATCATCGGTAGTCTGATCATAATACACCAAATCCCCTATGGTTGAGATACAAAAAATCATGTATACATCCTCAATAGTCACTATCATCTCTCCCATCGGCAAATAAAATGTGTTGTGGTCCAAGTGCCATCGCTCGGCCACAGCTATCAATAATCCCCTGTTCACTCATAACTAGGGCATCTGTAATAAATATGTGAAACCACATATGTCTATCACCTACCTATCTGCATTAGACAATCAACCCACTACCTCTAATGGCCATAGATAGATTCCTTGTACCATGAGCTTTTGCCCATGCACCTATTATTCATCAAACAAACACAATGTGTTAGTTTTTGTCATGAAGTGATCATCAGACATCAATCTCATAACTACATCTAGCTATCTAGCTACTCGTTTTATCTTGGAATTTTTGCTCATCTTTCTCTATCCTGAGTCAGACTAGCTTGTCTTCCCTATTTTGTATCCTGAGTTGGGGCATCATCTATCTATCATTAGATCAATCCTACAACATCACTTCACAAATAACTGACTACTCTTTTTTACTCATTATGGCCCTTCCCCGTTGATAGATCGATAATCTCGTCTTTTGCATTGTCTTACTCTCAACAGAGGATCTACACCCCATTTTTTGCACTCTAATAATCTTATACGCTATTTGTTAAACCCTACGCGATACTAGATCCCTTGACTGTGCTATAATAAGCATATGCACTACTACATCATTTGAAAGCACTATTTTATACACATATGCACTATACAATCTATATGCGCTAATACAACAGTCATACATGTAGGATTTGAGAAAATACACATAACAAATCCACGAAGCCCAAGAAAACCTACATGTAGAAAACCTATCATGGAGAAGAAAAAGACAAGAAGAGACAAGGGTTTGATCTAAAAAACATACAAATTATATTCAGAAGAAGAAAAATATTATTCAACGGATTCAATAAATTACAAAGAGATCAATTCTTATAAAGGAGATCGAAACTCGAAAAGGGTAACCTAAAGCCTAAAAAAGCTAGGTTGCACATTATAATTAATAAAATATTAATTATATGCACCTACGAGATAGCTTAAGCAAACTAGAGTAATAGGTAACTTAATTAATTAAATCAAAGTGATTTAATTAATAAGTGAGAACAACTAACTACTGTAACACCCCCCCTTAAGCGAAGCTCAGGAGGTAAGCTAACCTAGCATAGCTATGAAAGTAGGAAAATGGGTCCTAACAACAAGGCTTGATCAGGTACCCAATACAAGGAAATTTTTGTGAACCGGAGATAAAGGAGAAAACCTAGTGGGAAAAACCCCTCTCCGAAAAGAGATAGCAAAGAATGTTCTAGAAGATAGGAACAAAGAGAGATGATGAAGAGAACCACTGAAGCATGAAAAGCTACAAAACTCTGTCAAAAAATGTTGATCTATAGAACCTCCACCGAAATAGAAGGCACAAACCAAGTGTGTCTATATGGTAGATGATCCATCTCACTGAAATGCATAGGTAGCTAGCCATTATGATCGCCTAGTATATAGGATCGGGTACTAAATACATAGCTCACACTACTGAACCATCGAACCAAGGAAGCATTAGAACCAACAGAATAACCCCCCCTTAATGCAGATAGGGTGAGGTGACAGGCAACTTAAAAGGTGAGCTAAAAAATCTCCTACAACATAAGAACCAGACACATCGAGAGTGAGGTACAAACACCTATAAAGACACGTGTTATCAACACTGCATGAGGCAAAAGAGGAAGAGGGCACAAAACCAGCAAACAACTATCCCCCCATGGCACTTTATAAAATAGTGCAAGTACAACAAACCACAATGATGAAAAGGATCCTAAAAAGCAAGAGTGGCACTTTATCTTAGTGCATTTGCAAAAAATATGCTTACAAATGATATCAAAAATGATTAGAAAAAGCATAAGATTGGTACAACAAAAAGTACAGCCCAAAATAAAGCAACTGAAGCAACAAAATTGATCCCCGAACCTAAAACAGCCAGGATATCCACCAGTATGCAAAAATGCAGAAGACTGAATAGAATGTGCCTAGAGAAAAATCTAGAACAACAACTAGCATCGCTGAAAAGAGCATAGAAACAACTTTCCAACAATATAAAGAAGTCCCAAATCGAAGATTGAATGCTCAATATATGCTTCCTGAAGTGCAAAACAAAAAATCTAGCTTTGACTGCCAAAATAGGCATCCAAACTACATCAAAACTCAAAAACACCTACACAAATATTTCCATCTCGAAACTAGCTTTTCGGCACATTTTTTGGATCAAAAAAATATGTTTGTATGCTCAGGTTACGGAGAAAAAACCAATAGGCCCTCTGAAATGCATGAAAAATTATTTTTTTTAATAAAAATAAAAATAATAAAACAAAAAAAATTGGCCACCCCCACACCACTGGTAGAGCGGTGGTTGGGGTGGTGGGAGGGTGGAGGGCCGCCGCGAGGTGGAGTTATGGTGGGGCCGTGGTGAGGGCCACTGGCAGACCACCTGCGGTGACCGCTAGCAATTTTGTTGTAGTTTGCTAACTGTTGTGTGTTAAAAACTGCATTTTTCAAAAAAAAATTGTGATTTTTGATAATTTCTACCTTGAATTGTGTGCCAAGGGTTGTACAGCCCTGCCCGACAAAAATGTTTTGCCTTCCAGATCAACGTTGTCCAAATCAAACAAATTTTATATGGAAATGGGGGTTTTGATGCCTTCTGAATCCATCCATGAGGTCTATTTAGCCTCAAACTACTCCAAAAATTAGTGACCCCCCTATTTTCTTAGAAAAACTCAAAAAAAACACCAGATCTAATCCACCAAACCCTTTTTCTCCCTTTTTCTCCAAATATCGAACAAGCTACAGTAGATCTGGCTTTGATACCATGTAAGATTTGAGCAAATACGCATAGCAAATCCATGAAGCCCAAGAAAACCTGCATGTAGAAAACCTGTCACAGAGAAGAAAAAGACAAGAAGAGGTAAGGGTTTGATCTGAAAAACATACAAAATTGTATTTAGATGAAGAAAAATATTATTCAACCGATTCAAAAAATTACAAAGAGATCAATCCTTATAAAGGAGATCAAAACCCGAAAAGGGTAACCTAAAGCCTAAAAAAGCTAGGTTGCACATTATAATTAATAAAATATTAATTCTATGCACCTACGAGATAGCTTAAGAAAACTAGAGTAATAGTTAACTTAATTAATTAAATCAAAGTGATTTAATTAATAAGTGAAAACAACTAATTACTCTAGCAATACGCGATGTTTCATCAATCATAAGTGCTATAACATTCAAATGCAATCAAACAATAGTCATATGTGTTGTTTCATCAATTGGAAGCGCTATGGCATTCAAATGTGCTCAAATTTTGCTATATGCACTATTTTATCATTTAGAAGCGTTATTGTATTTGAATGCACTACAACATTTGCTATATGCGCTACAAAACCTATTGTATGCTTTATTTGATTTATATATGCTATTAAATTTGCTATAAGCACTACAAGACTACCATATGCACTGATCTTCTTAACAACTAGGGTTTTCATATGCACTAAATCGACCTGCAAATATGCTAAAACATCACATGAATGCACTAAAGAAATTTCTATTCGCTAAAAGATTGTTTAAATGCACTAAACTGCTAAAACTACCACATTTACCCTAAAAATCTGCACAAGACTTCAAAGACATAGTTAAGAATGCTAAATCTCAAACATTGAGGATCTCAACAACTTACCGAGGTAGTGTAGTCTGTTGGATGCTCATACCAATGACCCCTCTTGAATCTGTGCTCTCGTAATGGAATCACTATCCTCGCTAAATCAGAGCTCCAAATCACCAAATACAAAAGGGGAGTGTGAACCTATTTGACCCCCCTAAGGGGCATTTATATCACCTTTTCAAATTATTTACCCCCAATTGACATCTTTTTGCTCACCAAAATGAATTGGGTATTGTATCAAACCAACCTAATTTTCTTTTTCCACCGAACTCCCAACATTTTATAAATAAAATTAGAACTTGATCAACTTTTGCACTTCCATATTTTCTTCCAATTTCATTTCTGAAGGGGCAGTATATCCGTACCAAACCAGGGCATCCAAGATGGGGCATCAAAAAAAATTGAAACATCAAGAACGTCCTACCCCAACCAAAAAATTTCAATCATCAAGCCTACCAAAACCAAGGTATACAAACAAAACTATTACAACCAAATCATTAAGTCAACGACAATCAAATCATCAAATCAATGATAATCAAAACATTAAATCATCAATGATCAGACATCAAACCATCAACAGAAAGACATCATATCAACCTCGAAACATCAAAACATCATCAATCAAATATTCAATCATCAAAATTTGACCTGAAATCATAAAATCAAGAAAGTTTTTGAACTAATATGCTTTGCATATTAGCTCAAAGAGGGGCATTTGTAGACACCCAAAAATTGGCAAAGACTTAAATCATGCAATTTCGATCAATCAGTGCAAATTAAAGAAAAAATTAGAAGAAACACAATAGAATTTCAAATCAAAAATCACATCAGGTCATTAATCACCTATCAAATCAACAAGACCTAAATTAACTTTAAAAGAGGAGAAAAATAATTCAAATTCATAAAATGAAATTCAAAAAGGGAGGAAGAAAAAAACAAAAAGTGTTGAAAATAAGTAAGACATTTATTAAATCAATAAAGTCATTTATCCTCACATGAATGAAAATCTCCCTTTTTCTATTTAAAAGAATTAGAAATATCCTCAATTATCCTCAAAATCAAGTCTGTTAGACTCTTCCTCCTAGTCTCTTATGAGATATTTTTAGTTTCACTTTCACCCCCCAGTCAAAGGTGAAAATCCTGATTCTTACCCCAACCCCTTCCGAAATCCTATAAATAGGAGGGATATCCAAGAGGCAAAGGACCCAAATCTTAGGCATTTGCACTATAGGCACATTTTGACTCATCATTCTAGCATTTTGATAGCATTTTAACATTATTTTGTGTTATTTAGCATCATTTATTACTTGTTAGTTCATTGCATCTTCATCTTGACAGCATATAATCTGCATTTTAGTCATAGATCTTGCATGTATTATTGTAGATCTGTATTTTAAGCATACTCTCATTCTAGAACTATCACTAAGATGCTGGTCTGAGAGCTATTTTAGTAGTGTTAGTTATGAAAACATGAGAAGCTCATAGAAATTACATTCTAATGATGATATCTTGGGTTTAGTATAGTTCATTGTCAGTATAATTTCATTCTACACTAAGGTTTCATGAATACGCGTTCACTCCATGTACAACAACCTTAGCCAGAGGTTTTGTAAATATGTCTGATATGTGCTCCTTTGTACTAACCTATTCCAAATTGATTTCTTGATTTGCTATCTTCTCTCACAAAAAATGATAATTGAAATATGCTTTGTCTTTGAATGTAAAACTAGATTCTTTGACATATTATACTTTTTTTATCACAATGTATGATAACAGAGTCAATAAACTCAATTCCAATATCCTTCAACATCTGCTTCATGCAAATAATCTGATTACAATTATTTGTTGTTGCTACATACTTTTCTTTTGTTGTACTTTATGAAATGCAATATTATTTCTTGCTTAGCCAAGAAACCAATCTTCCTTCCAAGAAGAATGCTCCACCACTGGTGTTTTTTCTATCATCCACACTTCATGCAAAATTGGTAAATTTTTTCATTGTAATAGCTACGCTCATGGGATCATCGTGAGGATAGGCTCATCAAATTTAGAGTGGAAAACTCCTTTCTCAAGTGTTTCATCATTGTTGGAGATCTTTTTATTTTGTGGCATTCGTTCTTTTTTTGGCCCCTTTGGCTATGAGGTAGGGCTCTCTTGTTTTATTTTTTTTAGCTCTATTTTAGTTCCCATTTTTAATAGTATATTGATTGGAGGTTAAGAACTAGTGTTCCCCTCTATTTTGGTATGCTAGTTCTACCTGGTTGGGCAAGTACAAACATTTGGATATTTTTTAGGATTAAAGTTTGAAATTTTGAGCCATTATGCTAGTCATTTTTGTATACAAGTTTGGAACTTGATTCTTATTTAATTTTTAAGAGTTTGGATACCATTGGATTGGGTTTTAGTTTCATCAATTTTGGAAACATTGATTTTTGAGCAATTTTCAGTATGCTGCATTTTGCATGTCGCTCAATTTTTGTGAGTATTTCTTGGCATTTGATTTGGTCATAGATTCAGAATGTATGTTATGGTTCCAATCCAACTGTTGTTTCTATTGTACAATCATTTGTATTTGTGTAGAATCCATACTCCCATATTTAAGCTGGTTGAGTGAGTTCATGATGTTTGGTATTTTTTTATCTCATTAGAATTCATGTTGAATGTGTACTCCCAGATATAGGTTGATTGAGTGAGATTGTCATACTTGTTTCATTTGTTTCATTTTTTTCATTTCTCAAATCCAACTCTTGCATTGATATTATGTGATTACATTCATGAAGTAGTTTGTGTCCATATACAAACACATGCACATGCATATGACAGGATCTTGTGAGACCCAAACTTGCATATATAGGCCATTTGAGGGATTATTCATTTTGGGGTTGGGATGGGAACTTGCATTACCTTTGTGTACTCATCATGTGATAAGCATGGGTATGTAGGGTAGGGGGTGGAGTGGTTTCTCTCGTGTACCCCAATGTATATTCTGATAAGGTAGCATGAATAAGTTCTAACAAGTGATAACTAAATTAATAATTGGGTAAGAAAACTTAATGATAAGATAAGAGAACTCTTGTATGGTTAATCTGAGGGTGTATACTTGTGTATTTAATCTAAGGGCATGGTGTGATGATTTCCTAAGGGATTCATTCAACACTGGTGTGATAGTTTATTAAGGGATTTGTTTTGGACTAGATATAGATTGGGCTTCCTGATGCCAAGAACTTAGACTCTACTAGAGTTCCTACATAGTTATCCTATAGTGGATTTGACCAGTGACATGATGTATTGCATTGTCAAGTCATGACCATATAGATGTCGATATCATACTTGATTGACGTATGTGTTATCCATAAGTGAGTGTCTTATGTGATTGTGGCTAAGTCATTATCTCCATGAGTACAATGGATGTGGGGATATGGGTACCACATGGTTGGGAGGCATAGCTACTTTATACCATTGCTGGAGACTGGTGTATAGAGATGCTCTACTTCTAATTGAGGCCGGTGTTTGATATTCACTTGCTACTTTTGTTTAGCCAAAATATGTTCTCTTGTGATTTATGATTTGCTTTGGATGCATTTTCTTAGATAAAAATGTTAATTTGATTTCATTTATTAAATTACCTTTTCTTACCACATGGTTGGGAGGCATAGCTACTTATACCATTGCTGGAGATTGGTGTATAGAGATGCTCTACTTCTAATTAAGGCCAGTGTTTGATATTCACTTGCTACTTTTGTGTATCCAGAATATGTTCTCTTGTGATTTATGATTTACTTTGGATGCATTTTCTTAGATAAAAATGTTAATTTGATTTCATTTATTAAATTACCTTTTCTCCCTTATTAAGATTTCAGTTTATGCACCTTTTGCATTCTCATTTAATAATTAATTAGTAATTATTAAATAGCATTTACCTTTTAGGTTACGCTTTTACCTTTTACGTTACCCTTTTTAGGTTTTGATCTATTTCTATAAGGATAGATCATTTGTAATTATCATTTATCTTTTTTCATTTCTAAGAATATAAGTTGCATATTTTTAGAGAAAACCCTTGCCTCTTCTTATCTTTTTCTTCTCTATGACAAGTTTTTACATGCAGGTATTCTTTGGGCTTTGTAGATTTGTATTGCGTATTGCTCAAATCCTTCATGATATCATAGCCAAATCTATTGTAGGTTATTTAGTATTTAGAGGAAAAAAGGAGAAAGAGGGTTTGACATAACAGATCTGACATTTTTTCAGCATTTTTGGAAGTGCGATGGTAGCAATTCAAAAAAAAAAATTGTAGAGCTGATTTTCAAACAACAATATCTCACTCATACAAACTCCTTTTCAAGCAATTTTTTTTTTGTTTTGGGGTAGAATTTCATTATCTACACATTGGTGCAAGTTGTTTATGATCTTTGTTTCAAAAAATTCTGAGAATTGCAAATCTCAATTCTTGCAACTTCAAAGGCTTCGTTCAGGCTCATATGGACACATATGCAGGTGCTATTTTTTTTAAGTGCATGATTTGTTGTTTACTTTCTAGATTTGATATCAGTTTGGAGTAATATTGAGTGGAAATAGTACATTAAACATTTGGTTATTTTTTGTCCTACAAAAAATAGGTATTTGTGATTCATATCTGAAGCTTTTTTTTATCTTCTCTCATTTATGCATTCCTTCTAGTAGCCGGGGTTCAGAGTTTTGCATTGTGGGCAGTGTTTTGTTATATTATTTTTTTTATTTACTTATGTAAACCAAAACTATATTCAATAAACAACTCAACACCTTCTAAAACAATGGCCGATACCTCTCCTTGTCTATAACTTTTGACCCCTCATAATTATCACACATGGAAGACCTTGATGACATGGCTTCTCCAGTCAAAAGGATTGTGGTCTTGTTTAGATGCAATGCAACCAATTTAATAGAGATATTTTGAGGTCATGTAGCACAAGAACAAGATGGATGAGGCAATAGGATTGATTTCCTTACATTTCTTTGACAATCTATAGTTTCATCTTGATGAGTACAATACACCTCTAACTATGTGGACAAAGCTTGAAGGCTTGTTTGGTACAGTAAATGAGTTCAAGGTACTTCATATTGACACAAAGCTTACCTCTCTTGTACCAAATTATTTTCCTTCCATTGATTACTTCTTGATGAAGTTTAATCAACAAAGATCTTTATTGCAGGGTTGTGGAAAGATGAAGACTAACACTAAGTGTATATACCTGATTCTTTCTAAGCTTTGTGGAAACTTTCAGATTTTTTCTTCTACCTTCTATTCCACCAAAGATGCTTTGGGTAATATATTTACCATGCCATCCTTTGAGGTTTTTTGTGATCATTTGATTCGAGGGCAAGCTAATCTCTCTCAGTTGGATTCTCTCACAAGATTACAGACTCGTGCATTAGTAGCTTGACCATCTTCAGGGATGAAGGAGAAGACTCAAAAATCTCATTCTATAGAGTCTTAGCTTGATTCCAACACTCACAGTTCATCAAGGCCACCTCCTTCTAAGGGGGGTAAATCAAAGATAGAAAGACCAAAGTGTGCTTATTGTAATAAGCCTAATCATGATGAATCACATTGTTATGAGAAGAATTTAGATGGCTATGCCAAATAAGTTTTAGATTTGATAGCTCTCCTTCAGAAGAGGAACATTGATATTCCTTCTATTCTCATAGACCTTCTTCATCATCATCAATTTAGTTAGATGGTAAATATACAAGAAAGGGTCATGCACTATGTGCAACCACTATTCCTCATTCTTCTAGATGGTTACTAGATTCAGGTGCTTCACACCATATGGCATCATCTCAAGATTTGTTCTCTTCTTTTGAGACTTCTCCTACTCCACACATTTTGATGGGGAACAACACTATTATGGTTGTATGTGGGAAAGGTTCTATTGACATTAATGATGGTACATTTCATGATGTACTTTTTGTTCCATCTTTATCCTCTAACCTTATCTCTATTTATCAAATTACACACTATGGGACATGGAAGACAATTGAGTTTGCACAGGATTCAGTGCACATTAGAGATAGTGAGACAAACAATATTATTGCTATAGGGACTATTGATCATACTTCCCACCTATATTCCTTCTCACATTTTGGTCCACCATCTCCACCATCAGAGATCCACTCTCTTTTTTCAAGAGAGTCTACTAAGCTAAAGTCAAGTCGCTTGAACTTATGTGTTGTTCCTAAGATTGGTGTTGTGACTTCTACGCCTCCACCTCCTATTTAGATTCCACCTCTTGCATAGAATTACTCTTCAACATTGCCTATTGTTACAGCTCTAGTCATTGAGCCACTTATTACACTTGTTGAAGATATACCAAAGGACGTACATCTCCTCTCAGATGATAGATTCAACACACCTATTATTCCACCTCCATTGGAGATTCCATTTCAGGATTCTCATGCTTTCTCCTTTGAGCATTAGCTAGGACTTCCAACTGTAGCTTACATGCATTTATTTCATCATCCTTGTCCACTGCCTTTGTTTCCTTTAGATTGGAGCCACATTGGTATGTTCATCAACATAGGAGTTCTATCATTCTAGAGGGCCTATGGAGTCTCAAGCTTCTATCATGGAGGCTTTCATTGTATTTATGGTCTTGAGAGATTCTCTTGAGATGTTTCATTTTTGCATTTTTTTTATCTCTTCTTAGAGTAGAGTTTTTCCCACTGGGTTTTCTCTATTTCTTTGTTTCATAGAGATTTTATTGTGATTGGGTACCTCACCAGGCCTTGTTATTGAGACCCAAGTTTTCTTTCTATGTTGCATTGTAATTTCCTTGCTCATTCTACATTGTTTGTAGCTACATTTTTTCTCATCTTAAGGGGGGGTGTTAGAGAAAAATGTTAATTTCATTTCATTTATTAAATTACCTTTTCTTGCTTCTTAAGATTTCACTTTATGCACCTTCTGCATTCTCATTTAGTAATTAATTAGTAATTATTAAATAGAATTTACCTTTTAGGTTACCCTTTTCTATTTTTGATCTCCTTTTATAAGGATAGATCATTTGTAATTATCATTTATCTTTTTCATTTCTGAGAATACAATTTGCATATTTTCAGAGCAAACCCTTGTCTTTTCTTGTCTTTTTCTTCTCTATGATAGGTTTTTACATGCAGGTATTATTCAGGCTTTGTGGATTTGTATTGCGTATTGCTCAAATCCTTCACATTTGATATCATTTTTAGATGATATTTAGTATGTTACTTGATGCATTCCTTTATCTTGATGGTGTATCACAATGCTTAGTTGATAATTCTTGCCATTGCTTTGGATTAGTGATATTATTGGTACATTAGCATGTTAGATGTTTCTTATTTCACATGATATTAATGGATGGTTTATTGGTAAGAAATATCTCATGAGACAACTCCAAAGAAACTTGTTGGAAATTTGAGATTTATTCTTGGGGTGTGGTTAGGGCCCTTGAGGTATCATGATGCCATTATAGTAGGGAGGAAATGAACACAGTTGAATTGAGTCAGTTATTGCACATGTGTGTTCTTTCCTTTCCATTGTGATGTTGTTTTTAGATGGATAGATTATTTTCTTCTATGTTCTAGCATATCGAGATAATTAATCTTATAGATCTTCTTTCAAGTGTTTACTTCTCTACTATAGTGGTTCTAGTACTCCCTAGTGTGGAGGTTCCAACCCTACTCTACCTTTCGAATTGGCTAATTAGCCTTGTGAGTAATTATGGGTGACCATTTTTTAGTTTTGTACAATGTTGTCCTTGTATCACACTGCTTCTTTGTAGATTATTGTACGATACTAGACAAGTATCATATTGGCTCTTTAAGATTGTCGTATGATACTAAACAAGCATCCAATTGGTAGTTTGAATATTATTGTATGATATTGGACAAGTATCATACTAGTATTATGAAGTCTATCATATGCCCATAGTAGGAAACATCATATTGGACTTGTTGGAAGATCTTCTCAGCCAAACAGCGGGCACTTTTTGATCTTGTCTAGTATGTTTTGGAAGGTGTTTTGGGCACCTTTTTGGGATTTCTCACTCCCTATATCTCGACCCTTTAGTTTTAGGGTGTATAAAATATATCATTTAAGTTTTATGATTCTTATACTTAAGATATATTTTATATATGCAATGATTCATTTGAGATAGGTTCCAACCCTCTAGGAGTTAAAGATTCTAGAAACTTTTAGGGCCCCAGGATTTTTGACTTAGCCAAATTTCAAGATTCAACATTTTTCTTTTAGCATGGTATCCAATAGATAAGTGGTTGAAATCTTGAATCCTCCTCTTGTGTATAACTATTTGAGGATCTCTGGTTATTATTCTTGATCATGTCATGGATAGTTGGAAATGGACATGTATGTTTAACCATGCTAGGAATTTTTACTTTGGGTATAAAAAGAACATCTTCTTTGGGTATTCTCATGATTCATGTGATCTTGGATTCTTAGTTGGTAAGTAGTGACGCTTGGGGATCTTTGGCATTTGGTTTATGTTAGTCTTTTGTTGCTTTCTAGTGTAAGTTATGTTGTTATTGCATCTTACCTTTTTAAAAAAAATTAACCTTTGTTTATCCTTGCTCCAAGGATCTTTGGGTGAGGAATTACACAGGTAGCTTAACTTTTGAAGATCATAACTTGCAAACCACTAAGTTGATTAGCTATTATGACCCCATTCTAGAATCGCCATCTACTATTCTACAATGCCTAACTCACACCAGCTCTAACTAGTTGATTTTTGGGCCTCATCTAAGGCCTCTAAGGTTTCAAAATAGGGTTCAAAGTTTTAATACCAAAAATATGCAATAACTTCATGAATACTCATGATATTGCAGTGAACCTCAACTAGTAGGCTGATATATCCAAGATGAACCTACACCTCTAAAATTAGGACATTATGAGCTCGTATAATTGAATTACTAAGTAGCACGATTCCACAAATAGTAACTCTATGTTGAGAAAACCCATATTCAAGAAACAAAAATTAAATATTTTTGGGTGATGCAAGATTGCTCTTACACCCAAGATGCTCATGCATCAATGATGCAAGGCTGGTAGGGGAAAGGAACAAAATCCAAACTCCTAATATTTTTCCAAGAGTACACATAGAAGCACATGTTTATCAGCAAGGAACCACTCTATTCATAAATAAAGTATTGATTTATTAGACAATTTACATGATAAAAGATATTAAAAGGAATCCAACATGTCTAATGTTGGCTCCTGATTTAGCAATGTTTAATAACTAGGAAAGATGAAACAAAATACATCTAAGGGAAGTTAACTCCTATGATGGATGCACTCTAAATAGAATTTGGGCTAACTAACAATGCTATACTCCTTCTACACCCGAGGCTCTGCAAAACATAGGCAAGTAGACCTTAGATTCATCCATATGACCAATGCTTAAATATAGAGCTAACTCTAAACAAAGCAGATAAAAACCCCAAATTCTTCTATAATTATGCAACAAAAAAAGTATGCAATAACTAATTACAAAACCTATGCATTCACAAGATAAGTGAGGGTTATCCTTTCAGCTCTTCAACATAAAAGGGAAATAGATTTTTGAAATTTGATTATAAATGATTTCAGCAAGTACCCAGATATGAAACAACAAAAGTATGTAATCTCCTAGCTAAGATTGGTGTCATATCCATCGAGTGATACTCAAATAAATAAGTACACCATGATCCTTATGATCTATAAATTTACTTGGTAAATGAGACATCAATTTTCATTTTGAATCTTCTACTTATCATAATACTTCCATAAGATCTACAATTTTGTTGAAGTATGTTAAGCATTTACTTGATTCTTTGAGTCAAAAGAAAAACTTACTATGGCATGCAACTTAAAACAAGTTGTAACTAAGATATGTTCTCTTTTTCCCACATAATACAAAAAAATTGCAAAAACTCAAAGACAAGACACAAGAATCAAAATGAAAGTATTGTAAATGTTGCTCTGTATTCATTTCCTTGAAACACAATACATCAAGATGTATGCAATAACTAAAGACAAACAAAAAATATATCATAACTATAACTATCACTTCATTATTTGTTGTTCATAGAGAGATAAATGTTGAAAAATGGTGGAATCACATCTTAAAACTTTCTTAATAGGTTGGAACCAACCCTATACAATGAGGAAGAATGAGAAGATATAGGAGAATGAAAGAGGGTCGGATATGATCTAAAAGTTCCAAATGTCCTCTTCAGTATGCATTTGATAATGTTGCAAAGCTTCTCTCAACTCTCCTCCTCCAACTAAAAATCAAATCCTCATCATTGTTGTTGAAAACGAGTTTGAAACTGCTCAATGATAATGGGAACAAATTTCTTGAAAAAATATATATACTACTAAAACTTGTACTAAAATGCCCACTAAATGTATGTAATGATAAAATACCACTGTTAGGCACATCCCTACCAAGTCAAGAGACAACCTACTTGACAATTTTCTCTAAAACTAAATTTGAAACTCCATGGCAAAGACAAGAAACTCTATTTGAGAATTCTCCCATTTCACAAAATTGGATATAGATTTTACCTAGTAAGACTTGCACATATCTTGACTATGAAATTAGGTTTTTTTCTTTGAGACCTTTCCAACGGTATATGATAGTTGCATATTTGGACAAAAATTGGTGCCTTGGGTGCTCACTTAAACTTATAAGTCTTGAAGATGAATAGAGCTTTTAAAATATTTAAAATATTTCATTTTATAATATAGTTTCAACTTTATAATAATATGCAAGTTTATTTAATTTCTTCTAGTCACACATCCTTTTATTTCATTTTTCAAATTTGAGTCCTCAAACTCATGCACGGATATTTTAATTAATTTGGAATTTTGACATTACCTTATCCCTCCAAGCTTGGTCAAACCTAGTTGGACTAAAGTGTCACTTGTCAACCTGTGATTCACTTTAATTACTGACTAGGCCTTTGACTAGATCGTCACCTCAGCATGTCGCATCATGATCCTTGCCACATATTGTATCCTCGTTACTTTGTAGGTTTATTAGTAAGACCTACTTGAAAGGTGGAGAAGTTGTGCTCAAACTATTAGTGCAAGGTCACAACCATTAACTAGGAACTACTATTAATCATAGAGAAGTTGCAACTAACTGCTAGTGTTTAGTCATGACTTTGGGACTAGCAATTGCTAACTTCATGCTTGCCTCACATTGTCATGTACTGAAAACATCACAACTTTGCAAGCCTTAACTCTAATTGTCACTTTTGACCCACGTAACTCCCACTCTAACTGCTATCATGACTTCATGGCCTCATCCCCTAACCGTGAGCCTAACCTTGCGAGGTTGTGCTTGTCTACCATGTTGTCACATGCCATTTTTTTATTTGTCTACCTCTTCTCATTGTCAACATCCAAGTCAACTCCAAGTCATCACACATAGAAATTCAAAATTTTACTAGCAACTAGCAACTTGGTTGTGGGCCCCACGCACATGCTTTCACTTTCATGTCTTAAGAGAAGTGCTTAAGACATGTACATATTGTGTGCATGTTTATAAGAACACAATAAAAGGTCATTTCTTCCCCAATATGGGATATTGGACTTAAACATTCCTTCAATTACTCCTGCGAGTGACCATAAAAATGAGCCTTATCCCATATTAACATTGGGTTCATTATTTATGTGTCTTTGATCGACACCATTTCCATGCTTTAACACTTGCACAAGAAATCAACATAAGTTTCCCCATGGTTTATACACAAATATTTTCTCGGCTACTCAGGCATCGTGGAGAGTAATGAGGCAATCCATTCAATTTTTGTGTTATTGAGAAACTTGGGAAAATAGTCAATCAATGAGAACACCATGTGTGCAAATGCCCTACCCAAATGCATACGATGCTTATCCATGATGGTGCATTATTGTATATGTCCACACAAGCTGAGTAAATACATTTTAGATTGGCAAGTTAGATCATGTGTTCAAACTCAATGTGCACATTCATATAAATAATAGTCATAAGGTCTATAAGTGCTCAATCAATGATTGCATGATAGGTCTATAGTGGGCTTCTCATTTCACCTTGTGGTGATCGTGTGTTGTGTTTTAGAGCCTAATTTTCATTCATGAGTATGCCCTAATTATTCTCACTTCCAATGAAAATTTTTCCTTATTATTTCAAGCAAGAGAAACCATATAATGAATCAATAAAACATCTCTCCCAATTTCAAGCTCTAAAATATAAACTATTCTATGACCAAACTTTACAAGCAATGGGAAAATCCTTCAATTTGGAATCCTAAACCCAACTTATGAACAAAATTGATGTCAAACATGGATGAAACATCTCCCTCTGAGACAAATGGGCAATCTACAATACTTGCATTATTCTCAATTGAAAACTTCATCCACATGCCTTAAACAAACTTGTGTAATTTGCCTCTGTAACTGATAAAACTTGATTTTGATGCGATTGGTCCTAAAAAGTCATCATGATCCTTGTTCATAAATAAACTCCCATCCTCTTTGGGTATCTACTTGTAGAAATATTTAGAATAACTTAGAGGGGGGTGAATCAATTACTCAAGGTGCAAAAGTACCATTTGAACAATCAAACATAAAACATTCATTATTCTACTTATCATGTTGTTGTTCGATCTCTACTCTATTGATAAAATTACTATCCCATAACATACTTTTTTGAATATAAACATTATGAAATGTAAAAACATATAAAGAATTCAACACAATTTTGACACTAGGATTTTATGTAGAAACCCAATTTGGGAAAAACCACCAGCAACATGTCACCACTTTTTGACTCTTTCAAAGTGAGCTCTGTTAGGAGCCAACTTTGTTAAAGGTTTACAATACACACTATTAAATATGACCTAGTTAGAGGATTTAATCACCCTATTAGGAGTAGCCTTGTTAGAGGAATTTGATCATTTCATTTAGAATGTCACCTTTTCAAAGGATTTACATAGACTGTTAAGTCTTTCAAATGACTATTAGGTCAACCACTGTCAAAAGGATTTCAATACAAACTATATACAATTATTAGAAAGAAAATAGTAGGCTTTTGATCTGTATGATTACAAATCATTGTGTAGGTTTAGATCATAGTTTGTTCCATGCATTGATTCACTGATAAGCTTCCTATTGTCATCTATGTTCTTGATTCGCTTGGCAATCCTTCAAGTAGTCAATCTTCTCCTTTCAAAAAAACTTAAGCCATTGACTCAGATTTACTTATCAATATTAGTAGCATATGCACAAGCAATCTCCTTGTGCTTCACTTTAACTCTCACACACTTGTGTTCACCCTTGTGCATCTCTAATCCACCTCTCTCTCTCTCTCTCTCTCTCTCTCTCTCTCTCTCTCTCTCTCTCTCTCTCTCTCTCTCTCTCTCTCTTTGTGTGTAAGTTTGGCTCTACATTTCTTTAAAAAGTCAATTCTTGTTTTGTCATTTTCCATGATCATCATAGATCTTAGGGTTTATGATCATGTTCAACATGATTCATTGTATTTTTCCACCTTCTTGATCATCCTCTAGAAACTTCTTTGGTATTTTTCTATTACTTATTTACCTAATCACCTTGAATTTAATGATCCAACTCATTAATCTTATCTTCAACATGATTTGCATCTACCAAGAAATCAACTCAGTCAGATAGGAATCATGATTTCCTCAAATTAATTCTCAACATTGTTACTTGGCAATCACTGAATTTGGACACTCGGTCATCACAGAATTACTTGGTCATTGTAAAACTTTTGGCTCGACATCAACTATCTTTCTTGGTTGATACTAATACTTAGTCAATGCTAGATTTTATCGGCATTTACTATAGCTTGATTGACACTAGAATCACTCGACATTCCTTAACCTTTTACTCTATTTCTCAGTTTAGCTTTAATTTCTTGATATAAATAATCACTTTGTCATATCAAAGTCTATCTAATCAAATGTCCATAATAGCTTCCTTTTCATAACTCAACCTTTCCTCTAGGTGCTATTGTTATGAGTAATTTTTCAAATCCTCTTCATCAAACAAATAGATATGACATTTAGATTAGGTAAAAATATGTCATATCAATAGATTTAACATCAATGCAAGATAACAATTTTTTCTAATTGTAAATTTCCAAAAATCTCCCTCTTTGGCATTAATGGCAACATCTCAATATTAGCAACAACTTAATATCTCGATGTATCTAACTTTGTTACCATACAATCCAAAACATTGCACTATCATGAGTGGTCATTATCCTTAGTTTCACTCTAATTCTCTAAACTAATTTTTTCCCTCTAACATAATAGATCTCCCTCTTGGATACATCTCTCCCTCTATTTATATTATCCTCTTATTTAAATTATTTTTCCCTCTTTGTATATTTCTTTGTATATTCTCCCTCTTCTATAGGTCCATCTTGAAAAATAATCTCAAGCTCATTTTCTCTTTCTTGTTTAGGCTCTAATCCAATTTCTATATGCTCGGCACTCACTATCTAATGGTCGATTGTACTTCATCATTTCATGTATGTTGGGAAACTATAGATTGATTAACTTATTTATTTGGAGTGTTGGGAGAACCATCATAAATTAGATGAGTGTATTGTAATCTTCAAGTTCTTCATTGCATGAAATGTCACTGCTTTCTGCAAACTCATCAACTTTCACATTTGCACTTTCCACAACTTTGTTAGTGTTAGACTCCAAACACTTATAAGCTTTACACTTATAAGCATATCCATATCATAGTTCAAAAGGTGTAGCATTTTTACCTTTCTTGACTTGTACTATGTTCAGTGTATAAACAGTAGTACTAATAGTTTCTCTCCAATACTTCTTTGATACATTCTTCTCCATCATCAATGTTCTTGCATAGTCCATAATTAATATATTTCTCCTTTCAGCTATCCCATTCTGAGGGGTCCTTGGTGTTGACATCTAACTTTTAAGTCCTTTGCAATTATAGAATGTATTGAACTCATTTGAAATAAATTCACCACCTCTGTCAAATCTCAAGCACTTTAGACTCTTCCCTGTTTCTTTTTCAACTCTAGCTAAATAGTGCTTGAATAACTGAAAAGCATCAAATTTAGCTTAAAGGAACATCATAGTTATCATCCTAGAGTAATCATCAACAAATAAAATAAAATAACTTATCTCCACAATAGCGTTGAACGTCAATAGGTTCACATAGGTCAATATGAACCAATTCCAAAATATCACTAAAAGTGTATGTTTTTCTCTTAAAACTAAACTTGGTCTTTTTTCCCAATTGACATTATTTACACATAGCATTTTTAGGCTTCTTTACTTTAGGAAACCCTCTTACTTTCTTCATTTTACTAATATTCACCAAATTGTCAAAATTTACATGACATAGCCTCTTATGCCATAACCAAACATCTTATTGTGGAAACAAAAATGTCTCATTAAATAAATCAAGATATAAAAAAAGTTACCTCTTATCTAATCACCACTTCTAATCATCTTACCATCAACATCATATATCTTGGCCTTCCTATTATGAAATTCAACTCTATAACCTAATTTGTTTAGATATGAAGCACTCAACAAATTATAGTTAAGTCCTTCACCCAGTAAACATTTTCACATTTTATCTTTTCATTTGGTCGAATAGTACCTTTACATTTTACAACACATGGAATATCATTACCAAATTTAACACATCCACCTATGTATGGAGCAGTATCCTTAAATATATCTTTGTCACTAGTCATTTGACTGGAGCATCCACTATTAATTATCCATCTGTCGCTTTTGTTTATATATGAGATTAATGTAGTTTTCTTATCTTCATCAGATTCTTCTTTCATAGCAACATAGAAAACTTCATCATCATTACTTTTAGATTCATTGCCAGTTTCTTCTTCAGCAATATAACAAGATTTATTACCTCTATCATCTTTGTTTCTCTTGTAATATTGGTCATCTCTTCTTCCTTTGTACTTGCTTTCCTTCCTTTCTTCCTTATCCTCTTTGTGAGGACACCTAGCAGCAATATGACCAACCTTGTTGTATGAGAAACACATAATATGCAGTTTATCATTGTATTTACCTCTTCCTCTTCCAAATAATTTTGCAACTAGGGCTTCAAGTTCATTAATCTCATCATCAAAACTGTCACTCTCACTCTTCACACGTTTTCCTTTCCTTTTGCTTTGAACCAATTGTGACTTAAACACAAATTCAATAGTAGCAGTTGTGTAGTTATCAAAGTTAGACATCTCAAAAGTAGTAAGTCTACCAATTACACCTTCCAAGGTCAAAGTGTTACCTGGTGTACATCTTAGTTCTTGAATTGCAGACACTCTGGTGGCATATATAGGAAGTAGAGTCCTCAATACCTTGCTTAATATTTTTTTGTCTTTGATTTTCCCATTTACACCACAAATAGCATTAACAACCTCTTTGACTCTTGTATAGTATTGCACTATATTCTCACATTCTGTCATTCTCATGTCATCAAATTTGCCTCTTAGACTCTCTGATTTGGCTCTCAAGACATTATCACGACCTCCATAAATGTTTTCCAATTTTTCCCACATCCTCTTTATACTATTACAATATTTTAAGACATCAAACTCAACATAACTTCGAGCTAAGGAAATCTCCAACATTGCTTGATTGTGTTCTTGCTTTTACTTTAGGTGTTCAACTATTAAAGAAGTAGTTTTTACCTTAACATACTCATTATCCAAAAATTTGATAGTGGCATCACTAATATTGGATATATGAACCTCCTCAAGGTTTTCCATATAGGAAAGTTCTCCTTGTTCAGCTCTGGTGCATCTCTCTTGTGAGTCATAGTCTTTGGCTTCAATTACCATCAAACTTTTCTCTGTAAGCTCTGAGCTCTGATACCAAATGTTAGAAATGCTTAGAATAATTGAGAGGGGGGTGAATCAGTTACTCAAGGTCTATAAGTACCATTTGAACAATTAAATGTAAAACATTCACTATTTTATTGTCCCTTAACATACTTTGTTAAATGTAAACATTGTCAAATGTAAAATCATATAAAGCATTCAACACAAATTTGACACTAGGATTTTATGTGGAAACACAATTTGAGAAAAATCACCAACATGTCACCACTTTTTCACTCTTTTGAAGTGAACTCTATTAGGAGCCACCTCTGTTAAAGGTTTAGAATACACATTGTTAAATTTGACCTAGTTAGAGGGTTTAATCACCCTATTAGGAGTGGCCTTTTAAGAGGACATTGATTATTCCATTTAGAATGTTAACTTATTAAAGACTTTACATAGATTTTTAAGTCTTGCAAATGATTGTTAGGTCAGCCTGTGATAAAATGATTTCAATACAAATTGTTTACAATGATTAGAAAGAAAATAGTAGGCTTTTGATATGTATGATTACAACTCACTTTGCAGGTTCAAATCAGTCTTTAGTCCATGTGTTTATTCACTGGTAAGATTTATATTGTCATCTTTGTTCTTGATTCACTTGGAAACCCTTCAAGCAATGAATTTTCTCCTTTCAACAAAACTTAAGCTATATGCTCAAATTCACTTATCAATATTAACAACATCTGCACAAGCAATCTCCTTATGCTTCTTTTTCACTTTCACACACTAGTGTTCACCCTTATGCATCTCTAATCCACCTTTCTCTATGTGCCTCTCTCTCTCTCTCTTTAAGTTTGGCTCTATACTTATACTTCTTTAAATAAGTAATTATTTCTTTTCTGTTTTCCATGATCACCATAAATCTTATGATTTGTGATCAAGTTCAACATGATTCATTATATTTGTCCACCTTCTTGATCATCCTCTAGAAAATTCTCTAAATTCTTTCTATTAAGTCTTTACCTAATCCTTGTAAGAATTTGCCTTAGGAAAAAATTCACCCAAGACCAAGAAGCATAATAACTAGCACAAAAGACCAATAGAGTGTGATCAGAATAACAATATGATATTCAATTGATTGTATAGTACACTAGAGGTGCCTATATATAAAGGCCTCTAAGATGCATCTAGAATGTGTCTAGAATGTACTAGGAGATAAGCATGACAACTAAGCACACGTCCTCCATTGTGCATGAATATACATGCATCAATGAGAGGATAAGTATGATAAGGTGTCTCATGTGTAGAGATGTTGTAGACACCATGTGCTTAAATTAGATGCTAACTCCTATGTTGTAGACACCATGTACTAAATTAGAGTTTCTTACTCTTGTGTTGTCAACATGATAACTCATATGAGTACACAAACTCTTAGGTGTCTAACCTAAGAAATAATAAAATAATGCATTTAACCTAATTAAACTTAAGTAAAGTATAAATAATTATTATTTACTCCAACACCCCCCCTTAAGTGCAACTGAGGGGAGTGCACTTAAGCTCACAAAAGCTAAGATGAAATGCATAATGGGTCCCAGTTACTAGGCCATTTTAGGTACCCATGTACATAATGCAATGTTGTACAGTGCAAGAAAATCTCTCTACAAATGGAGAAAGAGGGAAAACCTCATGGGAAAAACTTTCCTCCAAAAAGAGAGATATGTACAATAGAGAAGAGGAGGATCATGTGAACCCCCCCCCACCCCCCCCCCCCCAAAAGAAAAATCCCTCACCCCCAAGAGATTTCACAAATGAAGATACTTAACCTCTATGAAGGGCTTGGTGAAGATGTCATCTACCTATTGCTTAGTAGGAGGCTATTTTAGGTACCTATGTACATAATGCAATGTTTTACAATGCAAGAAAATCTCTCTACAAATGGAGAAAGAGGGAAAACCTCATGGGAAAAACTCTCCTCCAAAAAGAGAGATATGTAAAATAGAGAAGAGAAGGATCATGTGAACCCCCCCAAAGAAAAATCCCTCACCCCCAAGAGATTTGACAAATGAAGATACTTAACCTCTGTGAAGGGCTTGGTGAAGATGTCATCTACCTGTTGCTTAGTAAGACAATATTGTAGTGTAATGACCTGCTCATGGATTAGCTCTCTGATATAGTGCATATGGACCTCAATATGCTTTGTCTACTAATGTTGAACTAGATGTTTTATGATCTCAATAGAACTCTCATTATCACAATGTATGATGGTGGGTCTGGGAATATCAAAACCAAACTCCTTTGGGATCTGCTACAACCAAATAGCTTATGTTGTTGCATTAACAGCTCCTTGATACTCAGCCTTAGTTGATGAAAGAGCAACGTTGTTCTACTTTTTACTCTACTAATAAATGAGGCCAAAACCAAGATGAAACATATATCTATAAGAAGACTTGTGAGAATCACGGTCCCCTGCATAGTCTGAGTTTGTATAACCCACTAACTGAAGTCTTGGACTAGCTACATAGTATATCCCATCTGAATGTGTACCCTAGATTTAATGTAGGATGTGTTTGGCTACCTTCCAATGAAGTTCATGTGGCTCTTGCATGAAGCAAGAAACCATGCCAACTACAAATGAAATATCAGGACATGTATGTGTCAAGTAGATGAGGCTTCCCACTAATTATATATACAAAGTCACATCAACAAGTGGAGAGAAAAACTTTGTCTCTAAATTAACACCTGAAAGGAATGGGGTGGATGCAACCTTGCAGTCAGTCATGTGAAACTGAGCTAGAAGATCAAGGGCATGCTTAGGATGTGATAGTGTGATCCCTAATGAAGACTAATGTATCTTTATACCAAGGAAATAGTGAATTAGTCCCAAGTGTGTCATCACAAACCTACCCTACAAAGTACCCTTAACATTGTAGATGATGGATGTAGTACTTCCTATAATGATCAAGTCATCCATATAAAGTACAAGGAGAAAATGTGAATCATCCCTCTGAAGAATGAAGACATTTGAATTGGAATGACATATGGTGAAGCCTTTGGAGAAAAGGAAGGAATCCATCTTGGCATACCAAGCTCTAGGAGCTTGTTTAAGTCCATAGATAGAATTATTTAATTTGAAAACTAAGGTAGTAGCCTATATGAATCCCTGTGGGTGCTCCATATATATCTTGTCATATAGATCACCATTCAAAAATGCACTCTTCACATCCATCTAATGAATAGCCCATACCTAAGCTACTACTATAGCTATTGTAAAGCGAATGGAGTTCATCTTCACCACTGGTGCAAAGGTCTTAGTATAGTCAATGCCTGCTACTTGAGAAAAACCTTTTGCAACAAGTTAAGCTTTATTTTTATCCACACTTCCATCCATTGCAAATTTGGTCTGATAGATACACTTACACCAAACCAATTTTCTTCCCTTAGGAAGAGAGATTAAGTCCCATGTATCATTTCTCATGAGTGAGTTATATTCTTCCTCCATTGCCCTATCTCATTCTATAATACTTGATGCTTCTTTGAAGGACTGTAGATTTGAAGCAACTGCAATATAGGCATGTGGGAGTGAATTGTGTTGTGATCTTGTCCTCCTTGTATCAGAAGGATTCGTTGCCAATGGTCCTACTAAATCCAATGTTTTCTTAGCCCATCTAGGTCTTGTGGAAGAAGATATAGTAAAATTATGCTCAATCTTAATTGGTTGATGCCTCTATGTTGGTTGGGGATGCACATCTTCCAATTCACTGTTATCACTATCACTCTCTTCAATGAAGGAGGAAGAAGGAGGAGTTGAAGAAGAAAAGCTCAGAATTTCTTCAAAATGTACATTCCTCTCATAGAATATATCATGTGTCTCTAGATCCATTAACTTGTAGGATTTATGTGAGTCTGCATATCCAACAAAATGCAAGGTTTGTTTTGTTCTTCCAATGCCTTGTGTTTCTATGGAGGTATTTATGCCCATGTTGGACAACCAAAGACTCTGAAGTGCTTAACCATAGGTTTCCTACCTATCCATGCTTAAAAAGGAGTTACACCATCCAAAAATTTGTGAGGACTCCTATATTGGATTTAGTTAGCACAGTTCATTGCTTTAGCCCAAAAGACTTGATCTAAAGAGTTGTTTTGTAGCATGCAAGTGGTCATTTCTTTGAGAGTTCTACTTTTCCTTTCAACAACACTATTTTTCTGAGGCATAAATGGTAGTGAATGATAAAGGTTAATACCCTCTTGAGTGCAAAATTCTATTAGTCTTGAGTTCACATACTCCCCCCCATTATCTATTTGAAGAGCTTTAATGGCTTTTTCTGACTGCTTTTCCACTTGAGCCTTGAAGCTAAGAAATTTTTCAAAGACTTCACTCTTATGAGCCATGAAGAAGACCCAAGTAAAGTGAGAGTAGTCATCTATGAAGGTGAGGGCATAGCAAGACTTGCCAAATGATGGCATTGGAAATGGGCCCGCCACATCACTATGAACCAATTCAAGAACACATTGTTCTCTCCAAGACTTCCCGTTTTCATACAATTTTTTGGGATGTTTCCCAAGTGAACAACCTGAACAAACACCTTTGAAAAACTAAACTTGAGGTAGACCATGGACCATTTTCTTGTTGCTAAGTTGCTGAAGATATCTATAGTTGAGATGTCCAAATCTCTCATGCCACAGTTTTCTTTCTACATTTGAATGTAATAACAAGGCTTGTGCATTTGATTTTGGCACAAAGGAGGAGAAAGTGTAAAGCCTTGAATCATGATTAGCTTTATCAATTGAAATCATGGAGTTATCCTTAATGCTTTTCAATACCACTAAATCTAAAGAAAATTCAACTTTATTTCCACCTCCATAATGAGTCATTTGGTAGACTGAAAGAAGGTTGGAGGTAAGATTAGGAACATATAGAACATCCTTGAACACTCCATTGTCCATCTGAACTTCATCTTTGCCTTCAACTTCCACCTTTGTATCATCACTGATGAAGATGTGTGGTACCTCAGAATGTGTCATGGAAGATAAATATCTTTTTAACTCACCCATATGATGTGTGGCACCTAAATTGATGATTCATTCTCCCTGATTAACAGTGTTTATGAGTAAAGCAAGGGCCAGGATTTTACCAACTAGTTCCTGCAAAAAAAATTCTCTGCAGGCCCTACTAGACAAAATTGTTTCCAAAAAATAAAGAAATTCAAAAATAATTGCAGAGAAGAATAAAATTCAGATCTGAAACATCTATCAACAAATCTAATAAATGACCATACTGGATTTGCAAAAGGGGCCTTCAAGTGTCGATTTGCAAAAAAAAATTGGGCCTCAAAATCAACTTTGGACCAATATAGGCAAATTTATAGTCAATTTTCACTGAATCGACGCTCCAAACACAATGGCAAGGTTCGCTTTGGCTCTAGATGCTCCCAATATATTTGAATAGTCTGAATCTGAATCAAGGTACCCTCCAAGAGGTGAAGCAAGATCAGTCTCCAATGGCTATGAAATGACACTCCTATGGCTTTGATACCATGTAAGAATTTTCTTTAGGGAAAAATTCACCCAAGACCAAGAAGCACAAGAGCTAGCACAAAATACCAATAGGGTATGATCATAATAATAATATGATAATCAATTGATTGTATAGTATAGTAGAGGTGCTTATATATAAAGGCCTCTAAGATGCATCTAGAATGTGTCTAGAATGTACTAGGAGATAAACATGACAACTAAACACACATCCTCCATTGTGCATGAATATACGTGCATCAATGAGAGGATAAGTATGATAAGGTTTCTCACATGTAGAGATTTTATGGACACCATGTGCTTAAATTAGATGCTAACTCCTATGTTGTAGACACCATGTGCTAAATTAGAGTTGTTTATTCCTGTGACAACTCATATGAGTATGCAAACTGCTAGGTGTCTAACCTAAGAAATAATAAAATAATGCATTTAACCTAGGTAAACTTAAGTAAAGTGTAAATAATAATTATTTGCACTAACAATTATCACCTTGAATTTAATGACCCAACTCATAAATCCTATCTTCAATACAGTTTGCATCTCCCACAAAATCAACTGAGTTGGCTAGGAACCATGATTTCCTCATATTCGTTCTCAACATTGTTACTCAACAATCACTAAATTCTTAACTCTGTCATCATTGAATTACTTGGCACTGTAAAACTTCTAGCTTGGCATCAACTATCTTGTTTGGTTGATATTGATGTTTAGTCAACACTAGATTCTCTTGGCACTTATTATGGCTTGGTTGACACTAGCATCACCTAGTGTTCCTTAACCTTTTACTCTATTGCTTGGCTTAGCTTTGCTTTCTTGGTTTAAACAATTACTTTGTTTTATCAAAGTCTATCTAATCAAATGTCCATTGAAGCTTCCTTTTAATAACTCAACCTTTTCTCTAGGTGCTATTGTTATGAGTAATTTCTCAAATCCTCTTCATCAATCAAATAGATATGACATTTAGATTAGGTAGGAATATGTCTTATCAATAGATTTGACATCAATGACAAAATGACAATTGTTCCAATTGTAAGTTTCCAATATTACTATCCAAATGCTATGTAATTAACTTGGTGTCAACCTATTTTGGATCAAATCCTTTGTATAATTCCTATGGATGCTTATGTCAATAGTAATGTTGTTCTTTCACATGCACACACCCAACGAAGCAAATCCATTTCAAACTAGTGATATTATTCATCCATATTCATCTTTGATTTATGCCTCCACCATAGAATAAATCAATGCCACAACTTTTACAATTTTCTTATTAGACTTTGCAAATGATGGCAAATATTTAAAAGAGTCCATTTATCTCCCTATGTTAACAAAAAAATTGGGAATAGAAATCAATAATAGAGGCTCATATTTCAACACTAATTTTCAAAATATATAAACTACCCTTCTATTCAATTTCCATTCCCCACATGAAAAGCATGCTTATAACACATTATCTCATGAGAAAAGTTTTAGACAACATTTTTCGTTAGAAGACCGTTTCTGAAGTGGATATTGTAGACACCTAAATTTGATTACACCGCTTTGGTAATCTAATTTAGCCATCTCTAAAGGCATCATTAATTAAATTTATATTTAATTAATCCTTTGCCATCCCCTAGCTGATTAATTTAATTAATCATCTATAGTCCTAATTGATAAATCAAATAACCTATTATTTATCAATTAAATCCTATTCTTCTATCTAATTCCAAAAATCCCCATTTATTAAATAAATCCATTTGATAAATAAAATCCTCAAATCCAAAAACCCCTAACTTATCCCTAATCCTCCATTTAGCCTAATCCACCCCATCCACCCATACTAACCTAGCTTAGTCACTAACTCACCCAACCTCATTAATGCCATCCACTTGCACATCTCTAACATCCTTAATCTAATCCTAAACCCAAGCCTAATCCACCTCCTAATGTTGTCACATTCCCTAAACAAGTTTAAGACTTTCCTAAACCAAATCAAAGTCTCCCCTCAAAAATCCCAACCACTAAGTCATGAGTGCTCATACAAACCATAAAAGACTCTTACAAGCCCACTCATGACTCTTACATCCATCTTCCACACTCTTCCCTCTTCCACACTCATTCCTCTTACATCTCTCTTACATACTCAACCCCACTCATCATGCCTTTAACCAACCCTTTACCCTACCCTCTCACTCATCCTCCTTGTGACAAGTGTCACCTTCCCATTGGTGCTAAACAAGAACAATCCATGTGCTCTCCTTTGAGTGCATCCTAGCCCTCCTTAAGCCTTCATCTCTCCTTGCATCTTAGCCCTCCATCCCTCAAGCCCTTAGCTTATAAATTGAATCCCACCCCAAGCCATTCAAAAACAACAATCCTTGAGCTAAAGTTATCATGCCCTTTTGAGAGCCAAAATTCATACCCATACCCTTATAATGCCAAATTGAGAGCTCACAAAGCTACCAATTTTTCACTACCCATCTCCACCATTGAAGCAATTGGGCAAGCAATTGAGCATACATCCACATCAAAGGACACATCTAAAAAATCAAGGAAGCATGGAGTGTTTTCTCTTTTGAGGTTTGCATTTCTTGTTTGCTTTCTTTGTCTAAGCTTATATGGGAATTAAGTTTTAGTTTGTGAATGTTTCTCTTATTGCTAATGTTCCTTGCACACTAAACCTTGTTCTACATTTTGGCACGCTCGGTGGGACCCCGCTATGGGTCATTTAATCATCAATTTCTATCTATATGTTATTTTTTTAACAATCTAATGTTTCTTGTTGTTTGAGTGAGTTGTAGGGTGTTTCACTTATTTTTGCAGGTTGAAAGGCACACTTAGGAAGAAGAAATACCCTCTAAAAATTCAAAAATAACAAAAAATTGAAAAAAAAATTTGAAAAAAATTCGCGTTTTTCAGCTTTTTTCGCGCAGTGTTGTCTCCGCAGTCTGGCGTTTGCGCCTGCAGACTGTCGTCTCCGCCAGCTACTCTGTTGTCTCTGCAACCAAATTGTCGTCTCCATAATTTGGCATCTCCGACTGTCATCTACGCATCCTGGACTATCGTCTCCGTAGATCAACGCCTCTGCCAGCTACTCTATCGTCTCCACAACCTAAACTATCGTCTATGCCACCACCAACTTAATCTGTCGTCTCTGCCTCTTTCTCTGTCATCTCTACAGATTAGCGTCTCTGCAGATCAGCATCTTCGCAGTTTGGCATCTGCGCCTGATGAACTGTTGTCTTCGCCTATCTCTGTTGCACTTCTGTTTTAAAATCTTTATTTCTGCACTTTGTAGTTAAAAAAAAAAATTTTAAAAAAAAGAGTATAAATCAAAATTTGACTTTTAGTGGTTCCATAAGATTTAGACCATTCTAAGCATTTTTACGCGTAGAAAAAATAGCAAAAAAAGTTTTAAAAAAAATTTCCATAGTTAAACTTTCATTTTTGAAGATTTTGAGTAACTAACTAAATTATTTTTTTTTGTGTGTCTCATTGCAGGTTGGAGCATATATAGAGCCACTAACCATGTTTCTTGCAGGTTCTCATGTTGCTAAAAAATGAACTTGAATGTTTAACCATTTGTCTTTAAATGCATGTTGCTAAAATGAACTTGAATGGTTAAACACATTTTTCATTGAATGAATGTTGCTCAAAACACACTCTTGAATGCCATGGATTAAAATCAAATTTTCTTTGGAATGCATGCTTAAAACAAACAAGTCAATCTTGAATGCAAAGATCAATTAACCATTGCAATATCTCACACTTCAATTTTTGGGGCATTAAAAAGAACAAACAAATCTCTCTTTTGCATGCAAATTAGGCAAAGTTTAATTTTTGGAAAATTAAGAAACTTTGTTAAGTTAAATACAAATTTGCAAAAATCAATCTGAGTGGTTCTTTGGACTCACCTCTTTTCTAATCACCCGTCAATTCAACCATTGGTTGCAATCTCAGCGCCATTTATGGGGATGGGTCTACTTGAAAAATGTGTTAAATATTCCACAATCTAACTAACTCACTTGGTCTTTGAACATTTGCTTTAACTTTATCAAAATTCTTAAATGACCAAAACTCTAGATTAAATCGATCACACTTCAAGTTTGGGCACTAAAATTGAACAACAATTAACGTGGAGAGCCTCTAGGCACGCGCTTGAAATCGAATCTCACACACTTTTGTTTTGGGCTTAAAATAAACTTACACTCAATCTTGAATGCCTTAAAGAAAATTAATCGATACTTGACGTGGAGGGCCTCCGGGCGCGTATGAGTTTGCTTTTGTTGACCCTAACTCTTTTTATTGTTTGCATTCTTTGATCAATTTACTTTTGTTGGCGCTTCAAGTTGGAATTGAACATTATCTCTTAAACATGAGTGCTTGCAAAGTCTAGATTAGCACACATAAGAGTCAGTTGGTAAAAGAACAAGCGTGTTTTTTAGCCCAAGGTCATCCAAGTCTTCTCTCCCCTTGTCATCTTTCGAGGCCATCTTGGGTGCATAAGATTAGGATTCAAAACCTTGTTTCTTTTTTAAGAGGCCTTCTTGGGGATTTCATCACCCCTTGGACAACCTCAACTCCAGCGTTCTGGCGGAGTATAAGAATCGGGAGGTGAATCAAAAGACACCTCTCTTGGGATCAAGATTTTGTCACTCGGGCTAAGCCTCAAGAAACTTTATACCCTTGAGAAGTGAAAGAGGAGAAGTGGGTTACCGCTCCTCTCAGTTGTGTGACATCTTTTTGGTCTCATCTACGGATTTGGGCCTCACGTACCTTGCGTATACCGAGGACTCCCTAGCTAAACCAACTGTCAGCCTTGCAAAAAACCATCTAGGGTGTTAATGTGTTTGGGGTGACTGATCGAAACATTTGTAGAACATACACACTCCTCAGCACAAGTATCACATTCTGAGAACCACAAACTTCTATCTGGGTGTTCCTATCTATTGCTTGATTTTATTTTACTTGTTGAATGAATGTTTGCCAAACTTGGTCAATCCTAGCTTAGGGCACACTTAGTGTAGTCACTGCCTATTTTTAGAAGTTGAATGAGTTGAAGCAAAACAACTGAGATCTCTCAAAGCCAAGCAGATTCAGGAATTTATGTCGGAACAACCCAAACCCAAACAGAAGTTTCACAAAGTCAAACTCAAGCCATCTCTGGCATACCAAGAACTTTCAGCCAAGAGAAAAGAAATAACACCAAGCCCACGAATTTCCAAACTCCATAAAGCAGAGGACAAAGCTGTCGACGAAGCACTTCAAGAGGCCTGGTTAGAGCGCACCATCAAATTTAGCCAACATCCAGGAGTTAATCCTGCTTATGCCTTACCAACTAGGCATGATTTTTATGATTAGACACCCTTGTTTCTCCACATCTTCTTGGATAAGATTCACTTTAGAGTCATCTTTGTAGAAAAGCCAGCCATTTTAGGTTATCCCCGTAAGCATTATTAGCTCATCCATCTCATTTAGAACCAAACCATCTAGCCAGCAATCCAAAATCTGCACACCTAAGCTTTCAAAATTGTTGTCACCTTGCCAAAAGTTTGCCATTCCTAAAATCTTTCAAATCCATCAATCTCACCAAAGTTATCACTTTGACAGAGCTTTGTCTAGGGTAATCTAGCTTTGTCACTTGTTATCCCTCATCACCTTGAGCTAAAGGTTGGGATCCATAAGTGGTCAATCTCGTGTTCTTCCTAAAGGATCATTAGTCTATCCTTAAGTTGACACAATCACCACCAAGCTTGCACATAGGAAAGCAGACCTTTCGTGCTTTGGAAACATATCTTTGAAGTTAGAATCCCCAACCCAATCCTCTTTAGGTTTTTTTATATAGCTTTGCCTCAACCTAGGAAATCATTTGCATAGAAAAGCCTTCCCCCTTTTGCATTCATCAGCATTATTGCATCTCATCCCTAGGAGCATTTTTCATGCCACCCGTCACTCGCTTAGCCAAGAAGAAAAAAACAATGGAGCCCTATCATTTGGATCGAACAGCATCACCCCCCTTGAGCACTCAGCCATCCTTCAGCCCAGAGAAAGCTATGCCATCACCTACTAACATTGAAGCTTTCATGAACCAACCAAGAAATGCAATATTAGTAAACACCATTATAGACAAGAACAAAGAGACAATCATGGCTAATTTTTGAAGGGACAATGTAGGAACCTTTGACTTTGGAAGACCCCCTCCATTATCAGATCCATCTCACCCATTGTTTGGGCAGTTGCCACCACCCATAGGCTCTTATGATCCAAATTATCCTCAATATATGCCAAAAGAAGAGCCTCCAGCCAATCCATATGATCCAACCGACCCAAAGATACCAGCCTCCACTCAAGTTGAAATCTCCCTTCCACAAGACAATCCAGCCACCACCACTCCATCCTTGGTTCATACCTCTCCACTCCAAACCCTCTTTACCCAAAACACCTCACCGTTCACTCCCTTCACTATTGTTACTACTACTCCCCAACCCAGCCTTCCAAATCCACCCATCTCCCAAAGCAGTGCTAGCATCTTTGGCCAACCTCAGCAATATACAATAGAGATGCCACCCATGGGGCCAAGTAATCAACCTTTCATCACCCCCAGCTTGTTCACCACAGCCCAAAGCATAATCCCATCATTTCCACTAGGTCTTGGGAGCTCAATACCATCAGCCACAAATCCACAAGCTACTACCTTCACTCCACAAAGCTATCAAATCCCACAAGCTACTGCCAATCTTCTGCCAAGCTTCCAAGTGACCCTAGCTCCCGCCACCACTCTACCAAGCTTCCAAATCTAGCCACAAAGCTATCAAACCCCATCAGTTCCATTCCCAAGCTTTTAATTCCCACCACCTCCACCACCAACTAATCCATTACCTCCTATTACCAACTACTTTTCAATGCCACTTCTAGGAGGTAATCCACCAATCTAGCCAACCACCAATTATTTGCAGATACCATCCCAAATGGGGGCACAACCCACATATATTGGTCAAACCCCACAAGCCCCCCGATCCTTTCCCCAAGCTTCACAACCATCTTATACCTTACCTCCACAAAGAAATCCATTTATCCCACAGCCAACATATGTTCCTCAATCCCAACCTCAAATCCCATATCAACAGCAAGCCTCACAACACATGCAGCACTATGCACCACCTCCCCCTCAGCAAACCGTCATCCACCATGCAGCTACCCAAACAATGTACAATCCCTATCAGCAAATCCCTCACAGCCATCCATATTCAGTGGCCCCATCTAGTGCATACCTACCTCAAGGTACTCCTACATTGGGGGCACACCAGCCATCACCTATCAATTCAGAATGAGAGCAAATGAAGACAACTCTAAAAGCCATCCAAGAAGGGAATGATCTGAAGACATTCAAGTTTGAGAATGTGTGTCCTTACCCATTTGACAGAGCCATTACCATGACACCATTTCCCGAACACTTTGAGGTACCCAAATTTGACAAATTCAGAGGAAAATGAGACCCTATCACACATATCAAAGAATTTTACATGCACTGCTAGGACGTGGCATACAATGATGTCTTCCTCTTGGGCATTTTTCCCAAAAGCTTGGTTGGACCAGCTCTTGAATAGTTTTACAGAATCCCCTATGGAATAATTAAAAACTTTGCTGAATTATCTGAGGCATTCGTAGCCCAATATGCCCATCTTGTTGAAACGGAGCTATCAATAGTTGATCTTGTCCACACCAAGCAAAAAGGTGGAGAAAGCCTTGCCGAATACCTACAAAGATGGAAAACCCTTACCACCTGCATATCCTGCACCTTGCCAGAATGCCATGTGGTGAAAATGTTTATTGATAATACCCATCCCAGCTTGGCTCACCACATGACCATGAACTGTTTGTAGACCTATAAGGATATCAAAGAGAAAGGAATGATCCTTGAGCAAGTACTCATTAAAGATGGTGTGGTCAAGATTTACAAAGAGGCCAACCAAAATCAATCACATTCCAATGACAAGTCTAGGTATTGGAACAAAAACAAGTATGTTGCAACAGATGGGATTATTGACACCAGACATGTGAATATTGTTGGTCCTTCCCAAAATCAGTCTAACCCACCATATCAAACAAACAATCAACAAGCTATCAATTACCAACAACGAAACAACCAAAGCTATCAAAACCACAATACAAGACCCAAATTTCAAGGTTCTAACAATCAAGCTAATGCCATCAATGTAGTTGCAGGGCAAAAGCCCAGATTCCAACCTGCACCTAGAAACTATACACCCCTTGGTGAGCCATTGGATGTCATTTTTGAGAAATTGGCTAAAGAAAACCTCATCAAATTTCCTCCTACCCAGCAAATTGACCCAAGCCAATCCAAAGCTGCATGGTACAAGGACAATGAGTATTGCAAGTTCCATAGGGTAAACGGTCACACCACCCTCAGATGCATGAAACTAAAAGATTATGTGCAAGACCTCATTGATTGGAAAGAAATCACTGTTGGTGCCCAAACCTCTCCCAATGCAGGCTTACAGATTTATCAAAATGCTTTTCCTGCACACAACCACCAAAATCCTAGAAAAGCACCTATCCAAAACAACACCAACAACCACCAGCCAAACCAACAACATGGGAAGAACAATCACCACACTTCATCCTATATAGACTATGGTAGCCTTATAGGTTGTATATCCGAGAAAGAGCCTTTTTTCAATGTTATCAATATCCGAGGACCAGACAATGAGTGTGCAGTCACCACTCGAAGAGCACGATTTAACATCGTAGGCCCACCAGTTCCACCAACACCGTTAGCTCCATCAAAAAGCCAGTACAATATCTTGGAACACCTTGGGAACATGCCAGCCCAAATCTCCATTTGAGACCTTCTCCGTACTAGTCCTGTGTATAAAGACATCCTTGACAGTGCTCTCATAAAATCTCGTGTCCCTTCTGATATTAATGCTACTGACTTTTGTAATCTCATCGGACACCTATCCTCCTCGTGTGCCCTATCATTCAAACCCACCGACATACCCGTGGTCGAGCCAGATCACACCCTTTCGCTTCGCATAGCCATCATGGTATCCAATTTTGCCATGAAAAGAGTAATGATAGATAATGGATCAGCCTTGAATATTTGCACCCTAAAATTCATAAAACAAGCTGGGTATACTGAGGCAGATATGATCAGTGAGGTTATCACCATCAAAGCTTATGACAACTTGGAAAGAACCACAGAAGGAACTATTTTGTTGCCAACCAAAGTTGGGTCGGTCATCCAAGAGACAGTTTGCCATGTTGTTGATCTAAACCTACCATTTAACATCCTCCTCGTCACCATGGATTCACGCTATGAAGGCCGTTCCATCCACCTACCATTAGTGCATCAAATTTTCGCATCAGGGCACTGAGGTGACCATCCATGCTGATCCAGAACCCTTTGCTTACTGCAATGCAGTTGAAGCTTCATATACAAACCATTTCCCTAGAATAGACATTGGCACAGCCATCGCCAGCTCATCCCACACTTGTAATGATGCAAAAACCATCCTCGCCTCCACCCTATCTACCATAAAGATCAACAACAAAGGCTATGGAGAGTATAGTCTATCAGACGCATTTGTTGTCGGAGCAATCCCACTTGATCCACATACCCATGGACGGCCGACATATCACAAATCTAAGGAGATTCCACCTCCTTGATACAAACAGTTTGGCCCAACAACCTTTGTATCCTCAAAAACCCCTCTTCATGAGGAGCTCACTCCAGATATCAACAATTGGTTACATAAGGATGCACCTCCAAGAAATCAAGCATGCCTTGATCACTTTAGCTAGAAGTATCCCCAAGAACATAAGCTCATCACTGAAAAATGGAACTATCAAGGAGGTGGACTAGGACCAGAAGAAAGAGGCATGTAATGTCCCATCGAAGCACATAAGTGGGAAACAAAGTCAGGTCTTGGCTTTGGCATACCCACAACTGGGGGCACCAACGAGAATGGTCACGCTTTTTCGGACATCCACCGTGACCTTGTCGAAATCGAAGACATTCCTGAGGAAGTTGAAAAGAGAGCCTATGATGATATCCCAGACCAAATCTTCTTAGGAGACTCTGTTCTCCGAGAACTATCCATCCATCTCATTGACCTACCACTTGCTCATCCACAACTCATAGATTGGAACCAACCAAGCATTATACACTTGATGAGTTCGCATCAGAGAAAGCGCTTCTAAGATTCATGGGAGCTGAAACACCTCACAAGCAGACAAAGCTAGATTCTACCTATATCTATAAGCTAGATCCCAAGGGGTATTTTGGAGAAAATCCCCAACCTAGTTTCGATACACCCAAAATTGGAACTAAGGTGAATCCGGGACTAGCTAAGGCAGTGAAGAGAACCCCTCAGCAAGAAAATCTAGAGCCACAAGCAGAACATGAGGATTTAGTATTGCCTCCTCAAGATAATCAACCAGAGGTATCATCTATTCTAATTGAGGATACTAGAGAAGTCAACATCGGTTCTTCAGATATCCCCAGACTTGTTCACATTGTTGCATCCCTATCACAAGACCAAGTTGATCTCCTCTTTGAGGTCTTAAGAGAGAACATTGGCAGATTTGCATCGTCATATCGAGACATGCCAGGGTTGGATCCGAAGCTTGTAGTTCAACATCTTGCAGTCGATCCAAAAATCAAGCTCGTTAGACAAAAGCTTAGAAAAATGCACCCCAAGGTGGCATTATGGTCAAAGATAAATTAGAAAGAATGTTAGCTGCTAAGGTTATCCGACCTATTGACTACTCAGAGTGAATCTCCAACATGGTCCCTATCACTAAGCCTTCCGGTGACATCAGAATCTGCACTAATTTCAGAGATCTTAAAAAAGCTTGCCCAAAGGATGATTTTCCCTTGCCCAACATAGATATGATTGTAGATCTTACAGCTAGACATGAAATTCTATCCCTTATGGATGGATTTTTTGGGTATAATCAGATCAAGATTGCAAAAGAGGATCAGCATAAGACAGCATTCACTACCCCTTGGGGAACCTTTTGCTACACCATGATGCCTTTTGGCCTAAAGAATGTTGGGGCTACCTATCAAAGAGCTATGACAACCATTTTCCATGATCTTATCCATAGCATTTTGGAGGATTATGTGGACGATATCCTAGTCAAATCTCACAACTTCATGGATCATCTCGCTGACTTGGAGAAAGTCTTTGATAGGTTAGCCCAATATCACCTCATGCTAAATCCCAAGAAGTGTGTCTTTGGGGTCACATCTAGCAAGCTTCTAGGCTTCATAGTTTCTAAACGAGGTATAGAGATTGACCCCAAAAAGATCAAGGCTATCTTAGACATGCCTCCTCCCTAGACACTGCGACAGCTTCGCTCTCTTCAAGGAAAGCTTCAATCTGTCTGGCACTTCATCTCCCAGCTTGCAAATAAGTGTACACCATTTTCACATTTACTAAAGAAGGATGAGAACTTCAAGTGGGATCCTTTATGTCAGCGCAGCTTCGACCAGCTCAAGCAGTATCTCACCAATCCCCCTATCTTGGTTCCACCAGTTCCTGGTCGTCCCCTAATTTTGTACATATCAGCAATGCCTACTGCTCTAGGGGCACTTCTAACACAGCTTGATGATTATAGCAGAGAAAGAGCCATCTACTACATCAGTAAAACCCTAGTTGGTTATGAACTCAATTACACTCCTATGGAAAAAGCTTGTTTGGCAGTTGTTTTCTCAACTCAAAAGCTTCGCCACTACATGCTAAGTCATACCATCCAACTAGTCTCAAAGATTGACCCTCTCAAGTATATGCTCTCAACTAGCCTATGCTAACACACACACTTCAACACGGTCCTTGTTTGCGAATTCATCGCAGAATGAACATTGAATTGTTCATCCAAAATTTTCCTTGCAAAGCGACCTGTTGCCTTCTATCTAAAGGGATTTTGCCTGTTAATATCCTCAGAATCAAGGTGTAGACAACTAGACCCTCTAAGAACAAAGGATTTGACAATGAAATTAAGCTAAGAATGAGTATACAGATTAATCTAAGAAATGAAAGATGCAATGTAATCTAAGAACAAATGAAGCAAACTAGATTAAGCATATGCATGATTAAACTAAAATGAGATTAAACTAAAAAATGAGAATGTATGCAAGAAATGTAAGTAAATATGAGCATGAATTTCAACAACAATTTGATAGCAAATCAATTCATCCTCCCCAAAATGAAGAGATGAGGGTCTCTTAAATAGAGTCTCCTGGAATCTATCAACGGTTGAGATCGATTCAGATCAACGGTCAGGATTGAAGATGAGTTTCAGTCATAAAGGGAGATTCCCAAATTAAAGGGAGTTAACAGACTTAATTTGAGTAAAATAAGGAGTTAACTGTTTTAATTTGAGTAGAAAAAGGAGTTAACTGAGTTAACTCATTTTTTATCAATAGTGAACTGGAAATTCCCCTTTTTGAACTGAAGAGAGATTTTGTTGAGATATTTAATTTAATAAAATGAAATATGCTCTCATAATTACTTTTTCTATTTAATTAAATAATCTTTAATTAATTAGAGACACTTTTGTTTAATTAAATAACTTCATTTAATTAATTAGGAATGTCTTCCCATTTAATTAAATAACTTTGTTTAATTATTTAGAAGTAAGTACTCCATTTAATTAAATAATTTCTTCTAATTAATTAGAAATACCTTTCCCATTTAATTAAATAATTATATTTAATTAATTAAGATAGGCATATTTATTAAATTAAATAAATTTAATTCCATAGTACATTAGCCTTAGGATATAATTATAATTTAATTAAAGTATAAATACTTAATAATTAAATTAAATATTAATCAATAGGTTTAATGTGACTAATATGAGTAAATACTATAGGAATTAAATAATAAGCATGATGAATGCAGATTTAGCTTTTCTGCATCTGACAATTAAGTCAAGTAGCGAATAGCAGAATGAGAATTGCCTATTAGAATAGGACTTTGAAATTATCAGGAATCGACCAGAATTGGTATAATGGCAATGAGCCAATTTTGGGGTATTACATAATGGAGCTTGTAAATACCTCCTGTACAACTTGTAAATCTTGTACCTCAGCTTGTAAATCTTGAACCTTAGCTTGTAAATCTTGTACCGAAGCTTGTATTATATCTTGTAAATCTTGTACCATACCTTGTATATCTGAATCTTGTCCAAAGTTTGTACCATATTCCAGCCTGTAAATAATCTTGTATCCTAGCTTGTATCCTATCACATGCACACAAAGAACCCCATTTTCACTTAAGCTTTTCGCAAACCATCTACCTATCCACCTATCAACTATTATAGACATCCCACCCTTCACAAAACATTTCCATCTCACAAAAAACCCAAACATGAACACAACCTTGTACATTTGTAACATATCTTGGTCCATCAGCTTGTACATCCTCTTTAGCTTAGTACCATTGTATCTATCCAGCATTCATGTTAGTTCATCCTTGATCAGCATCTTGCACACATCGCACATCTTGGTTAGCTATTCCAATGCATCCTTTAGCTAGATCTCCTGTCACCAAAGTGTTATCCTTCTTAGTTCAGCTTGCCAGACGCATCACCCATCCAGATCCATTAGCTTAGGTGCTCTCCAATAGATCCTTACAAGATATAGCTTTCCTCATGTCTGATCTTGGTCCGTTAGTACCTCATCCTACCCATCTTGTTGGCAAATGGTTCTCTTTTGGATTTTCGCTTTCTTTTTATTTGGACTCTTCCCTGTTGGGTCTTGAAATATCTTTTCCAAGCAATCTCCTTGTTCCCTCCTCAAGGTTGCCATGATCTTCCATATCATGGTATACTTTGAATGGGGCAATTAGAGCGTAAGGTCTTGATCATTATCTTTTGCTTGTTTTTCTTTTCTGCTTGTGGGTTACCTAGTGTCGGTTCCACGCTGCTTCCTCTGGGATTCATGTGTGATACTAGGGCAATCCTTGCATGTTTGTTTTGAGTTAGTTCATCAGTCCTTTGGACGGTTGGTGAAAAGGCCTTGATGTTCTTGGTAACCTTGGCAATTAACCAACAGTCTTATAGCAAATCTAGTGCTCAACTACATGATGGTACTTCTCTTTGAAGTATCCCCCCGCTCAAAAAGCTTCAATGGATTCCCTTCATCTCCATTATCCCCCATCCATATCCAGCACCTATCCTAGCTTATGCATCAGTATCTCTTTGAATCACTCCTCACGCTTAGCTTTAGGGATCCACAATCCTAGTCTTAGGGATCCACCAATCAGATCAACCCACCAAGCCTCATCTTTCGAGATCCACAATCCTAGTCCTAGGGATCTCCGAAACCCATCTTTCGCCAATCTGACTCTTTGAAATCCTGTTGCATCAGCTTTATCATCCCATCATCCATCTCCCTATCCATGGATTCTTTTTATAGCACTTTGCTCCTCCATCTCCCCCCCCAATCCTGGAAAGTCTTAAGCTTGCTTTACTATTGTGCCTCTGATTCTCCTTTATCATTCTCCCGTTGTGAGAGTTTGAGCTAATTTAGCCCCTCCTCTTTGCCAATCTGTGTCTCTGCTCATCTCGATTTCTTGTACTTTTCAAGAAGCCATCGAGCCTCATTTCTCTCTCTGCCGCCTTCTTGAGGGGGCATCATTTAAGTCTAATCTCTCCTCTTCTTATCCAAGACTGGGGCAACATTGTTGCTAAAAAATCTTCTTCATGTCGTCTTCACTCAAACTTCTTTGAAATAGTGTTGTCTCAACACTATGTCAAAGAGGGGCAAAATTTAGACACCTAAATTTGATTACACTACTTTGGTAATCTAATTTAGCCATCTCTAAAGGAATCATTAATTAAATTCCTATTTAATTAATCCTTTGCCATCCCCTAGCTGATTAATTTAATTAATCATCTATAGTCCTAATTGATAAATCAAATAACCTATTATTTATCAATTAAATCCTATTCTTCTATCTAATTCCAAAAATCTCCATTTATTAAATAAATCTATTTGATAAATAAAATCCTCAAATCCAAAAACCCCTAACTTATCCCTAATCCTCCATTTAGCCTAATCCACCCCATCCACCCATACTAACCTAGCTTAGTCACTAACTCACCCAACCTCATTAATGCCATCCACTTGCACATCTCTAACATCCTTAATCTAATCCTAAACCCAAGCCTAATCCACCCCCTAATGTTGTCACATTCCCTAAACAAGTTAAGACTTTCCTAAACCAAATCAAAGTCTCCCCTCAAAAATCCCAACCACTAAGTCATGAGTGCTCTTACAAACCATAAAAGACTCTTACAAGCCCACTCATGACTCTTACATCCATCTTCCACACTCTTCCCTCTTCCACACTCATTCCTCTTACATCTCTCTTACATACTCAACCCCACTCATCATGCCTTTGACCAACCCTTTACCCTACCCTCTCACACTCATCCTCCTTGTGACAAGTGTCACCTTCCCATTGGTGCTAAACAAGCACAATCCATGTGCTCTCCTTTGAGTGCATCCTAGCCCTCCTTAAGCCTTCATCTCTCCTTGCATCTTAGCCCTCCATCCCTCAAGCCCTTAGCCTATAAATTGAATCCCCTCCCAAGCCATTTCAACAACAATCTTTGAGCTAAAGTTACCATGCTATTTTGAGAACCAAAGTCATCAATCTTAACCTTATAATGCCAAATTGAGAGCTCACAAGGCTACCAATTTTCCATTACCCATCTCCACCATTGAAGCAATTGGGCAAGCAATTGAGCATACATCCACATCAAAGGACACATCTACAAAATCAAGGAAGCATGGAGTGTTTTCTCTTTTGAGGTTTGCATTTCTTGTTTGCTTTCTTTGTCTAAGCATATATGTGAATCTAGTTTTAGTTTGTGAATGTTTCTCTTATTGTTAATGTTCTTTGCACACTAAATCTTGTTCTACATTTAGCCTCTTCTCTTAAGCCAATCTGAGTCTCCTTGCTCACCTCGAATTCTTGTATTTTTCAAGAAGCCGTCGAGCCTCATTTGTCTCTTTGCCACCTTCTTGAAGGGGCATCATCTAAGTCTAGTCTCTCCTCTTCTTATTCGAGACTGGGGCAACCTTGTTGCTAAAACATCTTCCTCATGTCGTCTTCATTCGAACTTCTTTGAAATCATGTTGTCTCAACACTATGTCAAAGAGGGGCAAAATGTAGACACCTAAATTTGATTACACCGCTTTGGTAATCTAATTTAGCCATCTCTAAAGGCATCATTAATTAAATTCCTATTTAATTAATCCTTTGCCATCCCCTAGCTGATTAATTTAATTAATCATCTATAGTCCTAATTGATAAATCAAATAACCTATTATTTATCAATTAAATCCTATTCTTCTATCTAATTCCAAAAATCCCCATTTATTAAATAAATCTATTTGATAAATAAAATCCTCAAATCCAAAAACCCCTAACTTATCCCTAATCCTCCATTTAGCCTAATCCACCCCATCCACCCATACTAACCTAGCTTAGTCACTAACTCACCCAACCTCATTAATGCCATCCACTTGCATATCTCTAACATCCTTAATCTAATCCTAAACCCAAGCCTAATCCACCTCCTAATGTTGTCACATTCCCTAAACAAGTTTAAGACTTTCCTAAACCAAATCAAAGTCTCCCCTCAAAAATCCCAACCACTAAGTCATGAGTGCTCATACAAACCATAAAAGACTCTTACAATCCCACTCATGACTCTTACATCCATCTTCCACACTCTTCCCTCTTCCACACTCATTCCTCTTACATCTCTCTTACATACTCAACCCCACTCATCATGCCTTTGACCAACCCTTTACCCTACCCTCTCACACTCATCCTCCTTGTGACAAGTGTCACCTTCCCATTGGTGCTAAACAAGTACAATATATGTGCTCTCCTTTGAGTGCATCCTAGCCCTCCTTAAGCCTTCATCTCTCCTTGCATCTTAGCCCTCCATCCCTCAAGCCCTTAGCCTATAAATTGAATCCCCTCCCAAGCCATTTCAACAACAATCTTTGAGCTAAAGTTACCATGCTATTTTGAGAACCAAAGTCATCAATCTTAACCTTATAATGCCAAATTGAGAGCTCACAAGGCTACCAATTTTCCATTACCCATCTCCGCCATTGAAGCAATTGGGCAAGCAATTGAGCATACATCCACATCAAAGGACACATCTACAAAATCAAGGAAGCATGGAGTGTTTTCTCTTTTGAGGTTTGCATTTCTTGTTTGCTTTCTTTGTCTAAGCATATATGTGAATCTAGTTTTAGTTTGTGAATGTTTCTCTTATTGTTAATATTCTTTGCACACTAAATCTTGTTCTACATTTAGCCTCTTCTCTTAAGCCAATCTGAGTCTCCTTGCTCACCTCGAATTCTTGTATTTTTCAAGAAGCCATCGAGCCTCATTTCTCTCTTCGCCACCTTCTTGAGGGGGCATCATCTAAGTCTAGTCTCTCCTCTTCTTATCTAAGACTGGGGCAACCTTGTTGCTAAAACATCTTCCTCGTGTCGTCTTCATTCAAACTTCTTTGAAATAGTGTTGTCTCAACACTATGTCAAAGAGGGGCAAAATGTAGACACCTAAATTTGATTACACCGCTTTGGTAATCTAATTTAGCCATCTCTAAAGGCATAATTAATTAAATTCCTATTTAATTAATCCTTTGCCATCCCCTAGCTGATTAATTTAATTAATCATCTATAGTCCTAATTGATAAATCAAATAACCTATTATTTATCAATTAAATCCTATTCTTCTATCTAATTCCAAAAATCCCCATTTATTAAATAAATCTATTTGATAAATAAAATTCTCAAATCCAAAAACTCCTAACTTATCCCTAATCCTCCATTTAGCCTAATCCACCCCATCCACCCATACTAACCTAGCTTAGTCACTAACTCACCCAACCTCATTAATGCCATCCACTTGCACATCTCTAACATCCTTAATCTAATCCTAAACCCAAGCCTAATCCACCTCCTAATTTTGTCACATTCCCTAAACAAGTTTAAGACTTTCCTAAACCAAATCAAAGTCTCCCCTCAAAAATCCCAACCACTAAGTCATGAGTGCTCTTACAAACCATAAAAGACTCTTACAAGCCCACTCATGACTCTTACATCCATCTTCCGCACTCTTCCCTCTTCCACACTCATTCCTCTTACATCTCTCTTACATACTCAACCCCACTCATCATGCCTTTTACCAACCCTTTACCCTACCCTCTCACACTCATCCTCCTTGTGACAAGTTTCACCTTCCCATTGGTGCTAAACAAGCACAATCCATGTGCTCTCCTTTGAGTGCATCCTAGCCCTCCTTAAGCCTTCATCTCTCCTTGCATCTTAGCCCTCCATCCCTCAAGCCCTTAGCTTATAAATTGAATCCCACCCCAAGCCATTCAAAAACAACAATCCTTGAGCTAAAGTTATCATGCCCTTTTGAGAGCCAAAATCCATACCCATACCCTTATAATGCCAAATTGAGAGCTCACAAAGCTACCAATTTGCCATTACCCATCTCCACCATTGAAGCAATTGGGCAAGCAATTGAGCATACATCCACATCAAAGGACACATCTAAAAAATCAAGGAAGCATGGAGTGTTTTCTCTTTTGAGGTTTGCATTTCTTGTTTGCTTTCTTTGTCTAAGCTTATATGGGAATTTAGTTTTAGTTTGTGAATGTTTCTCTTATTGCTAATGTTCCTTGCACACTAAACCTTGTTCTACAGATACCAACAAATGCAAGCCTTGGGACCTCTCTAATATGTTCACTTTTCTTCCTTTATTTCTCATTATGTGTATAATCCTACACATCCATTTGATCTTGGTTGATAATATGTGAATTATTGTACTATTTTAATAATCAAAAATATTACAACTTCCTTAGACATGATCAACTCTCATAATGTCGTATCAATCTCGTAAGACTAGTTGGGGCCCAAAGTGGGTCTGACTAAAAAAATTCCATTTTTAAACAAGTGACCTCCCAATAATACCTTAAATAAGTTCAGTACATTAACTAAAACCAAATTTGGTCACTGGTTAATCTATTAAAATTCATTTTGCATATTTCCTAAAAATATCATTTTTATGTTGATAAGCCCTAGAACCGGCCTTAAAAACTAACAAAAACTCCTAATGTAACCCTAACTCTTTATATTTATGCTCTCTGGTATATATTTTTTCAGTCTACAAAATTTCATCTTATGAAGTTTATCTAGTCACCATATATTAACCATCAAAGTTGTTTACTTCAAAATGTCCTACAAGTGAACATGTTAGAAACAAATAATGGCATTTAGTTTTGACCTCAAAAAAAAATCAAACAATCACTGGGAATCTTGAACTTGGAGTGCTGGTACAATTTGATATGGAGAGTATGAGTCTATGATTTGGGTGTATGATGAATAACTGGGCGCATTTGGTAACCGTGCAAAGTTAGCTTCCAAGAATTGTAGAACTGGATTACTAGTGAAACTAAGGATTTTTGCAAATGGAATGGACTCAAGAAATTGTGCAAATGAATTCAAGAAAACCTTCAAATTGACACACTTGGAGCATTTTTAGAGTATAATCCAAGGGTGAAATTTTTTAGGCTTGTCTATCATGGAAACAAAGCTATAGCATCTCAAATAGGCCTTATGATCAATCTACAAATCTGAACAATAGTGAAATCTTAGAAATTACATTTGGAATCGTGTTTGAAAACCAACCTATTAGAATTTTTATAACACTCTTAAGGAGCTAAGATTATAATCTGATAGCAATATACTAGCTATAAGGAAGAACTAAAGCAAGGACACAAATATTCTCTCATATTCATCAAGATAAAAACTTGCTTGATAATGTTACAATGAGGGATTCAAGTCATTCTATTACATGTGAGCTAGCCTATTTATATATGCAAGAGCTGGGAGGATATTTGGACAAGGTGAGACAAGTGTCTCAACTAGGAGGAATTAGAGTCCTAATGGAATCAACCGCCTACCATCCACCTACTATCTAGAAGGGTGGTGTCCAAATTGGAATTAACCACATGTGATATCTTATGAGTAGTTGGAGTCAAAAGGATGTCTTACAATATCCTCCTAATAATAATATCCAAGAATATATAATTCCTCATAATTTATGAGCTCAAGTAAACTTAATATAAGATTTAAATGGAAAAGAACCATTTACTCTAACACCAAACAGATTCGTCATAAGATCAAACTTGGAAGATAGCATGTCTCTGACCCCTAGATATAGTGGTGAAGGAATTTTATTGATAGGTTCAAGTAAATCAAATTTATGATCACTCAAAATGGGCTACTAGTTAATTGTCACAAAAAACAACTGGGTAGTTTTGAGGTTTTTGGAAATGGATCAGTTTTAAAACTTATCCAATAGATTCATTAGGACTTCAAATTGAAAACATAGGATGTTATTTATGACTAAAATGAAGTGGTATGATCATTTCTTCAAAATACTCTATAAGGCATAAAATATTCACTATCAAACAAGGCTTCCCAAATTTTTGGACACAATGCAAAATCATGACAGAGATAAACAACCAACTTAGAGGAACTCAAAACCCTATTAGAACTTATCAAAACAACTTGAAATCTTAAAAATGGATTCTTTGATATGCATAATAAACACTCCAAAGTGGTGATTCATGAAACTTTACCAGGTGCAATATATTCAATTCCAAAGTACACTTTTGAACATTGTTTGACACATAGGCAATTTTGCAGATTTGACAAATGCTCCAAATGACATCTCACAAAATGATTCAAAACTTCAAACTACAAATTGAGGTGCATGAATATATTAATTTAAAGAAAGTAAGCACTTGAAACATGACCTATGAATCAAAATGAAAACCTCATGCATGGGCAAAAAAGGCATTTAGAAGGGCTTATTTACCAAAGTTTCCATATATGGTACTCAAAATGATTTCTCAATTTTGAGTCCCAAGTCCCATTTGTGAGGCCTTCCAAGTTACAACCAATACAATGAATTATAAAATTCAAGCTTGAAGCTCACTACCTTGAGACTTTCTTTTAAGTATCTTTCTTATTCCTACTTTTACTTCCTCCTACTTTTTCTATCTCATTTTCTACATCTAATCTAGGTTCTTATATAGCCAACAAGATCACAAGTTGGCCTATCGGACATTTCATTACAAAATAGGTCCTACCTTGGAGGAGGAAAAAAAAGAGCTATCTAATCACCAAAATATATTTTTTTCTCTTGAAGATAGGTCCACATATGATCCAAGAGATGTCCTTTAACCGCACAAGATGCCACCTCAGTGCTGAAAGAATTTACATAATGTGCTACATGAAACACATAATGAAAAGTGAGTGTAGAAAGGAGCATGAATATCCATGAAAAAGGAACATAATATTATGCACTCTTAGGATTATGGCCACATTAAGATGCTAATTGTGCATGACTTGAAACATTGAGCAGCAACAACTACTTCCCGAACAACAAATTGGTACAGAAAATAGAGTGATATTTTTTATTGATAAATGACTTCTCATTGACAAAGAATGCTTCTACATCAATCAACCTCATTTCAAGTTGAGTTAATAAGTGACAAATAAATTAAAAATTTTGAATAGGTTTAAATTATAATAAGATAATTTTGTTGCCTTGCCCATGCCCTAAGTACTTGTATAGGCTAAGCATGGAAATGAATTGTTACCTAGTAAGAGATATGAATATATTCATCATCTTCATAAGAGGGTACTTTGGTTCCACATGGTTCATGTTGAGGGTCTAAGGCCCAAAGTGACTAGTCTAGGGTAACACAATTAGTTTGACCATGTGATAATACTCCCGAGTATGTATCCTGATTCTCCTCTATAGATATTTTATTTTCCTCTCATGGGTTTTTCTTATTGATGAGTTGTTATTTATTATTGGATGTATTTATTGGCTGGCAGATGGCACTTATTTATTATTTTTGGTTATTCTTTGGTTATTATTCTTTTAACAATTGGTTCTTGATTTGAAAGTTGATATTCTTTTATTGGTTGTATCTCTTTGGTTTTGATACTTGATTTGGACTTGGTATCTAGTTGTTGACTTTGGTATGTGGTTGTTTTACTATTGATTTATTTTCATCTTGACTTTTGTTATATTTTCCTTATCAGTAGTTTGTGGTACCCCTAAGGTAGAGAACTATCACAATTCATTGCCTAGGATTGATTTTGTGATTTGATATATGTATGTGGATAATATATTATCTCTGCTACATGGTGGGAGTGGTTCTTTATTTGGTTACCACAAGTTTGGGAGGTAGTGACTTCTTACCATTTGGGTTACCCCAAAGATTGGCACCAATGTTGTATGTTCCTGAGATACAATTATACCATTCTTATTCAAATCTTGGAAACTTTGTATTCAATTAGATGTATCTTTCTATTCATGTATCATGTATCTTGTATCATGATATCCTTTAGGATGTTGTATTGTATTTTATTTTACTTGTATTATTAGTTCATACCATGGGACATGTGTAGTGGATGTTGTGTATTGGTTGTACTTCATTATATTAGTGGTTTATGTATTTTCTTAGGATATTTTGTATATGTTATTCATTTGTAGCTATGGACATTATACTTAAGAGTAAATCTAATTAATAAAAACTCCATGCATTTTATTCAACATAAAGGAGCACTTGAGAAATGGAAACTTTATTTGTTTTTCTTAAGGTGTATTTGATGTCTTTGTATTATATTGCTTCCATATTATTATCTTCATGTTCTATAAACTTCTGAGAAAAAAATGGTCTGGTAAACATTGTAACATAATAGGTTAGTTTCTCTTAGTTTCCTAAGTAGGGTGTAACATCTAGTATCAAACTCCAAGTTTCTAGACTGGAAACTTTGTGCATTTTGTGTGCCACTAGTTAACAAGTAGTAAAACTTACAAAAAGATTAAATAACCAAACTTGTCAACAAAAAAGCTAGATAAAAAAGTTTGGACAGAAAAATTAGAAATAATAGAACTCTTGAAGGTGAAACTTGGATTCTTAACACTTGGTTTTCAAACTCTTATTTTATGACTATACATTTTATCTTTCTTTTTATTAGTTCAAAAACAGGTTTTGAAGGGATCCCCAAACCCTTTACAACAACTTTATAATAATAATTTCAATAAGATAATATCCAAAGTAGACCAAAACATTAAAGAACCCAAAGAAAAGACAACAAAAGAGACTAAATACTACAAAACCAATAGTCATAGCCAGCATAATCGACCGGCAAAATGGGATAGGTAGGACAAAACAAAATAGAGCACAAGACATTACACCAACTTTTTTAGAATCTCAATAGTTTCCCTCTTGAGCTCTTTCATCCTCTAAATATCTATCTTCATTTCATTCCATCTCACTAAAATCTCATTTCTTACTATCTTTAATGGCTTTCTTCTTCAGGCTACCTTGAGTTATTTTCCTAGGTCTCGCACTTTGACTAGCAGTACAGTCCCCCATCATGATCCATATTTATGATCTTTTTTTTTTTGTTCCCAATCATATCATATAATAATTTTAGGTTACTTGTTGAAGCTTTGAGGCTCTCATGGCTATGGAGGAGAATAGTCCTAACAAGAGTCTCATTTTCCTCCATTCTATCAACCATATATTCTATTTTTTATCCATAATTTATTTAACTTTCATGTCAATGTTGGCCTTCATAGGCTCCTCCTTAATAGCATCTATGTAGATTCAGAAGTCTTCAATACAATGTTATTTTTAATATTTCCAACTTTTCCTTCATATACTTAATATTTTCATGAAGTCTTATGATCTCATTCACCGTCCATTTATATATTCAAAGATAATAGATATACCTAGCCTTAGTTGTTTGAAGGATGCCCAACTTGTTGTCTTTTTTCTCCTTAAGATCATCTGACTCCAACTGAATCAAGGGCTCCTTCTAATTCTCTACATCAATGTTCGGGATAGGACCACTAGGGTGAGGATCAACATTTTCTTGTTGAGGGTGTGAGAAAGAATCCTCATAGTCCACAAGGTTGGGAGTATCCTAAAAGTCCTCAATCATTTCCTCTCCTTGTTTCTTAACCTCTACATTAGTGTTATCCTCAAAAATTTCAATATTCTCATCACCTTGCAAATTCCCAGATTCCAAGATTTCATTATTATCACCCTTATTTAATTCTTCAATTGCAGCCTCCATTTCCTTATCATTCCCTTCCTCATGTTGTTCTTCAGCCACATTGTCTATTTCCTTTCCAAAACCTTTGTCACCACTATTTGTTTAAAGGATAGAAGCAACTTCTTCTTCAGGTGCACTCTGGCTCTTCCCACCCCAATCCTTCTTCCCTAAAGAATTGATCTTGTCATCATTAGAGTCCTTAGTTACCATATCCTTAGTGGTCTTTTTTTTGTTCAAAGCTTCTCTAATTTTTTGCTTACCCTTTTTTTACATTTCATCTTTCTCTCATCCTTTTCCTCATTTGAATCACCCACAAAGGTATCCTTCTCATCATCCTCTGTAACATTATCATCACTATCAAAGGCTTCAAAGTCTAAATCCTCTTTATATTTTTCATGGAATGTTTTACTCTTTCTTCAAACTCCCTTCTTGGAGTTCCTCCCTTTTCCTCTTACTCTGCTTCTTTTAGGTTCCAACAAAGACACCACCTTGTTATCTTTGTAATCCTCATAGATGAGAAAAATCAACCATTCATAAAGAATAGGTTTAGTAGGATTTTTACAATTCTTCTTGATACTTTTTTTCCAGTGAACTATAGAGATAAAAAGGGAAAAGAAATCCATATTTTGTGGTAGATATGGTTTAGAAAAACAAAATAGAAACTATGAACCCTTGTAAGCCTACCATCCAAAGTAAATTATTCCATAATCACTTTGACAATATTAACCAAAAAAGGTTTAATTTGGCTCATTTCAAATAAATCAATCTTAGCTTTAATCGGGTTATATTTCTCTTTTGGAAGTTTGATTATTGCATTCTTAGAGATTTTCACATCTTTAAAAAAAATCATACCAGAATTGGATAACCTAGTAATCTTAGCAATTAACTCCATAGTTACATGAATGCTTATGCTACAAATAGTGACCCTCCCATTTTTCCAAATATCCTTAAACATTTTGGTAATTTTTGGATTAGTATCATGGAGATTCTCTATATAAGGAGTAATCCCACCTTTCATTAACTTCTTCCACTACACATGTTCATCATTCTTCCATTTGCAAGTTATAGGTTCCTCATGGTTTAGTTTTCCACCCATATTCATAGAGAAGAGAAAACTTATAGAGATAACACTGGAGGACATCAAAAAAAGAAACTCTTTTAATCACCAAAAAGCATGGGGTGTTATTACCAAAATTATGATAATACACGCCTTCTTACAGTGCAAAACTAAAAAATGATGACGAAAACTATTAAGAGTCATGTTACTCATTGTACAAAATGGTCCTTTCTCTAAGGTTTCATTTATCATAGTTAATAATGTCAATTGACTCATCGCACATCTTATCTATACCATCCCATCTTTTGACATGATTACTTTTGGTATGAATATTTACTAAAAAATCATTGACTCTATTATTTTCCCAAAATTTGTAAGATATATTAAAGTTTCTAAAATTTGGGAAATAACCTTTGTTTTTTCTATGATATGATCTATATAAATAATTCTTTACAACTCCCTTTAATTCAATTAACAATGTTATCAAAATCCCCAACTAACCAGACATTAGTACACCCCTTTTCTTTCTCCAAGTTAATAGACTACAAAGTTGTCATAGCTTTTGTCACATCGCATGTCTAAGTTCCCAATGACATAGCAATGGCCCCTAAATAGAAACACCCTTTATTTATGATAATTATCCTATATCTAGCCTTCCCTAGTATTCCTTTAGTCACGTCATCAAAGTTCACCTTGTGGCATCCAAAAGGTAGAGCCAACAAGACCAAATTCTCTCTTCCTTTTCTTGTCTTTTGTCAAGCCAACAAAATTCCAATTCTACTCAAATTATTGCCATCCTCCTTCATGACTTATTTGCAATTGCCATCAAATTTTCATTAACATATCTATAAATCTTCTCCATAGTAATATTAGTAGTAGCATGGTTATCATGAGAAATATGATTGTTTTTCTCTTTCCATATGTTCCAGATACCATGGGGAGCGATAAGCTTCCAAAGATTCTTAGCTTCATTATTACTTATAAAACACTTCCATTGTTAAATAAATTCCTATATGGAATTAGAAAAAACACAAAATACATTTAATTTTGGAAGATATTTTCCCAAATTCAGCCAAATAGGAACAAGGCAATAGGAGATGGACAAAGGATTCTTCTTCTTTACAAAAAAAGATAACAACGGTTAGGAATGATAAAACCTTTTTGAGTAAGATTGTCAATAGTGAGAACTTTGTTTTGTAAGAACACCCAGAAAAATATATTAATTTTAGGAATTAAGACTTTATTCCAAGTATGAGACCTAAATGAATTTATAGGAATTTTGAACCATGTAGAATAAATAGAGGAAGTAGTGAACCTGCCATTTGGATTAAGCAACCAATCAGCTTATCATTTTGATTTGATCTTATAATCTACAATTTCAATGCCAAATTAAATGGAGGAAGACTTTGGTTAAACTCCTTCAGATTAACCCAAGAAATATTTCTCTAATAGTTTATAACTTCACTTCCATATATATTTTTGCAACTCTTAGCTATTTGATCAAAGGATGGATCATTTGATAGAGGGTTATTCTTTAACCAGCAATAATCCTAGAATATAATTTTAGTTAGTTGACATCTATTATTTTGTATTGCTAGGGTAAAAATATATTTATTTTATTTTGATAATATTATTTTATTGACTATAATTTCTTTGGAAAGTGATTTAGATGAATTCCCATACATTTTCCAGCAAGCCAATTTTGCACCTACAAGTTTCATATGAAGCTAAAATTTTGACTAGTTTTCGTCATAGATTCCTATAATTGGTTTAAGATCAACATGAAATCTAATTGCATGGAAACCTCAAAGAACATCATTTATGTTAAATTCATTATCAAAACTTAATCCATTATTGAAAACTGACTACATAATTGAGAACTAATACATTTACCATAACTTCTAAATACATTTTCTATATCTATTCATCATTCAAGGTTGAGCATGAGTGCATATGAAGCTAAAATTTTGACTAGTTTTCGTCATAGATTCCTATAATTGGTTTAAGATTAACATGAAATATAATTGCATGGAAACCTCAAAGAACATCATTTATGCTAAATCCATTATTGAAAACTGACTACATAGTTGAGAACTAATACATTTACCATAACTTCTAAATGCATTTTCTATATCCATTCATCATTCAAGATTGAGCATGAGTTGCATCTATTTTTTTGTATGTGAGTTGAGAATAATAGCATAACCAAATGAGATAAACTCTCTCTCTATCTACAATGATGCTTTATCCATTTCTTCTGCTCATTCAAATACAAGATAATGAAGCTACAATCATAATACAATATGGTTCTCATTCTTAATTCTCTCATTACTTCCATTCAAAAATATTCACAAGAATGAAAATAGGGTGGTGGATTTTCCATTAGAACTACACATGGAGAAACTTGCTACAACACATAAGTAATTCACAATTCTTTTCTTACAATATGGTATACAACACATTATTGATTCTTCCACCACTCAAATATACATGAATACAAGAAGGGGATTACTTTCTTCATCGCATCACAAAGTAACATATCTTCATCTTCTTCAATGCAAGGAATGTTCTATTAGCTCCATGAATCCAAGAGCACAACTTGAAATAAAAATGACAAGGAACCATGGAGGCTCACCTCCCAACCTAGGCCTCAAGGAGGCCACCCACCAAGCTTGGGGAAACAAGGCACAAATGGTTTCACACTAAACATTCACATAACATGCATGATCACAACATTATAAAAAAACATTACACAATACATTACAAGACAACCCAACCCAAGGCTTGCACAAAGATTCAACAATTGAATCAAGTTATAGGGTGAAGGTGGGCTCTCTTCATGAGGAGGATTTCCAAACTTTGATTCACAAATATGCACATATTCTCATTATCAACATGCCCTTTCGAGGCTTACAATGACTTCTCTCTTCACACACCTCCTTATGCCTCCCAAAATGCAAATAAACAAGAAGTCCATATTCCATTGAACACATAAAAATCATCTCCACACATGGGAGAGTTCCTCAACTACATGAGTTGACCCAACTAACCCCTTTACCCAAGCATCTCTTCCCTCCCAAGGGTGAGTGATGCTTCACACCCATTACACAAACACACAACATGAAACTAAAAAAGAATTTAAGGAAGAAAACACATAAAACTTCTCACAAGCAACACTCAAACAAAAAGATCCTTTATTAGAAACCACATCTACAATACACAAAAAATGAAGAACAACATATCAACTCTACATGCAAATGAAGAACACCATGGATCATGGATACCAACCTCACTCCAAGCAATGGAAAATGAAAATTTGTAGTAGAGATCCTTATCCTCTTCCTTCAAACACTAGTTGTCTCTACAGATAGAGAGTGACCAAGTGAGTTTCCAATTTGGCCATGCCTCTATATATTACTCTCATTTTTGGATTCAATAAAAAATGTATTCTTTTTGGGGTCTCCAAGGTCTTCTAGGCACCCTAGTGGTAATTATTATCCCCCTAACTTAAAGTATTAACATGGGTAGGGTTTATTTTTATCACAAATTCACCTTAGAGCTACTTTATGACCCTCACAAGGCTAGGTAAGTTCAAATTTCAAATTTCCTATGGTGGTAACCTTGTCCTCTTTACTAATTTAAGACAAGAAGTCAAATTTCTCAATTAAGGTATTTAACTCGAGATAAAGTGGCCACATGATCCATCATCAAAGAACATGTTATTTTCACATACCGAGTACAAGGGTCAAGTGACACACACAAAATTCACTATACATTACACATGACACGTTTAGAATCTACACATGAAACACATACTTCACACATACATCTCACATTTACCAAATAAACACATCACAATGAGATTTATGAATCTTATAAAGATTCACCTTGGTAGATTCATATTAACATGTGTTTATACCTTGTTTTCCCTTTAAGTTTCCATGGTTTCATTCCTGCACACTAAACTCGAGCATCAGTAGTCCAATGAAAAGTCACATATAAAACACATATGAAAGTAAAGGTACATAATAATTTCATTATTCCATCAATCACATTTAACACATTCCATAATCAACTTCCTACTCTCCATCATTTACATATAAGGCATTTAATCATTAATCCTAAAAAATAAACTGCATGCTACTAACTTTTCTAACAAGATCAAATTAAGCATTTGAAACACATCATAGTTTCATTTCTTATCATAAAAGTGAAATACTGAATAAATGTCCATTAATCCATAGACTATTCCAAATAAGTCCTAATACATATCATAATGGGAGACCACAAGGTAAATATCATTAGGTAAGTAGAAAAATTTACTATCCATTGAGTATCAAAATATATGTCAAGATATCCAGTCCTAAATTAAAAAAATGGAAATATAGTATCTATGTTATGATGGGTCAGGGTGAGGCCTCACATCCTCCCCCCTAAGCATGAACTTCCTCTTGGAGTTTATCAAAAATATAGGGGTATTGTGCTCTCATCTGTGCTACATCCTCCCATGACATTGTGACCTCATCATAACAGTCCTACTGGACTCTAACCTAGTCCAGCTCTCTACCCTAAAGTGAGAGGGTTCGTCGAGCCAATATGTGAATGGGCCTCAAGGCTATCTGTCTATCTAACTCCACCTACAAAGCATTCCAATCTATGAGGTGAGACTCATCATATATATACTTTTGTAATACAGAAACATGAAATACATCATGGATACACGACAGGCTAGGTGGTAGGGCTAGACGATAGGCCACTGGTCCTATCTACTCCAAAATTGTGAAGGGTCCAACAAAATAAGGTGCAAACTTAGAGCCCTTCCCATAATGGATTGGACTCTTATGTGGTCGTACCCTCAAGAATACTTTATCACCCACCATGTACTCTATATCTGCCCTCTTGGCATCTGCATACTTCTTCTGTCTATCTTGAGCCTCGCTGAGTCATTGTCTAATTTGTGTCACCTATTGTTCCATATCCTTGACCAACTGTAGACTAATGGATACTCTATCCTTGATCCTATCCCAACTCAAGGGTTTCTTGTAGGGCCTAACCACACAAGGCTTGATAGGGTGGCATACCAATGGAAGAATGATGCCCATTATTGTAGGCAAACTCTACAAGATGCAAATATTCCTCCCACTCAACCTGGTTATCCATCACATACATCCACAACATATCCTCTAAAATCTCACTAACCCTCTCTGTCTGCCCATCTATCTGAGGATGATATGTGTTGCTGAAGTTGAGCCTAGTGCCCAATGCTGCCTGCAATTCCCTCCGAAAGAATGATGTAAACAAGGAATCACTATCTAACATGATCTTATGAGGAATGCCATGAAGTCTAACAATGTCTCGCAAGAACACTTGTGTAACTACAAGGGCAATGAAGCTAGTTTGAACTAGTGAAAAATGGGCAACTTTGGTCAAGGTTTCAACCGTCACCATGATGGCATCATGGTGATGAGAAGACATCGGAAGACCAACAATGAAATTCATGGAAATAGAGTCTCACTTCCACTCTGGTCTCTCATGGGGCTACAGGAGTCCACCTAGATGTCCATGTTCTGCCTTAACCCTCTGACACTCAAGACACCTGGCTACAATATTAGCAATCAGCATCCTCATACCTGGCCAATGATATAGTTGTCTTAAGTTGGCATGGAGTTTCTTAACTCCAAGATGTGCTACATATGGTGCTCGATGAGCCTCTAGAATAATGAACTCATGCAAGACACCTATGGAGGGTACATAAATGCACTCTTTATGTTGTAATAATCCCTTATAATCCAATAAATAGTCAGCAAATTTACCCTCAAGAGGTCTCTAAGAGTGGACTGTCTAGAAAAATTTTGCATAGAATTCATCCTTTGGTAGGTGATACATAATACGCACCCCTAAATCTATGCCTGTAACAATGGAAGTGATCTCATGATGTCATCTACTCAAGGCATCTGCCACTATGTTCTTCTTACCCTTAATGTAATGTACAGCAAAATCATACTCGCATAGGAACTCCATCCATGTCCTTTGCCTAGCATTAAGATTTGGCTATGTGAAAATATACTACAAGCTTTGGTGATCTGAATGAAGTTCAAATTGTCACCCTAGAAAGAAATGATACCATCATGCCAATGCATAGACCATTGTTGTAAGCTTGAGATCATGAGTAGGGTAATTGAGCTCATGCCCCTTAAGTTTCCTAGACTCGTAAGCTATGGCTCAACCATCTTGCATAAGAAGAACTCCAATCCCATCCAAGGAGGCATTTGTGCACACTACAAAGTCCAATGAGGGGTCAGGTACTACTAAAATGGGTGCACTAGTGAGTACCCTCTTAAGCTTTTGAAAGGCCTCCTCACCCTTTTTTGTCCACTCAAACTTCTTTCCCTTTCATTGAAGAAAGGTAATAGGGTGAGCTACCTTAGAGAAACCTACCACAAACTACCTATAGTATCTTGCTAATCCCATAAAACTTCTTACCTCTGTGACGTTGGTAGGTGCTGGCCAATCCATGATGGCTCAGATCTTAGATGGGTCCATTGAGATCCCATCCCCTAATATCACATGACCCAAATAATGCACTTCCCATCTAAAAAAGGCACATTTTGACAAGATACAATAAAGGTGATTCTCCCTTAATCACTGCAATACCTGTCGTAGGTGCATTTCATGTTCCTTCTCATCACGTGAATAGACCAATATATCATCTAGGAAAACTACTACAAGCTTGTCTAGGAATGTGCAAAATACCCAATTCATGAGGCTTATAAATATAGTTGGGGCATTCATGAGACCAATAGGTACCACCGTGAACTCGTAGTGACCATATCTTGTACGAAATGCAGTCTTGTTGATGTCACTTTCTATGATGTGCAACTAATGGTACCCTAACTTCAAATCTATCTTGGAGAATACTTAAGCACCCTTTAACTAATCAAATTAGTCATTAATCTTGGGTAACAGGTATGCGTTCCTAATAGTCACCTTATTCAGATACCAGTAATTAATGCATAATCTGAGTAATCCATCCTTATTCTTTACAAAAATCACCAATGCTCCCCAAGGTGATACACTAGATCAGATATGACCCTTCTCCAAAATTTCCTCTAGCTAAATCTTGAGCTCATTGAGCTCATGGGTGGTCATCCTGTAAGGTGCTCTAGATACAAGTTCAGCTCTAAGTACAAGATCAATATGGAAATCAACTAACCTTGGTGGTGGCATACCAGCAAGCTGTAATGGAAACACATCTACAAACTCCTGTAATATCATATAGTCATCAAGGGAAGGTTCCTCCCCTACATCCTCCTCTCTATCACTAATGGTGATGGCAAACAGTTGACACCACTTTTGCATGCACCACTTAAGTTGCATGGCAAAAATCATATGGAGGGATATTAGCCTCTAAACTCCTGAAATCACCCTAGGTGTACCATGATCATCTACACACTCGATCCTCTTCTGTCTGCAATCCACCTTGGTGTTGTGGGTGCTAAGCCAATCCATGCCAAGAACTACATTATAGGACCCCAATGGAGTAATATGCAAGTCTACTATGGTGATCATGTCTCCAATCTAAATTAGACACTCATGGATCAAGGAATCAACTTACACCCTAGCCCCTGAAGCTAACTCAATGTCCCAGTCAACATATTTCCTAGCTACCACTAGCCTGTGTCGCTGCACTATAAATGGGGATATAAGAGATTCTATAGCTCCAGAGTCAAATAATATAGTAACCGCATATCCTCTAATCATACCTACAGCCTCAATCACTATGGCTTGGTGCTTGGCTTGGTGCTTACCAACTGTTGCAAACACCCTATGGGATTTGCCTGTATCACCTACTATAGGCTCTGAAGTGGCTCCTAACTAATTTCCTATTATGGAACCATGTGGACACTCTCTCACAATATGACCCATACCACCACAAGCATAACATGGCCCACATGTCTAAATCTGTACCCCTTGTGGCCTGGATTGCTGTTGACCCCCAGTCCTGCTAGACCCACTAAAGCCTCCCCTAGAGGACTATTGAGTCCTAGCTGGCTATGTATACTAGTTATGTGGCCTTTGATCACGTTTGGGGCCCTGTGACTACCACTTTTTGGGCTTAGAGCCCTGATAACCCCGAGATGACCTCTATCTAGTGTCGTTTTGACCTCTCTGTTGTGTTTGTGGGGCCTTTGAGGACCCCGCTGAATGACTTTGATTACCCTTCCAAGAGGGTTTCTGTTGTGCTGGCTACTGGGAGGGGTTTCAATTATGGGACCTATCCCAAGATTCCTATCTAGTATGAATTTCTTTGGCAACCAATGCCATCTCAACTGCCTCTCTAAAAGTGGTAGGAAATGCCAACTGCACTAATCCTTGGAGAGATAAGTTAAGGCCCTTAATGAATTGATGGATGCATAGCTTCTCATCTCTCATGTACTCCACATAAGGAAGTAGCTCTAAGAATCTGCTCTCATACTGGGCCACCATGAGACCCCTCTACTGAAGATCATGGAACTCCTCAACCTGCCTCTATCTAAAGTGCTCCAACAAATATTTGTCTCTGAAACAATCCATAGAGGAGTCCCATGTGAGTGTCTCTATGTCCACTCTCCCTACGATCTCCTCCTGCTGCCACCAAGTGGAGGCATCCTCTCATAATAGGTGTATGGTCAGTCATGCCTTCAAATTACTCCTATGGGTGCATAATCCAAAGCACCTCTATAAACTCTGTAGCCATGCCTCTACACTTGTGTCATCTATGGTACCAGTGAATATAGATGGCTTGAGTCATAGTAGGTCACTAATATCATCCCTAATATCCTGAGGTGCCCTCGCTGGTGCTTGCTCTAATGCAAGGGGTGGCTTGACCTAGTGTATTGATGCTACCCCCTGATCCTCTACAAATCTGGGTGGAGGACTTCTACTCCTTTCCCTAATATTGCCTCCATGCCCCTCTGCATCCTATTGTCCTGGCTGTGGAATGATAGGTGGTAACCTCTACTATACTACCCCAATAAGACTATTGATAGCATTCAAAACTTGATCAAGGTTTGGAGGTTTCCCTAGTGGGGGTCCTCCTTCATCCTATCCTACTCTCTCTTGGTTTGCTTGGGTTACTCTAGAACCTCTAGCCCTTCGATGACCATTGCGGGTGACTACAGGTATCCTACACAAGTTGCAGTTCATAGGTTAGACGTAATGGGTTAGGATCCTAGTGTCCTAACCAAAAGATTTGATACCAGAATGTCATGCCCATAATTCAACAAAGCAAAAAACACAACTAAATTAATTTTTTTAGAATAATGGAAAACTGAAGTTTAAAAACTTAATCTATCTTCAACCTATGAGGTGATGAAGTTAGAAGGTGGAATAAAGTTTTCTCCAATCGAAATTTGGATCTTGAGTTCACTATGAGGAGATCACCTAGTTGCTAGTTACTAAGGATGAAACTATGTTAAGATGATATGGTTATGACCCTCATTCTTCTACACCCAATATGAGACACCTTAATGTGCAAGTGAGATTCAATTTGTGTTATTGTAGTGGTAAGAGTTCTAAGGTTGTAACAAGAAGGAGCTTTATCATTTTATCATTTTATTTCTAGTAATATTAGGTTTATCTTGATTTTTAATATTTTCATTATTATTATTATAATTATTATTTGAAAACACCTATACTTCTATTTTAATATACATCTTTTATTTTTGGTTGCTAACATTATTATTATTTAATACTAAACTAAAATTATTACATTGCAAATAATGCTCGATTAATTATCAAGTAAAAACTACCATCTAATCCTATACTATCTTTATCAATAATCTATATTATATTTTATATATATATATATATATATAATACACTCCTCAAATATCTATAATCAAAATATACTAAAATCAATATCTTAAGTAATATATACATAGTATCCTTTAAATTTATCTCATATACTAAAATCAAGATATAATTAAACAACTATGATCATGATTATACAAATCCTTAAATTCAAATTATAATGAAAATGAATTTAAACCAAAATATATACAATTCATTTTTCTTTCTTTTTTTATTATTATTTTAAAACAAAATAACATACACAAATTTTTACATTTTAAAACAAAATAAAATACACTAATCTTTACATTTTAAAACAAAATAAAATACACTAATCCTTACATTTCAAAACAAGGTAAAATACACTAATCTTTACATTTTTAAACAAAATAAAATACGCTTTACCCCATCTACCCCACCATAACCTAAGTCATAAACCCTATGTAGCCCCATAACTACCTTACCCCACCAATTAAATTTACCCCCTCCCCCCCCCCCCCCCCCCACACTCATAACTATTGCCCCCCTTTTCTCTCTATCCCACTTGGGAAGGAGGAGAGGTGAGCGGCCTGCCAAGATAGGCGTCCATTTCAAATTAAATGCCCTCCTTGCTAAAAAGACCACCAAGTATAAAAGGGATGGGGGTGGGGGTGTTTGACTTTAACCCCAAAACTTTCTTTTTTTTATAAATATTTTCTTTGCTTCCAAATGTACTATGGCAGGGTGGATGTTAGGTCGTCCTTCATGATGGGAGACTTAAGTTTTTTTTTTTAAATTATTGGTTCTTGTAATTATTTTATTATTGTATGATTTGCATAGTACTCCTTCCACCTCTATAGCATTATATATATATATATATATATATATATATATATATTTGTGTTCTTTCTTGGATAGCCATCATGATTATGTTAGTTGGCATCTATAATTTTATATTGCTAGGGTAAAAATATATTTATTTTATTCTGATAATATTATTTTATTGACTATAATTTCTCTGGAAAGTGATTTAGATAAATTCCCATACATTTTCTAGCAAGCCAATTTTGCACCTACAAGTTTCATATGAAGCTAAAATTTTGACTAGTTTTCATCATAGATTCCTATAATTGGTTTAAGATCAACATGAAATCTAATTGCATGGAAACTTCAAAGAACATCATTTATGCTAAATCCATTATCAAAATTTAATCCATTATTGAAAATTGACTACGTAGTTGAGAACTAATACATTTACCATAACTTCTAAATACATTTTCTATATCTATTCATCATTCAAGATTGAGCATGAGTGCATATGAAGCTAAAATTTTGACTAGTTTTCGTCATAGATTCCTATAATTGGTTTAAGATCAACATGAAATCTAATTGCATGGAAACCTCAAAGAACATCATTTATGCTAAATCCATTATCAAAACTTAATCCATTATTGAAAATTGACTACATAGTTGATAACTAATACATTTACCATAACTTCTAAATGCATTTTCTATATCTATTCATCATTCAAGATTGAGCATGAGTGTAGCTATTTTTTCTATGAGAGTTGAGAATAATAGGATAACCAAATGAGATAAACTCTTTCTCTATCTACAATGATGCTTTATCCATTCCTTCTACTCATTCAAATACAAGATAATGAAGCTACAATCACAATACAATATGGTTCTCATTCTTAATTCTCTCATTTCTTCCATACAACAATCTTCACAAGAATGAACATAGGGTGGTGGATTTCCCATTAGAACTACATATGGAGAAACTTGCTACAACACATAAGTAATTCACAATTCTTTTCTTATAATATGGTATACAACAGAATAGTGATTCTTCCACCACTCAAATATACATGAATACAAGAAGGGGATTATTTTTTTCAGAGTAGGGCTCCTTATCCTCTTCCTCCAAACCCTAATTATCTCTAAAGATATAGAGTGGCCAAGTCAGTTTCCAATTTGGCCATGCCTCTATATATCACTCTCATTTTCGGATTCAATAAAAAAAATGCATTCTTTTTGGGGTCTCCGAGATCTTCTAGGCATCCTAGTGGTCATTATTATCCCCCTAACTTAAAGTATTAACATGGGTAGGGTTTATTTTTATCACAAATTCACCTTAGAGCTACTTTATGACCCTCACAAGGCTAGGTAAGTTCAAATTCTAAATTTTCTATGTTGGTAACCTTATCCTCTTTACTAATTTAAGGCAATAAGTCAAATTTCTCAATTAAGGTATTTAACTCAAGATAAGGTGGCCACATAATCCATCATTAAAGAACATGTCATTTTCACATAACTAGTACAAGTATCAAGTGATACACACAAAATTCACTATACATTACACATTACACATTCAGAATCTACACATGAAACACATACTTCACACATACATCTCATGTTTACAAAATAAACACATCACAACAAGGTTTGTGAATCTTATAAAGATTCACTTTGGCAGAGTCATATTAACATGTGTTTATACCTTGTTTCCCCGTTAAGTTTCCATGTTTCCGTTCTTGCACACTAAACTCGAGCATCAATAGTCCAATGAAAAGTCACATATAAAATATATATGAAAGTAAAGGTGCATAATAATTTTTTTATTCCATCATTCACATTTAATACATTCCATAATCAACTTCCTACTCTCCATCATTTACATATAAGGCATTTAATCTTTAATCCTCAAAAACAAACTACATGCTACTAACTTTCCTAACAAGATCAAATTAAGCATTTGAAACACATCATAGTTACATTTCTTATCATAAAAATGAAAAAATGAATAAATATCCATTAATTGATTGACTATGCCAAATAAGTCCTAATACATATCATAATGGGAGACCATAAGGTAAATATCATCAGGTAAGTAGCAAAAATTATTATCCATCGAGTATCAAAATATATGTCGAGATATCCAGTCCTAAATAACAAAATGGAAATACAATATCTATGCTATGATGGGTTGGGGTAAGGCCTCATAGAATCATTTGTATAAGTATTTGAAGAAATCTTCATTTTTTTTCTTCTTTAACAGTAGTTACCCCTAGAAAAATAGTTTCACTAACAAACTATTCATGAGATAAATTTGAATTAGCAAAAGAAGGTTGTAATCCAACAATATTTCCTTCCTAAACAAATTTATTAATGTATCTTCCCAAATATTCATCCATTATAGAAAATAATATGGGGGAATTAGGGTGTCCCTGCTTGGGCCCTCTTGAGGGTTTGAATTTTTTTGATGAGAAACTATTCACCAAAATAGTAGTTGTGGAAGTGGAGATAAGTTGGTAAATCAGATTAATGACTTGATTTGAAATGAAATGATTTTAGCATTTTGCAGAGGAAGTATTGATCCACTATGTCATAGGATTTGGACAGATCAAGTTTTATTAGGAAACCTTATTTATAGAAGCTTCTAGCAAATGAATATTTTCATGCACAACAATAATAGAATCCAAGATTTTTCTACTTGGAATAAATCTATTCTACTAACTAGAGATGATCCTAGAAGAATATTAAACAATATAGAGGTCATCACCTTCAAAATAATCTTATACATGAAATTGTAAAGATTGATAGGTCTAAACCCATATGGATAATTTTCTCTAGGGGTTTTGGAATCAAAGCAATAAAGGTAGAATTAATATATTTTAAGAGAGAATGGGACCCAAAGAATTCTTTGACACTATATCCCAATAATTCTAGAAGAAGAACATCGAAAAACCATCTAGCCCAAGAGATATTTCTCCTTGAAAAGAAAAAATAGCTTCCTTAATTTCTTTAGAAAGATGAATCGCTAAAAGGGGCTTATTTTGAGCTACTCCAATATGGTAAGGAATAGTATATAGTAATTCATCTTGGTCCTCCAAATTTAGATCCAAGTCAATAGAAAGAAGACTAGAAAAATAACGTACCATTTCATCCTTTATACCTTCCTCTTTTTCCTCATTTCCATTTGGAGTTTGAATAAACTTAAATCTATTGGAAGCTTTATGTTTTAGGGCTATAATATGAAAAAGCTTAGTATTCTTATCACTTGCTTCAAGCCATAGCCCTCTAGACTTTTTCCTCTAAAATACTTCTTCCTTTGATATAGTGACATGCTACTCTACCAGATTTTCAATCTCTTACTTCTTAAGCTATTCAAAATAACCCTCCTCTTCAATTTGATCATGCACCAACTAAAGATCTTCTTGAATAATCTCCTTATCATCAAATATGTTCCCAAACACTTCCTTATTCCAAAATTTAATGTTTCTAAGTTTCTTAGCCACTTTGAATAAAGTATTCCCTTCCACATATATATCCCACTAGTTTTTAATACTCTTTTCCATATTCAAGTGAGAAACCCACATTCTTTCAAATCTAAAATGAGGTATAAAAAGACTCACAATAAAAAGATACACAATAAAAGAAATAGGGGAGTGATCAAATCCAATACAAACAAAAGAAGAAAGAATACTTATACAACATTTATTAGGATAAGAGAGCTCTACCCAATCTAATTTGAATTATATTATTACTAATTCTTCTATTAGACCAAGTGAATTTAATTCCTTCAACATCAACATCTAAAAGAGTCTGCATGTTAATAAAATCCATGAGTTCAACTCTATTCTTAGGATGAAAAGCAATACCCCCAACCTTTTTATTTTCTTTAAGGGGGGTATTAAAATCTCCCATAATCAGCCAATAGTCATTAGGGAAAACATTTCTAGAGGTTTTAAGCTTTTTTCAAAAACTAGCTCGCCCAAATTTAAAAATGGGAGCTTAAATATTGGAAGAGACCCACTCAAAATTATTTCTCAAATGAATGAATTTAACATCAACAACATTGTTATCAATGAGAATAGGACTACCTTTTATATGGTTCATATTTTATTTAATGCCCCCTAAGACTCCTTCAGAGTCACTATCAATCACACTATAATTTTTATAATATTTTGTTTATTTCAACTTTTTCCTTTAACATTTTAGTTTTTTGGATCACGATGATATCAAATTTATGATCCATCGCTATATTTATTAAGACATCATTTTTATGAGGATTATTGATTTCTCTTATATCCTAAGAGATGTTTGTCATTTCTTAACTGTTGAGAAAGCTTCCTAGATGGTCATTTGTTTTCCATCTGTTATCTTTTATTTTCTTTCTAGCTCTCTGGTTAGTTTTTATATTTTCCTTCTAAAAACTTATTTTGGAGTCCCAACGTCAGCTCTTAGTCTTTTAGTCACTCTAACCTAAGAAGCATGTTCTTCAAGAATAGGATCTCCCTTTTTGTTACCTTTTTATTCTTTGCTTTTTTAATTTTTCTATCCACATTTTTCCAATCTGAGACCATCCTTTCCTCAGAAAAAAGATTCAAGTTCCTCTTCTCTCCACTCTCTTATAGGAGTTTCAATGCTACCATTATATTTTTTCTTATTTGGTGAGAATTGAGAACTTCTTGGTGTATTATTCTGACCCCTTTCTATTTTATTTTGGTTCCCTTCAATAGTATTTTGCTTCTCATTGCCTTTTTTCTTTGAAGAGCATTCATTGCTTTTTGGTGTCTCATTTTGATCCACATCCATAGAATTTTTCTTCACATTTTCTATTTCAAATATTTATCTTTCCTCATGCCTTAGATCTTGAACTATAGGTCCTTCCCAAGTAATGCTAATATTACTAGTTTTACGATTTTCTTGTTGGAGTTGTTGACTATCCTCATTTTCTATAAATCTAACCTCCTTATTAGATTTTACCTTCTTAGAGGTAATATTGTTTCCTACTATACGTATAGTTTCTATGCTTTTAGTACTATTCTCAATATTTTTTTCATTTTTATTTCTAGTAGTAGTTTTTACTTCTTTCTAAACTTTTTAACTTCTTTATGTTGTTCAACTTTTTAAACTTATTTATGTTATAGTATTTTTTTCCTTTTATTTTTGAATCTTATGAGGACATTATTTATCCTAGTGTCCCATATTCTTGCAAATAAAGCAATAGAAAAACATATATTCACACTCCATAGGTTGCATCCATTTCCCTAGCTTTGAGTGAACAATAATATCATGTGGAATCTCGGTATTTTAATTAATATTTAAACATATTCTCACATAAAAAAATTTAGATCTAGTTTCTCCCATATGATCTATAGATAATATTCCTCAAAAGATCATGACAAACCTTTGAAGACATATTCATTCCAACATTTAAGAGGTAACCCAAGAAGTATTGCCCATACAAGTGTTGACTTAAAAAATGATTCATTCAGATCAAGATTAGGGGTCCATTTTTGGAGATCCAAAGAGGTCTTTCCCATCATCTATGGGCCTCCATAGAAAACATTATACAAATATTTATCATTCAAAAATTCAAATGAGAAGATACCCTTAGGCATATCCACAATATCCACCTATCCTTTCAATACCCACTTGTTTTTAATGAAATACCTAACAAAATCAATGTTAGTTCTAGCACATATGAACTTGCCTACTAGAGATAAAGCCATCATAGAAATTGAATGATCTATTAAAGTGTTAGGCACAAAAATAGCATATTCCTCTTTTTGTATATCTAAAAGGTAATTGGCTTCAAGGAATGAAGATATACATGTAGGTTTTATCCCAGATAAGGAGGACCATTTACAAGGAACCTTATCAGATATTTCTTTATACTAATCTTTGGCCCCATAAAATCCTCTTGGATTTGGACTGTCATCCCTTAGGTCCCACTCTTTAGGGTCTTTCTCTCATTCTGCACTTACCTTAGAGTTTTCCTACTCTAACTTACACTTTTCATTTTCTTGAGAGATGCCCCACCATTGTAAGTAAAGCCTATTGGATGACTATTAGTAGTACTACCACCACCTACTAGATGATATTCTAAAAGAGATCCACCATTACTTGAGTTTGAATCCCTTTACCTATCACCAAAACCACCTCCATTCCCTCTAGTTGTAGTTTTCATTCCAACTCCCATTTCAAATTATATTCCCACCACCAGGGTTAATTTTATCTGTTTTATCCCTTAGCGATAGAATTTTTTGCTTATGCACTTGGTTATGTGACATTGATTTCTAGTTAATTCTTAGACTCATGCATATTGATCGGACCTTATTGTGTATTGCATACTATTTTTATGTGGGTTTTGTAATAAAAGATAGAGTTAATTGTAAATTTGAATTTAAAATGCATCATGCATCGATTGAAATAATAATTATTTGTTATGAGATATGAATTTATAGTGATGGGTATGTATATTTTCCTAGTAGGTCAATTGGGTCAAGGACTTAAGTCCCTAATTGGATTATGCATTTCTTGTATAATAGAACCATTTGACTTATGATATATTATTAACAAAGTTACAAGCATTGCTTTGGATGCATCATATAAATTTTCATGTATTAACAACTCAAAGCATTATAATAAAGTGTGAAATAATTTATAGTAAATTGGGCTCATAATTTCAAAGAAATTATTGTAAAATTAATTGTAATAATCATTAATGAACTATTTATTCATTGTGTTTAAGTAAATTCTCTAACGCATCCAATAGACTAGACCCTCAGATGTCATGAAGTAGTTACTCCCTAGAGTGTGGCTATCACTAGTCACCTTGTTATGTGAATTCACTTTTAGTTATTTTATGATTTTCTTGTGATGTGAGTGGTCTAGTGTTGAAGTTTTGAATTTTCTTATGCCTAGATTAGTCGCCTTACTCTTTTTTTTGCTATCTATTTTTGACATCAGTCACACCTAATAATTTTTAAAAGTCATCGGTGTTCCTTTTATTTAATATTGAACTTGATATTCACCCATTTGGGTTTTCCCTTTTGAATTATAGTGACTATCTTTGATATTATTGGCCCTTTATGTGAGAAGTATTTTTTCTAGCATTTCATTATGGACCTCTAATAGTATGTGTAAAGGAGTATACTATGAGATTGCATTATACTAATGTGTAGAAAGGAAGAGTATTTGGATTGCATAGGTTGCATGAGTGCCACATTAATTATGATTCTATGAATATTGCATTAACTAGTTGCATGAGATTCTCAACTTATTATTCAATATGGAAATAAATTTTGGATGTCTTTTATAATGTTTATTGAATATGAATCTAAACCTATTTAAGAAATTGTTAAAAGATAATATAAAAAATCTCAGTGTGGTTTTTTATTTATGCTTAAACCATAATCATATTGTTCTTAGTAGTTGGATGCATGTACATAGTAAACTCGATAGTGTTAATTTACTATTTGACCCTTTGTATGATTTGGTGGTTAGTGTATTTGAATTTTAGTTATCTTAGTAGAAATGATAGGCTTCCAAGAGTAAGCATGTTTTAAGGGGAGGAGGATGCAATACCTATCCCTTGCTCTCATTGTAGATTTCATTGTTAAGTCCTACCAGGATCTTCTGTAAATATATTAGCTTTTAGTAATATCTGAAATGCAATACTTTGATATGTAAGGTAATTGATGTTAGATTGTGGTGACTGATTAGGAAAGTACTATACATACTTCATAAATTCTTTGGGGTTGGGCTGTGGCTAACGTGTGGCCGACGTTGTGGCCGAAATTGTGGCCGACATGTTGTAACATTAAAATGGCATAAAATACTTGTATAAAAGGACTTAGGGTTAGGTACTTTTTATTATTATGTTATGTTGTGATGTGAAATTGATTCTTGTGGCGGTATTGAGCGGTAAGGGATTACGGATTGTAATCAGGTTGTAATCACTGGATTTTAATAAGATCAGACTTGTTGTTTGGTGGACGTAGCCCAGGGATTGGGTGAACCACATTAAATCTTAGTTCCTTGTGTTCTTTTCTATGTGTTCTATTATTTTCTATTATTGGTTATATTTGCATGTAATTGTTATTTCTATCTGTGGTTTAATCCTAACAATTGATTACGTAAGGTAGTGATGACTACTTACTTGCAATGATGATGCTTTATATGTTCTTGTTATTTATTATAGTTACTTTCATATTATGTGTCTTCAAATGAGGTTAGCTATTATATTCATAATGATGAGATGCTTATGGTAGCATATGATGCTATTTAAACTCATGATTTACTCATTATACTTACCTCATATTTGCATGTGTATGGTGTGTGTGTATGTTTATCATTTCTATCTAATGTGCCTAATATGGTTGAGAGAGGGAATCGTAGTCACCAATGAGTCGAGATCTACATGATACACTATATATGTACATATACATGCTCATCTTTTGTGTAGGTTTGCAAGTATCAAACATCGATTTTCTTAAATTGTTAGGATGAGCATACCCTATCGAAATAACTCAATGGTAAGAGTGGGAAGATAATGTTCAAGTTTGAACCCTAACCTAAGCCTAATAATTGTCCTAATAAGGAAGACATGTATGTGACTACCTACCCTTTTTCAAAACAATGAGTTATCTTTGTGCATCTTATTTGATTTTTGTTTTTGGTCAGTTTTTCTATGTTGCTTTTATGTGGTTTAGGTGATCTGAATTGTTTAGTAAATAATTGAATTGTGACACTTGGATAATCATATGATATTGGGATTTTTTATTTTTTATTTTTTTATCTGTAAAAGGAAAAAATCCCTATATATTATAGTTAAAATATTTTATAAAATTATCTATATTCAAATTGCAAGCACTAGAGGGAAAAGAACGGGGAAGAAAACCCCCAATGTAGTCCGGGACATTTATGTCCTAATTTCATGCAAATACTTTTGCCATTGTGACTTAACAAAGGCATTTGAGAAGGAATTCATTTTCTTACATTCAAATCAATTTATATTTATCTTTACAAAGTTTTAGAAAATATAAAATGAACCCTTAATATTAGGGTCTAGGACAATCCTTTCCTGATACATAATTGAATATCATCCAATTGGTATTTCTCTCACATGTATTTATGTCCTATGAATTGCATTCTTTGAAATGTTGGTGTTTCTTATTTGGAGTCATTAGCCTATTTAGATTATCTTCTTTATGCTTTTGTTTTACATCAACCCGCAATAACCTTGCAACTTTATTTACATTTCGAGCTCACAAATAAAGTTAGTTTTCAAAATTCTATAATCATGGGTTCTTTATCCTTAGTTTAAGAGTTTCATTAAATGAATTAATCCACCCTAATTATAATGGGGTAATATGTAATGATTGGTCATTTCCAAATTTATTTTGGTTTCTTTAGCTTAGTTTTGAGGATAAAATTTGAAATGCATTATTAAGATATTTATTAGTGATTTCATATTATGACTATAGAATATTTAGCATATTTATCTTTTTGATTGTGTTGGATATTTCTTTACCTTCTAAAGTTCAAATTCAAATTATAAAAATAAAATAAAAAGACACTAAAACTTATATGAAATATATCTGTCTAGAGTATAAGAATTCTAGAGTTGGTGGATCTGCTAAGCTTCAATTAATCGTAGATAACTAGATCATTCTTAATAAAAAAGTCTTCTTCGTTAGCCCCTTGATTTTCTAATCTATCTGCTTCTTGGTTTCCTTCTCAGAATACATTCAAAATTTTGGTTTTATCAAATTTGTCTAGTAAATTTAAAGCATATTCTAGTTTGGAATTGATTATCCAATTTGATGAACTTCTCTTCCAAACTGCATTTGATATTATCTACAAATCTCCTTATATCATTAATATTTTTATGCCTAAATCTAGACTAGTCTTAAGACCTTTAGTCAGTGCCTCTAACTTTGCTAAGTTATTCATAAACACCCCTTTTAGGATCCATCTTCTAGATGAATGATACATCCTATTCCTATCTTTCTTGGATTTCCTCAAGATGCTCCATTGAAATTTAATTTTGTCCATCTTGATGGGGGAGGTTCCCATTTACACTCTTCTCTTTCTTTTTTGTTAGCTTTTAGATAGGTCATCGAGGGATTAATAAGATTTTTCTAGTGTTTGTGCATGTCTATATCCCAATCTGAGAAGGTTCCTTCTTCAATGAGCATATTCCTTTAATTATTATTAATTACATCTATTGTGATATCTTCCACTTTGTTTAGAAAGGAGATTATTGTCATTTTTTTCATTAGAGAATATTCTCATATTTATTTCTTTCCATATTTCCCATAAAATGATAGAAGAGGTGATTTTCCATATGTTGTTGTAATTATTAGGTTTCCCATTTTGGGGCCAGCTTTTTAGATGATTCAAAAGAATTGTTGTTAGGGTTGTTGACTAATTGAGTTTTTGGGGTAGCCATTTCCAACATTGAGTGACAAATGAAAATTGGAATAGCAAATCATCCATCATCTATAACGCCCCGCCAAGGGATCCAAAAGAATTAACCTAAAGTTCTACTAAGTTTGCTAAACATTTTTTTTTTAAAGAAATAATAACATACATGTCAAACATAAAGTAGTGGAAGCAATAACATACAATCATACATAAGAAAACATAAAAGATTACATTCCTTAATGATCCCAAGATGGTGAGTCACATTTAATTTTAATTAATACTATGTCTAATAAATACCACATCCACATGAAAGAATAATTAAAAGTCCAAAGTTCATTTAAATAATATACATTTGTTCTAAATGCCACTTGGCAATAAAATTCAGAATGCTCAATCATCCACTATACATGTCACAAGGTATGAAAAGCTGAAAGAATATACATTTATAAAAATAGATTACTATAGGAAATATAGATGAAGTAACTGAGAGGGGGGAGTGAATCAGTTACCACTAAAATAAATCCCAAATCCATCATATTTCATCAAAATAAACTAATAAAACTTATTACTGCTGCAACTCAGTAAACATACAACAATTTTTGTAACTCGGTAACTACAAAGTATGTATTACATTAGCAGATCTAACATTAACAGTAATAACTTGCAAACATGAGAGAAAGGAAATGAACACAAGAGACACTAGATTTAACGTGGAAACCCAATATGGGAAAAACCATCAATGTAACTAGTTACCATTTTTCACTCTTCTAAAGTGAGCCCTGTTAGGAGCCAACCCGGTTAAAGGTTACAAAACACATTGTTAGGTGTGACCTTGTTAGAGGATTTAATCACCCTATTAGGAGTGGCCTTGTGAGAGGTCTTAGAACAATTCAATGGAACTATCACCTTTTTAGAGGATTTACAACTGGTTGTTAAACCAACTCTGTTAAGAGATTTTAGATAATTGTTATAATGGTTAGAGAGTAACAATAAAATGACTTGATTGTGATGCAACTGAATTGATGAATCCAAATCTCTATTCTACTCAAAAACTCAATCCTTCCTGATCGAATATTACTTTTCTGCTCCACAAGGATATCTGCTTATCCTTCAAGTTTTCCCACTCTTTCCTTCTCAATTCAATCAACACACTTGGGCGCACACTTGAAAATCACAACTTGATCTTATATTTAAATCATCCATATTGTCAAGTTATCTCAATACAAATTAGAATGACCAATAATCATTACCATATTTGGCTAGAATCAATACTTGAAATAGTTAAGCTTTGTATGCCAAAATAACAAAATCCTTCATTAGCTGACCCTACTCGGTAGACACTAATTCTGAGATGATTTCTTGTGTTAACCAACATAAGCTCGGTTAACACTATGAACTTGCACAAATCCTTTGGCAACTGAGTGAACTTGGTTAACATTGTTTTATGCCATAATTTCCTTCAACGCTCAAGTGAGCTTGGTGATCACTGTCTTCACAGAGTAATCTTTAGAAATGCTTGGTAGACAAGGAAAACTACCTTGTTGGCCAAGTGAGCTCTGTAAGCACTATCTGACAACTAATATGACATTTTTGTGACATCAAATACAAGACACAATTGGACAATTGTATCCAGCAATTACATCCTCCCTTTCGGATCCATGAAACAAAGTACAATACAATAGGTGAAATCATCCACCATAAAGATACAACCATCCATCATAATGCACAAAGATAGAATGAAAGTAAATGCAGACAATAACTCCAATCATGGCATCAACAGACGGATCTCAATGGTAAGAGTAAAAAACACTACCACCTAATCGCGTGAAACCTAAATGGCCCACTCCCACCTCGCTGAGGAGATAGTCTCAAGTCCCAAATAGGATATCAATCCAAATATCAAAAGTAATCTCTAAGTCCAGAAAATCCTAAAAGTAATCTAACTCAAAGGTTCCAAAATAAATCGACATCTAGACCCAAAGACACACAAAGACACATAGGAAATGTGTACTGCTAGTGGGCATGTCATCACATGAATCAATGTTAGGGTTACCCGGCTAGTCTTTTAACCCTTCGACCCCCTAGTGACGCTATGTGGCACTAGTATCCTTTCGTACTGATAAGGCATACTAATGAGTCAACTCTGAGGTTACCCGATTAGTCTTTTAATCCTTTGGCTCCTTAGTGACTTTATGTGGTACCAATATCTTATTAATTCATTTTAAACCCATTTAATGAAATGTTATCACTTGTTAAACTACTTACAATGAGTTACCCTAGCAGCCACTTTGGGCCCTGGCCCCCATTGCAAGCCCCTTCCCAAATTAACATACAAATTACCTACCCTAGGCTCATAAAAGCATAAATTAAAGAATCATAATATTTCACCTTAGCCCTATACAAGTGATTGGAAAGCATCAAAAGCTAATTAATAATAACACATCAGTTTTCTACAAGCAACTGGAAAGCATCCCAAAAATATTGATTGAAGACTCAAAATGGTTGAGTCAATTATATCATATCATTCATCCCATTACCCCATAATAATACTAAAAACAATAACCAACAATATAAACAAACTCATCAAAGAGCATACCAAACACATTATCATGGTTGGGTTTAAAAGATTGAGATCAAACATCATAATATTACAATCGCAAAACTCCCAAGCCTCTGGTAGACTTCCTAAACTGTTCAACACTCTAGTCCACCCAAACCCAAAGCATAGACAACACACAAAAAACAGAGTAGTTCATAGTTTAGTTTAATTTTGGAAAACACATAGTTTCAGTTTACAGTAAAGTTTCAATCCTCGTTTCAGTATCAGTTGTCAAGTAGATAAGAATTATAGTTTTACCCTTGCAATTAAACCCATTCTCATTCTTATAATTAAAAATCATAACATGACTTAAAAGTAATAATAATATCTACTAAATTATTAAAATAATAATTATCGATTATTAAAAACAATACTCCTAATATCATTAATAATCAAATTAATAAATAATAACTATAATTAACATCATTAATTGATATTTATCATTAGTTCAAATTAATTCCAATTATCATTTACAATACTAAATTAATAGTTATTAATTAATTAATAATCAAAAGCTATTAACAAAACTCTTTAATAAATAATATTTACTAATCATTAATTAATTTAAGAATTAATAATAAAACTATGAATTAAATTCTTTTAATAAATAATATTTACTAATCATTAATTAATTAAATTATTAATTAAAAATTATTAATAATTAATAAATTAATAGCAAACTAAATTTAATTTAATTATATTTAAATAAAATAATTTTAAAAAATAATAATAATAAATGGAACGGGAGCAGGAGCGTTTCTGGCGAGGGCAGCAATGAATACCTGCAATTTGGGAGGGAAAGCGTGGAGGTCGAGCAAGTGCACGTTCAAACTTTAGACAACATGAAGGATGGTTTCACAGGCAGCAAAGCAAGAATTGATGGTCATTAAATCGAAATGAACAAACAAGAAACTAGTGATCTGCCTTTTCCAAGGGGCCAGGATCATTTCATCCCACCAAAAAGGTTTCACAAACAAGATTGGGGGAATGAGAGGAAATGGGGAAAAGAAGCACAAGGAAAAAAAGTCGGTTTACACAAGGTTTCATAGATTTGACTTCACCAAAATTGCTCATAAGTTTTATAGACCAAAGCAAATTCCACAAGAAAAATCAAAGGAGGTAGAGATGATCAAAGATCCCCCCCAAAATCTTGATGCTCACATCACCTACAAGGTAACGTCTTCTATTCAAATTAATATTACAAAATGGAAAGAAACTATTGTAGACCTACAGGAGACAACTTTCTTTTTCAAATGGCTTGGCCCACGGCCTTTTATTACAAAAATAAGACTTGGTTGTAGTGCAAAATGGGGTAAGGATTGTAGGTTAAAAACCCTAACAAATGGTTTTTATATGGGGATGGCCCCTAGTAAAGAAGACAAATTAGCCATCCTAAATAATGGGCCTTACCTTCTAGAAGGCCAACGAATATATCTGAAAGATTGGAAGCCAAATTTTGATCCAGAAAAAGAGAAGTTGCAGGTTTTTCCTATATGGATAAATCTTTACAATCTACCAGCAGAATATTGGGGAGAGGATGTTTTAGCTTTGATTAGGAATATGATAGGAACTTTTATCAAAGCATAGGAAGTTCTAAACTTAAAAGATTTATCCACACACCCAAGGTTTCTAATAAATATAAAGGAATGAAACCCCATCCCTGAATTTGTAACCTTGTACATGGAAAAAGGAGTTTGGAAACAACCCATTAAAGTATGGGGAAGGGGTGGAAAATCTAATTCTGGAGGAAGTGATACAAAACAACATGCTCTCAAAAGGGAAGGGTTTAGAAGTTGATAAACTATTAGATGAGCTGGAATGGAGAGAATGCCAACGGGATATGGAGAAAAGTTCAAATGAACAAAACCCATTAAAAGAGCCCAATAAGCAATAAGAGAGCTTAAACACAATAAGGAAAGAAGTTGAAATGGAGCAAGATTTTATGGTTACAGAAGAGAGAGAGAGAGAGAAAGAGGATAACACGATCTTGACTCAAGTGGTTAAAGAAATATTGATGCAATAATGGAAAGAGAAAGAGGGTAATAATTAGCAAAAGGAAGGCATGGGTCCCCAAGAGGAAACATCTATGCCAAGAAAGGTAAAGTTAACTCCCTCAGAAATCCTTGTTTTAAATAATCAGATAGATAAGAGGCCACCTTTAAATTTAAATGCATACTTCAATTATATATCAGGCATAGTGATGGGGAGACCTATGAAAAGGCAAGCACAAAAGGAAATGTTAATGCAAGTAGAGGAAAACAACTTCTATAAGGATATAGAAGTCTCACCAAGTCATAATCTTAGTGACTCTTTTGAGGAAACAACATAAAGTAGCAGCCTAAAGAAAGTAGAGGAATCCACTCAGGAGGAGTAGGATGGGGAGGAAAACCTAAATGATTTAGGCTTATTGGAGCACCCAGGTATTATGGATGAAAGATCTATAGAGTAAACAAGCTCTAAAGTGCAGAAACCAAATGTAGGGAGTAAAAAGAAAAGATGTCATAAATCAATAAGACAAAATTAGAATTAGTAGGCAATATTGCAAGTCAATCCAAAATTTTAAGATCAGGAAAAGGTTTAGCCTTTTTTCGAGAGCCATGAAAAACCTATCATGGAATGTCAGGGGCTATAATGCCCCTGACAAGATATGATTGATCAAAAAATGTCTTGATCAATCGAAACCAATTATAGTGCTATTACAAGAAACAAAGATAAAGGAGGAGGATTTTACATTTTTCAAGAGTAGATTTAAGAGATGGGAAAGCTTGTTGATAGGGGCTCAAGGTGCCTCGTGTGGCATGGCCATTTTATGGAAGTTAGAATTGTTGGAGCTAACTGTTACCCACACTGACACAAATTGGCAATGGATTAAAGTTTATGTAAAATAGTTACACTATTCCTTCTCAGTGATAAATGTATATGGTCCAAATAATAATGCTCAAAAAAGGACTTAATGGCATACCATTGCTGATAAACTACAAGGTCAAGACAATGAGGTGGTAATTTTAGGAGGTGATTTTAATGCAATTTTAAATTTGAAAGACAAAAAATGTGGGAAAGGATGGAGTTTGGAAAGCCAACGAGATTTCAAAAAATTTGTAAATGATAGTGGACTAGTGGAAATCCAATTTAAGAAAGGCAAATTTACATGGACAAATAGAAGAGAAGGATTCGTGCATATAGCTAAAAAACTAGATAGATTCTTTGTGGCAAGCAACTAGGTGGAGGAAAATTGGTCATGCTGTCCAGAAATTCTCCCTTTTTAGGGATCAGACTATTACCCTATTTTTCTGAGAATTCAAGATGAAAAAACTCCAGATAGATGCCCTTTCAAATTTGAAGCTATGTGGCTAAAAATAGAAGGCTTTGTCGATTTGATTGTTGAATGGTGGGATAAAGCTCCATCAAGAAAAGGTAACAAAGCTTTCATTTTTTTCAAAAAACTACAATTTCTTAAGGAACAATTGAAGATTTGCAATAGAGAACGCTTTGGTAACATTTTTTATAAGAAAGTGGACTTAGAGGAAAAATTAAAAACTTTAAGCCTCCAAGTCATTGAAAATGGTATGTTTGAAGAAGATTTTAAGGAAGAGAAAGTTCTAAGAAAGGAACTAGATGAGTGCCTTGCTAAAGAAGAATCTTTTTGGAGACAGAAATCAAGGGAAGTATGGTTAAAAGAGGGTGATAGAAACACACAATTTTTTCATAATTTGGTTAAAACAAGGAGGGTAGCTAATAAAATTTTTGAAATTCAAAATATAGAAGGTAAGCTCATACAAGATAGTGAAGAAATCAATGCAGAGGTAGTCATTTTTTTTTCTCAAAAGGGCCAGCAGGTAGAACAAAATCTGAATGAGGTGGAAGTAGTCTTGGGTGTCATCTCGACTTTGATTGCTGAGGATCAAAATAGGATACTTATGGACCCAGTCAAAGAATGTGAAGTGTGTGTAGATTTAAAAGGCCTGGGGGGGACAAAGCACCAGGCCCAAATGGGTTTCCAGCAATATCTCTTTAGAAGCTGGTTTTTTTTTTTTCAAAAAGAATTATGGGAAGTGGTTGAAGAATCAAGGTAAGGGGGCTTCATTCTTAAAGATTTCAACAACACATTTATAGCTCTAGTGCCAAAAAAAGCCACACAGTTGACCTTTGAAGATTTCAGGCCAATATCCTTATGTAATATAGTATACAAGATTATTTCCAAGGTCATCGCAAATAGACTTAAATAGGTCTTAAGCTCAATTATCTTGGAAGAATACAGTGGCTTCTTAACAGGAAGATCCATTTTCGAAGGTATTGTTGTGGCCCATGAAGTAGTCCACACAATAAGAGCTTCGAAAGCACAATCCATGATGGTCAAGTTAGACATCAAATGAGCCTATGATGAAGTAGATGGATGTTTTATGATGAATGTTTTAAGGCAGTTTGGTTTTGGATGAGAATGGCTAAAATGGGTGGAAAGCTGCATTTTTTCCCTATATTTCTCAGCACTCATAAATGGAAGCCCTCAAGGATTTTTTGAACAAGAGAAAGGCATTAGACAAGGGGGCCCCCTATCCCCTTTTCTCTTTATTATTATGGTAGAGGCGTTGGAAAGGTTAATCAAAAAATAGCAGGAACAGGGGTTGTGGAAAGGGATTAAAATAACAGAGGCAATGGAAGCTCTAATTCATTTGCAATTTTAGATGACTCTTTTTTAGCATGAATAGAAAATGTATAGGAAGAAAAGGCAATGAAGCAAACTCTAGAACTTTATGGAAGAATATTTGGACAGTTTATAATTTGGAATAAGTCAGATATTTTCTTCTTGAACACCCCACAATCTGTTAAAGTAAGAATTTACAGGATTTTGAATATAAAAATTGGAATGTTATGAAGTAAGTATTTAGGGATTCCTTTTTTTGAAGGTAGAAATAAAGCAGATCTCTGGAAAAATATAATAGACAAATGCCAAAAGGAAATGGAAGGGTGGAAAGGAAAATGGCTATCATCAGCAAGTAGAATCCTAATGCTCCAAACAGTCATCTCAGCAATGCCAGTATTTTCAATGATGTGTCTAGATATTCCTAAAAAAGTTAGAATTTTGGAATAGAAAATGAGGAAATTCTTTTGGAATGGATCTAATGAAGGAGATAGAATACCCTAATTAGCATGGGAAAAGATTTACAAGCCCAAGGATAAAGGTGGGGTTGGGATTAGAAACTGGAAAATTATGAATAAAGCTTTGGGAGCTAAACTAATATGGGCAATGTATGAAAATCCAAGACTATATTGGGTGAGAGTTCTAAAAGGAAAATACTTGGATTCAGATGAAGATCATGGGATTCTAATGGTGCAAGATCCACCGAAGGGATCAGCAATATGAAATTTTATGCTATCTTGCAAGCAGATTATTGTAAAACATATTTCTTGGTGTATTGGAGATGAGAAACTATTAGAAACATTAATCTTCCCTTGGATGTATTTAATTGGGATATTCCAAGGATCCCTAATGTAGTTTGTCCTATTGTACACATGTGGAGGACATGTCATTATTTGTCCTTTATTCCACATGTGAGGACAACTCATTTTTATAATTCCTTTATTAAGGAATTTAGTTTATCCTCCTTAAGAGGATTGTGACACTTTGCACACACCTATTATGAATGTGGCATTCATAGAAATGGTAGTTACACATGTGAACACATGCAACTCCTTTCTCATCTCTTTAAAAGAGATGCTCCTCCTTCTTTCTTCTTTACACATCAATTTGATGTTATTGTATTGAGCTATTTTGCTCCTACACTCTCTCTCTCTCTTCTCTAGGCATTTGCCTTCATTCATAATACTCACAAGGGGTTTTCTTTGCTTTCCCCTTATAAATCCTTGTCTCCATTGTTGAACTCTTGGTGTACGCTCTTGGATTTTTCTTATCTCATGGTAACATTGTTTCACAATTAACTTACTTGGATTATTTCTCGTTCCTTTCTCTACCTTTTTGTTTCTTTCATGGTATCAGAGCTTGGTTACTAATCCTCGTTTTAAGTTTTGTGTTGAAGGTTGCCATTCATTGGAGCACAACTTATTTGGAGACGTTATTGAGAGAAGAAGTTTGTGTTGTGGTTGTTTGCTCATTCTAACATCTTTTGTGTGCAGGTTTTTCTTTATCATTGTTTACTAACCCTCTTTGGAAGGCTTGCCGCCAAAGGGTTTTTCGTTCAAAAAAATTCAATTTTTTTTTGCTCTTGTTTTGGAAGGCGTGCCACCAAAACAAGAAGCATTTATTAGAAAGCACTTATTTATTTTAAATTGTGTAATTTTTAATTATAAATATTTTATATATTTATTCTTCTTATCATTTAATTAAAAAAAATTTCCTTCAATTATATTAAGGAAATAATAATCCTAAGTGTGATTTTAAAAATCTTAGGACATTCAATAGATTAAGTTTTAAAAAAAATAGAAATTTAATATATTTCCTACTCATATTCTTTTAAAATTTAATTCATTTTCTAAACTTTTTTTGTATTTTTAAATATATTTTTCTCTATATCTTAAGCTATCTTATCTTGAAAGTATCTTAAATTATCTATTTTGAAAATTTAAATCTTTTAAAAAAAATCTATGAAATTTAACCTTATTCTTAGCCGAGCTCTCTTTAGTTCCTTTTTAGGAACTTTCCCTATCGATTTTTTTTGCCTTGAGCATTTTAGTATCTTTCTGTTTTGTTGGTCTTTTATCCTATTTTTTCCTCTCCACTTCTTGCCTATTATATTTTTTTTCTTGCATTCTCTTCTTCCTTGATCTCGCCTGTGATCTCTGCAAATCGTTTCTTTCATGGTTTCTTTCTGTTATATTTCTTTCTTGCAAGTCATTTTTTCCCTCATCAGCCTCTTTCTTGCAGGCATCGACATGACTGCCTAGCTTAGCCTGCAACCTGTTATGCTCAATCTACGTTCCTAGATCTTCTTGCGATCTCGATCAACGGTCTCGCATCTATCAAAGCGGAGTCATTATTCTAAATTCTTATCAGATCTGAAACTCCCGAAGAAACCCTTGATCAGAAGAGATGCCTGCCTGAAGATTTGTCCCTTCGGCTTGTGTTCCAAGGGCTTCATCTAAACCTTAGTAAATATTTCAATAGCCACAAAGAAGTATATTTAACAATGCTAGACAATGCTAGAAGGACAGTTCATTACTCTTGTAGTTATCGTCAAAAGCTCGAGATAGAAGAGCATATGCTTGGATAGCCACAGCATTCTGAAAGCAACCGTAGCCAGACGGAGACCCATGCCCTTATAGAGAGCCAAAGGACCTTCTTTGCTGACGATATTCTGCACCATTTGCAAGCAGAAGTCCCCGTTAAACTCGTGGGCTGCTGCAATCAAATTCTAAGAGTATCTAGTGGGTGCCCTACAAGAACACCCGCCATTTATCTCGCTGTCATTCTTGGTCCGCGCTCGAGGCATTGTGAGCAGCTTCGTCTGCTACCTTGGATTTCTTTTTCTTTTTGCATGAGTCGTTATCTGTTCCATAACTCTTTCATCTTTGTTCATTTGCATTTGTCCTTTTGTCGCCCTAGACCTTTGCATGTCAGTAGTTTCAGTTATTTAGTAGCTTTGTCATTTTTTTTTTGCAGTTTCATTATTGTTTTTTTGGCCTGACCCTTATTTGGTGAGTCTTTATATTTTTTTTTGCCTTTCGCTCTCATTCTTTTTGGCAGTTACTATCTCTTACGTTTTCTTTCTTCAATCATTCTGTATCATCTTAATTATAGCTAATTAGATTCCTCTATCATTTTTTATTTTTTTTAAAGTTATAATTATTTAATCATTATAAAACATCTCTACAATATTCTTTTTTGTTTCATTCTGATTAATCATTGTTCTAACATTTCTTTGCAAGGTCGTATTATTTTTCTTGAAGCTTATTCATAGTTTTATTAGCAACTTTCTTTAATTCAAGTTCACGTATTAGTCATATTTCTATTAGGGGGGACTTTTTTTTCCTTAAAGATGTCAACCTTAATTCCAGAAATAAAACTTAATCATTCTAATTATCATTCCTGGAAAACTCATATTTCATTCATTTTTCGTTTTAAACACCTCTACAAGATAGCCACTGATCCTTCTCTTGAACCTAGTTCAGCGGCTACCCAAGATGAAAAAGATACTTGGAAACTTAAAAATGAAGAATCTTTAGGATTAATTGGTATTTCCATTATTCCATATTTATATGTGTTAATTGCACACTGTTCTAAAGCTCATGATGCCAGGTCAATTTTGCAAACCAAGTATGACAGTGGAGATGAATACCACAAAATACAGTTGCAGGATCAACTTGAAGATCTCAGGTATACAGATTTTAAGACTATGGATGAATTTTTGTTGAAATTTGGTTCTATTAAAAGCCAAATTATTGCTTCAGGTGTTCAATTAGATGACATTTGTTTAATTCATATTATTCTTAAAAAGTATCTTCCTAGACAGTTTCAACAATTTATAACTAATGTTCATGCACAGCTTGCTATTCCTACATTAACTACTCAGTTAACTTATGTTATTTTTCAAACTTTATAAAGACAGGAAGAAGCTAAGCTAATTCAGTTTGGTACCCTTAAATCAACTGAACATGTATTTATGTCTCGAAATTCAAATAATAATAATTTTTGTTCAAATAATAATAATAATAATAACAACAAACACTATAATAATAATTCTAATAATTTCAACAATAAATCTCAAGCGAAATATAACAATAATAACAATCACCATAGCAATCATCACAATAACAATCGTAATAATAATCAAAGGAATCATTCAAATTCCAAACCTCATTGTTCTTATTGTGGCAAAGATGGTCCTGTTGTCAATAACTGTTTTAAAAAGCAAAATGATAAAAAACCTATGAACAATAGTAACCATAATCAAAAATCAAATCATAAAAAAGGTAACTCAACTGGTTCTAATTCACGTCGTGCTTTTACTTGTAGCTTTAATCTTTGTAGACCTTTAGAATGGATTGTTGACAGTGGTGCATCACAATATGTAACTTCTCATAAAGAAATTTTTGATTCTCTACAACCTGATATTGCTAACATTCCTATTTAGTTAGCTAATAATCAGACTTGTAAAGTTGAAGGTTTAGGTGATGTAACTATTCCTAATGGCAAATTGCATGATGTATTGTATGTACCTGATCTAAAAACTAATTTTTTTTATGTTTCAAAGTTATGTCAGGACTATAAAGTTGAATTCTATAAAGATACATGTTATGTCAGAGATCCTCAAACTAAACAAGTGATTGCTCATGCTAAAATGGATAATGACAACTTATTTAAATTCCATGAATTTGCTAGTTCACGATATTCTTTACATACTTCCATTGATTTCAATATATGGCATGAAAGACTTGGCCATTTAAATTCGGATTATATTACTTTAATGCAAAAAAGCAATATGGTTGATGGCTTGCCTCACATTATTCCTTCTAAAATTGCTTGTACTAGTTGTATGAGTGGTAAGATGCATAGGGAGCCCTTTCCAAGTGGAAAATCATGGCGGGCAACTCATAAGTTGCATCTTGTCCATAGTGACCTTTTGGGCCCCATGGAGAATAACTCCATTCAAGGTTCTCGGTATGCACTTACCTTTGTTGATGATTTTTCTAGATGAACTTGGATCTATTTTTTGCATAGAAAGGATCAAGTTCTTGATATATTCATTGAATTTCAGTTATATGTTGAAAGGCAATTTGGTTTTAAACTTAAAATTCTTAGAACTGATAATGGAAAGGAATATGTGAATAATGCTTTTCATTCTTATTTGAAATCATGTGGAATTAAACACGAGCTTACTATTCCTTATACACCACAGCAAAATGGTGTGGCAGAAAGAAAGCATCGGACCATTGTTGAAATGGCTAGATGCATGTTGCATGCTAAGAATCTGCATTATAAATTTTGGGCTGAAGCCATGTTTTGTGCAACTTATATTCTTAATAGGACTCCTACCAAATCTCTCAAGGATATTACTCCAAAAGAAGCTTGGTCTGGTAGGAGACCTGATTTACATCATTTGCGGATTTTTGGATATGTTGCTTATGTTCATACTCCTAAACAGAAAAGGCATAAATTAGATGCTAAGTCTTCTCCTTATATGTTTGTTGGTTATGATGAAAACACTAAGGGTTATCGTGTTTATGATTCCACTACTAACAAAGTTCAAGTTGCTAGAGATATTTGCATTGCAGAAAATGGTGTCCATGACTGTTCTACTACACATGATGCAGAATTTAGTGGCACTAAAATTGTGTTGGTGGAGAACCAACCTCCTTCTCTTAACCCTACTCCTCTTAACCCTACAACTCAAGCACCACCTATTATTTTTGCTTCTACTAATAATGATATTCAAGTAGCTACTAATAATGCTTTTATTGATAATGATTCTTCCTCTAGTGATGATTCTCTTACAACTAAACGTAAACCTAAATGGGCTCAAAACTTAATCAATGAAAGTGATGACTACATTTCTAGATTTAGTGGAATTAAACATAGAAGGATTAATTATTATAATTATGCTTTAATGACTACTATTATGAATTCTAATGATCCTAAGTCTTTTGATCAAGCTAACTCTCAACCTCAATGGCAAAAGGCCATGCAAGAGGAATATGACTCTTTAATTGCTAATCAAACTTGGGACTTAGTCAAGTTACCTCATGGCAAGAATACAGTTTCATGTAAATGGTTATACAAAACAAAATTGAATGCTAATAATGAAATTAGTAAATTTAAGGCTAGATTAGTTGCTAGAGGTTTTTCTCAAATTGAAGGATTGGACTATAATGAAACCTTTGCTCCTATTGCTAAAATGCCTACTATTAAATTAGTTCTTGCGTTAGCATCTAAAATGAATTGGCCTATTCATCAAATGGATGTTAAAAGTGCCTTCTTAAATGGTGATTTACATGAAGAAATCTATATGGCTCAACCTCCTGGATTTATTAAGAAAGGTAGTGAAACTTTGGTTTGCAAATTGAAAAAATCTATTTATGGTCTTAAACAATCACCTAGAGAATGGTATTCTAAAATTAATTCTTTCTTTATTTCTCAAGGCTTTTCTAGAAGTAAGAATGATCCTAATTTGTATATTAAACATACTGAAGATGATATTATCATTGTTATTGTTTATGTGGATGATCTAATTCTCACTTCTAGTTTAGATGCTTTGATTTCTGATATTAAGTTTCAATTTAAACAGAAATTTCAGATGACTGATTTAGGTATTTTACATTACTTCTTAGGTATGCAAATTTGCCAAACTCCTAAGGGTATCTTTCTTTCTCAAAGCAAGTATGCTCGTGATCTTTTAGAAAAATTTAAGATGAATGATTCTAACCATGTTTCAATTCCATGTGAATTAGGAACTAAATTAATGGCTGATATGAATACTCCTTTTGTTGATGAAACTGTGTATAGGCAATTGGTAGGAAGTTTAAATTATTTAACTCTTACTAGACCTGATATTGCTTATAGTGTTGGTTTAGTTTCTCGATTTATGTCTAAACCTCAACAAACTAATTTTAAAGTTGCTAAATGAATCTTAAGGTACATTAAAGGAACTATTAATATGGGATTATTCTATGATGCCAATTCTGAATTTATTTTACATGGCTATACTGATTTCGATCTAGGTGGAGATCCCAATGATGGGAAATCCACTTGTGGCTATTGTTTCTTTGTTGGTTCAGGTGCAATTTCTTGGAAAAGTAAAAAAGAACACTCTATTTCCCTTTGCTCAACTGAAGTTGAATACAAAGGTTGTACTAATGCAGCTAAGGAAGTTTTATGGATTAGAAGACTTCTTGAAGATTTGGGTCTACCTCAACAAGCACCTACCCCTCTACATTGTGACAATCAAAGTGTTATTGCCTTGGAAAAGAATCCAGTTTTTCATGCAAGGACCAAACATATTTCACTTTAACATCACTTCATTCGAGAACAAGTTGAAGACAAGCAAGTTACTCTTCTTTATTGTAAAGGTGAACATCAAGTGGCTGATATTTTAACAAAACCACTTTCTAAAGAGAGATTTCAATTTCATTGTAAAAATTTGGGTTTACAACCCTTTGATGTAAACTTCCCAAGTAAAGATTAAGGGGGGGTGTTAGAAACATTAATCTTCCCTTGGATGTATTTAATTGGGATATTCCAAGGATCCCTAATCTATTTTGTCCTATTGTACACATGTGGAGGATATGTCATTATTTGTCCTTTATTCCACATGTGAGGACAACTCATTTTTATAATTCCTTTATTAAGGAATTTAGTTTATCCTCCTTAAGAGGATTGTGACACTTTGCACACACCTATTATGAATGTGGCATTCATAAAAATGGGAGTTACACATTCGAACACATGCAACTCCTTTCTCATCTCTTTAAAAGAGATGCTCCTCCTTCTTTCTTCTTTACACATCAATTTGATGTTATTGTATTGAGCTATTTTGCTCCAACACTCTCTCTCTCTCTTCTCTAGGCATTTTCCTTCATTCATAATACTCACAAGGGGTTTTCTTTGCTTTCCCCTTATAAATCCTTGTCTCCATTGTTGAACTCTTGGTGTATGCTCTTGGATTTTGCTTATCTCATGGTAACATTGTTTCACAATTAACTTACTTGGATTATTTCTCATTCCTTGCTCTACCTTTTTGTTTCTTTCAGAAACAAGAAAAATTTTGGGAGGACTCTTGGAATGGACATGAAGTTTTGGAGTAGGATGAAAACTCTAATGAGATAAAAGCCTAATTTGAAGAAAAGTGGAGGATTTTTGTGTCTAATTATATGGAAGAAAAAGAAGGTTTGGAAGGAAAGGCATGGTGCTAAAAGGACTTCTCAAGGGAGGAGTTGAAAGATCAGTAGAAGATACAAATGAGAAGCATCTTAGAAGAAAGAAATTTTCTTTTGAACTTAAAGAAGGATAAAATTATATGGTGTGGATCCCTATCGGGAAATTATTCAGTCAAATTAGGATATAATATAATGGCTAAAACAAATAATGAGACTTTCATTTCCAAAGATCTCTATTGGAACAAAGATATACTAACCCAAGGTAGGAACCTTTGCATGGTTAGCCTACAATGGTAGAATTATAACCGTAGAAAGGTTAAGGAAAATAGGTATAATAGGACCATCAAGATGCCCTCTATGTGAAAAAAATGAAAAAATTCTAGATCACCTTTTGGTTCAATGTAATTATGCAAGGAAATGTTGGGATTTGGCTCAATATAAATTGAGATGGCAGTGACCAAGAGCCCAAAATGTAAAGGATATTTTTGATGGATGGTGAAGGGAGCCAAGTAAATCTACCCTCTCAAGCATATGGTTAGTGGCTCCTTCGGTGATTGTTTAGGAATTGTGTAAGGAACGAAACAGAAGAATTTCTCAAGGAGAAAAGAAGAATTTGAGAATATGTTTAAGCAGGATTATTACTACTATTGAAGAGATAGTAAGTGCCTCAGCCACTAAAAGGAAAGTAATGCAAATATCCTATACAAAGGAGGATAGTGTACTACAAGCATCATGGCCAGGGATAAGATTTAAATTACCCTTAGGAGCACCCGTAACCAACAAGAAAAAGTTCAATTCTGAAAGGATAGCATGGAGAGTTCCACTGGAAGGATGGGTTAAAGAAAATTTTGATGGAGCTGCAAGTGGAAACCTAGGGGCTTCGGGCGTTGGGGTTGTTTTGAAAAATAGTATAGGACACATTATATTGAAAGGTGTTAAAAAGTTACCAATAGGCACCAATAACATAGTGGAGTGTGCAGAAGCTTTGCTGGCAATAAGACTAGCAAGAAGGGAAGGGATCAAAAAGCTACACTTAGAAGGTGATTCCCTCTTAGTAGTGTAGGAAATTTCAAAATTACAAATTAATCCATGGCACCTCCAAATGGTAATTGAATTAATTGTGCATGAAATTAGTAAATTTGAGGATTTTAAGATCACTCACATCAAACAGGAACGAAATATAAAGGCAGACACATTATCTAAATGGGTAAATATCCTTAAATGATGAATTGGTACAGATCGAGCATTTAGATTTGAAAGAAGACTTAATTCACCCTTTACAATGATTATGAAATGTAAAATCATTAAATGAGAATGCCTTCAAAGGATGGGTCAATTAGAATGAGGATTTGGAATGCATATTTAATTGATCCTTTGGCATGTGCGAGTAATGAAAATTGTGGTGCAACAAAGAAAAAGTAGGAAATCAAACATCGGCTCATTATTTCAAGATAGATTCGCATCAGTAAGTGTGAGAAAGGAACTTTAAGTAAGGAAAGTGGGCAATTCAATGTAATAACTGAATTGGAAACAAACAAACAAACAAAAAGGTTTTTGTTAAGTTTCAATGGAGCAGACTTTTACCTTCAAAACGGAGAAGCAGCAGAAAGCTTTGTTTGGTGGCGGATCAAAGTCTCAAGAAAATGATTAAGTGCCCATTTGAAGAAGTCATTCGAGCGATGTAAGAGAACCTAGGTCCCCTCTTCCAAGAGGTTGACCATTGTTAAACATTGCGGCAATGCTGATGGCTTCAGGCCTACAAGTGGGCGACCATGAACAAAATGTGGCTTGGGTAATGGAGGCTCTTTTTGATAAGGCCTTAATTCTAGAAAGGGAGATGCTTCTAGAGTGGGCACACCCGAGATGGGCCTTTGATTTTAGTGAAGGCTATGAAGATGACGAAGAAGGGGGGAGAAAGGGATTTTTCCCTTTGTAAACTGGCCAAGGAGTCAGATGGACAAAGAGGCTTATATCAATGACCGGCGTCAGGCATGGGTAAGCCTGAAGAATGCAATTCAATGTCAGCATGAACAACAAAGAATAACCACTGTCCCAATTGTTTTCCCAAGGAAGAAAAGGTTTATAAGGAAATGTCACAGAGCTTAAAGCTATGGCAGACATATCCTCCTTTTTGGTTTGAAGATAAAGAAACAACATTTTGTAGAAGGGCGAACAATGAGGGTTTCTCACAGCCAGCAGTGATGGAAGGTAGTGTTGTTTTGGAACAAAGGACCTCAGGAACCAAAGGTAGCACAAATAAGGGTCGAATTGCGATGGTGTGTGGAGAAATTTTTGAGCAGATGAATGAAGGAAACAAAAATGTTTTTTTTTAATGTTTTGGCTTAGTGAGAGTTGGTACATTTTGGCTATGATGAGGTCATCGTGGCCCAAATAAATAGTAGAAGTAAAAGCTACTTAGTGTGATTATAAGAAGTTAAAAGTTTGATAAAAAGGTGTTATTGTAAAGGCAGTATAGGAGGTTAAAGACATATTGTAAATAGTGGTCCTCAAATATGGAGAAGTTGGACCTTTTTGATATCTATGTAAATCATATTATATATCAATAAAATATAAACCTATTACCGATCAAAAAAAACAATTTAAAAAAAAAAAATCATAAGTATGAATGCAATTTGAAAATCACTAGTCCCTTTAAAAGGGACGACCACCTAGCGGCCCATTGCCCAAGGCAGTTGCTGCCTTGGTAGCTACTACTATGGCAGTCGCTGCCTTGGTAGCTACTACTACGACAACTGTTGCCTCGGCAGCTGCTCCCTTGGCATCTGAGGTGGCACGAGGGTGGGGTAAAACCCCCTTCATTTATTATTTAATTAATTTTTTACTTTTTTTATTTAATTTTTTTATAATAATTATTTATTTATTTATTTATTTATTTAAAAGGTTAACAAGACCCTCCCATATATATATATATATATATATATATATATATATATATATATATAATAAACATTTGCAATCCTAGCCTGATAGGAAAAAATCGATTAACCATTTGAATATCTAAATTAGAATTTTCTTTTTAAATCTCAAAACCCTCCCCAATTTAATATCTAATTTTCAAAATTAATGGACGAGGATTCTAAGATGTTCAATCTCTACATATTCAGAAGATTTAATCATTCATACTAGAATTTCACAATATTAAAACACTCGTCATAGAGAATCATTCAAATAACCTTTTCACAAACATGAAGAAGACAGGAAAAGAAAGAGCATAATAAATGTTTGAATAACCACAAGAATCTACTTGGACTCTGATGCTAATCGTTATGCCCAAGAAGATTGTAAGAGAAATTTCTCCTCTCAAAACCTTCTCTCTTCTGAAATTATTTCCTCTTCCCAAAATTCGCGGTCCCTTTCCAAAACTTTTTTTGTCCCTCGAAAATGAACCCTCAAATTGTGATATGGAGTTCTCTCCTAAGATCGGGGCACTAATTGTGCAATCACCTGAGAGAGCTCTCTGCTGACCAGACTTTAACTCTTTATTAACTTTTCTTTATCTTTTTCATGCACGTTTATGAATTATAAAATAACATTATTTAATTTCACTTGACTTCTCTTTTTAATTAATTTATTAAATTTTAATCTCATGCACACATCATGCAATCTTAAAACTTTTAATAAATTAATACATTTTCACTTCTTAATTTATTTTTGAATCATTAATTGATAAAATATTTATTAACTTAAATAATAATAATATTTAGCATTTATTTAAAAATGAATTCTAAATATATTATTATTAAATTAAATTAATATTATCACGTTCTAAAATTAAACTTATAACTTTTATCTTTAAATTTAATTCTTTTTATTTAATTAATTTCCCAATTAATTAAATATAATTAAATATTTAAAATACCATAATAATTTTCCATTAAATTAAATCATTAATTTAATCTTTGAATTAGACTTAATTAATAGAAAAATCACCAAAGACTCATAAAGCAAAATCTTGTCAATATTTGCCAATAGTGGCATGTTGTGATGGTTAAGTTGTTGTGTTGTTATCCTTGCCATCAAGGTTCAAATCTCATGGGGATGAGGTCCCCCGTTTGTGGCCTCACTAGTTCATAGCTCCAAGTCAAAGTGTTTACCCCTCTTTGAAAAACATAAAGCAAAATACCAATACCCATCATAGAAAAACACATACAAGATCATACTAAAGGGTTATAATCATGAATTAACATCATTCGACGCATTCAGAAGGTAAACAACTCAGATAATTGTCCTAATTTTCTAGGACAAATGGCTTAAAGGTTTAGGATTTGGACTTAAGAATTTATCTTCCCTCTCTTACCATTGAGATAATGCGATAGGGTACACTCATCCTGGCAATTCAGGGAAGTCAATACCCGGTACCTACAATCTACATAAAATCCATGCATGTACAAACACAATATTCTAAACTAAATAGGAAATGACAAGAAGTGGTGCATCATGTAGATCCCAACTAGCAGGTGACTACGACTCCCTTCCTTAACCACATTAGAAATGTCATATATAAAGAAAACATACATGCACACCATACACATGTAGTATGGGGTAAGTATCCATAAGAAAACACATATGATAATACATCTAATTAATCATCATCAATAATTGAAAAATACTATATTAATCATCATGCATACATGAAGTATAGAGTATCAAGTAATCTCATCATAAATCAACTGAATCTAAAACAATATCTGATAATCTCAAAACAATGCTACTAATGATCAAGCATAAAACTGGCCTAAAAGAGTTTGGCAATAATAGCAAAATGCAAACTAGGGATAGGCACTACATCATCTCTAAATCATTTTCACCTAGTGGACATCTAGAGGACCCCTAGAATCCCATCTTAGTAAATATGTTAATTGTAAGGATTCTGTTTTGCAATGCATCCCAAAGAAATATTCCTTCTTTAGCTAAGCATGTTGAATCCCAACATAGATTTAGGGGGATATCAATTTTTTTCCATCTTTGTGAATTTATAATTAATTTTTTGTTCCTTTTAACACTCTATTTCCCACTTTTAGAAGCTCCCCATATGAATCTATCTCTTCTTTCTTTATGATTGACTTGCCTTTGATTTAGAAATTGCTCAAAGATTTATTTTTCTAGCTCTGTCAATTTTGTCTCCTCTATAGATCTCCACTTCCATCCTCTAACATGATTATGATAAATTACTTGTCTAGAGTCACTTACATATTTCCCCTAAGTATTTGTTAGAGTAGTTTTGATGTTATTGGGTAGGTTATAACTATCTAGAGATGGGAGGTCATCCCATGAATCTTCCCAAAATAATACTTTCATGCCTAGTCCAATATTCCATGCTAAATTATTATTGATTAAGGGTCGACATTGCATCATCAAGTTCCATGTTTTTGAATCTTTGGGTGGGTTTATGGTTTAGAATAAAGAAAAGGGATTAGAGCTATTTAGATACTTATAATATAGAATTTTAACCCATTTATTTTCGTGTTTGTGATACATTCTCCAAACAAATTTGTCTCCTAATGCTTCATTTTTCCAATTCGTAATCCAATAAACTCTTTTGGTCTACAAATTTTGTCCCATTTAATCAACACTTATTTTTCTTATCTTATGTTCTTTTCCAAAAAAAAAATCCTTAATTTTTTGTCTAGATTTATTTTTTTGGGAGTGGTAAACATGACATTTGATAGGTTGGAATGGAAAATTATACTAATTTTATCATAGTTTCTCAAGCAACCTTTATAATCCCGCATTTATCTTTTCAACTTTCTATTTTTTTATCTAGTTTTTATGAGAGTTGCTTCCCAGATTTATTATCTCTTTCTCCTTTTTTAGTTGGATGCCTAGATGTTTGCATGGGAAAGTACCATTTTTATATCTCATTAAGCTGTAGATGCTTCTTTCCATGTTTGAATGAGCGTTTAAAAAGATTTTTTTGATTTTTTAGTATTTACTTTATGTCTTGAGGCTTCCATGTATGATTTTATTATTTGTTTGAAGTTTTGTGCCTCTTATATTGTGCTCTCTCCTGAGAGAATAGTATCATTTGCAAATTATTGGTGTGCTACTTTTGCAACACCTTATGTTGCTAAAATACCTTTGATTTTATCTTTTGCTTGAGTCTTCTTTATAGCTCTCCCAAAAGCCTTTTCCATAATGATGGCTAGGAAAGGTGATAACGAATCTCCTTGCCTTATCCATCATGATATATTAAAGAACCCTTTTGGTGTTCCATTAATGAGTAGTGATATTCTGGGTGTTGAGATACAATTGAAAATAAGATTTATCTATTGACGAGAGAATCCAAACACTTCCACTATCTTGCATAATAATTTGCAATCTACTTTATCATATGCTTTTTGTATATCTATTTTCATTAGCATACTAGGTTCCTTGTTGATTTGTGTCGAGTGGATGATTTCTTGAATTATAATTATTTCATTGAGAATTGATTTGTTAGCTACGAAACCTATTTGTTCTTCAGAGATGATTTTAGGGAGTATTATTTTGATTATGTTAGCTAAAGCTTTAGTGAGTATTTTATAAATGGTATTACATAATGCTATAGGATAAAAGTCCCTAGGTTCCTCATGGTTAGATTTATTAGGAATTAATGCTAGAAAGGTATTGTTGATTTGTGGAAGTAGAGATCTTGAGTTTCTAGTAGCCTTGATTGCTTCCCATAAATCATAGCCTAAGATATGCCAACATTTTTCAAAGAAGAAAGCTTGAAATCTATCTGGATCTAGAGATTTATATGGGTTAAGATTAAAGAGGGCTTCTTTTATTTCTTCCAATGAGAATTTTTGGTTAAGAAATTTATTATCTTCTTCTGTTATTAATTTAGGTATAGAACTTTTGATTTAATTTTGAGTTGAAAGTATAGAATATTCATAATTGTTGAAAATATCTTTAAAATATTGCACAAAAACTTAAGCTATTTGAGTTGGATTTTTTTATCATATTTCCTTTTTTTTCTTTTGTTTTAAAGAGGGGTAAACGCTTTTGACCTGGAGCTATGAACTAGTGAGGCCACAAATGGGGGACCTCATCCCCATTTGATTTGAACCTTGATGGCAAGGATAACAACTCAACAACTTAACCATCACAACATGTCACTATTGGCAAAAAATTTGGACCATGTCTTGATTTATGTGTGTCATCCTTGCATAGGGTCCATGCTAATCTTCTCTGTATCATTCCAATTTTATCGGATGTCTCGAAAGAGACTTTATCATATTTCCTTTGTTATCCTTTTAATGTTTCTATTATTTGGGGTACTTTTGTTAATAAAATTTGTGTTTCGATCTCCTTCTGATAGTCAAGTCTTTCGAGATTTTTATCACCAAAATAATTCCTTTTTTTCCTAATATATTTTCTTCTTTTGTTAGTATTTCTTCCTCTTCTAAATATTTTTCATTGTCCATTCCACTTTTTATCACATCTTCATTTAGCTTTTTAATTCATTTCCATTCTTTAGTTTCTCTTTAAATATATTGTTGAAGAAATTTTCATCCCACTTTAATATGTTTTCCTTTTAAAGCTTAAGTTTAGATACAAACAAAACATCTTGGGTCCTTCACATTTTCCTTTTTACCACCATTCAAGGGATTTATTAGGGGGTTTATTGTTCTACTATTTCTAGTTTGACTGGGAAATTATTTGATCCAACATTAGGCAAGATTGAAGATTGAATTGTATAATTGAAGGTACATAGATCTCCTTAAATTAAAAATCTATGTAGCCTTTTCACTATGTGACAAAACCCCAACCTTCTTTTATCCATGTGTATAACCCATTAGTTATCAGGCTATCTAGTAAATTATTATTTGCAAAACATTCTCTGAAATCTATTCTCACATGTGTTATAATTTGTGATCCTCCATATTTTTCATCTAAGTTTTAAATGGCATTAAAATCCCCCTATACAATTTTTTTTATGTAGGATTATTTTTTCATAAAATTATTGATCTCGTTCCATAATGCCCTCTTATCTATTGTTGGGGTTGGACCATATACATTTATAAGTGTGAATTGATTATCACTTCTGAAACTTCTAATTATCCCTCCCATCCGATTGTTATATGATGTCATCCTATTGAAGTTCCTCATTCTAAGATCCCAAATAATGTCAATGCCCCCTAAAGCCCCTGTAACTTCTATCATATCAATTTTTCATAAACCAAGTTTTGCACTTAGATTATCTCATTGTTATTTATTTAGCTTAGTTTCTTATATTATAATAATTTTGGGTTCAAAGAAGGTTAAGTTTTGCTTCAGCGAATGCTTCTTGTTAGGGGCATTTAATCCTTTAACATTCCATGTAGTTATCCTCATTGCTCTGTTGAAAGTCTCCTCCCCTTCTCAGCTTTAAGTACATCTTGAATCTTTTTTTGATTCTTTGTTTTACCTGTGGCAGTTTTGAGTTTAGCTAATGATTTTCTCCCTCATTTTTTGATTTGCTTTCCATATTTTGGAGTTTTGGATAAGTCCAATTTATTAATATTTCCATTTGTATTTTGAGTACAATTTTCAATTGATTCATCTACCACATCTTCACTTTCTTCTCTTGGTTTGTGAATTATTTAATCACTAGTGTCATTTTTTCTCATCCTATGTTGTTTTTATTTATTTTTTATGATTTTCTTCCTTGGTTTCCTTCATATTGTTTTGATTTTGATGTAATGGAACAAAAATTTCAAACTCCTCCTAGAATTGATTTTGGAACTGTCTCACACTTGCTTATTAAAGTTTCTATTTATATAGGAATTTGTGCCAACTTTTGTCCATCTTATTCAATTTATTGGATGCTTGTCTCGATCTCCTTATCCTCAAATGGATTGTTCCTTCCTATTAGAGCTTTCCAAAACTTGTAGGTTTTTTGTTTTAATACCTTTGATCTCTTCCTCGTGCCACTAGGAATGATATCTTTTGAATTATTTTATGATATTGGTGTCATCTTGAGGTGTTCTAAATCATTTAGGTTGAGAACCTATATTGTTATTTCATTTTAAGAAGCTTCTTCTTATTTATACTTGTTGATATACCCTATCAATCTAGTATTTTCTTCTTCCACTAGTTTATTCTCCACATATGTCTTGTTCTGTTCTAATATATCTCCACTTTGAGGTTTAGTTATCTTATCTATCTAAATTTTTGTTTCTGGCATATTAATTTCCTCCTAATTTTTTGATCCATCATGTTTGTTTTCATGATTCTCATTTAGTCTTTCCTCTTAGTTCAATGGTTGGTTTGGATCTATACTTGCTTGTTTGGACTTTTGTCTATCTTTTGTGGGTGAGAACTATTGTGATGTGGAGCCTAATTAGACTCGAAGGTTAATTTTCCCCCACATTAATCTGTGCATTTTCCCCCTATATTTTACTACAAGGGTTTGGGGATAGTTCCCCCATGTTCTATGGGTCAAGGGACAACACCCCTTGTAGGTTCCTTTGGTAGTGCCCCTTGTAGGGTCATGGGGTCAGCAGTCCTCGGATCAATGGCCCCACGCATGCTCCTGAAGCCAGCAATGAATTTACTATTGTAATAGACAACAAGAGTTATATATTTATATTGGTCAATTTATTCCAACCCTAAATTTGTAAGTGGAAAAAACCTTCCATAAAATGTCTTAGGGTTAGGGATTTTATAATGTATGATGAGATTGTAGCTTCTTGTGACGGTATTGATCTATAAGGGATTACAAATTATAAATAGTTTGTAATCACCAGATAATAAGAATATTGGACTCATTGGCCTATTAATGGGCCTTCGAGGGGTGATCCTTAATAAATAAAGGAAAAGTATTGTTGGCAACCACCAGAGGAAGGATGGATATAAATAAAATTTTATGGGGCTACTCAAGGAAACCCAGGTATATCAGGGTCTAGATGCATAGTATGATACCATGAAGGTAACTATGTAGCATTTGTGGCCAAATGATTAAGGGATAGAACCAACAATGCAGAAGAATATGAAGCAGCCAGAGAAGCTCTAGTGTTGAGAGTTAAATTGGGTATCTGTCGAGTGCATCTAGAAGGAGATTCAGAGATTATTATAAATGGAATCAAGAAAGGGAAAATGGAGTCTTCGCATCTTGGCAAGCACATTAGTCAAATAAAGTTTCTACTAACAGAGTTTGAGGACTTTAGGATATCCCATGTTTATAGGGAGGCAAACAAGGTGGCAGATAAGTTGGCCAACTTGGGAGCTAATGTCTCTTTTGGGAACCCCAATGAAATTTTTCAAGACTTTAGGTTTCTCAATTCAAATTAAGGATGTTGTGTATTGAAGTGGCTTCATGAATAGATGCCTCCCTTTTTAAGGAGTGCCTCTAAATAATGTAATTTAACCCCTGGTTTGAAGGAAACTCGTGAGGAAGTAATCCCCTATGCAGGACAAAGGATCTGCAATCATTAATCAACAACTCTCAAAGTGTGGTCTTCCAGATCTTTTGAGGGTGAAATTTTAAGAAGGGAAGGGTATTTTTTTAGTAGGGGAATTTTTAGAGTTACTGGAGATGGAGGCCAACTTTTCTTTGGAATCAGACAATTAGAATTAGGTATACAAAGGAAGGATCACAATGAGGCATTTGAAGAACATATTTCTTTTCAACGACCAGGGATTCATGAGTGGTATCATAGAAATGTTTGGCCTATAATACTTGGACACCTACTGGAGGAAAAGGTCCAACCTAAATATAGCATCCCTCTTTGTGGCTTTGGATATGTCAGTTGGAGAGACAAAAGAGGAAGTCTATAGGGTTATTATTGCATGTATCGACCCACAATGGCTGCTAGGAGTAGATGATGTTATTGAAAGAGTCATGTTGGGTGCATGGCTAGAAATGGGGCAAGAACTGTGGAGGTTGATTGGGGGTAGTGATTCCTTGTTGTTACCTTCGGCCATCTAGACTTTTACATCACCTTAAGGGATGCACTGCCAAAAATAATGGAAGGATGGAGGAAGGTGGTTAATTTTTAGTAGGAGAAGATCTGGGTGTTGGATGATGTGAGGAAGGGTTTTATGAAGATGACACAAAGGAAAAGTGTGCAACCACCTAGATAACCACTAATATACTAGATGGTAAATGAAGGATGTGGTGTTGTAGGGGGTTCCACAAGGGTAGGAGTTTGGATTGATGTGTCTTTGGTAGGGGAGGCAGGCATGAGTGAAACTGGTAGTAAGAGGCAATCATTGGAGGATGACTGTTCCATCCCAAATTTTACAAAGGAGGATGCTTCAAATTGGTTCAAGAATGGAGTGTGTTGGGCCCTTTTTTGGATGAAAGATAACCTCTCCATGACATGTGAATACTTTTTTGTACACTTAGATAGTATTTTTAACTTTTAATATCAATGGGAGAGGGTATTTAGGAGGACTTCAGAGAATTTGGCCACTAAACACTATGGCATACTTATGTAAGCATTATCTTCTTATAATCAATACAAAAAACTTGTTACCTATTAAAAAAAGAATATTTGACTCATTGTTTGGTGGACATAGCCTAGGGATTGGGTAAACCGCGTTAAATCTTCGTGTCTTGTATTCTCTTTTGTATGATTTATTATTTTTTGATATTGGTTATATTTGCATGTAATTATTATTTATGTCTCGTTAATCCTAACATGAACTAATATTATCTATTTCATCTTTCTTACTCTATTTGGAGCTATTATTTGTTGTTTCAATTTATCTAAGTGCCTGAAAGTGCTCTTTATGGGCTTTTTCCCATATGATTAGTTGATACTAATTTCATTATGGATAAGCATTATGTTGTGATTCAGCTTGTTGTGAATGATATGATTTTCTCTAATATATTGTATAAATATAATTCGTTGCATACGAAATTCACATTGTTGTGATTTGTTGATATTTTCCTCAATATTGTTGTTGTCTGCTATATTCATAGCATTCACTTAAGAAGAGTTAAAATTTCCCTTTATTTGATCCTTGTTTATTTGTTTCTCCTGAGAAAGGGTGATATTCTTGTTAATGATTGTTTTCTCTGTATCTTTAGCCACTATATTCCCATCTTCTATGCACACTCTTGGATAGCATATTTCACTAGCAAGATTCAATTTTTGCATACATAAATTATTTTGTTTTACTCTCTCTATTGTTGGTAAGTTTTGGTGATCCAAGTTGTCAAGTAAAGGTTTTCTTGTCTAAGGCTTATTCCTTTTGTAGATTGAAAGAAATATATGTTTAAGATTTGTGTTCCTTTTAGTAAATCTTGGGATTACTATCCTATTAGATTCTATTATGATTATTTCTTGGATATATCCCTCATATTTGTTAAATTTTATATTGTAAATTGATTGGTTTGTAATAATTTAAAGTCTTAAAATGTTTTTTCCTTACTCCAAATTGATCAAAAAATTAATGTCATTGGAATTTAAATAGTTAGATTCGGTGCCTACGAGTTCACTTATGGTGGAACCTATACATTTTAAGATTTGGTGTAAACCTATGTTGGGGATCGTATTTAGTTTACTAAAGACTCGCTAAATTTTATCTCTAGTTTGAAGAATTTAACATTGAAGCCTTTATAAAAATATAAAGATCTTGAGATAAATTCATCCCTAATAAATTTACTTTTATACTGAAGATATATCATATGCTTGGACACGGTAGAGATACTTACTTGCAAAAGTTTTCCAACCATTTTGCTAGATTAGGGTCACTTGAATCCATACCATTCCAAAATGTGAAAAGCCCCAAATTATGGCACTCCATCTAGTGACTCTCATTATACCTATTACTAATGATTAAGATTTTGTCATAATTATTATAGTTGTTATTGTCGGATCTCAAAAAGTCATTAACCCCTCCAAATGTCTTCTTATCATTTGGAAAGTTTTCTTAAGACCCATGTGTTTGGCCTAGATTGGAGTTTCAATTGGGAAAATCCTCATGTGTGGTGGTACATATGTCTTGGTAGATGTCTTCTTATCCAATTGAATTGAGTGGGTTTCAAGATTTGAGTGGAAGTGCTTGCTATTTGATTGTGCCCTTGTATTAATTCATTTGTTCCACCTAATGGAACCTTATGAGATTTTGATAAAGAGTATCAACTATTGTTAATCTTGGATCTAGGTAAGTTGGGAGAGATCTTTACACAATTCTTTCTTTTGGTGTAAATGATCTAGTCTTCTTCTTTTTTCCTTCCCTCAGAACCATCACAATTAGAGCATTCCTTAGTTCCTTTTCCCTATGTTGGAAGTACTAGTTTTTATGTTGTCCTTTTAATTTTTGCACAAATAGAGATATTTGATAGTTATATGGATCTTTCAATGCTTTCTTGAAATATTTAGTCTTAGAAAAGTAGTCATGGCTCTTCTCAATAGATGGTGGCTTTGAAGAATTTATTGATTTGAAGATGTTGTATGATTTTGGATTAAGATTGTTGATAGTACCCTTTCCTGCTAGATCATAGTTTTTGACATTTTGTAGAATAGCAAAATGATTGGAAGTGGGGAGAGATGTTGATATCACATACTTTGTTTTATCAAAGTATACGAAATGTTTTTGAAGTAGTTGTGAATTCACAAAAGCTAAAAGAAGAGCCATTTGCCAATCAATCGCTTTGCAAAATTGCAATTATAGTTGGGAATTATATATTTATTATATCTCCTTATGCTTTGAATATAGAAAACTTTTACCTCTTTTGACCTAAAATGAATAATTTACCGCTCATCTAAAATATATATCAAAAATAATCTCGCAGGAGATTGATAATTGATGCAGTGGTCAACAAAAATGGTGACTAGGCAATTTTGTGAGAGAATGTAATATAGTTCATAAAATTTATCTTTAATCACAATAGAAATTTGCAAATTTATCACCAAATTAATATATTAATAGAAAAATGTTCTTGCTATTCTGTAATTAATACTTCTCTTTTGTTATTGATGCTTCTTTGTATGTGCCTTGTATATTTGATGCCTGATTTTTAGCAAATGGAATGTGTTGTCTATTATATCTTTTTTTAAATTCCCTTGCATTCAATGCCTTTGAGGATTCTTCTTATGATTATTAAGGTGCCTATACCTTATTGCAATTGTCTTTATTCTATTTCAATCAATCATACAATTCGTAGGTTTCAAATTTTGCTTCTTTGTAGACAAACGAATTTCACTACTTATTATTATATTGTGAATTATTTTCTTATATCTGTAGTTTGCTTTAAAATCCTTCTTTATTCATTAAACTCCAATTGTTGTGAATCCCAAACATAAAGAATATTCTCGTTGTTTATAATTCTTCCTTATAAATAATCTGCTCCGTTTGTATATTGCAAATGTTTATGGTGCAATTTTATCCAGTTTTATCGTTTCTTTGTAATCTTAAGATGTTCTCTCTACTGCGATGGGTGTTGATGATTTTCCTCTCTCGCGGTAACCGTGTGGCATCTGATTTTTTTTGCTCGCATAGAGGAGAGCTCTTTTATCATTTTTTGGAGGAAAACATATTTTCCATTACAATATAAATATTATATTTGTTACTATACGTTTTTATATTAGATATTTATTTCTTCATTCAATTGTAACATTATATCTTTGTCTAAAAAAATCTTTTTTTTACAATTCTTCACTTTTTAAAAATATCACTAGTTCTTTTAAAATATATATTTTAATATCAAATTTTGATTTTCTTTCTTCACTCATTTATCAATCTATTCCAATGGAATGGTTAATTTCCTTACATTTATTAAATATTATTTAATCAAAAAGAAATATTAAAATATAATGATATTTAACTAATTGGAAATTAATTAAATACCACCATTGATTGAATAAAAAAAGATGATTGATTATAGTGTTAGCCATGTGGACTCGAATGGGAGGCAGAATGAACCATTGTAAGGTAAGGGGTAGTAATTAGCAACCTAAACAAAGGGAAATTTGTGAATGGGGAATACAAGTTCCCTGTCTACTTTAATTTAAAAGGGCTTAATTAATAGCTTAAACATAAGAGTGGGAAAAATGATTAAAATTGTAAGCCTCTTATCTGGGAGGTCTTGGGTTCGAGTCTAATCAAGCTTAATACATAATAGTAATAATAATTAATCTTTGTTTTGACCTCTTGCTAATAAAAATTTAATTAATTAAAATATAGATTTATCATAATCATTTAATTAATAATAATAAAATTAGAGCTACATAGAAATAGTGGACTTTAAATATATTAATTAATAATATTTATGATTTTTAGAATTGATTTACAAAAATAAATAGTGGAGAACAGAAAAAACTAATTTAAAAGTGTATTAAGTGTGCATGAAATAATTAATAAATTAAAATTATTTAAAATTTTATTAAAGTGAATTATTTTTATAATATTAGAAGTTAGAGGGAAAATGGTTGCACGTTGTGTTATGATCGAGGCTAAGGTGAGCATGCCCTGGCTCTTTGTTGTCGGATTTTGGGGTCGATTAGTTGCACTCAGTGATTAGAGTGTGGGTAAAGGGGTGTATGGAGACTGTGAAGGTCATTTTGTGGCTATTAATGGGAGCTTAGGGTTGGGTGTCAGTTGGGATTGGGCCTGGGGTGTGTGTTCTTTGGGTGTTTGTGCATAGTGGACTTTTTTTTTTACTAAAGTTTAAGGGCTTCTTGTGGTTATTGCTATGGGGAAATAGGGATTCCCCTCTTCTCATATTTTATCTACTGATATGGAAATGGTTGAACCTTCTCTATCGATGCATATTGGGGCCAAGGGCCAGGGTGATAATCTTTCATCTGGGGTTGATGCTTCTTCTTCGAAGGGCATGACCTGAATAAAAAAAGGTGAATGGATGTTTGGAGAGATCAGAACATCAACCAATTTTGGTTATTCAACTTGAGAAGATTTCAGATGACATTGAATACTGGAGCAAGCATGCACTCATTTGTAAGTTTTTGGGCCTTTGTCTTTCTCTTCCAGTGTTGGAATCATGGACGCATTGAATTTGGAATCTTAAGGGGGACATGGAGATTCTCCTGGCTGCTAATAACTATTTTTTTTTAATATGAAAAACATGAATAAGGTGTTTGTAGGTGGTCCATATTTCTTTAACCAGGTGGGTCTCTTCATCAAGCCCTGACATATAGGATTTTGTTAGGATTTAACCTTAAATAGAAATAACAATTACATGCAAATATAACCAATACCAGAAAATAGTAGATCGCACATAAGAGAACACAAGACACCAAGATTTAATGTGATTCACCCAATCCTTGGGCTATGTCCACCAACAACAAGTCTAATATTATTATGATTTAGTTATTACAACCTTATTACAATCCATAATCCCTTATAGCTCAGTACTGCCGCAAGAAGCAACTTTTGCATTACACCTTATAAAAATCTCTAACCCTAAGACTTTTTATACAAGTAGTAGAAATAATCTGGAGAGAAACTGTGTGAAATAAACCTCTGAGTCTAATTTGGCTCCACATCACAATAGATTTAATTCTTCAGAAGAGATCCCCTCTTGGGTACTTGGGTGGGTTTGTCTGCCAAGGCTTCCTTTGGAATTTTGGAGAGAGGATATCCTTCACTCTATTTCAGTATTGCTTCAGAAACCTATTGGTTCATCTACACAAACTCAAGACCATAAGGTAGTCTCTTGTGCACATATTTATGTTGAGGTAGATTTTAATAATCCACTACCAAACTCTATGGAATTTTTCTTGGGCCCTACCTCATGGGTTCAACATTTGGACTATGAAACTCTACCTTCTATATGCAAGATGTGTTATGAATATGGGCACTTACAATGCAAATGCCCTTGAAATAAATCTTCTCAATAATTGGGCTTTGTTGCATCTGCTCCTAAGGAAGATAAGGGTAAGGCCCCTTTACTTGAGGGACTTATAGACAAGGAGGGATTTTTCCTAGTGAAGTCTTGTAATAAGGAAAAAGGAAAGAAGAGAACTTGAATGGAAAAATAGAATGATGACACTTTTAATAGGTTTAATGTTCTAGATGAATTGGTGCATGAGGAAGGCATTCCAATTGAACTAGCCTCTAGGGGTGGAGCTCAATAGGGGACCCAAGATGAGGAGGTAAGGGCTCTAGCTTAGCTACCGGAAGAGAAACAAGGTAAGCAAATTCATATGGATGAACCACCTCAGGAGAAGGATAGTTATCTTCTTAGGGGGCACAACCTTGGGGCAATTTGAGAAATTTAGCTTCTACTCTCCTTGCTCATAAGATGATGATAGATAGTACAAAAGGTACTAGAGCTGCACCCACATTAGAATTACAAAAGAAGCCTTTTAAAAAATGGTCCTTAGAGAAGCCATCCAAGAGTGGAAGGAAGACTGATCATGAGAAGGTTAAGATGATGGGGAATACATTAGTTGAGTTGGGGTTTGTGAATCTTGTTGATTCCCACTTCTCTCAACCTCACAAATGATTATTCTCTCTTGGAATGTGAGGGGGTTGAATAAAATCCCTAAACGAAAGGTTGTTCATTGATTAATTGAGTTTCAATCTCTCGTTATTATTTTCTTTCAAGAAACCAAGCTTATAGTTGATGGTTTAGCTAGCTGCACTCTAAAGTTGTGGCTCCATGGTTGCTAGCAAGGAGTGGGTGCTCAAGGTAGCTCTGGTGGAATCACTTGTCTCAGGAATCTAAGGAAAGTGATACCTTCGTGGTGGATTTCGAGTAGGTCTTCTATCTCTTTGATTGCCTCCCACTTTGAGACTATAGAAAGGTGCATATTTTCTAATATTTATGCTCCTAATGATTTGGTGGGGAAATCTCTTACGTGGTCTTGCATCACCTTTGTTTTTTCCTTAGACCCTTTCCTCCCTTAATTTGTGGCTGGGAATTTTAATTTTGTAACTAGTTTAGATGCAAAAATAGGCAAGGTAGCTTAGTTGGACCCTTCCTCAAATATGCTCAAAGATAGCATCAATTTCTTGAATCTCATTGATATTAAACCTGACAATGGTACTTTCACCTGGAATAATAGGAGGAACACGACTAAGGCTATTTATGAAAGGTTGGATCAGTTGATAGTTTCTTGTTATTGGATGGATGCCAAATGGTCTACCAACTCATGAATTCTTAATTGGAGAAGCTCTAATAATTTTCCTATTAAGATTTTTGTTAGTCCCCTCAAGGCCACTAAAAATCCTTCCTTCAAATTTCAATTGATGTGGTCAAGAGATAACTCTTTGCATGACCTTATGATAGTATGGTGGTATGAGGGTAGGCCTTCTCATGGTACTGCCATGTTCAGTTTTGAGAAGAGGCTTCAGCATGTGAAATTTAGGCTTAAAAGGTGAACAAACTATGTTTTGGGAATCTGTAGGACCCAAAGTTGGTGACTCAATCTAGGTTGGACAATGTCATTTTCTAGATTTGGGACAAAGGGATGACTGTGGATTTGATTACTATTGAGTTTTAAGCACTTCAGAAATTAGAGGAATGGGATCTTTGGGAAGAAATATTTTCAAAGCAAAGTCTCATGTGGATTGGCCCCAAGAGGGAGATAAGAACACAACTTTTTTCCATAACACGGTTAATTCTATCTCCTCTCTCATCTCAATTATCGGAGCACAACTCTCTTCCAAGGAGGATATTTCTCTAGAGGCCATCAGGTACTTCTCCAATATTTTCTCTTTGAGGAACCCATTCTAATGTTGGAAGAAAGGACCATTTTAGATTGTGTTCCCCACCTTGTTTCAAATGAAATGAATACGAATCTCTGATGACCTATTTCATTATGTGAGCTAGAGGAAGTGGTGTTTGGTATGAAGAAAGGTAAGGCCCCTAGCCTGGATGGTTTCCCCATTGATTTTTTCCAAGAATCCTAGGAGATTATTAAATTTGAACTTTTAGAAGTGGTCCAGGAATCCCATAGAAACAAACAAATGCTCAAGTCTTTGAATGCTACCTTCTTGGCTCCCGTACCCAAGATTGATGGGGCCAACCATTTGGATCAATTCAAGCCTATTGCTTTATGTAATGTTACTTACAAAATTATCACCAAATTAATTATTGAAAGGCTCAAGTCTCTTTTGGGTACTTTGATCTCTGAGGAGCAAGGAGGCTTTGTTGGTGATAGACAGATTCTTTATGGTGATGTAATTACATCAAAGGCTATCCACTCCATGGCCACTTCCAAGGAAAAAGCCATATTTATCAAGCTAGATTTGGAAAAATCATATGATCGGGTAAGCTGGGATTTCTTGAGTAGAATGCTTCTAGCTTTGGGTTTTGATGTGGAATGGGTTTATTGCATTCTCAATTGTGTGACTTCTTCTTCCTTTTCTATACTTAATAATGGAGAACCTATTGAGCTATTTTCTACTTCTTAGGGACTTCAGCAAGGGGACCCTCTATCTCCTTATCTCTTTATCATTATGGAAAATGGCATGGGTAGATTTATTAAATTTTAGGATGAACAAGGGCTCATTCATGGGTGGAAATGGAATAATAATCTACCATTGTATTCTCATCTCCAATTTCTGAATGATACTAGACCGATTGGCTTGGCTATAATCAACGAGACAAGAAATCTTAAAAGGGTTTTAGATACATATATGAAAGCTTCTAGGAAGAAAATCAATGAAGATAAGTCATCCATCTATTTCTTTGATACTTCGTAGCCTATCTAGATTAGAATTACGATGATTCTTAGATTTCAAATTGGCTCTCTCCCAAGATGGAGTCCCCTTAGCTCTGGGAGCTCAATAGAAGGATTATTGGCAAAACCTTTGGGATAAATTCTAAAGTAGAGTTAGCCATTGGACCTATAGGTGGCTCTTTTCTATTGGGAGATTTTGTTGGCATAAAGTTATTTGCCATTAGTGACAACACTCATCTTACAATTCACATCGAGTAATACAGTTCTAACCGAGTAATACAGTTCACACCGAGTAATACAGTTCACAACGAGTAATACAGTTCTAATCGATTAATACAGTTCTAACTGAGTAATACAGTTCACACCAAGTAATACAGTGCAGACTGAATGATGGCAACACAGTTCAAACCGAGCACTGGCAACACAGTTCAAACTGAGTGAGAAAGCACTCAGTGATGACCGAGTGAAGATGCACATAGTATTAACTGAGTGAGAAAGCACTCAGTGATGACCGGGTGAAGATGCACATGGTATTAACCGAGTGAGAAAGAACTCAGTGATGACCAAGTGAAGATGCACATAGTATTAACCAAGTGAGGAAGCACTCAGTGATGACTGAGTGAGAAAGCACTAAGTGATAACCGAGCTCAGGAGGTTATCGAAGAAGTTAGTTTCTACCGAGTGACACTATATCTACCGAGTCACCAATGGTTACCGAGTTCCAGGCAACATTGTATGACTAGTATGAACTGAGCCCCTACCTCTACCGAGTGCATGATGATGTCGAGTAACGTAGTGGATGCCGCGTATCAGAAGGTCATCAAGTCTATCTAAAGAACCCGAGTTTATTTTACCATTTGGTTGACTCAGTTATATTTTGTTCACTTGTGTTTGGCCGACCTTGCATAAATAATTATTGGAATGGTATATATATGTAATGTATTATAGACATTCAAATGTGTGACATAGATTTTCAAGAAGACATACAAGATATATGGATGATAGTGCGAATTCATCAACAAAAAGGAATACTCAGCAAGGTCTACCAGGAGCAGAAATGATTTCATCAATCACAGAAGGTGATCTACAATAAAGAACTCAGTCAAGTTGTAAGTTGATCTGTTGGTTCATCCTAACACGTGAATCATTTTTGTAAATCCTTTAACAGGGTAGACTTAACCGTCTTTATTGAAATCTCCTAACAGAGTGCATACTTATAAAGTATGTTTGTAAATCCTCTAAAAAGGTGGATCTAGCAATCCTCTATGCTCCTAACAGGGCAGATCACCAGAAGTGATCATTGTAAGCCTTAACCAGCCAACTTCATACTGCAGTAACAAAGCTTTGTGGGTATCATCCCCACCCCAGTTTTACTTTCTATTTTGGAAGGTTTCTGGGTCACCAAATCTCTGTGCATATATGGTTTAAATGTTTAATAGTTCTTATGCAGCAGGATAGATGAGTAAATATTGTGTATGATTGACTTAAAAGTTTTATTGTTACTGATTCACCCCTCCCCTCTCAGTAACCTATTATATCTTGAATATTTCCAACAGATTTATTCTCCTTAAGACATTGATTGAGGCTCTTCCCATCTATAAGCATCTTGTGCAAATTCCCCCTACTGACATTATAAAGAAATTTGATGCTTTGTCTCGACAATTTATTTGGTCAAGTAACATTTTATTTTCAAAGTGGATTTTATTCAATTGGGAAACTATTTTCTTGCCAAAGTTTTTTGGGCATCTGGGTTTCAGGTGTATGGCTCTTGTTATCAAGCCTCTAGCTGCTAAGTTATATTGGAGGTGGTGCAATAATCAGGATCGGGATTGGACCAAGATTCTTGCCCAAAAGTACTCTCCTAGAGTGGATTGTCAGGATATCTCAAGACTAGCTCTACTTGGGAAAGGTTATTTTATTTGGAATACTTTAAAAAAGGATGGCCTTTTCTAGATATGTAATGGAGGATCCTATGCTTTTTTCTGGCAAGATTCCTAGGATGGTCATCCTCTCATTCTCTCCAATCATCCCCATCTTTAGATTTTTTGTCATATTTTTATTGATGTAGGGTGGACTAAGGTGGAACACTTTAAGACTGTCAAAAGGTGTGGATCAGTGGATGTGACCTGGTGAAAGGACCTACATGAGTGGTCTTTAGGTGGTTCCATGGAGATTTAGACTAAGCTTGCTGACCTCATCTTGGGTAGGCTCTACAGTTCTATTGGGGACAAGGATATCCTTTCCTAGGGTTTGAGCCCTAAAGGAAAGTTTAGTGTTGCCCAAGGATATGCTTGGATGGATAAAAAATGTCATGGATTAGTAGAAGTTCCCTGGTGGAAGAAGGTTTGGAATAGCTTTTCTTGGCTCAAGTCTAATTTTTTGTTATGGTTGGTTTCTCAAAAGAAATGTCTTACCTGGGATAACCTTCAGAAGATAAAATTTCAAGGGCCTTATCTTTGTTCCTATTGTATACATGATAGAGAGAGTGTATCCCACTTATTTTTTCTTTTCCCCTTCTCTAGAGAAATATGGCACAAGTGGTGAGAGGTATGGCATCATGGCTTCATCCATGCCATATCTCTCATTGAATTTTGGGAAAGCCTTGGTAGACATAGACCCCCTATGAAAACTAATTTCTTTCAGGTGGCATGGGTTATTGGACCTAATTCATTATATGGAATCTTTGGTTGGAGTGGAATCGTAGGAGTTTTTGCAACTCAATTTTGGGAGTCACTAAATTGTGGCAGATGATTTTGAGAAGACTCCAGGAAACTATATATGCCAAGTGTGATATGTCTGGACATATTGACCCTAGAGATGATAGTACAGTGAGGAATTTGGGACTGGTGGATAAGGGAGTGGGCAACACATGTGGTAAGAGATCTCATTCACTCAAGAGAAAGGTTTGTAGAGAGGGGAGGTGGAGACCGCCCCTAATTGGTATCCTAAAAATTAATATTGATGGCTCCTCCCATGGTGAAGTTATCTTTCTTTTCTCTATCTATAAAAGTGAGTACTCTAATAATTTGATGGAACCTCTTGCTATTAAGTCAGCTATTGAGCATGGAAGTTCTTTGGGATGGAAGAATATTATATGTGAGTCAAATTCTCAGATTGTTGTGGATATGATAAATAACCAGAATGTGGATGATGTTAACTAGTAGTTAAACTCTATTGTTAGAGAGATTTTTTATATGAATAATCATGTGGATTAGAGATCTTTTTGTCATATTCCTAGGGAATGGAATAGAATGGCTGATGTTTTGGCAAAATGGGCATCAAAGAATGAAGTTGTTTGGGATATTGTAAGAAAGGATAGGCTTCTTGTTGACTATCTTGGGACTTTAGAGTAGTTAGTGGAAAAGGATAAGATTTAATAGTTGTGGTGGTTGTATCTGGATTTGTTGGGCCAGAGGCTTTTTTTATTACTTAGGATTTGATTGAATAAAATTTTACCCCCTTTTTCCAATATATATATATATATATATATATATATATATATATATATATATATATAGGCTTAGGGCTCTTCATTAGGAGTTTTTTGGCCATTTTAGCACACATGGGTTTTGGGAGAGCAATTTGACAGATTAAGCTAAAGAGCTACTTGAAAGCATGGGAGTAATTTAAATCTCAATTATTCACTTGATCGATCCAGAATTTCAACTATCAGATTGAGGTGGGGATTGAAAACTTGTTTGGAAATTACCTTGGAAAATCTGTCTACCTTGTGTCTATCACATTATTGAAATCTAATTGTTGAAAATTATGGAACTATGTGATTGTTATTTGAAAATAAAATTTGAATAATGTATTGAACTAAAAACTTATGTGAGATGAAAACAATAGAATTGTGTTATTAAAAATTGCATGAGAAAACCCAGATATGAGCCATGATAGAAAAATTGTAATGAAAATTTGAGGAATTGAAAGAATCTATGATCTTTATGTAAAATCATATATTAGAATTTTCAACAATAGAAAATTGGAGAAAACAATAATTAAACCAACCAGGGTTTGATAAAAAAGACTAAATTGTTTGAACCCACAAATTGATGTATTTCCTTTGATTAAAAATAATAATTTAATCCATTCTCTATAAATGATTTCAAGAAATAAAATAATCTGAATGGTTGCTGGCAATTGTCCTATCATACTATGCACAACAGAGGCACTAAAAAATATGTGTAAATTTTTTTTTTTAATTATATATCGATCAATCTGATAGTTGAAATTCTGGATCGATCAAAGGGGTGTAAATTTTACACCCCTCCCCCCCCACCCCCACCCCCCCCACAACCTTGGGCACGAGGCTGTATAGAGCAAGTCGTGGTTGCCTAAATAATTGCACACCCCATTTTGTGATTTTTTTTAAAATAAAATAAAATATATTTATTTGAATTATGTTTAATAAAAATATTTAATTCATGTTAATTATAAACTTAATTAATTTGAAATTTATTAATTTAAATATTATTTAAAGTTAAATTTATTTAACATTAATGTGTATGTGTGTGTATATGTATACATACATACATACATACATACATACATACATACATACATACATACATACATACATACATACATACATACATACATACATACATACATACATACATACATACATACATACATACATACATATATATATATATATATATATATATATATATATATATATATATATATATATATATATATATATATATATATATATATATATATATATATATATATATATATATATATATATAAATACATACATATGTGTGTGTGTGTGTATTTGTATTGTGTGTTTATATATACACATACATACATATATACATAAATGCATACATACATATCTATCTATACACACACACACACACACACACACACACACACACACACACACACACACACATATACACACATACATACACATATATTTGTTTGTTTAAATTGAACAAATTCATTAAATTTATAATTATTATTTTTATAAGTAAAAGGCTTGTTGGCCAAATAGTTCTATAGTGATGTCTTCATTTTTAAGAGAAACATTTTGTGGTCCTTGTTGTTTATTATCTTCTTCATCCATTATCATTTTAGATGTTGTTCCCACATGTCCTTTTAATGCTACCTACAAGATTCCAGCCTTGTCTAAGATCTATTTATTAGTATTATTTAGAAAGAATGATAAACAATTAATCTTGTTTTATTCATAAAGTAACTCCTAATGATCTTATTCCTACTTCATATCCACTAAGTCCATGTTTTTCATGTGCTAACATCATAAAGTTATATAATATTAATTTTTGGGGGTTTTTTTAGTATATTTCTTCATCTTTCCTACAACAAATGCAAATTAACCCATTTCTATAGTTGTTTCAATGAGTTTTTAGAAGGGACATTGTGAATTTAGTATATCAAAGTAATTTAATCAAAAGGAAATAAGATGATTTTGATCATACTTATTTTTGAAGTCGTCTTCAAACCCAATAGGAAAATATGTTATTGTTGTCATTATATTATTGTTATTCCTTCTGCACCTAGGTTAGCTAGTTCATTGGCTTGTTTATTACCTTCTCTGTAAATGTGTTTAAATTCAACTTTTGGAAAATGCATACCCAATTGAAGGGTTCTTTCTAATATTGAATTTAGCTTCTAATTTGGTGTTTCACTTGTCCTTATGGCATTAATGATTATTTGAGTCTCCTTCTACTATTGAATTATTTTATACTGAGGTTCTTGTGAAGTTGGAGACCTTTTGATAATGCTATTATTTCTGTCATGTTGTTAGTTTTATTGTTTAAGTGTTTGTCAATCTTACCTAAAACTTGACTCTTACTATCATGAATAATACAATGTATTCCTGCTATGCCTGGATTACCTATTGAAGCCCCATCAAATCTTAGTTTATGCCATCGTATTCTAGGAGGTTCCCATTTACATTTTGATCTTTTTTCTTTACTAGGTTGTCCACCTTTATCATATTAAGGTAGAATAATAAACCCAACCCAAATTTTACGTAAAAGGCTATCCCATAATGAAAGGGAACCTTCATAGTGATTTAGTTTTCTTAATCTATTTTTCAAAGTTTCAACAATGCTTACTTTAATCTTGTTCCCCAAAGATTCTAAATTCATTGATTTGTTTTGAAATATCCTTCTATTTCTTTCTTTCCATAACTCTCATGCGACTATTGACAGAGCTAATACCCATATGTCCTTATATAGTGAGTTTGCAATTTTAGATGGCCACTATTGTAAGAACTCATTAAAGTCTCAGTGAAACACTATACACCAATTTAACTTTTGACAAGTGTTTTCCCAATAATTATTCACACAATGGAATTTGAGTAATATATGATCTACCATCTCTGAATTTTGTTCACACAATATGCATCTCGAGGGACCCTCATAACCAACTTTTCGAAACCAATCTGAAGTTAGCAAACGTCTATGCATGGAAACCCATACGAAGTTGCTTAATTGTGGTAAACATGCAGTGTGCCAACATTAATGAAGTGGATAGTCTAAACTATGTCAATCTATTAAATTGATAACCTAATTATGCTTGTCTTTGACCTTATAATTTCCATTTTTAGATCCACACCAAATGATTTTGTCCTTCCTTTCTTTTATTGAAAAGATAATCTTATTGATATAATCATAATATTTCCTTTTTTATTCATCCATCAAATTGATGCCATCCACAAACCTCCGTTTTTATCCTAGTGTTGAAGAATTGTCGTCCTTTTCAATATAACGTATTAATTCATTTCCCCAAACTTATTTTAATGCATTTTGAATACATGGGTAAAATTGTTCTAAAATTAGAGGGGCATACCATCCCCATGAATCTCCCCAAAAAAGAGCATCCATTCCATCACTGATGTCCCAAGTTAATTTACTATTAATAATTTCTTTACAAGATACTATGAAATTCCAAATCCTTGATCCATTAGAGTGTTTTCTACACTAAAAGATATTGACAAGGTTTGCATTTAACACATAATTATCTAGAAGAATATTATCCCATGTCCTATGGGGTTCCATCACTATATTCCAACATATTTTTGTTCCTAAAGCTAAATTTTGCATAACTAATGTTTTTGATGCCTAGACCCCCTAATTCTTTGGGTTTAAAAATGTTTTCCCATTTTATCAATGGTATTTTCTTTTTACTACCAATAAAAATTTTTATTATTGGATTCAATTTCCTTACATATACCCATAAACATGGGTAGAATGGACATTTAATAAATGAGAATTAATGTTAGAACTGATTTAATCATCATAGTTCTTGTTGTATTTGGGAGTCATTTACCTTTCCAATTATCCATTTTATTATGAATCTTATTTATTACTGGTGCCCATAAATTATTTCTTTATCAAATTGTATTCCTAAATATTTACATGAAAAATTATTTATCTTGAAACCAAAGATAATTTCTATTTCTATTTCTATTTCTGGAATAGTATTAAGGAATAAAATTTATGATTTATTGGAATTCACCATTTGGCTAAATGTAGATGTATATTTTTTAAGAATGAATTTGAATTGTTGAACCTCGTCTTTGGTACTAAACTTGGTGATATGGTATCATTAGCAAATTATTGATAGGTGATACTTTATGTATTTTTAAATAATTTAATGCCTTGAATTTTCCCTTCTTGATGTGATCTATGAATAGTGCTACTAAGCGCTTTAACCATGATCACAAATAAAAAGGGGCATATCATTAGTGCTTCCATGCATTCAAAGAAATCTCCAATTCATTTTGTCATATGCTTTTTGGATGTCTATTTTTATCAACATGCTTGATTTTTTATTAATTTGGGTGGTATGGATTATTTCTTGTGCTAGAACAATTCCTTCTAGAATGGACCTATCTAGTATGAATCATGTTTGTTCTTCATAAATAATCTTTGGTAATAGTGATTTCAATTGATTAGCTAAAGATTTAAACAAGATCTTGTAGATAGTATTGCAAAATGCTATTGGTTTAAAGTGGCCTTAGTTTGTATAGTATGATGAAGGTATTATTAATTGCTTATAAAAACATTCCTAAATTATGTGTGGCTTCTAGGGCTTCATATAGTTCTTTATATGTTATATACCAACATTTATGAAAGAAATTTGCATTGAAGTCGTCCAGGCCTAGTGCATTATTTGGGTGCATTTGAAAAACTTCTTCTATTTCTTTGAAAGAAAATTTACTATTTAGCCATTTTTTTCTTTTATTTGTTATAAGGTTTGGTATATTTGATATTAAATCTTGTTGATCCTATAAATTGAATCCATTAATGTCATTGTATATATTATCAAAATATTGTACAAATTATGATGCTATCTCCTCTAGTTTTTAAATCTAATTATTACTTATTCCTTTAATTTGAATAATTATATTGATTTTTCTCCTTTGTTTCATGCTATTGTGGAAGAATTTTGTATTCTTATCTCTTTTGCCTACCAAGTTTTTGGAAATTTTTGTTTCCAAAATATCTCTTCTTTTGCAAGGATATCATGATGTTTGGTAAATAATTCTTATTCTTTGTGATGGATGTTTTCATCCATATCTTTACTAATCACTTCATTATTTAGGTCATCAAGTTCTTGTTCTATATTTCAAAAATATTTCCAAAGGTTTCTTTATTCCATTTGATAATTTTGTTCTTTATGAATTTTAATTTGAAATAAAGCAAAACATCTTGGAACCTTTGAATTTTTCTTCATTCCACCAATTTTCTATTAAGTCTAGAAATTCTTTATTTTGTAGCCACATGTTTTCAAATCTAAATGGGTTTCTATTAAGTTTGGTTGGTTAATTTATTTCTAGCCTAATTAGGAAGTGGTCGGAGCCGGCAAACTTTAAGATTTTAGAGTCAAGAGAGTAATTGAAAGTTCCTATGTCTCCTTTAGAAAATAATCAATCTAATTTTTTTGTTATTTTTCTAAAATCCTAATCTTTTGTTGTTCCATGTAAAGTTACCATTATTGTTCTTAATATTTTAAAAAGTGTTTTTGTTTACCCATTGAGTATTTTTGTGATTGTGAAATAAAAGAAGATTACCCAATTTTTTCAGTAGTGTTAAGGATTGCATAAAACTCTCCTGCTATAATATTATACTTTAAAACATGTATATTTAGATGATGGATTATATTTGTCCAAATGCTAACTTTTGGTTGTTTTGAGTTGGGCCATATATATTAGTTAATATAAAAGATAGATTGAAATTAATGCTTATGACTCTTCATAATATCCAATAGTTTTGTTTGACTAATGCTTCATAGGACACTTTCCTACGATCCCAGATTATTGCTATACTTCCCAAAGCCCCAAAAACTCCATCCATTCCATCTGTCATATTCCTTATTTTTTTCCAAATTTATTTCTTTTGCTAAATCAAATTTGGTTTCCTGAAGTAAAATTATATCTTAATTTAAAAAAATTAAATATCTTTTTATTAGTTTTCATTTGTTAGGGGCATTAATTCCCCTAACAATCCATGTAGTGAGTTACATTGGCCTTTGGGAAGGGACTTTCCCTTCTCTACATGAAAAAGTTCTACCAATTTGGCTTGATTTCCATCATTTCTAGCCTTACATATAAGTTTTGCAAGAGATTTCCTACCTCTTTTTTCTTATTTTTAACCACCCTTGAATTTATCAGTCCATCTTTTGTTACTTCCAAATACACTATATTTGTTGAACTATCATTCTACATAGGGAAAAATAGATCTTTCCCCAAAGACTCCCCTTCTTCCATTTCTTCTCTTAAAGCTTGTTCTATTGTCTTATTGAGAGTTGCAATATCTTCTAAATCTTCATTTCTCTCTTATTCAATTCTCACCTCCATGTCAGTGTTCGTATATATTCCTTGGTGTGTGAATAATATGTCTTCATTCCTTGTGTAAATTTTTATCATTTACAAATTGTACTTCTTCCCTTATTATCTAGGAACATTCTTTGACAATTACATTTATGTTATCTTCATTCATGTTTGTGTTATCTTTCAATAGATGAGAAACATGATGCTCATTCTCATCTATTCCTTCATATTCTTTTATTGCTTGTAAATTCGAGACCCCATTTATTAACTTTCCATCATAATTGTTAAAAATTTCCATATCTTCTACTGGAGATTGGTAATTTAGTTATATATCTTGCCAAACTCTCCTAAATGGTTGCCTACTTTTCTTTTTTGGTCATTTGGATACCTTAAGTTTTCCATAACCTTCCCTTATTGCTACTACTTCAATATGTTTTTCAGAAGGTGGTTTAACTAAACCTTTCCATGTTTTAGAATCTTTTTCATTTTGTATACTGTAATTTAACCTCTGAGTATACTTGTTATTGTTGTTGTAATATATAGATAACTTCCTTCTATGTTTAAGTATGCAATCTTACTACCTTTGTGCATATTTTCTTCTATTAGCTCTATTTGGGACTTTGATGAGTTTATCAATTTTTAATCCCTTATTTATTTTGTTGAAGTTGGATTATTTAAATTATTTAGTTCTTCCCCTTGTACTTCTTCTAAGCTCCTATTATCAATATTTTCCTAATGTAGGAGAATCTTGGGTTTGTTGGGTGGCTACTTTGGAGTTCATGGGAGGAGGCTCGATAGTTTCTTTGGAGGGTATTTGGACTGATACTCAATTGATGAAGAGGTTCTTGGTAGAGGTTACTTGATCATCTCTTAACACTTCTTGGTTGAGAACTCAGTGGATGAATAGACTTGGTGATCTTGGAGGTGCTCGATTGTCGAAGGAGCTCAACATGGCTTGGGGTCACTTGGTCGTTGAAGGAGCTCGATGATGCATGTGGGAATTCGACACACACTAGGATCTTGGTGTCTCTTGGTTGTAGTGTTGCCTGAGTTACTCATTCGATGATGGGACTTGGTCTGTTAAGAAGGACTCAACATATACTGGGGGGTTTAGTTGGTTCTATTACAAAAAATTTGCACATGTGTAAAATTTTAAGCATACATGCAATGAAAGTAAAAAAGTGTTATTCATTAAATTCAAACAATAGAAATGTCCTTGTATTATTTACTTTCAAATATACATTGATGTTTTGCTTAACAATGAAATGAAATGATATGCTGAACAGAAATGATCTCGCACAAGTCGTGAGTATAGCTCATTGTACTAAATTTCTTTCACAAGGAAATCCACAAACAGATACATATGAATGAAAGAAATAAAGAGTAGAGATAACAAATCATTGCCTATTGCTTTGACTGGTTATGAACCCTTTCCCTAGCGTAGCAGAATCTAGCTCTGAGCTTCATGATCTCCAACAGCTACAAGAACATGAAAGCAACTGATGTTAGATCCCGAAGGATCTAAGCAATGACTACCTATCTCTATGACTACATACTTTATCTATCTACGCATTTTGTCATGAAAGAAAAGTAAGCAGTGATATTGAAATCTAGTGTTGAAAGAAATAAAATCATTTATGAGTGTCACGAGCCTGTGCTCGAACCTCATGAAGGATAGCCTAAATATCACATGAAATTCAAAGTATCCTAACAGTCAGGAGAACATCATTTCAGCATGTAGAGCACTAAGGGAAAAGAAAATAAACATCTTCAACAATGATCATACATGAGTCAGAGATGGTATAGTATCAATTTAAAACAGACCTTCATTCAGTTCAAGTGATGCTCTTCGTTCTTGCTAACAGGGAAAGATCTTAATTAAATGCCTTTTAACAATGAGAAAAATGACAAGTCGCTATTATCAGTAACAAGGTTTGAAATTTACTCAAGAAGCTGTTATAAGATCTAAATGACTGATTACAAGAAGATAAAAAGTGTGAACCTTCAAGAAATAGAGCATTAAGACAATGATTTACAGTCAGTGGATTTGAGGAACACATTGGAGAAGTTTGACAATACAAATGTTCTTATGACAGACAACTTAAGGTTTTGTTAGGCTAGTTCAACGATAGAAAAGAAAGGGATATAGTTACTTGAAAGGTTTCCTTCCTCCCCAAGTACAACAGTGGGCCATAGGAATAAACAAAATCAGTGTAACAATATATTCTTGCCTTTGGAAAATCTTAGGAATTCAAGGTTGTAGTTATAACTGACCCACAATCTGGAGGTTATTTTGCAGTGCTCAAATAATATCATCTGTGCACGAAAAGACCATATTGTTTTGTTGAAATATTATCTCTTACAGCTAGTTTTTGAATATTAAATATGCAATGTACAGAATGTTGTAGATATTTTAGAAGAAAAAAAAGGGACAAACTGCTTTCAATGCAAATTCTTCAATAGAATCTATCGTTGTAGAGCCAAAGGAAGCAAAAGAGAATCTAACGAAAGTTAGAGAAGAGAGTCTTTCTCTAAAATATTCAATGAATTGTGCAAGAGTGAATTGGAACAGGTGAGGAAGAAACTCATTAAATTAACTAAGAGAGGGTCAAAAGCAAAAGTAACAACAACATCCTTGAATGTTGAACTTCATAAAAGCATATCATGAGTAGTTGTCGCAGCAGAAGCAAAAACAAAGGCAGTTAGATTATCAAGGTGATGCAACAGAAATGAGGTCACAGCTAGCATTTCAGATCATCAAGATTTAAATTCCCCTACTGGTGACAAAATTATGAATGATTCCAAGTTATCTAAAGACAAGTTGTTGAGAGAGCATGAGTTTGGTTTCATGGACATTGAAATTCAGAAAAGTTCTGCACTGTTGGGATTTCCATCCATGCAAAATACAAATCAATTTTCTCCACCATTCATGCCCAATTTAGTCGAGTTCTCATTGCAACATTCAAAGCATGTTACATAAAATGTAACTGAAGCATCAGGGAGCTCTTTGAATTTAAATCAAATGCAAAATTTGGATGTTGATTTTCTATCGTGCCCAAACTATAATCTGGACAATCTCAGAATCAATGCAAGACTTGGTAGTAGCTTCGAATATGGAATGGATGGAATCTAAAAATAATATGTTTGAGCAAATGTATTTTCACAATTATTTTGAGATGAAAAGATTAAATGAATAGAACCAACCCATATAATATTTTTAGACCCAGAGAGAAGGCTCAACAGCTCCACACAAGGTGGATGCAAAGACAAGAGAACAATGTTCTATCTTTTGATAAATTTTGTTAGGTTAGGCACAATCTAGAGCATTGAAGTTTTAACAAAGAGAGGCTGACTGATATGACTTTAAATCATATTGGAGCCTGCGGGTAAAGAGGCATGAAAAGTATATTTGAAATTTCAAAACCCTTATAAAAACTAAACATACATGTTTTAGTATGTAAGAAACCCGAACAGCAAATAGTGCCATAAAACAATCAACAAAAATGGTCAATAAATCCTTAATGCATCAGATTCTCAAATTACATGGAAAAGGTGAAGAAATTTTAAAATCCTTGATACTCAAGCCATAAGAAGCATGATGACAGCAAGAAGAAGTAACAAAAATAGCATACCTTTCCAGCAAATAACCATGGCGGCTCCAAAGACTATCATTTTCATGAAGCTCCAGCAAGTAAACATTGGCGGCATATAGACTAGAAAACCCTCATGTCCAAAAGCCAAATGAAAGAAATGAATATCTCTTTCAGGTTTATGAAGGCTTTTATGCCATTTTTATATTCTTTGGAGTCCGCGAATATATCATGGGATATTTTATCCCTTTCTTTTTTGCAACGAGTTTTGATAATGGATGGGTTATGTTTATTATTTTTGCATAAATTTGCATATTTCTTATTCTGCAAAAACAATAAGAGGGAAGTTTTCTTTTCTTTTCTTTTTCTTTTGCATAAGTATTACTGTGAAAGAAAAATATTTAATGACGTAATTAAAAGTCATTGGATATTCTTTTCTATTTTTAATGCAAAAGGAAAGTAAGTCATCTTTTTCCCTCATCATGGTCTTTAAGTTACAATTCAGTTGGGAAACATATGGAGAGAATATAGGGGGTCGGATTTGACTTTGCTAAGTCAATTTGTGGGTCTTTATGACTTGTTGGAGCATTTTTTGGGAGGTTTTGATGAGTCATGGGAGTACTTATGAGTTAGTGGAGTCATATGAGTTATGAAACTTCATTTTTGGAAGTTTTTAAGCCCTGATTTGGAGGTTTTTATTCTGCATTCGACCTAAGGATGTTTCAATACTTAATGAGTTTTTTTAACTCATTTGAGAGAGTTCTAATTTTATGATGAAGTTTTGAGACATCTTTTTGGGTCCTAAGCTTTTTTATAGGGTTTGTAATTCAAAATTTTGGAGCTACAATATCAGTAACAACACTATGATCATGCTTTGTGGAGTTAATTGAAGCCTTTTCCTTTCTGCAATTCTGTGTGCATCTTTGAATGATTTGATAGATTAACTTGTGAATGTTTCCTTATTCCTTGTCTTTCTGTCTCATTCTAGCACCTTTGTGTAGAAAAGTAATTTTGCTTGCGGGTTGTGATATGTGTTTATAGGTGAAATTAGTTAAAGAGAGGTATTAGTTTATCCTCCATTTTATAGTTTCAGTCTACAACCTTATTACAAATCATTTGTGCAAGCCTTTATAGGAAGTTGTGTTTTATGATATTTCATAAAGCTATATTATCCTCTCTATTATGTTTGTATTACATCTTCATAATAACTTTTGGTGTATCACCTCCTTATTTTAAACTTTAGGTTTTAGGTTGTTTTTCAGTCACTTCTTACCTTTTCCCTACAAGTTTTTATTAAGTTTTAGAGTGTTTCACTGAAGAATCCAATAGGAGCCGGCCTAGAATCTGGAGGTTTCATTTCATTACACAGTCTCACATAGTGAAATGACTCCCATGTTAAGTAAGGGTTACTGAACATTACTAGTTCAGTAGGGTGCAAATCCTGAAACTTAACAGGTTCAATTGCTATGTTGACCGAGTTGGCTTGATTAGTGAAGGAGCTCAATTATGATTGGAGGTTGTTGTTGCTCAACATGGTGCTTTTTGGCACTCTGTTAGGTCTTGGTTCTAACTTTTCCTAGTTGTTTGTGTTTAATCTCCAGTGTGAGCCAACCTTGGTATTTAATTTGTGTATGTGTATTTAATTTGTGTTGTAGTTGATTTGTGACTTATGAAAATATTTAATGTAGGGATTTATTTTAATGAAGTAGGCTGACTTGTGGCTTAGTTGGGTATAAGTAAGGTATTTTTTGGAGTCTTAGGCATTCATTCATTTAGAGGAGTGAGTAGTGGTTCATCCAGCTTAGAGAAGAGGATGAAGTGGAGGAGAGGATTTTGAGAAGGGCTAGTAGTTGCAGCTTGGGAAACAAGAAGATTGCTTGATGGGCTTATGAGCACAAGTTTAGATCATCCTTGAAGGTTTCTACCAATGTGGATCTCGACTAGCTAGTGTGGGGATTAGATATTGTGGGATCTTACTAAGCTATTATGTAATTGTTGTTGTATTTGGCCCTACCCCAAAAAACCTTACAGCTGGGCATATGGCATGTAAACAGTTATATCTATGAATAAAGTATTGCGATTTGGTATTAGATATTGCTTTTTTGTTGTGTTTCTATTGTGTGTTTTTTTGCAAGGATCCAGATTACCTCCAACAGGGGTACCCTCATATTCTTGTTGCATCAGGCTGAATCAGAGCAAAGGTTGATCTTGAGTGTGTAGACCAAGCAACAAAGTTGAGGAAGTTTTCACCAGGAACTTGGGTTGAGAGAAGTTTATCTAAGAAGATCATAATCTAGTGGTAGATTGTTCTTTCTGGAGTCCTAGATCTCTTGGTTGTGAGGTGGAAGATCATGGTTTTGACATGCAAATATAGAGGACTTGCATATGGATGAATGGATGTGAAGATGAAAGGTTGATCTTCATTGATCACAAAGACTTTATGTGATGTGTATTACATATCTTCGTTCCTAGACTTGTGATTTGTTCCTAGTTGTTCATGCAAGGTGGTAGGTTGTGATTTGACTAGCAAATAAATCGAGTTTTTAATAAGGAGTTTGGGAAGGATTTTTTTTAAAAGGTTTGTGAAGATCTTGGAAGATGTCTCTGAGAATATTAGACCCTAGGATGATTGCATATCTCCATGATACAATGGAGAGAAGGGTTAATGAGACAATAGCTTGGGTGGATGTTGTTGTGGATATTTATTTTTCTAAAAAAGTTGAGGAATTGAAGAAGGAAGTTTTATGTTACTAGAGTTGGAGTCTACTAATTTGGAAGAGAATTTTCTAGCCAATTAGAAGACTTATTCAAGAGAGAAGATGGCATAGCAAGGTCAAGGTGGAAGAGGTTATTTTTGTTGATTAGTTTGTGAAGTTTGATACAAAACTTGTAGAGAAACTTGAGATTTTTGCTAAGGATATTCCTAACCTTGTTGATGTTGGGATGGAGATTGGTTTTCATGATCAATCAGTTGGGTCTGACATGGAGATTATGGAGCACTTGGTCATGGATGATCCGATTGTTGTTGGTGGTGAGTTGCTAGTTGCAGAGCATCTTATTGTGAGCAATGAGATTACTAGTGTTGAGAGTTTGGCATATGTTGTCGAGGGGTTACATATGGTTTCTAATATGGAATTTTTTATTGTTTGTGTGGATTCACTAGTTGCTACTATGGATGAGGATTTTCTATTGATGCATTATGTTCAATTTGTTCCTAGAAGTGAGCATGTTGGTTGGATGGTTGATATTTTGTTGTTTGACATATGGATGTAGATATGGATGATTTGCATGTTGATTTTCTTGTCCTTTTTGGAATGTAAGCCTTTGGTGAAGATAAAGATGGTTATTGCTCTATTTTTGGGCATCAAAGTGTGGGACACACTTTTTTATTTACCTTGGGAGTCTGATGCAAGAGCATCTTGAGTTTTCTTGATGGCTACTTTGGAGTTCATGGGATGAGGCTTGGTAGTTGCTTTGGAGAGTGTTTGGACTGATATTTAAATGATGAAGAGGTGCTTGGTAGAGGTTACTTGATCATCTCTTGGCAGTTCTTGGTTGAGAACTAAGTGGATGAATGGACTTGGAGATCCTAGAGGTGCTCAGTTGTCGAAGGAGCTTAGCATGGCTTAGAGGCACTCAATCATCAAAGGAGCTTGGTGATGCTTGTGGGAACTTGATGTACACTCAGAGCTTAATGTAGCTTGGCTATAGTATTTCTTGAGTTACTTGGTCGATGAAGGGACTTAGTCAGCGAAGGACTTGACATATACTAGGGAGCTTGGCTAGTTTGGCTTTTGTGTTGACTGAGTTGGCTCGATTTGTGAAGGATCTTGATTATGCTTGGAGCTTATTGTTTCTCGGTGTGGTGGTTTCTAGCACTTGATCAGGTCTTGGTTCTAACTTTGTGGAGTTGTCTATGTTTGATCTCCAGCGTGATCTAGCCTCGATATTTAATTTGTGTATGGGTATTTAATTTATGTTGCAATTGATTTGTGGCTTATGTAAATATTTAATGTAGGAATTTATTTTAATGAAATAGGCTAGCTTGTGTCTTAGTTGGGTATAAGTAAGGTGTTTTGTGAAGTCTTAGGCATTCATTCATGTGGAGGAGTGAGTCATGGTTCATCCAGCTTAGAGAAGAGGATGAAGTGGATGAGCGAATTTTGGGAAGGGCTAGTAGTTGTAACTTGGGAAATAAGGAGATTGCTTGGTGGGCATGCAAGCACAAGTTTATATCATCTGTGAAGGGTTCTACTAGTGTGGATCTATACTAGCTAGTGTGGGGATTGTATCTTGTGGGATCTTACATAATTGTTTTGTAATTACTATTGTATTTGGCCCTAACTTAGAAGGCCTTACAACTGGGCATATGGCATGTAAAGAGTTATATCTATGAATAAAGTATTGTGATTCGGTATCAAATCTTGCTTTATTATTGTGTTTCCACTATGTGGTTATTTGAAGGGATCCAGATTACCTCCAGTAGGGGTGCCCTCAGATTCTTGTTGCATCATTTCCTTACTATCTCTTTTTTGTATCTCTTAAGTAGTATATAGTTCACAACAATTGAATCTTTTTCCTGGTAGTAAATCATAGTCATTTTTGGCAGAATCTATCATTACGTGGTTCATATTTGATTCTATAGTGGTGAATTCTTTGATTGGATGTGGATGATATTTATGAGCATTTTGCCATAAAATTAATTGATCACATGAATTGTTATGGATTAAAATGATATCTTTGATCAAATTTGCATAGCTTCTAATATTACCTTTGATATCTTCAATATATAGATTTTGATTTTGACATACAATACAATGTTCTATGTTATTGATGTTCTCATTTTTTGTGTTCTTCATATCATATCACCCTTCTTTTTATATTTCTTCATTGTTATTATTAGCCCCAGTTGTGTATGTTAGCTGATCCACCTTGTATTTTGCTTCCACGGTATTAGTGTGTTGTGAACATGCCTTTGTATATTGCTCCAAGTCATCCTCTGTAATCTCTCCTTCTTCTAAATCCTTTTTTGCAATATAAATCATACTAGATAACTTATGATTAGATCTATTATACTTTGACTTTTCCATAGATTCTGATGTATAATTGTCCTGACTTTCCAAATCTTCCTTATCTTTGATTTCCCATTCTTGATTTTGTTTAGTAGCTAAAGAAAAAACCTTGGCAAATTTGTGGTTTGTTGAGTGAGTGTTATGGAGTCTGAAAGATAACCATTCTTATAATATGAATCAAAGAGGAAAATGTCATATATATAACCCTAAAACCATGTTATTTGTAAATTGTAAATTGATCCATTGGTTATTATTTTAAGAGGCTTAAAACCTTGGATGTTTCATCTTAAATTAATTAATATTTTGATTTCGTTAGAATATCTAAAGTTGGATTCAAACCCTACAAATTTTCCCATTGAGTTTTCTATTTGTTTTAGTAAGTGGTTGTGCATTAATTCAATTATAAATTATTTAATATCTATCCATGTTGTTATGTCTAGATATTTAATACTATCCTCACTAATATTAGGAAACCATTCTATAAACTTAGCACTATAAACTTTACAGAAACATAAAGGTCCATTGATTACTTCATCTCTTATTTCTTTATTTTTACATTGTTAAAATAACAAACAATCATAAAGGGTGTAAATAATTACCTAGGGTCTGCAAGCATTGCTTAACCATTCTTCCAAATGTGGAACCTTAGATTTGGGTCCATTTCAACATGCAAAGAGGTTGTGTTCTTTACAATCAAACCAACAATCTTCATTGTATGGGTTGTTAATTATTAGAATGTTAGCTTTGAGTCCTTGATCAATGTTATGAATGAATTTTGTTTGATTAAGATGTCTTTTGATGAATTATTACTGACCCTCTTATTTCAATATATTATTTCCTTCAAGATTTCCACCATTTTGTGTCTTGAATTTCTCATTCATACATGTTCTTGTATTTTTTGCTTCTATTTTAAATCCCCCATGCTTCATTTGATGTATGTTATTATTATATAGGTATAATCTTGTCTATAATGCTTGAGAATTTTGGTGATTATTAGTCTCTTCTCTAATTTTCTTGTCTAATAGAATCCTGTTCATTTTCCCATTCTGCTTGGTTTCTTGATTAAAGTGCTAAATACTTGTTTGATCCATTTATTTTTGTTTATTACCACTTTATATTCCTTTTATAGAAAATCATCTTGAACTATTCTACAGTTAGGGTTTAGATCTTGATTCCATTTTTTTTCTTTTGATGGGTATAATAAGACTTCCATTATTTGATGGATTGGTGTGAATGATATGGAACCAATTTTGCATAATCACTATTCTATTTATACATAGATTTATCTATCACATATTTTGTTTTGTTTAAAAAAAATATTTGGCTGTGAATGTTGGAAGTTGCATTTGAACTTCTGCACTTCCCCAAGTCAAATTATTCTTCGCCATTTGTAGCGAGTGGACTTGATTTATTGAGATGATTTTCCTATTGAACTAATATTTGAGATAGTGTATTTAGGAATTCAAATTTGTTACTTATTTTGATCAAAGATTTTTTACAAAAGTATTTTTTTTTTTGTAAAATGAAACTTGATCAAATTTTGCCTTTGGGTTCATATTCGTTGGGAGCAAAGCCAATATAATTTCTTCTTCTTCTTTTTTGTTACATGTTGCCATTTTTTTCCAAGCACGAGGCAAAAAATGTATTGATGAATTCAAAGATGTTTTCCTCATTGTGAGATGAATTCAGTGTGAAAGATTGGGATTTGGTGGTGGGCATGAAGTACTCTTGTCCATGTTCATAAGTAACTCTTATCCCTTTTGATCTTATCAAGACCATTGTAGACTTTAAAACTCTTATTTATGAATTGCATTTTCTTTCTCTATCTAAAATCAATGTTGGTTTGGAAGTCCACATTTTCTGTTTGACTTTCTTTTTTCTTTCTCTGATTTGTGATGATGGTGGGTTTATTTACTTTTACCTATTATTCATCCAATGTGATTATTTGATTTCTAAAGTCCACTTCCAACTCTAACATTTGTCCCCCTATCTTCTCAAATTTGCCTTTCACTGCTACAAGTCAAAGTGACCTCGCTAGCGTTTGATCTCTAATTCACTCATCAAATTTAATAACATGTTTTATGTCCTAGTGCCTGATCAAGTTGTAACCCAAAGTGGATTGGTAATGATGTCACTACTGTGATTACACTACCACTTCACAATATGTCATAGAAATACAAGGCTACACCAAGATGATTTATACCACAAGGAAATCTCTAATCAACCAAGTCATTACCACATTGTCTACCAATTTTTATTTTTATTTTTAATATTCTGATAGTAGTCACTCAAATAGCTTGTTGACAATTTGAACCGAATCCACACATAATCCCTAAAACCCTCTTGGATCGAGTTTGTTTTATTAATTATTTTAAAATTTTACAATGGCTAATGATGAACACAAATCTGTTATTAATATTAGTAAGTATTAATTACTTTTGTCAAATAGTGACTATTAATATTGTTTAATTGAGATAGATAATTTGAAGGACAATAATACTTAATTGAAAACATGCATATTGTTATTATGATCAAATACATCCTATAGCCCAAACTAAACAATACAAATTGATTTAATTAGTCACATGACTGGAAACTATGTGTTTCTTTATATTTTGTTTAAAGTCTCATGATATTTATTTTGTGATGGTTTTATGTGAGTTGTGTAGTTGGCCAAACTAGGATGTGCACAAGAGACTTTTGAGATTTCTTATTATGGTGATTTTTCTCATTAGATGTTATGATGGTATTTTTAGTTTAAATTTATGCTTATGTTATGATATTTACTTTAGGGATTATTTATGATTTCTTTTGAGTTTTGAGAACCAATGTTATTTTCGATTTCTTATCATGGAATCAAATTCAATTATCATTGCTCTTGTGTAATGAGACACAATTGTGGTTTGCAAGGTTTGGAAAAGTAATCTAAGGACATCATATATGAGTGACTTCCAATTGAGGTTGGGCCCCTAAGCGACTACCTAGGTAACTCATTGTAAGTTAACTTAAGAAGTGATAACTCATTAAACTTTTGGGAATGGATTTAAACATTAATATGATGATAGTATTGTCTTGCCCATGCCTTAAATGCTTGTATATGCTAAGGATGAGAATGAGATAATACCTAGTGAGAGGTATGACAACTATTTCTCGTCTTCATGAGAGGGTAGTTTGGTTCTACATAGGTCATATTGAGGGTTTGAGGTCCAGAGTGACCAGTCTAGGGTAACTTAGTGCTTGAAGGTCTAGGGTCTAGTAAAAGACCAATCTAGGGTAAATCAAGTAGCTTGACCATGTGATGATACTCCCTAGTATTTAGCTTGAGTCTTCTCCATAGATTTTGTATTTGCCTCTTGTGGGCGTTTCTTATTGGTGAGTTACTATTATTTTTTGATAGGTAATATTTTATATTATATTGATTTAAAAAGATGCTTCTTACAATAGTGTGTTAAAGTATGAAGAGGAAACTATAACAACCCTCATAAAAAGCCCCATTACAACAAAAATTTAATGCATTCAAAATACAAAAGACATTAACATCTTCCAACTACACCTCACTCATTAAAATGCACAAACAAAAAGCCGGTAAAGCCACCATATATGCCTTAGACTATCCCGTCGATCTCATTCAACCTTTAAACTAGTTTGTAGCATCCTCCTTGGTGAAATTATGGATTGAGCAATCATCCTCCACCGAGCACCATTGACTACCCAAGCCGCTTGATTCTGCCTCCCCCAAGAGTGACACATCAACCCACATTCTAGCTCTTGATGATGCCCTAGCAGTAGCCTCCCATTTTTCTTTACCCAAATGGTAATGTAGTGGTTCACTTAGTGGATACACTTGGTGAGTTATTATTTATTGTTGAATGTATTAATTACTTGGTGGTTGGTACTTATTGATCATTGTCGATTATTCATTGGTTATTATTCTTTCGACAATTGACTTTTGATTTGAAAGTTGATATTCTTTTAGTAGTTGTATCACTTTGCCTTTGATAATTCATAATGTCTTCATATCTAGTTGTTAACTTTTGGTGTATGGTGGTTTTCGTAATGGTTGATTGTTGTTCGACATTTTTTTATATTTTCCTTATCAGTAGTTTGTGGTATCCATTGGATAGAGAGCTATCTAAATTGCTTTCCTAGGATTGATTTTGTGATTTGATATTCATGTGTGGATTGTACATTATCTCCCTTACATGGTAAGGGTGGTGCCTAATTGGGTTACCACAAGGATTGAAGGTAGTTTCTTCTTACCATTTGGACTCCCCCATAGATTGACACCGAGTTTAGATGCTCTTGAGATGTAGTTGTACCATTCTTACTCTTATCTTGGATACTTTCTATTAAGTTGTTGTATATGTGTATTAATGTATCTTGATATCCCATGAGATGTATTGTATTTTATTGTACTTGTATTATTAGTATATACCCTGCAACATGTACAGTGGATTTTGTGTATTGGATGTACTTATATCGGTTGTACTTTTGTATTTACTTATGATATTTTGTATGTGTTATTCATTCATGGTTATGGACACTGAATTTAAGAGTAAATCTAATCAATAAAACTTTCATACACGATATTCAGCATGAAGGAACTTTTGAGAAATGAAATTGTGTTTATATTGCTTAAAGTGTATCTAATGTGTTCATGTTGTATTGATTTTGTAGTGTTTTGGTTAAAGAAAATAGGTTTTGAAGGGCCCCTGAAACCCTTTACTATGAAAGAGAATAAAACATTAAAAGATTAAGCTAACAAGAAACAGAGCTAAAAAATGATAGCAACCAAAAAGTCCAGCAAGAAAGGCCATCAACACAAGGACAACTTGAAAAAACACAAAAGGAACAACGAAAACTAGGAGTCCATGTTCATAATGAGGTTTGCAACCTCCTTCTCTAGAGTGTCCATCTTGATTGCAACCTCTTTGATCTTAGTGAGCTCATTATTGTACTCAGAGACTTTCTTCTTCTTGTTGGACCTAGTCCTACTCCTTGGCCCTTTCGTATGAGCTCCAACACCCCCATCTCTGTAATGACCATCGCCTTTTCCATTCCCTTACCTTCAAATCTATTGATAAGAGACTTGAGGTTTTCATTGAAGGCTTTTAGGATAAAGTAGCTTTGGTTAGCTATGCCTCGCATGATAGCTTGAGTGGCATCCACTTTGTTGGTAAGATCTAGCACTTTAGCTTCCAGACTATAGAAGATAAGAAGGTCAACATACTGGTTAGACTCAACTCTATCCCCTTCCACATAGGTCTTCTTTCCTTCCATCAGACTCATTCTTTCCTTAATCTTAGCAATCGAGTGAAACAACCATTTAATGGCCTTGAAGTTGTTCATCATGTTGTTCTTAGCATTGTTGAGAAAATTTAAGTTATCTTCCTTGTTGAAGTTACTCATGATCAACATAGTAGGGTCAATGAGCTTCTAGAGTTCCACCTTTCCTTTTAGGTCTTCATGAATTTGTAGGTTGACAATTTCTCTGGCTATCCCTAGGTGGATGTTGTATGTGTTCATGTCTTTCCAAGTTGTCACCCTCCATTTAGCAGAGGTAGTAACAATCACATTTTTTTCTTTCATCTATTCTTCCATAGGGTTGGTGGGAGTCTCAAACCCCTCTTGGTCCCCCAGGTCCATATTGTTGATAGGAATCTGTTCCCTGTCCTCCTCAAAATCTTTGGTCTCCTCTTGATGTGGCCACTTTTTCTTTTCCTTAAGGGTCTTTCTCACAGCCTCTTCTCCCCTTCTATTTCCATCTCCTCATCATTCTTAGAAGATGACTCCCTTCCTTTCTTCTTTTCGTGTTTCAAGAGTTATTTATCGCTTCTTTGTTTCTTAATAGTGCTAGTCTTCCCGAGTGTGTACAAAACCTTCATATCCATTTCCATGTCATTTTCACTAGAGCTGAGATCATCTTTAGAGTCAATAGGGTTGTCCTTTTTTCACCCTTTTATGAAGTTGATCTCTGGAAGTTTTCTTTTTGGCATTTTTCTTGTCACTCTTGCTTGGCTCAAAGTCCTCATCAGAGTTAGGACCATCACTGTCCTCCTCCTCCGAGGAGTCATCATAATCATCACCATCACCCTCTATAGTCTTGATTTCAATGAACTTCCCTACATTGTTAGTTTTAATGTCCTCATAAATGAGAAGCATGAGGCCATCATGAAGGGGGGGATTAGTAATACTATGATCTCTAATATGATTGATGCTATTGTTTCGTGAGGAATACAAATAAAAAGGAATATAAATCTTAACATTATGCCTAAAGTGATTAAGCATAGCAAAGTGATACATATAAACACTAGAGAATCTTCTATCAAGGGTAGTGTAGGAAACAATGGTCCTAAGAATAATCCTCTAGAATTTATTCAAAAACTTGGGTTGAAAGTAGGCAATACCTTTTTCCTTCACTAGTTTCTTCTTCTCCTTAGGCGTCTTCGAGAAGGTGCCCATTGGAGAGTCATAAATCTTTCTATCTTTATAAAACTTCTTACCAACAATTGGGATGCCCGTGACCTTGGAGATATACTCCTCAATGATGGAATACTTCCTGCCATTCACTGTTAGACAACCCTCATTCCAATTCTGCAAAAACAACTGGGTAACTTGGGGATCGCCCTAATGTAGCTTCTCAAGGAAATTAGCAATACCCCCTTTGCTCAACACTTCCCAAATTCATTTCTCTTCCTCCATTTATCACATCTAGCAAGCTCCTAACGTCTCCTTTAACCTCCCATTATCTTCGCTATGTATGCAAAGCTAAAGCAAGGGATGAAGGGAAACACACCAGTTTTAAGATTAAACCACAAACATAATTAACAATTACATGCAAATATAATCAATAACAAAAAATAATATATCACATAGAAAAGAACACAAGGCACCAAGATTTAACATGGTTCACCCAATCCCTGGGCTACGTCCACCAAACAACAAGTTCGATATTTTTATGATCCAGTGATTACAACCTGATTACAAATTGTAATCCCTTACAGGTCAATACTTCCACAAGAACCAATTTTGCATCACAACTATGAAAACAAGCCCTAACCTTAAGCCCTTTTATACAAGTATTAAACCACTTTAGGGTTAAAACATGTCAGCCCAAAATCTTGATAAAATAGGGCCCAAAAAAATAGGCCCCGAAACTCAACACTTCCCAAATTTGTTTCTCTTCCTCCATTTATCACATCTAACAAGATCCCGACATCTTCTTTAACCTCCCATTATCTTCACTATGTATGCAAAGCTAAAGCAAGGGATGAAGGGAAACACAATAGTTTTAGGATTAAACCATGAACAGAAATAACAATTATATGCAAATGTAATCAATAACAAAAAATAATAGATCACACAAAAAAGAACACAAGGCACCAAGATTTAATGTGGTTCACCCAATCCCTGGGCTACGTCCACAAAACAGAAAGTCTGATATTTTTATGATCCAGTGATTACAACTTGATTACAATTTGTAATCCCTTATAGCTCAATACTACCACAAGAACCAATTTCACATCACTACTATGAAAAAAGGCCTAACCCTAAGCTCTTTTATACAAGTATTAAACCACTTTAGGGTTAAAACATGTCAGCCTAAAATCCTGAAAAAATAGGGCCCAAATTTTTTTTTCACCCCAAAGAATTTATGAAGTATGTACAATACTTTCTTGATCAGTCACCACAAACTAACAATCTCCCACTTGGGGACTAATCAGACTCCACACTAAAAAACAATCTCCCACTTGGAGACTAATCCTGTAGCTAGACTGCTACTCCATGGGGCTCCCACTGGATCAAACCAACGTGGACTTTGTTGTTCTTTTATTCATGTTCAATCTAGAAGACCAACCGAAGCTGAAGAGGAGTTTAGCTTCTCCCTTGTTACTACCTTTGCCAACATATCTGTTGGATTGTCATTTGTATGTATCTTCTCTAGCTTTAACCGTCCATCCTCCAAAACTGACCGAATGAAATGGTACCACAACTGTATGTGTTTGGTCTTGGAATGCAGAGCTGAATTCTTTGCAAGATGAATGAAACTCTAACTATCTGTGAACAAATAATTATCCTTCTAAGGATGTCCCAATTCTTCTAAGAAGAACTAAAGCCATATCATCTCCTTGGCTACCTTTGTAGCAGCAACATACTCTGCCTCTGTAGTGGATAGAGCATTAATCTTCTGTAACCTAGAAACCCATCTCACGACTGCCCTACCAATAGTAAAGACATAACCTGTAGTACTCCGCCTGGTATCAATATCCCCTACCAAATCTGAGTCAACCTAGCCCTATAAATCAGTAGTAGAGCTCCCAAAGTGTAGACACTTATTAGATGTTCCTCTCAAATATTTGAGAATCCATTTGACTACATTCCAATGCTCAATTCTTGAATGACTCATATACCTGCTAACGACTCCCACTACATATGCAATATCTGGCCTAGTACATACCATAGCATACATCAAACTTCCTATAGTTGAAGCATAGGGTACCTTGGACATCTTATCCTCATCCTCTTGTGTCTTGGGACACATCTCCTTAGTCAACTTCAAATGACCAGGTAAAGGTGTGCTGACAGCTTTAGCATTCTCCATAGAGAAACATTGCAACACCTTCTCTACATAATCAGCCTGAGATAGTGTCAATGTTTTGTTCTTCCTATCTTTGTAAATCTTCATACCAAGGATTTTTTTGGCTGCCCCCAAATCCTTCATAGCAAATGCATGTGCTAACTGGCATTTCAACCCCTTAATATGATCCATGTTAGACCCAACTACAAGCATATCATCAACATATAAACATAAAATAATGTAGCTATCATCATCCAACCTCTTAAAATAAACACAATAATCTGAATGACACCTATCAAATTTCAGATACCATTGTTGAGGTGCTTGCTTCAACCCATATAAACTTTTCTTCGATTTGCACACTAAGTTCTCCTTACCTTTAACCTCAAATCCCTGTGGTTGAGCCATATATATTTCTTCATCCAAATCACCATGAATGAAGATTGTTTTAACATCAAGCTGCTCTAAATGCAAATATTCAGTAGCCACGAGACTTAAAATAGTACAGATAGAAGTCATCTTAACAATAGGAGAAAATATCTCATCAAAATCAATTCCTTTTTTCTATGCAAATCCTTTCACAACTAACTTGGATTTAAATATTTTCTTACCTCCTTCCTCTTATTTCAACCTATAAACCCACTTATTCTATAAAACCTTTTTACCTGCAAGCAACTTGCACAAATCTCATGTCTTATTCTTCAGCAAAGAGTCTATTTCATCTTTCATTGCAGACTCCCATTGAATCTTAGTATCCACCTGCACAGCTTCATCATAACACTCAGATTCACCAGCATCAGTAAGTAAAATTGAATACAAAGAGGGAGAAAATATTTCTAGAGGTCTAATTTGCCTTGTTGACCATCTAACATTCACTGGTGTGTGTGGTATTTGTTGTTGTTGTTGTTGCACACCATGAGGAATGGCTAGAACATCATCTTTTGGAGTATCATCCAACACTACATAATCATCTTCTTTCTTCTCATGTTGTTGCAACAGATCTTTGTACAACACTTTCTCATTGAATATGACATCCCTGCTTCTTATAATTTTATGATTTTCAAAATCACAAAGCCTATAACCAAATTCATTAATGCCATATCCAAAAAATACATTTTTTTTTTACTTAGCTTCCAGCTTGGTTCTATTATCAGAATCTATGTGAGCAAAAGCTTCACAATCGAAGGTCTTGAGAAAAGAATAACTCACTTTCTTACCAATCCATGCTGCCTTTGGAATGCCACAACCCAAAGGGGTAGAGGGACCTCTATTAATCAAATATATAGCAGTATTGATGGCCTCTACTGACATGTGTAAGGGCAACCCAACATGCAACCTCATGCTTCTTGCGTGCTCCATTATAGTCCTGTTCATGTGTTCAGCCACTCCATTTTCTTGTGGAGTCCTTGGAATAGTTTTTTGTCTACGAATACCATTAATGGAGCAATAATTTTCAAATTCATGACTACAATACTCACCACCATTATCAAATTTGAGACATTTTAATTTCTTACCAGTCTCATTTTCAACCAAGCATTTCCAATTCTTAAAAGTTTGAAATACATCAGATTTTTGTCTAAGGAAATAAACCCATACTTTTCTAGTTGCATCATCAATAAATGTAACATAATAATGAGAGCCTCCAAGGGAAGATACCTAAGTTGGTCCCCATACATCGATATGCACAAGCTCTAATTTCTCCTTTTTGTTTTCCTTCTCAGTCTTTACAAAACTCACTCTCTTTTGTTTTCCATACACGCAACTTTCACAAAAATCCATTTTGGCACATTTCAGACCTGGTAAAAATTTCTTTGAATGAATTACTTTCATACATTTCTCACTCATGTGCCCAAGTCTATTGTGCCACAACACTGTATTATAATCTACAACAACTATTTGTTCTCCTTGCTCAACTGCAACAATTATTCCTGAACATTCATTTTCCTCTGAAACAATTAAAGTGGAAGGAACAATATGACCTATACAAAGATATAAGGTGCCTACTTTCACACCTTTTTCTACTACAAGAGAACCTTATGAAACCTTCCAATTTTTATCATTAAAAGTAACTACACAACCTTCATCACCAAGTTGCCCTACTGAAATTAAATTCCTACTTAGCTTTGGAACATATCTTACCTCATGTAGTAGCCAATATTCCCATTCTGCAACTTAATCTTAATTTTTCCCTTTCCAACAATCTGACAGGGTTCATTATCCCCCAAATAAACAAGTCCAAAATCCCCTTGGACATAATCAATGAAATAACTTCTATGAGGTATAGCATGAAATGAAGCACTGAAATCTAAAACCCATGAATCATCAACACTTTCTTTAGATAGAAGCAAAGCATCCTCATCGGATTTGTTACTTACCACATTTGCCTCCTTGTCTCCATCTAATTTATCTTCTTCATTTTTCTTTTGATTCCAACAATCTTTCTTTTTGTGCCCTATTTTCCCATAGGACCAACAGTCATTCGATCCTCTCGATTGAGACCTCCTCCCTTTTGAATTTCCTCTTGATTTTCCAAGATTTTCAAAATTACTTCCTCTCTTAGTCATTCTGCCCCTACTTTGTGCATTCAAAGCACTTCCTGATGTAGATCCACTTGAGGATTTCCTATGAGTTTCCTCACTCAAAATAACACCAATCACATCATCATATTTTAGGGTACTAGATCCAAGAATAGAATTACTCACAACTATTACCAAGCCATTCCAGCTTTTAGGCAAACAACACAAAATCAAGAGAGCCCTAATTTCTTCATCAAAATTGACACCCATGGAAGATAATTGACTAGTAATAGTATTAAACTCATTTAAATGATCTATAACAGATCCACCTTCTGCCATTTTCATATTAAATAAATGTTTCATGAGAAATACCTTGTTTGAAGCGGAGGGCTTTTCATATAGTGTCACTAGGGTTTTCATCAAATTTTCTGTTGTCTTCGCTTTTGTAATATTAAATGCCACCAATGGTGCCAGGCATAATCAAATGCTTCCAAGTGTCTTTCTGTCCAAAAGATCCCATTCATCATTTGACATAGATCCTTGATTCTTGGCTTTTCCTTCTAACGGCTTCCATAAATCCTTCTGATAAAGATAGTCTTCTATTTGCATCTTCCATAACTAGAAGTTCTGCCCATTAAACCTATCAACTCTCAACTTACCCTCGTCTGCCATCGCTCCCACTTGACTGTGAGACTCCCACTCAACCGTGAGACTTTCCTGCAAAGGATAATTGAAAAACAACCTCACTCTGATACCACTTGTTAGGATTAAACCACAGACAGAAATAATAATTACATGCAAATACATTCAATAACAAAAAATAATAGATCACATAGAAAAGAACACAAGGCCCTAAGATTTAACGTGGTTCACCAAATCCTTGGGCTATGTCCACCAAACAACAAGTCCGATATTTTTATGATCCAGTGATTACAACCTGTAATCCCTTACAACTCAATATTGCTGCAAGAACCAATTTCACATCACAACTATGAAAACGAGCCCTAACCCTAAGCTCTTTTATACAAGTATCAAACCGCTTTAGGGTTAAAACATGTCGATCCAAAATCCTGATAAAATAGGCTCCAAAAAAATAGGGCCCAAATTTTTTTTTCAAACCCCAAAGAATTTATGAAGTATGTACAATACTTTCCTAATTACTCACCACAAACTAACAAACAGTTACTCTGAGGATGAGGACAAGGAGTTGGGGAAGGATAATGTGAATGAAGAGGAGAAGGGGAGGGATAGTGACAAGGAGGAGGTTTCTCTTGATGCCCCCTCAGGAAACCCCAGGAAAAGAAAAGACAACTAGGCCCTGCTTTAGGAAGACCCTAAAGCCCATATTTCTAAAACCCTTGGCCTTGACTCGCCCGTATCCCCGCCTGAAGAGATGATTGAAATTTTGGTGTGAAGAAGTGGGGAGGTGATAAGGAAGAATAGGAGGAGGGTTTGGAGAAATTTTAACATGGACACTACTAGGTTGGTTATTTTTAGAGAACCGATGAACATCCATGTGTTGGAGGACCTTGATGGTAGAACCCACTTTGACGAGCTAATTGACCCTACTTTGTTGGTCATTTTCGATAATGCGCGGGAAATTGGATTCAACCTCTTGAACAAGATGAAGAATTGCTTGATAGATAATTTTTGATCTATCAAATGGTTATTTCAAGAAATTAAGGCTCTAAAGGATAAGAATAACTAGGATAGTAGTCAGAACACCCGCATGGATCAGGGGATCACAGGAAAGAAGATAGATCAGGATGGCAACCAGAAGATCAATTGCGGCTAGGATACCAGAGACAGATAGGAGGATAGACTCTCCCTGGTTGTACAAAAAATCTAGAGGTTTGAATCCATCCACCAAATCCTGACTAAACAAATTATGGATACCTTGCACACTCTGAACGAGAACATTGTCAACCTGGGAGACTCTCTGATGAAAGCCAGCTTTGGTGGGGACATAGTGCAGAAGATCGAGATGGATATCAGATAGGAGGAGTTTGCTCTGAAAGAAGCCAAGGACCAGGTGGATGCCCAAAACAAGAGCCAAGAAGGAGCAGACAATCAGAAGGACAATGAAGCTGCAAAAACTTTACATGCCTGGATAAGGACAACCAATAATTTTTTTTTCTTTTGGTTTTTCTTATAGTTTAGGTTGATGGCTTTTGCCTCCTGGCCTTGGGCCTTTTGTTAGTTTTGGCTTTTCATAGTAGTATCATGTTAGCTAGACTTTTTTAATTTTCTATCTTTAAATGTTGTAAACTTTTGGGTTTCAGGATCCCTGTAAAACCTATTTTACTTAATAAAAAACAAACAGTTAACAAAAAGAACCAGAATCTGTGTGAGAAAAAAGCATAGTTATGGCAAGTACCACTGCTAACTCTACCACTCATCATAATAAAAAAAACATATCTAGCTTAGTGCACATCACTATCTTTAATGATGAACCCCTTAGCCCCAACCATCACATCATGATTGATTCTCGAGACGACTGGATCAAGAAGGTTTTTGTTTCATTTTTGCAAGCTTTGACATATAACACCCAGGTTGGCATGATGTTAGCAACCTCGTTGGCTTTATGGTAATTATAACTAATGAAGTAGTCCCCAAGGGTATTAAGGATATAAATATTTTATTTTATAATGGTCTATGGTCCAAGAAGAATCAAATTGGTCTTTAAGGTATTTCACAATATTGAGTGAATCTCCATCTAACCAAAGTTTCAAAAGACCCATCTCTTTAGCAAGTTTATTATTTTGGATGGAAACCATGGCTTTAGCAAACATGGTCAGTTTGAACACCCAAAGGGAGTGCCACACCTGTCCAATCATGACCAACATAATCTCTTATCACTCCCCCACACCTAGCCAACCCAAGATTACCCTTGGTTGCCCTATCAAAAAATGCTTTGGTCCACCCAACAGGGGGAGGGTCCACTGATAGGTAGCTCTTCCCTTAGCAGGATCTTTCCCTTTTTTCTTCTCTTGGAGGATCTCCTTCCAACCTGTGCATGAGACCTTTCCCAATTTGGCATTTTCCAAAATGACACTTAAAACCTTAGAGGACACCAAGCCGGGGGGAGGAGGAATCATGAAAGATCTTATTGTTTCTTTCTTTCTAGAGGCCCTAAACGATGTGAGGGAAGGAAAGACCCCAAAAAAGGTGAACATGGGAGAAAAAAAGGTGGGGGGGGGAGATCCATTAGGTAAAGTAATAAAAAATAATCCTTGGGAAAGACCAGAGTACCCCAAATTTTGTTAGTATCTTCGCCTAGATTTGAGAAGCAAAGGGATAATGAAATAATAGGTGGTCAAAAGATTCTAAATCAACTTTACAAAGACAACACATATTAGGGATCATTATACCCCTCTTGTTGAGATTATCCATGGTAAAAATTCGGTTCTACAATGCCAACCAAAGGAAAATGTTGATCTTCAGAATGAGAGTGGAGCTCTAGAATTTTTTTCCAATTAAAAGGATCATTCTACTCTTTGAGGCTAGCAAGATAAGTTGATGCCACTGACAATAATCCAAACAGATTACCATCCCAAATGATCAAATCTGGTTCCATACTTAAAGAAGTAGAGTTTAGGAGAAACATAATTTGGTTAAGGGAGGGATCAATAGTAGTCAAATTTATCCAGGCCCCATCCATCCAATAGTCCTCCACTTTTGTACCATATATGGCTTCACATAAATCCTTCTAGACATTGAGATCATTGAGAGAATTTAGTGGGCCTTCCCTTAGCTAGTTATCCTCCTAGAATCTAATTTGGTTTCCCTTCCTAACTTTCCATTTTATTCTTAACATGGCATTATTTTTTACTTTCAAAAGGCTATTCCAAATATGGGATCCATTTGGGATATCCTTTGGGTATAGATAATCAATTAATCTTGGTGAATTAAAAAGGTATTTAGCCCTGAAGCACCCTAGACCATTCACCATCCCCTTAATAAATTATCCATATCTTCTTTGCAAGGAGGGCATTATTAAAGAGCCTTATTGTCCTAAGTCCTAATCCATCTACCTTCTCTTTGGAAGGCAAAATTTATCCTAGAAGATAGGGGGAATTCTTTTGTGGTCTTCAGCCCTTGACCAAAGGAACCTCTTTTGAATTCTTTCAATGACCTCTACATATTTGTTAGGAATATAATAAAGACTTAGAGCATAAGTTAGGAGATTTTGTAGAGTTGACTTAATCAATTGAATCTTCCCCGCTTGACTCAATATGATCCCTTTCCACCCAGCCAAGTTCCTATTGAACCTATCCACCATCATTTCTGATCTGATGGACGGATCTAGACTGATTGCAGTATTGAATGCTTAAATAAAATAAAATTAGTGGAAGTCTTAATAAATTTATACATAAATGGAATTATGCATCAAAACTTAAGGTGAGAAACAGAATTGAGAGAGAGAGAAGAAGATAGAAAGTGCAAACACAGTTTGATTTCGGAGTTCGCCACAAATGTGACTACGGCTCCGGGTCAGCTCCAATAGAGTACGACCGATCCAATTAATCTCCAAAAATCAATTACAAAGCACTAAGACCATTCCTTCGATCACTTCGGAAGCAATAAAACTCCAAGATACAAGAATGGTACAAAAATCTCCTTACAAGACCTCTCTGTCACAATGCCTATTTCAATAAATCATCACTTGAAGAGAATAAAATCTACCTCCAAGAATACTTGGCCAAAATTCTCCTCCAAAAAGACTCTTGAAAATTATGAGTGAAAAACACTCACTCTCTTCCCCTTTTTATACAATAAATTTGCTTAAATTAGGCCAAAACAAAAATATTTAATTATAGGCCTTGAAAAAACTACCCCTTTCGAAATAGCCCTCTTTACATTTTTGTATTTTGGCATTTTACCAAATTAGGGTGGTTAAAGATTAACAAAATAACCACATTCCTTATTTAAAAGGGGAGCGAGCCATTTGTTAAACTTTAAATAGAAATCGCACATTTAATATCTTAGAACATGCACGTGGCGCAACGGTTATAGCTAATTTTGAAAGGTGTTGGGTCGGTAGTTCAACCCCCACTGGCACCTTTTTGACAATCGAATTGGCAGCTAGCTCAAATTTAAATAGAAGTTTTGACATATATGTAATGAACAATCCGCGTGGCTCAACGACCACACCTTATTTTAGCAAAGGGGTGGTTAGGAGTTTGAATCTCACCACTAACCTTTTTCTTTTTCTTTTCTTTTCTTTTTTTAAATTTAAAATTGCCACCATGACATCATCAACTTTCAAATGACAGTTTTACCTCCAAAATTCAAATTGCCATAACTTTTACATATGAAGTTCGTTTTTGATAAAACAAATGTCGTCGAAAAGCTTGTGACGAGATCTTTAATTTGAAACCCATTGTTGACCACTTTTGAGATGGTCCAATTTTGCCCCTTATCCAGCCCTCTGGTCTACCTGTTGACAAGAACTTTGACTGGGTGTAACTTCTTCATCCGGACTCCATTTTTGTCCATTCAAGTTGCATTAGAATCAGGACACCGAGATCTTTCTGATGGTGCAAATTCTGGAGAGAAATAAGACACTTCAATTTTCACTAAAAATATCCACCGGATCAAACCTCCCCCCTAAAGACCTTTTGGACCTCCAAAAGTGACATTTACTCTGACATAAAGTGAGGACTTGGCCTCCCCACTTGTCCTGTATCATCTGTACATCTGAATACCTGGCTTACAAGCACAATGAAGACTACAACAACATTGTTGATCATAAACATTATTCTATCACTTCCATAAGCATCTACATCAATTGCTGTACCCACTAACCAACAAACATTGACTAGCATCAAGCTAAACAATAATGCAGAAATGAAAGATAATAAATCAACAACATATCGATCCTTCATAATAGGAACATTTTTACCCAAGGAACCATCAATGCTTTCAATCATCATTCCCTCATGTTGTACTGCAAGGGCATCCTGCAACATCTGACCTTGGTTAGCTACTCCAAGTTCAAGTGTAGAACCACCTGTACTGACAAACATAAGAGTTAACTCTTTACTTGCATTAATTACCCTCTTTAATTGCCCTGTGTTTGCAAAAGAATGATCAGTCTTAATCCTGTGAGAATGCACAATATACTGAATGCCATCTTTAAACAAGTGATAATGATTCTTCTCCCTATAGAAAATTGCTTTTCGATCATAAATATAAGGGCTACCAAGCACTATCCCACAGATATCTAGTGTAACCACATCAAACTGTACTTCATCCACAAACTTACTAGTGATTGTGAACCTTAAAGTGCATTGTCTTGTTACTTGCAACTTATCATTTTCACAAATCCAACCTAGTGGATAAGGTTTCTTATGTAATGTGGTTTTCAATCCCAAGTTTCTTACAATACTTTCAGAGATCAAGTTCACTTGAGAACCAATATCTCTGAGTCCATCAATTTTAGTGTTCTTAGCAACAACCCTTAAATGAAATAGCTCATTCCTTTTCTTATCTTCAGACAAATCATTTACTGTAGAAGCACAACTAGCAATAGAAACACTAGAAATAGGAGCTTTACCTTTCAAACCCATAACTGTTATCTTAGTCTCATCATCTAAATCTGAACCAAGATCCAAAACAACATTTGTTGTTTTCTCCTTACCTTTCTGTTTCTGATCAAATTTACGAGCCCACTTAGGCTTCAACTCAGGATACAACTTCCAACAATGTTCTTCATCATGACCCTTCCTATCACAATGAGTGCAAGAAAGTTTCTCATCCTTCTTGATTGTAGCTGCCCTCTTTCCTTTCTTTGTCTCTACATTCTTAGAAGATTTCTTTACATCATTATCAAAGTTATCAATAAATGATCCTTTACCCCTTGACTCTAAGTGTGTAGCCTAAACTGACACTTCATCCAAATTACAAGGGTTCAATACCAAAATAGAATGCCTAAGGTAGGAATGAAGACCTCCTATGTACTTCAACAAAGTATCCTGGGTGTACAAAGGAACATTTAAAGCAATAGCCCTTTTCCTAAATTCATGGGTGTACTCTTGGACAGTTTGATCTTTCCCTTGTCTAAACATTTGCTAGTCCATCATTAACTGTTTCATATGTCCTAGGGGATAAAAGTGCTTCTTAAGAGCATTAACAAACTCTTCCCAAGTTAAACTGACTCTACCATGTTGTGAAACTTCTGCCTTAGTCTTACTCTCCCACTAGGTTAAAGCTGTACCTCCTAACTGAAGAGTAGCTAATTGAGTCCTATCAACATCATCTAATAGGTTCTGGATTGTATAGTAGACTTCTACTTGTTGAATCCAATCATCCAATTTTTCAGCATCAAGTTCACCACAATACTTAGGCAAGTCAAATTTTACATCCAGTTTGATCTTAGGCCTATACCCACTCTTGAAAGGATTAGAAGAAGTAGAATGAGGAGAAGATGGAGAAGAAGGAGAAGATGATGAAGACGGAGACAGAGGTTCAGGAGGGTCACTACCACCTCCTACTCCTTTGGTGTTGTCATCCTTTAATGAGGATTTTGCTTCCTCCTTCTTCTTAGCCTTATTTGCCTTTCGCAATTGTCGTTCGTGTCTCTCTTGGAGAAGAATGTCCACCTTAGCCTTCATCTCGAGGAATGCTCTTCAAAATTCCTGCTCACTAATCTCATCAGGAACATCCATTCCAGAAATAGACATCTTCGAAAATGTTTTTCGCTTCCCAATCTCAGGATTATATTCTTCAAGCTTGCCTTCGCCCTTCTGAATCCAGGATCTTGTTAGCATTCAAGAAAAAAATTGCAATAATAGTCAACTGAGCTCTGATACCACTTGATCTGATGGACGGATCTAGACTAATTGCAGTATTGAATGCTTAAATAAAATAAAATTAGCGAAAGTCTTAATACATTTATACATAAATGGAATTATGCATCAAAACTTAAGGTGAGAAACATAATTGAGAGAGAAGAAGATAGAAACTGCAGACACAGTTTGATTTCAGAGTTCGCCACAAATGTGACTACGTCTCTGGGTCAGCTCCAATAGAGTATGACTGATCTAATTAATCTCCAAAAATCAATTACAAAGCACCAAGACCATTCCTTTGAGCACTTCGGGAGCAATAAAACTCCGAGATATAAGAATGCTACACAAATCTCCTTACAAGACCTCTCTGTCACAATGCCTGTTTAAATAAATCATCACTTGAAGAGAATAAAATCTGCCTCCAAGAATACTTGGCCAAAATTCTCCTCCAAAAAGACTCTTGAAAATTATGAGTGAAAAACACTCACTCTCTTCCCCTTTTTATACAACAAATTTTCTTAAATTAGGCCAAAACAAAAATATTTAATTATAGGCCTTGAACAAACTCCCCCTTTCAAAATAACCCTCTTTACATTTTTGTATTTTGGCATTTTACCAACTTAGGGTGGTTAAAGATTAACAAAATAACCACATTCCTTATTTAAAAGGGGAGCGGGCCATTTGTTAAACTTTAAATAGAAATCGCACATTCCATATCTTAGAACATGCACATGGCGCAACGATTATAGCTAATTTTGAAAGGTGTTGGGTTGGTAGTTCAACCCCCGCTGGCACCTTTTTGACAACCGAATTGGCGACTAGCTCAAATTTAAATAGAAGTTTTGACATTTATGTAATGAACAATCCGCGTGGCCCAATGACCACGCCTTATTTTAACAAAGGGGTGGTTAGGAGTTCGAATCTCACCACTAACCTTTTTCTTTGTTTTTTTTATTTTTATTTTTTAAAATTAAAATTGCCACCATGACGTCATCAACTTTCAAATGACATTTTTACCTCCAAAATTCAAATTTCCATAACTTTCACATATGAAGTTCGTTTTTGACGAAACGAATGCCATCGAAAAGCTTGTGACGAGATCTTTAATTTGAAACCCATTGTTGACCACTTTTGAGATGGTCCAATTTTGCCCCTTATCTAGCCCTCTGGTCTACCTATTGACCAGAACTTTGACTGGGCGTAACTTCTTCATCCAGACTCTGTTTTTATCCATTCAAGTTGCATTAGAATCAGGACACCGAGATCTTTCTGATGGTGCAAATTTTGGAGAGAAATAAGACACTTCAATTTTCACTGAAAATATCCACCAGATCAAGCCTCCCCACTGAAGACCTTTTGGACCTCCAAAAGTGACATTTACTCTGACATAAAGTGAGGACTTGGCCTCCCCACTTGTCCTGTATCATCTGTAGATTTGAATACCTGGCTCACAAGCACAATGAAGACTGCAACAACATTGTTGATCATAAACATTATTCTATCACTTCCATAAGCATCTACATCAATTGATGTAGCCACTAACCAACAAACATTGACTAGCATCAAGCTAAACAATAATGCAGAAATGAAAGAGAATAAATCAATAACATATTGATCCTTCATAACAGGAACATTTTTACCCAAGGAACCATCAATTCTTTCAATCATCATTCCCTCGTGTTGTACTGCAAGGGCATCCTACAACATCTGACCTTGGTTAGCTACTCCAAGTTCAAGTGTAGAACCACCTGTACTGACAGACATAAGAGTTAACTCTTTACTTGCATTAATTACCCTCTTTAATTGCCCTGTGTTTGCAAAAGAATGATCAGTCTTAATCCTCTGAGAATGCACAATATATTGAATGCCATCTTTAAACAAGTGATAATGATTCTTCTCCCTATAGAAAATTGCTTTTCGATCATAAAGATAAGGGCTACCAAGCACTATCCCACATATATCTTGTGGAACCACATCAAACTGTACTTCATCCACAAACTTACTAGTGATTGTGAACCTTAAAGTGCATTGTCTTGTTACTTGCAACTTATTATTTTCACAAATCCAACCTAATGGATAAGGTTTCTTATGTAATGTGGTTTTCAATCCCAAGTTTCTTACAATACTTTCAGAGATCAAGTTCACTTGAGAACCGCTATCTATGAGTCCATCAATTTTAGTGTTCTTAGCAACAACCCTTAAATGAAATAGCTTGTTCCTTTTCTTATCTTCAGACAAATCATTTACTGTAGAAGCACAACTAGCAACAGAAACACTAGAAATAGGAGCTTTACCTTTCAAACCCATAGCTGTTATCTTAGTCTCATCATCTGAATCTGAACCAAGATCCAAAACAACATTTGTTGTTTTCTCCTTACCTTTCTATTTCTGATCAAATTTACGAGCCCACTTAGGCTTCAACTCAGGATACAACTTCCAACAATGTTCTTCATCATGACCCTTCCTGTCACAATGAGTGCAAGAAAGTTTCTCATCCTTCTTGATTGTAGCTGCCCTCTTTCCTTTCTTTGTCTCTACATTCTTAGAAGATTTCTTTACATCATTATCAAAGTTATCAATAAATGATCCTTTACCCCTTGACTCTAAGTGTGTAGCCTAAACTGACACTTCATCCAAATTACAAGGGTTCAATACCAAAATAGAATGCCTAAGGTAGGAATGAAGACCTCCTATGTACTTCAACAAAGTATCCTGGGTGTACAAAGGAACATTTAAAGCAATAGCCCTTTTCCTAAATTCATGGGTGTACTCTTGGACAGTTTGATCTTTCCCTTGTCTAAACATTTGCTAGTCCATCATTAACTATTTCATATGTCCTAGGGGATAAAAGTGCTTCTTAAGAGCATTAACAAACTCTTCCCAAGTTAAACTGACTCTACCATGTTGTGAAACTTCTGCCTTAGTCTTACTCTCCCACTAGGTTAAAGTTGTACCTCCTAATTGAAGAGTTGCTAATTGAGTCCTATCAACATCATCTAATAGGTTCTGGACTGTACAGTAGACTTCTACTTGTTGAATCCAATCATCCAATTTTTCAGCATCAAGTTCACCACAATACTTAGGCAAGTCAAATTTTACATCCAGTTTGATCTTAGGCCTATACCCACTCTTGAAAGGATTAGAAGAAGTAGAATGAGGAGAAGATGGAGAAGAAGGAGAAGATGATGAAGACGGAGACAGAGGTTCAGGAGGGTCACTACCACCTCCTACTCCTTTGGCGTTGTCATCCTTTAATGAGGATTTTTCTTCCTCCTTCTTCTTAGCCTTATTTGCCTTTCGCAATTATCGTTCGTGTCTCTCTTGGAGAAGAATGTCCACCTTAGCCTTCATCTCGAGGAATGCTCTTCGAAATTCCTACTCACTAATCTCATCAAGAACATCCATTCCAGGAATAGACATCTTCGAAAATATTTTTCGCTTCCCAATCTCAGGATTATATTCTTCAAGCTTGCCTTCACCCTTCTGAATCCTGGATCTTGTAAGCATTCAAGAAAACAACTGCAATAATAGTCAATTGAGCTCTGATACCACTTGATCTGATGGACGGATCTAGACTAATTGCAGTATTGAATGCTTAAATAAAATAAACTTAGTGGAACTCTTAATACATTTATACATAAATGGAATTATGCATCAAAACTTAAGGTGAGAAATAGAATTGAGAGAGAGAAGAAGATAGAAAGTGCAAACACAGTTTGATTTCGAAGTTCGCCACAAATGTGACTACGTCTCTAGGTCAACTCCAATAGAGTACGACCGATCCGATTAATCTCCAAAAATCAATTACAAAGCACCAAGACCATTCCTTCAAGCACTTCGACAGCAATAAAACTCTGAGATACAAGAATGGTACAAAAATCTCCTTACAAGACCTCTCTATCACAATGCTTGTTTCAATAAATCATCACTTGAAGAGAATAAAATCTGCTTCCAAGAATACATGGCCAAAATTCTCCTCCAAAAACACTCTTGAAAATTATGAGTGAAAAACACTCGCTCTCTTCCCCTTTTTATACAACAAATTTTGTTAAATTAGGCCAAAACAAAAATATTTAATTATAGGCCTTGAACAAACTCCCCCTTTTGAAATAGCCCTCTTTACATTTTTGTATTTTGGCATTTTACCAAATTAGGGTGGTTAAAGATTAACAAAATAACCACATTCCTTATTTAAAAGGGGAGCGGGCTATTTGTGAAACTTTAAATAGAAATCGCACATTCCATATCTTAGAACATGTACGTGGCACAATGGTTATAGCTAATTTTGAAAGGTGTTGGGTCAGCAGTTCAACCCCCGCTGGCACCTTTTTGACAACCGAATTGGCGGCTAGCTCAAATTTAAATAGAAGTTTTGACATTTATGTAATGAACAATTCATGTGGCCCAACAACCACGCCTTATTTTAGCAAAGGGGTAGTTAGGAGTTCGAATCTAACCAAAAACCTTTTTCTTTTTCTGTTTCTTTTCCTTTTAAAAAATAAAAAATAAATTAAAATTGCCACCATGACATCATCAACTTTCAAATGACATTTTTACCTCCAAAATTCAAATTGCCATAACTTTCACATATGAAGTCCGTTTTTGACAAGACGAATACCGTTGGAAAGCTTGTGACAAGATCTTTAATTTGAAACCCATTGTTGACCACTTTTGAGATGGTCCAATTTTACCCCTTATCTAGCCCTCTGGTCTACCTGTTGACCAAAACTTTGACTGGGCGTAACTTCTTCATCCAGACTCCGTTTTTGTCCATTCAAGTTGCATTGGAATCAGGACACTGAGATCTTTCTGATGGTGCAAATTCTAAAGAGAAATAAGACATTTCAATTTTCACTGAAAATATCCACCGGATCAAGCCTCCCCACTGAAGACCTTTTGGACCTCCAAAAGTGACATTTACTCTAACATAAAGTGAGGACTTGGCCTCCCCACTTGTCCTATATCATCTGTAGATCTGAATACCTGGCTCGCAAGCACAATGAAGACTGCAACAACATTGTTGATCATAAACATTATTCTATCACTTCCATAAGCATCTACATCAATTGTTGTAGCCACTAACCAACAAACATTGACTAGCATCAAGCTAAACAATAATGCACAAATGAAAGAGAATAAATCAACAGCATATCGATCCTTCATAAAAGGAACATTTTTACCCAAGGAACCATCAATGCTTTCAATCATCATTCCCTCATGTTGTACTGCAAGGGCATCCTGCAACATCTGACCTTGGTTAGCTACTCCAAGTTCAAGTGTAGAACCACCTGTACTGACAGACATAAGAGTTAACTCTTTACTTGCATTAATTACCCTCTTTAATTGCCCTGTGTTTGCAAAAGAATGACCAGTCTTAATCTTGTGAGAATGCACAATATACTATTTTCCATCTTTAAACAAGTGATAATGATTCTTCTCCCTATAGAAAATTGCTTTTCGATCATAAAGATAAGGGCTACCAAGCACTATCCCACAGATATCTAGTGGAACCACATCAAACTGTACTTCATCCACAAACTTACTAGTGATTGTGAACCTTAAAGAGCATTGTCTTGTTACTTGCAACTTATCATTTTCACAAATCCAACCTAGTGGATAAGGTTTCTTATGTAATGTGGTTTTCAATCCCTAGTTTCTTACAATACTTTCAGAGATCAAGTTCACTTGAGAACCACTATCTGTGAGTCCATCAATTTTAGTGTTCTTAGCAACAACCCTTAAATGAAATAGCTCATTCCTTTTCTTATCTTCAGACAAATCATTTACTGTAGAAGCACAACTAGCAACAAAAACACTAGAAATAGGAGCTTTACCTTTCAAACCCATAGCTGTTATCTTAGTCTCATCATCTGAATCTAAACCAAGATCCAAAACAACATTTGCTATTTTCTCCTTACCTTTCTATTTCTGATCAAATTTTTGAGCCCACTTAGGCTTCAACTCAGGATGCAACTTCCAACAATGTTCTTCATCATGACCCTTCCTGTCACAATGAGTGCAGGAAAGTTTCTCATCCTTCTTGACTGTAATTGCCTTCTTTCCTTTCTTTGTCTCTACATTCTTAGAAGATTTCTTTACATCATTATCAAAGTTATCAATAAATGATCCTTTACCCCTTGACTCTAAGTGTGTAGCTTGAACCGACACTTCATCCAAATTACAAGGGTTCAATACCAAAATAGAATGCCTAAGGTAGGAATGAAGACCTCCTATGTACTTCAACAAAGTATCCTAGTTGTACAAAGAAACATTTAAAGCAATAGCCCTTTTCCTAAATTCATGGGTGTACTCTTGGACAGTTTGATCTTTCCCTTGTCTAAACATTTGCCAGTCCATCATTAATTGTTGCATATGTCCTAGGGGATAAAAGTGCTTCTTAAGAGCATTAACAAACTCTTCCCAAGTTAAACTAACTCTACCATGCTATGAAACTTCTGCCTTAGTCTTACTCTCCCACTAGGTTAAAGCTGTACCTCTTAACCAAAGAGTAGCTAATTGAATCCTATCAACATCATCTAATCGGTTTTGGACTCTACAGTGGACTTCTACTTGTTGAATCCAATCATCTAATTTTTCAGCATCAAGTTCACCACAATACTTAGGCAAGTCAAATTTTACATCCAGTTTGATCTTAGGCTTATACCCACTCTTGAAAGGATTAGAATAAGTAGAATGAGGAGAAGATGGAGAAGAAGGAGAAGATGATGGAGACGGAGACATAGGTTCAGGAGGGTCACTACCACCTCCTAATCCTTTGGCTTTGTCATCCTTTGATGAGGATTTTGCTTCCTCCTTCTTCTTAGCCTTATTTGCCTTTCGCAATTGTCATTCGTGTCTCTCTTGGAGAAGAATGTCCACCTTAGCCTTCATCTCGAGGAATGCTCTTCGAAATTCCTTCTCACTAATCTCATCAGGAACATCCATTCCAGAAATAGACATCTTCAAAAATATTTTTCGCTTCCTAATCTCAGGATTATATTCTTCAAGCTTGCCTTCATCCTCTGAATCCTAGATCTTGTTAGCATTCAAGAAAACAACTGTAATAATAGTCAATTGAGCTCTGATACCACTTGATCTAATGGACGAATCTAGACTAATTGCAGTATTGAATGCTTAAATAAAATAAAATAAGTGGAAGTCTTAATACATTTATACATAAATGGAATTATGCATCAAAACTTAAGGTGAGAAACATAATTGAGAGAGAGAAGAAGATAGAAAGTGCAAACACAGTTTGATTTTGGAGTTTGCCACAAATGTGACTACGTCTCCGGGTCAGCTCCAATAGAGTACGATCGCTCTGATTAATCTCCAAAAATCAATTACAAAGTACCAAGACCATTCCTTCGAGCACTTCGGTAGCAATAAAACTCCGAGATACAAGAATGGTACAAAAATCTCCTTACAAGACCTCTCTGTCACAATGCCTATTTCAATAAATCATCACTTGAAGAGAATAAAATCTGCCTCCAAGAATACTTGGCCAAAATTCTCCTCCAAAAAGACTCTTGAAAATTATGAGTGAAAAACACTCACTCTCTTCCCCTTTTTATACAACAACTTTTCTTAAATTAGGCCAAAACAAAAATATTTAATTATAGGCCTTGAACAAACTCCCCCTTTCGAAATAGCCCTCTTTACATTTTTGTATTTTGGCATTTTACCAAATTAGGGTGGTTAAAGATTAACAAAATAACCACATTCCTTATTTAACAGGGGAGCGGGCCATTTGTTAAACTTTAAATAGAAATCACACATTCATAGAACATGCACGTGGTGCAACGGTTATAGCTAATTTTGAAAGGTGTTGGGTCGGTAGTTCAACCCCCGCTGGCACCTTTTTGACAACCGAATTGGCGACTAGCTCAAATTTAAATAGAAGTTTTGACATTTATGTAATGAATAATCCGCGTGGCCCAACGACCATGCCTTATTTTAGCAAAGGGGTGGTTAGGAGTTCGAATCTCACCCTAACCTTTTTTTTTTTTTTTTTTTTATTTAAAAATTTAAAATTGCCACCATGACGTCATCAACTTTCAAATGACATTTTTACCTCCAAAATTCAAACTGCTGTAACTTTCACATATGAAGTCCGTTTTTGATGAAACAAATGCCGTCGGAAAGCTTGTGATGAGATCTTTAATTTGAAACCCATTGTTGACCACTTTTGAGATGGTCCAATTTTGCCCCTTATCTAGCCCTCTGGTCTACCTGTTGACCAAAACTTTGACTGGGTGTAACTTCTTCATCCAAACTTTGTTTTTGTCCGTTCAAGTTGCATTGGAATCAGGACACCGAGATCTTTCTGATGGTGCAAATTCTGGAGAGAAATAAGACACTTCAATTTTGACTAAAAATATCCACCGGATCAACTTCCCAGAAATAGTCTAGAGTTTTGGCTCCTAGAGGAAGACCCAAGTATATCGCTGAGAGTTCTTTAACTTCACCTGAAAGGATGTCAACAATCCTTCTTTCTCTACCATGGGGAGTGTTGATAAAGAACAGAACTCTTTTAACCTAGTTGATAAGTGGACCATAAGCCTTGTAGTAGCTATTCAAGCACTCCTTTAAGATAGTAACTTCTTTAATGGTAGTCATACCCGCCAAGATAATATCATCAAAAAACTAGCAATGAGAGAAAACTTCTGGGCCTGAAGAGGGTTTGATACCTTGCAACATGTTGCTATTGATCTTGTCCAAGACCATCCTCCCCAATCCTTTCACAATTATGACAAAGAGGATCAGGGAAAGAGGATCCCCCTGCCTTAGGCTACGTGAAGGTTTAAAGAATGAAGATGGGGAGCCATTCACCAAAATCGCCAAGGAGGTTGAGGAGACCAATTGAAGAATCAACTTGTAAAACTTTTCATTAAACCCAAACGAAAAGAGGATTCTGAAAAGGAGATTCCAATGCACCTTGTCACATGCCTTAGAAAGGTCCAACTTTAAGAAAAAGCTTTCCTTGTTTGTGACCATCATAGAATGAAGGACTTCATGAACAAGAGAGATCAAATCCAAAATCTACCTGCCAGGGGTGAAGAAACTCCTAGCAGCCAATCTAATATCATCTTCCTCCTTCAAGCTTTTGCCATTACTCATTAACAATGTTATGCAATTGGTTGCCCTGTGTTTGAGAGTGGTGAAATGGAAGAATCACGAATTCTTGTCCCCCTCTTTAAGCCATTTATTTCTTGATCTATGTCTCCAAAATGTCTTCTCTTTGCTTATAATATCATGGTAGTCTAAAAGCATAACTTTTTTCCTTGGCCATTAAGAAATCATCACACCCTTCTTTTAACACCATCATTTGGATTTTGTTTAATTCGATCTGTAATCCAGCCTTTGTTTCAAAAATGTAATCCAAATTTTCTAGTGTTATCTTGATTTTGTATAAACTTTTGAAAAAAATGGTTTAGTAAACATTGTAACATAATAGGTTAGTTTCTCTTGGGTTGTTGAGCGGGGTGTGACATATATTGTCATACGTTTTGATAAATATCGTGGGCCATCATGGAGTGAGCATGATTCAAATCGTCCCAATTGTTCCCATCACATTAGGAAGTTGAAGCCAACTCCCATTCACCATGTCATGGGCTATTACCATAGATAAATTTCAAGGGCTTATGATGTAGAAGGCAACAATTGACATTGGCAAAATAGAGAGATAGGAAATGCCATTTATAACTATTTCAAGAGTAAAGTTTCTAAGTAATCTCCATATGCAACCTGCTTTTACCTTTGAGAGGTATGTAAAATGCAAAATCACATATACAACTAAATGAAAAATAAAGCAATCTCACCCAAAATGATTGACAATAGATATAAGATGTAGCTATTTTGCATCTATAGAACAGTAGTAAATAGATATAACACTATAAGTGTAACCCTTGCACCCTTCAAAGGTGCAAGTGCTATTATAATAACTATTCTTAATTGTAATTTAAGTATGGGAATAGGTAATAAAATCAAAAGATTTGCGTGTCAAGATATTTAAATATTTTTTACACCTTTACTTTGAACTCCACATTAAGTCTAGATATTTTTGCTTGATTTGAGTATCCACCTTAGGTCATTTTTGCATCTACTTTTGTAGATTTTCCTTTTATTGTATACATGAAATCTTGAGCAATATGTAATTATATTTTATGATTTATCGATTTCACAAATGTATTGTTTACTATCTGGATAAATAACATTATCAATACTTATAAAAAAATACTGAATTTTTTAAGAATATATTTTTGTTTGTTAACATTTGAAAAATATAGAACATTCAAATGTATAGATTCTTTTAAGATAATTATGTAGATCTATTTCAGATATAAATATTCTCCATAAAATATTTATCATTTTTTATATATATAGGTAATATATTTTTAAAATTATGAATAAATAAAATTCTAAATAAAAATAAGAAATCTCTATCGATTTTTTTGTTTGATAAATAAATCTCTATTAAATTTTAAATCTTTAACATTGAAAAATAATTTTTTGATTAATTATAAAATAAAATAATTCTAAATTCTAATTTTTAAGATAAATTTAAGGAAATAAATAATAATAATAATAACAATAATATAGGAACCGTATTGCATTTTAAAAATGATTAACATAAATTTAAGGAAATAAAAAAAAAAAAGAAAAAGGAAAAAGGAAAGGAAATTAAAAAAATAATAATATAGGAACCATATTGCATTTTCAAATCACAAAATAAATTTAAAAAAACTTGAATTCCTCATATTTGAATGCCTCGATTTCTTCGCACAGGTGCACTCGCAAAATATAATGTGCTCGTAGTCGGAGCAATGAAATTGCATAGAACAACTGTGATTGTACAGTCGTGCTAGTCGCCCACAGCGGGTCACAGTCAAGTTCTGTATTTTACTTGCTCTGGTGTTATTGTAAAGGAAAAACATAAAACCCTAATATTGGGGCTTTCAGAGCATATATTTCACTGAAAACGTCCAACCCCAACTTGATAAGTTGAGCTCCACTGTAAATCTCGCCTTTTTCTACGCTCACATCTTAATCCTAACTCAGACCAACAGATGGGGGAGGTTCTAGGCGGCTTTTAGCAATAAAGATATTATAATCTACCAAAATGACCAGCAGAATAACACCAGGTGTTGGAGCCAATCTTCTCGGGCAACATACAGCTGAAAGGAATCAGGATGCCACTGCTTATGTTGGAAATTTGGATGCCCAAGTCACAGAAGAATTGTTATGGGAATTATTCGTTCAAGCAGGACCCGTCGGTAAGGGACTCAAACATCTCTTAGTATTTATCCATTTATTTCCTGTCTGCATTTTTTATAAAATGAGTGATGCTGAAAATTTGAGCTGCTAATTTGTAGGGATTCCTGATTTTTTTATTAGTGTAAAGTATTTCAAAACCCATGATAGGCTTTTTCTTTTCACCGGGTTTTAGCCTAGATTCATATTGGGTTCTCTAGCTTTGGCGTGTCGAGGATTTTGCTAAAAACTCAAGCTCAATTTATGGTAGCATTGTCAAGGAGTATTTCATCAATGGATGCCATACATGCGGAAAGTGATTACGCTGGGTGTCAGATTCGTCTGGTGACAACATGTTAATCGTAGACTGAATCATGGTGACTTCAAATTATAGTGGCTTTCTCCTACTATTTTCTAATAGATTCATTTGTTTCGAAGGCTTTAGAAAACAAAGGAAGATGCCATGCCTCCATTCAATATTAAAATTAAAATATTGCTTTTGAAGTAGACAATTTTTGCCATCTCAGTGTCAGCTGTGTCAAAGATACAGGAGTTCCCTTTTATGATCCCAGAAAAGAAACCCAACCATAACTGTTGTAAACCTAGCAAAAATACAACATTGAAAGTTGAAAGAGGGAGATAGACAACTTGGATAGATTGAACTTAGACATGACTAGAACGGAAGTTGATGGATCCCCTGCTGGAAAGGGTGTGTTGTGATCTTTACACACCATTGGCCCATTGCAAATTGGGCAGATGTCTTAGTTTGTCAACAATCTTGAAGTTTTCTAGTGAATAAGTTATGTTTGAACAGCTCTAGATGCAAGTCCTTGTCCAATTGCAAGTTTGAACCAGGGAGTGAGTAAAGTTATTAAGTGAGAGCTCAGCACGTAGTAGAGATCTTGAGTTGTCTTTGAACAGATGTCCTTCACTCGTCTGTCTTGTAAAACTCAAGGCCTTGACCAAATCAGGATTTCCAAAATAATGAAAATGCTCAATAAAGAACTAAGTGTTGCTTTGATTTCAAACTTAGAGAATTGCCGCTGCCATGCGACACTAAGGTAATCTGGAGAAGAATTGTGTTTTGATTAAGATGGCTAAGGTCTTGATTTAAATCAGTGAGGAAGAAAATCTGATCAAACAGAAGGAGGGAAGTGAAGTAGTGTTTTGCAAATGACAAGACTGAACAAGGCAGGGAAAGGAGCCAAAAAGGAAATAGACAGTTGCAAGCGAAAGGTGAAAATCAATCAGCCAATCGTGCAATTCAAACTCAACCTGATAGCAGGTTTGCTTTATGAGAACATGAAATGCAAATCAGGCATCAAATGGTGAACATAATCCGAGCATGATGGCATGAAACTTCGAAGTTTTTGCAATCAAATATGAGGTCAACATGTGACAAGAGGGATTGATTGGCAAAGAAAGGTAAAGTTGAACAAGTGGAGCAGAACATTGATCAAACCAAGAGAAAAATAAAAAAGCTCATGTTTGAAAGGTGTTTGCAAAGACACGAGAAGAAATTAAGTGCATTAATGTGGAATTCCAAAATCTGATCGGGATCTGACTAGGCCTTGGAATTAATTTCCAAGGGCAACCAAAATCCCGCCCAACATGAGACGAAAATGATGAAATGTGAATTCTTAATGGATCTTCTGTGTTTGGCCGATGACATATCCTAATGGATCTTAATGGATTGATTGGTCTTCCATTCATATCGATGCTGATCTTTAAGTTGGAAGAGGAGGAAATGAAGTTGTATTAGAATGCCCAAATATCGATTTGTTTGATTATAACAGTCATAATCATACTCAAACAATGTTCATGGTATTGTAATGCTATCCAAATATTCAATGCAACAATGATGGTTTGTATCCAACTTGATGCCGAATGTGAATCCGACGATTCCCTATATGCTTAGATTGCTAGCAAGAACTAGTATAAAATCTTCTCCTTAGTGTGGAAGAGGCAAGTCTAAATCTGTAGTTGCAAATCCTCCTATCCTACTGTTCTTTACTTACTAAATTAAATTATATTTCTTCATAGTCAATCCAGAGAGGATGCTTTGTTAGCTGTTGAAATATATGCTATAGCTCAAATCATTTTGTAATTATAATTTGTTTGTTAATGTTATTATTTGATCTATTTATTTATGTCTTAATTATTATTTGTAATAATTTGTTTATGGAAAAAGTGGCAAGCCACTATAACTCTTTTTGTTTATTTAATATTTAAATTTGATTACCAAATATTATTTTATTTATTACAATAACATATGATATTATATTATTTTATTATATTTGCTATTAGACTATATTGCATTAATGGTAGATTGTGTTATATTATCAATTTATTATGTACTAATTAAATTCTCTTATTATTATTTATTTAATAAATTTTATTTTTCAATTAATTATTAATTATTAAATCCTAGGGGTCATCACATAGTTATTCCAACAAAGTTTTCTGCTCCATTTTTATTGAACTTTTAGCCCAATACTAAAAGAGTTGTACATGTTTCATCCCTACAGTTAACGTATGTGTCTAGGATGTTTGATGGACAAGGTCTTGTACCTTTGCATGTAATTAAATGGGTGATCCATTAGCCTATTTCCAAGTCCCGGTAGGCTAAGTGGGTTGGGTCAATGGACATTGTGTCCTGGTTGAGTTTGTGTAGGAGATTTTAAAGCTTTCTGATGGGTTTTCGATTTTTAGCAGGGGGCTTTTTTAGTACTTACTATTTATAGTATAAGTAAGTGGGCAATTAGTTCTTTAGAGTGCAGAACTCTTTTTTATATATTTGGTGAGTTAAAAGGTTTTAGAGGGCTATTTGATTAATTGACCTTATAAATCTTTTGAAATGTTCCTTTTTAAAGTCTCTTAGAAAAAGGACCCTATGTCTTAGTCAGACAACAGTTGTTTTAAAATGGGGCCCAATTTATTTCCTAGACTTAAAGCTGATAGCATGCTTTGTAAAGTGGACACCTAATGTTAAAGACAATAATGCTTTAAAAAAATTGCAATTTAAAAAAATGCAAATAGGGTGGATGACTAAGAAGGAAGACATAACGAGCCAAAAATTAGTTAAAAGAGATCAAAAGGGGGTGTGGTATGTTGGAGGGAAAATGACTTTTGAATTTGTGTTGCCCTAACTCTCTCCTTTCCTATTAAGAAGAAGATTTTTTCTCTCATTATCTTGTTTTTGCCAACATAGCGAAGAGCTGCTGGAGTGATTGTAGGATGTCATATCCCTGGTTTAAAACCATAATTACATCATTCTCCTTCAGAAATAATATTTAATAATAAACCAATAATAAAGTTAAATATAAAAAATAGGCAAGAGCCTATAACACAATGGTAAATTGTGAGCCTCTTATCTAGGAGGTCTTAGGTATAAGTATACTCTAGCTTAATAAATAATAATAATTAATCTCAATAAATGATAATAAATAAATGATAAATAATCTAGGCTTCTGCCCATTATCTATCAAAAAATAAAAAATCAAAATCGAAATCAAGATAAATAAATATTAAAAAAATGGCATTAATAAGATTACGATCATCTTAATTAAAGCCAAACATACAAGAGATCTAATAAGTCAGTTAAGGATACCTATTTAAAAATAAATTGGTAGCACCAGCAAAATAAGGAAACATACGGGTCTCTATGACACAAAAGTTATTGATGAGCATGAAGCAGCGATACAATTATTGTAAGAAATACGGGCCATCACAGATGGATATGAACACTATGTGGAAGCAAGAAAAAGCACTATAATCAACAAGCAAAGAAGATTGTAGTTGTTGGGAAAAGTGCAAAAAAAATATAGGAATGATTTATATGCATGAAAAAATAGCACTTTACTTAAGAATGTTTTTGGGGTATGACAGCTCAGCATTGACTAAAACCATCAGATTAATAACAGATCAGCAATTTATAAATAACTAATACCAACCTGTATATTGAACTGATAGCAAGGATCGATTTCATACATATTTAATCAGTGGTTAATAAGGAGAAACAATTAAAGGCAGGGTTTATGTCTGACATATAAAGAGGTACTACAGTGACTAGTTGAATTGCTATTAATTAGTAAAGATTGGTATCAAGTTAATAGATGGACAATGAAAAAGTGCATTCTATTTACGAGATATGTCTCTTGGCTTTTACAACCCTTCAATCTTATGGGATATTTAATGAGGATCAAATATGTCCTCTCAAAAAAAGGGATAGGTGGGGGCTAAAATCAGAGAACAAGGAAGATAGAGAAGATAACGACCAGCCAAATCAACATCATCGAATAAGTATTGTTTATTTGTATACCTTAAACGACTTGCAGATTGACTGAAGGTGAGCAGTGGCCTTGACAAGCTTTCATACATTGGAAGATCTTACAAGATTGATAGGAGTACCTTTGCATTCTTTGTAAAGCCAGACACAACACTGAAGGCGAGCAGTGGCCTTGACAAGCATTGATACATTGGAAGTATTTACAAGATTGATAGGAGTACCCTTGCATTCTTGGGAAAGCCAAATCAGACACAGCATGGAAGAAATAGGCGTCCTTAGAACACATATCATGAAGCAGATCAGATGAGTGATCAGGATAAGGAGATCATTCTCATGGCTTATAGACCTACATCAGAAATAGTAGAGTAACGCCCTTAATCATCAAGGTAAAAGTTACATAGAGAGGTCATATTCATACAAAGACCCTGTGGTATCAATGTATAACTTGTATACCACAAATTGATCAAGATTATTATTATGATATAAGGGGTATTACAAATCTATGTTCTCCAAATCCAAGTGACTACTCTCATAGTTCTAAGAACTTACATAGGGGAAGATTATATAGGAGGACAATTTTCTTGTTTGGGGACGAAAACCCTCAGCTGGGACCGGTTTTGGTGGTGTAAGACCCACTCAAGCTGGTTTCTGTTAGAAGATCAAATTTTGAAGTTTTATGGTGTGAGTTTTGGGGTGTGAAATGAAAATGATGACTTTTAGCATGTTTTGATGTGGGTTTTGTGCCTGCAGTTTGATGTGCGCAGTTTTCAGTTTTTTGGTGAATGTCTTTAATTTTGGAGTGGCTTACAGTGTTTTTTGGTTACAATTATAGTGTTTTGGAGTTTATTAAGAGATTTCTGGTAGTGATTAATTCAAGGTGGCTGAAACACGTTTTGATCATAACTTTTGGAGATATTTAAATCTACTTTTGGGTATTGGCTAAATGAATACTGTGCTTCTAGGTGATGAGTATTGATGTATCACGCAAGAGTTTTGGCATTTTCTAGTTCAGATTTGGCCCTAGAAGGCAGTGCCCAGCTTGGTCCTTCAAGTGTGGTTATTTATTGCATTGCATGGGTTGCAAAATATCATTGCACAGGCATCTATGGAATTAGGCAGATCTGGACCAGTTGAAAAGGGTAAAAAAGTGTTGGTGATTTCCTCATAAAAATTGGCCATTGCCTTCTCATATGTCTAGGTTACTGTAGCAGGGTTTTAGGATCAAACTTCTAATAAGGTTGCTGTTGTAATCACACTCAGAACTGCACTTTTCAGGTGTCCATTTTAATAAAAATTTACCATTATGCCTTGAAATCTGGTTTAACCAGATGTAGTATTGAACCAATGCACTCATTCTTCCTGTATGCTTAAGATGATTGCTTCTAAATGAAATTGCAATGAGAGTGTGAGTACAAGCTGAAAAGCACACAAACAATTAGTGTATAGCCCACTTTTGTCTCAAAAACTTGGAAACATTTCAATAAAATAAAATCAAAGGTGATTCTTGCAGTTATGGAGATGGGATGTTTTGATTTTATACCAGAAATGAAAGTACGCAGCACAGAACAAAAATAAAGAACAAAACACACATAAATTATCCTGGGAAAACCTCCAACTTGAGGGAGAAAAACCCAGCCACACAAAATCATGTTATTTATGAATAAGAGAAGTCTGATTTACGGTTCGTACAAAAAACTAGCCCAACTGAAGCAATGATCATAACTTCTGAGAATCTGCAGACAATAAAATTGAATACCACATGCATATGATTGCAGCAAAACAAAGAATAGAAAACAGTAATATCAGAAGTCTGAGAATACAACCCTGATGAATGAACTCGACTTCCTCTTGAAGAGATGGATGCTTCATTTTCCTGACAATGAAGATTCTGCCATTATAAGTGATGTATATGCCATTCCATAGCAACGACCCTTCATTGTCTTGAGGCATGTACTGGTACAAATATTACTGCTGAAATTAAAGGAGAGATGACTGGCCGACCGAGTTGAAAAGCATCTGAGAATGTATAGATTATTATTTATAAAATATATGAATTGCCATCAGCATAATATGAACCAAAATGAAAAAACTTATCATTAATCTTAAGGTTGCTGTAGCAGGGTTTTGGGATCAAACTTCCAATGATGTTGCTGTTGTAATCACACTCAAAACTGCACTTTTCAGGTATGCAATTTAATGAAAATCTAACTTTATGCTTTGAAGTCTGGTTTTGCATAGTAACTAGATGTGTTAGTGAATCAATGCACTTGTTCTTCTAGCATACTTAGATTATTGCTTCTAAAGATCATTGCAATGAGACTACGAATACAAGCTGAAAACTAAACAAACAATTAGCACACAGCCCACTTTGGTATCAAACACTTGGAAACATTTCAAAAATATAAAACCGGGAGTGTTTGTTATAGTTATGGAGATGGGATGTCCTCCTCCTTGGTTTCCCGCCTGCCCTGTAGGGGGTGTCACGGTGTGCCTTAAAACTGTTTTTGTTTTTTGATGCATTAGAGATATTCCTGCGGCCCAGGTCAGTAGCCGACCTGCCTTACCTTTGTCTTAGCTACTGCCAAGTTGGGGTTCAAGGAGGGGTGAGACTAGTGCCTTGGGGATGTATGTAGTTGCTTGCAAACCATGTTCATCGGGTGAATCAAAGCCTTGGAGTTGAACTCAAAACCAATGGGTAGTAAATCCATGGCCAAGCCAACTCCTCTACTTGTGTGGGCTTAAAATTTAATCTAGGGATGTACTCCTAGGCAGAATGCAAATGCTTTACTTTGCATTTGTGCCCCTCAAAACTGTCATTCTTGCACAGGGTTACAAAAACAAGAGGGAAGGCTGTCGTCAAGCTTGGGATGATCAGAAAACAGTTTCTGAATTACTTTATCTATCTCTTGGCATTATTTCTTTCTCAAAGTATTGATGGAGACCCAAAGCTGTTTAAAAGATTGAAAAGGATTTGCAATTTAAAAATTTGCAAGGTCAAAGCCATGCTGTTGCAAAATCAATGAAAATTACATATCGACAATTCCCAAGAGCAAGTTTGAGGCTCAAAAACATAGGCAGTATGATGTCTAAGGAAGAAGCCAAAAGAAAGGCATAGCTGGTGGGATAGATCAACAAGGCACTCCAATATGAAATGGAATGGCAAATCTCGATTTTCATCAAATACCTTCAAGAGCTTTGTAGTCAAAGTGAGTCAGGCATTCATGTGCACAAGCTAGGAAATTTGTTCTTCACAAAAGGAACTATTCCCCAAAATATACCTTTTATGAGAGAAAAAATAAATTTGAGGGAGAGAGTAGACCAAGATTCAGCTTAGGTGATGCCAATAGTGGAGGTAGTTTGTTTAAGAAACATGATAGAATAACGATATCTTAATTAATTTGCAACAAAAAATGCAAGACTGGACAATGGCTGTAGGCTGTAAGATTGTGATATTTTTACACATAACCTCATTCAAATGGGGACCCCCTCTTTTTGTTGTAGGCCTTGTCATTTTGGCCTCTGTTCTTGGTAGCTTTTGACTCAGTCACCTAAGGTGCCCCGTGTTTCAAATGAGAATCGGTGAAATTCGCTAAGTCTAGAAGAAAAGTTTGTCCACGTTTTATGTCTAGAATGGTAATTGTGTGTTTGTCAGTGAAGTATAAGAAGGAATTGAGCTCTTAGAGAAAATTGTACTCAAGTTTGAACGTTTTCACATGCTATTTTTATTAAGTTTAATTGCTTCCTGGAATTACCTTATTTCGAGTTTGGAAGTACTAACTTTTAATAGTAAGTTAATTTTTAGCAAGTCATTTCAGGCAACTGAGCACAGAAAAATAGGGAGCAAATGGGTATCCAGATATGCGATTAGATGGTGCAGTCTAAAAGGTATCCTTGAAAAAGAGGCTTTTGGAAAAAACTTTCCTAGAAAAAGCATTCCCAGAAAAAGCAGTTTGAAAAAACACGCCCCCAGAAAAGTTGTTTGTAAAAGTACTCTTGAAAAAACAGTCTTAAAAGCACCCCTAAATAGCAGTTCAAAAAAGAACCCTTGAAAAAGTAGTCCATGATAGCATCAAAAGGAGGAAAAGCAGCTTAAAAAGTGAAAAAACACTAAAGTGGGGTTAGTGAGCAGTGTGTTACTTATTTCTATGGAGGTTTGAGAATAGGGCAAATAATTTATATAGGGGATGTGTTCAATAATTGAGTGAGCTTTGCTGCGGTAAAGCAATACAAATGAATGCAAGTGAGCTGAGTTGGCAAAGCAATGTAAGCGATTGCATGTTAGCCGAGTTGAAAAGCAATTCAAGTGAGTTGAGTTGGGAAAGCATACAAATGAGCTGAGTTGGGAAAGCATGGAAATGGGCAAAAAAGGGGTAAGTGTTGCATGCAGATGTATGGAGAAGCAACAAAATCCATGAAGCCCAAGTTCAAAGAAAGGAGAGGAGTCAGTAGAAATTTATCTAAGTGCTGAAATTTGTCTAATCGCTGAAAGCCTCCTGAGTGCTGAAAACTTCGTGCAGTGCTGAAATTTTCTTGCATTGCTGAAACTTGTATAAGTGCTGAGAACTTCCTCCAGTGCTGAAAACCTCCTGCAGTGCTGAAATTTGTCTAAGTGCTGAAAACTTCCTATAGTGCTGAAATTCTTTTAATTCCTTAAAATCTCTTGCAGTATTGAAACTTGTTTAAGTGCTGAAAATCTCCAGCAGTGCTGAAATTTATATATGTGCTGAAAATCTCCTGTACTATAGTGCTTAAATGTGCCTTGGGCACAAATCCGAGGTATGCAAGTAGAAATGTGCTTATGTGAAAAGAAATTCCACCTTCTTTAGTTATGTGCCTAGGATGGAATTTTGGAGAGAGAGTTTTTGAGGAGAGAAGGCTTGAACTTTTTAAGAACGAAGAGGTGCATTTGTAGAGAGAAAAATCTAGAAATTTTTTGAAGAGAGGAAGAATTTAAATTCTATACATTCAAGTTCTTGAGCCCAATTCGAGTGTGAAAGACTTCAAGGAGGACAAAATTGTCAACAAGAATGGCAATCAATGACCTTCCAAAGTTGACATGTCCTAATTTTCTGTGTTGAATGAATAAATGACAAGCTATTTTTGGAAGACAACATTTAATGCATTTTGGGTATTCATTTCACCTCACTCTGCAAGTGGACTTATGTAGTGGACATTTACTACCCCCACCTTGCTGGACATCTGCATTTCTATTGGTTATGTGGACCTACTCATTAATTGCAAATTCTTTCTTCTTTCCTAAGCCCTAATTAGGACTGAGGTGGCAAAATTTGGGCCGTTTATTTTGTTTTAATTCTGGCCACCTATCGTAATTTGGGAGCTATATAAAGGCCTTATTTCTCTTTTGCAAAAGATGGGAGTTGGAGATTGGTGCTTATGAGCTACTGAGCTAATAAAGTTGTCATTGAAGTTTGGTGATTTCATGATGCGTCTTAGTGCTTGCATGTTCTCTTTGTTCCCTCATTTAGTTTACACTTTACAATTTACTTTCAATCGCTTAGATGAATGTGCTTGATAGTATTGTTGTGATGAAGTCGCTCTGTTCATACCTTTTGTTCTTAAGTGATTTTTAAGTGCAGTGTAAGTTTGGTTTTGAGCCTTAATGTGTAAACTACACTTGCATATTGTTCATTATGATGGTATTCATTGAGATAAAAAAAACCCTTTGCACACCCCTTGAAGATTACACTAACTTTGCTTAGCTGTTGAATTTGGTAAAACAATGTTTGGTAGACTTTATTGTTACAGTATTCATCTTTCAAGTTCATAGGAGTATAATAGAATTCCTCCACCTTACTTTCTTTTACTTTCTGCATATTTGCAAAAAAACCAAGAAAAACTACTTTTATTGCAATATCATTTGAAAGCTCTCGTAGTGAGTATTGTTTGAAGTCAATTTGAGGAACATTGTGTAAGGTCCCTCATGATACCAATATATCACATTTACCATTGAGCTTATGCAACCCAGAAGGAACCTTAGAAGTTAGTTGTGTGGTCTTAGTTACAATGTTAGCATGCACCGAGTTTTGATCTAGAGAGGATAAGATAGTTAATATTTTATTCTACTTTTGGTAGGTCATAAAACACACATCCACGAGAATTGGTGCTAGAAGGAGGGCGTGGACATCAAATCGTTCATTTCATAATCAAAAACATCAAGAAAAGAGGTTCAGTTGGTTGGAACTTGTATGAACTTTCAAATGTCAAATCAGAGATATGTTAAATCTCTCATATATCAGAAAGGCCCCCAAAAAACAAAAAGGTAAAAAATCCAAAAAAATTGAAAAATGCAAAATGCAAAAATCCAAAGAGAAAGATCTCTTAATGAATGAGAAGTGGTTTCTTATTTCTTGTTGTCGCTACAATCTTCTAGTAGATATAGTTCAAATTCAGGAGGAGAATGAATATTTGCACCCAAGGAATAAGTCTCATTTTGCCCTACCGGGAAGATGCCGAATTTATGAGACTACCAAGCATGAGGAGGTGAATTGCTTGACCTTCCTATTAAGGATGAAATGTCAAATTATGAACAAGCCACCATAAGCATAATTGGACAACCAATTTGAATTGGTGTACAAGATGATGAGCAAACAACTATGATAGAAGTGAAATATGAGGAGCGATTTAGGTTGGTACTATTGTTGATGTTGATAACTTTAGTTGGATAAACTTATATATAATTATAAATGAGATATAATTGATATATATGTGTGTTCTTTATATTGAGATATAAGGTCATTATTATACGTGGAAAAAATAAACAAAGTTACCGTATTCTCTCACCTACAGGCAAAATCGGTAGTAGTCGAATGCAGTTCGAATTTCGATCAAATTCGTTGTTTTATTGGTAAATTCACTGCACTTCGATGAAAGGGACCCTGCTCAAAATTTAGGTTTATTTGTAACAATTTTTCTTTTAAGCGTTCGAACCCGAGAAGTCTTTGGAGAGTGATGACCAAATGTCCGACGACTTTGGTTGAAGTTGATTAATTTTTTAGTCTCTACTGCTTGCACGAGAATTCTTTATAATTGTTTTCTTAAGGAAACATAAAAGCCATAAGGAACATGCGTCTTTTACACTTCCATTTTCTGCTAAGCATTTTCTCATTTCTGCTTTCTTGACACCACCACCACACACTTGTTTGAATAATAATATGTATTAAATGAAACCAAAATATACAGCGCCAGGTTATTTGAGCAATCTTGAAATGAAATATAATTTGAGGCATCTCTCCTTGCTGTGCTTCTTTGGTGTTCAGTTGCATGGGTGTTATTGACATTATTCAGCAGAACAAAGAACTCTTATAGTTAATGTGGACCCATTTTGGAGGGAGCTTTTCTGTGTTCTTCATTCTGGTGGAAGTGATTGTCGACCAATATTAATTATTTATTATTATTTCTTACACTATAATATTTTAATATTTATTTAATTTAATGTTATAATATAATTATACTAATATGACCATAATTTTAATACTAATATATTATTATTATATTATGATTATAATATATTGTTTAGTTATATAATAATAGTATATCATATTATTGTCTTGACTCTTAATGATTATAATAATATATTTATTATATATAAAAACTTGTACATTCAAACCCAAAATGAACCCAAATTTAGCCCCAATTTTTTTTGAGCGAATGCCAAACTCGAATCTTGAACCCACATACGAATCGGAATCCGAACCGGCAACTTAGAAAATAAATAAATGTATATATATATATATATATATACATACATACATTTTATATATATGTGAGATTAAATTATTATTATTAATTATGGGACATGTCTATTCATGGCCTATATATATATATATATATATATGAAGATGATGCATTTAGAACACACATACCAAAAAAACATGGCAGTGCTTAATACATTTGCATCAGATCCATGAAAATTCAAAATGGTATTAGAGCCTAGTTGCAAATGTACAAATAAAGACCATTAAAAATCTGAGACTACATACTTACACATTGAAGAAAAGTCAAAGACTTTGTGGAACAGCAATCATGTTTGAGACCATGTCATTTGAGTGCACGTCGGACAAGGGATATACATTTATTTCTATGTCACTGTTTACAGAGTCTGCAAATGAAGAGATAATACAACAAAGACTTGGCAAATGTAAACAAAATAAGCTCCACATCTTAATGCTTATTCCTTCACTTCTTATGCAATAAAGTAAGAGCCTTTTGATCTGCAACGAATGACCATGAATTTGTTGAGACAGGAGATGGTAAAAGGGCTATCTGGAGGTAGCTCAAACAATACAAAGGCATCATCTGTTCCCTCTCATGAAATGGCTTTTAGATAAGTTGAATTCATGATCAGACTGCCCTCATAACCGAGCTCCGGGATCTCAAGATTTGTTATTGTAGAGTTTATAGAAGTTTCTCGAAATAGATTTCAATTCCCATTCTCCTTCTGCATGCACTTTAATTGAAAACCAGGGAATCGACAATTTGAATTTTGGATCCAGAATGGTTAATCCACGTTATTTGAGCCACATCTTTAAAGATTGCATTGTGCAACGCCAGGGATGGCCAAATACCAGCAAATAAGAATTAGGGCATGGATCTGCCACTGCAGCTATTTATGGAATACCATTTCTTTTGAACCCATGACAAATGAATAGTTGTTTGTGGTATTTAACGAGGGTCATGTTAGACCGAGTTGGGTCTAAATGTGTGCTTGACAAACTCATAAATCTGCCAAGAGGCCAATTGACTTGTTGGGTTGAATGAATAAGTAAACACAATTTTATTAGTGCATCAATCGACAATTCCACTGAGAGGGCTCAACTTTAACATTAAACATAGAAGATTCAAAATGACCTGATACAATGGTCGCTGTCTATATCAGACTTCTCTTCGCATGAATGGTCAATGTTGAATTTGTAAAACTTTAAAATAGTTAGAATTCAAATCTATGGAATAACCACTTCACGGGTCCGAGCGTCGAATGAAAGGAGTGAGTAAGGTTTGGGGTGCCGATCACATCAAAGTAAGTATATATGGTGGAATATGATTTTATTCTTAATTGTTTAAAATTCCTTGAATTATTAATATGTAAGGGGAGAAAGAGACATCGTGCACCAATCCGATAAGTGTAAGTATGTGCCTTTATTAATAATTATTTTGTAGTTATATTATGTGAGATAGTATAACAAAAAACATAGGTGGTAACAAAACATTATATAAATTAAAAAATATTTTTAATGAATATTGGTATATTGAGAAAGCATCGAGGACATACATTTATTAATGAGAAAATAATAAATAGGAGACATAGATTAACATATTGAATATACATATACTGTATTTATCTATGTTATTGAAATGATCTTATATTATTATGCAAACTATTTATTATTTTAGTCTCTCTTTTTTATTTTTTATTTTGTATAAGAGCTATATGCCTTGATCTTTTCCTTTGAGAATGTTATTGCAAGAAAAAGAGGGAGATTGAGATTCACAAGGAGCCTAACATTTTATTAGAGGCAACCTTATTAGAGGCAACCTTGAAAAAGAGGGAGCAAATAGAGGATGTGATTTAGTCAACCTTCGATAATCTTACTCATATTGATTCAGATGGAGTAAATCATGTTGAGATGGATTTTCCATTGATCATTAAATTGTAACAGTTAAGAGGATTGTGATTTATGAATAAACCTCATGATTGTGATTTTAATAGGCCTACCCCCTTGTGTACATAATGAGGAAGTGACGATTTCGAAATGATGTCACTTGTGTTTGCAAAAGTTATTGTAAGGTGACAATCTTACAATAACTTGTACTATGAGATCAAACAAATGAAGTATATGGTGAATGTCTTTTATCTCAACATTCCGAAGGCCATTACTCGAGTATGTAGTGAATATCATTGATATTTTGGTTGGCCAATATCTTGATATCAAAACCTTTTGAGTACTTGGTGAATATCATTGATATTCTGGGAGGCCAATACTCTTGATATCAGATGAGATATCAAACCATTTTTGGTTATTTAGTGAATATCATATGTTGATATTCCGGAAGACCAATATTTGTGATATTGAATGCGATATCAAATCGAGGAAATCTTCAGAGATATCAAATGAGACATTCTTAAAATTGTTATTTGTAATATTATGTTGAATAATATTTATTCTTACGCGTTTATCCTTCTAAGCTAAGAGGGAGTGTTGATGTTTGATAGTGTCAGGCAGATAAACCTATATATAATTATAAATGAGATATAATATATATATGTGTGTGTTCTTTATATTAAGATATAAGGTCATTGTTATATGTGAAAAAAATATAAAAATATATATATATGTGTGTGTGTGTTCTTTATATTGAGATATAAGGTCATTATTATATATATATATATATATATATATATATATATATAAAATTTTTTATTATTATTAATTATTTGATTAATGAATAGACATGATGGGACATGTCCCTTCATGGCCTTCTCTCTCTCTCTCTATATATATATATATGTATGTATGAGGATGTTGCATTTGGAACACATGCCAAAAAACATTGCAGTGCTTAATACAGTTGAATCAGATCCATGAAAATTCAACAACTATGCCCATCACTAAAGAAAGAAGAATAAATAGTGAGTGAAATGCTCCATATTTCCAATTTTCCAGTTGAATTTGGTTCACATCAGAACAAGCCCACTATGGAATGTGAAGATAATCTGCATATCTTAAGTGTGAGTGGGATGGTACACTACCAACTTTGTCCTCATGATGCAACATTTGACAACATGCAAGAATTTTTGCTCCAGAACAAAAAACACTAGGTTGTCTCTTTCCTTAGTCTTGGTTTTGAAAGTTATGAATTTGGTTACGAAAATTTAGGAAGAACAAGTTGCTTATGGATCAATCATGGTCTGGAGGAGTTACATTAGTTGCCAATGTTTCGTGAGCTTTTGATTGAGTTTGAGGTTTGTATTGTGAAGGATTACTTTTCAAAGCTCAAGGAATAATTTGCACCTGCGAGCTATGACTAATGCCATCTTGCTTTTGCACATCTTGAGGAATCATGTTAGGAGTTGTGCATATTTCAATCTTTTGAGTCTTGTCCATTCAAAGCTCTCCTTTTGTTAGAGTAGGTTTCCTTTTAGTTTTGTTTTGCTTCAGAGGGTTCCCATTTTGTGAGAAAGACGGTGCATCTCAAGCACAGCATAACATTTGTACTTAGTTATGTTCAGTCCATTTCTTGGATAACTATTTATGAAGTTCTTTAGTGGTCCACTTGCTGTTTTTGCCTTGATGTACTATTCCAGTCCCTTGGACCCTTGTTGGGCTCTTGTTGGACATTAATAAAATTACCCTATCTTAGGATCCAAAGTTGTTCTTTTCCAGATTTTATCACTTGGATAGGACATGTCCTTGCCTTGGAAGTTTAATCATTTATTGTGTCTCCCATCGAGATTCATTCCACACCTAATCCAAAAATAGAAAATCCAAAAGAAAGATTTCTTGATAAAAGAGTGGCCATTTCATATTTCTTGCTGTCAAGATAATCTTCTAGTGGATATAGCTTAGAATTAGGAGGATTTGAACACACAATTGCACTTAAAGAATTTAGATCAGTTTGTCATACCAGGGAGGTGCAAGGGAAGATTTTCTTTTTGCATGTTTCGAAGTTGAATTGTGCATAAGGCCTAATGATGATTACAATGGAAATGATCCTTTCTCAAGGTTCCAGATAAGAATAAATAATGCACCTCGCTGGTGTCGGATTTACTGTGCACCTCACTTAGCATTCATTTGTTTAGTTTGCAGAGAGTCCATAAATCAAGATAGATGCTAGCTCATACTATCAAAATTACCATGGAAATGCATCTAGAACTAGCAACTTAGTCCTGCAACAAAAGAGAACAAAGCATTGCAATGTCATAAGGTTATGGAGGAAGAAAATCAGAAGAACACAATACAATTGAATCAAGCATTCGTGTGGATGAGGATTTTTCTTGCATCACACTTGAAGCTATTGGAGTCGAAATAAAAGAAGCCATAGAAGACCTTCAAGAAATGACAAGCCATAATCAACCCTTGGAAGCATTAGAACATGAGGATCCAATGGTCATTTTAACTGAATAAAGACAATAATAGGACGACGAAGAAAACTATTTTAGAATCTCATATGGATGAGAAAAAATTGTTCAATGTTTGATCTTGCAATCAGATTATTTAAATGGAGAAGTCCTTAATAAAGAATTGCATTCACATGTTGTTAAGATGAACTATTAATTTTCTTGGAATAAGATGAAATATTAGATTATGGATTATCCACCATGATGCAGTAGAATTGGACAACCAATTTGAATTGGTGCTAGATCTACTACTCAAGATCTAAGAACAGTTTTAAAAATAGATTGTACAAGAAGAATTATTAGTTGATGAGCAAATGGCTATGATAGAAGTAGAATATGAAGAACAAGTTTAAAGATTCTTATTAAGAGCTACTGAGAAAATAAAGTTGTCATTGAAGTTTGGTGATTTCTTGGTGTATTTTGATGCCTACATATTCTCATTGTTTCCTCACTTAGATTTGCTAGATAAAGCTTTTTGATTTTAATGAAGAAATGTAATAATGTTTGATGAATTTCCATGGCTCATACTTTTGGCAGTTTCTTGATTGTAAGCTGTTTTGTCAATGCAACTCGGATGGAGAATCTCTATAGAAGATGTCCAACCAAGCAGCATGAGTGACACAGGGAAGCAATAACACAAATGAGGAATAAAATGACAGAATTCAATTGAGTATTCTATATCCAATGGCAATGTTCTTACAATATGCAGAGCAATAAGTTCTACTTGGTTGCAACCTTACAACAGATACAAATCTAATGCGTGGTCACTACGCACATGATAGCTTTACCTCTAGATCTTCCCACCAGATTCCACTCTATTGATACATCAAGGATATTACATATTTAATTACTTCAGTACACAAGTCAGTCTAGAAGAGTTCATACATTTCAATAAATAGGAAACGTGTTACAACTCACAAGACGAACTACTAAGATAGGCCAGTGGTTGGGACCTCGAACAAATAAGAAGGTTGCTATCTTAGATATAGGTCCACACATGCTCCAAGAATAGGCATGAAGAATCTCGAATGATCGCATGCAATAATCACACATCAACCATTGATCGATCAATATGCCAATAAAGAATACACTACCTGAGAATGAAATCAAGAGTACTCATTAAAAAGGAATCCAAATGACATACGATCATAAGAATACAATCTAGAATAGATCTACATTAAGCATGTAGGACCACACAAGCTGGGACGCACAATCAAACAACCGCACACACGATCATTGATACAGGTAAACAAGAATAGAGAGAACAAAACAAGAATTAAATGATGCAAGATTGCCAAGAACCTCTGACGCTCTTGCATCATGTATAAAGTTTGCTTGAGCTCCCTTTTTTTATGGATGGTTAACTTCTATCATTAATTGTAATGGTGTTCATTGGGGTATGACACCGGTTCTTGCAGAGTTTTAGTTGATGTTGGCGAAGCAAAGCTCGGTTTATTGAGAGTTTGTCCACTAGAGTACTGTCTATTGACATCATTGTCCTAAGGATTAGATTTAGATCCTTCTATCCCTTTCCTTTGTGATTTCAGTTCATTTCAATTCTCTATTTAAAGAAGCAGCAGTATGAGATTGTGATATTTGATGAAGAAGTTCCAACCAACTTCGCGGAAGAGATGAAGACCAATTCAAATGCAAGTCCCTTTTTAATGCACTCTTTTGAGACCTTACCTAATTTTCTCTAAAATTACCCTTTAGGGTTTGAATCATACTTAGGGATTGTAATTTGTAATGTTTCAAGCTAAGAGAATGTTTTTTTTTTTTAAAGCAAAAGTGGACATACCACTATATATAATTATTATATAATACTATATATATTATTATATAATAAAATGGTTCAAAAACTCAATTGGGAAAGAACCATAAAGAAAATCCAACATTATTGTTTAATACAAATGATATAAGTGAGAGAATGAGGTCAAAAAGTTAGTGCAACTGCCAGCTTGAGACACCCTTGAAAGTCCTGAAGACAGGCTGAACTACACTAAGCATTACATATGCTGGCACAAAACTCTTTACACATGCTGAGTATATTGTTTGTTGATTGCAATGAGCTTTTGCAGATCATTATCATGCTGAAACAAGCCCATTGATTTATCTGTTTCAATGTCCAAACCCTCACACTTCCCGTTGGCCATATAATTTGCCACCATATTCCCTTCGCGAAGAGTATGTGACATACATATTTCTTGAAAAGTATCTAATAGTAGCCAAATTTGTTGTAATATATATGCAAGTCTCCAATTATGTGATTCCCGCTTAATACATACATTAATAATAACCATTGAGTCACCTTCCACTTGTATGTGCTGAAATCCACCTTTTCTAGCAAGAACTAATCCTGCGAAGAACGCTTGCACTTCCGCCATATTATTAGTACCTTGTCGTAATGGAGAAGATTTAATTGCTAATACATCACCCTGGTTGTCTCTAATACAAACCCCAATTCTAGATATATTGGGATTACCACGCAAGCAACCATCAAAATATAATTTTACAAAACTTGGAGTAGGTGGATACCAATGCACTGTAGCTCTGTCTTGGACACCTTGATTTGAAGAGCTATGAAACCAGCCGATAGGAATATGTGTGCCTTTCCATTCACGAATGACTATGCTGTCCCAATTTGATACTACTAGATTACATTGAACCTTCGGATGACTAGCATTAACAACCTTAGAAATATATCTTTCTAGTTTTTGAAGAACCATGTCAAGATCTGATGGATTGTGACGAAATATCCTCTTGTTGTGTTCCCACCAAATTGCCCATACCACAAATGCTGGAATACATTTCCATAAACTAGAAAAGAGGGAAGAGGAGTATAGCTCTGGCCATGATTGAAAAAGGTCCCATAATTTGTTGGGCAGTGGGGCGGAGTACTACAATTTTCTAAGTACAAAAATCCAACATTTTTGTGCAAATGGACAATTGAAAAACAAATGATCCACATCTTCTATTTCTTGGTTACAGAATTGATAATTAAAAGGTTGGGAGATATGGAGCTTGTTTAACTTGTCACTTGTTAATGCCATTTTCTTTAAAGCTATCCATGCAAAGCATCCTGCCTTAGGGAGAGTGATCGGATTCCAGCAAAAAGAATATGCCCGACAAGGAACCTTTCTGACCTTTTGCTGTTGTAAAAGTCTATAGGCCTCCTTAATTGAATAATTACCGTTTTTACTTGGGACCCAAAGTAACCTGTCTTCCTTATCTGACAAGTAAATTGTTTTCCTTGAAAGTATTTCTAAAAATCTTTGCTTATCTTGATTTGATACAGGTAGTTCATCCGAATCTTTCCAAATCACTTTCCTAGAAAATAGACATACAATTGAAACAAAATCCACAAGGTGACATCCCCACAATCTTTCTGAACGTGGAAGAAAACCCTGGCTTAAATTTGTCTTAATGAGCGGAGGGGCTCAATTCCATGAATCTCTCCAGAACTTAACCTTCACACCATTGTTCACTTCCCATGTAATATATTTAATCACATCTATTGAAGACATCATAAAAGCCCAGTGGCTGAGCCTTTGACTGGATCCAAAATAGATAGCACTCTTGACAGGCAATTGTTGTCAAGATATTTTTGTTGCATAATCTGGCACCATTTAGTATGTGGCTTAGAATACATGTGCCGCACTAGCTTCTTCCCAAAAGCTTTGTTATGATTTACCAAGTCATGAACCCCTGCACTACTCAATGACTTTACCTGTGCCATATCTTTCAAAGAAACAAGTAGGATTTTCTTCGCGCCATTCACATTCCTAGTCCATAAGAAGTCCTTCAGTAACTTTTGAATTGTTTGAATCATTGTTGCCTTAGCTTTGAGTACCGCTAAATAATAATTTGGGATAGCTGACAACACTGATTTTATAAGGAGAATTCTGTCTACAATGGAGAGCCATCAAGCTTTCCAAGCCACAACTCTAGATTTAATTCTTTCAATAATGAGCTGCCAGTAGCTAATTTTATTAGCCCTTGTGAAAAGAGGTATACCAAGATATATTGATGGTATAGTGTCAATTGAGAAGCCCAAAATATTGATCCAAAATATTGATGATTCTATTTGAAATGGATTGATTGGTATTGAACAAATATATTTTTGATTTATATGCATTAACCTTTTGTCCTGAAGCTGAAGTATATAGATCGAAAGTCTACTTAATCTACCTGGCTTCATTAACATTAGACTCCCCATAAAGTAAAGTGTCATCTGCAAAAAAAGAGTGTTACCGAAGTTTCCCTACCCTCAATTTTAGCACCTATCCAATTGTCAAGTGTATGTTGTTTGTGAATAATTCTACTAAAGGCTTCTGTCATGAGAATGAATAGAATTGGTGATAAAGGGTCCCCTTGCCGGACCTTTTATGTGGATTAAAAGAAGCCTACTTATGAAAAGAAGCCTGCTGGGACTCCATTTATTAAAACTGAAAACCAAGCACCAATTATGCAGGGTTTAATTCATTTGCACCAACCCTTTGCAAATCCAAATTTTTGCAACACTTTGAAGAGAAAGTCCCATTTAACTTTGTCGTATGCTTTCATCATGTCAAGCTTGACCATGAAGATTGAAGATTTCTTGCTGTTAATTGAATGGAGTACCTTGTGAGCCACAAGTGCTCCTTCCATTGTCTCCCTGCTTGGAACGAACCCGCCTTGTTCTTGAGAAACCAATTTTGGAATGAGATATTTCATTCTCAAGTAGATTGCCTTTGTAATGATCTTGTATATTGTGTTACATAATGAGATCGGTCTAAAGTCTGCAAAAGTTTTGGGACTTTTAATCTTTGGGATGATGGTTATATTGGTAGTGTTAAAATATTTTAGCATGGCTTTACTTTTTCTTGACCCTTCAATGACATCCAGAAGTTCCCACCCTATGAAATTCCAGCAAGCTTGGAAAAATAGAGTTGTATAACCATTAAGACTCGGGGCTTTATCCGGAGGAAGAGAAAAAACAACTTTTCTAAGCTCTTGTATGGTGAAAGGAGCCAAGAGCAATATTATCAGCATCTGACACAATGAGTGGAATATTATTCAGAACATCATGCTCTAAAGGTCCACCAGATGCAGGATTAGTAGGTGGTGCAAGTAGGCTCTTAAAAAATCTCACCCCTTCATCTTGAATACCAATCTTATTAGAAATTTGTATACCAGTATTAGCATTGTTAATGGAAGAAATACAACTTGCTGCCCTTTTTTGCTTTTACCCTTAGTTCTCTAGATTTTTGTTATCGATATTTCTCTTCTCTAGTTCATATTTCTTTCCATTCTATTTGTAAAGCTTTTTGTTTATGATAAGTGTCATCATCCATGCCTTGTTTAATAATAATGTCGAAAGCTTCAACCAATTGCTGTTTGACTTCTCCTTTCTCTTTGAAGATGTCTTTAAAAAACCACTTCATTCCATTTTTCAATTTGTTTCTTGATATACTTTAGTTTGGTAGCAAATCAGTGCATTTTTGAGACTTCACCCTGTGGGGCACTTATTCATAATTGCTTAACAAGGGGAAGGAACTGTGGATTGTGAAGCCACATTTGTTCAAATTTAAAAGATGGGTGATGCTTGAAATCATGCTGTGCCAAAGGGGGGCTTATGAGTAATGATATAGGGAAGTGGTCTGAACCTGGTAATGCCAGAATATCTGATTGGAAGGTGTTGTTAGTTAACTTCCTTTCTTGTGAAATGAGAAACCTATCCAATCTAACCGCAATCTGGGCAAAAATTCGCTCTTTTATTAGTCCATGTGAAGATACCATTATTAGGCTCAACGTCCAACAAGTTATTGTCCGCTACAAATCTCGAAAAATCTTGAAGTTTTTAATGGTGGACAAATACCCCCATTCTTTTTTGTCATCTTGAGGATGGCATTGAAATCACCCCCCAAAATAAAATCCCGAAAAATCTTGAATAGTTTTTAATGGTGGACAAATACCCCCATTCTTTTCTATCATCTTGAGGATGGCATTGAAATCACCCCCCAAAATAATATGCTGATCACTATGAATTTGGATAATTTGAGTCAATTCTAACTACAATTTCTGTTTATCTTGAGTTGAAGTAGGACCATAAATGTTTATCAAAATAGAGAGCTCGAATTTGTTCATTTTCATAAGTTGCCAATTGTCATTTTAGTCTAAAAGCTGCACTTGCACATGAGCAGAGTTCCAAAGTACAATAATACCACTCGAAGCTCCTATCCCTTTTCTATGAGCCGAATTCCATTTAGACCTATAAGATAACAATAAACTAGAGAAAGGGAAAGAAAACAATCCAAGTGAGTTAAGCGATAAATAATGTTACCATGAGATAAACAAGATCCAAGAGCATACACTAAAGTAGATCAAAAATGGAGAAAAGGATTTGAAAGGGGAAAGCAAAGAAAACCCCTTGTGAGTATTATGAATGAAGGCAAATGCCTAGAGAAGAGAGAGAGAGAAAGTGGTGGAGCAAAATAGCTCAATACAATAACATCAAGGTGATGTGTGTAGAAGCAAGAGAAAGAAGCATCTCTTATAAAGAGATGAGAAAGGAGTTGCATGTGTAACTCTCATTTTTATGAATGCCACATTCATAATAAGTGTGTGCAAAGTCTCAAGATCCTTTCAAGGATGATAAATTAAATTCCTTAATAAACGGAATTATAAAATGAGTTGTCTTCACATGTGGACTAAAGGACAAGTAAATGACATGTCCTCCACATGTGTACGATAGGACAAACTACATGTAGGGATCCTTGGAATATCCCAAATTAAATACATCCAAGGAAAGATTAACATTTCTAACACCTTTCCTTAATCTTTACTCGGGGATCTTACATCAAAGGGAGTTGAACCCAATTTACAAAAGTATAACTTGATTTTTTTGAAATATTTTCAATTGTGCAAGAGGTCTTGTATTAGCACGGGTACATCGTTGGAGATCCAAGAGAAGTGGATAGTCCTTCAAGTGTGATACATCTTCAAGAGGTCTTGTATGTGCCACGATGTATTACCTGAAACATGGAAACAAGAAACAAGACAACTATCCACAAGTAGAATTTTATCTTATATTCAAGTTAGAAAATTTCTAAGTAAACTCTCATGGAGTAAATTGGAATAGAGTGATAAATATAAATGTAAAGTAATCAAGATAAATCATATTCTTCAAAGAACAAATATGTTATCAAAGCTCTCAATAAAGGAATGTACAAGGCACAAATGACCATAGATAAGGCCGATTAATAAAATCAACATCAACAATGCATCAATCACATGGATATAGACAGTCCACTAATAAGTCATGTTACTGCAAGTTAATGGGTGATCAATCCATAACCTGCATGACTCACGATTTAAGCAATGAAGTATACATAACATTGTATGACATGTTTTCAAAGATACCAAAGGGAAGAAGTATGAGTACTAACAATAGATTGCCTTCAAATAAGAGTAAAATGTCTTCAAGATGGGTTAGATTAACTGAAATTGGAGGGAAACTCCAAGAATAAATGGTATAAACCATAAAGTGCCAATATGGCAAAATAATGATGCTAGAAAAGCATAAATTGCACTTATGTGCCAATCAGTAGGAAAAAATAAGTGATGAAGGCAATAGTGTATAATAACTCATAATCTCAAGGAATAAGAAAGAGCGAAAAAAATTTACTTATTTGAAATATAAAGAATGCACTCATATTTGACAAGTCACAAAAGACGCAATAATTTTTATATTTATTGGAATATATATGTGGGACCCCATATATATACACGAATAAATATACCTAAAATATCACTGTATGAAATCATGCAAATACAATTAAAGATCATATCAAAGTCACAGAAAGTCAATAGTTAATAGAACATAATTTCTAGGCAACATACTATAGAGAAATGCCAAAGATGATGAATGAGGATCATTAACATCAAACCATATTTGCAGTAATTAATCCTCCTAGGTTGAAGTCCACCCATTCTGGATATTGATCTCTTTTACTAAGTAATTTTTAAAAACATTTAGTTTTTCTCTTAACAAATTTATCACTAGAAGAAAAGTCATGATGTACGAATGCATCATTTGTATCAACATTAGCATTATTACCATTATTTGTAAATGCATCATTACCATTACCACGATAAGAAAGAATAGGAGGAATAAAGGTAGATATACGAGGAGTAGGGTTTAGAGAAGGATGTTGTTCCTCCACTAACACAAATTTTCTTCCACTAAATTGTACATTTTGAGCATTAGATGAGTCATGCGCATTATTTTCTGCAATACAAACATTTTGTGCTATTTGCACTTTGTTAGTAATTGGATTAATCTTAGATGGAGCAATAGGATGTAAGATTTCAACCATATTAGATGAGATATGATCAATATTCAAATGAGCAAGCCTTTCATGCTGCATATTAAAAGCAACATTTTCGTGCAAAGAGTGTCTTAAAGAAGTAAACCCCGAAATTTTAAATAAGTTATCATGACCTAACTTAGCATCAGCAACAACTTCATTAGTGTTAGGATCAATAATAGAGCACATGACCTTATGAAATTCAACTTTGTAATCTTGACATAATTTAATAACAGAAAGAAGATTGTATTTCAACTCAGGAACATAAAGGACATCATGTAATTTTCCATTTGGAATACTAACATTACCAAATCCTTTAACTTCACAACAATGATTATCAACTAATTGAATTGGAATATTAGAAGGATCGGGTTTTAAAGAATCAAACACTTTTTTATGAAAAGTAACATGTTGAGACGCACCGGTATCAATAATCCATTCTAAATTTTTAGGAACATTGTAACTAACAGTAAAAGCATAATGAGATGGATGAGAGTTTTGATTATTATTATTGATAGGTTGCTTAGCTTTTTTCTTTTTAAAACAATTATTATTAACATGACCATCTTTGCCACAATAAGTACAATGAGGTTTGGAATTTGAATGATTCCTTTGATTATTATTATAGTTGGAATTATTATGATTGTTATTAGGATTATTGTTATTTTTGTTATGTTTGACATTAGATTTATTATTTGAATGATTAGAGTTGTTATTATTATGATGATGATGATTATTATTTGAACGAAAGTCATTATTATTTCAATTCCTAGACATAAACGCATGTTCACATGATTTAAGAGTGCCAAACTGAATTAGCTTAGCTTCTTCTCGTCGCAATAAGTTTTGAAATATAACATAAGTCAATTGAGCAATTAAAGTAGGAATTGCAAGCTGAGCATGTATTTTGGTTATAAACTGCTGAAATTGTCTAGGAAGATGCTTTTTAAGAATAATATGAATCAAACAAATGTTAGCGAAATGAACACCTAAACCAATTAAATGACTTTTAATAGCATCAAATTTTAACAAAAATTCATCCATGGTTTTGAAATCTTTATACTTGAGGTCTTCAAGTTGATCCTATAACTGTATTTTGTGGGTTTCATCTACACTGTCATAACTGGTTTGTAGAATTGTCCAGGCTTCATGAGCTTTGGAACATTTTACAATTAATACATATAAATTGGGAATGATCGAAATATCAGTTAAACCTAAAGCTTCTTCGTTTTTAATTTTCCAAGCATATTTTTCATCTTGGGTGGCTACTGAACCAGGTTCAATAGAAGCATCAGTGGCTGTCGTCGGTAATTGTTATGTAGTCGACATGTAGCTGACAGGGCCCTTCGGGAGGTATATGTACACCATCCGAGATGGATTGTAATCATCATCAAGCATTATGTGATCTCTTTGGCATATATGTGAATAATAAAAAGAGAATTGCTGTTCTTGTCTATTGTCTGTGTGCATTAATTCGTTTACCCTATACAATAAACATTTGGCGCCGTTGCCTGATGGACATGGAACGAAGGCTGAGGAATGAAAACTAATGCCGAATCAACTGAACAAAAATAAGAAGCTCAAAGAAAAAGATGAAATACGCATAGCACAAGGGAATCTAATTTTGGCACAACAGGCAGAACGCAAACAGAGGTTTCAGTAGATTGTCGACGGACACCGAAGCATCGAGGAATTGTTGGAGGAGACTCGACAGTGGGTGGAATTGGTTGAAGAAGCAAGGGAGGAATTTTTGAATTTGTATTCGCCGAGGGAAGAGAATCCAGACAGAAGGGAGTTAACCCGCACGGCTCAAAGTGCCGAGGGAGCACGAGCGTGGAGTGAACTCTTTGTTCGCGATACACTTCCAGGACGGACAATTTCGCTTAGCAAAGACCCTTCTTCACCAAAAAATGCAACTATTGGAAACAACGTCAATGTTAGAGTGCAGAGCGTTGGTGTCGGAATACAAAGTGTTGGTGCCGGAGTGCAAAATGTCAGTGTCGGAGTGCAAAGCGTTGGTGTCGGTGTGTAGAGCATTGGTATCGAAATACAAAATGTTGGTGTCACAGTGCAGAATAGTATACCGGTGTCATAGTGTCGAACAACGCCCATACACAAAACCAAGTAATAATGGCAGGACCAAAGGAGAAGTTGCCAAAGTTTGATGGTGATGGAACCGCCGATCCAATCAGACACTGTAAGACATGCGAAATAATTTGGAGGGCGAATGGCATAACAGATGCAAATGAATGGGTCCGACAACCCTAAGGGGTGTTGCAATTGATTGGTTTGCCGATACGGATCCCCAAAAATTAACCAATTAGGCGGATGTTAAAAAGGAATTTATCACCGAATTTCAATTGTTGTGCGACGACAATGAGATTGTCACAGAGATATACAACACAAAGTAGGGGAAAAATGAAACAGTTCGAGTATATGCCAAGAAATTAAAAGACTTAATAAATAAAATGGAAAGTAAGCGGGCAGATGGGCTGCAAAAGAGATGGTTCATTGAAGGACTATGCTCGAAGTTACGGAAGAAAATGAAGATTGTGCCACCATCGTCATACACCGAAGCATACAATCAGACGATGAACTTAGAAAGTGAGCAGAAAACAAAAAAGAAGAAGAGTAGCTCATCCGATTTAGATGACGACGTGTCTTTGGAAGAAGAGAGCAACGATGACGAAAAGGGTAGCAAGAAGGTCTGAGCTCTCCAGAAGGATATGATCCGAATGATGAAGGAATTTAAGAACATGCAGAAAGATACGAAGGGAAATGAGCTATGGTGCATAGACTGTAAGACAGAAGGTCACACGAAGGGATCTTGTTCGAAGAACTAGTTCTTCGAGATCTGCCAGATCATGGGACATTTCACAAAAGAATGCCCCTTCAATATGAAAACAAGAGGACCTCAACAAATGCTCTTGACACAAGAGCCTTCTGCGTCAAGAGGGAGCGAAAACACCAGTAATGAGGGTGCCATGTCGGGAGAGTATAGAAATAATAGACGAGGGCAAAACAACAACAATAACGCCAATAATGGGAGCCGCAGCCGAATTTAGTACGATGCGAACAACTGTCCGATGGTCCAATGCCGAGCGTGCAATTTGTGGGACCACTTTGCTCGAGACTGTACAATGGCAATCGCACCAAACTTGTTATGCCGATGGTGCGATCTTGGAGATCATGAAGATGCCAAGTGCCCGAAATCAAGAGTGAATTTGATCACCATCGGGACAGACGAAGAGGAGGTTTTGGCAATCACACGGAAGCAAGCAAAATTGTACTCCGACCCGACGGAAGAAAAGAAGAGATTAGAGGAAACACGGGCGGAAATTGAAAAGGCGATGCAGGCAGAAAAAGCACACTTGAAGGACACTATTGTTACCTCAGAAAGGAACTACGTGGAACAGAACATCGTACGACAGAGATTACAAACTGAAGTACAGGTCAAAATAAACGATTTGCTGCTCACAATGCCTCAACTCCGATCGACACTCACAAACATTGTTCCAGTTGCTAAAATTATTAGGAGAACAAGGAAGGGAGAAGGAAAGTGGAGCACATGCAGAGGACCCAATGCAGCTGGCACTCACAACGGGAAGGCATTCGGCGGTAGTTGAGATGGGCATTCTGGGAACTGTTTTGATAGACACAATTGTGGACAGAGGGTTAGGCGTGAATGTGTTACCAGAAGATGTATGGAAAAAGTTAGGACAACCTATGCTGTGGCCAACATTCCAGTTGCTCACGGCAGACCAACACGGGATCAAACCGTTGGGAACTTTGAGGGTGCAATCGGTAACTATTGGAATGCAACCATTTTTATTGGACTTCGTTGTCATTTCATTGAAAAGAAAAGGATATGACGCTATTTTGGGACGAAATTGGTTAGTGCAAGCAAAAGTAAAACATGATTGGAAACAAAATACCCTATCAATGGAGCGCGGAGGCAAAAGATTCATAATTGACTTGCACACACAAATGGTAGGTGAGGAGGCAATGTCTTTGAGACACAAAAGGTGAAGGCAAGAGTGACGATGAAGGAAAAAAGAGAATGGAATTGGATGGATTATTGAGACTGGAAGGAGGGTCGAATGAGGATGACCTAGACTCGGTGAACGATCTTTTCCATTGGCAGATAGAGGACTATGAACTCTTTCTGAGCTATAATATGTTAAGGGTCGATGAAGGTGAGAAAGAAGAGGGAAATGAATGTTCGAAGGAATACAGAGAAGCAGAAGAAGGAAAGGCAATTATGACAAAAGCTGAAGGGAAGAACATACAATATGAACCCAAAAAAAGGAAAGATTCCACAGTATGATACGCAATAAACGGTCCGCTCAGAAAGAAAATGTTACATCGAACCATGGATATAGTAGAAAGGTGCCGGTAGCAAGGAAAACACATCATATGGTCTGCACAGGAAACAAAGAGGAAGGGTTTAATAAAAGCTTCAGTGGTATGGAGTGAAGGTTTTAAAATCAAGAATACAGTTATTGATGGCAAAGAGTGGCAGCTGAAAGAATTCATATTACCGAGTGTCAAGAACAAACTGGGCAATATGGAAAACCTGAGGGAGAGATTGTGTAACTTAAATAAACTTGATGAGCGGCGTTTGCAAACACAATGAGTCACAAAAGTCACACAGAACAAGCTCAAAGCGTGGCATAATAAGCACCCAAAACTGAACAAGTTCCAACTAGGACAACTAGTGTTGAAGTATGACGGACGGAATGAAATCAAACTAGGCAAGTTTAAAGTCAAATGGGTTGGGCCATATCAAATCCGGGAAGTGGGTGATAACAGAGCAATAAAGTTATGGACACTGGATAGGTAGGAAATTTTGCAAACGATGAATGGTTTGAAGTTGAAAATGTATCATGCGCGACTTGTTTTGTTGTCGACGAATATCAAGCACCAGTAAAAAGAGAAAAAAAAAATTAAAAAAAAAATGAAAAAAATTAGAAAATAAATAAATAAATATGGCAACTTGTTAATAGCACCGTACGCTATTTGAAGGGTCTTGTAATCGTAGGGATAAACACAGAAAATATTTTATTGTTTGCCCATACGGCCTTTTTATTCCACCTTGAGGCCATCAGAGATTGAAGAGGTATCTGGTAGGCACCGTACACTCTTATTTTACCATACGACCCCCCTTTTATAGAAACCGTACGACCCCTGTATATTCAAACACTATACGGAGTTTTATGTTATTAAAACGCAGGAGTTAAGTAATTGCCGTACGATCAATTTTCATGGTCTATGGGCACCGTATGGCTTGATTCAGGAGAATTAGGATAATATCCGAGCCATTCCGTACGATAGTAAGGAACTTAGAGGCCGCACGCTCAAGAAGAACGGAAGTTTGATTGTTAAAAATTGCAGAAGACAACTGTATGGCTTCCTTTATGAGCCTCATATACAGTCGAGGATCCTTGTATGAGTTCTCCTGGCAAGAACCATGCGACCCTCTTAGTATTTCACCGTACGGCGAATTGGGAGAGGAAGATTGGCCGGGTGAAGCTTTGTGGAGGATTTTGTTGCGTATTGTGGCAGCTGGATTCAAACCCTGGGCGGTTCGTACCTGCATTTTTGTTTTGTTGAGCTTGTTTCGAGAGCAGCGGGGGATTTGAAATGGCAAATACAGGTGAAGAGAAGGCAAAAGGAAGTGGTTAGAAGAGGAAGGAGCAAAATAAATAAAAAAAAATGATGACAAATAAAAAATGTTCAGAATGAATAACGCATGATACCCAAGGGAAGGGAAAGACATAAGCAGGTAGTAAAACAAATTGGTTGGCTGAAAGAGTGACCAGTTGTGGGACCTAGAGTTGCTGTAGGCATAGTGTGCCAGAGGTGGAGAGATCAATGGAGCAAGCCTTTCGAGAGAGGTGATACGTTTTGAGGCACTTGGAGTAGGTGTTGGACGTGAAGCTGTCTTGATGGATGGATAGAGAGCTTGGGAGGAGCTGATCATCTAGTTGAGGGCAGTAGAGCGACACTTGGCTAAGTGTATCCAGGAGTTAGAAGAGAAAGTGGCACGGGTGGCTATCAAGGTTAGCTTAACTAAGGAGACAATATTGTGTTAGCAGAGGTTACAGATGCAACGTGGTTTGGGGACCAACTTGGTGCAGGCACGTGACGAATATGAAAGTGGTGTGACAAAAATAGATCTATCTTGTTGTAGTTAGTCAGTTAATGTATTCCGTTTGTTAATTTGTCTCAGATATTTTGTAATTGTGGTCCAGAGATGACTTTTTCTTTCAGTGGGGATGATGTCGTTGGTAATTGTTATGTAGCCGACATGTAGCCGATGGGGCCCTTCGAGAACCTTCAGGAATACCATCCGAGATGGCTTGTAATCACCATCGAGCATTATGTAATCTCTTCGGCATATATGCGAATAATAAAAGGAGTACTGTTGTTCTTGTCTATTGTCTGTGTGCATTAATTCATTTACCCCATATGGTAAATAGTGGCTATATGCTACATGTGCTTAAAACGAAAAATGAATGAAATGTGAGTTTTCCATGAGTGTTAATTCAAACTGTTAAGCTTCATTTCTGGTATTAAAGTTGACATGAGTAGGAAAAAGTTAATGTATCTAAAAAAACTTCTTTGATTAAATAAATTTGAAAATTAAATTATTAAAAAAAAATATCGTCTTTTATATGTAAAAAAATATTATTAAAAAATATTTTATATTAAACAAATTAAAGTATTTAAGAAGATTGTAATCTTAAATAAATTAATCTTTTAAAAAAACTTAGAAAAACTTAAAAAACATGAGTGATATTAAGAACTTTTTTATAATGTTAAAGTTTCTAAAAAAACTTAAAAATACTCTTAATATTTTAAAAGATTTTTATAAAAAAAGTTTACTAAAGAGGAATCGTTCCTTACCTTCAAGTCAAAGTAAAGTCAAGATTACTTAACAGTACATGCTCTCCTTTACTGCTTATAATGAAGATGAAACTATTAAACAAGGAGAGATTAAATGGAACTTTCCATGTGTTTTTCTTGAGAATGAATTAGCTCATTCAATATATGTTGAAATAATTGAAAACCAAATTTAGAGAAACCGTTACTTTTGGACTTGGAGAATAATAATATGTTAAAAGAAAATTTACAAAACAATATAATTATAGTTGGTGGCAACTATTATAACAATGGTATTATTGTATTCTAAAAATTTCCTTAGAGCTATAATAATATGAAAGCCTTTGAAAAAAATGATGGCAAAGCGTTACAAGGTTTTGCTAGATGTGGAGATATTCCAAAGAAGTTACCGCATACAAGTTCTCATCAAATGATAGCAAATTTTTGTGAGTATAATCTGTAAATAGCAAATAAAGAGATGTAAAATGCTGATAAATAACAGTGAGAAAGGCATGGGACCAGCAAAAGGAAGCTGAAGGAACAAGGGAGGTGGCCTAGGAAGACACGACACGACAGGGTAGCAGATTGCATGGCTCACACAAGGAGAAAAGATAAACCACACAGTTCATGAAAGAAATGATTTGCAATATGAAGGCAATCAGACTCCAAGCCAATGAAAGCCGAGCAACAACAATCAAGAAAAATTCTGAAAAATTAACAAGAAAGGTAATATGTTTAAAGATTTAATATTAAAAACAAAAAAAAATATAGATAAGAGATAGATTTTAAATTTTCAAAAAAGATTTATGTATCAATTTTAACCAGCAAATATGAGATTAATAAAAATATTAATCACTATTAAGATTATTGAAGTGTTTTCCAATAGTGGCATGTTGTGATGATTAAGTTGTTGAATTGTTATCCTTGCTATCAAAGTTTAAATCTAATAGGGATGAGGTCCCCCGTTTGTGACCTTGCTGGTTCATAGCTCCAGGTCAAAGCGTTTACCCCTTCAAAAAATAAAAGTAAAATTATTGAAGTGTTTCCTGCAAGGGAAATATTAGAAGAGTAACAATTTTTTTGTTTTAAATATTGAAAAAGAATTGCACACATATAGTAATGAAAATAAATGCTATGAAAATAAGAATGATAAATGCTTCTTGTTAAAACAAGAGTAAAAAAATAAATTATTTTTTTATTAAAAATACCCTTTAGCGGCAAGCCTTCGAAAGAGGGTTAGAAAAAATAATTAAAAAAAACTGCACACAAAATGTTAGTATGAGCTAAAAACCACAACCAAAATTTCTTTTCTCAAGAACGTCTCCAAAAAAAGTGTGCTCTAATGAATGAGAACCTTCAACACTAAAACTCAAAACAAGGATTAGTTACCAAGCTCTGATACCATGTAAGAAACGATAAACTAGAGCAAGGGAAAGAAAACAATCCAAGTGAGTTAAGCGAGAAATAATGTTACCATAAGATAAACAAGATCCAAGAGCATACAGCAAAGTAGATTAACAATGGAAACAAAGATTTGAAAGGGGAAAGCAAAGAAAACCCCTTGTGAGTATTATGAATGAAGGCAAATGTCTAGAGAAGAGAGAGAGAAAGTGTTGGAGTAAAATAACTCAATACAATAACATCAAGGTGATGTGTGTAGAAGAAAGAGAAAGAAGCATCTCTTATAAAGAGATGAGAAAGGATTTGCATGTGTAACTCCCATTTCTATGAATGCCACGTTTATAATAAGTGTGTGCAAAGTGTCAAGATCCTCTTCACGAGGATAAACGGAATTACTTAATAAACTGAATTATAAAATGAGTTGTACTCACATGTGGACTAAAGGACAAGTAAATGACATGTCCTTCACATGTCTATAATAGGAAAAACTGCATGTAGGGATCCTTGGAATATTCCAAATTAAATACATCCAAGGAAAGATAAATATTTCTAACTAGACCATTTGGCAACTGTCTTTTCAAAAATTTCCTATGACATCTTGGTTTCTTGTAGCAATATAGTGTCTACATTCATAGAATCAAGTTCCTTCTTGAATCTATTTCTTTTGTCGGGAGCATTCAAGCCCGACATTCCATGACACGATTTTCATTGCTAACAAGAACACCTAGTTCTCCTTGTCAATCTTTTAGATGGTGTAAATTTACCGTCCAATGTTGATTGAATTCCTGCTGCAATTTCCTCTTTTGTCTCAACTCCCTTAGGCTTTCTTCCCCTTTTCTTGGGTGTCATTTTGACTTGTATGCTCTGACTATGAGTCTGCTCAATAGATAGCACTAATTTGTGATCATATCCACCTTTACAGTCATACTGAACTTCCTTTTGCATATCCTTACTTGAGTATTGATCAGGATCCTCTGAATCAAAGCCATTTTCTGATTCTATGTCAACATCAATAATCTGATCTTCATAATGCATATCTGTGATGGTATATTGATTAGTATCCGGTGAATACAGATTCTTTCCTAATTCCATATCCATTTGTGAATCCTGTCTAGAAGAATATGCCTTGCTGTTTTCCAAGTTATCTCCATGAAGGAGCCAACAACCAATCCAATGTTTTGAGAATCCTGAATTAAGCCATTGATATCCCTATAATAACCTTGCATATCTTGAAAGTCCTCACCATTAACACCTTCACTCAACATTTCATTAAGAACACAATCCTTTGTGTGCTGCAAAGATTCTTTCCTAATTCCATATCCATTTGTGAATCCTGTCTAGAAGAATCTGCTGTGCTATTTTCTAAGTAATCTTCTTGTTCTCTTACCTCCATGAAGTAGCCAACAACCAATCCAATGTTTTGAGAATCCTGAATTAAGCCATTGATATCCCTACAATAACCTTGCATATCCTGAGAGTCCTCACTATTAACACCTTCACTCAGCATTTCATTAAGAACACAATCCTTTGTATGCTGCAAATGACCAGTGCCCTGACATGCATGTCATTGCCAATATCAAAATCATCTGAAAACAAATCTCCTTCTAAATCTTCCCTCGTGACTTTATTAAAATCACATTCCTTCCTATGCTGCAAAATACCAGTATCCTGACACTGCATCTTATTTCAAAAAACATAGTCATCTATGGGCATAACTCCCTCTTCATCTACTATGTCATAAATTATCTTGGTAGCCAGCTCTGTGATCATGTGATCAGGTAATTTCCTTGCTTTTAATTCCCCTACCACATGTTTATCAAACACTTTGTGCATATTGGGCAATCTTGAAACATCAACTTTTGAACTATTTTGTCTATCTTGGAAGGCGGAACCTCTGGCTGAACCCATTCTATCGTCCTTAGGGTTGCTGGCGAAGCATGATAATTTTTTTCGTGAGATTTGCAATACATAATTAATTGACTTGAAAAGTGAAAAAATTGCCGAGCACCTTAAAGCAGTGTGTCATAGTGTATTATGGATAAGGACGTCTATGTGAAGTAAATAAGACCAGTTCATTCGAAGCTTTCCTTCCTTGAGTTAACTCATTGTGTGAACACTTAGCTGGATCTGTAGACTAATCTTTGCACACTCTCACTTTTGATTGAATTTTATTCGTGCATTGTGTGTTAAAATGCCCAAGTCTATGCTAAAAGTTCTGAACTAAATCTGTATTCTGCAAGATAATACTTTGATGCCAAGTTCCCCATTTGGTTTTAATGCTAATTTGCTTTGGCAGGACCTTTGGGTTGTCAAGGAGAACACATACCTTGATATCACAGTGCAGAAACTCAAAGGGGATTAAGTCATGTTTAATGAAAATACCCAATTTGTTAGCAAGGATTTCCACGATGTCTGGGTCTCTATATTCCAAAGGCAACAGTGGGAGGGAGATCCAGTAGGGGAAAAAATGGCATTGCTGTGATATCTGGTTTGAAATTCAGAGTCCAAATCAAAGTGAAAAGACCTGAACCTTTACAAAACCAACCTTTGCACTTTCTATATCTCATTTCGCTGTTCAGGAGACTCAAATAATGCAAAAAAGAAATTTGAACGAGTCTCTAATAAAAAGATATCCTTTAACCCAACCCATGATGCCCACGCCCATTCCTTAATGTCTAAGAATAACAAACTTTGATTTGCAAACTTACCTATTAGTGCTGATTGTCGAAGGACACCAATATGGTTTTGCAACATATGTTCAGGTATAGTGATAATAACTGCTCTTTCAGGATCTTGACATGTCTGCTTGTTTTGTAACGGAAGTTGTTTCTCCTGCCATACTAGTGTATAGAAGGGCATTCTACTCTACTTATATGTAGGAATCTGCATCCGGTGTTCTGAATTTCCTTGGTGGTTCAATTTGGCATATCATTGAGAGGGGATCCAGGTGGAGTCCCGTCACAAATATCGAATGGCTGTTGGCTTTGCATAGACTGTTTATTCCATCCTTTATATTGTGTGTTGAGGCGTGTATTCAGTAGCAGAGAGTGATTACCTGATGAAGCTTTAGCTCGAGTATGCTTCTCTTTAGACATAGCTGTTATTGCATGCTGTTTTTTAGCTTTCTAGGCCGCTTGTTTGGATGATTTGCCATGCTCATAAGTTGAGAACCCTTTCAACCCTGCCTGCCCTTGACGATGTACCAGTGAGGTGTGAGCTGCATCTGCATAGGAAACCTGCTCTTGCCGATGAAGAGAGGTCTGATCTGCCCTTGGGAAATGTCCTTGGCAATCAAACAATATTGTGTTACGCGTTTGTTTTGCCCCACAAACTTCATCTCTCTTTATTTTTGTCTTGAAATGAAAACTCAGATTAACAAAAAAGGGCTTCGCTGGTGAAACATTAGCTTTCCCTCTGAAAATTTGAAAGCCCTTATCGATGCTTGACCTGGGTTGCGGTGTATTCTTCCATGTGCATGGAAAAGCATGGAAACCCTTCCTTATTGATTTTTCCACTCGGTGGTGTGTAGGTTGAACTATCGGCTTTCCCCTAAATATCTTTGTAAAAACTGTCTATAAATCAAATTTTTGAGATCCAATGCATTTCATTCACTCTAGTTGTTGCATCCGCTCCTTCGTGCGCACGTGGTATATCCGATCCCTTGCGCTCCTCATAAAATGATTGTTAAGTATACCCAAGAAATACCAATTGATATGTTGCACTACACATCTGTGTAATAGCTGTTATGTTATAAGCTAAGAGAATATTAGTTCCCAATAATTATCTTTTTTCATCATATTTAAAAATAATACATACTTAACCTTCAATTCCTTAATCCTTTTTATCACTAACCCTAAGGCGGATGGTAGAATTATCGTTCTTTTGTATGGAAATAGTCTACTAGTGGCTTCCTCATGGTTCTTACCTGTTTTGGGAATCTTTGCCTCTACAACACCTTACTCCTCTCCTTTTGCAAACTCCCCATCTACTTAGTTGTATTAGTGAGTTATTAAAGAATTGACTTAGTATATACTATATATTACTATCACATATTTGTCGTGCCTTTGACTACAAGGTTATCGATTTGCATTGATTAACATACATTATTAAGCATCCAAGGTAGTTAATGAATAGTTCATGATACAATTGGTAATTAATATAATCAAGGCCCAACTCCTTAATTCTCTCCTAAACTCGACCCTAAGGAGAGTGTGGATTTACTTGTCATATGACGCTTGGCACCAATACATTCTTTGGTTTTACTCTGCCTCTCCCCACACAACATAAACTATCTCCTCCTGGGGCTAGAGTGAGACATTAAGGGTTAGACTACAATTGTATTAATATCTGTGATATTACAAACATGTATGTATGTACATATAATAATTTTTAATCTCCATTATGTTTTAGACATATAGATATAATATAATTATCCTCTAGAGATCTCTCTCATTCTATATGTATGTATGTATCTATAATAATCTTTAATCTTTAAGATGTTTTAGATATGTCATTCTTGCAACGTATAATTATTCAAAGATGTTAGCCAAAGATATTATTATGAAGTAATTGGAAATTATTTGCTTGTTATTAACAGTGATCAAGAGATCAATTTATACAAGAGATTGAACGATGTTTCTTTAAGTAACAATTGTAAAGAACATAAGCATTCTATTCTAGATACAGAAAGCTAAATATTAGAAACATTCTAATATTTACATACGATTACAATAGATAACCCTTAGATACTAAATAGAGATAATAGAAACAATCTATTATCGTAATACCCTTCCTTAATGGTTAATCCATCCAGAGCACGAAGCTGTCAAAAAAGCATAAAAGGCAGATTTTGTCCGCTCAAAGTGCTTCACACTGTTCGTTGTGGGCTGTGAACCAAAGTGCTTAGATAGGGTAGCTAAGCGCTTCCGACATTTAACCTTCATGTGCCCAAACTTGTGTCAATAGTTGCATTGAATGTTCCTTTTCACAGAGCCTTCTGAATCTAGAGCAGAGGATGTCTATTGAGAAGACTGTTGATGGTACTTTGGTTAATGCTTCAAAACTTTGTAGATGGGCATAATGCTCCAAAACAAACTGCAAAAGCCATGGTTTTTAGAAGAAAATCGAAAAAATCGAACACGATTTTTGGGGTGAAAAATCAATCAAAACCCAACATGATTTTTGAGGTGAAAAATCAATCAAAACCCAACATGATTTTTGAGGTGAAAAACAATCAAAACCTAACATGATTTTTGAGGTGAAAAAACAATCAAAACTTGAAAATACAAAGAGTTGTTTTTTAGGAAAAATGGTAAAACCCAACAGACAATTTTTGAGGAAAAAATTACAAACCTACAAAGGAATCCCACACAACTTTGTGAATTACAGAATCATAAATTTTTGACGAAAAATTTATAGAAATCCATAATAATTTTTTTAGGGAAAAAAATGGGAAAACCCATCAAATTTGTTTTTGAGGGAAAAAAATTTTGAAAACCCACCAAAATTTTTAAGGGAGGCAAAACACAAGACTTTGCATGGTAAAGCAGCGCATGCAAATAACATGCAAGTACATGCAACCCTCAAAAACTAGACCCATAAAAATTTGAAGGGTGACCCAAAAGTGAGCTCGAAAAACCCAAAGAGAATATGCTGTCGGTTTCTGGGTTCGCTGTGCCTCATGTTGTTGGTTTTCAGATTGGCTAGCTCAAAAATTGAGGCACTTAGAAAAATTTGATGACAACCCAGTTGAGCTCTCAAAAAAGCCACAAAGAATCTAGAATTAGAAATTTTTTCTGAACTCGAAAATTAGGGTTTTGAACAAAAACGGCCTTGGTTGCAAAAAAGCTTCAAACAACAATGGAAATGTGTAGAAAAAATAGACGGATCTAGATAGAAATGGGTTGTAGAACCGAACGAAAAGTTGGCGGATTCATATCTCTGAGATTGGAAACCCTAGTCGGATTGTGGAGAGAGTTGGAAGCAAATATGCATATAAATAATTTTGAAAATAAAAGGTAGATAATTTCAGCGAAGAAATTATGATTATTTTCGAATTTTTTTGGAGTATTGGCTCTGATACCATATGATGAAGTAATTGGAAAATATTTGCCTGTTATTAACAGTGATCGAGAGATCAATTTATACAAGAGACTGAACGATGTTTCCTTAAGAATTACAGTGTAACCTGGGTGTGCGCACTCGGGTCAAAACCCCGACGCACCCGGTGAGGGTGCGTTACGCACCTGAGTACCCCTGCTGGGAGTTTTTCCGCCGCCGCACCCCCGCTGCATCGGTCAAGCACCCGAGGGGGACGCGGGTGCTTGGGTGCTTCCAGGGTGCTTGGGTGTGCGGGTGCTTCCTGGGTGCTCGTAGGGTGCTTCCTAGGTGCTCATGGGGTGCTTCCTGGGTGCTTCCCGGGTGCTTCCTGGGTACTCACTTTGATATGGCTATGATACATTATTATTATTTCACTATTTCATGCTATTCGGCTCATTGTCATCATGAGCATCTTTATGATATACGATATTCATAGAATCATATTTGAAGAATGAATTTTGAATCTTGCAACTTGAACTAAGTTAATTTGTTAAATGGTCATTAGTAATAGTTATGAGGTTTCAAGTTTCAAGTTTGAACTTATGGTTTGTGAATCACATTTCAATTTTCTCTATTCATTGTATTCAACCATATTTGGTATGTAAATGTTATATAATATATTGAAGTATCATTTCATAATTAGCATTTTCACTCATATATATTATATATATACTATGCAACCCCCTCCCTCCACTCCCCCTCCTCCCCTACCCCCCCTTCGCTCCCCCACCGCCGCACCCCCGCCGTCCCCTCGCCGTTCCCAAATTGAGGCTATTTTTTTCCCGCACCCGAAACTCGTCCCGACGTCCCCCCGCACCCCCGCGTCAGGGTAACACTGTTAAGAAACAATCGTAAAAAATAGAACTTTCTATTCTAGACATAGGAAACTAAATATTAGAAACATTCTAACATTTACAGAAGATTACAATAGATAACCATTAGATACTAAACAAAGATAATAGAAACTATTTATTATAGTATGAATAGGGTGAAAATAATGCCTATCCTCAACCCTAATTTCCAATAGGAATGATCCAAATTGATTAAGCACAAGAGAGTGATCAATGCATAAATGGATCATATAATGGAAAATAAGGAGAAAAGAGGTCCTATGATCTTCCTATTTGAGAAGTATATGCTTAAATCTTAAAATAGACAAAAGACAAATACTAACCTTGAAGTAGAATAATTCTGGAAGATGCTGATTTCTGGTGTCTGTGTACAGTTTCGGGAGGTCGACCTTGACCCTGATAGCGGGGCATCTTACCTCAGGGCACAATTGTACCCCTAAAAGTCGACCTTGACCTGCACTGCTCCAACAAAATTTTTGTTCGTGGATCTCGCAAGTTCAGCAAAAAGGGTATCCAAATTTGCTCTTTCATTTTCTGTTCCACACCTGTATCTGCAAGAAACATGGTTTTATTGTTTGGATGAGGGGTTTGCCTTGGTGAAACCCTGGTTTGGAATCAACCTTAATAATGAAATTGAAATAAGGAATGCTAGCAAGTAGTAAAAGTAAATCTAACAATGAAGCTATGATATTCAGTAGATATGCAATTGTATTTGATATGTAAACAAGTATATTGATATGAAAGCTTAAACATAACATTAACAAATGTAAGTCAAAACCTCAATGATTGTATGCTTGGAATCCACCTTGATAGAAGAATGAATAAATCTTGAAGATGAACAAAGGATCTTGAAGGAAGATCACACCACCATGATGGATTGATTTAGGGTTTTGAATGATGAATCTTGAATCCTTAAACCAAATCCCTTAAAAGGCTTGAATGCTTCAATCCTTGATCTTCAACGGAAAACTTGAATGCTTGATAATATCTCCTTATGAAAAGTAGTTAGTCGTTCATAGATCATGGATAGTAGATAAATCATAGATAGTTCATAGAAAGTGGATTGTACCTATCAAAATTAGGGAAGAAGGCTTCCTTATATAGAGGTCTAGGGCACAAACTCCTAGAGAAGGCCGGCATGGGATTATTAAATGCCATTTAACCTTAACCACTAGAAGTGGACCTAAATTAAATGTAATTTAAGAGTCTACCCTTCCGAAACCCCGAAATAGCCAACTCGGAAGCGGGAAAATGAAACTTTCCAAAGCCCAATGTCCCAAAACTCCCAAAAATTGAAAATTGGACCTGGGGTTAGGGACGAGGTCAACCTTGCCCTAGGTTAGGGTCGAGGTCAACCTTGACCTAAAAGGTCGTTCTTGACTCAAAAAGTAAAAGTCCTCAGTTTCACATTGAAAGTTGTTAGAAATAAGTTGGAGAGAGAGAGAGAGAGAGAGAGAGAGCTACTAGATCCATGCAAAGACCCATTCAAGGCGCTTGACATGACCCCAGACCACTTACTCGGAGGGCTAAACACTCTTAACATAGAAGTGCTTCTATTTTAAGGCAATACATCGTTATATATATATGCTATTTCTTTATACCTCTTCTTTATAATTTATATTCTTGATTTTCCTTCTATATATATTATATACTTCCATTTTGCAGAAATGCCAATGTAATTCCTTCTTTTCTCCTATATCTTTTTACCTTGTATTTCTCCTATACTATTTCCTTGTTTCTCTGCTATGTATTTCCATGTTTTTTTCCATTTTAAATATTATATTTACATACTAATTCATAATAATAAAAAAAGTGGGAGATATTGATAAGAATTGTGATTCATTTCACCCTCCACTAAGATATGAATAAGATCTACATCCCTTTTTGCCATATTCAAAATGTTTTCTTTTAATTCATTCTCAAGTGCTGAATTCTCTTCTTTCCACGTGCTATGAGAATTTGCTGCTGCTTTCTTCTTTTTTAATTTCAGAATTTTCCCCAATGCTCCTTTTATATATTACCATCTAACGTCTTTTATCTTTAAAGACAGACTTCTTTCAATATGTATCTTTCTTCCCTATGCTGACACAGAAAGATGCCTGATGCAAATGGCAATAATTATCCATGCCAATTAACAATACTGAAATGGTTTTACAAACCTAAACAGCAATCCAAATCTGGAATGATCACTGTACTGCTGTGGAGATGTTTCTGATGCAAATGCAATATCACCAAATTTGTAGCCAATTAGCACACTGGAACATTTTGACTGAAGGTCCACCAATCCACTGAAATTGACAATCCCTGCGGGTGAATACAGTATACAATCTACAAACTGATATCAAATGAAATTTTATCAGGGTATGTTGATATAGAAGTATGATTAGCCATTCTTATGCTGTTACTGAATGCAGATATATATTCTAAATTTATATACACATTCTCTCTCACACACACACAGATATATATATATATATATATATATATATATATATATATATATATATATATATATATATATATATATATATATATATATATATATATATATATATATTGAAAGAGAGAGAGAGAGAGAGATTTTAGGATTTTTCTGTACTAAGAGTTGTGGGGTGAATCAGTACAAACAGGTAATACACAAATTCAACCACCGATCTGCACAACTTTGACACTGCATAGGCTGAGTGTACTCCCAAAGGAGGTGACCAAGCCGCCAGCAAACAACCACGTAACAGAAACACAACAAAAGATACAAGATCTGATAGAAAATTCAACTCTTTATGCATAAACAACTGATTACTTGCAATATGCTCGGCTATAAGGCCTTCCCAGTTACAGCTAAATAGAAAAGCAATTACAGTAGTAGTTCTGCAAGCGCTCACAAGATCCAAACAAACCCTAGATAGCCTAGATCTATAACCGCACAACAATTTGGTAGAAACTCCAACCAAGATCTAAGCTTGTGCTCCCAGGCCACGAAGCAATCTCCTTGTCTCCTAAGCCCACACTCAGCTACTAGCTTCGCTCTTAATTTGCAACTCTAGATTCCTTCCCGAATCTTTGCTTGACAATGCATGCCCTTGACCCTAAAACACTACCCATACCCTCCTTTCATACTTGCACGGCCACAAGTCAGCTTGTTGTAAATATAATCATCTAGAACTCAAATAAACATGAAATGCCTTAAGCTGACTTACAACAATCATTTAAATGCACATAGGAGAACAAACCAAGATCCCAAATAGGTTTTCACACGTCCCATTATTGATCCATGTCACAAGCACATGCTACGCATATTAAATGCACAGGTTGGTTGATCAAATCTCTCAAGATACCTAGTCGATGGGCCAAACCACCTAGTGTCAGCATCAACCATTGAGCGCGCCAAGTATACATCCAGCAAGCACAAGCATAATCGAGCAAAACATCCACTGAGCACCACAAGCATCACTGAGCTCTTTCAGTCACTGAGTTCCTCGGGTGAAATTACAACCAAGAACTACCCAATAATGATCGAGCATCACCTCTTATTCAATCGAGTTCTCCAACTCCAAGGTCAAAACCACTCTAGCATACAGGATTGCCAACTACCTTAGGATGCTCTTGCATTAAACTTTAATATCAACTTCAGAACTAGAAAGCATATAATTGATGCAAGCAAATGAAAGAGAACAATATCAAACATCCACAAAACCATCACACATGACACATATTTTGGTATTATGGAAACCCTTGTTAGAGGGTGTAAACCACAGTGGGGAGGACACCCACAAGCGCATAATTGCAGTGAATGAGTTGCCTTGTTAGGAACTACAATAATCCCTATTAGGAGTGATTTTTACCTTTTTAGAAGTACAAACAGATCTGCAAAGATCTACTTCACAAGAGGATTTTAAAACCCTTTCTAAGAGTTCACCCAATTAAGGGATGTACAATACAAACTTGTCTAAGTTCACCTGATTCAGGGATATGCTTGCTGCAATTGTTAGGGAACAACAAGATCATTGATCTGGATGTGGCATTGTTTGCCTATCAAGTCCAATATGTTCTTTGCACTTTTGCAATTTTTCTTTTCTTTACTCTGTTCAATACTTTGATGACAACCTTAACACTTTATATTCACACTTTTTCGCATCACATACCTCCTTAAGAATAGTTTTGTTAGAGACAAACTTTTGCCACTTAATCCTTGCCTTTCATTTAAACCTCAATCTTTCTGCACAAATACCATAAGCAATTCACATATCTCAATGTCATAGCACGTTTGATGATGATCATGTCATCCTGCAATAAGATGTTCCTGTCATATTTCCAAGGTAGTCAAACACGTTTTGACTCCTCCAATGCACCGCCTCAAATCTACCTTATACTTATTCCAATGATCCCAAAAATGCCAACTCATCATACCATAACCTCTAATCTTCATCATCACGACACCAAATGTGATTGCACTCACTATACCGCTCATCAAATTGGAATCCTCTATCTTTAGGAAATCAAGTGTTCTTATTCGTTTTGACAACTCTGACAATCCAAACTCTCTTTCCTATCAAGTAGTTAAGTTGTGGTTGAAACCATATTGAAATATAAGCAAGTTGATCTTATACTCATGATCACATCTTACAATTTCACCTTTACCATGATCACCACTAAAGTGTTGTCCTCACTATCTACCGATCTTCTGGACTTATCTAGTTTCCTACATCACCGACCATTGTACCTTCTCACTGATTGTGTCCTGAATTCACTTATTCTATTACTTTGTTTCCATCAATGACAACCAAACAAGTAACTCCTTATCACTGCCACCAATCTTTCCATCATAGTGCCAATAATCTCCCACTTTGGCATTGATGGCAAACACATGTTGTTTCCTCAAAATCATGCACTGTTCAGATCAACAATGCTTCCCCTTTCTCTCTTCGCTTCATATGCTCCCTTATATGCACTTACACATATTCACTCCTATCTCCATATACTTCCCCTATGACCCATATTCTCCATATTCTCCCCCTAAGCTCCACATGCTGACATCAATGACAAAGGTACAAAACTAAAAGTATGCACAATAAGCCAAAACTGACATACATCCTGTCAAAGATTACTTGGAAATTATTCTTTGCTTATTCTAAGGATGTCTCCTAAGATTTCTGCAAGTGGCTCAGTGGAATAATGTGCTCATGTAACCTAGAAGATGCCTCATTCATACTGTTAAGGTAACTTGTGTCTAGTAGGGCAAGTATTCCTTCTTCCTTCTTCACATTCTGCTGCATAATCTCCACGGTAGGGGATAAATAAGACAGTAGCTCTAGTAAATTAATCATTCTACCATCTTGTTCATGTTGGAGCTGCTTCATCTTGTGTAAAATTTTCTTTACTTGCCCACTGTAAGTAGTGGCTAAGCTTGAAATAGGATCAAGCTGACGAACCAGTTTGTCCAACTCCTTTTCAGTTTCACTTTTGTGTTGCTCTAAGTCCTTGACGAATTCATAATAATTTGATACCCTAGTAAACAACTGACTGATCTCAATCAATATTGAGTTGGTGTCCTCAACCGGATCTGTCAATTTGTTCTGATCTGTAGTAATCTTATCCATCAATCTACCAGTCATCTTGTTTTCAAGATTCTCTTCAATAATATATATTGTCGCTATCTGCAAGTCTTGACCTTGATCCGAAATGCCCTTGATCAGAGTGTCCATCTGATCAATTGTTGAATCTCCTTCATTGTATGCTACAATTGGAACTGATTCAGCTAGAATATTTTTAGCTTGCCTCAAGGCTCTTGCCTTCTTTAGTTGTTCTGAGTACTCAAAACAGTTCCTTAGGCTTCATTTTGGTTATATCCACCAGTGTGGCTACTGGATCTTCTTTTTCTATTTCCTCATCTTCTTCTTCAACAATTTGCACATGTTTGTGCCTCTTCTTCATACTTGTCTCACCAAGGCTCAATTTTCTTTTGACAATATCTTCTCCAATCTTTTTCTCTCTTCTTTTTTGTAGGTTCATTTTTGTTTTGGTTTCCTTTGCTGCTGGTTTGGTCTGCTTACTCTTCACCCTTCGATAAGTTGAGGGAATGTTTTCTGATTGGTCTTCAATTTCAACTCTAACAGTACCATAGGTACTTGCTACATTGCCATCAAATTTGTTTCCAAGATTTGCTAACATTCTCCTTGTTTTCCTTTCAATGATTGGTTTCTTCACTTCCTTATTAATATTGGCGAAGGCCTCTTCATATGTACCAAATCTCTTTGCCTTCTTGTCTAGAGGTTTGGACACTAATTTGTTTGCATATTGGCTCACAAAATTGCTCTCTACTTCAAATTCCATAGATGGAAGCCAATGGGTTCAGGTTTGAGTGCTGGCATGATGCATATATTTATATCTACTAGAAAACAAATGTCATCTATATACTATTCAACTACACTAGATGGAATTCATTCCTGTTTGTGCATCTTAGCTAGAAAGTTTTTGAAATAACCCCACATAACAGTGTTAAATTTTTTCACATAGTTCCCTTATGAATTCACCTATCTGAGTGATTACTAGTTTGTCCTTTGACCATGTAACTTTACCTCTATCAGGAAATAAGTTTTCAATTTAGAAAAATATACATACCAGTAGGATTTCATACTTGAGTGACTCCTTGTCTTTCTTTATTCTCTCCATGTTTGCCAAAAGTTGAATCCTGATCATCTCACATAGATCATACACCACATCATCCTATCATTTATTCTCATAGCTCTGCCATTATACCTGGATTAGGTTAGTTTTGCAACCAAATTTGGTGCCACTGTTCTCAATGTGCATTCCCCATCTTGAGCTTGAAAACCTGTAACTCTATGAATTATTGTTTTCGAAATTCTGTGTGGCTTATCTAGCCACATGTACTGATCATGGACTTTGCTCAACACATAAGGAATCCAATCAGGATGGAATTCAGTGGGAATGTCCAACGCATATGTCAAACCTTTAGCCTGCAGATGCGTATGCTCTTCCTTCAACATTCTGTCTGCACACATATCATTATATTCTTTCTTGATTGCTTCTGCTCCTAGCCGTTCAATTGTGCAATGGATATAGGACCGGATGTCTTCAATCAACAATACTCTCAAAGGGATAATGGATAGGGCACCTGACTTGTTGATTTTGACTCCTTAGATTGGTTGGAGTTTGAAATCTGGTCGAGGCATCTCAGAATTATTAATGAGAGCAAGTGCATCAACGTTCTTAGCCATTGGAATTATCTGCAACAATACACGAATCTAACAACAAACCAATTTGATAACTTGTAAAATATCTATTAGGGTTCATGAAAACTCGATAGCAATTCTCTTCCATGATCTCAATTCAATCACGACAATTGCTCAAGATAGATCTCAAATGCTCAGATAAAAATAAAGGTGTAGAATGAAATGACTTTCCTTTGTTTATCGTTGAGAAATAGATGTTGCACTCTTCAACAGTTAAACAATACCTTTACCAATGGTAGGAACAGTGCCTCGTCATTAGTTAATGAATATTCACTTGTTGATACTCATCAATGTTATGTTCAACATGAAATAGATGTATGCTATGAAATCTTTAGTGCGTTCATCACATGATCACTCAAAAGTCCTCAATATCTTCATAAAAACCAAAATCATAAGACTTTACATCATAATGTGCTAATAGATCTTACCACTCTTGAATGCAGGGTATTGGCAAATAATCTTATCTTCGTGTTCTCCCCCTAAGTAGGTACTCTGTTCAGTTTGAAATTGAATGCTGTTGACAAAATAATGGTAACTTGCCTTCAGGTGATTGACCGACTTTTTTGGCTCTTCTTTCTTCACCCAAGTCTTCTTCATCTCACTTCCGATTTCATCAACACTTACATTCTTTTCCATCTTGTGACCAGTTCCTGGATTTGCAATCTCTAGTAAGGTGACTGACCTTATTAGATTGGAAACAAGCTATTGGCAACCAAACCTTATAGTTAGCTCTCTTGGTGCTCAAATTGCAATTTACTGCTAGATGTCCATAGTTATCACATACTAAACTTGTAACATTGAACTGTGGCTCTTTTCTATAAGAGTTCACCGGTTGAACAAGTGACCTAGAATTATTCACCTTAGATCTGCATTCTCTTGCTTTGTGTCCATATTTATTGCGTGTATAACAATATCCATTGAATCTACCATTATTGGATCCACTGCTAGTTCTAGATCTACACTCATAAGCAGTATGACCATACTTGTGACAATTATAGCAATGACCTTCAAATGAATAAGATTTATTCACTGGTTTTCTCCTACACACACTTGTACTATGACCAAGCTTTTCACATTTATAACAAGTGGATTTATTAGGCTTCTTACCTAGATTGGTCGACACTCCTTTTTGAACATGTTGTTGGTTCTTGGGTTCAGATTTGGTTGACTCACCAATCACAAATGTTCCTTGGCTCGTGTAGTGCAGAGTGATTGTGTCTTCTTTGGCTCTTCAACTGTTCATCAAGCTTTTGCAAGCTTTCACTATATTGCTTCAGCTTTTCATTTGCATTTTTCTCAGTTTGCAATTCTTTCTTCAATTTCTCATTCTCCTCATTAAGTCTTTCCTTTCTCTCACAATCTACTGGATCTCCACATTTTTTGCATGAAGGTGCTCATGCATGATAGCATTCTTAGATATACTGAAAAGTTTCTCGTCCTTTTCCTTCAATGTATCCTCAACAACTTTCTTGGCATCTTCTGCAGTTTTCCTTGCTTCCTCACCTGCTCTTTTTCCTTTAAGATCTTCACACATCTTGATAGATTGACTTTCAAGTTCTCTTTTCAGATTTGCAACATATTTTTTAGCTTCTGGTTCTTTTCCATTAATTCTGCAATTGCTTCCGTAGATTCTTTGGACATGGCTCCTTCAGAAAATTGATCAATGTAGTCCTGACTTTCATTTCACTTTTCAATGAGTTCTTTTCTTATGGCAATTGATTTCCTCAGCTTTTCCTGCAGCTCATTAATCATCATTTTTGCATGTTGAAGTTGCTCCTCATACCTGTAACTCTCCACAATTGTGTATCTTTTACTCAAGCTGTTAGGCTTATTACCAAGAGGACTAGAGCTCTGATGCCAATTGTTAGGATTCTTTGGTACTAGGGGCGGGGGGAGGGGGATGAATCGCACTAATTCAACCATTGATCTGCACAACTTTAATATCAATTTTCAAACTACAAAGAAAACAAATAAAAGAGAACAATATCAAACATCCACAAAACTATCACATGTGACACATATTTTGCTATCGTGGAAAACCTTATTAGAGGTTGAAAATCATGTTGGAGATGAGACCCACAAGCTCACTACTGCAGTAAATGAGTTTACCTGTTAGGAGCTGCGATAACTCTTTCTGAGGGGTTCAACTTGTTAGGAGTGATCTGTACCTTCATAGAAGTACAAACAGATCTGTAAAGATAAAGATCTGCCTTGCAATAGGATTTCAAAACCATTTCTAAGAGCTCACTAGATTAAGGGATTTACAATAAGAACTTGTTAAAATTCACCTGATTCAACGATTTGCTTGCTGCAGCTGTTAGGGAACAACACGATCACTGATCTGGATGTGGCACTGCTTGCTTATCAAATCCTGCAATTGTTCTTTGCTTTGCTCGGCTCAATACTTTGATCGCAACCTTAGCACTTCATATTCACATTTTTTTCTCACCACATACCTCCTTAAGAACAGTTTTGTTAGCAACATAACTTTTGCCACTTAATCCTTGCCATTCATTCAAACCTCAATCTTACTGCACAAATTGCATAAGCAATTCACATATCTTGATGTCGTAATACGTTTGATCAATGACTGCGTTGGCCTGCAAACTTCCTGTCATATTTCCAAGGCCGTAAAACACATTTTGACTCCAATAAACCACCTTAAATCTACCTTATGACCTCCAGTCTTCATCTCACGTCACCAAATGTGATCACACTTACTATACTGCTCATTGATCTGGAATGTTCTAATTGTCTTCGAGAGTCGAGTGTTCTTATTTGTCTTGACAGCTATGACAATCCAAACTCTCTTGCCAATCAAGAAGCTAAGTTGTGGTTGAAACTGTACTGAAATATAAGCAAGTTGATCTTATACTTGTGATTGCATCTCACGATTTCAATTGTACCATGACTGCCACCAAGTGCTGCCCTCACCATCAACTGATCTTCTGGACATGGCCAATTTTCTGCATCACCAATCACAATACCTTCTCACTGATTGTATTCTGTCTTCACCGTTTGTAATATGTATTACTTAGCTAGTCTGACTTAGATGCCATCAATGACAACCAAACAACTAACTCTTTTTGACTGCCACCAATCTTTCCATCACAATGCAAATGAGAGAGAGAGGGAGGGAGGGAGAGAGAGAGAGAGAGACGTGTTCTGACATCAAAGTTAAAAATATAAAAAGAAGAGTGATGAATCTATAATTGCCAATAAAATTACTTGTGTTACTAATAATGCATAACAAATTGACATTATATTGAACATGATCAACAAACATAACTATTGGCTGGCTGTTTCAAAACTATCAATAGTGATGTGCTTGATCTACAAAAGAAAATCATTCCCTGACCTTAAAATGAATTGAAGTAGATTTCTGTTCACTACTATAGACCAATTTTGAGTTGAATAATATTAAACTGTTGCAAGTTACTATCTAAAGCTGATATAAAAAAAATGCTGATGAACAAATAAAAAATACAACTAAAACTGAACTGCCATCTTTGGGTACTTCTTGGGTGCCTGGGTTTGCTGTGGGTTCTTCACAGGATGACCCTGAGAGAGCCTATGAAGAATCAGTACCCAAACTGCACCAGTACCAGTACCCAGTCCTAAATAGCCAAACCTGGTAACTGAGATTTTATGTTTGAGATTTGGTTAAAGAATTGTGTAATGAAATGGTGTGGAAAATATGAAAAATGTATTTTCAATAGAGTATTTGGTGATAGTTTTAAAATAATTTCAATTTGTTTTAATTTGTGTAAATTAGTTTGATTTATTTTTAATTTTTTATGTTTGAGAACACATTAAAGCGGCAAGAAAGTTTGAAAATATGTTCCAATTTAGTATTTGGTGCCACTTTTTGAAATATTTGTGGCCGATTTGAAACTTTGTGTTATCCCAATTCATGAGAGTAGGATCTCACAGTAATTTGCTTATTGAATGAATATGCATGCTTTTAAAGATGGCATAGGTTGGAAGTTAATTGCTTTGAAATAGTCTTAACCTTTAAATGCTAATGCAATTGTTAATTAAGGAACTCTGTGGCTGCTGTACTAAAGCATAATGTAATTACATAAATCTGATGAGGTGCTGATTGAGGTGTTTCGCAGTTAATGTTTATGTGCCAAAAGATCGAGTTACTGGACTTCATCAGGGCTACGGATTCGTAGAGTTCCGAAGTGAGGAAGATGCAGATTATGTGAGTACACCCCATTGTCTCTTTTACAGTGTTTATGTATGAGTCCTGAACTCTTAGCAGCTCTTCTGTTGTAAGTCCTCTATGGACATGTTATTGTAAGCAATCTTTGAAATTTTAATGGTTACTGTTTCAATGTTGCAGGCCATCAAGATTCTAAACATGATCAAATTATATGGGAAGCCAATACGAGTTAATAAGGTGATTATTTGAGAATACAACTGCTTATGCTTCTTATATTGGCCATAATTTATTTTCTTGTTAGAAAACTTAATCAATGAGATGACGCTTTATATTTATGATGGTCGATAAATTATGTGACTGATTTAGAGATCTATATCAATGCTTATGCAGTTAGATTCTCAGACCGTGGTTGTAATTACTTGGGTATCCAAATAATAGTATGAAACAGTAGAAAAAGTGCACCCATGAATATCACACACTACAAATACATGCTATCCTCCTACAGCACAATAAATTTATTATTTAAAAAATTAAATACATTCAATGTTGCTATAATATAATGTTCTTTACATGGTAACTTTAGTATTTTTCTCATTTTTTCCTTTTGAAGGGAAGACCTGCAAAATTTTCTTTTGTATGATCATTTAGGAAAGTTGAAACTATTTTGATATTTTTTTGGATATATTTTTATATTAATAAAATCAAATTTATAAGATGAATTTAATCATGATATTTTTGCCCAAATTTTTACCTTCACTGAACTTATTGGAATTTCTTTGTTGCCAAACATGAACACAAACACTAACCCAAACTTTGTGAAATAAGTTCTAAGTATGCAGATAAGGATTAGGCTCTTGGTTCTCCCCTTATTCTCAATTAGTTTATGGACCCATGATTGCTTGAAAATTGTGCTTGCAGTACATAACGCATAACTGGTACCTTGTGTGTTTCATCTTGTCCCATATGATTTAGACATGCACAGTACTCACTATTGTATGCATTCTAGAATCTATACAAGACTTGTAAAATTCTTTGTGATGATTGTCAAACCATAAATTATTGCCTGTACAAAAGGCACTTAATTTGATTCTTTGGTTAATGTATCTGAATCTATCTGGGTTCTTTCCACCAAATTTTTGGAAATTAATCAAATTATTTATCAGAATTATTTGATCATTAAGGTTTTGATACTAAATCAAATTTTTTTTTCAAGAAATTGACACTGAATCAAATCTATACCATGAAGATTTATTCAGACAGAAGATAAACTGAACTTTAACTGTAATAGATGTCTTCATTGGCATGTCACTGGTGGTACTTGTTGGAAGTAGTTGAGCGATTAATGATTCTACATACTTAGCTGAGGGATACTGTTACAGTGGGGTTGCCATTGCACCAAAGACCGATCTGTCAGTGCCCGATACAACCACTCAACCTATAGTACACAGAAGGCAGTTAAGCCCTTGTCACAAATCCCAAGGGGAGCCCTGAACAAATTTCCAACAATCTCCTCAGTGTTACCTGAGGGTCTGAGGATTCAAACCTGTGACAAGCTTTGATACCACTTGTTACAGTGGGGTTGCCATTGCACCAAAAGACTGATCTGTCAATGCCCGATACAACCACTCAACCTATAATACACAGGAGGCGATTAAGCCCTTGTCACGAATCCTCAGGGGAGCGCTGAACAAATTTCCAACAGAAACATAGATGACTGGGTATGGTGTGAAGGGGACTAAAACTTTCATGTATCTTCCCCTGAAAAACTGCCCTATGACTTGAGAATTACAGTTTAAAGCTCCCTGTACTTTGTTCCTTGAAAAGAGTACCCTACAGGCAAAAGCATTAAGTTTTCTACATCTCTCCTTCCATTCACAAACTTTGTGGAAGTTTACTTCTCTATGGACAAATCACAACTTTTGAATTCCAACCATGCCTATTAATAACTTATGGTGCAAAATAGAATACAGATTCTTTTCTAAAAAGATGAATGAAGTTATTTGGCAATACTGGTTAATTGATTCTATTTGAGAACTCAATGTGAGACTGAAGATCCCGTGCTTCTGTAATGTAATTTTGATCCAGGTTTTGTGGATTGTTGATTGTTTTAGGCCTCTCAAGATAAGAAGAGCTTGGATGTTGGAGCAAACTTGTTTGTTGGCAATCTTGATCCTGTAAGTTCACGATCTTGCAGAGTTCATAGTAGAAGTGGTTTGTATCTCATATTTAAAGTTAATGAGAATACAAACATGTAGAACTATTTTTCGGCAATTATGAGGCTCGATCTCTGCATGTTGAGTGGGCATCCAAAATAATGATTTAGAATTTGATCTTTTTATTTCCAGGATGTGGATGAAAAGCTGCTATATGACACTTTCAGTGCATTTGGAGTTATTGTTACAAATCCTAAGGTGAGATTATGTCATTCATTAATTTTAAACTTTGTGTTGGTTCCATTTGTAGCTTTGGTTTCTCGAGTAGGAAAGCTGTGAAAACATGGAGTTCTCTGTTCTCACCCTTCTTGCAGGACTGTTTTCAGTAAGACAGTTTTATAATTTCTGGGAGAACGATAATAATAACCTTAACATCTTTGATTTTCTTATTTAGCTATAATCTACATTATAAATTACCATCGTGCCTGAGCTTTCTTTCAGAACTGTTATCAGCAAGACAGTTTATTGATTTCTGGGAGAATGATGATAAGAAAGTCAACATTTTGTTATTCCTTTGTAGCGAAAAATCTTTATTATAAATTACTATTGTTTTTTAGGCATTCAATGCATGTTGTTCCTCTTTAGTCTGTGGATGTCATTATAAATTTTTAACATCACTTTGGAGGAATTGTCATGCTCTTAAATAATACGAAGATAGAATCCAGATAGTTTTGAAATGCTAACCTTGGATGTGTAAAGGCTTCCAAGTGACTGAGAAACATAAAGAAATCATCAATTATATCAACCAGTAATATTTGAAACAAAATGTAATCTTGTGCGGTTCTCTCGTGATCATAGCAGCTGCTGCTGCTAGCTTCCCTTGATTCAAATTTTCTAACCTGCCAGCCCATAAGGCTGCATTTTTAATACTTGTTTGACTGGTTTAGAAGCTGTGCTAGTTGGATTTGGATGTTGACCACAGCAAGGCTGTTGAGTTGTATGACTGCCATCACTTTTTTTGGCATCCATGGCTGCACATGGAGACCCCACAGTTCATTTATCATTTAAAGATGCAGTTGAGGCTAAGGAGCCCACATCGTCTGGTTACAAAAATGCAGCCACTTTCGTGATGCACACCAAAAATTATGTTAAATATGATTGAACTGAAAATCAACCTTGATCTGATAGCTGCCTGTAAAAGAGCAAAGATTGACCCATTCTTGTCATCAACTCAGATCTGATTGCGGAGAATATGTTATATCTGTCTGAGCATGCTCTAATTTGCAAGTTTGTAGGTATCAAAGTTTCTGACAAATCTCGATTTAATTTTCTTGCTGCTGTTTGAGAGAAACCTATTGGTTTCTTGCATTTAATTTTGGAAAGACAGCTAACTTCTTTGTCATGCATCCGTCTAAGCAGCCACAAACCCAATCAAATCACAGAAAATAATAAATAAGAAACACGGGCAATAATAATTAAATTAAATAATAGTGCTTACTCAGGAAAAATAATTGAAGGAAAACGCCGACACAAAAAAGAAAAAAACAGTGAATTCCCAAGTCACCCAACTAGGTCAAACATAAAGAGATGAAAAATCCCAAGGCAGGCCAATCCAAGAAAATAAGAATTAATAAAAAATTGTTTCCAGGCAGCACATAAGATTTGCTGGTCGGCTATTCCCTTCAGCAATAATAATAATCTGTTATACTTATTCTTAGCATTGTTTGATAATTACACTAAGAGCTGTTGTCATGAAAGGGCAGCATTTGGATAGTTAAAAGCTGGCAATAGCCAAACACGTGTGTCTTTTCATAATCACAGGATATGCCCCTATTACCATGAAAGGTATAAAGTGAAGGAGACATAATTTGAAGAAGAGTAGAATCATTGAACATTCTGTCTAATCAGAGCGTAGACTCAGAATATATAAATTTTAATCAGCAGCTTATATACCTATCTAATATTTTGGTATGCAGTATAATGCATAATGATTTGGCTGACTATTATTGGTGTTTCATTTGTTAGGAAGTAGAATATAACACATTACCACTGTTATATTTATAAATTTCAATATATTGTTAGTCTTGTTATGATTCTGCCTATGCACAATAGACTAGAAGTAACCATTCCCTGAAATTCTTGTTCAATTGACCATTTCATTTGGGAGGGAAGATAGTGCATATGAGGAATGCAAGTAGCCAGGAAGCCATTCCCTAACGATGATGGGTTGCTTGGGTTCACCACATTTCTTGTATGAAATTCACAATTCAGCAAATTATAGAAAAATGTATAATATTCACTAGAATTTGCCCAAAATTTGGACAGAATAAGGTTAGGGATAGTTTAGGTGAAAGACATTCGGCCATTTAATACACATTGCAAGAATATCCAGGAAACCAAGAAACCTATTGATGCAAGAAACATCAATATTTGAATCAACTATGTTCAACTCCTTGAAAGCCACAGAAACTTGCATGAGAGAGGGTATTTCTTCCTCTACACTGCGCTGAAGAGATTGTGTCTATTGCTTGTCCAGATTGTTCCCCATGATGCAGATCTTTTTCCTGCTCGAAAATGGAGAGCTACGGAAATGAAGAATTCTCGGCACTCGACCCAAAGCCTGTTTTCTTTGAATCATCCAGTATGATAATTAATGTGTGAAGCTTACAATATGGCAACAATCACAATCTTGGCTTTAAATGGGCCTAAATGTTACTTTTTGTGCTTCTAATTTGCAACAGCAGAATGATGACAATTTGCTTGATGGTTTTAATGATATTTAATCAGTGATGGCTGGTTATTAATGTTTATATTATTTTTTTGAACTAAAATATTGATATGGTGGTGTATTTTGCTATGTTGCTCATTTTTGATTGGTACTGGGCCGAAGCCTAGATTAATTATTATTTGTTGAAATTAATTATTATTAATAATTATGTGTTAAGCTCGAGTAGATTTGAACCCAAGACCTCCCACATAAGTGGCTCAGGAGTTACTGTTGTGCTATAGGCTCTTGCCTACTATGTTGCTCTAATATTAGCATAGTGGCGTATAAGCTTATTTGCTGCTGCTATATATATCTATATACACGTACACGTACACATCTCAAAAACATTTATTCTTGTATGGATGGATCCAAAACGAATCCGAAACCAACCCAGAAAAAATTTAAACGAATCTCGAACGTAAATCTGAATTGACAACTTAGCTATTTTTGTTATTTCTTTTGACATGTTTTCCGTTGATTTCAGCATGTTCTTTTGAGTTTAATTGTGATTATTAGGGTTTTTATTTGTGATTTCTTGTAATTTTTTTCACAAGATTTTCATGAAGTTTTTTCATGAGGTTTAGCAATTTTTTGTGATTATTAGAGTTTTTATTTGTGATTTCTTGTAATTTTTTTCACAAGATTTTCATGAGGTTTAGCAATTTTTTTGGACTCCAAGAATTGAGTATAGCACCCCCTATAAACTGCAGCGTGCCAGGTATTTTTTTTTAATATGACCAGTGATGCCAGCGTGGCATGACCTCCCTTACCACATGGGCTGGGGGGACACTAGACCTCATGGTCTCATGCTTTACCACAAGAAGCTCTTGCCGATCGAGCTAGCCCCCCAACCCATAGTATTATAAAATTATTGTTAGGGGTTTTCAGCTAATTTGCTTGGGTTTTTCCACATTTTTTTGTTAAGGTTTTTCTCTAATTTTTGATAGGATTATTTATTTATTTTCTTTGTTTTTAATTGCAATTTTTGTTAGGGTCTTTTCTTGATTTTCTTTAGAGGTTTTCCTTGAATTTCGGCAGTATGTTTCACCATTTTCACATGATATGTCAAGTTGCTATCTTTTGTAGCCAATATTTTTATTAGGGGTTGAGGTTGTTGCGAATTTTGTTTTCATCTTCTAAAATTTATATTCAAATATATTAAATATTTATGATATACATACATAAATTCACACATACATATATCTAGTTTCTTCTTCCCCATATGCAGTTATATCTAGTTTCTTCTTCTCCAATGCAGTTCTATTTACCCCATTAACAAATGTTGGAGGTACAGATTCAGCATGGAAATCCTGTGGCAGGATATCCAATCAATTCACAAAAGAGTTTTGGACATGCTCACATGGATCCCTAAATCCTAGCATAGGGTAAAAATGCATTTCCTGCTTTTCGCACTCAGAGCCATTTTATAATATTTTTTATTTAAATATTAATGATATATTAATATAATTAAATTATATATATAATCATTATTTTATCTTATGATAATTATATTTTTAGCAATTTGGTAAGATGTAAAAATTATAATAATATACTGTGTTCCCTCAAGTTTCCAGGATGGTGATGGCGAGATGAGTTTCGGGGACGGCAATTTTTTTAAAGAGTTTGGGGATGGGGCGGGGGGGGGGGGGGGGGGGGAGACAGATGAAAGTCAGCATAGAGCATGTCATTTAAACATTATAGAACCACAACATGCAACATTTGAATGCCATCTAGGAAATAATAACCAATTTCAGTACTCAATTGTAAATATGCATATCAATATGTGAACAAAAATATTTAAATATAAGTTTAGCAGCGAACAATATCATAAAAATCTGAAAAGCTAAATATGCCCAAAGCTATAGGCCAAAAGACTAGAGGGCTACCATAAAGTATCAATGCATCATGTTCAAGTTCAACGTAGAAAACAACACGTAGAAAAATGAAACAGACCGCTGCTCCTATTCTGCCTGTGCTGCCATGGCATCAAAATCAGAGTCCTCACTATCATCCTCCATAGGAAACTGTCTCATCTAATGGAACCCCAACCAATCCTGGTGTTGTGTCATCCTCATCTATCTGGGTCACATCCTCAGGCTCAACATCCCACTACAAAGTTGGTGTTTGTTTATACTTTGTAGTTTGATGATCCTCAAGACGAAGAGCATGATGCACTGGCACTAGCTTCTCCACTCTTTTATAGGTAAGTTTGTTCCTCTTGATAGAGTGGATAAATGAATATGTGGAGCAATTCCTCTTTGCAGCTGAGGAACTAGCAACTTGTGCAAGGAGGCGAGTGACAGGTGTTTTTAACTCAAGTGTATCTCTCCCATGCCAGGTCCACCATCCAATAGGATCTCTCTATGCATAAACAACTCTATCCAACCTTGCTTGTGGCTTACCCAAGTTTGAGCCACAAAGGTTGGTGGAGTCAAGGAACTTTGCACGAAGAGTAGAGGCCTCTTTAGCTGAATACATCTTATCTATGGCTCTTGTGAAGCCATCTAATACCTCAGGATCATCACGGGCCGCCCCTTCCACCCAATTGTGCATACCATTTGGGATTTAGAGCAAAGATTGTCATATGAAGCGGGGTATTCATCATGTTCCACCTTTGCGTCACAATAAGCCTAATATGCTCCTCATAAAACACCAATGTAGGATTCTTTGCTGCAACAATTCTCTTCATCTTCCCCAACATGTTGTCAACAGTCTCATATATCTTTCCCAAATTAGGAGTGTCAATATCAGCATATCTAATGACATCTACAATGGGTGTTATGACAGAACAAATATATCTGCAAGATGCAAAAAATATAAATTAAAATCAGAATTAGAAACTAATTTTTTTAAAGACTGTTAGTGTGAAACTCAGCAAGCAAAAGAACAATATTAAATTTAAAAATCAGCAACTTACCTCATTGTGGACCACCAACTCTCATCAAGGATCCTTTGCATCACTGCTTTTCCTTTGGAGGACTTAGAATTGGACCATCATCCCGACTTTGGATTCACTGACATCACCATCAAGATGAAATATGTGCAATATCTATAGAGACATTATAAATTAAAATAAAGTTAAACATTAATGCTTAAAAACATCACATATAAGTTTGTAACAATTATAAATAAAAATAAACTTAAAGGCTTAAAGCAAAACAAAAGTAAACTACAATTAAAATTGGCATACTTTGTCTCGGCTGGTTTGAAGAACTCTTTCTTACAGAAGGACTTGAATAGAGCAAGTGAGGTGTGGTTATTGCATATAAACATTTGCACTTCTCTAGCTTCTAACACCACCTGTTTCACCCATTCAATCTTCCCTATGTCCTTCAATGCATTGTTCAAGGCATGAACACAACAAGGGGTCCAAAGATATGCCTATAAGCACCCTTAATCATCAAACTAGCTGATTTGCACATAGGTGCAGGATTTGTGATAATTGGTACTACTCTAGCTAGCCCAACCTCCTCTATGACATCTTTTAAAATGGTGAACTGAAATTCTTCATCCTTCTTCTTTCCTAAGCAATCTATGGCTTTCAAAAAAAGCGCTAGTAGGGGATGCGACAATGATATTGATGAGTGGCCGATGTCTAAGATTGGTCCACCCATCCATCACAATAGAGCAGGCTGTCCTGACCCAAGTGCGTTTTATATCCTCAAACAACAAAGCAACCCTTGAGTGCTCTTCATCTAGGATGGTGGTTCGAAGCTTATGCTCACTAGGGGGTACAAACGAGGGATTCATATTCAATTTATCTTTCACCATTTGTTTAAAATAAGTGGAATGAGCTACATGATATGAGATTCCATTAGCAACAAAGAATCAACCAATGGATGCCTCACACTTCTCCTTTCCCTGTGCATTAAACATACTTTCCACCAAGCCCTTCTCACCATTAATCTTTCTCTTCCCTCTAGACTAAGTAGGGCTGCCACTAGTACCAATGGCGGATGACATATGCCTAGATGATTGTGACAGAATAGATGGTGATGTCACTGTCAAATTTCGCCCCTCCATTTCAGCCTCTAAGAGCAATCTTTGGCATTCTAATCTTTGTTCATCAATCAAGTTAGGACAAGCTTTGACTCCATGACATGCAACACTTAAAAAGTGTGACTTCACCTTTGTGTAGCTGCCCCTAAAATCATCAAGACAAACATGGCAATCCCACACCCTAGTCCCTTCTGAATTCTTTTTATCTTTTGGCCTAGGTGTGAAATATTGGAGAGGAGGTTTTTTCCTTTTGAAAGGGCCCTTTGTAAAATCCTTCATGATGGTGGAAGGGAATTTAAACAAATCAAATTTAGTATCAACTCTTTTCCTAGTCCTACTACTAACAACATCACCCCCAACCACATTCTCTTTCTCATCACCACTACTACTCGTACTCCCACTACTGCTCATTGTGCTTTGTTTTGAGATTTAAATATGCAATGGAAATATGAGCTGAAACAATGGATTTTTTTTCAAAAAATCAGACTTTTCAAGGTGCAAATCTATTTAAGAAATGGAAAATGGAAGCATAAAGAGTTCCATACTTGGTGCACAAAATGGAAACTCAAAACCCTGCTCAAGCTCTTGGAAGCAAAAAAATCACTTCCTCTTCTTGCAAAATGAAAACTCCAACCAGCTACAACACTCTCCAACTTCACTAGCGAAACCAAACAAATGATAGAACAACCAAAATGTGATCTCTTATAACCTTTGAGGGCATTTGGAGGGATGGGGCCCACTTGGGCGACTAGGTTGGAAGCCTTAACTTTTTTTTTTGGCATGCAAAAAATTGGGGAGGATCGGCCATCCTTGGTACAGTTAGGGGACGGCTAGACGTCTCCTTTCTGTACCGAGGATGACAAGTTGTCCCCGAGTTTTAGAAATGTTCCTTGCCAATTTGGTCATTTTGGCAACGGTTGTCGGACATCCCATACTTGTCCCCTTGTCTCGCGGATATCCCCGTCTCAGAAATTTGAGGTTTATTGCTAGGGACGTGTCCCTAGGGTACATAGATAATATATCTATATATAATTTTAATATATTATAAAATGTTTTGTAATAATATAATAATAATCTTAATTCTTTTTAAATCCAATTTTTTCTTGCCTAAATCTTGTTTTACAAAAATCTTATATGTTCTATTTGGAATATTTTTTTACCAAATGATATCTATTTCTATGATTCAAATTTCAAACATTAGATGTTTAATGTCATTCTCAATCTTGATATGAAGATTGGTGGTTGTAAGCCATTGGATCCTCGCCTCTTTGTCCCTCTTTGTCCTTGGAGGTTTTTTTATTAAATTTCTTTGTTAGTTCTAGATCTAGCCACTTTGCCTGAACTAACACTCCTTGTCTTGACAAGTTTTTTTATCTCCAAGTATTGGTGTGGTGATGCATTGATCTCCTCTTTTGATATTCTACTAGGATGTCTAGTTCGATCATCCGCACCCCCCCAAGACTTGGTGAAGTTTGAACCAAGCCATGGTCATGGTGTAGTTCCTCTTTGGGTTTGAAAAAGGCTCGATCCACTGCTTTAAAGTTCGAGCCAAGCCACATCACATGTGAACTAGGGCAGAGCAAACATTTCACTGTGGGCTCGCAGACTGTTAAAGTTGTGTTTTTTTAAGAAATTTTATAATTTTTGACATCCACAACCCTGAAAAGTGGATTTGAAAGGCTTATGTTGTCTTCGCATTCTCATTTACGATGTGGGAATAGGTTTTGTCTTGAGCAAGAGCAAATAGGTGATTAAGCAAGAGTGTTGTTTTGGAAGGATTTGGAAGATTGATTTGTGGACCTTCTTCAAGTGTTCGTGCCTTATTCCTACACCTTTGCAAACTTACGATGAGTGGAAGATTTAAGTTCTTGTTAAATCTTTTTATTTTTAACCTTTTCTCTTTAATGGTTGATAAGATCTACCAATTTTTTTTTCTTTTTTTTCCATTCTCTTGCTTTTATATTGAATATGTATACAATATCTTACCATAGAGAAAGGAGCTATCATGGCATCTACCTCTTCCTTAGTAGACAATATCAAACAAATAACATAACCCTATTTGATTTTCCTTTATGGAAGTATGTTGATTTTGTAAGATCCCTTGCAGGAGATGGTGCATTTTGTTGGAAATTCTCGGAGTTGTGATGTAGAAAGGAATAACTCATATTTTTGTGTTGTAGGCCATTTGTGTGGGTACGAAATGCAACAACATTAAAATATATTGTAGAGCACGAGGCAAAAAGAGAAAGAAAAACGTAGACAAAATACAACTAATGACAACAAAAGTTAAAGAAAGCAAAAGGGATAGAATCCCGCTCTACAAGTATTGTGATAGAAGACCACCCTTTTTATACTCCTCAACTGGCCTTGATATTGAAAGTGAAACACCTCTTTAGACACAAAAGAAAGGGACCACTAGAAACTGCATTTGAAAATCAGAGATAGGAAATCGCCTACGTTGTGTGGCAAGATTCTTGTTTGCAAATAGGCTGCCTTTCAGTGTTGTTCGCTCTTTATATTGGAAGAAAATGTTGAGTGCCATTGAAGCTCGAAGAGGGTATAAAGTGTTTTTTTCGAGGATCGCTGCAAGCGGAATATCACTGCCATAATGTTTTGGTATGTGTTTTCCAACTGCAGCCTCCCCTTATATTTATAAGAGAGTGAGAGAATAGTCATGTCCCTTCATGAGAATGTCTGTTCATTATCATAATTAAAATCTTATATATATATATATATATATATATATATATATATATATATATATATATATATATATAGAGATCTTGATGTAATTTATCTGAGTAAAGCTATAAAACATCAACACTCCCTCTTAGCTAGGGAGGATAAACACATGACCATATGTTACCTCAATGTAATATAAGCATATTTTTGATCAGAAGATATTCAACATTTTGATATCACATTTGATATCATGAGTATTGCATTTTTCAACCATGCACTGTCATATTATATCTATTTCCCATTAATTTATTTCCTTATAATGCTCATGTTCGATTCTCCAAAAATGGATTGAAGTCTGACTTGTGTGAATCCCCAAGCCTTGTTTTCTTTGGCACAAATAGTATTCATGTATTGGGTCAAGTATCATATGTTTTATTAATCCCAATTGATACATTACTGAGTCAAATCACAAGAGGGTCTTGTCATTGTCATCCTCTTAGTGGGTTTACCCTCCACGTCAGAGTTAATTCCTTTTTTTCAGTCCGCCTAGTTAGCAGGAGATCTGCCCTTCTTCCTCCTCTGCACTTAATGTATTGTTTGTGGATAAATAATTTGTTTGATGAATAAACATTTCTTTTATTGATATAGATATCTCATACATGGACTCCTCTTATAAACAATCATCGCTTATTATTTATGATGTTATTATTCCAATTCTTCCCAATTCACTGATTACTCCTTGCTGATTAGTATTCTCTGTATCGTTTGTTTCAGACAGAAAACTATTTGCCTATTTGATTCCATATTCAGCAGATCTACTTTCAAGCTGTTTAGGCTTTATAGAAGGAATCTGGCTTTGATAGCATGTTTTTTTTTTGAGGATCGCTGCAAACAAAATAACACTGCCGTAATGTTTTGGTATGTATTTTCCAATTGCGGTCTTCCCTTATAAGAGAGTGAGAGAATAGAATTGTACCTTCGTGAGACATGTTTGTTCATTATCATAATAAAAATCTTATATATATATATATATATATATATATATATATATATATATATATATATATATATATATATATATATATATGTTTATGTTATTTATTTGAGTAAAGCTACAAAACATCAACATAAAGGTCGCTATTATGAGAGAGCACAAACCACCTTGTTGAGTCAAGAGGTTAGGAGGATTGATGATCAATTGAATCCCAAAAAGGGTTCATGGATTGAGACAAGGGTATCATTTGGTTCAAATGGGTGTAAAGATTCAAGAAATTGTCCTTTGATCAATGTCTTGGATGTGTCCCCTAAAGTGGCAATATTTTTGAAATCTGTGGATTGTGAGGGACAAGTAAAAGATGTGGCATTTATTGCTAATATGTATTACTTAAGTAACTGGTAAAATATTTGCTTGTTATTAATAGAGACCGAATGGTCATTATATACAAAAGAATAAAACGATGTTTCCTTAGGAAACGATCGTAAAGAATAGAAAAACTCTATTCTAATAGAGAAAACTAAAAAAACGAAAGCAAACTAAAGCTAACTAGATATTTACAATAGATTATCATTAACTAATAATAGATGACTATCTATTATTGTAATGCCCTCCTTTAATGGTTAATCTATCTAGAACACCAAGTTGTCCTCTGAATTTGACAAACTTATTAGGACCAAGAGGCTTGGTGAGAATTTCTGTAATTTGATCTGTGGTAGAAACATACTGCAAATCTATAGTCTTGTATTCAACTAGCTGTTGTATCTAATGACAATGAACATCCATATGCTTGGTTCGTTAATGGAAGATTAGATTTCGTCTAACTCGATTACGCCTTCATTATTAACAAACAGAGTAGTCGGTCTTGCTGGTGAGATTTGCATATCCCCAAGCATCGGACGAGGCCAAACAACTTCACATCCTCCTGCCTTAATAGTCTCTATATTTGGCCTTTGTAGAGGAGAGAGAAACTGCCTACTGTTTCTTACTAGTCCATGTGACTGCACCGAATCCCAAACTGAACACATAACCAGACGTTGACTTTTTATCATCAACAGAGCCTGCCCAATTTGAATCTGTGAACCCATTGAGTTTAGGATTAGAACTTACGAGAGTACAAAAGTCCATAATCCGAAGTGCCCTTCACATAACGAAGCACATGCTTTGTTGCCATTCAATGATCAGCCTTAGCAACTGTCATAAGGTGTGAAATATAGCTAATTGCGAAGTTGATATTAGGCCTAGTAGCAAAGAGGTAGATGGGGCTGCCTACTAGTTGCCTATATGTAGTATCATCAATGGAAGGAGAATCAGATTTTGTGGATAACTTGAGACTTTTCTCCATAGGTGTAGATGTAATCTTGCAATCTTGCATACAGAATTTGTCTAACAGGGCCATGGCATATTTGGATTGAGAGATGAATATACCAAAAGACTGTTGCGAAACTTCAACACCTAAGCAATAATGCATGAGCTCAAGGTCAATTATATCAAGAGACTGACATAAATTCTGTTTGATTCCCTGAATCAAAGATGCAAAACTGCCAGTGATGATCATATCATCCATATAAATAACCAGAAGGATGGTGTCATTGTCAGTAGTCTTGATGTATAGATTTGAGTTTGAAGAACTCTTCTTGAAGCCTTGATCACTGAGGTACTTATCAATTTTGATGTACCATGCTCGAGGGGCCTACTTCAAGCCATAGAGAGCTTTTATCAATTTGAGAATTTGATGGTCTTTACTAGCAACTTTAGAACCATGAGGCTGTGTCATGTAGACCTCTTCATGGAGATCACCATTCAAGAAAGCATTCTTGATGTCCATCTGATGGACCTTCCAGCCAAACTGTGCTGCCATGGCTAGGACTAATTTGATGGTGCTCATCTTTGCAGTAGGAGCAAAGGTCTCCTCATAATCAATGCCCTCACTCTAAGAAAAGCCCTTTGCCACTAAACAAACTTTGTACTTGTCCAAAGTACCATCCAAATTGTATTTGATTTTGTAAACTCATTTGTAGCCAATGGGTTTCTTCCCTGGTGGAAGATCAGAAAGGACCCAGGTGTTCTAAAATAGGCTCTGGTGTTTAGATTGCATGGCATGTTCCCACTCTGGAATTCCTTTAGCCTTGGAATATGTTTGAGATTCAAACACGCTGTGAATGTTGGCCATGAGAGCAAAGTTAACAAAATTTGTAGTTTTGCCCTTTTTTCAAGCAGTTCTCCCATTAATGAGCTCATCATCATGAAGATCAACAAGTGTTTTAGCCCACCACTTAGGTCGGATAGGAGAATGACCAGCATTAGTATCAAGAGATGCTTGGTGATCAGGGTCCTCATCAGAAGAATCAGGATCAAACTTAGGTGAAGCATCTACAAATCGAGGTGATCCTGCAGGAGAAGCCGAATGTGTCTATACAGGTATCACTGGTGTAACTGGAGTTGTAGGAGCTACTAGAGCCCTCCCATCAAGTGGACCTAATGGAAGCTGAACTCCCAAATCACAAGTCTTCATAGGCTGGTCTATTGGATCAAAAACAAGAGAAACAAGCATGAAAGGTCCTCGTTGCTCATCAAAGACTACATCGTGACTTTAGATGAGACGAGATGTCTCAACATTGATTAGGTGGTAGGCTTTGTGAAGACTATTGTATCCAACAAGCATGATTTTTTGACTCTTGTCATCCAACTTGGTGCAGTATGCAATAGGGGTCCAAAGAAAAGCAATGGAGCCAAAAACCTTTAGGTGATTGATTCTGGGCTTGCGACTTGACCAGGCCTCTTCCGAAGTTTTACCTTTGACTGCCACTGTGGGTGATCGGTTCAACAGATAAACTACAGTGTTAACTGCTTCTGCTCGAAACTTCTTCGGAACATGTTTGTGTTCGAGCATGGATTGAGCCATCTCGGTGGTGTCCTATTCCGACGTTCAACTAACTGTTTTGTTGTGTGTGTGGGGTGTGGTTAACTAGCGTTTGATGCTATTTGTATCCAAGAAGATGGAGAGAACATTAGAATAAAATTCTCCCCATTGTTTGATCTAAGAGTAATAATAGATTTCCCAGAGTCTTTTTCAACTAAAGGTTTAAACTTCTGAAATACAGTAAATGCATTTGATTTCTTTTTAAGGAAATACATCCACATTTTCTACTGAAATCATCAACAAACAACAAAAAATACTTGGAACCAAGAGTAGGAGTGGCCATAGGGCTGCAAATATCAGAATGTACAAGCTGAAGTACTTGAGAAGCTCGCCATGAGTCGCCATTGGTGAAAGTTGTGCAATGTTGCTTCCTAGATTGACATGCATAACAAACTCCAAGTTGTCAAGTCTGAATCTCTGGCAATCCAAGAACAAGCTCACCTTGAGCAAGTTGTGAGAGATAATGCACATTTAAGTGCCCATATCGTTGATGCCAAAGTGTGCGAACAGAAGATTGCAGAGCAGACATAGCTAAGTTTTGAGAATCACCAGAATCAGTAAGTTTGGAAAGACCACGATCCTCAAAACCTACTGCAACAGTAGACTGAGTCACCCGATCAATGATGGTGCATTGATGTGAACTGAAGGTGACATCCAAGTTTGGCGAACGTCACAACAACTAACTGACTGAGAATAGATTTAGTTCGATCCTTGGAACGTAGTACACATCAAGGAATATGAGATTCCTCCCAACAAATTGAATTTGAATGTTGCCTTTGCCGATAATCGTTTACTCTTCTTCGCTACAAAAAATAACAGAGTCTGAATAAGATTGGCAGTTAATGAACCAGTCTCTACGATGAGTGAAATGATGAGGGGCACTTGAATCAATGTACCAGGCAGGCGACTTCACATGATCTGCAGGTCTTTTAGGCATGGAGGTGTAAAAGGCAAATTTCGCCTACTCAGTGTGCTCTGCACTGTTCGCTTTGGGCTGCAAACCTGATTGCTTAGTTTGTGTAGCTAAGCGTTTCCGACATTCAGTTTTCATGTGTCCAAACTTGTGGCAGTAGTTGCATTGAATGTTCTTCTTTCAGGAACCATCTGATACTGGAGCAGAAGACTTCTATTGAGATGGCTGTTGAAACTCGCCTTTATCCTTCTGAAAGGATTTCGTAGCAAAGGCTTGCTCTGCTCTGTGGAGGTGAAACTGGAGCTGTTACCAAACTATTGTTTCCACCATAGTTTGCAAACTCTCCGAGTACTCTCAGAGTTGTCGAGTACTCCCAAGTTTTTTTGCTGGACGAGTACTCTCAAGTTTAACTCTCGTGTATTTATAGATGTAAAAAATGTAGGTAAAATTGTTGATGCAAGGAAAACATTGGATTAGATGCATTTTGCACATCATTTTAGTGATGTAAAACTACACATTTTCTCTATTGAAATGTCAATTACTAATTTAATACATTTTGTGATTGTATTCTACAAAAAAATATGTTTCTTTAAGAGATTTTAAATTTCTGTACTTTCTAAGTTGCCAAGTTTTCCCCGAATTTTTGTCGAGTATATGTCGAGTTTTTTTTGAGTTGAAGATTTTGGGTTTGCTGAGTACTCTTTGAGTCCAAGTCTGCAAACTACGGTTTCCACCGATCTCATTGAAGCAACAGTGTGTAGAGATTAGTGAATTTCAAATCAATGCTAGAAGACGTGATGTTGAGAGTCTCGATAAAATGCTCATAGGACTTTGGTAAACTCCGAAGAGTGACAACTACAATATTCTCTTCCTCCATCTTGCGAGTGATGGCAAGTAACTACTCATGGATTTCCTAAATCTGATTCAGGTGTGCTTGGAGCGAGGTGCGCTCATCCATGACAATAGAAAACAAAGTGTTCTTCAGAAAGAAAGCTCTTCTTTTGTCGGAAGTCTCATGAAGGCCTTTGAGATGTGTCCAGATCTTGACAGTTGTCTTGTCGGATGGAATCTGAGATATTAGTCATGGATAATTTGAGAAGCATCACTGCCTCCTGATTATTTAGATCACATGTATTTTGATCAAAACCAGGAGCAGTCAGACTCTTCGTATCACCCAAATGAAGTTGATCAATGTTCCGATATTCAAAAATTGTGATGATCGGCTGCTTCCATGTGCCATAATTTCGACCATTGAATTTGAAGTTGTGCTTGAGCAGAATGTTTGTCATAGATGCCATGACACGTTTTTTAATGAAAACTGTGAAAATCAGTGAAGACATGTTCTTCGAGGCAAAAAAATGCAAGACCTAGAAAAATTGGAGAGTGACCCAAAAGAGAGCTTGAAAAACCTTGAAGGAATATGGTGTCGTTTTGTAGATCTGCTGGCTCGAATATCAATGCACAAAAATCGAGGCACCCAGAAAAATTTGACGACAAACCAGTTGAGCTCTCGAAAACCCATCAAGAATATGAAATCAAATATTTTTTCAAGCCCAAAGATTAGGGAATCCTAGTTGGCGGCCATTAATGGTTGAAATTGTAGAAAAAAGGTGTTTTGTACACAGAAAAATGACTGATTTTATTCAAAACATAGGTGTTTTGGCTGAGACAACAGAGAGGAGGAAACAACACAAAAAACGCTCAAGAAATCACATGAAAAATCACCGAGTTGCAAAACAAAAAAATGTGATTTTTGCAGACCCGGTTTGCAGAGAAAATCGTGAGCACTTTCAAGAAGATGATGCTGCGATTCTGGAGATATCAAACACGCACTACCAAGGAGTGTATTTGTGACGCGATTTTCAGATGTGATGAGGATGTGAGTTGCAAAAAAAAACCTCTGGATCTGCGATTTTCAGCATACGTTTCTTCTAAAAAGCCCTAAAAAAATAGTGAACACATATTTTTTCACAAAAAAGGAAAACCCTAGTTGGGTTTTTGAGAAATTGCAAAAATAATTCCGAAAATTTTGAAACAATTTCAAAAAGAAATTATAGAATTTTTGAAAAGATTTGAATTATTAGCTTTGATACCATATTACGAAAGTAATTGGTAAAATGCTTGTTATTAACAGAGACCGAAATGTCATTATATACAAAAGAATAAAACGATGTTTCCTTAGGAAACAATCATGAAGAATAGAAACATTCTATTCTAACAGAGAAAGCTAAAAAGGTGAAAGCAAACTAAAGCTAACTGGATATTTACAATAGATTACTATTAACTAATAATAGACAACTTTCTATTATTGTAATAATATTATCATCTTTGTCATTGAACAAGTGGGTGCTAGAAACGTCGTTCAAGTCATAACGGAAAATGCAAAGAATTGTAGAGCTGCTAGTTTGTTGATTGAAGAGTGATATTGACATATCTTTTGGACACCTTGTGTCGTCCATTCACTCAATCTTATGCTACAAAAGTTGGGGAACAAAAATGGGAGGATCAAAGAGGTGTATATAGAGGTTTTGGACATCTAGAAGTTCACAAACCACCACATAGTCATAAATTTTTCATGTTTGGAGCTACTGAAGGTAAGTGAAGTTGAACTCAGATTAGTAATTTAATTTAACAAAATATATTCGTATCCTACAATTTCTGATTTATATTTTGATTGGGTAATGTGTAAGTTTTTTGAGAGCATGTATTTAGTAGTCGTATTTTTTTCCGGCTCTAATTCATGTTACAGGTTGCCAGGGATTGTTCTACCTCAAATTTAATTTCCTTGAGACAACTTCTGCAAGTAAAAGCGACTATGGTAGTCAACATAGTTGGGCCATTTAGAGGCAAATCAACAATGAGAAGGCAGCAAAAATAAAGCAGAGGGTAATGGATGATTGATGGAGGAACATGTGGAATATCTCATTAAGCTCACTAAGCCCATTATGAGCATGCTTTAGTACACTTACATGGATAGGTGTTGCCTTGGAGGGATCTATGGTGGCATAGATCTTCAATGTTTGAGAAGATCAAGCAAATTGTAAATGAAAACGGGCCAGATCCCCAAGAAGACCTTCAAAGAATTGTAAGCAATGTTTTTAGAACGATGGAACAAAATGACCACTCTACATTTGTTTGTCTATGCATGGACACCCAAATACTGTAGTACCCAATATATTGATCTACCGGGAAGGCTGCCACCCGAAAGAGATGTAGAAGTGTTTGATGGATACGAGGTAGAGAAAGACTCTTTCCTAATGATGATATGCAAGATTCGATTATGGACGAGTTCATATAACTTGCGAATGCAATAGATCTAAGTAATGATGTTCTTTGACAACTATTTAGGAAGGATGCTCATAGTTGGCAGTGCCTCCATTGCCAAAGATTGCAAATGTTGCAGCCCCTTGCAATCATAGTTACATCATATGTAAGTTTTATTAAAAATAGTTTACTTTGTCTTCATAAATTGCTAGTAATTTTTTTTTTAAAGATTAATAATATGATTTTAAATGTTTACTTTGTTGTGTCTTCATAGGTTGCTAGTTTATCTGCATTAGAATGAAATTAGAGTACATATTTTTTCATCCATTCAGTGAAGCACAATAGATTGCAGTATAAATGAGTGGAGAACTTGGTATTTGTGCATTACAATCCAATTTCCTCAAGGATGAAACCTTAAGCTTTGATACCACTTGACATAAGGTAGGTTGGGAAAATTAGGGCCAAAGGCATACCTAACAGTCCAAACACCTTGCTGAGTAAACACAACGGAAGCAAACGCACAGAGAACAACACCAAGGAGGGAAGAAATATGAATATCTTTATTGATTCATCGAAATATCAGCAGACATGCCCAGCTATGAGGACTTCCAGGTTACAGCCAATACAATGATCAGATATACATCAAAATGCATTCAACATAATAGATCCGCAATCAGACATCTAGACTCTTTGCTTGCTAACTTTGATGATTCTTCTACTTGATCTCCTTTCCCTCATCATACCTAAACATAAGCCTAGACTCGCCACTTGTACTTGCCAAAATGGCTTACAAAATATTCTAGATCTTGACATAAGAGAAGCCAACCTTGCACACATCCCAATGCACGATCCTTACAGTAAATTCACAACTACAATTAAATGAACAAGTCGGCTCTCACTTAGAACCAATCACAGACCTACTCGGTCAAAGAAGGAACTGAGCATCAGCAAACCAGCAAGCCCACTCGGCACTTGAAGGAACTTGGTAACCACATAACTCAGCCAACACAGGAAACTCGGTCATCACTGCACTCGGTAAATGCTGGAACTCGGTAATATCTGAGAGTGTTTAAAGATGAGCACGATAGCAAGGCAACCTAGGATGCTCCTGCATCAATATATCTGCCATTTGTATTGTGGAAAAGATAACGGTGACAATAAAAATGGAAATGGTGCCAACTGTAGATTGCAGGTTATATAATTTCTAGTCACAGTTCTACCCAAGTGGTTACAAATAGATTTATGTCAGTTTCACAAAATTCTGGAGCTCAGTATGGGAGCTTGATGACCTCAAAAGCCCATGTTAGTATTCTTCAGTCATGCAATATCTGAGTGAGTTATATATCACAGAGCTTGCTTGACTGTCCATGTAGCAACTAAATTAGGCTTCAATAACATGTATGGGAATATAATTATTAATAAGTATGAAATATGTGAGCATTTTGACATTCTTGATAAACATATGTTCTACTATAATAGAATGGATTACAGAGGGATCAGAGGGCTAGAAGAGCTTTTGAGAATTTCCACTCACTCTTCTTCGGGAGAGCTATTTCAAATTTCACCTGCACTGCCTTATTTTACAGCACAGGTCAATGGATTTATAATGAAGGGACTGGTTACAGAAAATTAGAGAGGAGACGATTCTCCACACTAGAACTTGAAGGCTGTGTCTACCATCTGATTGGCCAATAGAATTTAGAATCTGTTAGGAATGGATATAGGTTGGCTATTTGACTATTCTATGCCATGTCATATGTTTTCTTAAGAACTTGTTTTGCCCAAAGCCAGAGGGGTCATGGTAAATTGACTGAATGGAATCTGGTAGGAGGTGGTGGGAGCAGCTGAAGTCAGCTTCGGATGTAATGCCGGGCAGGTTTTGAACAAGTAACACACTACGAGGATGTTAATTAAAAATCACACAATTAATAATATTTTTGCTGCTCCCATATGGAAGCTGCTAAAGCAAGTTCAATTCTATCTGGTTTGTGCTTGCCTGCCTCTTTTCTAGACAATAAAACATATTTGAGCTATATTTATCATAGTTTCTCTGTGCTCTGTGAGAAATTAGAATTTAGCATCTGCCACATGTTTATCAATCACATTCCTAATCCTTCAAAGGACATCCAAATTTAATTATTTCTATTGCAGACAGAGAAGGCCAGTGCCTAGTGCTTCATAAAAGGAGAACTGAAGTTAATAATGAAAGATTGGGATTGGAGGCCAGATAACAATGCTTCAGAAAGGGACTTAGTTCACAAACTAAGGGACATCCTCAAATATCATGTCCTAATTAACTTTAAAAGATAAAATTACAATTTATTAATCGGTTTCACACAATTATAGCAACCTCCCTGGGCAGTGGGTGAGTAGTTTTGCAGATTTTTTTTTCCTGATTTTTCCCAGATTTGGTAGTCTTACAAATTCTCTGAATTTAATTTCTGAATCCTTTCGATTTCCTGTAGGAAATTTTAAACCTGGTACCTTTTCAGAATATGAAGTCTCCTAGAATCTGCTATGAAATCAAGCTTTGCTGCTATTTAAGAAGCAGACTACTGTAAACTTCGCAATAACACTTCGCCTGATGTTGAACGGATTCTTTAAGACCAAGTAGCACCATTAGGAATTGCATTGGGGTTTATAGTGTGGCAATGGAAATGTATTATGAGGATAGGGATATTTTTCAAAATCAGCTCTCTTTTGTTTATTTAAAGTTCCTTTTTCTTTATACTTTTTAGGGTTTGCTCATGGCCAGGTCTATTTGTTGGAGAAAGATATTTTATGCTTTTCTGTCTGCTACTGCTACATATTCAGTGTCCCATACCTCCGGGGCAAACTGAATGATTTGGTTCATATTAAGGGCACAACTGTAGAAAAAGAATTTGTATCCTTATGGAATGGGTCTGTCTTTCCCTTTTGACCCAATTTTATGGATCTCAAAATGGGTTGACATTAAAAAAGCATGATCTAATATCTGATCTTTATTTTATAAGAATGCCTGTATTTTTATTTTTTTTGATTGGTAAATTTCCCTTTGTGGAGTAACTGTGGACATAGGTACCCTGGCTGAGGGTTATATCTCTATCAAAGTTACCTGGAATTCACATTTGAACTTTTTGGGGGGTTTCTTGCACCAATGTTGGAATGCAATATTTTACTACAATTAATGATAAATTTTCTCATGTCTCTTGGGGATTTAAAAGAGTTTACATGTGGCTACGAGAGCCCCCATGATCTACCACTTAAGCATCATACCATTCGGTATGATGCCCGACTTCGACTTCAATTGTCAATATAGATAACCATGCATATAAAAGGTGAAACTTGGTTTTATTTCACCTTCTACTTATACATTTATAATTCTTAGAGTTCCAATTTAACTAATGCGATTTCACCTCATTTTGTCCCACAAATAGGGATGTCAGTTTCTTTGCATGTTTTTCAATTTGAAATTAGGCCAGCAAGACATAAAGAGGGGATCCTTATATTACGTTTCTATTTTATATTTTGTTACAATGTGTTCATACAAATTCAAATTATTAGAGAGCTGGTATATTTGACTTAAAACTTTCTCTAGTCTATCTTTGTCTGTGAAGACAATTTATTTACATGTGGCTACAAGAGCTTCTGTGATCTACGACTTAAGCTCATCCCATTCGGCATGATGCCTGACTTCAGTTGTCAATATAGATAACCGTGCTTTTTAAAGGTGAAACTTGGTTTTATTTCACCTTCTACTTATACATTTATTATTGTGAGTAGAGCTCCAATCTAACTAGTGCAATTTCACCTCATTTTGTCCTACATATAGTGATGCGAGTTTTTTCACATTTTTTTCAATTTGAAATTAAGCCAGCAAGACATAAAGAGGGGATACTTATATTACGTTTCTATTTTATCTTTTGTTACAATGTGTTCATACAAATTCAAATTATTATAGGGCTGGTATATTTGACTTAACCTTTCTCTAGTCTATCTTCGTCTGTGAAGACAATTTATTTGGTCCTAGCATGACCTTTTGTTGTCATCTTATGCAGATAATGAGGGATCCTGATACTGGAAATTCACGGGGTTTTGGCTTTGTCAGTTATGACTCTTTTGAGACATCTGATGCTGCTATTGAGGTAGGCTGTTGCTTTAATAATTCAGTCTGGCTACATCAGTTTTATGTGTTCTCTTTGGAGAAATGAAATTTCTTTGTTTTCATCACAAGCCTTGCCTTCAATTTGTTACACCTGACTTCAGGCGTTAATGCCGTAGAGCAAGCTTCCCTGTTTTTGTTTGACCTCTAAGCCCTTGATACAATATTAAATCTATTTTGATTTCATTCCAAAACCCTCATTCAATTTCCCACTAGATGTCTTCATTCATTCTTGATGTGTGGTGTGAATGATTTTTGCAACTGACTTTTCAATTTCTTTTTGAAGGCAATGAATGGCCAATATCTTTGCAATCGTCAAATAACAGTCTCATATGCATACAAAAAGGATACAAAAGGAGAACGGCATGGCACTCCTGCAGGTAATTGTTTGCATGCTTTACTCCATTTGTTTTCTTCATTATTATCATTATTGAATGCTTTTTTACTGAGCATATGTTTTTGAATGCTAATTGCAAATATGAAAGCTATGATAATGAGTTTTTATTTTCATCCAATTCATTTTCATATAATATACGCTAGCTTTAGTTTAATCTCTGCAATACATTATCTTTCAACTAGAATTTTCTATTATGATAAATTTGTGTCTTTGTGCAGAACGGCTTCTTGCTGCCAGCAATCCCGGTACACAGAGGAACAGACCGCACACACTGTTTGCAAGTGGACCACCATCTCTTCCAAATGGTCCTCATGCAAATGGTAATGTAGGTCCTCCGATGCTGCCATCACCCTTCAGCAATGGTCCTCTGCAACATGGGCAGATGCCACCTTCTCAACCTCCACAACCACAGGGTGGCTCATTTCCACCTCCAATGCAGGCATCTAGGCCACCTCCACCATGGCCAAGTCAACATCAGCAACAAGGTGGAATGCCTCAACCTGGGGCCATGCCTCCTCAGCAGTTCCGACCACCACCGAGACCACCTCCACCGAATATGCCACCACCACCACAAGGTTTCCCTGGAAGGCCGCCACCTCCTATGGGAATGGGCCCACCACCTGGTTGGGCAAGGGGACCGCCGCCACCACCCCAAGGTGCAAGACCACCACCCCCATCTCAGATGTCAATGCAGCCTCAAGGTATGCCTCCACCACCGCCACGATCGGGAATGCCACCTCCACCACCACGGTCTGCCCCTCCTAGTTCTGGCCCACCAAGTAATGCAGGTCCAACAGCTCCTCCTCCCCCTCCAAATGCTCCTTCTTCACAACCTCCACCTCCACCAAGTGCTCCTGGGCCTCGTCCTCCACCTCCACCAATTGCTCTTGGGCCTCGGCCTCCACCTCCACCTAGTGCCCCCGGTTCATCTTCTCTTCCTCCACCGCCACCACCTCCACCAGCAAATGCTTCTGGTTCTCCTCTTCCTCCCCCAACTGCTCCACCACCTCCACCCATGATGCAAAACTGATGCAAAATGCGACATTCAATCAGAAGTGAACAGTGTTCCACTTTGCTTAATCACAACAATGGCATCGGCTCTGATGTGAGAATAGTTGGCCCCTTCTCTTTCAAATCTAATGCCAGCCTGTTGATTGTGCAGCATTCATGGTTGAATATGATATCTATTAATTCACATCATTTTAGCATTCATGGTGGAATATGATATCTATTAAACATCAGTTTGCTCAAGAGGAATATGTCTATCTTCTTGTTTTTCTTTTCCATTTCATCTCAGTAGATGCCTGGTAACATGGTTGCCAAGTCTTAAATTTACAGGATATTTAGTTTAGATAAAATGCTCGTGTTGATATGTAATCAATATGGATTGAAGTTTCATTTATCAACGCTTTAATGGCAGGATGAATTTTGTTTGATGAGTGTATATATATATGTTTTTGGATGAGTTTATGTTTAGATCTCTTGTGATAATCCCTTATTGCCTTTTATGTCATCTTTGTCAATATAATTTTTGTAAGGTGATTCTTAGAATAATAACAATGCATATAGCCTTGATTCATCTAAATATTCCGGTATCTAGTGGAAAAGGATAAGCTCAATGAACAAGATGTCTCTGTCATAAAGAATACGTTGAGATTCAATTTGCTAGAGAGATTCAAGTAAGGATTAAGGTTAAATGCAAATCTCAAATGACTTTGGTGTTATATATAAGGATAATGTTCCATTCAACAATCAAACAACCTAGAGAGAAATAAGCATCTCTCAAGAGGAGCTAAGTTATATTTCCAGAATTACTTAGTCGGTTTGGTTTGTGGAATTGTAAAAATCCAGATTTCTACATATCAAGGTTTTGCAAATCTTCATTCCTATTTGTGAGATTTTACTTGAACCGTTTGTTTCACTCAGAAGATGACTGTGAAGACACGCTTTTATGCATAAGCTTGGAGTTGAAGGTAGACTCCAAAAAGTAGTCCAATCTATTGTTCTTACACTCGTCAAAAAACATAACTAGGTTTTGATTTTCAATTCCTACTTGCTAGTAGGAAGTCAGAAAACCTGTTTTGAGACAAAATTTGAAGTCTGGTATTCTAATTCCATTTTAATTTTTGCCAGTCTTGAAACAAACGCAAAATTTTTCAAATCCGGATTTTGAAAAAGCCAATTCCTGTCATCTTCCAGGAACCAAACGGACCTTGAAAGGAATATAACCTTCAAGGATAAGGTTGTGCATAAGTAATAAATGTTCTTATTTTGAAGGCAATTGCAATAGATAACTACATCTTAAGAACGAGTTTGAGTGATATGATTAAACAACTTTAGTGGAGTCGATATCCTTCGAGACAAGGTTGAGTGCATACCTTGAATGACAGTAAAATTTAGGACAAGGTTGAGTACAAGAATTAAGCACTGTATGGGATGATATCGAGTTTAACTAATAAACAACCTTAGGATAATGTTGTAGACCTACAGGCATTGGAAAGATGGATACACTTAAGCCAAGATTAGATGCATTTTTGAAATGAGTTTAAGTAATAAACAACCCTTAGGATAGATAATGTTGTAGAGCTACAGGCATTGGAAAGATAGATAGACTTAAGCCAAGATTAGATGCAATCTTGAAACGACTTTGAAGGAATAAAAACCGGATGACAAAAGTGATTGCAAAAGATAAATACCTTCGAAAATAGAGCCATTTAGAAGCACCCAGAAATCCCTTGATTAGTAGTAAAATACATCTAAACAATCTTGAAAAATTTCAATATCCCATGAAGACGCTTGAGACAAACTTAATTACTTACCAAATTGAGAGTACATCTTTAGAGCGAAGGATCTCTCTCCAATCATGGCTCCAAGTTGAGAAGGCAAAAGCTGCCCCCAAAATTGGATGGAAAATAAGAGTTGACGATAGGATTATAACCTTGATATTTTTAAGCCGTAACAAAGATATTAGGGTTGACATTTCTTGGTTAAAAACGATATGCAACCTTCCATTTTGCAAGCAGATTTAGCTAAACCAATCAATTCACCCTGAATTCCTGAACGGACAAATAATAAAATGCTTTCAACAAATTGATAAATGGAAGTTTTAAGGCAGGTTTTAGCAAGGAAACGATAATATGAGCCAGTGAAATGATATCTAGAATAACACCAGCGGTTGGAGCTAATCCTCTCGGGCAGCAACCAAACGAAAGAAATCAGGATGCGACTGAGTATGGAAATTGTTTGTTTAAGAAGGGCCTATTGATGAGGAATTTGATTATATCTCAGTATTGGTCTATTTATATGATTTTCTCTTTCTTAGAAATTCAGTTCTTATGACTTCAAATACCCATTTTAAGGGATTTTATTCATCCCTTTACCAGCCAAGAGGTTTTAGTGCCCACGTTAGTAATTTTGTATTTTTTTTTGGATAATACAGATTACAAAATTTATTTTCCAGTTAGTTATTTGTTTCTGTTTATTGCTATTGAAACTTGAACTCTTTAAACCGTAAAAATGAATTTTTTTTAGTAGGGAAGATATCAATATTCCTTTTAGAGATCTTTTATCGTAATTGTGTTTATAAGGTTTTGGGGATGCTGCATTTTGTTTGGGGAAATATTTTTATGATCAACAATTTGCATCACTATTGGGAAAACTATTCCAATTTGTTTGATACATTTTACCACCTTAAGATGCATAAATCCAGGTGTACATTTGCTAATAAAGAAATCTGCAGCATGGAGGTCAAAGAGCCAGGAGATTTTACGAATTCTAGGTTTAAAATTTTCGTGAAGGACAGACTACAAGTCTATAATGATGAAAAAATTGAGCGAAAATGAAATCTAGGTTAATAAGAACCACATTGTGGATGGTCAAAAACAGGGAAAGTTTCATTAAGGATTTGAGTGACACGTGAACTAGTATGGACCTATATATGTCTCTGCCTAAACATAACACTCAGAACTTTTTCATGTACCTCTATCCATACATTTCGTATGAGAGAATAAATTGAGAATGACTCCTATCAGCATATATCAGCATATCTTTTTGACATGAATTGATATGTTTTAGATTAGTGCTTGGGTAGCTGCTATGAAGATGGGCAAGCTTCATTTAGGGTTCTTCCAGTTTTCTTAGTTTGGTGTGAATGCATTTTGAACTAGTTTTTTTTTTTTTTTTTTTTTTTTCTGTTTTTTCATTTAGTGTTTGAAGAATTACAATAATAGTTACGGGAGGCAAGCTAGTGGAAAACAATTATTCACTTTTCAAGTAAGAGACATGAAATTGTCGAACTTTTGTTATTAGTGTGCTTACTTTAGAGTATGTTAAAGTGAGACAAAAATAGAAAAGTAGAGATGGAAATAGAGGAGGAGAAGAGGATGAAGATAAATAGACACAGAGAGAGGAAGATGGACATATTAAACAAACAAATAAAGAAATGATGAGATCTACTAATGAAGAGGAAGAGGTAGGGGGAGATAAAAGGTAGAGGGAGACATGAAATAAGAGGGACATGGTTATCCTTCCTACAAATTATATCATTGACTAAATTTCAAAAAATTAAAAACACAATGATTTAAAATAAAATAAAAAATAAAGCATTTGATCTTCATGATTTGTATATTTTGTGATCGAAAACAACAAATTTTATGAGAAATTTTTATTGTGTTTTTGTGAATTTGAAAACGAATCATGTTAAACTGTTTTTAATTTTTAATTTTTTAATTTTTGTTTTTGGTGCATTTTGTTTGGAGATTAGCTAGCACCAAATAAGAGATGGAGAGATTTATCTTAGTTTACATTTCATATCAAGTACATGAAAGGTAAGTAGATTTGTAATGTAATGTGTTTGAAGGTATATGAATGTTTAATAAAAACAATTTAATTGTATATTTTTAAAAACCTTCTATGGATATTAACTTCACATCTAATTTAATTCTAAAAAATATTATTTCATGTAAATTTAGGATAAATAAATAATAAAAATGAATATTTATCAAAATTAAGAGGAGAGAAAATATGTAAAGAAATTTTTATCGAAATCAAATGTAAGGGAGGGTATATCCTCTCAAAGACCTTTTTAACCAAAGGCAAATGTACCGACATGTAAAAATGTCATAAATGTCCTGGGTTAGAGTGGAGGTTTTCATTTGTGTTATTTTTATCTGAGTGCAATTTCTAAATACCATTACTCTACCATATATATATATATATATAAAGTTGCTAACATCTAACAATAATATATTAAATACTAATCACTTACAAACATACCCTAAGCGTCTGACTTCAGCTCTTGCGTCTGGCTTAAGGCATCAGCTCCGACTTTCGGTCTTGATGGGGTTTTTGCTGCGGCTTTTGCTACTTTTCGGGGTAGGGCTTCTCGTATTCTTGGTGGGGATATTCGCTCCCCAGGAGTTGTGGACGGTTTGACCATTTCTTATGCTGATGTGGTTGCCTATGAAGTTGGTCTTGGTGGCCAGGCTGTGCGTCTAGGGACCCGTGTTGTTGTGCCTGTTACAATAACCTTGTGATTGTTCTTGACTTTGATATTGTTGATGATATTTCTACTCAAGTGGAGGACTACTCCTCTACTTCTTCCATCTTTTGTTTTAGGGGTTTTTGGCCCTCTCTGTCGGATCTGCATGCCTGGATCTCCAAATTTTGGGAGCCTGTAGTTTCAAATTGTGTCCAGATTTTCCTTGTGGCAAAGGTCTTTTTCATTGTGAAATTTGCTTCTATGGAGGATCGAAATGCAATCCTAAGGCGTGGTTTCTCTTGGGAGGAGAGGTTCCCCTTGATGGCTAAACCTTGGTATGCAGATTTTGATCTGTCTATTGAATCCTTTAACAAGATTCCTTTGTGGGTAAGGTTGCCTAACCCTCCCCTTCACTTATGGATGGATTCAGTTTTGGAGGCCGTGGGGGAGGCCCTAGGGGATTTTTTGTTGGTTGACTCTGCATCTTGCAATGTGTTTCAGACGACGTATGCACACATCCTTGTGGAGATAGATGTTTCTAAGGGGCTTCCAGAAATGATTAAATTGGTCTCTCCTAGCGACTCTTGGAATCAACTTCTTGATTATGAGGGCATCCCATTCATATGTCGAAAATGCCAAAAGAATGACCACCTTGCAGCGAGATGCTCCTCTAGGAAGGTTAGATCGAATAAGTCACCTTCTTGGTCGAAGGGGGTTTTGGATGATCACTACATTGTTCTGAAAGCTCCCTTTGTTGGGGGTGGGTTGGGTGATTCTTCTTAGGATTATTTGGAGGTGGATTCTATTGCTCTTTCGCATGTTTTCCTTACGTGGTGGTTAATACTGTTGTTTTTCCTTCGAATGCTATTATTTCTAATTTGGTTGATTCTCTTCATGTGGCCCTGGCTCTGGGGGGAGCTATTGCATGTGGTGGTGGTTCTTCTGCCCTGACTGGTAAGGATTTGGGGGATTCTTATGCTGTTTCCCCTACGGTGGTGGCTAATTCTGTTGTCCCTCCTTCGAATGCTACTATTTCTGATTTGGTTGATGCTCCTCATGTGGCCTTGGCTCCAAGGGGAGTTGTTGCCCCTGTTTCACGTGGTGGTGGTTCTTTTGCCCTAGTTGTTAGGGATTTGGGAGATTCTTGTGGTTTGGATGACCTTGCTTGGTAGAAGGTTGCTTGGATGGTGAAGGATGGATGGACAAAAGTAAAAAGAAAAAAGGTTAAGCCCTCTTTTCCATCATTTGATATGTCTCTACGTTATCAAAAGACGAGATCTAAAAGTAAATCTTGAGGCTTGGATTTCTTATCTAACTGCTCGCTTGGTCTTTTTAGCGACTGTCCCTTTTTGTTTTGGTTATCCTGGTCTCTTTGGCCTATTGTTTTGTAGTTTGGCATGGTTTGAGTTTAAATGTATTCTTTTGTAGCCATGGGGTTTTAGGATCCCGTTTAAAACCTGCTTAAGTGGTAGTAATGCACTATGTTATCTGTGAGGCCACCCTAGTCACTTTTTTTTGTTAGGTGACCTGTTTCATCTAAGGGTTGTTGTTTCTAAGTTTCAACTTCATTGAAAATTAGAAGATTATAAAGGGTTTCGAGCACCCTTGGAAAACCTATTTTTCTTATAAAAAACAAACATACCCTAATCCCATACTAACTTGCTCTACCCTAATGGTCTACCATCTACCCTTAGCCCTACCCCACTTGGCAAGTGAGCCTTACACCCCAAGCGAGGGTTGCCCAAGGAGGATGGCCACATGACCCAAGGTATGTAGCAAGGTCAGAATATGGGGAAATGCCTTAGGATGATGTCAACACTTGGAAAGGAGTTTGGTGTGTTTGGAAGGGAAATGGAGGAGTGTGAGAGAAGTTAGGAAGGACTCACCTTAAAAAGGTATTTTCCCAACCATGTTGCAATGTTATAATGAATTCAATTTCATCATTACCAAAGTCTGTGTGGGTTTTAAGTGCAAATTTGCACTAGGTATTAAGGACAGAGGGGGTTTGTATTCAAAGTGTTTCTTTGAGACATAAAGTTTTAATGGATGCTTCTTCTTTTTGGGTTTATTATTATAAATAGGCACAAATTTATATTTATATTTAAGAGGGGAATGTTCAGAGAATATTCTCTGTTACACTTTTTGAAAATGGATTAATTTCCCCAACCAATATGTTTTCTAGAGATAAATTTTTCTCTCCCAAAAAATGTGTAGGGTATACAATTTTATTCTTCCTTAGTTTTTAATGGTAATGATTTCGAGTTCATTTGATCCGATGTCTTAGTTTGTTAGTGTATTTCTTTAGTTATTTAACATGGCAATATGCTATCTATTAATTCTTTCACACATAGTTCTAAGGATTACATTGTCAACTTTGTTAATTTGTTTGGTCAAAAAAATCAAGAAGGATAAAATCTATGTAATGCATCTAATAATTAATTAGAGCAATATTCAATTCATGAACAATATGAATCATTGAAATTGGAAACTTGATTCTACAATAAATAATCATGAAACTACTTAACGAAACATTCTTTCATTCTTTCACTACTATTACAAAATGGAAAGAGATGAATTCACACAATAATTAAATCAATGATTTCAACAAATATATCTTTTATTTTAACTTTAGGATCAATGAATATAATGAAAGTAACTATTGAAGTATTACATCAATTCATCACAACTTTCTTCACATAATGGAACTAATATTTCCTTTCAATTGATATGCATATATATCCTTGTTCAACACCAATACATTGCAATGGACTTAAAATCATTCCTTTCACTACAAGATATGCAACAATGAAAATAAGGAGGACACAAGTGGAGAATTCTCCAACCAAAATGTGACATAATGAAACATCAACTCTCCTTCACAACGACACCAAAAAGAGATCAAATTTCCAAGCTTTTTCCAACATTTGAATCCACAAAGCCTGCAAATAAGAATGAACAATACCATGGAGAGCTCACCTCCCAACCTATGCCTCAAGAAGGTATCGCCCATTGAGCTAGGAGAACCAATACCAAATGGGTCACATTCAAACCCAAACCACAATGCATGAACATCACAAGAAACACCCAACCAAGGATTTCACAATGAGTTTCACCTAAGAACCAATGGAAAAGGGTGAAGGTGGAACAACCATGAAGGAGATGCTAATGCCAAACATAGACTATCACGCCTTCACAAGGCTCATAATAACACTCTTCTTCCATAAACATACTCTCCTTATCTCCCCCAAACATCATCAAATTTATTGGCAAACAAGGGCTCATTCACCTTGCCTTTTTCCCTCTTCTCTTGGTGATAATTAAGTCACCAACTCATACCCCTACCACATGAGCACTTAAATTCCACTAGATTAAGCTCCTAGTACCACTTTTTGACCTCTAAAAGTGACTTTAAATTTTGAATTCAAATTTCTATTTGGCGGAACTTCACAAGATACCTCTAAACAAGGGTGATTAGCTTAGGCTCCTAATTAAGTTCAAATTTAGGTCAAGTGTCTCATTACCAAACCCTAATTGACATTCCATTTTACACATATACATGACAAGTGTCAAGTGACACCTTAAAATCACATTACAAAATACGATTGACATGTCACTAATTACAGAATGAATTAACCTAATACATACATTCAAATTATGATTATGAATTAATTTGCATGACAACAAGGCTCAAATATCTTCAATAGATTCAACCTTGGCTTAATGGTTTGCACATGGGTTTGGTTCTTGGTTTTCTGGTTAATGCCATGGTTAATTCCCTGCACACTTAGTTGGAATATCAATAGCTCTAGAAAAACACATGTATATAAAAAATTAAATTGCATAATCAAATTTAACTCAAAACATTGCAAATTTCATTCGAACAATCTTTTACATTTCTACACATTGATTAGATATAACAAATTTGCATATAAAACACCTTGATAAATTCATCAATTTAAATTAAATTGCTGAAATAAGCCATCACAATGCATGCATTTATACAAAAATATCATCATCATAAGTAAATTATACTAGAGTAATCATCATATGACATAAATAATACAGATCAATGTCTAGTGGGTCGAATAATCTCTCAAAACATCAAATCATAATGTATCAAAATAAATGTAACAACTGAGCTATGATGGGTCAGGGTGAGGCCTCACATTTACAAAGATGACCAAGTTTACTCCTATCACAACATTTTTCCTTGGACATAATACCAGGAGATTTAGATCTCCTAGGAGAGTTGGATTTGCACTTTTTATCCTTTTTCTTGCATTTCTCCATTGTTCTACCATGAAAAAGTTGGGGCCTCCTTAGCCATCTTAGAATATTTTATTCACATCTCTTCATATAATAATGAACCGACTACATCCTCCAATTTGAAAGTGGTTTTTGTGCTTCCAATAGCCATAACAAAGTCATCCCATGTGTCTGTCAAAGAAAATAACAAAAACATGTATTTATCTTGATCATCAATCTTCTCACCAAGAGAATTCAACTGAGAAACTAACATATTGAATTCATTCAAGTGATCAACAAACCTCCTTTCACCGTTCTCAAAAATACAAATTCTTTATTAGGAATGATTTATTTACCAACGATTTCCCTTGATAAATATTACCAAGACTCTTCGAAAGATTAGTTGTAGTTTTCTTTTTATGAACATCCATGAGCACTAAATCATCGAAACAAAGTCTTACCAAACCCTTGTATTTTTGATCCATCTTATCCCATTCGTCTATTGGAAATTACAATTGGAACAATTATTATGTTTTCATTAATGTAAAACCTGACTGCTAAGACATTTAATAATAATGTAGAGTGCTATATCAGTTGATTGATGAAGAGGATTGGAAAAGAGAGATAACAAGGTGAACTAGTGAAGTTGTTGAATAATGAGGAATAAGTATGATGCAATTACATTGGGCACTTGATCAATTCATCATTGACAAAATAATACATTTTATGATCATTATATGAAGTGTAGAAGAGATGCTTGATGAAAGATTAGAAGTTGAGTAAAACAATAAACTTGACCGAGTGACTGTTGGAAGTTGTAGAAGAAGATTAAGAAACTTAAGAGATACACAAGAAAATAGTATTAGTCAAGTGATGGTTATGGTCGAGCTGATGAAGGGAAAAGTGATGTAGAAACCAAAAGCAAAATAAGCTAAGCGTGACAGATCAATAGAAACTGAGCTACACAATGTTGACCAATATGAACAATATAGCGATGATCGAGTGTAAAAATTTTTTTTGTGAAAGAATTAAGTTTTGAGGCTAACACAATTGAATTCATGAAGTGGTTAAAACATGTAAATGATAAGAATTGATGAGATAGTGTATTTAATGCACAAATTGAGTTTGTTAAGAGATCTAAGGTAAGGATTTAATGAGAAGTTTCTAGAAGTTTCAAGAAAGGAGAAAAAGGACAAAGTGATGGATAGATTCAATGAATCTAAACAAACCCTAAGATCTACGGTACTGTTTAAGCAAAAAATATCAAAGCTACCTATTTAAGGAGGCATACGAGATGTTTTATGGTTGTCAATTGGGGAATTTCTGAAGACCCTGTGAAGAACATAGTAGCAGGGGAGATGTGAGAAAGTTGGTGAAGAGTGATTGGTTGAAGGGTTGCCAAGAAGATCAAAGATGGATTATGTGATGAAGTCCATTCAATGAACCAAGAATGAAGTGAATGGAGATCTGAATTTACAAAGTGAGTTGTATTTTATCAAATCAAACCTACTCGTTACTTTTTAACCATTGTGGCAGTAAAATTGTCAATCAAGGTTGACCTAACAGTCATATTGTAAATCCTTTAATCAAGGCGACATTCTAATGGAATGATCTAAAGACCTCTAACCAAGACACTTCTGATAGGGTGATTGAATTCTTTAATAGGGTCACACCTAATAGTGTGTTTTGTAACCTTCAATAGGGTTGGCTCTTAACCAAGCTCACTTTAGAAGAGTGAAAAGTGGTAACATGTTACTTGGTAAATTTTTTTTTCAAATTGGGTTTCTACTTTCAATCCTGGTGGCATAGATGTGCGAATATTGTTTTCATGATGCATGCTATTTATTGTTATTTATTTTTGTTATTTGGTATATACTAAACATAGAGCTAGTGGTGTGATGAATAATTTGGTTCACCGATAAGTTTCTATATTGACTGAGTGGCTTATGAGTTTGAAGTTCTTAAAATTTGAATTGGTACATCTGGGCCTGAGTATAATTGATTCACCCCCTCGTTTACCACCTTCACCCCCTTAGTTATTATATCATTCTAACAATTGGTATCAGAGGTTTAGTGTTTGTAAGGAAAGTTTGAAAGGACTTAAGCTAAATATCAAGATGTAAAAGAGAGAGGTACCTAAGCTAAACAAAGAGAAGTTCCTTAGATGACAACATTTTATGAGATTTCATCTATCTAGAGTTGGAGATTTTGCACTATACTACATGGACAATGAATACATTTAAGAACCTAGATCCATGACAATTGAGAAAATCAAAGAGAAGCAAGAGCACGGTTAGATTATGATAGATATGACATCTTCCCTAAGTATGCTGAGTTTGCTGATGTGAAGGATTGCACTACTGCAAAGAAAATGTGGGATAAGCTAGCACAAATCCATGGAGGAGACAAAAATGTGTTAAGGGCTAAAGAAGAAAGTTTTAGAGGCAAGTCTGATGACATAAGAATGAAAGAAGGATAAATTTTCGCACAATATTGTGGTCAAATAAAAAAGGTGGTGCATGTAGTTAGAGGAGCTGAAGAAAACATATCTGGTGAGACTGTGATAAGAAAGGTATTGAGGACTTTACTTACTATCTATGCAATTAAAGTATCTACAATTTAAGAACTAAGATGTACACTTGGTAATGATTTGACTTTGGATATTCTATTTGGTAGACTTACTACATTTCAATTGTCAAATTTTGATAATTATACACTTTGTACCATTGAATGTACTTTCAAGTCTCAACTAACCCTTGATGAACCTAAAAGAAAGAAAATCTCAAAGAGTAAATCTGTTGATAGTGATAGTGAATTAGATGATGATCTTGATGATCTAGAAGCATTATTGGCAAGAAGGCTACCAAGAGGAAAAGACAAATACAAAGGTAAACTTCCTATTATCTATTTTACATGTGATAAAGTTGTTCATATTGCTGCAAGGTGTCCTAACATAGATGAAAAGGAGGAAATGAAAGACAAAAAATACCAAGCAAGGAGAGACAAAGAGGCAATCAAGTTAATAAAGACTACAAAGGAAAAGGTAAGAAATCTTGTTACATTGCTCAAGAAAATAGTTTTGATAGTGATTTAGATAAACATGATGAAGAAGTTGTTTAAATTGCAATGAAAGATGAAATTTTTGATTAAAACACTTTAATCTCACATGTGAGTGAGAATAACAAATGGATAATTGATAGTGGTTTCTTACATCAAATGAATGGTGATACAAGTAAGTTTCAAAAGATAGAATGTTATAATGCTAGTCATGTTAACTCTGGAAATGATGCATACTGTTATGTGAAAGGTAAAGGATCAATTATTTTGAATGACAAGATAATATGTGACAATGCATATTGGGTTTGATGGATTGAAATATAATCTATTGAGTGTGGAAGAGTTGAATAGTTTAGGCTACCGAGCTCAATTCCAAAATAAAAAGGCAAAGATCTATGATGCTACTGGTGACCTAATTGGAATTGGAGAGAAAACAAGGGGTAACTTGATCTATCTAGACCTATTTGAAGATAGATGTTTATATGCAAAATTTGAAGATGTTTGTTTATAGCATAAGATGTTGTGTCATGCGAACTTTGATAATTTGGTAAGCATTAGTAAGACAGAAAGAGTAAGAGGACTACCAAGATTGAGAAAACCTGATAAAGTGATGTGCAAACAATGTCAAATGGGAAAAATGAAAAAGTGTAGTCTCAGGAGCAAGACCTACTCTTCTGATGATATTTTGGAGTTGGTTCATACTGATTTATGTGGTCCTATTAGAAAGCAAAGTTATTATGGTGACATGTACTTTATCTTATTTGTTTACAGTTTCTCTAGAATGATGGCTGTGATGTTTCTAAAAGAAAATTTTGATGCTTTTTAATTATTTAAGTGGTATTTAGCTAGAGTTCAAAAGGAAATAGGTAAAAGTTTGAAATGCTTGAGACCAAATAGAGGAGGCGAATTCATATTTGTGGAGTTCAATACATTTTGTAATGACAAAGGAATCAAAAGACAAATGTCATCACCAAGGACTCTATCACAAAATGGAATATTTGAAAGAAAAAATAGATCAATCATGGGCTATGCAAGAACACTTGTGATTGAGAAGAATATTTCACAAAATTATTGAAGAGAAGTTATAAGTATTTCTACTATACATTGAACTGAGTTCAAGTCAAGAAAGATACAAAAAACCCCTTTTGAACTGTGGTATGATTATTTACCTAATATCAAATGTTTCAAAGTTTTTGGAAGAAAGTGTTATATACTTAAAAATGAAGGAAAAGGAAAAAATTATGCACAGAGTGATGAAGGTATATTCCTAGGGTATTCCACTAAAAGAAAGCTATACAAATGTTTGAATTCTAACACTAACAAAATTGTGGAAAGTGCAAATGTTAGTGTTGATGAATTTTCCAAAAATAATGAAGAAGAATGCAAGAAGGAACTTGAAGATTACAAAATATTTGTATACATCTATGACGGAGAAACAAATACCTTACTTGAACCAAAGGAGGAGACTATTGAGCATCAATAGATAGGCATTGTCAACCATCAACAGACAAGTTTTGCTGAGTGTTAACAAACTGCTGAGCATTAGACTGTAGGAATCGAGTCATGGGGAGGGGAGACCAAACACTAGACAGAAGAAGAAAAGTTACACCATGAGGTATTTGGAGTGAATGAGCAAGTTAAATCAAGTGAACATCAGCAAGGAGAAAGAAGATATGATCACGTCTTAACAAAATATGCGAGAAGACACCATACACTTGATCAAATCGTTGGAGATAAAAATTAAGGAGTCGTGACAAGAGACAAATTCAAAAATGATACATGATTACTATGCGAGTTTGACCTAAGAACAATTAAAGATGCAATTGAGAATGAATATTTGATTAAAGTAATGAATGAGGAAATTGATCAAATAGAGAAGAACAAGACATGGACATTATTACCAAGGCCAAAAGACAATAACACAATTGGAACAAAGTGGGTATTCAAAAATAAATTGAGGGAGAAAGGTGAAGTCACAAGGAACAAAACAAGACTAGTTTGTAAGGGATATGCACAAGAGGAAGGAATTGACTATGGAGAGATATTTTTCCTAGTTGCAAGGTTGGAAGGAGTAAGAACATTAATTACATGTGTTTCTTACAAAGGATTCGAAGTATATCAAATGGATGTCAAGTCTGCATCACTGATTAAAATTTTGGAAGAAGTATACATTGAACAACTTGAAGGATTTATTGACCCTATCAAGAAGAAAATGGTATGTAAACTACATAAAGCATTGCATGGTTTGAAACAAGCTCCTACAACATGGTATGAATGGTTACATATTTGGTGAAAAATTGTTTTTGCAAGAACTAATGACGATAGCAATTTGTACTTGAAAATTAAATTTGAGAACAAGATATTGCTAGCTAAATTTTTTGTTGATGATATTGTATATGGAGGACATGATGTGTTGTGTAAATAATTTGATAGTGAGATGATGAAAGAGTTTGAGATGTCAATGTTTGGAGAGATTAAATCATTTGTTAGTTTGCAAATCTATCAAATGAAAGGAAGAATATACATTACACAATCAAGGTATATCAAGGAGATATTGAAAACCTTTGGAATGAAAGATTCAAGACCAATGGGAACACCTATGGCTACTAGACATATACTTTCAAAGAATGATGATTCTGTTGAAGTGAATTAGACATTGTGTAGGTCAATGGTTGGAAAATGAAAAAATATTTTTAGATTATGGTAAAAGAAAGTTTTAAAGGGACCCGAAACCCTTTACAAACAACTAAAGATAAGAATTTAAAGCACTACCAAGTTTTACAGGGACCTGAAACCTAAATTTTTAAAAAATCCATACAAGGTTTTTCAAGGACCTGAAACCAAGAGTTTAAACCATATAAAAAGACCATGTTTTACAAGGACCTGGAACCTAGAGTTTTAAACAAATGGGAAAGCAAAAGGAAAAACTCAATAAAACTACCCAAACTAGAAACTAGTAAGTCGGATCCACAACCCGCACCTACAATAGCTCCTTGATTATATTTGCCACCTATTTATCTACTTCTGCAGTACTTTGGATAATGTCAGCAGGCGAAGGAACAGGAGCCCCACGAGCCTCATCAACCTTTTTCCTTGTGCTTTGCCTTGTCCTCTTACTAGGTCCACCAGGACTCCCTACTCCAACATTACTCGGTGACATAATTTCTTCATTACTCTTCTTTCCCAGAATGGCCACCACTGCACATAGACTGGAAGTGACCTATTCCATTTTTGGACCACTTTCCTTTATTAGGTGATGAAGCTCTTGTTCGTAATCTTTAAGCTTATTAGGAATGCTACCAATTTTCACTTCCAGCTGGGTAATCTTAGCCCATTCAACATCCAAATCTCTCTGCATTATCCCCATTCTCTTTTTGAGAGTTATTAATTCATTATACAACCACAAATCACTCAAAGAGAAGTCTCTGCCTTAAGCTTTGCAGTGTGAAGAAAGGAGAGCATAACATCATGGGAGACATCCCTCTAGTCATCCACATTCCTAGGCTCAGAGGAAGTAATAATATTGATCTGGGTATCAATATTTATGTCCTCATTCTCCGTCCTTTCCTCATTCACACATTTGCTTTGTCTATTATCCTTACCAACAAGGTCTTTGTCTTCATTCTCCTTTCCCATTTCCTCCTCCATTTTCTCCTCACTAACATTATGTGAAGGGTGATCACTCTGTTTATCATCTTCCTCACCGTGAATTTTTGACCCCATTTTTCTATCATGACTTCCCTCCACATTATCTTTACTAGTAGACACTCCTTTACTCCCATAGTACCCATCTAGGTTAGAGCTAAAATCCACCATTTCCATTTTCTCATCATTGTCTGTATCCATCTTCTCATTATTGTCCAAATTCTCAAACTCTGTAATTTCCTCAACATGTTTCTTAGGCCTTTCCTATTTTGAAACCTTCTTGTTAACACTTGTCCCTTCTTTAGCCTTAATTCTCTTAGGGTGGGTCTCACTTCCAATCCCTTTCCTTTTCTCATGGACTAGAGAGGTCTTTATAGCCTTACTTTTACAATAGTTTTCAATAATTAAAATTAAACCTTTATACAACAAAGGACAAGACTCTTTTTTTCTATGAGCATAAAGATTAAGAAGCAGAGAGTATTTTAAAAAAATGGGAAGGAAATTCTATCTTTGTGCCTAAAATGATTTAGGAAAACAAAGTGAAATTTATGGACCCTTTTAGCCCTACCGTCAAGAATAAAATACTCACCGATACAAGGCAACACATCCCTAGAGACCACTTTAAATTGTTTCAATTCGTAGAAATCTCTATTTTTCTCCAGATTCTTCTCTTTCACTTTTGTCTTTGGAAATTTCTTGAAGGCCACATTGGAAATGCTAGTCTCCTAACTAAATTTTAACCCTTCTTTTGGAATCCCTGTAACCTCAGCAATAAAATCTTTAGTCAAATTCACCATGCCCCCATGCAAAGTCACCCTATCTTCAAACTAGTTTTTGAAGAATGCTTCCGTTATATGAGGTTTATAACCATGGAGCCACTCCAAATCAGTTGTCACATTACCTTTTTGCAAAAGAAAAAGAAAATATGTTATTCATAGCATACCTAACATTTACATTAACATTTGGTATTATTACAAGATTTTATGCTAATCCTAAGGAGAATCACATGATAGTTGTGAAAAGGATACCGATATATCTAAAAGGAATAGAATACTATGGATTGTGATACAAGAAGAATGACAAGTTTGTGCTGAAATTTTACATAGATGTTGATTGGGCTAGAAACATTGATGACAAAAAGAGTACAAGCAGAGACACTTCTTCCTAGGAAAGAAGTTGATTTCATGGAAAAGAAAGAAGCATAACTATATTTCTCAATCCACAGTAGAGGATGAGTATGTTTCAATAACAATTAATTATTCACATGTGTGGATCAAGAAGTTGTTGGAAGGTATGAAGGAAGAGATTAATGAACCTATAGTGATATATTGTGATAACACAAGTGCTATAAACATATAAGAATCCAGTGATGCACACAAAGACCAAACATATTTCCATTAAGTGTCATTACTTGAGGGAATTGGTGCAAGACAAAAAATTAATACTAGAATATGTGAACACTAAAGAATAGATAGTCGATAGATTCACTAAGGAATTATCTAAAGATACATTGTATATCTAAGAGGTGATTTAAGGATCATTCCCTTATCTGAAGAAAACTAAGAAGAGATGTTAAAATGAATCAATTGTTATGATTAGAATATCTTACATATTGATGCAAGAGGTCATACTTTAGGAGTTGGCTAAAATTGTTAAAAGAACAATAGAAGTATGAGTTGATGAAGCTACAAGTTGATACAATCAAGTATAAGATGACAAAGGGAGCGATATTTAAAATATCAATCAGTATAGAAAGCGATAATGATGATGATGTGTACAATTGGATGATGTCTTTGGCATTGTTGTCAAAGAGGGAGAAGTATGTAAGCTACCATCCAATTACAAGAAGAGGGAGAATATGTTGTCAAGTTATACTAAAAAGGGAGATGATGAATATCTTAAGATGGATAAGGGAGAAGTATGTTGTGTTACCATCATTCATGGAGATATGTTAGAGTGATGAATATACAATTGGTATCATAGAGGTGGGAGTGTACAAGAAGCAAAGAGAGAAGCATTATGTAAGAAAAATAGTTGCTCTCTAACCCTACCTTCTCTTAGGGTCTTCTTTAGGCCACTTCGCTAGCCTATTAGGGTTATTCCACTAACCCTAGCTCAAGAGGATCCTATTCCCAATCCTCCACCTCTTCAACTTGGCCACACTAATAATGAAGTCAATTCAACTCAAACATGCTCCATGAATGTATTTTTGGATCATCCACACCAAGTGCTCAAACATGACCAAAACTAACCAACAATGGAGTGGAAGGTTTGTTTCTAGGTAATTGGATCCATTCCAATTGTCATTAACTTAAAATTCAAAGACATACTCTAGTTGCATGTTGGGAGGTAAAACATCAGGTTCTACATCCTTTCCAGCCTCCTATTTGTTCATTTCCATTTTAGTTAAAGGTCCCTTAAACTTGACCAAGTCTGTCACATTGAAGACAGATGAGATGCTCAAATCTTTAGGTAGATCCACTTGTATGCTTTAGCTCCATACTTGGATAAGATTTTGTAGGGTCCCACTCTTTTCATCTATAGCTTAGATGGAACTCCTTTCTACAACCTAGACTTATTCAAATGTACCATGAAATAATCACCTATTTCAAACTAAACATCATTTCTCTTCTCATCCACATTAGCCTTCAATTTTTGTGTAGTCTTCTGTATAGTCCTCTTTACCTACTCTTCAATCTCTTTCATGGTTTGAGTAAAGTCTTCAAATGACCACTCCTATATTCCATAGCTCCAAGATCTTTGAGTCCACACACACCCCTTGGATGCATCCCATAAACAACCTCAAATGGGCTCCTACCTATTGTCCTGTTCACTCTATCATTATATGTATACTTTACTTGAGGAATAACCACATCCCATGTCTAACCATATTATTTAGTTAGGAACCTTAATAGGTTACCCAACACCCTATTAACCACCTCATTTTGGCCATTAGTTTGAGGGTTGTAAACTCAACCAAATGATAGGTTAGTTACCAACCTACTCCACAATTTTTTCCAAAAATGGCCCATAAATTTGACATCCTTATTTGAAACAATGCCTAGGGGTAGCCCATGGATCCTTACAATCTCCTTAAAGAATAAATGTGCAATATGGCTGGCATCTTGAGTAGTTTTATGAGGTATAAAATGAACCATTTTGCTAAACTTGTCCACCACAACATATATGCTATCACAACCCTTCTTTGTTTTTGGTAACCCTAAAATGAAGTCCATGCTAACACACTCCCATGGTCTATTAGAGGTTGGTAAAGGTTGGTAGAAACCCACATTGCTATCTCCTCCTTTTTCTTTCATGCACACTACACATTATTCCACATCCCTTGACAACTTTGGCCAATAATAAAACCTTTGAACTAGCTCAATGGTCTTGTTAACACCAAAATGATCACTTACACTTCCATTATTTTTTTCTTGGATAAACTTATCTCTCATGGAATCCTTAGGAACACATAACCAGTTTCCTTTGAACAATAGCCCACTTTGCAAGGTATAATAAGAAAATGCACTATGAAAATGATTCTAAAAATTAGAACATACCTTATAAGCTTCAACAAAGTCTTCATCATCCTTGTAGAGGTCCTTGAAACTCTCTATGCCAATGCTATGTAGTTGAACCTCTTGAATGGTCAACATCCTCTTGCTTAGTGCATCTACAACCTTGTTTAACTACCCCTTCTTATGCTTGATGGTGAATGTGAATGCTTGAAGATATTCAATCCACTTCAAATGTCTATTACTCAACTTTTCTTGTATATTGATGTAGCTAAGGGCTTGGTTGTCAGTGAACACTACAAATTCTTTGGGTAGAAGGTAATGCCTCCACTTCCTAAGAGATTGAACTAAATCATACAACTCCAAAACATAAGAAGAGTATAGATTCTTGGATTTATTTAATTTCTCACTAAAGAAGGCCACTAGCCTACCTTCTTGACTTAAAACACCCTCTTCTACTATCTCACTTGCATCACACTCTAGGGTAAATAATTTGTCAAAAATAGGTAGTCTAAGGATAGGTTGTGTCACCACTTGTTCCTTCAATTTTTCAAATGCCTTCCCTACTTCAAAGGTCCACCTAAACTTGGTCTTCATCCCACCCTTGATGGTGTTTATTAATGGTGCACAAATACCACTAAAATTCCTAATGTTTTTTCTATAAAATTGATCTAACCCATGGAAATTTCTTACCTCTGTTGTTGTGGTAGGTGGTAGCCAATTCAGGATAGTTGCAACTTTTTCTTGGTCCATCTTCAAAGATCCCTTGGATACTAAAAATCCCAAATATACAAGTTCTTGCTTCAAAAAATAATATTTTTCTAAATTCATTGCTAACTTCTCTTCATGCATCTTTTTTAGCACAATCGCCACATGTTTGAGATGCTCCTCTCTTGTTTTACTGAAGATCGATATGTCATGCAGATATACCACCAAAAATATCCCTATGTAGTCTTTTAACACTTCATTCATGAGCCTCATGAATGTTCTAGGAGCATTTGTGATCCCAAAAGGTATCACAAGCCACTCATGCAACCCATCTATGGTCTTAAAAGTTGTCTTCCACTCATCTCCTTCCTTGAGTCTGATTTGGTGGTAGCCACTCCTCAAGTCTAGTTTGGTGAAATACATAGCTCCTCCAAGACAATCGATCAAATCCTCTATTCTAGGCATGGGAAACCTATACCTGATAGTGGTCTGATTTATGTCCCTTGAATTTGTATATATCCTCCATTTTCTACCCTTCTTGGATGACAAAACTACTGGTACTGCACAAGGACTAATAATCTTGTTTATCAACCCTTGGTCTACGAGTTCATTCACTTATCTAGCCATCTCTTGGTTTTGATCATGAGTAAGATTATTGGCTTCTTTATTAGGAAATGATGCACTAGGTACTAAGTCAATCTGATGACTTATCACTCTTCTAGGAGGTAAGGTTGCAGGAGTATCACTGACTATATCTTTATACTTCACAAGCATGTCTTGGATTTTAGATGGTAAAGGTTCTTGTTTATACCTATCTTCTTCCTTGGGATTAAGTAGAATGACATACCATTTTCTTCCTTCATCTTTAAGGTCATTTATGAAATTCTTCCCACTGTTCAATAAGATACTAGGAGTCTTAGACTAGGACTCATCTTCCCCCAATAAGGATTGGATCTCAAAAGTTCTTCCATCTTTCTTGAAAGAAATGGAATTCTATTTTCCATCATAGACAACACCCCTATCATATTTCTAGGGCCTACCCAATAGTAGATGACATGCATCCATAGGCAACACAACACAAAGTAGTTTATCTTTGTAGCCTGCAATTGAAAATTCAACCCAAGTTTGTTCATTCACCAACACACTCTGCCCTTTGTTCAACCATGTCACCTTGTATAGGTTGAAATGAGGTATCCTACCCAGCTTGAGTTCATTCATTACCTCTTCTGATATGATGTTATTTTTGGAGCTTGAATCCATAATAACTTTACACACTTTTCCCAAAATCTTGTACCCATTTCTGAATAAGGCTCTCCTATGCTTGGGTTCATTCTTGATAGGTTGTCTAATCAATATTATTTTGAGGATTAAGTTCTCCCCTGTCTCTAAAAAATGTGATCAACCTCATGTGTCTTATTACTCATTGTGTCTTCATGAGCATATGCAACCCTCTTGTCATTGCTTGAAGAAGTAGGTTTGTCAGCGCATTTATAGGCAGGGTGACCCAGTCATCCACAAGTGTAACACTTCATATTTCCAAAGTATGAATTTATTCTTCCTAAAATTCTCCCTCTACTAGAGCCTCCTTGAGCACCTCTTCCCCTTATGAAACCTCCTCTTGGAGTAGTTTCACTACCATGCTCAAAATGTTTGGAGTCACCTTGGCTTCTTTATTCATTACCTCGACCTTGGTATCCAATTCTCTACCCTCTTTGGTCTCTTCCACTACCTCTACCTCTAAGTTTAGAGTCCTTCTTCCTATTCTTTTCTTCCACCTTAAGAGCCAATTATGACACTTGTAAAAAGTGGAAGGGGTCGATAGTCTTAAATCTTCTTGGATGTTCCACTTCAGTCCACCCAAGTATCTTGCTACCTTAATAGGTTCCTCTTCTTTGATCTTGGACCGTAGGAATAATTTTTGAAACTCCTCTATATAAGAGGCCACATCCAAGTTTTTTTACTTCAGGCCTTGCCTCTTTCTATGTAATTGTACTTCATAATCTTCTAGCAGATAATTTTCCTTTACTTTAGTCACCATGGTATTCTAATTAGCTCTAGGCTTTTTACATTTCCACCATGTCAATGCTACCCTCTTAGTCTTGATTTTGCAAACTTCAATTTTTGTGCCTTTGTGACACCTTCACACTCAAAATTTTTTTCCATCCCCTCAATCTATTCCATCACCGTATCAGTGTCAATATTTACACTAAACAATGGGATTCCTTCTATAGCTTTTCCTCCTAGTGCCTTGGTAACTTTCAAGAATGGTTCCTCATTCAATGGAGGGTCTGGTTCATGAATGATGTCTTCCTCATAGATCTTTTCTTTACCTCTGTCACTACTCTTACCTTCTTTTTCTTTCTTCGTAGCTGCCTCAACAACTTCTTCTAGATTTGTTTTCATTTCCTCTAGGGATTCTTCAAAGATTCTATTTCTCTCCTTTTTCTCACCTACTTCTTTGGCCAACTCTGCATTAGTCATCATTATTGTCTCACCTATTGATTCATCAGCATGAAACACCTAGACACAAGCCCAATCTTTTGGTGCTATGATAACACTATGATGTAAGAACAAGTCTTTCTCTCTAACCCCACCTTCTCTTAGGGTCTTCTTTAGGTCACTTCTCTATATTATTAGGGTTCATCCAATAAGCCTAGATCAGGGGGATCCTATTCCCAATCCTCCACCTCTTTAACTTGTCCACACCAATTGAAACAATGCTCCATGAATGTCTTCTTGGATCATCCACACCAAGTGCTCCAACATGACCAAAACTAACCAAACATTGAGAGGAAGGTTTTTTTCTAGGGCATTGGATCCATTATAATGCTCACCAACTTAAAATGAAAGTAAATCCTTGTCAATTTCAAGAAATTTCACTAAACTAGGCCTAATAGAGCTACAAGGAATTAGGCCTTAAAACATAATTTTTGGCTTATAACTCAAAAAATTGATTAACAAGGTGGAAAAAAAACTCCATATTCTAACACCATTTTGGAAGACCTTTCAAATTTACCTTGTCTCACTTCCCCAACCTGTCTGTACAATGAGATTCTAAAATCAAACCTAAAAATAAGGGTTTTGCACAATCTTGTCAACAATCACAAGGGTTTGATCAACCACATAGAAAAACCTATTACCATGAACTTGTCTTTGGTATGAGGTTCTCCACACTCATATACTCATCTCCACATTCTTTTATTGAAGCAATGAATGTATTGAATCCATCCAAATGCTCCTACAATCACTAGGATTCCTAACCATGCTCCACTAGCTTGCCTAGGGCATCAATGCAAAAATAGAAGGATTACTTTCCAAGGCCCAAGTTTTTTCACACTTAATGTACATGGATTCATCTCAAAAATCCCAAGGAAACATACAGATTCCATGATGATAATGTAAGTTATGACCCCATGAGTAAAGATTACTTGGTTCATACCAACAACATGGCTAAAAACAAACTATTTACAAAATGCAATAAAATAGAACTAAACAACCTATCTACTTACACATAGAATCAGATAATAACATCTACTAACTCATGTAGAAAATATAGTGTATAGACCAATCCATTAATTCACAAATGCAAAGCTAAATGCCCTAACTATGATAGAACTGCTAAATAAAAATACTTGCATATTAATTAAACTTACTTTAGATGTTAACAAACCCTTGTCACATGTTGCGGGAGGCCTTAATAGGTCCAAAAACTATTTATTAAACATTTTAGGAAGTTATTCAACCCTTTTCTTGAAGATGCACTCAAAACAACAAAAGTTGTCATGACAACTTTTGCAATTTTGCAAAGGTGTCATGTAACTTGACAACATTTTGCATAGTTAGACCAAACTTGGTCAAAACCTCATGAAAATATACCAAATACTTAAATATGAATCTTAGGAAATGAAATAACTATTCAACCCTTTGTTTTTCTAGTTTATCCCTTGAATGCACAAATTTCGTGTTTGACAACAATGACAACATTTGCACAATACCTAGCAACTTTGAACAAACGTGTAACATTGCATGTTTCCAATGACTTAATTAGATTTGCTAATGATCAAGTTGCACTATAGGACTAACTAGTCCTCTTATTTCACTAGTGTCTTGGCCAAGGCCACTATAATACAAAAAAAAAAAATAGAAACCCTCGGTAGAAAGATAGCCTTACCTAGGTGCTCTTGGACCAAAGCATCTAGGAGAAGTGTATGGATGAAAATTAGAATGAACCTAAGGATATTAATGAAGATCTGCTATAGATCATAGAGGGATTTGATTATGACAAACCCAATGAATTATTTTTCATTTTTATGCAAGGATAAAGAGGGAGAGTGTTGGAAACTATAATTGAAAAGGTCATTGATGTCAAACTTGACTGGTGAGAAATTTACTAACAATGTAGAGTGCCATATTAGTTGATTGGTGGTGAGGATTTTAAATGAGACAATAAGGTGAACTAGTGAAGTTGTTGAGTAATGAAAAGTAAGTATGATGGAATTATGTTGGGCACTTTATCAATTAGTCTTTGAAAAAATAATGTGTTATTTGATCATTATATGAAGTGTAGAAGAGATGTTTTATGAAAGACAAGAAGTTGAGTAAAACACTAAGCTTGACCGAGTGACAATTTCACTAGGTTAATGAAGAAGTTGAAACAAAAGATTAAGTAACTTAAGAGATAGCCAAGAAAATAGTATTAGCCCAGTGATAGTTATGGTCAAGAAAGATAAAGGAAAAGATGAAGTAGCAATTGAGCACAATATAGGTTGAGCAAGCCAATCTAAGTTGAGCATGGTAGATAAGTAGATACTAACCAAGCTGACTACAATGTCATCAAATTAACTTTTTGTGAAAGAATTAAGTTTTGAGGTTGAAACAATTGAATTCACAAAGTGGTCAAAATGTGTAAATGATAAGAATTGATGAGCTAGCATATTTAATTCACGAATTGAGTTTGTTAAGTGATCTAAGATAAGGATTTATTGAGAAGTTTCCAAAAGTTTCAAGAAAGGAGAAGAAGGACAAAATGATGGACACATTCAATGAATCTGATCATGTTGGTGTAAATAATTATTTACTATTTAAAGTTTACTTAGGTTAATGCATTTTCATATTAGTTTTCATGTCGACACCTAAGAATTTGCATATTTATACAAGTTGTCATATAGACAACACAATAGCTTGCACTCCAATTCAACACATTTTGTCTACTACATCTCTTTATGAGATAAACCTTTACATTCTTATCCTCTCATTATTGCACATACATTCATGCATAATGAAGGATAATCCACTCTTGGTGGACATTTGCTTAGTTGTTTCTTATCTCTTTGCATGACTCCTAGACATATCAATTGCTTTTATATACAAGGCTCTTCTATGATGTATTTATCCAATTATCTGATATCCAATTATCTTATATGCATTATCATTTTGATTGTTATTGAGATTCTCATTTGATCACAATTTGTCTCTCTTGTGCTATCTATTGAGCTTCTTGATCTTGGTGTTGAATTATTGCCTTAGAAAAATTCTTTCATGGTATCATAGCTATACCAAATTCTTACATGGTATAAGAGCTATACCAAATTCTTACAGATCAAACCCTAAAATGTATGGTGATGTTTAAGCAAAAAATATCAAAGCTACCTATTTAAGGATGCATAAGAGATGTTTTATGGTTTTTGATTGGGGAATTTCTAAAGAACATGTGAAGAACATAGTAGCAGAGGAAAAGTGAGAAAGTTGGTGAACATTGATTGCTTGAAGGGTTTCCAAGAAGATCAAAGATGAAGTATGTGATGAAGTCTAATAAATGAACCAACAATGAACCAAATGGAGATCTAAATTTGTAAAGTGAGTTGTATTTTATCATATCAAACCTAGCTATTAATTTCTAACCATTGTGGTGATAAAATAATTTAATTAAGGTTGACCTAATAGTCATATTGTAAATCTTTTAATCGACATGACATTCTAATGAAAAGATCTAAAGACCTCTAACCAGGCCACTCTAAATATGATGATTAAATCCTTTAATAGGGTCACATCTAATAGTGTGTTTTGTAATCTTTAATAGGGTTGGCTCTTAACCGATCTCACTTTAGAAGAGTGAAAAGTGGTATCATGTTTTTGATAAGGTAAACAGGTTTTAAGGGGTCCTGAAACCCATAAGTTTAACAACAAGAAAGGCTGAAAATAAGCGAAAAAACGCCCAGCCAAAACATAAGCCTTACGGCTGAAAATAAGCCCAAAGGCCCAGCCCGAAACAACTGCCCACTAAAAAGGCCAGAGAACCAACCAGAAAAACAGAGACCAGACAAAAAGCCAAAGCCAGGAGAAACAAAAACCAAAGGACAGAGACCCAACCTAGCAGACTACTTCTCCATCTCGAGCATGGTCTGGGCAGCTTCGGCGCAATCTTGTTGCTCTTCTGCCTTATGATCCTGGGCGTTTGTCAAATCCTAGTGTCATGCATGTGTGAATTTTGTTTTCATGATGCATGCTATTTATTATTATTTATTTATGTTATAAAAATTGTACTAAATAGAGAGCTAGTGATGTGATGAATAATTAGGTTTACTAATAATTTTTTATATTGGACAAGTGGTTTTATGTGTTTGAATAAGCTATTTGAAGTATTAAAATTTTAATTGGTAAATCTGGACTGAAGGATAACTTATTCAACCCTATCCCCCTCTCAATTATTTTAACCATTTTAACATCATTGTGGTGTAGTTTGGGGTTTCATTGAAGAAAACACAACCCATGAATATCTATCTACAAGCATGTCCTTCATTTTGAGTTTTCACAACTCAAAATTATTGCCATTAAACTTATTTATCTCCACTCTGCAAGATGTGTTTGTCATCATGAACTTGGAAAAATATTATAAAAATTCATCTGTAAAACTCCCACTGAAACTAGATTAGTACAAAAACATGTCCACCCAACAATAATAACAAAGTTGGCTAGGATTTGATACTAATTGAAAAGAAGCCAAAGTATGTAAATGCTTCCAAATGATAAATATAGCAAGAGAGATAATGCTGAAATTTCTCACAAACCTCTAAGCTATTAAAGAGTCAATAAACCCATACAAAAAATAGATTAAACACATAAAAAAATAACACCAAATATATGTGGGAAGACCCTTTTAGGAAAAAAACCACCACTTAAAAGCCAAACCCAATTGTATTATTAGCAACAACAGTTACAATCTAGAGTCAAAGCTTTCAAAAACTAATCAGCTATGATATCTAAATCTAGAATAATTTTGGCAGCATAACAAAACTCTTCAAATAGTTCTCTTTGTCACATAAATCTCTAAAACAACACCTTATAGTTATAGAGCTTTCATACAGAATAAATCAATTTCTAAATTGTCTACATTTGACACATTTACAACTTATTTTAAAAACTTTCTTTGTGCACAAGTCGTGCATAAAAAACAAAGAAAAGAGAACAAATCAACAAAAAGATAAACTTTCTTGTTTTGCTCCAAGCCTATCCTTGTTGAAGATTTCATCCTTATTTAGCATCTTTCCAAAATGCATAAATTAAACCAATAAAATGTGATAAGGTTGAGTCACCTTATCCCAACATAATGCTCCCCATTATTTTGATGGTGGGTCGTACTCTAATATAAACATATTTTTGCAAATTTTAATCTATAAGCTAATACATATCGTTCCTCATTCTTTTAAATCCCTATAGATGCTTTTGAAATGAAACATGTTTTCAAAAACATTGCATTAGTAGATAATAACATATTTTTTTCCTACACATTTGAAAAGAAATAATCATAATTATAATATTGCTTCTCATTTCTAATATTTTATAATTCAATAATAATATTTTGAATATATATTTAATTAAATGAATTAAAAAATTCATTTACCTTTTTAAAAGAAAATTCTATTAATAGCTAACAAAATTTAAATATTTTCTATATTAAACAAAAATAATATTAATATGACAAAAAAATATATGTGATTTTTTTGGAATAGTTTCTAGAGTGCTTTGTAAGCATACGTTAAGTGTCCATCTTGCAAAGTTGTCATTAGGGTTTTTGTACTACAATATTACAACCTTTCACATTGTGATTATTGCAAGAGTTACTAAGTCATTTTTAATGGCTGCACTAGTTTGGGCATAATAGTTGCTCCTATTATTGAAGCATTGGATCCAATAGAATATATATCTTCCCATCATAAGATCCTCAAAATTTGTTCCCAAGGCATTTCAAAAGGCAAGTTTTTTGTCAACCTTGATGTTGCTTTTCCATTTCCACATTTTGATAAAGTCTATGAGTAGCAAGAAAAAAATACGTTAATAGGTTACTTTGTTGGTCACATCATTGTGTTGTGAGATTTGATCACCAACCTAACTCACTCATGAGGTCTTCATTAATGGTGTGCAAACCAAAGTTTTCCCCCTCTTCTATCTTGAGGAACCTACTCATGTCGAGGGATTTCTCAAAAATGATCCTTGCTTGTTTTCCAACCTTGGTCATGAAACTTCAATATCTCTAATGACTATTGTCAGTTAGGATTGTGCTTTTAGTGAGATGTGAAATCTAGCTATCTTGTTGGAACATGGAGATACTCTCATGTTGTGGGCATCCAAAGGTGAGGGTGCATCTCCAGGATTAAAAGTTTGATTTTTTAATGATACTCACCTAAACTATATCTATACAAGAAAAGAGGTATAAAGGATGTATGTGTGAAAATCAAAACTAAAACTAATGAATGATGCACCAAAGTAATTTCCTAACTTGAAACTTATTAACCCCACATAATTAATCATATAAAGACCACTTCAATTTTACAACTCAATTAGATAAATATTGCAAAATGAATCTTATGAAAGGTATTCATATTCTTATACTTGAAAAGGAAAAGACTAATGTTTTCTCAGATTCAATTATCAAACCTAAGACATAACCACATATTGACACCATGGGATATCTAATTTTGTATGAAATACTAAAAATAAAATGATTAAACCAAGGTGAAAACACAATATTGGAATCAAATAACTCATAATAAATGTCACATAAAAATAATAATGAAAGAATCAACCTTTCTATATATTAATAATTAGAAATCTATAAATATGTATGCTCAAATCATCCTACCAAAGTTTCCTAAGTGTAAAATGATGGCCAACAGTTTGAACACATCAAAATGAGGTCAAAATAAAACATATAGGTAACATACCATGAAGGGTCAAATAGAAGAGAAAATAAAGGAGAAAAAGAGGTCAAATTGGTTGAAACATTGAGTTGACCACCTCAAAACTCTTCTCATTTCCATTTGCATGCATATGACCCTTCCAAAATATGTAGAACTAATAAAAATTTCCTAAATCTATCTCAAATCATGGAAAACCTCATGTGGTGGGATGTAGGAAAAATACTTAAAAGATAGGAGCTCAATTGCAAGAAACTGAAGGCCAATTGCTTGTAAGATCCTCTCAACTGATCTAGAATTGAAAACAACTCAAAAATATCCTCAATTGCTCATAAACTATACAATATCTACCCATTGAAACTAAAAGAAACTACGAACTCCCTCTCTAGCCTACTTGTACATGTGAGAAAATGAAATCCCCTCTGCAAGAAAAATATATTTTCATGCAAAACAAACTTCTCCACTTGATCCATATCAAAAACATGCATAAAAAAACTCCCTCTAAAATGAGCTCCACACTCATGACTAATGAAAATATCTCCTCTCACAAAGCCTTTATCTCATAGTTTTTCATTCTTAGATAATACTAATAAAGTGTTTATAATTATGTACTTTATAAAGATGCATGCCAAAAACAGAAAAGAAACCTTGCATATTCATCTATTTTATTTTGACTTAATAAAACAAATAATATAATAATTATATATCTAAAAGCGCCTTCATTAGTTTCAATGCAATGACTCATATATCATAATAAAATAATCTTATTGAATATTATTTTTTCAAGATATATTAATAAAAAATAGAGTAAACAAAATAAAATTCTTTAAATTATAAAGTCCAACCAAACTAGGGTGAAAACTGTAAAATAAATGAACAAACACGTTTATCTCTTTTTCATTCTTTTTGTTGACCTCCTTGAGTGAGAACGATGGTTTTGTAAGAAATTTAATGAAGTTTTATCTTAATCCTTGGGGCTTCTATTCTGTGGATTCCATACTTCTTAGTGGCATTTTATTTCTACTTGGTGTTTTAGGCTAATTTGTGTGCATTTCCTTTCATTGTAGGATTACATTGATGTGCATTAAGCATGAATTGGGATTTTATATCTTTGAAGATTTTGAGTCAAAATTTATTGCATATCTAGCCACTCACAAGTATTTGGCATCTTGGTATGCTACAAGTTCTAGTTAGTTAGAGTATTGTAAAAGAAAAAAATCTTCCTCTCAAACTCTTATATCTTCTCTATTGACTGTGGTCTATATTTGATATTTATTGTAGCTGTATCATAAAAAAACGTGTATACCTATTATAGAACATGTTGTGTTTGTATAATTTCTAGGTATGCATTTTTGTGAAAATAATTGACCTTTAGGATCATATACCTCTTCATTGATATTATTCATTGTCCTTAATTCCTTGTATAATTTGAGCCCTTTTTTCTTAGATTTGATATTCTTCTCTTTGTTTGGCATTTACAATGTTTATTAATTGAAAATATAATGCTTGTATCATAATTTCCTATAGATCTCATTTTTTAGACTTCGTGGTTCTGCTGCTTTAACTTTGGTTATAAAAATCATGAGAGTTTCATAACCTTTCTTGTTGTAAGTTCTATGTAGAAAATATTAGATTTTTGTCACAAAAAATAATAAAACCTTTCATCTATTGAGATGTTACACATTTTTGAGAAGATAATGAATAGAAACATTTGATTTTCTTTCTATATTTCTTCGTACACTTGATGTCATCATTGCATTGAGAACACAAAATAGGATTTTGGTCTTTATTCCCTTGTCCATCCATTCTTCGAGCATCTTGATGAGATGAATTGATGGTTTTTTTTGTCCAAGATGTAACTGTATTTTTGTATTGGTCTTCAAGTTCCTCATATGTCTGCAACTATATTTGTAGAATCACTGAAAGAAAAACCTTTATTACCTACTGTCACGACTCACTTTTTGACATGCTATTTATTAGGACATGTTATGATTTTGACTTTTAAAATATGTTTGACTATTTATGACTCGACTTGAGTCCAATACTCTATAGACTCTTATTAAACATTTATTGTTGATGTTATTAGATGGGTAATTTAATTTACCTATCATTATGATAGTCATTATATATTTGATTTATGAGTTAGCGACATCTTGGTTAATGTTTTGGTTGTATTTTACATGTTTATATCTTGTGATTAGATTATAAAAAATGATTGATCTTTTAAATAATGTGCGAATTTGGTATTAATGAATGATAAATTTTATAATTCATGTTATTAAATGATAATGACATCTTGAATTTAGTTATAAGATATCATATTTGACTTCATAATACAATCTTATTATATTAGCAATACTGATGTTTTGGCCTGTGTGAGTCTGTGAGTGTGTAGGTATTAAAGGTAGAAGGGTGGTTGAGGTAGAGGAGTTTAGCTCCTCGGTAGAGTTGGTTTGGATTGACTGGTGCATACACGCATCCGTGCACACACACATACAATTTGTTTTTAATTAGATTTAAGTCATTTGCTTTGATTTTTCATCTAGTTGGATTATATGATTTTTTAAATATATAGAGAAATGGGTACAATAAGTAGATTTGACTGTTATTTTTGAAATATTACTATTTAGAAGTTAACGAAAAACAAAACTCTTTTTAATTTTTGTTTATTATTATTGTTAATTAACGTGCTCAAATTTGAAATACTAATTTTTAGTTGATGAAATTATTAATAATTAATAGAACAATAAGTGAATATTTCATCCATAATATAACTGGAGTTACAATTCCAAATTCAGTGGAAGATGCATTAAACATTAATGGCTTTCATTAAATCCTTATAATGTGAGTGCCAAAAGAGGAGGAACCACAACTTTGAGAGGGAAGAATTCTTTAAAAGAAAAAAAAAGAGGGAAAGAAATGACAGAGAGCGATTCAAGAGAAAATACAGAAGAAGGAAATTGAGGGGAATGGAGGTGTAAAGACTGCCCCTACAAAACCCAATGTCACATTAGTAATCTCCATAAAATGCAAAAAATTAAACAAGAGTCAAAGTCATTTGAATATTGACCAGTCAACAATACTTGATCAACTATCATTAAACTTAACAAAAATGATACATATACATATATGCTCAAATCTAAAGGAAACCATAATTTCGTTACCAGAATACCAAGATGTATCGATTATGTCGACCAATTTGACAGAAGCTCCGTAGCCTATCTAAGAACACAAGGGTGAGATTATTGTAGGAATGCTTTACCACCCTACCACAAAGCTCTTAAGCTTCCCCATAATCTTTCCTGACATGAAAGATACCCAGCCTGGCATTGAGGAAGGCTAACCAAGCAAAACCAAAAGTGATAATGGAATTTGTGTAACACATTGTCTATGGTATAATTAGAAAGTTTCCATCCATCCCATAAGATATCATAATGCATTCACACAGTGGAAAATCAAATTAATGATACTAATTTAGAAATGAAAACATCCTTTATGTACTGTCACACATGCATACAAGAATCTCAGGAAAAAGGGTATCCATGAACAAGTAATGTGTTATGAATTCAAGACCATATGTATTTCATCAATACAAGCCTACACATAGGCATACAAATAATTACGTGCTTACTACCAAAATTCATAAGAAGTACTCAATGTAACTCCTTCAACAATGCAACACATTAAGCATATGTATAATGAAGCTTGATAACTAGTCTAACTAGTACAGTATAAGGAAAATAAAATCAACCAACACTCACATTCTATAAAATATAAAACATGTCGAAGTTTTCAAAATATATCTTATGAATCTAGGTCATTTCATGGATAGGAAATATGTGGTGAAGATTCTCAATGCATGCTTCCTCAAGATTCACATGTGCTCCCTACACATTTTTAAAAATATAATCATTCCTAATATATCCAAAGCACATGTCAATTCATGATTCTACCAATATCTCTTCAAGTGGTTCAATACGCCATTTACATAAAGCAATTTTTATTTCTACAAAGGAAAATCAAAACATCTTCTTAGTAAAAAACCCTTTTCTTTTATGTATAAGTAACCCAAATTGAATATCATGATGAGTTCACACGTAAGACACAAAGGGGAAAGATTATCACCAACACATATTTGTTCTGTTTGCACTATGACCATATATAGGCAACAATAATTCATTACCGAGAGGTATAAATCTTGTTAGATAATTCAATCCATGCATCTTAGTCTATGCCATTTAGTGTTGTATCACTCCTAACATCTTGAGCATGATTTATTAGCAATCAAGCATAACCAATTAAGAAAGCATGTTGAAGATTAATTTTCAAAGGAATCAATGTATTATACCAGTATATCTAATGCATCACAACTGTTGTCAATTGCTAAAATAATAGAAATAGCAAATAAAATATAAAAACTCACAATTCATTTTGTCCAACAACACACAGAACATAAGCAAGAACTAGTGTAGGTAATTTTCCCGTGTTTACATTATTTTAGTGTACCTATTGAATAAAATCTTAATGCTTACAATTTCTTCCATGCCATTAGATATGAGGTTCATTTCTAGCATGCTGATAAATGCAATCCATTTGCTATTCCAACAAGAGTGAGGATGGAAATGAAACCAAGGTCAATCTATCTAATAAAGAATATGAAGTGTTTGCACTTAATTGTTCCTATTTTATCCAGTTTGACATGCAAGTATGTCTAGATTTTGTATATGATCAAATGCTACTCATTGTGCCCAAGTAATTCAAGAGTCTGATTGAAGATGTGCTACTTGATGGGCATAAACATTCCAAATAAATCAATCATTCCTCAACTCTATATTTGCTCATTCTATCTATGGAAAGGCAACTCTATATTTGCTCATTCTATCTATGGAAAGACAACACGATTTTGGTACTCCATGTCCACTCACAAAAATGGATTCCAACGTACTATTAATCTAGATGATGCTTAACTTTTCCTTTACAATCTTTTGACTAGTTTGAAGTTTATCTATTCATACTGGAAATTGTTGAGCGCATTCTCAAACAAAACCATGGCTTGCTTTCAAATGTTTTTTTCCAAAAATAAAATGAATATGATACTCAACTCATGAGGTTTAGTGTATATATTGGTATGATACAAAATCATTTACACGAGTTCCATTTTAGTCATCCTATATCATATCAATCCAAGTTGGGGTTATATGTTAAAAATGTGAAAGTTTTGGAGTACCACAACACTAGACGATTTTACATAGCATGCACATTATTATTTTTTGGTTTTCTATATTTATGGCTATAATCTGCAACATTTTTCAGAATACGAACAAATCTAATGACATTTTGGAGCTTCCTTGGCATGTATTCATGTCATTCTTTCATCACAGTCATACAAATCGACTCTATCATAGATTGCCAAAAAAAAAGAATGAAGTTCAATATATTTTCCTAATTTAGAACACCACAAGCCAACACAAAGGAAAGTAAGCTCGTCATTTTCATAGAAAAAGAATGGGAACCTAAATAATATGGTGATCAAAACCTCTGTATCTTCCAATCTCCAATGCTATTTATAGCTCTCTGTTTCTCGCCTCCACTCCCTATCCCTTTTCCCAGTCCTTCCAGCTCTCTAGCTGCCCATGTCCATTGTGTTCCAGTAGTGAGAAACAAGTATAATGTTCCTCATAATGCCCTCTTGTGGGGAAATGCCTTTGGTCATCCTCACACACCATGTCCTTAAAACAAAATTTATGTAGAACCATTATCTTCCTTTTATGACTGTTCCATATTGCATACACCATATTTGTGCTCTCTCGGTGATCCGGGAATTTTATAGTCATCCTCTCCATTCAAACAACTCTGATGCAGATTTATATGATTTCCCACAATGACCACTACACTCCACATCCACGTCCGTGAGTCTCTTTCTCCCCAGATTGGGCTGGAAAACCTAAAACATCCCCAATGCAAGATAAGACCGCCAGAAGAAGATTGAAGTCTGACCTTTGGATCAGCTTCCCTATAGAAAGGAAGAGGGAAATTTTTTAAAGGACTTTCATCCCATGAATGAGGGAGGAGATGGTTAGGCTGGGGTTTCATGGAAGCCAGCTTTCTTAAAAATAGAGCTGCATTCGCTGACATTTTTTAGGAAATTTGTAAGCTGAGTGGTCCTATGGATTTTGTAATTTGATTTTCAGCTCTCAAATTTAGGGAATAACTTTCTAAAATTTATTTTATGATAAAAGACTTTTTTAGTTTTAAAGTTTCAGTCTTTGACAAATGGCTAGATTTTTCCCTAAGCTGGTGGAGCTATTTCCAGCCCCAACCTATTTTCATGCGCTTCCTAAAAAAGTGGGGCTCCTATTATGAAGGAAAAGATTCTAATTAAACCTGTAGCCCCTCAAAAAAATTCTTATGGGACCTCCTCTACCTGAAAAATAGCCCTGTAGCCCCCCCTCATGGGACCCCTGCCTTATGATATGGTTGCTGAGAAAGTTGGTGTTAGGATGGGGTCCCATAGATGCCAGCTTCCTTAAAAGTAGAGCTGCACCCACTGAGATTTTTTTAGGAAATTTGTAAGTTGAGGGGTTCTCCGGATTTTGTAATTTGTTTCATTTTAAAGTTTTAACTCCCAAATTTACGGAAAAACTTTCTAAAATTAATTTTATGATAAAGACTTTTTTAGTTTAAAAGTGTCAGTTTTTGACAAATGGCTAGATTTTTCCCTAAGCTGGTGGGGCTATTTCTAGCCCCACTCGATTTTCATCTGCTTCCTAAAAATACGGGGCTCCTATTATGAAGGAAAAGATTCTAATTAATCCTATAGCCCTTCAAAAAATTTCTTACAGGACCTCCTATACTTGAAAAATAGACATGTAGCCCCCCCCCTCATGGGACCCCTGCCTTCTTGGCCTGCTAATCTGCTACAAAATCATTAACTAAATAGTTGCTTTCTTAAAAATTCCAATATAGAGATTTCTAAGACAAAAAGTCTAGGTGGCAATAATAGCATTGATAAAATTTGGGGATAAGATAATGGGTTGTGACAGAAGGATGTGTTTTGAAGAATTGTTATTGCTGAGGACTCAAAAATAGAGTATTTCCGTGGTTGAACTGGGAAGGAGTCTATTTTATTTTAGAAAGAAAGAAAAACATTCAAGAATTCTTTTGGAAACGAAAGGAGAAAGGTGAAGGAGAGCAAACAGAGACTAGGTGTTAGCTGAGATGGAAGGAGACTCTTTTGCAAACGACAAGTTCCCTAATAATTTTAAATGCAAATCTCAAAGATGTTTGTTTTATATTGTTTAATATGCTATGTTGTTAAATAGAAATTTGTTCATATCAATTTGTTGATGGAAGTATAGGACGTTAAAATGTTGTTTGTATAGTTAATCTTCCACTATTTAATGAAGACTTTAGGCATGTCAAATGTTCAAACCATTTCATTTTCCCCATTTTCGTTTGACAACAAGTTAGTAAATAAGCGGGTTACAATTCTTTAGGCATTTTCCCTTTAAAGCAACACTGTTCTACATACACACACATGGAAGCATACTGGGAATTTGAGGGAATAACACCTAATTATTAGTAACAACAGTTTTATCTCTTTATGTGTTTCATCTAGGGCATCTAAGTTTAGAGTTAATAGGTATATGGTTGTAATCTTTTAGTTTTTAAAATTGACCCTATTTGGATAACAATGTGCAGAGATGGTGTACATTATCATTTGTTGTAAACTGGAGATTGAATGAAATCATTTGGGTCACATTGTTTTGTCATTTGAGATAGTATATATATAGAATGCCCGTAGAAAAGTATACTCCTCTTAAAATTTGCATATTAATTTCTAATTACTGAGTGTAATAAAAATAGAGTTGTCGACAAAGGGATAAATCTTAAGGAGGAATTCATGTTTCTAGGTTAGAAGTAACATTACTCTAAGCTATATCAACATTTCAGACCAGCAAGATCAAATAGTGAGATATGAAATGTAGTTTTGTTGATAATTTCTTGTCTATATAGAAATCATAATTCTGAATGCAGAGAAATATAAAAGAAATATTATTATTATTATTATTTTTTTTCTGTTTCATTTAAATTTGAGTATAAAAGGAGGGGTGTTGAATGTGGGCATAAAGAAGAGGGTAGTTCCTCATTTTTTGCCTACCAGTCTTTTACATATTACTGGTTTTGAAGCTTGGTCAAGCTCATGAAGACTTTTTGCATAAGTTTGAGATGCACGGTTAATTTATGTTTTCCCTTTTCCACATCCATGTGTGTGTTTTCTACTAGGCGTAAGTGTAAAGTAGAATTAGGCACTTGGCTGCACCGTATATTTTTGACCCAATTGTGTCGAGTTGCTAGCCTTCTCATGTGAGGGATGGGTAGTTCTCTTTAATCAAAGAACCTCAAGGAGCTAACCACTCCATGGTTGGGCAGTAAAAGCACTTGAGCCAATCTTCTATTCCATGATAGTAGATGGACCATGCTCTGATGGCTTGGGGATTGGACTACATGCGGATGGGCTAAAAAGTGCAATGGTATGTTTTTTTTTTTTGGTGCTTTTATGTTATTGCATGTTTTATATCATATGATGTACTAATTTTTCTTATGTTCAACATGCATGTTGACATAGTTTGTGACATAAGATTGACATATTTATATGTATATTTCAACATTTTATGCATTTTTAGTTCTGATATGTGGTCGGATTTATATTAGTTACAAACACTATTAATTATGATCAATTATGAGATTTAATGACAACATGATTCATCTTTGTAACTTGTTTGATTGTCACTGTAATTAAAATTTCAACTCTAATGAAATGGGAACAAGTACTTAAGCTTATGTAGTCGGTGTTTGACTTTTCAACTTTAGATTCCACATTTTATGGTTGTTTTGCATGTGTGGCAATGTTAGCAAATTTTAGTTCTTGCACCTACTTACTTTGTCTCATATTATTGATAGGATAGATAAGTGTGTTTCCCAATAATTCAAATAACATAGAAATTATTCTTCATATTCTATTCCATATGGTTTTCATTTATGATCATGTTGGTGCTTCTCAAATTATGTAACTGGGTTTGTTGATCAATCTCAATGGTTGGAATTATGTCCCTTTACTATGATATTCCATGAATACATCTATAGTTGTTCATTTTTTAATATGATAGTTCAAGTTTAATGGATTTTTTTTCTGAAGTCACTAAAGACTACGACTTACAAAATTGTGACTTTAGGTAATGGTATAGTGAGATGAATTTATCCTCCTAGAAATAGGGGAGCCTCCCTTCTTACCACATATGGTTTCAATAAAGACTTTAGTAAATTTGACTAAATAGATAGTTCTATAAATCAACTCTTCTTTTTTTGGGAATGATGTATAGAAAAATAACTACTTGAAAGCTACTGAAAGTATCTATTTCTACAATAACACCAGTGGCTCAATGGTTGCCTTAGAACAACTCCTAACACAATAGTTGTTATTTTATTTGGTAGATTAATAATAAGGGCCCAAAGTCTCATTATCAATTCCATTTGATATAGAATTAAAATATCTAGCAAAGTGAAAAGTTTCCTTCCAACTATCCTAAACTGAAGTAAGATAGTTCAAATAGTGCAAAGCCTTTAATTCTAAGTATATGCAGCCATTATGTTACTATAACAAACCTTTTTATTGAGTACAAAGTATTCAAGAAACCAAATTAAGTGCTAAAGTGATCCACAAAACAAAAAGTTGAATCAAAGATAGATCGACCAATACAACATAAGAATACAAAAATCAATCTCAAGCTTCACAACACAAAGTTTGGGAACACCTATAGCTTCTATTCATTTCAGAAATTTTGCATCAAGAAACTCAAAGTTTTCAAGTCATAAGAAACTTCATCATACTCTCCTTGAAAAAACAAAATATGAATATTTACAATTAACTATGTCCTTTATATAGGAAAAAAGAGAGAAAGGTGGAGAGAAAAGAATAAAACCTCAACCACCTTGACTTATTCTATACCTACCTATGACTATTCAAAGTTGAATGCCTAATGCACTTGCAACTTGATTGCATGAATTGTGTATACAAGTACATGTTTTCCTATACATATAAAGTGGTCTATTTCTACATGAAAATTTCCATAAATTATATCTATTCCAAAAAAACGTAAAAAAATAAGTGTCAAACACTCTTAGAAGGAATCTTCCTAAAATATCAGCTAGCTTCCCAAACTTCTACAAAGACTCTTGTACAAACACGACATTTGGTTCATTGGTATGATGTGCAATGATGGTCACTTTATGAAGTGTTTTGGATGTTTGTATGAATGTTGAAGACCATTCATTTGGGGGATTATGTTGGCATATTTGGATCGATGATTGAGTGCTTATGTGTTTCATTCATAACCTAGTTTGTCATTGATGTCAACATGTTGGCTTTCAGAATAGAATAGTTAGAGTTGCAGAGAGAGATTTGTTCAATGTGGCTAGCAATTGTAGAGTTATGTTCTATGAGGTCAGAAAAATGTTTGGGATACATTTTTATGATGTATCTATGTTTGTAGAAATAGTTATAAAGATTTTAGTTAGTTATGATAGTTTTACAAAAGACTGATTGTAGATCAGTGTGCAAGAAATAAAGTACTGTCATTTGAGTTGTATCTATTTGACGATGTCAAATATTATTTAGAGGGATTTGATTTTGGTTGGAGACATGTTAGTGATGATATGTTTGATATGGCGTAATAAGTTTATCATTCTGTGAAGATTTATGAAGGATAATGTATGAGTTATTCTCCTGAGGCCAACTTTTGGTTATATCATTTTGGGAAGTTATGTAACATATAATTTAATATCTTAATCAGGTCTTATATATTTTTTCATATTGGGAAAGCCCAGAGACTAACTTAATTAGTTTATTTAGGACTTGGTATAAAGGAAAGATGGTTTCATTGGTTATATTTATCTCAATGTAATTGTGATTGTTTGTGAACTATGGATGTGAATTGATGAGATCATAGAAGAGGATGATGAGGATGATATTTTGAAAACTTCAAAGGAACTTTTTTGGAAAAATAAGTATTTATATCAATCAGTTCACCCTTGGATATGTTATCTTGAGAACTATAAGAATTTGGTATAGCTTTGATACAATGTAAGAATTTTCCTTAGGGAAAAATCACTCAAGATCAAGGAACTCAAGTGCAAGAAAAGAATAGACCAAAAGAGTATGATCAATATGAGAATGAATATCTCAAAACATGTATCATAACGTGCAATAGCAATACATCAATTTTGGATATTGTTATTCTGATCATACCTTGTTGGTCTACTATTGTGCTTGTGGTTGAGTTCCTTGACCTTGGGTGAATCTTTCCCTACTGAAAATTCTTACTTGGTATCATAGCTATATCAAATTCTTACAAGAACTATTATGTGAAGATAGTTCTAAAGAAATTTGGATAGTGGGTTCATTTAACTTCCTATCATCTCATAACAAGGTTGAAGCAGCTCCTAATATGGTTGGAGTCTTCTAGTGAGGATTCAAAGTCTCCTAATAGATACTTGTATGTACTTATTGTATTGATTTGATTCCTAATAGAGTCTCATCTTTTTGAAAGGAACTTTTATATTAGTACATCATCTTGCGAGCATCATTCCCACCGACACTACTACATTTTGCACCAAATTCTAAGAATATATTTTTCCCTAGTTGATGAATCTTTCATTAGACGCGTGACTAAACTCACCATCACTTATCGAGCATCAATATTGTGATGGTTTATTTGATAGTCATTCGTCTGGCATCATCCAATGTTGCAAATCCTTAAACATGTCATAATTGAAGAATGATAAGAACCATTTGATTGGGCCTATATTGATATCATGTCATAAAAAAAATGACAAAAATTCTGACGTAGTTAGCATTGCATGTATAGCATCCACATCAAAATTTCAATCATATTTTTTGTCAAAAATTATCCATGATACTTCATAATTCTAATGAACTATGAATGGTACTTTTGAGGAAGAAAGTCAGGGGAAATAAAACCACAATCCATGTGTATGGACAACAAGTGGAGGTGAAAAACCATAATTTTCAACACATGTTTTCTTTTCTATCTTGGATAGGTTTTTTAGGTTATAGGTTGTTGCAAATGTCAAAATTTTGACCTTTATAGGTGAGGGAATGCACCTAAAAGGCCAGAAAAACAAAACAACTAATAGACTAGAAGCCCACTAATCAAAACAACTATGAACACCTTATTAAAAAACCAGCAAGAAATTTTGACCACCAATGATTTTCTAAATATCAAGAAAATGTTGACAGTTGAAACTCCTTGGTAGGTTTTAAATAGGGGTGTTCTTAGCTATTGTGATTAGAAGTCTTTTGTTCTTTTAGCTATTTCAATTTGTTTGTTTGTTGAGGGAATTAACTCACCTATAGGAGTCAAAATTTTGACATCCACCACAATATATAACTTAAAAATCCTATAGAAATCTCTAAAAGACACGCAAACATGTGTTGAAAATCATTTTTTTAGGCTTCACTTGTCATCTGTGCTTATGGATTGAGGTTTCAACTATCCCTGACTTGCTTCCTCAAAAGTATTATGTGTGTGTATGTGATAAGGAAGATAAATCACCTAAGAAAGACCACTACTGATCTTTGATATTAAACTAGGGTCACCTCCTATATTGCCTAAATCCAAGAGATTGACGCAGTAAAAATTTGAAATTGACATTCATCTTTAATGGCCAATGTAGCTGGCATAAAAACATAATATAGAAAAAATAGGTAGTGTAAAATTATAATAAAAGAAACATATACATGTAGTGCCTTTAAAAAAATGAATGACAACTGACAAAGAAATTATTGATTCCTAAAGGTTGTGTCACAAGACCCTATGGTCAATAAACATCCTCAATAAACCATTTTTCTTAAGCACAATAACAATAAGAAAATAAAATAAAATAAGGGAGCATAAATCTCCAAAGTTTCATAGTCTCCAATGTAGTGTAGGTAGTATAAAATGATAATATCACATTCTAATATATACGAAATGTGATTTGTCTTACCGATAATTTCATGTTATCCAAAGTTAAAGCTACCTTATGTATAATTCAATACAAAGACATTAAAGTAGTGATTTGAAATGTAATTATTAAACCAACTAAAAAAATGTATTTATTTAATAGTATACAAATGTTCTCAACCACAATTTTGAAGTGTTTTAGAAGGTACAAAAGGAAAGAAATTACCTAAGATTTAAGTGATATGATAGGGTTATTCATTTTATTTTTTGACTAGTAAAAGGTAAAATATATTGTTTTATGAATTGGATGAGGATGTGAAGTATTTTAAAATTATAGTTACAAGTGATAAAGTTACATACCTTTGATTCTAGGTTGACAAACAATTGATGCAAATAGTTGATTAGCAATTATGTATGGTTCCTTAATGAGCATATCAACCACATCTTCTTATATTCCAAGATCATCCTAAATCATATTACCTTTCATGGGAATTGAGTATTGTAGCATGAATTTCTCATACTCACCAGGTTTATTTTGTAACTTGAATATCTAACAAGACAAGAATAGGAGGCATTTTCATAAGACAAACATTTCTCTCCATGCAAATTTTGATGTCCAAAAACTTAATATGATAAATAAATAGTTGCAGTGCTTATAAACATGGTGCAAGAAAAAATGATCCATACTTAGCTCACTATTCAACCTATTGAGGGCAAAGGAAGAATATTCCTAAGCTTTGATTAGGAGAAAGAGCTTTCCCACATTTAACTACATCCTCAAAATGTGTTCTATGAGAACTACAATAGGAAATGAGTGCTTTTAATGGAAGATAAATAAACTTGGTAGATTATATCATAAAATTCTAAAGATGGAGTGTCATATACCTTTGACAAAAAGACATGTTGCTCCTATGATAAGGAAGTTCTTACCCTATTGATTTATGATAGTGCTAGTCAGATGTACAAGAATAATTTGTTTAACCAACTCCATGAAGCCACTAGTTACATGTTAGTAGACAGTTAAGAAGATAGAAGAATGAATAGTCCATACTGATTTTAATACAATGGAGAAAATATATGACAAAAAGAAGATAGTCCCTCACACAGAGAAGCATAAATGATAGAGAAAGGGAGATTTGAAGGGGAATATCATTAAATTGAGAAGCAAAGGATCATAAAAGTACAATAAAATAGAAAGAAGATGGTAGACTCCTAACAAGCACAAATAGAAGTCCCATGGAGATAAAATATGCATCTACAAAGGAAAAAGGAATGCATATATAGCCAACTAGAGAAATACAAAAATACAAAAATCATAGACAACTCCATGAAGTCACCTATAACATGTTGGTGGATAGTTAAGAAGACAATAGAAGGGACAATACATATTGATTTCAAAGACAATGGAGAAAATATGAGAGCAATAAAATAGTCCCTTGCATGAAGGAATAAAAAACCCTTGAATATTAAATTGAGAAGAAAAGGATAGTGTAAGGAAAAAAAAAGAGCAAGAAGGTGATAGTGTGTTGACATGCAAAAATGGCAATACCATGGAGGGTAGAAAATGCTTCTATAGGAGAAAAATGAATGAATTCATAGCTAGCTACGAGGGAAACTCAAGGGACATAGGGAAAATGCAATGAACAAAAACAAAAGGAGCAAAGATAGTGGAGAAAAGAAAAGCATTAAGAATCAAATGAGAATCCTTGTAGCCTTTCACAATGAGGAAATGTGAAATATAATAGTTAGAAAGTTGCAAGAGAGTTATTTTTGTCATCTTTTCAATTCAAAACTCTCTAGTAAACATCAACTTACAATAAACATTAATAATTATATTAAAAATATTTTGTGCCATGGGATATTGTATGCCTAAGCTTAAATGAAATAATATTTTTAATAAGTTCATTATTTAGGTTTAGAGAGCATATAATGACCTCAAAATTAGTTCAAAGGAGGTGAAATCTACTCTTGAAATAAGATCAACATTTGAAAACACTTTAACATTTGAACTATGGAAAGAGAAAAATAACACAAACCAAATTAGTTCTAAGATAAATTTAGGGATTTAGTTGAAAAATAATCCTTAAGATATTATTTGAAGGTTCTAGGGATTGGCAGTAAGTATTTCATACACTTGCTTTGGAAAAGTGGGTTTTTTAAGGCCCAATACTATTGATTTTGTCATTTTCAGGGTTTCGATCCAAAATACCACGGGGTAATATTTTGACATGTTAGAATAGAGGAAAATGGATATCTGAAAGTGTATTTTTTTGGAAGCTCTTTGAAAGTTTTCTAGAAAAGTAATTTAATTCAGTTTTTGGAGGCCTAATTGGGCTACAAGGCCTAATAGGTAGGGTCAATGGTGTTTTCTTAATAATTGAGTGTGTGTGACTTTGAAACATTGTTGTTTGAATTGAACTAACTTAGTTGAGATGTTGGTCATAGAGAAAGGTAAATCCAAATTTGGGCCATTTGGGCCTATTGAATGTATTAAGGACCATTAGGGATAAGCCCTATTTATTTCAAACATGTCTCAAAATTAGTATACTGATAAGAGAGTTCTATCTAGATGTGATCAGATTTTGAGAAGGTGATTGACTTGTATTTAATAAATGTGGACCCTAGGATTACTTGACCATTAATATGTATTAAAATGAGAATGATTGGATCTAGTATATTATTGAGCTTTGTTTTATTTTGAGAATAGTTTGCTATTATCTATTTAATAGGGCCAACCACATGAAGGTGGAAGCTCAACTTACCTCCCCCCCCCCCCCCCACCAAAAAAACTCAAAATTCTCCATCAACATCTAACATTCATTCATTATCAAAAGAAGTAAACATCTAACATCCAAAGCTAACATCTTATATTCATTCATTCTTTCATCATTATTATAATATAACATTAATTCATTAACACATCACACTCATTAACACATAGCATTCATTAATATTAGCACATAATAGATTCTATTGTCCAACATCATTTTATTTGTCCTCTACCTAATCTTGTTAAACACTCCCTAGAGTTGAAATACAAAAGGTTATGTTAATTAAAAAAGCAATTGCAATTAAATTTTTTAAAATAGATTAAGGATTGAACGCCTACCTCTACATTCTGTTACATTCCATTCATGTCATTGATATTCTTCTTCATCCAACTCATAATCACTATCCTCATTTTCATTGTCACCACCACCACCACCACCATCTTCTTCTTCTTCTTCATGAACATCTACATCAAGATAACCTTCTTCTTCTTTCATATCTTCTTCTTCCATATCTTCTTCTTCCATCACATTATACTTTATTGGCCTTCCTCTTGGATCATATCTAATAGTAAAATACCAAACCAATTTATGTGGAAAATCTGAGTAAAATACCTTCTCGCATTGGCTTGGAATAATATAGGCCTCATCCCCAACTGGCTCAAATGACCTTGTATTAACTATTGTAAATCCATTTTCATGTTCAATAATAGTTCTATCAGGATCATTTTAAGTAAGTTGTATCATGTACCATTTGATGATGAAGATAACTATTATGAAGGAATTGAAGTCACACTCAAGTATATCATCCAAAATTTCATATTATTGATTTTGAGACTCTCGAGGATGTATGTCATTTTTGCATGAAATATTAGTCACCTCAAAGACTACTGTTGTCCCAGAATCATAAGCTTTCTTTGTGTTATCAAAATTTTTGACGCAAAATATATAACCATTGCACCACATATCCTTGTGGTGTTTGAGCTACAATAATATCTAAAACATGTAAAAAATGCATCATGACTTGATAAACATACAGGCCATTAATAAATTTATACGTACTTCATAATCTCTTAAGCCATATGATGTTAAATCAATTTCCCTTTTGTAACATTAGAATCTCCATTACATTGAGCTTCTTTAATTCATGAAGACACATATTCCCAAGTTACTACCTGACTTGATTTTCAACATCATTCAATCTACACCATCATCCAATAAAATATTATTTGCAAGATACAAATGCAATGCATCCCACTCTCAACCAACTGTACAAAAAATTAATATACGACTTAGAAATGATTTATTTTGAAGATTGAGAATTAATTAACTACAATCAAATCTTGTATTTACCTTTCACTTTCTTTAATCTTTCTTTCCCCATCAAGTACTCCTCTTCAAATTGGTTAATGGGTTTGAGATCCCAAATGCGATCTACATGGAATTTTTTGCAAGATTAGGAAGATATTTAGTAACCTACACCATAGTCTGGTATGCTATATATCCCTCCACCATATAATTCTCAAGATGTTTTCTTTGGTGAACCAAAGCATTCAAAAAATTTAAGTGCCTCTCAACCATCAACATTGGCCTAGTGCATATAGGTCCACACATTTCAGTCTCTTCAAATTGGTATACGAGGTAGTGTTCTTGTGCATTAAAAAAAGTTGAAGGTACACACTTTTGCATTGCACATATTAGAAAAGGAATTTCTCTCTTCCAATATTTTATATTGTCTTTATGGATTTCTTAAGATTAAAGCCACCTACAATACATTTAAGACAAAAAAAGGTATGAGACTTTACAAAATAATAGACAATATATTACATAACAAGAAAAATAAATCACAAATATAATATTCCTATACAAAAAATCAAACAAATATTAGTGCATACCTCATTTATTTCCCAAGATCGTATATGAATTTCTTGGCATTATTATCAAAGTGGTTTGGGAGGCATAGAGGTAGCATATACTACAACACGTATAAATTGGTTATTTCATTATTTTATAATATAATAGAATGAAAAAATGTAGTTTTAAAATATGTAATAAATACATAACAATATGAATTACCTTGATAAAGATATGCCAATCATGCATTTTCAACCCTGGACCAAATTTAATTTTCATTGATAAGAGATGGCTTATGTTTGCAGCACATCTTATAGGAAATCACATGTTTCGTATGACTTCTTTTATAGCACTTTTTTGTTTCTTTGTTAATAACCAAGGAAGGGCACTTATATTGATCTAATCTCCATGGATACTTGATTGAATGAGATATTTTGTTGCATGAGTGGATTCATGAATGTCAGTACAAATTTGGATAATTTTTTCTTTATTACACCTTCCATCCAATATTTTCCATAATGTCTCTATAACATTCTTTTCAATATGCATAGTATCAAACAAATGCACAACATATCCTTGTAATAGGGTAACCTATAAAATTTTCTAGGATAAATTTTTAGTCCATTTGGAAGGTGTTCATTGATGCCTTGATGACCTTCATGATCATCAGTTACATCAGTAGTAAACAAAGTACAATAGAAAAATATAAATTTTAAACATAACCCATTAGGTGGAATGACTTTACCTTGACAATTAATTCTATTATATTCCAACTTTCCTTGGCAAGGTGTCATCCTTTTTGGCTTTAATGTAGTCTGTTCTTTCTCGAAGATTTTTTTTGGGGTGCTTTGATACTTATGATTCATGTGGAGAAGTGCCTACACTCATCAAACACCTTTGTTCCTAAAGTTTTTGAATGACGAGACTTCATTTTGGACCACAACTTGGGCATACAAATTTTTCCTTTGTTTGAAGTCCTACAAGATAATTGTATAATTGGATTAAATATTTTGATTTTTATAATTATAATTATCATGCACAACTAGAACACTTTAACATACCGCTAAAATGTGTTAGCCTTGGGGTAAAATGTATTGTCCATACATGCATCACATGGAATTGAAAGTGTCTTTGTCCTAGTCTAGAGATGTCATACATAGTGACACCCTTCCACAACTCTAGTAACTAGTCAATAAGAGGCTCAAAATGTATGTTCATGTCTTTAACTTGATACTTGCCTAGTTAAATGAAAAATAACATTACATAATTAGTGTGACCATTTTATTGAAAATTTTATAATTACATATACATAACTATTAAATTAAAAAAAATCTAGAACAATCATTTCCAATATGATGTTTTCCCTCTTTATTGATGTTGATGTAGGAATGATGTTATTGATAGAAAAATGGGCCATACCGAGTAAACAAATATCATCTCTCCAAATGGATTCAAATTGTCTTTTGTCAAAGAGAACCTAAGATTATGAGGTTCCTATTTAAAATATGTCCACTTTTCCTCTATGTCTTTGAATGCTAAACCGTCCACAAACATTCAAATAAATCCATCTCAATTTCTATTGTGTGCTTCACATCATCTTTTGTCAAAGAAAACCTAAGATTATGAGGATCCTATTTAAAGTGTATCCACTTTTCCTCTGTCTTTGAATGTTGAACCATCTGCAAACATTCACATAAATCCATCTTGACTTCTATTGTGTGCATGGTAATCCATAAATTGTGCCAAGTTACCGCACCTGAATAAATGTTGCATGCATGGAATAATGGGAATATAATGAAGAGTCTTGAAAGAGACATTTTTTTTTATTTGATATGATTGATATCCACTCATTTTATATATAGGGCATTCTAGTACAAATTCATGTTCTTTATGATATATAATATGATGATTGGGATATGCATCTATTGCTTGATATTCCATTTCAATATCTTTCATAATGGAAGATAACTATTGGTATGAACGAGGTAGAATATTTGATACTGGAAAAAATCCTCACCTATCAATCTACTAAAAAGAATATAATTTTTTTATATAAACAATATTAATGGCACATGATTCACTCTTTATTAACTATAATGAAAAATATGACATACCTTAACATATGTAGCATTCTTATGTTGGATAAACTATTCATAACCTTCAAGTTCCCTAACAATAATATAGCAAAAGAAGAGTTGTTTGGGACCCTTTGTAAAGGGCCACCTCTACCTTCTCAAGTAGAGACATAACACGATAATAAATGTCATCATCACGAGCATCATCACATGTACTGGTATCAAATGTGTCATGAATTAATGCATTTGTACCATCATCTTCAAATGCTTTTTCTAGCACATGATCATCATCTTCCATGGGAACATTATCTTCATCTTCAATATTCATACCTCCATGTTCCTCCACTTCTACATCTATGTTCTCCATGTTGTGGTGGTCTATATCATGTGCCCTAGGGAGGTTGACCTATATAAAAATGATCAAAATAAATAAACCATAATCGTGGTCACATCATCAAGATATTTATTATCTCTATAAACTGTTAAAATGGTATAATTAACAATGTATCAATAGATGATAATTAGATCCCCCTTCAATGTGACCATGGAGGCTACAACATCTTTTAGTTTTTTTGATGTTAGCTCTTCTAATCTATAGGCCCTTGCAATTTTTACAAGGACAATAAAATTTTCCATCATCCCTTTATTTGAAGTTAGATCATAATCTAGTACGTGTCTTTTTTTTGCTTATATTATGTGGCATGATTCGATAAACTATAGAAACTTTGGTGTATAACTATCATAAACTAAGCAAAATGATGTCATATGTAATGCCCCACTCTGGAACCCAATATAAATTAACCTACTATGTTACAATGTTTTACTGGATTTTTTATTTTTAAAAGTTTATATAGCATAAGATAACAATGTGGAAGCAACATATATACACATCAAGTAAACATAAGCAATTAAAAATACATTTGTCATTCCTCCAGGGTTTCTTTACATTGAGTCACATTTAAGAAAGTTGTATTGATTAGTTTTAACATTAAGCATGATGTTCATAATCATACATGAATAACTGATAAATAATCTCATAAGAAGATACATAAGTACAAATGATATGATGCAGGACATTTGAATAACAACATCTACTACACTTGTCATGGGGTATGCAATAATAAATACAAGTACATCAATAAATAATACATCATCCCATAGGATCTCAGGATATAAGTTATATGATACATAGATACATCAAATGATAATGGTATGAATGCATCAACAAACATCTCATATTGGTGTCAATTTGAGGGAGACCCAAATGGTAAGAAATTACTAACTCCCGACCATGTGGTCACCTAGACAAGATCCCACTGCTACCATTTAGAGGAAATAATGTATGATCCAGATATGGATAATAAAACTTGACAATAAACAACACAAATCTTAGGTAAGGATTCTAAAGGATCTGTACAATAACTGGTACTACTCATACAAAAAGATGACCCTAGAGGTAACACAAAACAAAAACATAAATTTAAATATAACTAGGAAACCTAAGATGCATATGGGAAAGTGTCATCACATGAGTCAACTCTGAGGTTACCTCAACAATCTCTCTAGACCCCAAACCCTTAATGACTCTCTATGGCATTAGTAATCCTTTTGTACACACAAGAAAAATAACTATGCAAGATCATAATCAAGTATCTTCTCCCACTCCCATCCTAACTTGTACTAGTGCTTGAGGCATGGGCGAGGAAAACTTAAATTTTTAATTCATTTTAAAACCCCTCATTAATGTGTAGTGTTATCACTTAATTAAGTTACTTACAATATGTTACCCTAGCAACCACTTAGAGCCCTGACCCCCATTGCAAGCCACTTCCCTTATATACAACTATATAACCTACCATAATGCCTCATTCACAATAATTCAAATAGAAGGATAAAGCAATACCGAAAGATTCTTATAAACCACAATCATGAAAGTCACCAAGAAAATAATGGAGCATAGGAAAGAATATCACATTCATACAAGGATTTGTTGTCCATCTCAATATAACGTCCCATAGAATAATCCATCTCATAATCATAGTAAAAATCCATAAATTCTCATAATCATGAGAATAATTAACTAATACCAATAACATCCATTTCTATTATAGAGTACATCACACATAAAGACAATCATTCAAATTATAGAATAAATCATTAAAAAACATACTCTACAACACAAGCATCTAGAACATAGACCAACATAAATGATAACATAAGGTGACCAGGTAAAATAGACTTAACAAAAATAATGGTCATGACCCCCTTCGGTTAACAGACATAAATTGAATTAACTCTAGTCATGACACACTTTAGTTAACTTTGCCACCTATTGCTGCTCCTTTTCAAAATTTGAATTCAGGTTCATGGTAGGTCTTGAACCTCCTGACCCTCCACCATGCTTAGACTTGCAGATGGTGTTAACCCTGCACAGGGATTTGGAAGTCCCAACAGATTTATGTGGGGTCGTTGATGTGGAGAGGAAGATATCCTTTGGTCCTACTCCCTTGGGAAGTGGAAAACCTATTGGTGATCATATGCAAGGAAGAAAAAATATGATGAATGGGTCCCTCAGAAGATGGAAGAATTATCTTGTGTGTTTGAATGTGGCTAGAGATTCAATGGAGGTTCCCAAGGTTGCACATAGTGTTAATTGGCTAGTGATCTCCTTTCTAGATACTTTGGTGGACAACATTACTTCTAGCCTCAAACTGTGTGTTTTTGGTAGATTTTTCACCTTCAAACCCATGATACAGATGGTTTGAAAGTGGGTAGGTAAAAAATGGAAGATTAAGGGAAATGTTGGTGTTTCTGCAATGCCAAGTGGCCTTTTTTTGTTTCAAATTCATTGTAGAGGAGGATTTCAATTTAATACTTTTGGGAACTTGGTATTATGGGAAGTATTTCCTAGCCTTAACAAGGTGGCACCCCAAATTTGACGCTACTGTAGAGATCAATAAGCTAGCTCATGTCTAGGTAAGGCTACCTAGGTTACCCCTTGAATTATGGGATGAGAAGATTCTAAAGTGGATAGGGAATTCTTTCCATCATTTTGTAACAGCGGACAAGGTGACAATGAAAAATTCTAGACTGGTGTATGCCAGATTCTGTGTGAATGTGGCATCAAATCAGGCTCTCCTGACTATAATCATACTAAAAATAAAATGGGGAGAGAATATCAACCTATATAATATGAGAACGTGAGACTTTTCTATCAGAAGTGTGGACAATTCAAGCATGATATAGTGGATTGTAAAACCCAACTGTAGAAGGAGAAACAAAAAGAAGGATCCTTACTAATCATAAAAGAAATAGTCGAGGAACCCTCAAAAGCTCCAAGATTGGAGGTGGCTATTGCTAGCACTCAAATCCTAGAGGCTAACAAGGATACCCTTGTTACATGGTTGGGGGGGCTAAGTGAACCTAAAGAAGGGGAAGCTTTCGATGAAAAGAAGAAAATGGAAGAGTATCTATTTAGACGTGAGATAGAGGAATTAATAAGGTCACCTTTATGGGAGACCTCAGGAAAGTGAGATGATGGAGGAAGGCAAAATAGTGGTACACCACTCCCTTCCTAGTTCTTTAGCAAGTTTGAGAAGTAAGGGCTTATAGGAACATAAGTCTGTTGACTATGATACCCAGGAGAGGTTATGCACCCCTCTAAGAATGATGAAGGCCTATCCAACAGAGATAGTACCAAAATTGATGGCAAGTTCAGAGAAAGATGAAAAAGAACTAAGCCCCACTTCCTCACAAGTGGGTGATATTGAGGAATGGGAAGTTCAAAAAAGAAAGAAAAGGGAGGGAAAAAAAACCAGACGTAGGAACATGTGTTATAGTTGGAAGACCAAGTAGTAGAGCAACCAGGACAAAACAAGGAGCAAGGGAAGTGGCCAGCGATAAGTAGCTTACACTGGAGACCGTAACAAGAGGTAATAAATGAAATTTCTTTCTTGGAAATTAAGGGGGCTGAATAACCCCCAAAAATAATATGCTTTAAAGCAGTGTATTTTCCAGGAAAAGGTTGACTGTGTATTAATCCAAGAAACCAAAATGTCTAGTGCAATTTTGTTAGATTAGTGAGTCATGTTGGGCTTGGGGCTGCCTTCATACATATGGATGTTGACAGAGCCTCAAGGGGTATTGCTACCATGTGGAACCCGTGTTCTATAATTGGGATTAAGATATGGAAAGACAACTTTTTTCTAATAATTGAGTTCCAAGCTAGCAATCAAAGTTGGGGGCTTATCAATATCTATGCTTCTAATAATAAGATAGGGAGAAAAGAAACATATGGAAAACTGAAAAGGATAATGGAAATTATGAAGGATAAATAGATAATGTTTATGGGATATTTTAATACCCCCCTCTACCATTCAGAAAAGTTGGGTGGAAATAGAGACTTCCATGAAAGCTTGCAAGATCTTTATGATTTTATGGGGAAAATGGATTTAATTGATATAGATTTGAGAGGGAACCCATTCACCTAGACTAATAATAGAAAAGGAAGTGATCTCATTCAAGTAAGACTAGATAGACTAGTGGTGACAGGGAACTAGAATCGGCTACGTGATTCTCTCCTGGAGAATCTCACAAGAACTACTTCTGATCATTCCCCTTTAATCTTTCATTGGGAGGATGGTGTAAAAGGAGGTCAAAACCTTTTAGGTATGAAATAATGTGGGAATCCCACCCAAAATTCAAAGATCAAATCTAAGAATGGTGGAACATAAGGATAGATGGTACTGCAATGTACAAACTAACTCAAAAGCTAGATAAAATAAGGAGAAATGTTAAGGGTTGGGCTAAGAGTTCCTTTAGAGATTTGGTCAAAGTCAACAGAGAAGTGGAGGAAAAACTTAAAAAACTACAGGACAAGATTGATGAGGGTAATAATTTGAAAGAAGCTACATAAGAAGAAGAAGAGAACATAAAAAAATGGAAGGATATCATTTTGAGAGAGGATATATTTTAGAAACAAAGATCAAGAGTTCAATGGTTAACTGAGGGGGACATGAACACTCCCTTTTTCCATAGGTTGACATCAAACCATAAAATAAGAAACATGATTAATAGGTTGGAAGAAGAAGAGGGAAGAGAATATAAGGACCAAAAGGAGATGGGAAGACATGTTGTGGAGTACTTTAGCAAGGCTTATAAAAAGGAAAATAGAATAACAAATCAGGTAATAAGAAAAAGTTTGATAAACACAATCCCACAAGTGCTAGGTGAAGTGGAAAATAATAGTATTCTAGGAAACATCATGGAGGAGGAAGTGAAATGGGTTGTGTTTTCCGTGAAAGCCTACAAGGCCCCAAGACCTGATGGTTTCTCCCCAATTTTTTTTCAGCAATTCTGGGAGATTATTAAAATTGAGTTGATTTGGGCTACCAAGGATTTCTTTAAAAAGGGGAAGATGCTAAAAATGATAAATAAGACATATTTCTTTGGTCCCTAATACTCCAACACCCATGAGTCTCCTAGACTTTAGACCTACAAGCCTCTATAACATAGTTTATAAGGTTTTTGCTAAGGTAATGGTCAATAGGATTAAGCCCTTCCTAGAGAACATTATAGGAACACCACAAAAAGGGTTTGTGTTGGGAAGAAAAATTCTAGATGCTACGATAACTACTCATGAGATCATACATTTAATGGAGCAAAATAAAATACTTGGTATGGCCTTCAAGCTAGGTATCTCTAAGGCGTATGATAAGGTAAGATGAGACTTCCTTTATGATGTTCTTGAAAGAGTGGGGTCTAATGAAAAGGTTATAAACCTTATTAGGATAATTGTGAGTAATGTCTAGTATGCAGCCCTACTAAATAGCTCTCCTTGGGGTAATTTTGAAGCAAAGACAGGAATAAGACAAGGATACCCGCTATCTCTCTACCTCTTTATTATGGTGGAAGAGGTGTTGGGGAGATCATTTACCAAACTGGTAAATATGGGTTGTTTAAAGATATTAAACCTACCACTACTGCTGAAATTGAAGTGTTACAACAATTTGTGGATGACACTTTTCTTTTTGGTGAATACTCTATAATGGAAGCTGAAGCATGGAAGAGCATCCTTAGAAACTACAAAGATAGCTTAGGTCAGAAAATAAATTACTATAAAAGAAAACTCTATTTTTTTAAAATTGATGCTTTTATGCAAAGGAAGATTGGGAACATTTTAGGCTGTCAGTCAGCTAACCTCTCAGATACTTATCTTGGTCTACCTTTGACCACTAAGGAGGTATCAAATGACTTCTGGAATGCAATTGTCAAAAGAATCCAAAAGAAGCTTGCAGGTTGGAAAGGGAAAATTATTAGTAATGTGAGAAAACTCCAACCTCTCTTTGCGGTTCTCCAAGGCATTCCAATTTATTTTCTATCCCTTTTTAAAATAAGCCAAAACATGACAAACAAAATTGAGAAAATATAGAGGATCTTTCTTGGGTCAGGAATAGAGGAAAAGAACAAATTGAATCTAGTAAATTGGGAGGATGCTTGCAAACCAAAGGAGAGGGGGGGTTTGGGAGTGACAAGACTCAAATATTTGAATAAAGCCCTTCTTGCTAAAATTGGATGGAGGTTGGGAGAAAATAACATGGATTGGAGAAATATCATGAAAGCTAAATACCTATCTAACTCCCTATTCACTCATAATTGTTTTAACAATGACCTCCCAAGAGGATCCAAAATATGGATGAATATTGTCAAAAGTAGAGGTATATTGAGAAATGGGGTGAGGTGGATTACGGAAAATGGGTAGAACATCAAGTTTTGGGAGGATAATTGGATGGGAGTGGGGGAACCACTAGTTTACAACAAATTTAGAAGACTAATGAGAACACTAAAGGAAAAGGTGGGGTTCAGAGTGGTAGATATATTTACTCTAGAAGGAAGTGGAAGAAATTATGAAAAGGTACTTGTCCCCAGGAGGATATCCAACTTCTCAAGGAACTAGAAGAGTTGATAGAAGCTCAAAGACTCCCAATTCTAATACAAGAGGATAAAGTGGTGTGGGATATAACTTTTAGTGGCCGTTATTCTATCAAATTCTCTTACAAACTCCTCTTCTTTAAAAACCTTTGTCCCAAAATATGGCATAAAGTTTGGATTAGTAATCTTCTGCCCAAAATCAATTTCTTCTGGTGGACTCTTCAACATGGTAATATACTAACTTTGGACAATTTGAAAAAAGGGGTTTTTATATCTCAAATAGATGTTATCTCTGTATAGAAAAAGAGGAGAATATCTCTCACCTTTTTCATGAATTTCCATATACTCTAAAGATCTAGATGCTAATGTGGGAGAAATTTGGACTGTCTTGGGTGTTGAAGGAAAATTTGAGTCAATTTGTGGAAAACAAATATTTTCCCTTTTATTACCCCAAGCTAGTATTCCTATGGAGAATTGTCCCACCATACATTTTCTAGTACTTATGGAAGGAAAGAAATAATAGAATCTTCCAGGAAGAGGAAAGGCCTGAGGATGTAGTTATGGGAATTATGGAGAAACTATTGAAAGAAAATATAATGATTGCTAAATGTAAGATATCGAAGGAAGAACCAGGAAGGAAAGAATGCCAAATAACAGAAAGATGGGGTATTCACTAGAGTTTCAATCATTTTTACAACTCTAAGGCAATTAAGAGGCAAAAAAAAAGATGGAAACCATCAATAATAACACAACTCAAATTAAACTTTGATGGTGCTGCAAGAGGAGTTGGGGTGGTGGGTGGACTACCAAGGAATGGAAATGGTGAAGTGCTGCTAGTCTATTTTGGGAAAGTTGGTGAAGGAAGTAATAATATGGCTAAAGCAATGGCTCTACTATGGGGCCTACAACTGGTTAGTGAAATGAAAATAAAGGAAATAACTATAGAAGGTGACTCAAAATTAATAATTGATATGGCGAAGGGAGTCGCTCAACCAAGCTAGAATATCCAAAATATTATCATGGATATGAGACATATCCTAAATGGGATGAAAAAAGTCTAATTGCAGCACATATACAAAGAAGGTAATATGGTGGCGGATGTTGCTACTGCCAAGGGATTTGAGTTAAAGGAAATGATGTGTTGGAGAAGCATGGATATCCTAAAGGAGGAAATTAAGCCCCTAATTTGCAAGGAAAGTGGGGAGCAAATATTGAGTATGGCTAAACAAATAAAGATCAGTGCCAAATTTGGCAATATCATATCTAGGAAGGTGAATCTTGCTAAATTCAATAAAATGTATAAGGGAAATATGATGAGGCATCGTACAGATCGAATAATAAATAAATGCAAATTGAGGCAAGAGTTACTTCAAAATTATGGTACATAATGCAAAATTTAGATTATTTTCTTTTTGAAAGTATGAAAAATATAATTACTGATTCTATTAGAGATTTCAAGGATGTTAGAGTTATGATGTTAAGTACGCATGAATCCCATAATGAAAATGTATGGGATTTTGAAGCACCTAGGAAAATTGTTTCTAGGATGTTTAAATACCTTGGAGATGTTATTTTTGACATCACAATGCTATTGTTTAAAATCATCCCTGTTGGTAGCAAGCTTGATCTGAAGAAGTTTCAGATGCAAATTATTGAGGTGGGGGGATCAGGAATCAGTGGGGAAGAAATGGGTGGAGATTTGAACCAACATGAGCCAACAAAGATAGAAAATTTTAAGGATAGGATGGCAACCTGGTTCTTGTTAAAGGAAGGGGGATTTCTTCCTTATATATAGACAATGGCAGATTATGACAAAAATTGTGCTCTCCAATTTGTGAATGGATGGAATGAACGCAAGGTTACCATAAATGGTATCATGTTCCAAGTAAATGAGGATGTTATTGTGATGGCCATTGGGTTGTCCATGAAAGGGAAAAAATGGAAGAAGGTTACAAAAATAGTAGATGAGGCCAAGATGAATAGTTTTTTTGTTGAGGACGAAGAACCTATTTGCTATAGGGGAGGTTTCAAGAAGGATAAGCTACTGGCTCTATGGGATGATGTCTACCTGGTGATCATGAAGTACCTCACGCTTGAATGTAGGTTTGGAGTTTATTATTATTATCACTTCCCCCTCCTGAACCATTTTAGAAATAGAGACTTTATTTCTATTTTTTTTTTCTATTACATTCACTTGAGGACATGATAAGTGATGTTAGGGAGAAGAGAAGTAAAGTTCATAAGTTCACTATCATCCACCAAGGGCTGAGTTTTAGAGTTTACTAGTTCCATCTTGCCCTCTATCCCCCTAGGGTTGTTGTTGTTGAAAATCAATGCTCCCACTAGAATTCCCCTCTGAGTACTAGCACTCAAACCAAAATCCATATGTCACACCCTTCCTCTAGTAGGGACAATAAGAAAAAGAAAAACCCAAACTTGGTTGTTGAAAAAAAGGGTAGTAAAAAAATCAAAATTGAAAAACCTATGGAGGTGGACATTGGGGATTCAGAAGAGGAGGGAGGAAAAGGTAGGAGAAGGTTGGGAAGGTTAGCCAAAACACAAGCAAGGTATAAACCAAAGGAAAATAGATTTAGGGTCAAGGAGGCAGAAGAGGAGGGTTCTAAGAACAATGAAAGAGAGCTAGAGGAGGAAAAATATTCTGATAGCAAAAGAGAAATGGAGAATGAGGAGAAAGAAAAAAGTGAAAACTCTGTGGATAATACCTGGGTGTCTATTGATGATGTCAATACCACTGAGACTACACATGTGTCAATGAGCTTTTCCTTGTAGCCTATTAGCTTCTCTAAAGATAACAATAAAGTGGATACCTCCCCTATCACCATCTCCTCCCTAGAAAAGGAAAAAACAATGTTTTTACTAACCCCCAGGTTTTGTAGGATGATAATTAGCCATTGACAAAGACTAAGGAGGCGCATAAGAATGCAAAAAAAGAAAACAAGGAAGAGGAGGAACTGAACAAGAAGAATGCACAAATAGAGAAAAGGGTCAAATTCTTAGAGGATGAATTCTACTCCTCTAAATTTTCATTGAAAGTTACCCATGTTGTTTCTACAACCCTCCAATTGTTGGCATAGGAGAAGGATGAGATGGGGCTAGACAAGGAGGACAACAAGCTCCTGTATAAGTTTCTTGTTGAGGATTGGGCCAAGGTGCTTCTGGCTGGGAAAGGAAAAGATAAGAATAAAAAATAATATGGTGGTCTCTAGGGGTTTTTTTAGCCCTAGTTGTTTATTTGATTTCTACTACTTCCTGGTTGGCTGGTCTATAGCTTATGCATAGATTTGGGTTGGCTTGTTTATGCCAACAGTTCTATATCCTAAACTTTAATAGTATGTTTTATACTACAGTCTTTAGAATTAGAATAGAATATACTCTTGTAGTTGTAAATGATCGTGTGTTGTTTTTGGGCTGGGTTGGTTTGGTTATGCCAATAGTTCATGTTTTGAACAATCACAATATGATTAGTACTATAGTTATGAATTAGTTTAGATGTATCTTTGCTAATTGCTCATCTTTTTTGGTTGTTAGTGTAGTTCTTTGATGTAGTGACTGCCATCTGCTTGTTTTTGTTGGCAGTGTGCTAGTTGCCAGCTTTTGTTTGTAAGGGTCAACCCCCTTGTTTTGGTCGCTTTATATATCAAAAATAGTCATAATGATCAAATTAAGAAGGATTGCTCACACTTACACTCCAAACCATACATAAACTAACCAATACATTAAAATGGTTATATCATTTCACATAGGAAATATAGTCTCGTAGCTCTAGTGTTCAATACTAAGTGGCCAACTGCATAGCCCTTAAAACATCATAACAGAAATTACAAAAAAACCATAGACTAAGAGATCACATTAATAATACAAGTTTAGTTTTGTAACAAAATTAATTCTTATTCTTAAAGTTCGGTTTGGCTTAAGAGTTCATGTTCAAAAACATGTATGAATAACTAGGGTATAGGTGTAAATAAATTTTTCATATATATTAAATCATCATGATTAATCAATATCATAATGATACTATTTCCTATCATTTATTGAATATTAATATTCAACTCAAAAATTCTCTCTTGATTAAATATTAACCACAATAATATTTTATCGGTTCTTAGTATAACATATTATCATATTATTAATTTAAATGATCTTAGATTATAAATATCTTAGTTAATGCATAAAGTATTAGATTAAATATTAATATCAATATTATTCTTAAAGTATTACTTTAACTTCCATATAAGTTCAATTATAATATTTAATTTTTATTCAACACATAATTCTATTATAAGTAGTTCAACTTGAATTATAATTATAGTTAAATTACAATTACAATTAAATTAGATATAATTCCACTTATTATATCTACTCACCATAAATAAATGATTATCTAGTTAGCTTCACTATAACTTCACTTAATATACAATTAAATCATTATTAAATATTTACAAACTTAAAATTACACCTACATAATAAACATCTAGTAAGACTATATTCACCAAGGGTTAATTGAACTTAGTTGTATAAATAAATGTTTTATTATTATATATTCATTTTACAACTCACAATAAAAATAAAAATATATTTATTCAATTAATTTTTAAAATAAATAAATATTTTATTTTTTATTTTTTTAAATCCATAATTAATAATTTTTTTAATTTTTTTTTTATAATTTTAAAAATTATAATATATAAAATAAAAATAAGCTTTCATGCATTATTTTCACATGCCTCCTTACTTTTAAACATACATGATTATTCTATTATAATTTTCTGACATGCATTTATTTATTTTCACATGCATAAATATATTTATTTGTATTTGCTCATTTACATGCATAACTATATTGATTTGCATGTATATGTTTATACATAATTTTTTTAACCTAATTTTTTTACAATAAATATATTTTATTTTATTTATAAAATATGCAAATACATTTTAACATATAATCTTCTCAATTTTATCTTAGTTTTTATTTCAAGATATTACATTTAGTTTCTAATTTGCATAATAATATCTAATTTATCTTTGACGTTCAATTTGTTTTAATTTTATGAATTATGTATAAATTCAATTAAACTCTAAATTGGATGAATATTCATATTTCCTAATTATTTTGCATGTAAGTTTTCTCAAGGACAACCTAGGATTTTGATAGGTTTCATGCAACATGGTTTCGCTTATATTAAAATAAAGGTTTCTACATTTAAGTTTTACAATAATTATCTACACAAGAACTAGTAAATTTCCTTCCTTCTAATTTCTCAAAAAATAATGTAACCCAAAAATAATTTCTCTTCTAAATTTAACAAATAAAGACTATTCATAAATTTTAACAATCACTACAGTGCAACCCGACAAGCATTAAGAAGACAATCTTTTTAAAGGAAAGATTCACAAGGTTCTCAAACCCTACCTCAAATCTACTAGTGGAATTTCCAAGATAATAGAAACCCAAAATACATGATCCACAATACTTCTAAGCTTTGAATTTACTCTTTAACTTCAATGTTAAATCACCATGAACCTCTGTGTAATATTGCTAATTCTAACTCTCCACCCCATTGCTCTCCCAAGACCTGTCTAACTCTAAAATGACCAAAAGAACCTCTAATAAATAGTCATAACTCTAACTAGGGCTTCCTAATTTTTTATTTAATAAAAGCAACTTACTTTTAGTTAAATATTAAATAACTTAATTTAATAAATCTTTTCATGCACACTCAAAGCACTTTTAATTTTAATTTTTTTTTTCCGCTTTATTTATTTTGTGTGACACTTTTAGGATCATAGATTATTATCTCAATTAATAATAATAGTTAAAGCTAATTATTTAAATACAATTCTAATCTAATTATTATAAATTAAATAATTATAATAAATTAATATTGAATCTTTAATATTAATTTTAATTTATCCAATTTCTCAATTTAGACTTTTACTTATTATTTTTAAATTAAAGTACATATTTCATTAATTAAATACCAACTTTCCCTTTTAAATAAATTAATATTTAATAATTTGAATATCATAAGATTAACCCGAGCATCATAATTAAACAATTTATTAAGAAAATCACATAGTCAAACCCACATAAAAGCAACATAAGAAAAACTGACCAAAATCAAAGTTAAATGACACACACAGAGAAAAAATTATGGGTTACAAAAGGGCAAGTTGTCAAATAAATGTCCTTCGCGGGACAAGTAATTAGGCTTTGGCTAGGATTGAACCTAAACATTATCTCCCCATTAACATTGTCATATTTCCACAATCCATTTGAAATGTGTAAAAAAAATTTTGGATTTGACTGTGTGAGTTTTTTAGCATCAACATTTTAGATCACACTCCATGATCCATCATTAAAAGACAAGAAATAGATTAAAATACTAATATATGCATCTGTGTGTGTGTGTGCTCGCGCACACATGTGTGTGAGCATGTGTGCGTGGGTGCACGTGTGTGTGTAGTTGAAAAAGAAGATTGTTGAAGTATAGGAACCTATCATGGGATCAATCATTATTTTATCACTGAATCCAAACTTGCTACTTACTAGTAAGATAATTTCTACTTTAGTCAAAATGTTATCATTTGATTGATTTATGAAGAAGATTTGAAAAGAAAGGATAACAAAAGTGACTAGAGAAAGGTTGAGTTATATGGTGTATAAAAAAAGCACTAAGACCAAATAAGACTTTGATAATATAATGTATTATTTATCTACTTAAGGCTACAATGGAAGGATATTGAAGCAAAGAAAAAAAAGAGAGTTTACACTAAGTATATGTTTACCAAGCCTAACCAAATAAACAGTGTAAGCTGAGCATTTAGTTCAGGCCGAGCATAATTCATTATGTGTCGAGAAAAGAAAAATTCAATATGTGCCAAGAAAAGCAAAATTTAGTATGTACCAAGCATGAGAAGGATAGTATGTGTCGAGTGTCAAATAGTTAGTAAGTGTCGAGCATCAGTAAATGGTAGTATTGAGCAAGCAAGATTTAGTTTATGCCAAGCAACCTAGTGTTGACTGAGCATCAATAGTCAGTTATTACTGAGTGACAACAAAATTTATGAGTAACACCAAAAAGAGTTTGAATGAAGATTTGACAAATCTAATCCGACATAAGTTGATTTCTTGAATTATGTGAATGTGTTGATGATAAACTTGATGAGCTAGTGGCACATAATTCAAGATAAATTATCTTTGGACAAATTTAACGAGAATTGAAAGAGAGGTTTCTAGAGAGAACATAATGGAAAGAAGTGAGAATTTCATGAATCTAACCTAACCCTAAGATGGATTATTGTGATTAAGCGACAAAAGATCAAAATTTTCTATTTTAGGAGATAGAAAGCTAGAAGAAAATAGTGTGTGAGTGAGATAGAAGAAATTTAGAATGTTGCTTCTTATGGTGGCCGAAGGAATGAGCCTGTAGTTGGCATACAAAGCAAGAAGAGGGTGAACAAGAAATCTGAGATGAAGGGGGAATGAATGCAAACAAAATGGAGAGTTGAATAAGAGATCTGAATTTTGCAAGTGAGTTGTTTTATTATCAGATAAAGTCCTACTATTACACACTAATAATTGTATTAGTCTGGATATATCCTTTGGATTAAGGTTAACCTAACAGTCATGAGTAAATCCTTTAATCAAGTGACATTCTAATGGAATGCTCTAAAGTCCTCTAACAAGGCTCAATTTTAATAGGTTGATTGAAATCCTTTAGTTAAGGTCACATTTAATAGTGTGCATTATAAGCTTTAACAGAGTTGGATCCTCACAAAGCTCACTTCAGAAGAGTGAAGATTTGCAACATGTTACTAGTGTTTTTTCCCAAATTGGGTTTCCACATTAAATCCTTGTGTCAAATTGTGTGATTGAATTTGTGATATTTCATGTTTACATGTATGCAAGTCGATTTGATGTAGGATAGTAACATAAATTTTTTTGAAGATATTGGATGATCTAATTAATACATGCACATATATGTTTGTTGAGCACTAAAAAATTGTATTTGTACATTTGGACCTTGGGTAATTGATTCACCCCCTCTCAGTTATTTTGAATTATTTTGACAATTCATATATATATGTCTTAGTACACACACGCATGCACACACGCACACGCGCACACACACACGCGCGCGCGCACACACACACACACACGCACACACACACACACACACACAAGGACCTAAATATTCCAATAAATATGTGAGCAAAAGAAAGATATGAATAGTAAAAAACCAAAAGGAGTAAAAATAAGTAAGCAACAATAGATCAACATAAAAACTAATATAAAAGAAAAGAAAAGAACTACTAAACGAAGTTAACTAACAAAAACATCCAAAAACTAAATAAAGAAACACCTAAATAATAAAGAATTACATCAAGTAGATGAAGATTCTATTTTAATTAAATAGTGGATCCAACATACAAGTGGGTGATTGAATAAAAGAAGAGGGAAGTCTATTTTTTCAATGACAAGAAGAAAAATATTTGATACATAAGACCACAATCTATTCCAGTAAAGGGAGTCTGTTAATGTTTGGAGGGAAGAACCATTTACAATATGATCAGAAGAGATATTCCAACCTGGTCAACCTGAGAAATCATACAAGTAGAGATGAAGCAGCAAGCCCATGGTGGATAGTAAACTGCATACATATGCACTCTGCAGTATGAATAATATTCACATCGAGAATTTCTAAAAAGAACCAAAATGAACAAAAGAATGGAATAAAAGGAATGGTAAGATTTTGGTCGGAAAAAACAACATGTTTACTAAGGAAATATTTCATAGGAGATGCTTTGTCTGTATATAATAGAGTGGACATATATATATGATTAGGGAAATTACATATGTTACTTAAATATTATCAGTGGAGAGCTATAGCAAGTGACTTATAATTTAATGGTTATATATCATAAATAAATATAGCCCTTAACATAAGAGTGTTAAAGGAACATTCATAGTCTCCTAGGAAGATAGATAGAAGAGTTAATAGAGAAATAGACATCGCTCTATCTATTCTTTCATATGTATTTTAGATTCACAATATTGGGAAGAATCAAAACCTTCAACATATTTAATAAAAGTTTATTTCATAATGGAAAATCTATTTCTTCATATATCCATTTTGTATATGCCTTTAATGAGCATTTACCTTTGGCATTTCAAGCATTTAAGTTAGAGAAGGAATATAGTGCATAAATTAAATCAGAAACAATATTCATATTCGTTGCAAGATTCTATCTACAAATCAAAAATTGAAAACATATTGCTGCAAGTGATCTGTAGTTCATTAAGGGTCATATCATACATAAAAATAAAAATAAATTATAAACAATTATCAGTCATAATTACAACATATATCCATTGTCAAAATAAAGATAGCCACTAGACATTAGATCATTTGCATATTCATTGCAAAGATTACCATATTGTACATAGTGCCAACCCATACAACCTCAAACCTATTATCATTTATCCAAGTGAACATTTGAGAATATAGCCTTAGTGATAAGAACAAATGTTCCATAAGAAGATATTAATAGATTCCAATGTAATTGTCCTTATCTTCCAACTTAGTCTTAGAGGGGACATTACAAGGAGACATGGATATTTCAAAGTGAGGGCTCATATATATGAGAGAGAGAGAGAGAGAGAGAGAGAGAGAGAGAGAGAGAGAGAGAGAGAGAGAGAGAGAGAGAGAGAGAGAGAGAGAATCAAAATGTAGAGAGTTGTCTCAAATTTTAATCAATGTTTCATCTATTATTCTAATTATAGATCATAGTTAGTATAATTTGGAACTTGGATTAAAATATTAAGACACATTCTAATCTATAAATTAAATAAAATTTATTTATTTTTTAAGTTAGGAAATATCATATCATTAACCTTAGATAAACTATGTTATAGAAAAAAATCTATAATTAAACAAACATATATGTGAATGCATTATTATATTTATAGAAACATAAGTAGCACCAAATGAGTTGTTTGATGTGGGTAGGGTCATCATTTTATTTGATGTATTTTCCTTTGGACTCAATAAGGTCATGTGGACCAACAATTAAGACCATGAGTCAACATTGGTCAAAGGATCTAAGGGGAAGGCCCTAAGGCCACTCTTTAATAACTTCCATCAAAATTTGGGACTACTCCTCTATAATAATCATCATTTAGAATTTCAGCTAATAGGTTCAAATGATTATTATTCTTAACATTTGGAACTATTCCGCTACAATAGTTATCATTTAGAAGTTATGAGATGATCAATGAGACCAAATAGTTGAGAGTTTAGATTGATACAATTTTAGATGATCATATGAAATGACACAGGTATGTGAGTAGAAAGAAACTAGAAAGACATTGTGTACATATAAAGGTAAGAAATGGATGATTTTGGAGTACTCAGTACTGACACTTAACATTTGATATGCACATATCATCATTCAAGATCAAATGGATGTGTAGGATTAGACACACAATAAATAATAAAGGAGGGAATTGAACATACCAAGTAGGTCCCAAAGCTCACACTTATTGAGGTTCACTTTAGCAATGGCCCTTCCTATGAAATTTTTGTCTAAAACCTTTCTCACGAGAGAATATGTTATGAGTTCTTTGTCAATGGGATGAAACTTGAACCTAGGAGGTAGTTATGCATCACCATAATCACGACCATAACCAAAGTTAAGAGACTTCATTATTGAATTTTCTTTTCAATATTCCTGCTTATCCCTTTGCAAAATCTTATGTATGGGTTGTGGGGAGATGTTGTGTTGACTTCTTATATGGGTGTTAGGAGAGATGGAAAAATGGGATGGGATGGGATGTGTGTAGAGGAACAAATAAAATATGAATATGGATGAAAGTAATTGAATGTGTGTGTTGTCACTAATGATAGAAAGTGAATGAAAAATTAGGTCATAGGGGAATAGAAAGGATTTTATGGGACTCTAGCGAAGATTGATAGAGGAATGTTTTGATTGCCTGTTGTGTGTTAACAGGAGATAGAAAAGAGCCTTATAAACACCCTAAAATTGGAAAAGACCTAAAACAATGTAGATTTTGATCAAGCAATACAAATTAAGGAAAAAATTAGATAATGAAGGAAAACAATAGACTTTCAAATAAATGGTAACATCAAGTCATTAATCAATTAGTCACCCATCAAATAAAAAGGAGCTAAATCGCTTTAAAAAGTGGAAAAACAATTCATAAAACCATAAATGAAATAAAAAGAAAGAAAAAGGAAAAGACAAGGTTGAAAATAAATGTAACATTTAATAAATAAATAAAATCCATGTATCCTCTCAAAAGTGAAAATCCTCCTTTTTACAGTCAAAAGAATTGAAAAATCCTCATTTATCCTCACAAACTAAGTCTGTTGGACTCTTCCTCTTAGTGCCTTATGAGATATGTACAATTTCACCATTACGCTCCTGTAAAAAGTAAAATCCTAATCCTTACCCCAACCCCCTTTTGAAATCCTATAAATAGGAGGGAAATTCAAGAGCAAAAACACCCAAGTTTTAGGCATCTATACTGTAGGAACATTTAGAGGTATCAACTCTTTACAATTGTCACTATAGAGAATTCATGTCATTTTGATATCATTTTAGCATTCATTTAGTGTCATTTAATATCATTTAGGTTTACACGTGCACATGATTCTAGCATTCTAGTGTTATTATCTTCACATAATTTTCATTTTCATACAGATCTAGCATATATTCTGATAGATCTACATTCATAGCATACTTCCATTCTAGAACTATCACAAAGATACTGGTCTGAAAGAAATTTTAGTCATTGTAGTTAGGGAAACATGAGATGTTCATGGAGTCTTTGTTTAACAGTGATTTCTTGGGTCAAGATTAGCTCATTATTATTTTGATTACACTCTACACTAAGGTCTCATGAATATGTGATTGCATCCTGTATAGATTGGCACCCACCATAGGGCTTCATCTTAAAGCCTCTTTGTTCTTTAACTTTTCTTTATAATCTTCTATTTTTTTCTCGTAGATCTATGTTTTTCTCTGGTTTCTTGTGTAGATCTAACTTGTTACAAGTTTTACAATGTTCAGGAAGACCCATAACATGAGAAACAAATTTTTAAAGACATTCCTGAGCTCGCAAACACTAGATCTAAGACTTCTTTGATGCTTTGATGCTTCTGAACACTATTTTAATGGTTTTGCATTGACTTTTAACACAATTGAAGTGTTTTGTAATGACTTAAAGTCTTTTGTAATGCATATGTTGTATTTTATAGTGTGTTTTCCATATTCTATAATGCATTTGCATGTTTAAATAGCACATTTGACTAATATTATAGTGCATTTACACATTTTTGTAATGCATATGCCATTTTCTATAGCACATCTGGTCAGAGTTATAAACCACCATATCTAACTTGTTGATCTAATTACTAGCTATTTACAAATCTCTTCTAGACTAATAGGAACTCACAAGCCACTAAAATTTGTGAGAAGGGAATGAAGACACTCAAAAATATGCTTAGCCTTTGCTAGCATCGAATCAAGTAGGACTAAACCCTTTTCAATTAGATTGCAGCATTTCCAAATTCATAACCTAGTTTAAGTAGAAAGTTTGGTTTTGTTGATCTATTCGAAAGTAGGCCTATGCTCTCAACTCACTAAGTTGATCAGAATGTTAAACCTTCTATAATGGTCAGTAGCAATCAAGTTGGGAATAAAAAAACATGTAGATTAAATAGGAGTCTCTTGTTTTTTGTAAGTAAAGGCTCATAATTGAACAATTTTGTTTGTCATATTTGAGAGATCAAACTAGTAGGGATATGCTCTCACTCTTTTAGAGTGATCAAACTCCCAAACCTGCTTCTAATTTCTTCTTGTCCTACTTTTTACTAGGTAGATTATTTAGCCATAGAAAGGCTACTTTCCAAAATTTTCCTTAGCAGGGTCGGTGAGAGGGAATACCTTTCGTCTTGCATTCCCATTTGAATGCAAGTCAATTATGTTCAAAACATAGCCTTCTTCCATTAGTCTTGCAAGAGATTATGCCAAACCTCCTTAGCATTGGTGAGAAGCTCTCTATTACAAGAGAGACAAATTTGAACACTATTGGTCAAACACTAAAACCCTATAGTCACTTGCTCTACCTAGCCTTGTCAGGAAGCCATTTCTCTTTCATTTTCTAGGTGTGTATGAGTTTATTTCATTGTCATTTCTACTACTGTTGTGTTTATGTGTGTCTGCTTTAATACATATTAATAAAATTCACATTACAATCCGTTCAAGAAAGTTCAATTGAAAACTGGTGCTAAACCAAACACGAATGCTACTAAGTACCCTGAAGTAATGCATCCAATACTTAGAACAACACATATGACCACTTCTATAATGCATTTACCTCCTATATTAGTGCATTTGACTGAACAAACAACCCATTTGAAGAATGAAATAGTGCATCTACATATATAACAACACTTACACCCTACAGAACAGTGCCTAGCACACCATAAATAATGCATATAAGCACTAAAATAGTGCATTTGAAGGTTTTTGTAGCACATCTGAGAGAAATCTTAAAATAAAGGCTATCTACACACACAATATTCAAAAAGGGACAACATATTTGGATACTCTTTTCCGTCATTGACATTCTATAAGACTAAGGAATCTTGAAACTGACCACCATCTTTAAATCAAGCAATGTTCCAACCCTACACAACGAATTTTATCCAATAGTTATTGTTACCTCAACTTTTCATATCAAGTCAAAAATGAATGGAAACACAGATTCGTCCCCTACCTGACTTCATGAAATTGAGTTTTATCATCATCAATATCATTGAACAGCTTTTCAATACATAACTTGATATTCCCATACATTTTGGTCTAGAAACAATCATCACACCATCAAAATGTAGAAGAATTAAGGGAGTCTCATCCATGTCTCATGCCACTGCATAAAACTAGTGCATCTACAAAATAGAAAGAACCTAAAAGATTGCCTATACGGGTAAGTGCTAGAATAGTGAAGTGAATTATCAAATCTATGTAATTCCCAAGTATTGTTGAGCCAGTTACACTTGTTGACTATCTATTAACCACCATTGCTAACAAATCACCCTTGTTCAGATGAGAGAACTCACAACCTTCCAATGAAATGGGTTCATCTAACATGTGGGGCAAAAATGACCTTGAAATGAAGATTGAAGTTTTTCAGCAAAATCCAAAGCTTATTGACATAATGACAAAATACTCAAAAAACATAAAGAATGTTACATGCTAGTAGTGGCACAACAAGGTGCAAAACTACCTTTAGACATTGATGTATCCAACCTTAAGAGAGATCAATAAGTCACCTCTAGATGTTGTTACACATAAACTTCAAGATCTATAACTAGAGATGGAAAGAATGAAACAAGAAAAGGTTCAACTAGTTGAATTTAGTCTTGGGAAAGTATGTCTCTTCATATTTGATAGAAGCATCACCTTCATGTCATTTCCATAGAATATGAAACTATTGAAATATAATAAATATTCTAGCACAAATGATCCACATGATCATCTCCAACAATTCTATACTTTGAGTATGGAATTTATCCATGACACAACCTACCTCATGTGGTTGTTCCCTAGGAGTTTGGGGGGAAAAGCCATGGAATGGTTCTCCAAGCTCCCCTCCAACATCAAATTTTTTGATCAACTAGTTCTTATGTTCATCACATACTATTCCGATAACATGAAGAGGGAGACCACCATGATCAACCTGTGCAATACAAAAAAACTCTCAGGAGAAATCCTTCAAGGTATTCCTAAAAAGATGGTGGCATAAATTTTCCAAATATCATCAAGACATCTCAGATATAGAAAAAGTAGATGTATTCATTAATAGCCCTCCAAATAGATGAACTACTAGCTGCAACTTCAAGGTCTTAAGGACTTTAAAGCCACATTAGAAAATGCAACCAAAGTAGAAGAAACCTTGATAAATAACAACATCATCAAGCTATCAAAAGATGGCAAGGGTTTCTTGAACAAATCCTCCCAGTCTCATAATTTGTCTAACCAATCGATTGATAAATAGAAATCATGGTGGAGGAACAACAATAAACACATGATAAATTAGCCAATCATGTTAAATCACAACTCCCCCCCCCCCTCTCCCAATCAACAATATCCAACTATCAACAACACCAATATGACTACCCGACAAGACACACCAAAGATGTTAAAAGCATGAATATTGATGATATTCCTATGGGGGAGTATTTTAGAAACATGATTAGATCATTATCATGATGATATGTTACATTCACGACTATGTTTTTCATTTATGTCAACACAGTAGTTTTTTGAGGTATCTATCAGAAGAACAATGAAAAGATCAAGTTGGTACAGATAGATCATCGAGCATTTATAGTAGCAAGGTTAAAGGGAGATACTACTAAGTGTCTAGTATATGCAGCTAACTTCAAAAGCATAAGATATTAAGTCTGGAAGAAGTTATACAAGTTTCGGTGAAGACGATTCTGAGATAGAGTTTACAAAGGCATGTTCTATAAACTTGTTATATCTCTTAGTAGATTTTTTATTCTGAGAAGCCGAAGTTATAGATGTGAAGAAGACATGTTGGTGATGATGTGGCTAAGTTCATTTTTCATAATGTTACGTGTATGGAAAGTTTTTCAAGATGCAAGGCAAAATATTAATGTTATCACTAAGTGTAACATGTTCTTAATGTGGTCCTATAATAATTAATTGAGAAGGTGTAACATTTGACTTAGGGAATTTTTTTATGGATTTGGTATAAAGGAAAAACATTTTCCTTTATGAAAAAAAGGTATGTATGGATGAGTATGAATTATTGAAGAGTGGAATGTGAAGATAAGTAGAGATGAGCGAAAGTGACAAAAACTTCATTACTGAGGTTTTATTGTGTGATCCAAAGTTTGATACTTGGATTTGAGGTTCATGACTTAGTGACCTAGTCTACAAGGTCTAACAGTGATTGGTCTGGTTGATAGGATAGATGAAGGAAGTTAAAGTACAATACACACAATTATTCTACAAGGAATAGTTGATAGATTAGTTGGATAGTGAGTTTAGTGGTCCTGCCCCAGAAGATGTTTGGACAGTGGGTCCTTCTATCTTCTACAACTCCTAATAGGGTTGGCACAACTCTTAATAGGGATGCAAATTCTCCTAATAGGGACTCATATGTACTAAGTTTTGTAATAGACTCCTAATAGGGCCCATCCTCTAACAAGGAATATTTATATTAGTACATCATCTTATGGGTATCATTCCCACTAGGGTTTTCCCTCTGATCGAGGGTTACCCTAGTTAACACATCTAGTAAAATTATCTATGTGCATCTTTCTATAGTTTTTTTTTACTTTGGTTGAATAATTAAGTTGATTTAAGGAAGATAAATGTTTTAATTATTGGATTATTGATTCACACCGCCCCCCCCCAGTTATCTTGGTGGACTATTATTTCTAACAAAATAAAGATCATGCTCGTCCTTTCTATCACAAGAATACAAACACCCCTTTAATCCAAAATATCTCCTACTAGCAGGTGGCTTATAATCAAGCCCCTCCACGAAGAGGATAAAAACCTATTGATCAGTCTAGAGTCTATACTCCCATTGGGGAGACCTATGAAAGAGTGTTGCAAATTCTCTTAGATGATGAGCTCATCATCCTACCAGAATCCAAGCCCTATGAACCATAGTTCAAACCTAAGTGGTGGAGTGAAAAAAAAAAATTGTGTGTCTATCATTGCAACCGGGGGCATCTTACCAACAATTTGTATGCACTAAAAGGAGCCATCTAAAAGTTAATTGATATTGGTATTATTGAAGTAAATAGAATTTTAACAATGAAGACCACTTAGCCTTTAAGAAACATTTCATGATTCATGAGAAGGGAGAACCATCCAAAAACAACCAAGCCTCATCCTCAAATGACAAATTCAACTATACCCATAACTATGATAATAGGATCAACATGATCTCTGGGTTTGACAATGTTATTAAGGTCATTGTTGTCAAAGACAAACATAGGAAGCAACTGTTAAACACTATTACCTGAGGCCAAGTCTCCAAAATAGCTCTACCAAAGTCAACCCCTAGTAAAGACCAAGCCACCATAACCACCCCGATATCCAAATATAGTCTAGTCAACTGATTATTGAAAACTCCTCCCTTATCTCTATTTTTTAGTTGTTTCAAATATCTCTTGAGCATAAAGAGATCCTCACTAAAGACTTAGTGCCAAATACTTTGGATGTAAATAGATTTGAAAATATGGTAAGTAACCTATTCAACCCTCACCATATATCCTTCTTGGCACAAGATGACATGCCCTTCACACATCTGCAAAACTCTCTATTGCACATTGAAGTCTTCATCCACTAAAATAGAGTAAAGAGAGCTTTGGTTGATGAAGGGGCTAGCCTAAACATTTGCACCTTGAAACTAGTAAAGGAAATAGGGTATAAAAAGGATATTGTAGATCCTAAGAAAAAGATTACCATAAAATCTTATGATGATGAGGAGAGATCCTCTAAAGGCGTGGTTATTCTATGAATCAGGGTCGGCTCAGTGGTAAAAGAAATTATTTTTCAAGTATTGGTCTTAAAAATTGACTTACAATATTTTGCTAGGCAGGCCATGGATCCACAATATTCAAGTAGTCCCTTCCACCTACCATCACTTTCTCAAATTTCCATGCTTGGGTCAAGAGGTAACCATACCTAAGGATCAAAAGTATACCTAATATTGTAACTCCCTTGTTCCTCATAACAATGAAGAAACCAACGTCTCGACAAATGACATTAGTCAATCTACATCAATAGACACTTCATGCTCCACCAACTAAGATAACAACTTCTTATCCACATTGAATAAGGGTAAAGAGAAAGTAGGTTTTCCTAGCTCTTCAACTTCATCATCATAGCCACCTATAGACTCTAAACAAACCCATTATGAAAAATGAATTATTTAATGAAAGAATTTGATAGGTTGTGCAAACTACAATGTAAACAGGTAGGTGAATATTCAATTTTGTTATTTGACCCACCACAAATCCCTAAATTTCATGGTAGGCCAAACACAAAGAACACTTATCAGGGCCATTTTTTTAAAGAAAGGGGCATATCTTCAAACATTGTAGAGGAAGAATAGATACAAGATATTGATATCTCACCACACATTTTTGGTAAGGGTTATGATTTAATGAAGAGGATGGGTTACCTAGGAGAAGGTCCCTTGGGAAAAGGAAAAGGTATTGTGGAACCACTATCAGCACATTTTAGACCAAACAAGTTAAAAACAGGGGTGGGCTATTCAGTTGAAGATAATGAAAATTCCACATCCTATCCTAAATCCTGCTCTATAGGCAAATATTCTTCTTTATCTACTCTAATATGGGTGCCAAAATATAAAGATGTCAAAGAAGCTTGCCCAAGGAGTATGAACATATCCTTCTCTTATCTACATCATACAAGAGAACAATTCATGGACACCACTAATAACGAACATGATGATGATTCCACTAAGTGGAAATTTGCCTCATTATCTAAAGAGTCTATTAAATATATTTTAAAAAAATTGATTTTTTTTGCATTCCTACCCAAAGTGCTTCCACAACACAAGATTCCACTCCACAGACTAGTTTAGAAGAAAGCACAAAACAATCACCTAATCCCTTCATCATAGACTACTGATGAACATAATGACAAATTTGATTCCATACTTTTTTCTAGACTTCTTCCTAGAAGGAATTGAAGATGAGTTTAGTGAGAAATTCTATGCCTCTAGTTCTCCTGGTAATCTCAAAGAAGCACATGTCATAGACTTAACCAATACAATGTATGTGTCACCAAATGAGGTCATGTCTCTGAACCTCACTGAACACTATCTATATCCCAAATCCTTATACCTAGTCCATCCTAAGCTAATTAGCTAGGATACAACCAAACCCCATACTATCCCAAATTTTGACACTAACAAAGACATTTTCGTATACCTTAAGGTAGTTGAACCATCTCCTAGACAAGAAACAAGAGAAATACCTATGGTTGAGTCAAGTATCAATCATCTTAGTCACACGAGAAAAGGTTGAACACATCAAAGAACTAATGAATTGAACCACACGGTGGCTAGTCTTGACAAAAAATAGAAACAAAAAGAAGTGATGCATATAATGGTGAAAACCCAACTATGGTGCCCACAGATGAGATGATTGATCCCTTACCTGAGTATTCAGAGGAAAGGTCATCAATCCTAAATGAATCGATAGAAAAGATTAACATTGGGATAGAGTAAGAACTTGGGATAATTCCTTTGGCATTGTCATTAACTCCAGAGGAAAGAAGTGAATTTATTCACTTCTTCAAAGATAGGAAAATAAATTTTCCATGGTCCTATGCTGACATGCCAGGGATAGATCCAAATTTAATCCTTCATCCTATCAACATTTCTCTAGATGACAAGTAGCTAAATAAAAACTATAGAAAATGCATCCTCACATAACATTATTGGTCAAAATAGAATTGGATAAATTTCTTCATACCAACTTCATCAAGCCATTGGCTTACGCATGATGGATCTCAAACATTGTTCCCATCTCAAAGAAACATAGTAGCATTTGGATCTGCATTAAATTTCATGATATCAACAAAGCATTCCTTAAAGATGAGTTTGACACCATTGTGGACATGGAAACGGGGCATTCTATGTTCTCACTCATGGATACTTTTTTGAGTTATAACCAAATAAGGATAGCACTTGAAGACCAAGAGAAGACAATTTTTACTTATGCATGGGGGACCTTTTGTCAAAACATCATGCCTTTTGGTCTTAAGAACATAGGGGCTACCTATCAAAGGGCTATGACTACCATTTTCCATGACATGATGCATACATTTATGGAGGATTATGTAGATGACTTTCTTACCAAATCTCATACATGTCAAGACCATCTGCTAATTTTGGATAAGATAATCACATGCTTGGAATCCTTCAAATGTAGGCTAAATCCTAAGAAATGCACCTTTGGTGTACAATATGGAAAGCTCCTAGGTTATATTATCTCTACCAAAGGAATCTAGGTTGATCTCAAAAAGGTGCAAGCTATTGTCAACATGCAACCTCCTAAGAACCTAAGCCAACTATGCTCCCTCCAAGGGAAACTTTAGTGAGTTTTCCACTTCATATCTTAGCTAGCATAAAAGTGTGTTCCTTTTACTCACCTCATTCATAAGGATGTAGTTTTCAATTGGGATAGTCAATGTCAAATGCCTTTTATCTTCTCGAGACCTACCTGATGAATCCACCTATTTTGGTGCCTCTAATGCTGGATAGACCCTTATTTCTCTATATCTCTTTGACAGATAAATCAATAGGAGCCATTATGGCATAGGAAAATGATCAAGTCAAGGGAAGAGATATCTACTACATCAATCACACCTTGGTCAATTATGTGCTAAATTACACTTTCATTGAGAAGGCTTGTTTGGAAATAGTGTTTGCTTCACAAAAGCTACATCACTATCTCCTTACACATGAAGATAAGCTCATATCCAAAATTGACCCTCTCAAATATCTTCTCAGCAAAATAACATTAATAGGTAGATTGGCCAAAAGGGTGATGATCTTGAGCAAGTTTGACATTGAGTACATTGATAGGAAAGCTATAAAAGGACAAGGTATTTACTATTTAAATTTCACTTAAGTTTACTTAGGTTAATGCATATTTTATTGTTTATCAGTTAGTCACCTAGGAGTACGTGTACTCTTGTGAGTTGTCATGTTGACAACACTGGAATTTGCACCTCTTTTGTGCACATGGTGTCTACAACACAAGAGTTAGCATCTAATTAAGCACATGGTTTCTACAACATCTCTACATGAGATACACCTTGTCATACTTATCCTCTCATCTATAATGAAGAATAAGATGTGTGCTTAGTTGTCATGATTCTTATCTTATCTCTTGGTTCTTTCTAGAAGCATTCTAGATGCATCTTCAGAGGCCTTTATATACAAACACTCCTAGTGTGTACTGTACCATTGAGAGAATTCTCATTATTATATTGATCATACTTTGGTCCATATTTGTGCTTGTTTTTTAGCCTCTTGATCTTGGGAAAATATTTTCCTAAGGATAATTCTTACATGGTAACAGAGTTGAGGGAGATTCTCATCACATAGCCATTGGAGACCTTGTTGTTTCATCTCTCAAAGGGACCCAATTCAAATCCAGAGCATCTATAGTAATTGGGAGTGTCTAGAGATGAAGAAGACCTCACCATTCCATTTGAAGTGACAATTTGGTAAAAATCAACTATAAATTTGCCTATTTTAGGCCATAGTCAATTTTGATGCAAAAAAATTTGCAAACTGGAACCCGAAGGCCCGATTTGCAAACTCAATATGGTCATTATTCGATCTGTTTAATTGATTTTCAGATCTTCTATTTTTCTCTGCATTTTTAGAGTATTTTTTAGAAAATAATTATCCCAGTTGGACATGCAAAGAAAAAAATGTGTACAGGCACTAGGCATTGACACCCTAGCCCTGAATAGAATTTTATTCATTTTATTAGCAATTCGACGGTTAACATTTTTTGGCATCAACTTAGAAAATCTTGTGAAAAAATACCATTTAACTAGCAGTGGATTTAAATCTGGCATCGACTAGGCACTGGCATGGGATTTCAATTTCTAGCCATAACATACCATTCCCAATGAACAACTTCAGTTTGAGTTCAAACTTATTGGCTTGCACTTTTCAACATCTACAAAATCCTCTCCCCACTAAATGTGGGACTAAGTTTTAGTCACTATTGTCCATTTAAAAATTTTTGGCACCATAGTTTGAACAAGTTTAGGGCTAGCCATTTAACACGCAACCATCTCTACGTCAGACATGTAGCCACCTCCATGCCTGACACGGGAACTCTAAACTTCCCACGTAGCAACAACTACTTTGTCCATAGGGCAATAGGTCAGCTCAGTCTTACTAGAATGCCACATAAGCACCAACATGTCCATATCTCAGTCAGATAGCCCAAAGAAAACATGTGGACATCCATACTAACACAACAATCCACACAAGTGGCAACACAGACACTGTTGTACGACACATTGGCAGCCACATCAGCAAACCACATTGGATTTTTATATGGCCACATCATTTATTTGTATAGATTTTGTACAACCATATAGCACACATAGGCATCTGTACACTACTAATGTCAGTAATGACATCATCTAGGGGCTAAGATTTTGCTTGCATCAATATTTTATTGTGCTAAATTTGACAGTTGTTTGACCATCATTTGGAGGCAATTTTGAACTACTACGACGACCATTTGACCATCAAATTTAACCTCATGTTTTCCTATCTAGACCCCTCTTCAAAAGCAATTTTGATTTGATAGCCCAAATTTGAGAGGCCATATCTCGATCATTCAAACTCCAAATCAGGTGCAATTTTTTTGATTTTGGGTAGAATTTCCTCAAATTTTTAGTGGTGCAGTTCTTGTCTAGTTTTGATGCACGGATTTGTTAGAAATAGTGTTTTTTGGTGACTATACCTGTCTAATCCTACATTTTGCAACTTCAAACACTCTGTATAGGCTCATCTAGACTCGTAAACAGGTTCCATTTTTTTGAAAGTGTATATTTTTTTGTCTACTTTCCAGATCTTCTATTAGATTGTAGACTTGTGTGGACAAAAATACCACTTTTAGAAATAGGTCCTAGTTTACATTGTATTGCTTCACAATTGTTGTATCTTTAAGCTACATTGTAAAGTTTCAGATTTATACTTTATCAAAAGGTTGTAATTAGCAAAATCAGAAGCCCACTTTGTCCATTTTGACAAGTGGCCTATTGTAAATGTACTACATGTAAAGTGTCAAAATCATTCATTTTGCGGGTGATTTTTTTATTGAGTGAAAAGGGGGGGGGTGTATTGTGTTTTGTTTCTTCTTGATATTGTGCTCTTGCATTATGGGTTCCTTTTCAAAGTTAACTCCACATAATTATGCTACTTGGAAAGAAAACATAAAGTAACCATTGGTATAAAAAGGTTTATTGCATTATGTAACTAGTGTAGCAAAGAGACCTCCTGTTGATGTTGATGAAGCTTGAAAAGAAGACTTGGATTCCAAACAAGAGATGGCTCTAGGAACCTTGTTGAATAATATCTCAGATCTTGTCAAGTATCACATTAGGAAACTTACTGATCCAATAGAGAACTGGGCAAAACTTGAAGCTTTGTATGAGACAGTAGATGAAGACATGGCCTACACCATTGAGGATAAACTTCTCAAGTTGGATCCTAAGAATTTTGACATCATCAAAGACCATCTTACCCAAGTAGACATGTATAGGGTACAACTTAAGGATTGTGGTGAGCCCATCAAGGATGGAAAGATGATCAAACATATCTTCCACATAAATATGCTCCTTTTGTTTCCAGTTATAATACTCACAAATTAAACATGGGTAGTGCCTTCATCAAGCCTTCATTCAAGAAATTTTCAAAAGTTTTGGTCTTAGAACATGGCAATTTAGTTTGGGAATTCTCTAGTCCTCCAAGACCAAAGCCTTGGTAGTTAATGAAGGGAATTTGAGTGGTAAAAACTCCAACAAGAAACAAAAGTAGTGGAAGGCTAAGCCACAAGATGACATGCAATAATCCTGCTCCAAAAAACAATCTTCCTCACATCAATCTTCTTCCACTCAAAAATCTTCTTTCCAACAATCTAAGTCTTCTTCCAAAAATAATCAAAAGGGGAACAATTCCAACAAAAAGGAGAAGAAAAGTTGTTCCTATTGTAAGACAAATGGTCATGATGAACATGAGTGTAAGGATAAGCAGATTGATGAATTGGTCAACCTAATAAGGAAACACAAAATTGATGTTCCAAATTCCTATAAGGATAAGGGATCTTCAACCACTTTAAAAGGTAAGGGACAAGCTTTAGTTGCAAGTACAAACTATGCTAAGGAATGGGTTCTTGATTCTAGAGAAACGCATCATATGGGTACTTCAAGGGAGTAGTTTTCCTTTTTAAAACCATCAAATGTACCTTACATCTATGTGGGAAATGAAACTCAAGTCAAAGTAGAAGAGAAAGGCAATGTTGAGTTGGACAATGGCATCTTCAAGGATGTTCTTCATGTTCCTAACCTTAGCACCAACCTTCTCTCCATCTACTAGATAACTCACTATGGATGTGGCAACAAATTGGAGTTCTTCCCTGATAAAGTAGTGGTGAAAAATCTCAAATATGATTCTATGGTGGTGGTTGGAAAGGCTAATCATGAGACAAGACTTCATTCGTTCTCACATTTTGTGCCTAAGTCCACTTCCCTTGCCTTGTTGACTCATTCAAATACACAAAGTAAGCTATGACATGAGAGATTTGTCCATCTCAATTATCACTACCTTCAATAACTCAGCAACAAGGATATGGTCTTTGATCTACCTCAAGTCAAGTATTCAGAGGGTGTGTGTCCAAGTTTTGAAGCAAGCAAGCATCCCGAAGAGAAATATGACAAAGGGAAGTCTTGGAAGGCAACTATTGTTCTTGAATTGGTTCATAGTGATGTAGCTGGCCCATTTCTAGTATCATCCTTTAGTAAGGCCTACTATGTTCTAACCTTTATTGATGAATTTTCATGGTACACTTGGGTCTTCTTTCTTGTTCATAAGAGTGAAGTATTTGATAAGTTCATCATCTTCAAAGCTCAAGTTGAGAAAAAAATAAGGGAAAGCCATTAAGATTCTATGAACATATAATGGCAGGAAATATGTCAACTCCAGGCTTATACACTTTTGCACTCATGAGGGTATTGATCTTCAACATTCAGTTGCATACATGCCATAGTAGAATGGTGTTGCTGAAAGGAAGAATAGAACCCTTAAGGAAATGACCACTTGTATGCTTCAGCATAAGTCTCTAGATCAAGTGTTTTGGGCAGAAGCCATGTGTTGTGCCAATTACATCCAAAATAGAAGTTCCCATGAGGCCTTACATGGAATAACACCTTTTGAGACATGGTGTGGTAGAAAACCAAGTGTAAATAACTTTAAAGTTTTTGGTTATCCAGCATGGGCAAGGATACGTCCTCAAAAATGAAAGGTATTAGAATCTCAAAGAAAACCATGTATATTTTTTTGGATATCTTGACCATCTTAAGGCATACAAACTCATGGATCTAGAGACTCATGAAATATTTTATGAGAGGAGTGTTCACTTTAAAGACACTTGTCCAAGTTTGGGTTCTTCAACTCCTCCTTCTTCGTCATTCATGGACAGTGATCATAGTGATGATAGTGACTCAGAAGATGACATCCCTTTAACTTTGACTCATAGGACACCACCTTCATAGGGTCCACTTTCAGTTGAGGACATTCCTTTCTCTTCCACTAAGCCTCATTGGGCATAGCAAACCCTTGATTTAGCAGGTTTATTGATGTGGAATCCTTTAGACACTTAGAGGACTACGTCACAACATAAGTCATTTCCGCATGCATATATAGCCATTTCTTTAGATCCACAGTCATTTAAGGAAGCATCAAGTATTCCAGAATGGGACAAGGCTATGGAGGAAGAATATAACTCTTTGATGACACTTGAGACTTAGTTCCCCTTCCTAAGGGAAGAAATGTGGTTCGATGTAAGTGGATCTATCAAACCAAATTTGCAATGGATGGAAGTGTGGATAAGAATAAGGCCAGATTAGTTGCTAAAGGTTTTTTGCAAGTTCCAGGTATTGATTATATAGATAATTTTTCTCTAGTTGCCAAGATGAACTCCATTCACCTGACACTAGCTATTGTTGCAACTCATGGTTGGGTTGTACACCAAATGGATGTAAAGAGTGCCTTTTTGAATGGTGATCTTCATGAGGAGATTTATATGAAGTAGCCATAGGGGTTCATATAGGATTCTACTATGGTTTGTAAATTGAAGAAGTCTATCTATGGTCTTAAGTAGGCTCCTTGGGCTTGGTATGCCAAGATGGATTCCTTCCTACTCTTAGCACAATTCACTAGGTGTCATTCTAATTTGAATGTTGACATTCTTCATAGGGATGACTCACATTTGATACTCATGTCTTATGTAGATGACTTGATCATTACAAGAAGTACTTCATCCATCATTACCATTGTCAAGACCTCTTTGTAAGATATATTTGCTATGACAAACTTGGGTTTACTGCATTATTTCCTTGGTATAAAGATTACACAGTCTTCAATCAGGATCATACTTTCACAACCCAAGTATGCTCTTGATTTTATTTCTTGGTTTCACATGAGTGACTGCAAACCTACTCCTACTCCCTTTCTTTTAGGTGTCAAGCTAGAGGCCAAGTGCATCACTCAACTTGTTGGTGCTACATTGTATAGACAGTTAGTTGGGAGCCTTATCTACTTGATACATACAAGCCCTGATATAGCTTTTTCAATTGGTATGGTTTCTTGCTTCATGCAAGAGCCACATGAGCTTCATTGGAAGGTCACCAAGTACATCTTGCACTACATACAGGACACACATACACATGGGATACATTATGCACTAGGTACATGACTTCAACTGGTTGGATATACAAACTCAAAATATGCAGGGGATATTGATTCTCGCGAGTCTACTTTAGGTTACATGTTTCTCCTTGATTTCAGCCCTATTTGTTTGTAGAGTTAGAAGCAAAATAATAATTCTCTTTCTTCAATTGAGGCTGAGTATCGAGGAGCTATCAATGCAGCTACAAAGGCTCTTTGGTTACAACACATCCTAGAGGAGCTTGGATTTGATCTACTTAAACCTATAGGTATGCATTGTGACAATCAAAGTGCTATTGAGATCTTTAAGCATCCAGTTTAGCATTAGTAGACCAAGCACATTGAGTTTCATATGCACTATATCTGAGATTTGATACATGAGCAGATCATTGCATTATAGTATTGTCCTACATCAGAGTAGGTCATCAATATCTTCACCAAACCCTTCATTGAGGTCAAGTATACTCATTTACAAGATCTCTTGGGGTGTGGGATGTTGTAAAAAGGGAAGTCCCTTGACTTCTCTCATCTTTCTTCTGGGAGGGATCTTTTCCTCTTATGAGGTCTTTTTCTCTCTCATCTTCCTTATTGTACATATCTTTTTGGAGGAGGGTTTTTCCCATGAGGTTTTCCCTCTTTCTATGCTTCATGAGATATTTCATTGCTTCACATTGTATGTAGAGAATTCTTTTTGTACATGTGTACCTAACATGGCCTTGTAGCCGAGAACCATCTTGCATTGGTGAGCTTATGATGCAGGAACATCTAGTGGTGTAAGTGCAATCCTGTGTCACCCAAAAATATGCTTATAAATTGTTTCTATTTAATGTGTTTTCATTTCTGGATACCCATTTGGGTCAAATAAAGGTTCCAACTCTCACAGTTCCACTACTAGTTTTCTAGGTTAGAGTTTTTGAGCACCTTAGGATACGTGTCAAAGTAGAAAATGGGTTATTTTGTAATTGAGCTAAAATTATGATGAGTTAGAGGTGTAAGTTGGAAGGATGATTATATTTTTAATTTAAAGCACTTCAAAAAAAGAATCAGGTCAAAAGGCTCCACAGTTAGAAAATTATTACAATTTTACAGTTCCTGGAGACCTCCTAAGAGCACTTCAAAATCAGATTTGAGGGACTAAACAGCCTTGTACAAGAATAAAAAATGGGGGATGAGTGAAGCTAGTCCATAGAGTAATAGAGTTCTCTGATAGCTTTTCAGAAATGTAAACAGTTCATCAATTGGAGTTAAGGTTCAAAAGTTATGCCTCCCAGAAGTTTGGCTACTGTTTCTCAATTCTTCTAATTTTGCACCGACTTCTAACGTGACTTTTGGAACCTCCTATTTTGGAAATGGATGCAAACTGGCATATTCTAGAATGTATTCCTAATCCCAAACCCTTTGGGGTCTATTGAAGAACATTTTTGACACTGTAAAGGGCAGTTCAGAGTGGAGTTTGAGAGAAGGTATTGTGAGAATGAATTTTCTCCATATTCATACTACTATAAGCCCATAGGGCATGTCTTTGATTTTTTTTTCTTTGTACTGAGTGTACTAGTAGATTTTTTTACAAATAATAATATTTCCCTTTTCTTGTTGTGTCCATTCTAGTCTTGGGTTGTGTTCCCATCAAGTGGTATGCATGGAATGAAATGTGCCATTTTGGAGAACCTATCAACTGCCACAAATACTGAGTCTTTAACCCTTTGTGTCCTTGGCAATCCAAGAAAAAAATTCATACTTATGTCCTCCCATGGCTTTGATGGAATAGGAAATGGCTGATAGAGTCTAGTATTGTGACTAAATCCTTTGGCTACTTGACATATTTGACAACTCTGTACAAACTTCTTTACATCCTATGACATTTGAGGCCAAAAATAATGTTCTCTAAGAATGGCAATGGTCTTATCTCGACCAAAATGTCCTACCATCCCTCCACTATGTTTCTCTTTGATCAAGTTTGCCCTCATGGAACTCCTTGGAATGCATAATTGATTGCCCTTAAACAACATACCATCGTGAATGAAATCGTCTAGCCACCTAGTTCTATCTACAGTAATAGGTTCTTTACAAGCCTTCCAAGCTTTAGAAAAATCAGGATCCTCAAGGTACAGATTCTTGAGTTCATCAAACCCAACCACTTCAACCTACATTACTATAAGCAACAACTATCTCCTACTCAATGCATCTGCAACCCTATTAGACTTTCCACTTCTATGTTTCAACACAAAGGTATAGCTCTGCATGAACTCTACCCACTTCAAATGTCTCTGGTTCAATTTACCTTGGCTGTTTAGGTACAGTAATGCCTATTGATCAGTATATAAGACAAATTATTTTGGCAATAAATAATGCCTCCATTTCGTTAAGGCCTAAACTATTGCATAGAACTCTTGATCATAAACAAAATACTTCTACTTTGCATCATTCAATTTTTCACTAAAATATGCAATAGGCTTACCTTCTTGGCTCAATACAGCCGCAATAGCACTACCACTCACATCACAATCTACCTTGAACACTTTATTGAAATCAAAAAGTGCCAAAACAAGTTGTTCTATCACCTTCTTCTTCAACAATTCAAAACTTCTTGCAGTGGTTGTAGTCCATTTGAACTCTTTTCTATCCCCCCTTATTGTGTCAGTTAGGGGTACACATATGCCACTGAAATTATTAATGAACTTCTTGTAAAAACTAACCAGACCATGAAATGATCTCACCTCAGTAGTAGACCTTGGAGTAGGCCATTCCAAGATGGGTTTTACCTTCTCTAGATCAATTTTGAGACCTTCAGATGATACAACAGTATAAAGATAGAGCTGATCAAAGGAGGAGACATAAGGAGTTCCAAGTAGGGGATTTGGTTATGGTATACTTACAAAAGCAACAGTTTCCAATGGGTACTTACAATAAGCTAAAAATGAAAAAAAAATTGCCCCTACAAAATTTTGAAGAAACATGACTTGGGAAATGTACATGAGGTGGAGTTACCAGATGGGATTCACATTTCTCCTATCTTCAACATTGCAGACTTAACAGAGTATCATGATGATGGTGCAGATGAGGGGTTGATGCTGGAGCCATGTCCAATTCCTACTTCTAAGAAGGAGGAGATAGAAAAGATTCTGGATAGTTGTGTTGGCAAGAGTACCAGAAATAGGCACTATGAAGAGTACCTGGTAAAGCAGAAAGGACAACCAATAGAGGACTCAACTTGGATATTAGTAGCAGAAGTTTCCCATTTGGGTTTTACTCTACCGTCCATAAAGTGACACGGTCACTTTTCAATCCACCCTAGGTGTCTGATGCAAGAGCATCCAGTGGTGTAAGGGAAATCTTATGTCACCCAAAAAATTCTTAGAAATAGTTTTTGTTTAATGTGTTTTCATTTCTAGATACCCATTTGGGTCAAATAAAGGTTCCAACTCTCACAGTTCCACTATTAGTTTTATGGGTTAGATTTTTTGAGCACCTTAAGATACGTGTCAAAGTAGAAAATGGGTTATTTTGTAATTGAACCAAAATTATGATAAATTAGAGAGTGTAAGCTGGAGGGATGATTATATTTTTAATTTAAAGCACTCCAGAAAAAGAATCAGGTCAAAAGGCTCCACGGTTAGAAAGTTATTGCAGTTTTACAATTCCTAGAGACCTCCTAAGAGTGCTTCAAAATCAGATTTGAGGCACTAAACAGCCTTGTACAAGCCTAAAAAATGGGTATGAGTGAACCTAGTCCATAAAGCTATAGAGAACTCTGAGAGCTTTTTGGAAATGTAAACAGTTTATCAATCAGAGTTACGGTTCAAAAGTTATGCCTCCCGAAAGTTCGGCTACCATTTTTGGATTCTTCTAATTTTGTACCAACTTCTAGCACAACTTCTAAAATCTTTTATTTTGGTAGTGGATGCTAACTAGCACATTCTAGAATTTATTCCTAATCCTAAGCCCTTTGGGGTCTATTTAAGAACATTTCTAGCACTGTAAAGGGCAGTTCGGAGTAGAGTTCAAGAGAAGGTACTGTGAGAAGGAAATTTCTCTAGATTCATACTATTGTAAGCCCATAGGGCATGTCTTTGAGTCAATTTTCTTTGTACTAAGTGTACTAGCATATTTTTTTATAGATAATAATATTTTCCTTTTCTTGTTGTGTCCATTCTTGTCTTGGGTTGTGTTCCCATCAAGTGGTATGCATGGAATGAAATGTGCCATTTTGGAGAACCTATCAACCACCACAAATACTGAGTCATTGCCCCTTTGTGTCCTTGGAAATCTAAGAACAAAATCCATACTTATGTCCTCTCATGGCTTTGATGGAACATGCAATGGCTGATAGAGTCTAGTATTGTGACTAAATCATTTGGTTGCTTGACATACTTGACAACTCTGTACAAACTTCTTCACATCCTGTGACATTTGAGGCCAAGAATAATGTTCTCTAAGAATGGAAATGGTCCTATATTGACCAAAATGTCCTGCCATCCCTCCACTGTGTTTCTCTTTGATCAAGTTTTCCCTCATGGAACTCCTTGGAATGCACAATTGACTGCCCTTGAACAACATACCATCCTGAATCAAATAGTCTAGCCACTTGGTTCTGTCTACAATAACAAGTTCTTTACAAGCCTTCCATGCTTCAACAAAATTAAGATCCTCAGGGTATAGATTCTTGAGTTCATCAAACCCAACCACTTCAACCTACATTACTATAAGCAACAATTGTCTCCTACTCAATGCATCTGCAACCCTATTAGACTTTCCACTTCTATGTTTCAACACAAAGGTATAGCTCTGCATGAACTCTACCCACTTCAAATGTCTCTAGTTCAATTTACTTTGGCTATTTAAGTATTGTAATGCCTATTGATTAGTATATAAGACAAATTCTTTTGGCAATAAATAATGCCTCCATTTCTTTAAGGCCTGAACTATTGCATAGAACTCTTGATCATAAACAGAATACTTCTTCTTTGCATCATTCAATTTTTCATTAAAATATGCAATAGGCTTACCTTCTTGGCTCAATATAGCCCCAATAGCACTACCACTCATATCACAATCTACCTAGAACACTTTACTGAAATCAAGAAGTGCCAACACAAATTGTTCTATCACCTTCTTCTTCAACAATTCGAAACTTCTTGCAGCTGTTGTAGTCTATTTGAACTCTTTTCTATCCCCCTTTATTGTGTCAGTTAGGTGTGCACATATGCCACTGAAATTCTTAATGAACTTCCTATAAAAACTAACCAAACCATGAAATGATCTCACCTCAGTAGCAGACCTTGGAGTAGGCCATTCCAAGATAGCTTTTACCTTCTCTAGATCCATTTTGAGACCTTCAGATGATACAACAGTATAAAGCTAGGGCTGATCAAAGGAGGAGACATAAGGAGTTCCAAGTAGGGGATTTGGTTATGGTACACTTACGAAAGAAATGATTTCCAATGGGTACTTACAACAAGCTAAAAATGAAGAAATTTGGCCCCTACAAAATTCTAAAGAAACATGACTTGAGAAATGCATATGAGGTGGAGTTGCCAGATGGGATTCACATTTCTCCTATCTTCAACATTGTAGACTTAATAGAGTATGATGATGATGCTGTAGATGAGGGGTTGATGCTGGAGCCATGTCCAATTCCTACTTCTAAGAAGGAGGATATAGAAGAGATTCTAGATAGTCATGTGGGCAAGAGTACCAGAAATAGGCAGTATGAAGAATACCTGGTAAAGTGGAAAGGACGAACAATAGAGGACTCAACTTGGATATTAGTAGCAAAGGTTTCCCATTTGGGTTTTCCTCTACCATCCATAAAGTGACAGAGTCACTTTTTAATCTACCCTGGGTGTCTGATGCAGGAGTATCCAATGGTGTAAGGGCAATCCTGTGTCACCCAAAAATATGCTTAGAAATAGTTTTTGTTTAATGTATTTTTTATTTTTCAATACCCATTTGGGTCAAATAAAGGTTCCAACTTTCACAATTCCACTATTAGTTTTTTGGGTTAGAGTTTTTGAGCACCTTGGGCTACTTGTCAAAGTAGAAAATGGGTTATTTTGTAATTGAGCCAAAATTATGATGAGTTAGAGGGTTTAAGTTGGAGGGATGATTATATTTTTAATTTAAAGCACTACAAAAAAATAATCAGGTCAAAAGGCTCCACGATTAGAAAGTTATTGTAGTTTTATGGTTCCTTGAGACCTCTTAAGAGAGCTTCAAAATCAGATTTGAGGCACTAAACAGCCTTGTACAAGCCTAAAAAATGGGGGATGAGAAAATTTAGTCCATAGTGCTATAGAGCACTCTGAGAGCTTTTTAGAAATGTGAACGGTTCATCAATTAGAGTTACGGTTCAAAAGTTATGCCTCCCAAAAGTTCGGCTACCATTTCTAGATTCTTCTAATTTTGCACCGACTTCTAACGTGAATTTTGGAAAGTTTTGTTTTTGTAGTGGATGCCAACTAGCACATTCTAGAATGTATTCCTAATCCTAAGCCCTTTGGGGTCTATTTAAGAACATTTCTGTAACTATAAAGGGTAGTTCAGAGTGGAGTTTGAGAGAAGGTACTATGAGAAGGAATTTTCTCCAGATTCATACTATTGTAAGCCCATAGGGAATGTCTTTGAGTTTTTTTTCTTTGTACTAAGTTTACTAAAAAAAAATTTATAGATAATAATATTTCTCTTTTCCTATTGTGTCCATTCTGGTCTTGGGTTGTGTTCCCATCAGCTTAAGTGCATTCCCCCAAGTTGCACTTAAGGGGGGATGTTGGTGTAAATAGGTATTTACTATTTACACTTTACTTAAGTTTACTTAGGTTAATGCATGTTTTATTATTTATTAGTTAGTCACCTAGGAGTATGCATACTCTTGTGAGTTATCATGTTGACAACATTGGAGTTTGCATCTCTTTTATGCACATGGTGTCTACAACATCTCTACATGAGATACACCTTGTCATACGTATCCTCTCATCTACAATGAAGGATAAGATGTGTGCTTAGTTTTCATGATGCTTATCTTATCTCCTGGTTCTTTCTAGAACCATTCTAGATGTATCTTGAGAGGCCTTTATATATAGGCACTCCTAGTGTGTATTGTACAATTGAGAGCATTCTCATTATTATATTGATCATACTTTGGTCTATTTTTGTGCTTGTGTTTGAGAGCCTCTTTATCTTGGGAGAATATTGACCTAAGGAAAATTCTTACACTTATCAATTGGAAAAGGCACCTAAAGAGAGTTTAAACCCTATCCTAGCAGACTTCCTAGACACGCACATCCTCCAGATAGAACCAGTCACATGGAAACTCTACTTTGATGGCTCGTACACACATCATGGTTCAGGTTCCAACATTTTTTCTATCACATCTCTTGGTGTCACCATCCCCAAGTCTTACAAACTAGTCTTCTCGTGTACAAACAATATGGTAGAATATGAAGCATTAGTTTTAAGTCTCAAGTCATCTTTGGAATGGAAGTTAACAATACTTGAAGTCTATGGGGATTCTCAATTGGTCATCAATCAAGTTACTAGCATGCATCAAACCAAAGATGAGAAATTGTAACCTTATAAGCATATGGTTGATACACTTAAGGCATTCTTTGTTCACATTAGTTTTGAAAAAATTCTCAAAGGAAAGGACAAGGCAATGGATGCAATGGCCACCCTAGCCTCCTTGCTTTAGCTGTCAGATCAACATGAGCAATATGAGTTCTCAGTTAAAGAGGTGGTTCATATGGTTGATACACTTAAGGCATTCTTTGTTCACATTAGTTTTGAAAAAATTCTCAAAGGAAAGGACAAGGCAATGGATGCAATGGCCACCCTAGCCTCCTTGCTTTAGCTGTCAGATCAACATGAGCAATATGAGTTCTCAGTTAAAGAGGTGGTTCAACTCGCATTTACTCAACTTGAATCCCACATTATTTTCCATTTAAACACATAGACTCCCCTTGGTATGACTCCATTACCACCTATCTCCATGATAACATTATCCCTTCTGACCTCTAATGAAACCAAAAATGTAACTTTATCTGATAGACCTCGCATTACACTTTGGTGGCCGATACATTGTATAAGAAAGTCTTGATGGAATTATATTTAGATGTCTAGAAAAGGATGAGTCTAGGGTCACTCTATGATAATTCCATGCAGGTATCTATGGTTCACATTAGCAAAGAAAATTCTTAGAATGGGCTATTTTTTGCCCACCATGGAAAGGATTCTATTGACTATGTTAAAACTTGTAAAAATGCCAATTCCATGGAAACCTCATGCATGCACCAGCACAAGAACTCGACCTATTGGCCATACCATGGCCTTTTTATCAATGGGGTTTTGATTTGATTGGTGCAATCCACCCACCTTCCTCTGGCAGACATAAATGGGTTATCATAGTAACTGAATATCTTATCAAGTGGGTTGAAGCAGCACCACTCATAGACTCCACCAATAAAAAAATATCCTCATTCATTCTAAAGCATATCATTTTTTGATTCAACATACCTCATGCCATATTAATGTATAATGCCTTATATTTCAAAAATCAAATAGTTGATGAGCTATATGAAAATTTTTGCATCATCCACCATTCATCATCCATTTACTATCCCCAAGCAAATGGCCAAGCAGAGGCCACCAATAAAAACATAATAAAAATCCTTATATGAACCATCAATCGAACTAGTAGAGATTGGCATTTACAGCCAAACCCTGCCTTATGGGCCTATAGGAAAAGTGTTTGAATGCCTAGAACACCACTCCTTCCTCTTTGGTGTATAGTAGTGAATCTATTCTCCCTTTAGAGGTTGAAATCTCATCTCTGAGAGTCACTCTCTGTGACATCTTGTAGATGAAGACTATATAGTGGCTCATTTAGAATAGTTGGAACTCTTAGAAGAACATCAATGTGCAACACATGAACATCTCAAAGTGTATCAAAATAGGTTGTCCAAACACTACAATAAAAAGTCCAAACCTCGTGTCTTTCGAATTAGAGATTTGGTCCTCTAAGAAAACCCTAAGAACCAAGTAGCTAGGGAAAAGAAAGGAAAATGGGAAGCCAATTGGATTGGTCCTTACATTATCATAAATTCCTTTGGGACTAGTACTTACAAACTTTCATATTGTGACTGAGAAGAACTAGCAGAACCCATCAACAACATTCATATCAAATAGTTCTATGTGTAAAATCTTTGAGGAAGTAACTCATTACTGGAAAAAAAATCAAAAACATCAAATAACCAAAAAAATCTTTTAAAAAATAAAAAATCATTCAAAAAAAATAAATCTAGTACAAAAGGAATGAAAAATATCACCTTTGGTATAAAAGGAGTGAGAGATAACACCTTTGGACTTCCCTAAACAACACAAGTCCTTCAATGTGAAAATACAACAAGAAATGGCTCACACAACACTCTTTGAGCCAAATTTTGTTGGTTTGTAGCCTTTTCATTTCATATCGCTATACTACCTAACATTGTTGAGTTAATATTATACATACTCAATTGAGAAACACGTGTGGATTATAGTTTAGTGGTTTCTTGGCATTAGAAATAGTTCATAGTAACAACAGCCAACAAAATAGAAATAAAGGAAAGACATGCAACTCAGAGATAACATGGAGTCCAATTATGTTTTAAGATATCACAAGCATAAATTATAGGAAAATTAGTGCACATCTCAAACATCTATAGCAAACCAATATCTCCTGACATCCTTTTATCCTTCATAAAATCCATTTGAAGTTCCCAAAACCCTTTTTGCCTCCAATGTCCCAAATATAGCTCTTCAAGCTCCTTTTTAACCTTTACAACCCACTTTTGGTCTCCTAAACTCTGTATGTTTTCCAAAATGGCCCCAATCATCTCCATATTCAATAGATCTCACTTACATCCTCCTTTTACTACTACTAGATCAAAAAAATCAAAAATAGTCATAAAATATAAAAAACATCAAAAATAGTAAAAAAAAATCAAAACTCATCAAAAACAGTAAAATAATAATAATAATCACAAACAGTCAAAAAATATAAAAAATAATCAAAAACAGTCAAAAAATATCAAAAAAATAAAAAATAGTCAAAATATATCAAAAATCATAAAAATAGTCAAAAATAAATAAAAAATAGTCAAAAACAGCCAAAAATCACCACACACAATCATGACGAAATCAAATGATCAACCATAAACATGCCACAAATATTGTCTTCAATTTGACATTATTTATTTTTGTATTTTTCAATCCAATGATCCATTGATTTCATGTCGACCTCGTGTCTATCTATAATTGTTGCTCCTCCAAGACAAGTTTGTGTACCTCAATCGATTTTATTTGAAATTAGTGGTGAGGCCCCCTACACTGAAAAATATTTAAATATTTTATGGCATATTTCTTGCTATATTACCTCTAATAAGGATGATAAGCAAGTGCATCATTTGATTAAGAAGCAACGTTGTTATGTCTTGCAACATATCTCAGGGCTTTGGACAATATGGCACAATGTGGATCGCTGAAGCATTCTTACCACTGTCTCTCTCACATTAATACCAAACATGTTTTCCAATCTTATTTATGTTGCAGAGACCATGGTTGATCCAACAACCTTCCACAAATATATCAATGCTATCCTGACAGGTCCTTATGATTTCATGACTCATGTTTATGATTTAAGGACACATTGGTAGTTTGGACACCATTCAAATTGTCATAGATATCCATAGCACTCTTTCATCACCACTCAATAGTGGCACAAAATAATTAAGCATACATTTGAGAGATTGCAACGGCCTCCCAAATGCCTTCTTCAAGGCCACTTTAGCACCTTTTAGGCCCAAATACTTTTTTCAAGGCTCCTTTAACACCTTTTTAGGCCCAAATGCATGTTTCAAAGCCCCATCAATGTCGTTTTGGCCCAAACACCTTTTTCAAGGCCCCTCTAGCACCTTTTTGGTCATCAAAGCCTCCTATAGGCCCAAACACTTTTTTCAAGGCCCCTCTAGTGCCTTTTCAGCCATTAGAGCCTCCTATAGGCCCAAACATCTTTTCACAGGCACCATGAGTATCCATCTCAGCACACACCTAGAGAAAAATCCTAACTTTGGCCCTAAGCTTGTTTGTAAAGGCTATTAATATATACAAAATTGTGCTTTGCAATTTGTGGTTTAGCACTTCCTACTTTTTCCACCTTGTCCACTGCTACTCTCAAAATGTTACACAAGTTTTTACTCATCTTTCATTGAGAGCCCACATCAACATTTTGTTACCACACATAAGTGAAGGTCAATCTTACTCTAAATATTACATCATTCCTACTTTTATGGATATTGAAAACTTTCCAAATATTCCCAAAAATGCCAAAAACATCCAGATATTCCAAAAAATGCCAAAAACATCCAAATATTTCAAAAAAATACCACAAACATTCAAAACATATAAACGAAATATCAAAAATAGAAATGGCAATGTTTATCTAACGTTTTCAATCACATTGTTTATTAACATGAGCAACAATCACCCTTTTTCTTGCCATACAAATAACATGTTTTTTTTTATAACAACAACAAGAATAATATTACATTCAAAGCAACATATCACAGATCAATTATATTGGCCTCCCTTATGGGGATGGTAGGATAGGATGTCTGACTAGGGACATTTCCCTCGACCCAGTCCAAGAAGATGAGGCCCCTGACATCAATCCTCCTTGTAGCCAAAAAATATACATATTAGAAATCTCCCATTATGCAATTGTGTGTTCAAAAATTATGTAAATTATTTATAAATCAACAATATCCATTTATCCTCTCAAAAGTGAAAACCCTCCTTTTTACAATTAAAAAAATTGAAAAATCCTCATTTATCCTCACAAACTAAGTCTGTTGGACTCTTCCTCTTGGTGCCTTATGAGATATTTATAGTTTCACCACTACCTTCCAGTCAAAATTAAAATCATGATCCTTACCGTAACCCCCTTCTAAAATCCTATAAATAGGAGGGAAATTCAAGAGCAAAGGATCCAAGTTTTAGGCATCTGCACTATAGGCACATTAAGAGTTATCATCTCTTTAGCATTGTCATTATAAAGAATTCATGTCATTTTGAAATCATTTTATTATTCATTTAGTGTCATTTAATATCATCTAGTCTTACACATGCACGTGATTCTAGCATTCTAGTGTTATTATCTTCACATAATTTGCATTTTCATATAGATCTATCATATATTCTAATAGATCTGCATTGATTACTAGGTAGATTATTTAGCTGTAGAAAGACTATTTCCCAAGATTTGCCTTAGCATAGCCGGTGAGAAGGAATGCCTTCCATCTTGCATTCCCAATCAAATGCAAGTCAATTGTGTTCAAAACAAAGCCTTCCTCTAGTAATCTCACAAGAGATTGTGCCAAACCTCCTTAGTGTTGGTGGGAAGCTCTCCATTATAAGAGAGGTAAATTCGAACACTATCGATCAAATACTAAAACCCTATAGTCACCAGCTTTAGCCAGCCTTGTCAGGAAGTCATTTCTCTTTCATTTTATAGGTGTGTGTGGGTTTATTCCATTGTCATTTCTTCTATTATTGTGTTTGGATGTGTGTGCTTTAATACATATTAATAAAATTCAAATTACAATCCTTCTAAGAAAGTGCAACTGCAAACTAGTGCTAAATTAAACATGAACATTGCTATGTACCTTGAAATAATGCATCCATTACTTAGAACGGTACATCTAACCACTTTTGTAATGCATTTAGCTCTTGTATTAGCACATTTGGCTAAAAAACATCACATTTGAAGAATTCAATAGTGCATCTTCATATATAACAATGCTTACACCCTATAGAACAACGCCTGGCACACCATAAAACATCGCATATAAGCACTAAAATAGCACTTCCTGTAGTGCATCTAAGAGAAATCTTGTAAAATATCTCAGGGCTTTGGAAAATCTGGCACAACATGGATCACCGAAGAATTCTTACCTCTATCTCTCTCACAATAATACCAAACATGTTTTCCAATCTTATTTATGTTGCAAAGACCACAATTGATCCAACACCCTTCAACAAATATATAAATGCTATCCTGACAGGTCCTTATGATTTCATGACTCATCTTTATGACATAAGGACATGTTGGTAGTCTGAACATCATTCAAATTGTTATAGATATCCATTGCACTCTTTCATTGCCACTCAATAGTGGCACAGAATAAGTAAGTGTATGTTTGGGAAACTGCAACAGCCTCCCAAACACCTTTTTCAAGGCCCCTTTAGCTCCTTTTGGACCCAAATGTGTTTTTCAATGCCCCTTTAGCATCTTTTGAGCCCAAATGCCTTTTTCAAGGTCCCTTAAGTGCCTTTTTAGGCCCAAATTCCTATTTCAAGGTCCCGTTAGCACCTTATGGGCCCAAACACCTTTTTCAAGCTCCCTTTAGCACCTTTTTGGTCATCAAAGCCTCCTATAGGCCCAAATGCCTTTTTTAAGGCCTCTCTAATGCTTTTTTGTCCATCAAAGCCTCTTATAGGCCTAAATACATTTTCACAAGCACTATGAGTATCTGTCTCAGCACACACTTAGAGAAAAATCCTAAATCTGGCCCTAAGCTTGTCTGTAAAGGCTATCAATATATAGAGAATTTTGTTTTGCAATTTTTGGTTTAGCACTTCCTATTTTTTCCACATTGTGCACTACTACTCTCAAAATTTTATACAAGATTGTACTCATCTTTTATTGAGAGCCCACATCAACATTTAGTTACCACACATAAGTGAAGGTCAATCTTCCTCTAAATATCCCATCATTCCCAGTTTTATGGATATTGAAAACCTTCCAAATATTCCCAAAAATGCCAAAAAAATCCAAATATTTCAAAAAATACCACAAACATTCAAAACATGTCAACAAAATATTATAAATATAAAATAAAATGATAATTTTTATCTGACATTTTCAATCACATTGTTTATTAACATGAGCAACAATCACCATTTGGCTTGCCATACAAATGATACACTTTTTTTTAATGACAACAAAAACAATATTACATTCAAAGAAACATCTTGTAGATCAATTATTTTGGCCTCCCTTGTAGGGGTGGCAAGATAGGATGTACAACTAGGGGCATTTCCCCTAGCCTAGTCCCAGAAAATGAGTCCCCTAGTGTTAATCCTCCTTGCAACCAAATAAAATCCATGGGTATCAAGAATTTCCCACTATGAAATTACACATTCAACAATTATGTAAATTGTTTATCCATGAACAGGGACTCTCATCTCTTTTCATTAGGAATTAGAGAGTTCCTAGTGTACTTTTTCAGTCCGTTGCATATCTACAAACATATTATCCCCCAGCTTATTAATACCTGACATCATGATCATTCATTGAGCCACATCCCACTCCTATTGCATCTAATCAGTCACCATTATCCAACATTCCACTATTGCTACAACTATCTCACCTTTGACTCACTAGTCGCTGACCATTCTTGCATCTACAATGGCACGGTGTTCATTTTTGCCACTGCTTCCCTAAAAGACTCTAACTATACCTACAATCACACTATTTCATTTTGCACACTTTCCAAAAATTCTTACACCATCCTTAGTAACTCCTGCAACCTTTGTGCTTGCACTCGCTTAGCTTGGATCCTCGCATCATTTCCCTCTTCTCATGATTGTTCCACTCACAATTCTACTTCCAATGACCACACTTGAGCCCATTCTGAATTCACCACCACCTGGAGCCATCTCACTTTTATTTGCATCCATCCTTATGAGCTTTCTCCATTAACCCCAACAAAAATGAAAATTCTTATTTTGCATTTTCTGCTCAAACTCTTTCTACGTCCAACATTTTTCATAAATCCTCCACTTTGCTTTTCATTTGTGCTCTGCCCTCCACCTTAGTTGTGGCTCTCCTACATTCAATCCACCCTTTGCCTCTTTCATCAACCTTTGTCCTAGAATTCTGAGGCTAATTAAGTGACTTGATGCTTTTATCACCTCACCCACACTAACATGCTTTGTCACTCTTTGAGATCTTCCCCCAGTCTTCTCTAGATATTCCATCTCCCCTACCTTTTTTGGTGCTTTTGACATGCATTTTGTCACCCCAGGAGGATTACTCTCTACCTACCTCATCGTATCATCACCTAGTTCCACCTAAAAAACTTATTGTGTTATGCTCCTTGACAACAACATCAGTGCTAATAAAGGAATTTCTTCCACCCTAACTCCTGAACCCCCAAGTTGTGTTTGCACTATCCCCACATGAATTGACTTGCCTTACTCTTAAACTAACACTTGGAGCTTAGGTTGATACACTAGTTCACCAGATGTACACTAGATAAGATTTTCCCTTCATCCTTGCCTCACTCTTCCTCCCTAGCTAACATCACCCTTTTGTCGTGATTGATCTGGTGAGCTTGTCATGCTTTCCACCACATACTTACTTAGCCTTTTGAACAAACTAACGGCTGCACTATCTCCTTTACTATGTTTTCTTTCATGTGTGAATTCCTCATCTATTTATAGTTGTCTCCCTCCATGCACTGCACTTTTCTAGCCTTTCCATACATCCACCTTATGCCAACTACAACAATAGTACCAAGTACACTTGTCGCTCCACTCTGATATTTTGACACCTTGATCTCCACTGACACATATTTTCCAACGCAATCACTATGCATCCCACTGCCGAATTGTCACTAACACATCCCACTGTTGAATTGCCGCTAACACATCCCATGGCTTGTTACTAGAATCCTACACCAGTTTCATCAATAGGCAATTGAACAAACTTTACACTATTGCACACAACTATCAACACTACTAGTCTGCAAATAATGGTTTTTTCACTATTATGTGCTTCAAGTACCTTGATGATTAATTTGACTAGAGGTAGTAGGATGAAGCCATGATCTTTTATTTGCCTTTGCTTTTCATTGTTCTACTCCAATGATCCTTTGATTTTATGCATTATTGGTGTCCATATGGAAGTGCCTCCTCTCATATGGAAAGCCATGTATACCTTGACTAGTTTTACATGATATCTTAGGTGAGGTTCTTTATCTAACATGTGTCTATTTGCGTGTTTATTTTCAATTACTATGGTAATAACTTATGTTCTTGATGGTTATCATTTCCTTCATGTATATTTTTGTGTTTGGTTGTGCTTCTCGGCATGATACAATATTCATCTCACCATAGCTAAGCTAGTCGTGGTTGTACTATGTCACTTTTTATTTAGGTGCTCAATGATGACATTTAATTTGCATCTCTTTACAAAATGTGACAGTTAGTTGCATTCATTTAGTTTGTATCTTATCTTGGGTACTTGGGTACCTTCAAAACAAATGCTTGGCCCATAAATCAGGATTATGCTGGCAAGCCTACACAACATCATTCAACAAATTGGAAACACAATTCAAGACCTACTCTCAAAAGGAAAACAACAAAATCAACATCAAAGTGATCTTTTAACACTCAACTATTGTGGACTTTGTCTCATCACAACACACTTCCTTATCACATAATATCCATTCCACCTATTACATTGTGTGACCTTCAAATCTCAAACAATCTTGGTCATTATTTCCTCTTATCATATTTCATCCCCTCACTATGCCACATCCCTCATTTCATCCATTGCATTATGTGACCTTTGAATATTAAACAATTTTGATCACTATTCTCTTCTACCACTCTTCTTTTTCTCCCATTATTCATCACATTCTATGCATTCACAATTTCACCCTTCTCACTAGAGCCTCGACGTTCCTTTGTGGCTTACAAATCTCAAATGTTGAGTTACTTCTCTTCATATCATTTCATCACTAGTATCATTTTTTATGATATTTCTCATTGCATTTGCATTTCATCCATTACAATTCCTCATTTGCATTTCATAATCATTCTTATTCATTTTCATCTTTTTTAATTTTTTTATATCATGTCATATTTACTTCCTTTGTTCATTTTTCATTTTTCATTTTCACTTTCTTCTTTCATCACATTTCATTTTTCATTCTATCTTCATCACCTATCAAACATTAAATATTTGCTCTTTATTTTTATGATTTCCTTCCATTTTTAAATTTCATTTTCACTAGAACCATTTTCAATCTTCTATTTATTTTATCTTTGGTTTTTATTCTATTTCATTATTATTGTCATATCATTTTCTCTAATTAATTCATCCTTTCATTACCATTTTCATTTTCATGTTCATTCTCATTTCATTCTTCCTCACTTACTCATATCTTAATCATCTTTCATCAAATATTATTATATCACCCATTTCATTCATTTTGGTCATCATTATTTGTTTACCTTATTTTCATCTCATAATTTTATTAAACCACTTTCCTTACCATCTATTCCATTATTCTATTTTTCATGTCATTTCATTACATGACATTTAATTTATATTTTTCATTATATCACATTTCATTTATATATTTCATTCATACATTTCACATCACATTTACATATTTCATTGCATCACATTTCATTTATACATCTCATTCATACATTTCATACATATATTTCATTCATATGCTTCATCTCTACATTCATTATCCACATATCATGTTATTTCATTAAGTATCTATACACTACATTAAATCATAACATCACATACATCCATAACATCAAACATATAAAGTCCATGATACAACAAGTGCAAAAATCAAAACATCAAAAATCTTGAATAATCATATATCAAAAGATCGAATCATCCACATCAAAAGGTCATCATCATAAATGACATACATGATAAGCCAGCAAAATGCAAATCAAAATGATACGCAAATCAACCATGTGTCTTACCAGTTGCATCCTTTGTCTATGTCTGATCTAGAAGTCTCTGCTCACTGAGGGCACTCCTCCCATTTCAAGGAACCTTCTCTATCACATTTTTGGTCTATGTCCTAGGAATAGTTATGGCCATCTGACTCATAGTAGCCCCATCTATCCTTGGCAATGGTGGTGGTAGTGGTAGCCTCAATGTCATTGAAGCTATAAATGCATGCAAAGTACTAGTCAACTGGGTAATCTATCTCCCCATCACTCCCATTTGTACCTCCATGACACTAATCTAAGTCCCCATCCCTAATGACCCACTCAATCTATATGTTGGTAGTTTTCCATATGGTTGTATCTATGGTTACCCCCGTGGTTGTAGACCATGTGCACCTATGATCAGGACTTGTATACATGGCCTTTATCACCTCATAAAATATACTTCATTTGGTAACATGTCCCTAGTGTACTCGGTCCTATCAGGACCCATATCATCTACTCATTGGCTTGACTCTACATCACTACCTATGTCTCCTCTCATTGTTACCTCACCTTGGCCATGGACCTCTCTAGGTCTCTTTGCTCCAAAATCTCCTTGCCTCTACACCAGGTCCTATACAATAATCCTATGTTGTGGCAATACTACTGCCAGGCCTTGGCCTCCATATCTCCCTCACACCCTAGCTCTGCCTCTTACTGGCCACCTTCCCCTACCTCTCCCTCATCATCCTTCATATCATCATCCTCCCCTCTACTTGATTGCTTCTCAATGTCAGGTCCCAGCTCTGTTGGATCTGTGTATCTTGGGAATGGGTGTTCTTCGAACCATCATGCATAATCCCCCTACATCCTTGCATCTACCTCTCCATAACTCAAAGCCCATATCTGAGGTGTCTTTATCAATTGCATGAATGCCTCATAGTGTGCCTTGTACTCCAAGGTCACCCCCCATACTAGCCTCTCTAACTGCACTCGAGCATAGTGTGCTAATCCCTATGGCATGCCCTACAGTCAACCAAACTACCTGACCACCCTACTGAAACAAAATCTATCTATCACTGAAGTCACCTAACCGAGTAGATATCATGGTGAAAAAGAGTATACCATCTCATATCATCCTTGCCCCATGGCTCTGTAAGAATGTATGTCCTCCATACAATCTCATCAAGGTCGTCCAATATTCACTGCCAATACTTTGTCTTTCCCATATGGGTTGAATAATCATGCCTAAATATGTATATATAAGGCCTATCTAGTGGCCATTTTTTAACACATATTGGTTGAGTAATGGTAAGATGCTTCCATGTCCATATCTACAATAATACCACCCCTACTGACAATGAAGCCACCTCTGAATACACCATCTGATGCAAATCATGATAGAGGTGGGATAATATGTAGCTCCCCCATGAAAATCCCTATGATTTTTCAATCATATCTTGGATAATATGGCCCCATCCTACAAGACATCCACATCCTCACCTATCTAGTAGAAGAAATCGCCCAATCAATCCAGCTAACACTGCAGGAAATGGCTCATATTGTAGCATTTGAAACTAGGACAAACTATCCTCCTCAATTTTGTGATCCCCAAATACATACCTAAATATTTTCCCATTGGCAACATGACCATAATAAACTAGATCCCCATAGTAGGGTTCCTAAGAATCCCATACACATCCTCTAGGGTAAATTTTATCTCCCCAAGTGACATATGGAAGGTGTTGTGGTCCAAGTGCCACCGCTTGGCTACAACTATCAATAAACCTTTGTTCACTCAAAATTGAGACATCTGTAATATATAGGTAAAGCTACATTTGTCAATCATCTGTCACTCCACTACAAACAATCTACCTATTAACTCCAAGAGCCACGAGTACAATCCCCAAACCATGAGCTTCCTCTCACATACCTGTTTCATCAAACAATCAAATAACGGCATCAATTTTTATCACAACTGACCATTCTACATCAATAAAATATCAACATCTAGTTATTCAACTAATGGTTCTATCTTGGATGAGCTACTTTTCCTACTTTGTATCTTGAGATGGACATGTTAGTTTTTTCTCCTCTATATCCTGAGGGAGGCACTATCTTTTACCTATCCAACATGAATGGATTGATTTTGCATATCACTTTGTGACCAAAAATTCACTATTGTTTGATTTTTTATGTGAATAAGTATCTAGGTTTGTCCCAAATTCATCAATTTCACATCAAGATCCTATCCTATGCTTTGAACAATCCTACGCATGGTCAAACTCATCTATACAGTCATTCCATTTTCAGACAAACCCTAATCTAGTCTAATACATTATCTAAGGACTATAAGATTAGTTTGTGCTATTTTATCAATCATATGCGCTACTCTATCAAATTTTTGTGCTACAAATAGAAAATGCACTATTGTCAGATGCATTGACACATCCCACAGATGTGTTATAACACACTCAAGTGCTATTACATTTGATTAAAAATGCTATCAAAATGATTGGATATGCTATGGCCTGTAAAAGTGCTACTTAATTCATCAAATGTGCTATCAACACAATCAAATGCACTCTAATCATCAAAAGTGCTAGGAAAATTGACAAATACACTATAGCACATACATGGACCTTGACATTTTTAACCATTTCAACTCATTAAACCCTAATTCTTAGATGCACTATTTCACACTACATATGCATGACAAGACTTAAAAGTGCTACTAAAACATGCATATGCACTATAGTTTATCTCTGAGCTATTCCAGCCTACGGATGTGCTATCTTAAGTCATGGATGTGCTATCTTAAGTCATGAGTGTGATAAACCATCTTAAATGTGCTAAAATTCCTAATCTACACATTTACAGAGAAAACCCATGCAAAAATCAAAAAATCTTTGCAAAAACTCAAAACTCTTAAACAATAGAGGATCTCAATGATTTATTGGGGCACCATAGTTGGCTGCATGCTTATATCTATGATCCTTCTTGAATCTATGCTCTCACAATGGTACAATCATTCTCATTGGCTCAAAGCTCCAAAAAACAAAAAGTGAAAGGGGAGTAAAAATGACAAGGGTAAAAGGTCTTTTGACCTATTTAATGCTCCTTTGGGGCATTTGTATGACATTTTTAACCCTATTCATCCAAATCAATGTTTTGACCACTTTTCTCAAACTGGGTATCATTCCAAAACAAAATTGATCACCTACATCTACCCCACTTTACTATCAATTATTCTCATTAATATTTTTTAAAATAAAATTGGAATATTCCTTATTTTTGCACATCAATTTTTCCAATTTCATTTTTGAGGGGGTAGTATACCATAGCATCAAAAAAATTCAAATATAAAATATGTTCTACCCCATCCAAAATTTTAACATCAAATCAAACTAGGGCATCCAAACAATCTATTTCAAAGGATTTTAAAACATAGCAATATCATATCAAACATCAAATCATTAGTAATCAAACATCAAATTATTAGCAATCAGGCATTACACCAACCTCAAATCAAGAAAACATCTTTGATCAGACACTCAAACAACAAAATTGGCTAAAAATCAAAAACTCAAGATAGTCTTTGAACTAATATGCTTCACATATTAGCTCAAAGAAGGGCATTTGTAGACACCGCAAAATTGGCAAAGACTTAAAATAATACAAATTTTGATCAAACAATGCAAATTAAGGACAAAATCAAATAATAGAGGAAAACAACAAACGTTCAAATTAATGGAAACATTGAGTCATTAATCAATCAATCATGCATCAAATCAAAAAGGACCTAAATCACTTTTAAAAGAGGAAAAACAATTCATAAAACCATAAAATGAAAAAAAAAAAATTAAAAGGAAAAAGACAAAAGACAAAAGGAAAAGACAAAATTTGTAAATAAATGAAACATTTAATAAATCAATAAAATCCATTTATCCTCTCAAAAGTGAAAATCCTCCTTTTTTTAATTAAAAGAATTGAAATATCTTCATTTATCCTCACAAACTAAGTCTGTTGGACTCTTCCTCTTGGTATCTTATGAGATATTTATAGTTTCAGCATTACCCTCCAGTCAAAAGTAAAATCTTGATCCTTACCCCAACCCCCTTCTGAAATCTTATAAATAGGAGGAAAATTCAAGAGCAAAAGGACCCAAGTTTTAGGCATCTGCACTATAGGCACATTTAGAGTTATCATCTCTTTAGCATTGTCATTATAGAGAATTCATGTCATTTTGATATCATTTTAGCATTCATTTAGTTTCATTTAATATCATTTAGGCTTACACATGCAAATGATTCTAGCATTCTAGTGCTATTATCTTCACATATTATGCATTTTCATATAGATCTAGCATATATTATGATAGATCTAAATTCATAGCATACTCTTGTTCTAGACCTATCACTGAGATGTTGGTCTAAGAGAAATTTTAGCCACTATACTTAGGGAAACATGATATGTTTGTGAAGTCTTTGTTTAATAGTGATTTCTTGGGTCTAGATTAGCTCATTGTTATTTTGATTGCACTTTGCACTGAGGTCTCATGAATACATGATTCCACCGTGTACAAGATTATTGTCAGAACAGCACATCAAATCCATGTACATCAAGGAACTACACTACTCAGTACCTAGTCATTCATTACTATTTATATTAATACCCACCATGGAAAAAACCTAGTTATTTCTCATCAAATCTCACCTAACTTTATAAATAAAAACCCCGCAAACTGGAATTTAAAAAAAAAACATAGTTAGGGTTAGAAAATATACTAAATGAACATATGAATGTCATGGGGATGAGCTTGTTGTACAATTAGGGTAGGGGGTTGTGTTTGCATTGTAACTTAGTGTTGATAGGAAGTAATCCCAAATATTGGGGCCATAAATTGTGTTGCTCAAATGCGACAAGTGTTACAATGTTCTTTAGGTGTAATTGATGGTATTTTTGTACAAGTCTCTAACAAATTCAAGCAATCTCATTTTCAAATTAAATCAGGTTTCAAACTAGGTAATTTCATTTTCAAATCACATACATTAGGTTTCAAAAATATATATTTTTAAATCACATTAATCAAGTTTCAAACAATTTTATTTTCAAATCACATAAATTAGGTTTCAAACAATTTCATTTTTAAATCACAAATTTGAAGTAGTGCTTGTCCCTACCCAGGTCGTGTTGATTCACATGTGAACTTGGTTCTCAAACCTCATGCTAGCCAAAATGTGTCTTTCCTGTGTAAACAACTATGAAAATGAATTTTTCTTTGTCTTCTTTTTTTAATGTTAACATATAACTATTGGAATTTCGATGGTTATGTTATAAGTAGTCAGTATTCCAATGATATTGGGGGGTGATTGAAAAAAAAATCAAATGTGCCCCTTGTTAAAAAATAAATGTGAAAAATTTGGGCCAAATGTGGTAGTACAAGGTTTTCCCTCTAATCAAGGGTTTCTCTAGTTAAAATATATTGTGTCACTATACATGGTTTTTATTGTTACCAATTTAGCCTACACCTTAATTTCTAAGTCTTCAATTCACCTATGTATTGAGCTATGTGTATTAAGTTCATGATGTTTTAAATCAGAGTTATTTGAATGTAGAAAAGTAAAGTACAAAGTACATAAATTATGAAAATTTGATCACTATTCAAATTTGAGATATAATTACAAAATAATTTTTCTTGTCTATTTTTTGTCCAAATTTGTATTACAAACATACAAGGTGTTCAAATTTCATATATAACATTTAACAATACATTAAATCCACACAAGTTGTAGTAGATTTCAAAAATAATAATAAACTTAAGGTTTCTTTGGTAACATCTTTAGAATGTTCAAAGTTACAACAACAAAAAAAAAAAAAAAATTTAAAAAGACACGTATACATTGTTTGAATATGAAGGACCAAATAAGAAATGGGTTAGAGTATTTTCCACCATTTCTTGATTGCAGTAGGCTGACTTCAAGGAATTGATGAAGTCCCCAGTTTCTTTCATCTTTTTAGCTACCTATGTAAACATAAAAGAGAAAATGGATTAGTCTTACGAATAATTGAGCTCAGGAATACAAACGTAAACCATTCCTAATTGACTCCACATAAGAAAACAATAAATACACATCAAGTGAAGAGAAATTTAAAAACAAATAGCAATAAAGGTGCAAAATAGATCCAATATCTTACTCCAAGTATTTCATGAGTGTCCATGTACAAGTATGAAGACTTGAGGATGTGGAAGGATCATGTGTAAACTACATGCATGAAGCCTTCAAGATGAGATTTGTAGAGGCTAAGACTAAAGAGGTGATGAGAATATTGAAGCAGCATGCAATAATCACAAGCATGGGACCTTCTGGTCAAATCATGAAGGGGCGAAGACTAAAGACAATGAGGAGACTATTGAAGGGACATGCATACATTACAGGTATGAAACCTTTTAGTTGAATCTTGGAGTAGTTGAAGACACAAATGGGCACAAGATTGTTAAAGAGACACAACATATATTGTGAAACATTCAAGCCATTAAAATTTTCAAATGAAAAGTTATGTATTATTCATAAAATATAGAAGTTGTTCCACGTAAGGATCGACATGCATCAAAGGCTTCAAGTGCGCATGGAAGTTTCAGATGTTTAGATGATATCAGTAAAGCCTTAAGGTTTATCAAATGGTTTTAGAGGTATTCTTCTATGTCTAATGTTGTTCCCATGGTATTGAAGAATAAGTCTACTATCCCAAAAAATATTTACATGGTAACTACAAAGAATAATCAGCATTGAGTACAAGGGAAAAAATCATATCTACAACTATATGTCATTACACTGAAGAAAGTATGAAGTTAAATTTAATATGAATGACTAGATGGACTTATCTTAAGCATAAAGGTATTATTTTATATTTATTAACACAAGTGGCATCTTTTTTATAGGGTCGAGAAGATAATTAATCAATGGTTACCATTAGAAGATAATGTATACAAATAAAGTGTTTTTCCACTTACTTCATACATCGCAACAAATATGGATTACAATCTTATAAAAGAGAAGCAAAAAATTGTAAACCAGAAATCAAAAGAACATGAGTACAAAAGGACCACAATCATAATAGATTCATATGAGAAAAAAATTTGTCATATTGTGTTGGAGTTTTCGGATAAACTATGAAGAATCAAGAAAAATGCCTTTTAGGTTTTGTCCAGAATGGGGCAAACTTGGGTCCACCATGAGTAGATTTCTCAATAGATCAAAAAGCATAAAGATATCAATCTATTTCTAAATGGGATATTTTTTGGATATATCATTATAGGTGATATATAAGCACTCTACAAAATTTTATAAAGAGGCATATGTTTAAACACGGTTATCATAAGTTGCAACACATTTCAAGGTTTCGGCATGGGCTACAAAATGATTGTAGCATGGTTTGTTATGATTAAAGGAAAATATTTCTTGAGATATGTACGCTAAAGACTACAAAATTACATACCATTTAAAGTAACTTGTTCTAGTTATATTCATATATTTGTGAAAAATACATCATTAGTTTTAGGACAACATAAATATAATTTCAAATATATCTCTTTGTTAGACTGTCCAAGAAATCTTAAGAACTATAAAAGGGTTTTTTTCATATTTATAAAATGACAAGAACATTAGATGATTATAAAAGAGTACATTTTACAAGAACAATTTTAGTGCATTAAAGAATAGAGATTTTGTAAAAGAGAATAGAAAATTCTTTAAAAGTAAGTTTGTCAAACTTGCATATTTCCAGCATACAAACTATTTTAGAAAAGTGTCAAAAACTTTTTATTATGAAATAGAGTTGTTAGTTAATTCAAGAAATGTCCTAATTTTACCAAAGACAACATATTTTGGAAAATACCCATAAATGAGTTGAAATTTTTTGCAACATAGTACAAATAAGAAAATAAAGATAGTGGCATATTTCAAGTTAAACATAAACGGAACCCAATATGAGTGTCATGATAGAGTATGCAAAATAATACACATTCATGGTACTGAAAAGAAGCAACATAAAGTATTCAAAGAAGATATATTATGTACAGAGCTCACTGCCAAATTCAAGAAAAATAGATACAACAAAAATAAAATATGATACAACATATGTATGTCCAGTGTTGATTTAAATGACATTTATATAAGGTTGAATGTATGATGGGAAAGATAGAATAGAAAGTTGTGAAATATCAAAATATATCAAAGAGTTTAAGAGAAATAGCATGGTACATTGAATCAAATTTTAATTAAGTATGATAATCTCAAAATGACCAATGTTTTATATGAAATGAGAGGTTAGAATATGTATGGAAAACCATAGTAATGCAGAACATACTTTGAAAGTATTTGGATGAAGTGAATATTAGAGAGATGATATTATTAAACAAACATCCTACAAAATTTGTTAATGGTGCAAGGAAAGCCCCTTACTTTCAAGAGATTCATGATCTATTCAAAGAGAAAATACATTAAACTCTAGTTTATTTAATGGAAATAGCAAGAGCAATATCCTTTTCCAAGAAATCACAATCTTTCCTCCTAATCAAGAAATGAGAATAGCTATCAATGAAAAGAAGACATGCAAATTTACCATTTAAAAATGATACTAATGGTTTTGCACAAAGATTTTATAGTTCAAAAATGAACCACATAATATACAAGAAAAAAGTTTCTATGAGTGAGTAGAGATACATTACAAATAAGGTGTTGTAATGAATAAAAATTACTTCGTATGTTGGTTTTATTCAATAAAATACATATACCCAAATTATTAAAAAATAGGAAGAACAAGAAAGGCAAAATACTGAGTTTCAATCTTAGTGTATGAATAGTTGGCTACATGAAAATGCTTGAATGATTTAGAATAATTGAGGGGGGGTGAATCAATTATCTTCAGGTCCAAATATACCAATTGAACTTTTAATCACTTCAAATACTTCAGATCTAAACATTTAGTAACTCAGTCTCTATAGCTAATAATCAGTAACATAAACTTGTAGTCCATTTTCCTAATAGTAGCAAACTTGTAGAATGAAAAATATTAATAGTAAAACATCTCAGATAAAATATACACAAGTATGACACTAGGATTTAACGTGGAAACCTAATTTGGGAAAAACCACTAGTAACATGTCACCAATCTTTCACTCTTCTGAAGTGAGCCCTGTTAGGAGCCAACCTTGTTAAAGGTTACAAAACACACTATTAAATGTGACATTGTTAAAGGATTTAATCACCCTATTAGGAGTGGCCTTGTTATGAAGTCCATCTTGACTAAAGAATTTACATATGATTGTTAGGTCAACCTTGATTAAAGGATTTTGATATTGCTACAATGGTTAGAAAGTAATAGCAGGTTGAGCATAGAATTACAACTCACTTTGAAAATATAGATCACAATTTGGTCCAATAATTGACTTATTTATTGGTCTCAATTAACATATCCATCATTAATTTTCTTGTAAATCCTTCAATAAATCATTGTTCACCTCAACACTTTATTTTTTAGCCTTTTGCTCAAGTTCACCAATCAACAAAATCAACAACAACTCCAACCTTGTTAAGGTCTTCACTAGCTCTATTAACCTCTCAAAGTTTAGCCCTTGTACCTCCTTAAATAGGTAATTCTAATCTTTTTTCACCTAAACATCATTGTAGCTCATAGATTTTGGTCAAATTCATTGAATTCCTCCATCATTTTGTCTCCTCTTTTCTCTTCTGGAAACTTTTCCAAAGTTCTCCTTGGATTCATGCATAGAAATGCTCAAACATGGTTTCCCCTAATATTAAATTCTCTAGGTAATCCTTATCTTCAACAAATTTTCCATATTCCAAGAATTCAATTGTGTCATATGGAAATCAAGATTTCCTCATAATTTGTCAAATGCTATCCCTTGGCCAACATTGGGTTCTAACACTCAAGCATCGCTAAATTACTCAGATGCAACTAACTATTTTGTCCAACATATTTTTTGATACTCAGTCAATACTGATGCTTGGTCAACAATATATTTGCTTGGCTTATACTATCGCTTGATCAACTCTAGCATCACTTGGCATAAACTTAAATCTCCTTAATTGTTTTCTATTTTGCTCCATCAAGCCTATGCATTTATTATTTCTTTGATCAATACTTATAGGATTCAACATAACTATCTTCTCCACTTAGGTTATGATTAATGAACAATCACTTTAGCTTGTCAAAGTCTAACTAATAAAGTGCCCATTATAGTTCCTAATAACTCAACCTTGCCTCTAGGTCCTTTTGTTATGTCCTTCTAAAACCCTCTTCATAAATCATCTTGATATGGAACTCTATTTAGATAGCAACTATTTTACCAATAAGGTTTGACATCAATGACAACATAACAATTGTCTCAATTGTAGTTTCCAACAATCTCCCTCTTTGGAATTGATGGCAACACCTCTAGTTATCATGCATCCAAAACATGAAATTGCTTCGACAATATCCCTCTGTGTTTAGTATTATACATTCATTAATATCCTTCATTTCATTCTAATTCACATCTCAGTGTCCAACAATCTCCCTTTTTCAATTTTGTTCAACCTCATCCATGCATCTCTGATATGCAACAAATAGACTCCCTCTATTATATCAAATCATGAAATCAATCAGATTCCTTTTGGTTAATACTTTCTCCCTCTTTGAAACATCTTTTATTATTTAACTGTTCATAAATAACTCCATCTTCATAAGGTAATTGTATATTATCTCCCTCTTTGACAAAAATGCCAAAGACACTTCATCTTTCTCATACATTTTTACCATGTAGATATCTTTATGTCAATACTTTCAAGTCTTATTTTCCATCTTTCATCTATTCTTATGACTAATACAACATTCTATTATTCTCTCTTCATTACTTTAGGCAACTCCTAAAGTATGACTTTCTGCATCAACTTGTAAGATATTCTGATCAACTCATTTGATGTAGAGCTCTATCTTATCTTAAATAGCCTTAGCTAGGGGAATCACCTCTAATTTACCTTTTAGATACTCATGTGCATCCTTAGGTAAAGCTTTAGTGAAATTATCAGCTATTTTCTCTTTGGTGTTCACATATTCCAATCTCACTTCTTTCTTTTGAACCAACTCTCTCAATTTTTGATACTTGATAGAAATATGCTTGGTCTTTGAGTTCATTATGTGGTTCTTTGATATATTTATAGCACTTGTGTTGTCACAATAGATAAAAATAGGTTTAGTGATCTCTTCCTTCATCCCTTTCAACAATTGCTTGATCTACACATTATTGGAACACTTCACTGATGTTGTCACATATTCAGCTTTAGTTGTTGATTGTGAAATGCAATTCTACTTCTTTCTTGTCCATGAAGCTAATCTCTTTCCTAGGAAAAAAGATCCACCACTTGTACTCTTTTTGTTATCAACATTGCCTGCCCAAATAGCATTTTTATACACTTTTAGTTCAAATTTGGCATTCTCCTTGTAATATAGGCCATATTATTTTGTTCCTTTTAGATTTTACAATATCATTTTCACTACTATCATATGATTATCCTTAGGATTTGTAGAAAATCTTGCAATAATTCCAACTGCTAGTGTAATATCAAATATGTTGTGAACAACATATTGTAGTTTCCCAATCATTAATCTATACAATGTCTAGTTCACATTAGTAGAATCATCATTCTTAGATAACTTATGTCCTTTGTCTATAGGTGTGTTGACTAGTCTTGAATATTTCTTCCCAAAAAAATTCAATATTGATGAGGGCACAATCCAAGACCAAATTGAACACAATATGAAAAGGGGAATATTATTATCAAAAGTGATATGCTATTACATTTAGTACAATGAGAATAGATTCAAAGGTGTGGCCTATGGGCTTACAATGTTGTATGATAGTGGAGAAAAACCCTCCTCCAGTAGCTACTCCCAAACTCCACCAAAAACTGCCTTTACAATGCCAAAAATGTCCTTAAGTAACCAAAATTAGGTTTAGGGTTAGGAATATATTTTAGAATATGACATTTGGCATCCACCACCAAAAGAGAAGGTTCTAGAAAACATATCATAAGTCAGTGTAAAATTAGAAAAATCCAAAAATGGTAGTCCATCTTCTGGGAGGCATAACTTTTGATCCAGGAAACTGATTGATGAACCGTTTACATTTCCAAAAAGCTCTCCAAGCACTTTATAGCCTTATGGAATAGCTTTACTTGTCCCCCAATTTTGAGCCCATACGAGGCCATTTAGTGCCTCAAATCTGACTTTGAAGTGTTCTTAGGGGGTCTCCAAAGAACTTAAAACTGCAATAACTTTCAAACTGTAAAGCCTTTTGACTTGATTCTTTTTCTGGAGTGATTTAAATTACAATTATAATCATCCCTCCAACTTAAACCCTCTAACTCATCATAATTATGGCTCAATTACAAAATAACTTATTTTCTACACTGGCACGTATCCTAAGGTGCTCAAAAGCTCTAACCTAGAAAACCAATATTGGAGCTATGAGAGTTGGAATCTTCATTTGACCCAAATGGGTATTAAAAAATGAAAACACATTAAACAGAAACTAACATTAAGCATATTTTTGGGTGATAAAAGATTGCCTTTACACCACTAGATTCTCCTATATCAAACACCCAGGGTAAATTAGAAAGTGATAGTGTCACTTTATAGCTAGTAGAGGAAAACCCAAATGGGCAACCTCCATTGAGGATATACAAGTTGAATCTTCTATTGGTCGTCCTTTCCACTTCACTAGGTGCCACACGACTATATAGAATTTTTTCACTCTTTTCCTTCTCAGAAGTAGGAATTGGACATAGATCTAGCATCAACTCCTCATCTGCACCATCATCATGATATTCTATTAAGTCTAAAATATTGAAAATAGAAAAATGTGAATCCCATCTAGTAACTCCACCTCATATGCATTCCCTGAATCATGTTTCTTCAAAATTTTGCAGGCACAAATTTCTTCATCTTCAACTTGTTGTAGGTACCCACTAAAAATTGTTCCTTCCTCAAATATACCATAACTTAATCTCCAACTTGGAACTCCTTATGTCTCCTCTTTTCATATGCCCTAGCCTTATACAATAGGCTCATCTTGGTAATATGTGCTCACACCTCCTCGTGTAGGTTCTTAACATGTTCAACAAAGTCTTTTACCTTAGCCCTTGTCCTCTCCCCTTGCTACATTTTTCTTACCTCTAGTGCAGTCTTTGGACTACTCCCATACACAATTTAGAATAACCAGTACTCGTATTCAAAGAATTATTGTAAGCAAATTCTACTTGTGGTAGAATCAAATCCCATCCCTTGGGCTTATCTCCTACTAAACACCTCGACAAATTACCCAAACTTCTATTTACTATTTCTATATGTCCATTAGTCTATGGATGATGTGAAAAACTAAACTTCAATTCTATCTTCAACTTCTTCCACAAAGTCCTTTAAAAATACCCCACAAATTGAGTATCTCTGTCAAAAACAATACTTTTTGGGAGACCGTGTAGCCTCACCACCTCTCTGAAAAACAAATCTGCAATATGTACTACATCATGAATCTTATGGCATGGAATGAAGTATGCCATCTTGGAGAACCTATCAACCACCACAGATACTAAGTCATTACCCCTTTGTGTCCTTGGCAATCCAAGAACAAAATCCATACTTATGTCCTCCCAAGGCTTCAATGGAATAGGTAATGGTTGATAGAGTCCAATATTGTGACTAAATCCTTTGGTTGTTTCACATACTTGAAAACTTTGCACAAACTTCTTTACATCCTGTGACAATTGAGGCCAAAAATAATGATCTCTAATAACAAAAATGGCCTTATCTTGACCCAAAGTGTCTTGCCATTCCTCCACTATGCATCTCTTTGATCAAGTTTTCCCTCATGAAACTCCTTGAAATATACAATTGACTTCCCTTGAATAACATACTATCCTAAATCATGTAATCTAGCCACCCGATCCTATCTAGAGTAGCAGGTTCTTTACAAGCCTTCCAAGCCTCTGCAAAGTTAGGATCCATAGGGTACATATTCTTGAGTTCATCAAACCCAACCACTTCAACCTACATTACTATCAGCAACAATTGTCTCCTACTTAATGCATGTGCAACCTTGTTAAACCTTCTACTTCTATGTTTCAATACAAATGCATAACTTTGCATGAACTCTACCCATTTCAAATGTCTCTGATTCAATGTACTATGTAGGTACTGCAATGCCTAGTGATTAGTATACAAGAAAAATTCTTTTGGTAACAAATAATGTGTCCATTTCTTTAATGCCTAAACTATTGCATAGAACTCTCGATCATAAATAGAATACTTCTTCTTTCATCATTCAACTTTTCACTAAAATAGGAAATAAGCTTACCTTCTTGGCTCAACATAGCCCCAATAGCACCACCACTAGCATCATAATCCACCTGGAACACTTTGTTGAAATAAGGAAATGCCAACATAGGTTGCTCTGTCAACTTCCTCTTTAGCAATTCAAAACTCCTTGTAGCCCCTATAGTCTACTTGAACTCTTTTCTATCCCCCTTAATTATTTTAGTTAGGGATGCACATATACTACTTATGACCCCAAATAGACTAACTCCCTTTTGACAAAGCTACACTTCTTCAAATTAATCAACAATTTATCTTCCCTCAACCTTTCAAGGACACTACGAATGTGCAATAAATGTTCATCCAAAGACTTTCTAAAAATCAAAATATCATCAAGGTAGACAATAACAAACTTTTTCAAAAATTTATTTAATACCTCATTCATAAGTTGCATGAAGGTTCTTGGTGCATTGGTCAGTCCAAAGGGCATGACTAACCACTCATATACACCCTCCTTGGTCTTGAATGTAGTCTTCCACTTATCTCCCTCTTATATCTATATCTATTAATAGCCACTCTTGAGATCTATCTTTGTTAAGTACTAAGCTCCACTCAAATATTCCATAAGAACATCCATTTTTGGCAAAGGAAAGTGATACTTGATGGCTATTCTATTTATAGCCTGAGAGTCTACACACATTCTCCACTCTCCATCTTTCTTTAGCGCCAGCACTATAGGTACTACACATGGACTCAGGCTCTCTCAAATAAAAACTTTCCTCAACAGCCCCTAAACTTGTCTATTTAGCTCCTCAGTCTCATTAGGAGTTATCTTATGAGCAACCTTGTTAGGCAAACTAGCTCCAGGGACTAAATCTATTTGATGATTGATTCGCCTTACTAGCAGAAACCCTTTTGGGACATTATCAGAGATGACATCTCCATACTCACTTAATAGACCTAAAACTTCAAGTGGAACTTCACTACTACCTTCCTTATCTTTCCTAGGAATTAAAGTATAACACATATGTTGATTTCTCATGCCATCCAGATATTTCTTCCATCAACACAACATGCCCATGCATACCTTTTCACCCTCTTTTATCAAGGGCTTAAATTTGTGGAAAACTCCATCCTTTTCAGAGAGTATATATTTGCATGACCATCATGTATAGTATGCCTATCAAACTACCACAACCTTCCCAACAATAAATGGTAGACATCCATTGGAATGATGTCACAGAGAGCCTCATCATGGTAACTCCCAATCTTGAACTTTACCAAACATTGCTCACTAACTAGGACCTTGTAATCATCTTGCACCCAAGCAATCCAATAGGGTTAGGGGTGTTTCTCACTCTTGAGCTTTAGCTTTCAAACCATCTCCTCTAACACCAAGTTGTCAGTGCTTCCATCATCAATAATCACATCACAACATTTACCCTTGCACTTACACCTGGTATGAAATAAAATCCTCCTTTGTCTAGGTTCAGTCTCACCACTTAGTAAGACTCTTTCATTAACTAGAACCTCTCCTCTTTCTATATCCTCTGAAAGTGATGACTATGCATCATCATCCACATAAGCAACCCTTGCTTGATTGTCATCTCTCCTATCTAGCCTTCCTTGGCATTGATGGCATTTGAAGGCACCATGACCTTCTTCATTGTAATGAAAATAGGTACCACAAAAGCCTCCTCTTCCTAAACCTTGTCCATTTCCTCTACCTCTTCCTCTTTGATATCTAAATTTTTGATCATGGGAGTGGTTGAAACCCTCGTTCCTCTGGTTTTGGCTAGTACCCACATCTTCATTTTTCTTCTAGTTCTCATTTTGGCCTCCAAATGACCTACCACCACGCCTTCCTCCTTGACTATGCCCTCTTTTCCTTCCATCAAACCTTATATTTAACTTCTCCTCAACTCATAAGGCAAACTAGTATGCCTCTTCAATGCTAGTCATTTGTACTAGACTAAACTCCTCCTAAATGCTAGGCCTTAACCCACTAAGGTAATGGGCAACCTTCTCCTTTTTTGCTTCTGCATGCCTTGCCCTGATAAGGACTCGATAAAATTACTCTATGTATTCCTAGAAATATTTTTCCTTCTTTCTTTAACCCTTGCATCTTCTTGAACAAATCAAGCTCATAATCAACAGGAATGAACTATTTCTTTAGTTTGTCTACCATGCGATCCCATCTTGTGATTTTCTCCTTCCCTCTTCTATTTCTTTCCAACTGAGTCTCTTGCCACCAAATTTTGGCATGGCCTTTCATTTTTGCCTTTGAAAACTTGACCCTATCAAGGTCCTTGATATCCTCATACTCGAAATATTCCTCTAGCTCATTGATTCAGTCAATCAACTCATCTGGGTTTAGATTTCTTGAAAAACATGTTGATGTCAATTTTAGGTCTCTTTCCAAGCTTGTAAATGGCTCTAAAAATATTCTCCTCCACCTAGCTTAGAACTTCTCCATATCATTTCCCTTCCTACCCAATATTTCCTTCTTCATTTTCTTCTTCACTTTTGTCGCCTACAGCAACATTCATTCCTCTGTAGATCTCCTCCTGTAATGCCTGGACTTGTCTCTGGATGGCTCTAACCTCAAGAGTAACAACTCTAACCTTTCCACCATAATCCCTTAAGGAATCTTATTGTATCAAAACCCACAACCACACAATCTTGGTGCAAACTGCCTCATAGTCAGCGCTCTGTCTACACACTTAGGAAAACCAACTCTGATACCACTTGATGAGGGCACAATCCAAGACCAAAATGAACACAATAGGAAAAGTGGAATATTATTATTAGAAGTGATATGCTATTACATTTAGTACAATGGGAATAGATTCAAAGATGTGCCCTATGGGCTTACAATGTTGTCTAATCCTAAAGAAAAATCCTTCTCCAATACCTTCTCCCAAACTCCACCAAAAACTGCCTTTACAATGCTAGAAAAGTAACCAAAATTAGGTTTAGGGTTAGGAATACATTTTAGAATATGACATTTGGAATCCACTTCCAAAATAGAAGATTCTAGAAAATACATCAAAATTTGGTGTCAAATTAGAAGAATCCAAGAATGGTATTCCAACTTCTGGGAGGCATAACTTTTGATTTGGGATTCTGATTGACAAATCATTTATATATCTGGAAATCTATCCAAACACTATATAGACTTATGAAGCAGATTTTCTCGTCCCCCAATTTTTGGGCACATACAAGGCCATTTAGTGCCTCAAATCTGACTTTGAAGTGCTCTTAGGGGGTCTCTAACTAACTTAAAACTGCAATAACTTTCAAACCGTAAAGCCTTTTGACCTAATTCTTTTTATGGAGTACTTTAAATTAAAATTATAATAATTCCTCCAACTTATACCCTCTAAATTATCATAATTATGTCTCAATTATAAAATAACCTATTTTCTACGTTGGCACATATCCCAAGGTGCTCAAAAACTCTAACCCAGAAAGCCTATAGTGGAGCTATGAGAGTTGGAATCCCCATTTGACCCAAATGGGTATCCAAAAATGAGAACACATTAGACAAGAACTAACATTGAGCATATTTTTGGGTGACACAATATTGCCCTTACACCACTAGATGCTCCTATGTCAAATATCTCCTTGATGTATTTCAATTGCGTAATATGAATACCTTGCTTCATCTGATATACTTGTAAACAACCAAAGAATTTGATCTCACCAAACATAGACATTTCAAATTCCTTTTGCATCTCATTTAAAAAAGATTTGCATATTGCATTTTTTGCCTCCAAATATGATATCATCAACAAATATTTCAGCTTGTAGTATCCCTTTCCCATCTTCAAATTTCAAGTAGAGGTTACAATTATCATTATTTCTTGCAAAACCAATCTTTTCCCAAATAATTATGCACCCTTTCATAACATGATTTAGGAGTTTTTTTTAATCCATACAATGCCTTGTGCAATTTACATACCATGTTCTTCTTGTTGGGATCAAAAATCCTTCTAGTTGTTCAATGTAAACTTCTTCTTCCAATAATCCATTTAGAAATATAGATTTGACATCCATTTGATATACTTTAAATCCTTTATAAGTAAAATATGCAAATAATGTTCTAACTCCATCCAATCTTGCAACTGGGGCAAATTTTTTCCCATAGTCAATACCTTATTCTTGTGAATATCCTTTCCATACCAATATAGCTTTATTCCTTGTGAATTGTCCTTTATCATTCAGTTTGTTCGTGAATACCCACTTGGTTTTAAAATCATTCTTGTCCTTTGGTCTAGGTACCAGTGGCCAGGTTTTTTTCTTCTCTACTTGTTCAATTTCTTCATTCATTTCTTGAATCCAATGTTCATTGTCCAAAGCATCCTTTACTAATTTAGGCTCAAATTCATAAAGTAAACATGTAACACTTCTTAGTATTTTTCTATTCATGACTCCTAACACTTTGTTTCCAATGATTTGTTCAAGTGTATGGTGTATTTTCACATACTTTTATAGAATAGGTCATTTTCTTCTTTTTTCTTGTTCAAGTTCATCTTGAAAATTGATTTCAAGTTCATTTTGTATTTATGCTTTAGGTTCTAGTTACTCAACATTGTCTTCTCAATAATAGACATCTTCTTCATATATCTTAGCATCATTTTGTTAACACTCAACACCTATAGTCTATTGCTCAGTAGCCTGCTCCTATAGCTTGACATTCACATTTTGTTATTTCTTGGTACTCTTGATCTCTAGTTTAGGTAAGGTGCAAGGAACACCTTTATTGATATATATGAATGTGTTGTAGTCTTCAAGTTTTGTTTTACATTCAACTTCATTTCTTTCTACATATTCATCAACTTTCACTTTTGCACTTTTCACAATTTTTTTTGTGTTGAGTTCAAACACTTATAAGCTTTGCTCTTAGTGGAATATCCTAGGAACATTCATTCATCACTTTTAGCATCAATTTTTTTATTTCTATCGCCCTTCAGTACATACAATTTTATTCCAAACACTTTAAAATATTTCACATTAGGTACATACCCATACCATAACTCAAATGGCATAATTTTTGCACCTTTCTTGACTTGTACTCAGAGATTGATGTACTTAAAACTTCTCTCTAGTAATTTTGTGACATGTTCTTTTCCATTATCAATGTTCTAGCACAATCCATGATTGATTTGTTCCTTCTTCCAACTATTCCATTCTAGGTTGGGGTCTTAGGTGCTGAAATCTGCCTTTTGATTCCCCTATCATTGAAAAATATGTAAAATTCATTAGAGATAAATTCTCCTCCTCTATTAGATCTCAAGCACTTCAAACTTTTACATGTTTCATTTTCAACTCTTACCAAATACCACTTAAACAATTGAAAACAATAAGATTTTTCTTTAAGAAACATTACTTTAAGCATTCTAGAATAGTCATCAACAAATAGAATGAAATATTTGTCTCCATAGTAGCTTTTCACTCCAATAGGACCACAAAGATCAGTATGAACCAATTCCAAAATAGCACTAGATGTGTAGGTCTTTCTCTTGAAACTAGACTTTGTCATTTTTCTCGATTGACATTGTTTACACATAGCATTATCAGGTTTCTTCCATCTTTGTAATCTTCTTACTCTATTCATCTTAGTAATGCTTACAAAATTATCAAAGTTCACAACCTCTTATACCACAACCATATATCATCATATTTTGGAAACAAGCATGTCTCATCAGATAAATATAGATATAACAAGTTACCTCTTGTTTGTTCTCCACTTCCAATTAGTTTATGAGTATCATAAAATATCTTGGTGTTTCTGTGATCAAATTCAACTTTGTATCCTAATTTGTTCAACTGTGAAACACTCAAAAAATTATAGTTAAGTCCTTCAACCCAATAAACATTGTCACATTTGATCTTATTAGTCAATTTTATTGATCCTTTACCTTTCACAAGACATTGTGCATCATTACTAAAGTTAACACAACTACCTTTGTATTGTTCTATAGTTTCAAACTTACTTTTATCACTGGTCATATGATGTGAGAAGCCACTATCAGTTATCCATCTATCATCTTTACTCACATATGAAATTAATGTAATTTTCTCAACTTCGTTAGAATCTTCTTCTATAGATAGATAGACAACGTCTTCATCATTACTATCAGACTTCTCAGTTTCTTCTTTAGCAATGTAACAAGTTTTCTTACCTTTGTCTTTGTAGTCCTTGTTTCTCCTATTGTCCCAATCATCTCTCATGCCTTTGTACTTTTTTTCCCTTCTCTCATCCTTGTCTTCTCTATCAGGACATCTCACAAAAATATGACCAAATTTGTTACATGAAAAATAAATTATTGGAAGTTTACCTTTGTATTTTCCTCTACCTCTTGGAAGTCTCCTAGCCATCAATGCTTCAAGATCATCAAGGTCATCATTAGAGACATCACTGTCACTATTCACATATTTTCCTTTTTCTTTCTTACAAAGAATAAATTGAGATTTGAGTAGTGGGAGTAAAATTATCAAAGTTTGATAATTCAAAAGTAGTAAACCTACCAACCAATCCTTCCAAAGTCATTTTGTTACCAAGGGTACATCTCAATTCTTATATTGTAGAGACTCTAATAGCATTAATAGGAAGTATGGTTCTCAGTACCTTGTTGATCATAGTTTCATCACCAATGTTTCCATTTGATCTTCTTATAGCATTTACCACTTCTTTGACTTTTCTGCAATATTGATAAATGGTCTCACCTTCTATTATTCTCATTTGATCAAATTTGCCTCTCAAACTTTTTGATTTTTCTCTCAAAACATTTGTGTCTCCTCCATAGGTATTCTACAATATATCCCATATTTTCTTATTATTATTACACTCTTTTAAGTCATCAAACTTAGTCTAGCTTAGGGCTTATGAAATTTCCAACAGCCTATTTGTGTTCTTTCTAATCTTTCATCTATTAAGTTGTCAAAGGTTTCGATATCTCTACATATGCATTTCCCACATAGTCTATTGCACCATCTCCAATTCCTACCAGATGGAACTTCATCAAACTCTACCATACAAGGAAGTTATCTTTGTTCAACCTTGGCACCTCCTTTTTGTAGATCTTGATCTTTAGCTTCAAGTACCTCCAATCTTTTCTCTACAAGCACCAATTCTCTGATATCGATTGTTAGAATGATTTAGAATAATTGAAAGTGGGGGGTGAATAAGTTATCCTCAGGTCTAGATGTACCAATTGAACTTTAATCATTTCAAATACTTTAGATCAAAACATTTAGTAACTCAGTCTCTATAGAAAATAATCAATATCATAAACTTGCAGTTGATTATCCTAATAGTAACAAACTTACAGAATGAAAAACATTAACAGTCAACATCTCATATAATATCCACAAATGTATGACATTAGGATTTAACATGGAACCCAATTTGGAAAAAATCACTAGTAACATGTCATCAATCTTTCACTCTTCTAAAGTGGGCTCTATTAGGAGCCAACCCTATTAAAGGTTACAAAACACACTGTTAAATGTGACCTTGTTAAAGGATTTAATCACCCTATTAAGAGTAACCTTTTTAAAGGACTTAAGAACATTTCATTAGAATTTTGACTTGATTAAAGGATTTACATACGATTATTAGGTTAACCTTGATTAAAGGATTTCAATACTAATACAATGGTTAGAAAGTAATAGCAGGTTGATCTAACAAATACAACTCACTTTGCAAATACAAATCACAATTCAGTCCAACAATTGACTTTTTGACTGGACTCCATTAACATCTCCATCACTTATTCACTTGAAAATCCTTCAAGCAATCACTCTTCACCTCAACACTTCATATTTTAGCCTTATACTCAAGTTTGCTAATCAAAAAAATCAACAACTACCCCAACCTTGTTAAAGTCTTCACCAACTCTACTAACCTCTCAAATTTTACCCCTTATACCTCCTTAAATAAGTAATTCTAATCTTTTGGCACTTAAATAATCATTGTAGATCTTAGGGTTTGGTCAGATTCATCAACTCCTTCCATCATCTTGTCTTCTCTTTTCCCTTCTAAAAAAATTCTCCAAACTTCTCCTTGAATTCATGCATACAAATGATCAAACACGGTTTCTCCTAAATTAAATTCTCTAGGTCATCCATCCTTATCTTCAACATGTTTTCCATATTCCAAGAGTTCAATTGTGCTAGCTGAAAATCAAGATTTCCTCATAATCTATCAATTGTTGTCCCTCAGCCAACACTGGGTTATAACACTTGGTCATCACTGAATTACTCGATCACTACTAATTGTTCTCTCCAACATACTTTTTGATACTTGGTCAATACTGATGCTTGTTTGACACTATATTTTCTCAGCTTATACTATCACTCATTCAACTCTAGCATCACTTGGCACAAACTTCAAGTTATTTAATCGACTGCTCTTTTGCGCAGTCAAGCCTATGCATTTAGTCTTTCTTTGATCACTACTTCTAGGCTTCAATATAACTGTCTTCCCTACTTAGGTTATGATTAAAAAATCACTTTATCTTGTTAAAGTCTAACTAATCAAGTGCCCATTATAGTTCCCCATAACTCAACCTTTCCTCTAGGATCTTTTGTTATGTCATTCTTGCATCCGCTTCATCAATCATCTTGATATGGAACTCTACTCAAATATCGATTATTTTGCCAATAAGGTTTGACATTAATGACAACATAACAATTGTCTTAGTTGTAGTTTCCAACAGACAAGTCTTATGTATATCCTCAAGTTTAAAGTCACATACTTACCAGCAAATGAAGGTTGTTGTCATTTAAATGGAGCCTCTGTGTGTGAAAATCAAGGGCTAAGAATACACAGTTATGTGCCCATTTGAGTAAAAAACCTCAAATGAATACACAAATACAAGGATATTCAATTCCATAGAATCAAAAAAACATAATGATTAATCTTTTTCAGAAGCTCCATGATGATAAAAATATGAATAGAGTTGTCTTCTTCTCATAGAGAAGCCTCCAAACCTTATGTCACCTCACATAGAATTTTGGAAAAATGAAGTAAAAAATGAATGCTTTTGGGTTTTTTCATTATCTTTTCAAGTCCAAGCCCAAAGGAAATTATCAACTCCATCATCTAAACTTGTCAAGTCCAATCCATAGCCATAGCTTAAGGTTTGTGTTATATTTTGTTTATTTAAATTATGCTTATTTGGTATATTTTATGGTTATATGACAAAACATAGTTATTAAATTATATAAGATATTTTTAATATGTCTTTTTCTATTTTTATAATAGAATAAAATATATACAATTTAATTTAATTTGTTTTGTGTTTTAGCACTATATTATTATATTATTATTATTTTACAATAATAATATATATTATTTGTCTATTTATACAATAGGATTTATGTAACATAATAATATAATCCTTAAATTAATTATTATAATGATATTTAATTTACTTTACTTATACTTATTTGATCATCTATATCAATTGATTTTGTTTTTAATCGATTAATTTAAATTATTGTATATTTATAAATAAATTAAATTAAATACAATTACAATTATTATTATTTTAATTTAATATACTTTATATATTAAATTAAAATCACATTATGCAATATTTAATGTATAAATTAAGTAAATGAATCAAATATATGCTCAAGTTTTGGTTAAGTTAGGATAAGTCAAAGTTCATTTTTCAACCAAGGAAGACAATTTTAGTCAACTACTTCTTACAAGGAGTTGATTTTCAGTCAAGGGGCAGTTCCTTTTTCCTAAGCCCTTCTTGAGCACTTAAGTGCCATTTTTGGCAAGTTATTGAGCAGTCAAGACCAATTGTGCATACATATCACCTGGGGAGACATTTTTAGGCATATTTTACATGGAGATGAGTAGTTTGACATTGATTTTTGTGGCTTATTTTTTACATATGACCTAGGGTTTTACATGGGCTTTTTAGCAGGTAGAGGTAGTTTTTAGTTGGGTATTAGTTGTACTTGAGCTTGAGGGAATATTTGATGGGTTTCTTCACACTTTAGAGGAGTTTTGAGTCTTATTTTTCATGCATTTTCCTCATATCCAAGTGAGGGTTTTTCAAATTTTTTGCATATTGCAAGTTTTTGATTTGATTGTAAGAGCACTTTGTAGTAGAGATTTTTCAATGCTGGTTATACAGATTCATCAGTTTCTTCTCATTGAATCTTGTGCAATATTGTGGATGTGTTGTGTTTATGTTGTGTTTTCCCTTCATTAAAGCTATGTTCCTTACTACATATTTGAATCTTGATACTTGTAATTATAAGTTTTTGTTTGTGTTCTTTTTATTTTTGCAGAAAATTGGTAAAGCCTAGGTTTTCCTTTTAAAGTAAAATATTTAGGGTCCTTGTATAGAAACACTTTTATGATTGCATGCTTGTTTGGGTATTATGAATCATTCATATTATGGGTAATTTGTGTTCATTTAATTGAAGTTGTATAAAAATTATTGGTGTATCACCTCAATTAGGTTTAGTATTTATTATCATTACCCACTTTTCATCTATTTTCACACACAGGTTTAGTTTTAGGTGATATCAAAAAAGGAATCGGCCTTTCAATCCTAGAGATTCATTCTCACCATAGGATTACCCATAGCGTGATAGTGTTTCAATGTTCTAACAAGATAGCTAGATTTTACATCTTACTAAAGGTGCAATCCTGATTGATATTAGTATTTGGCACATCTGATGGGATACGAATTGCTTTGCAGTTCTCTAAATTACCATATTTTACTATTGTTTTGGTGAGAACAACAGTATTCCAGCCTCTTTGAAGGACTTTAATAACAACTAGTGGCTCTATTTTGAAAGTTTGTTAGATGTAGTTGCAGATTTAGATTTTTATCAATGAGAAAGACTCCAACAAGATCAAACAAAGAAGGATTTATTTATCATGAATTGCAATTGAGTAGAAGAGGAAATTGATCAACAAAAGGAGGAAGAACACCATGGGCTTCATGACAAAGGTCTTCTTCATTATTTGGATCTTATTTATCTACATTTGGGAATCCTATATTTTATGATCAATATACTAAGTTTGAGGATCTTGGGGTAATTATTGAAGATATTTGTTTTCCTAAAGATTCTAGTGTTCCTGATAATTTTTTCTGAATTACCCATTTTTTAGGAACCGCCAAGGGATCAATTTGTTTTAGTAGCATCTACAAGTGGTACTCCAATTGTTGTTCAAGGTCTAAAAACATATTAGCCAAAGGTAATCATCCTAGCCAACCTTGATTACCACTTTTAGTTCAGCAACAAGTACCACCAATTCATTAAATAGCCCAAAATTTACAGTTTGTAGTTTTTTATGCTAGGATTCCTTTACAGATTATCACTCATCATGATATTCCACAACAACATTAAAAAGTCTGTCATTTTTTACTGGTGAAAATCATGTTGCAATAGTTGAACATATTAAGGATGTAACCACTCTTTGTGGATTACATCAAGTTGCTCATGAGGATGTAGCATGTTGTTGGTAGCTTCTCTCAAAAGTAAAGTATTCATTTGGTTTGAAATTTTAGCAATAAATTCAATTTCCACATGGGATGCATCGAGGGCTCTTTTGATCATTAAGTTTGAAGATAAATCTAATAATTGTTCATTGGTTGAGCAACTAACTACTATAAAAAGGCATCCTAGTGAGCATAATTTTATTTCAATTTTTATTTTCAGAGGACTTGGGACATAATTCCAGCATCTGTTAAACCTTCTAATGGTTATGCATTTGTATTTTATTTAAAGGATTTTAATAGTGATATTTCAATTATGATACAATCTATGGGAGGATGTACTTTTCCTGATGTAGTTGATATTGTCGTTAGAGCTTAAAATAGTTTAATACAAGTTGGCAAGTTATCTCATAGGCCTCTAATGTCATATTTTATATAAATGCAACCAATTGTACCATCTGACATACCGCCATTAGTTGTTTCTCCACCTATTCCAACATTTCCATCATTTAATATCGAAGTTTCCATAGAGGAACACACTGCTACAACTCTTATCAGATAGTTAAAAGAGAAAAATTTGGAGTTGAAGGAGAAAACTGATAGTATGATGCAAACTTTGCAAAGCTATGGAAATGAAATAACAAAATTGAAGAGGCAACAAGGCCAATACAATAGGCCTCCTAAAGTTTCTTGTCAACAAAATAGGCAATCAAATCAAGATTCGGGTTCAAACTAGCCAAGGCAAGCTTAAGGTCACCAAAGAAATTATGGTCAATGAGATGGTCAACCTTCCAATTATGCAACTTCTAGTAATCCTAAAGAGTTGATGGTTGTTCCTCAAAAAAACTATGCACAAGATGAGGAGTGGTACAATGCTTGTAATATTGGTCATTTTTGGCTTGATTGTCCACATGCACTTGAAGCAAGAAAATAAGATGTTCTCAAGGGACAAATATTAGTTGTTCAAGGAGAAGCTTATTATAATAAAATGTATAATCTTAATGCTATGCCAATTGATTTTAATGAAGATTAGGTTGTTATAGCGACAAATTTTGATTGAAACCAAGTTTGGAGACCTGTAGTAGCAAGCACAAGGTTAAAAGCCCAGCTTCAAATGATTAGTAGCAGACTGATAAAGTACAACATCCTACTATTAAGCCTAATAAGGGAAAACATAAACAGTTTAATGCTGCTAATACTAAACCAAGACCTTCAAATGTGTAAATGGAATGATATGTGCCAAAAGGACAATAAGTGCAAGCACAAAAGATAATTTTACAACCATCACAATAGCAAAAGAAGCTTGATGTACCAAAACATCAGTCCAAGGTTAGTACAATGAATATAAATATTGTTGAGAATTTGAAGAAGATTTGTGTTCTTGTCTCTATGTGGGATGTTTTGTCACTCCCAGATCAAAAACATATGCTACAGGAAGCATTACAATCACCTACCTTGTCTAATGATGTTTTAGCACAACAAACTCTTAAAAGTCTTAATGGTTTCAAATGCTCATACAACCTGACATCCATCCAAGCTAGTTAAACCACCACCATTTTCTGTTACTATTATAATAGGCAAGTACCTTGTTCATAATTCCATGATAGATTTGGGTGCTACTAGCTCATTTATGCTAAAGAAAATTGTAGATTGGCTAGACCTCAAATACAAGCCACTTGAGAAAGGAGAAGTTCAACTAGATGGGACAACTATTGAGATTTTTGGAATTGTAAGGAACTTAGATTTGATGTTGTGGTCTTGTCCTAGCTTTTTAGTACCTATGGATTTTTACATTATTGACTTGCCTCCCTACTTTTCTATACGCCTATCACATGATTTCACTTCCAAAATAGGAGGTTATTTATCTGTAGATTTGTCTCATATGCTTTTTTGTACTAGGTATGGCACTAAGGTCACTTTTCCATCCAAGCATATTGCAAAGGATTGCATTGGTCATTTTATTAATATTGAAAATGAAACATCACTTGTTTTGTTTGGTCAAGAGGAAATTACTACTATTCATGAGCCCAAAACACAGATAAAAAAATGTTCCTAATATCTTATTAGATGTATCAGCTGCTAAAAATGTTGAAATTATAGAGGAAAGAAGTAAGGAGACAAGTTTAGGAAACTATGATATTCATGAAACTACTGATTTATTTCCAAATATGATATTGAAATCAAAATGACCAAGTTGGTAAGAGGTAAAGGTTTGTGTAAATAACTTCTAGGAAACAACAATAGTGATTTAAATGATAATGTTGATGTTGATTTTGATATTGTTTTAGCTTTACTTGATGATGAACAACCTGTTATTCCTAACATTCAAAATGATTGGGTGGATGAAATGATCATTTTCTCACAAATAGGATGATGTCATGAAGGTTTGGAAAGGTCAAAATGAAGGTATTATACATTGCAATAAATTCATTATTATTTACTAAATTGCATTTTATTAAAGAAATATTTGCAAGGTATTTTTCTTAGATGCATTAAACCATATCAGATTGAGCATATTTTACATGATTTTCATGAAGGGCCAACTAAAGGCCACTTTTCACTAAGAGCTACAACTCTCAAAGTGATGAAGCCATGTTATTATTGGTAAAGTGTGTTTAAGGACACACCTTCTTGGTTAAGGAAATGTAAACAATGTTCATTTTTTTGGTAAAGAGAAATTAGTAGTGTTTCCCTTGAAACCTATTCAAGTGGACCAACCATTTATGAAATAAGGTTTAACCTCTATTAGCATGATTAAACCACCATCAAATGAAGGTCATAAGTGGGTATTGAAAACCATTGATTATTTTATAAAGTGGACTAAAATAGTGGTTTTTAGAGATGCAAATAAGAGTATTATTTTAAATATCTATGATGATTTATTTTTTTAGATTTGAAATACCAAATTCAATTATTTTAGATGATGCACTTGCATTCATAGGAAACAAAATTGTAGAATGGGTTGTTAAGAAAGGTGTGTTTTTGAATAATTTGTCAAGTTATTACCCTTAGGGTAATGGGCAAGTTGAATCCACTAACAAGAACTTGATTTTCATTATAAAGAAGACATTGGAAGGGAACCAGGATTTTTGGAATGAAAAATTAAAATCAACTCTATGGGCTGATAAATTAACTCCTAAAAGATCAATTGGCATGTCTCCTTATACGTTGGTTTATGGTAAAGAAGCTAGATTGCTTATTTTAGTTGAGTTTCCAGCACTTGGTCTTATGCATCAGTTGTATGTGATTGATGAGGAGCCTATGATAGTAAGGTTGGCTCAACTCAATGAATTAGCAAAGAAAAGGAGAAATGATTTGCAAAAAATTGAGCTCCATCAAGCGCAAATGAAATGAGCTTTTGATAAGAAAGTGTCTCCAAAGAATTTCAAGCTAGAAGATGTAGTGTTGAAATGAGATGAATTAAAAAGTAGGCTTGGAAAGTATACAAAGTTTGATGCCATGTGGGCTAGTATGTATATGATAACGAGTCATACACACAATGCTTTTCATTTGTCTACACTTGAAGGAGAGGATTTGGGAATCCCAGTAAATGGGATTCACCTCAAGCGATGATTTTAAGATATATTTTAGATTTGAATAAGTTCCTTGGCACAATAAAATAAAAATGTGGTTAAGTTTTCAAATTTTACTAAAATTTGTTTCAACACATTTAGATTTAAGTTTCAGTGTGTTAGTTGTTAGTTGTTAGTAATAAAGTTGAAAACTACAACACATTTACTATCAACCTACCATCAATCCATGAGATACATACAATACAGAGCATGGAAGACATTCTTATGCCTTGAATCATACATACCCCATGGGTTCATAGCAGATTCACAATGCAATGGTCTAGTTTTTGGTCATTTAGTTGTACAACAATCAGAAAAAATATTCATGCATATTGTTGGTACAATTTTTTTGGAATCAATCTCAAAAAAATACCAAGTACTAAATCTGATTTTTGAATTATATTTTACTCAAAACTGTAGTCTGAGGCACAACAATAATATGATGTATTATTCCTCATTATACTTGACTAATATACCATTGTAAAAACATAAACATACAAAATTAGGAGGGTTCTCACTCCAAGGTAGCTAGTATATCACCCATATATAACTAGAAATGACACACCAAGTTGTTGTTATGACATAAGGTACAATTTGAAGTTCTGCAATTGAGTTTTATAGTTGTTTTCAATTTCCACAAGGCGTCATAATAGTGAGCAACCATTAGCCTTCACAACCAGGATACAACTGTTATGTCATAGGAAAAATACCATAAAAAGGAAACTATATTCATCTTTATACTATGATACAACTATATTATGATTATCAAAATTAACAGCTACAAAATCCTATGGTAGCCTACAGATCTGGTTGAAGTTTTCATGTAAAGTTTCATTTCAATTTTGTGTGGTGTGGCGTGTTTATTTCGGTAAGATTTTTTTAGTTTTCTAAAAGTATGAGAACGTTTGGTTTTCTAATATTGAAGAGGACTTTGTGCCCAATGGATATGGATAATGCAATTAGTCTATTACTATTTAGTAGGAAAATACCTCACAAAAATTTTACCAATTTAGCCTACACCTAAATTGCTAAGTCATGAATTCTCTTATGTATTAAGCTATATGTATTACGTTACAGACGTGTCATTACATTACAGAGTTATTTGAATGCAGAAATATAAACTAAAAAGTACATAAATTATGAAAATATGAACACATTCAAAACTGAGATATAATTACAAAACAATGTAATTTTCTTATGTATTATTCAAAATTTTATTAAAAAGATACAAGGTGTTAATATTTTATATACAGAATTTAACAATGCATTGAATCCACACAAGTTGTGGTAGCTTTCAAAAACTTTGATAAACTTAAGGTTTCTTTGGTAACATCTTTAGAATGTTCAAAGTTTCAAAAAAGAAAAAAAGAAAAAAATGCCCATATACATTGTTCAAATATGAAGAACCAAATAAGAAATGGGTTAGAGTGTTTTCCGTCATTGCCGGATTGTAGTAGGCTAACTTTTAGGAATCGATTAAGTCCTCGGGTCTTAAGGTTTCTTTGCTAACATCTTTAGAATGTTCAAAGATTCAAAAAAAAAGACACATATACATTGTTTGAATACAAAGAACCAAATAAGAAATGGGTTAGAGTGTTTTTTGTCATTGCCTGATTGTAGTAGGTTGGCTTTAAGGAATCAATGAAGTCCTCGTGTCCTTTCATCTCTTCAACTACCTATGTAAACATCAAAGAGAAAATGGATCAATCTTATGAATGAGTGAGTTTAGGAATACAAACTTAAACCATTCCTAATTGACTCTACATAAGAAAAAATATATACACATCAAGTGAAGAGAAATCAGTAAAGAAAGAACAATCAAGGTGCAAAAAAGATCCAATATTTTACTCTAATTAGTTCTTGAGTATGCAAGTACATGTATGAAGACTTGAGGTTCTGGAAGGATCATGTGTAAATTGCATGCATGAAGCCTTCTATCTAAGATTTGTAGAGCCTAAGATTGAACCGGTGAGGAGACTATTAAATGGGAACACATTACTTACAAGCTTGGAACCTTCTAGTCAAGTCATGAAGGGGCAAAGACTAAAGACAATGAAGAGACTATTAAAGGGACATGCATACATTACAGGTATGAAACCTTTTAGTTAAATCTTGTAGTGGTTGAAGACACACATGGATGTGAGGTTGTTAAAGGGATGCAATATTTTTTGTGAAACCTTTAAGCCATTAAAAGTTTCAACTAAAAAGTTACGCATTATTCATATATAAGATTTATTCATAAAATACAGAAGTTGTATCACATATAGATCAACATGTATTAAAGGATTCAAGTGCACATGAAAGTTTCATATGTTTAGATGATCTTAGTAAAACCTTGAAATTTATCAAATAGGTGTAAAGGTATTCATATATGTCTATTGCTTTTCCAATAGTATTGTAAAGAATAAGTGTACTATGCCGAAAAACATTTACATATTAGCTACAAAGAATAATCAGCATTGAGTACAGGGGAGAAACTCATATCTACAACTATATATATAATTGCACTAAAGAAAATATAAAGTTATCTTTAATATGCATGACTAGATGGACTTATCTTAAGCGAAAAGGTATTATTTCATTTTTATTAGCATAAGTGGCAACTTTGTTACAGGTTTGAGAAGATAACTAATCAATGGTTACCATTAGAAGATAAAGTATACAAATAAAGTATTTTCCAATCATTTGATACATCGTAGTAAACGTGAATCACAAACTTATAAAGGAGAAGTAGACATTTCTAAATCAGAAATCAAAAGAACAACAAATATCAAAAGAACATGAGCACAAAAGGACCACAACCATAACAGATTCAAATGAGAAAAAATAAACATGAAATTTAGTCATATTGTGTTGGCATTTCTAGGCAAACTATGAAGAATCAAGAAAAATTCCTTCTGAGTTTTATCTAGAATGGGAAAAATTTGATTCCATAGCGGGCATATCTCTCAACGGATCAAAACCATAAATATATTAGTTGATTTCTAAATGGAATATTTTTCAGACGTATCATTATAGCTGATATATAAGAACTCTAAAATAAGTTTACAAAGAGACATATGTTCAAACATGGCTATCATAAGTTGTGGCACATTTCAAGGTTTCAACATGGGCTACAAAATGATTGCAACATGGGTGATGATGATTAAGGAAAAGAGTTCTTGAGATAAGTATGCTAAAGACATTGCAAAATTACATACAATTTAAAGGAACTTGTACTGGTCGCATTCAAATATTTGTGCAAAATACATCATTATTTTTAGGATAACATAAGTATAATGTCAAATATATATGTTTGTTAGATTGTGCAAGAACTCTTAAGATCTATAAAAGGATTTTTTCATATTTATAAAATGACAAGAACATAAATTTATTAGAGAAGAGTGCATTTTATGACAATAGTTCTAGTGCATTAAAGAATGGAGATTTTGTAAAAGAGAATAGAAAATTCTTTTAAAGTAAAGTTTGTAAAACTTGCATATTTCCAGCTCATAGCCGACTTTAGAAAAGTGCCAAATACTTTCTGGTATGAAATAGAGGGTACTTAAATGAAGAAATTTTCAAATTTTAGCAGAGACAACATTTTTTGTAAAGACGCCCATAAATGAGTTAAAAAATTTATGACATAGCATAAAGAAGCAAACTGAGATAGTGGAATGTTTTAAGTTAAACATAAATGGAACCAAAAATGAGTGTCATGATAGAGTATGAAAAAAATACATAATTATGGTACTGGAAAGAAGCAACATCAATTATTCAAAGAAGATATATTATGTACATAGCTCGCTGCTGAATTCAAGAAAAAGAGGTACAACAATAATAAAATATGGTACAACATATGTATGTCCAGCATTTATTTAAATGGCATTCATATAAAGTTGAAGGTATGATGGGTAAGAAAGAATAGAAAGTTGTGAAAGATCAAAATCTATCAAAGACTATAAGAGAAATAGCATGGTGAGTTGAATCGTCTTATAATTAAGTATGATAATCAGGAAATGATCAATGTTTCATATGAAATGATAGGTTACAACATGTATAGAAAACTATAGTAATGCAGAGACATACTTTAAAAGTATTTAGATGAAGTGAATATTACAGAGTTGATCTTCTTAAATAAATAACATATAAAATCTGTTAATGGTGCAAGGAAAGTCCCTTACTTTCAAGAGTGCCACAATCTGTTCAAAGAGAAAATACATTAAACTATGGTTTATATAATGGAAACAACAAGAGAAAGATCCTTCACCAAGAAATCACAATATTTCCTTTTAGTCAAGAAATAATAATAGCCAGTAATGGAAAAAGACATACAAATTCACTAGTTAAAAATTTTATTAATGGTTTTGCACAAAGAGTTCACAATTCATAAATGAACCACATAATATACAAGAAAAAATTTGGTATGAGTGAGTAGAGAGCCATTACAAATAAGATGCCTTCATGAATGAAGAGTACTCGATACTAGGGTTTTATTCAATAGAAAACTATGATAAATAATGTATACCCATATTATGAAAAAATAGTAACAACAACAAAGGAAAAATACTTGATTTCAATATTAGCATATAAACAGCCTGCCAGATGAAAAGCCTTATCTATATCCTCGGGTTTAAAGTCACATACTTACCAACAAATGAAGGTTGTCATCATTTAAATGGAGCCTCTTTGTGAAAATCCAAGGGCTAAGAATACATGGGTATGTGCCCATTTGAGTAAAAACCCTCAAATGAATAAACAGATACAAGGATATTCAATTGGATAGAATCAAGAAAACATAATGACTAATTTTTTTTAGAAGCTCCAGGTTGATAAAATTATGGATAGAGTTGTCTTCTTCTCACAGAGAAACATCTAAACCCCATGCCACCTCATAGAGAAATTTGGAAAAGTGAAAGTAAAAATGAATGCTTTTGGATTTTTTCGTTACCTTTTCAAATCCAAGCCCTAAGGAAATTATCAATTGTAGCATATAAACTCATATGGTCCAAGCCATAGCCATAGCTTAGGGTTTGTGTTTTATTTTGTCTATTTAAATTATGCTTATGTGGTATATTTTATAGTTATATGACACAAAACATACTTAGTAAATTATATTAGATTTTGTTATATACGTCTTTTTCTACTTCTATAATGGAATAATATATATAATATAATAAAAGTTGTTTTGTGTTTTAGCATTATATTATTATTATTATGTTATTGTTTTTTATCAGATAAACAGGTTTTAAGGGATCCTAAAACCCATAAGTTTTACAAAAACAAGGCTGATAATAAGCAAAAGAAGCCCAGCCAAAACAGAGGTCCAACAGCTGAAAAAAAAAAAAAAAAAAAAAAAAAGCTCGAAGGCCCAGCCCAAAACAAAGGCCCATAGAAAGGCCAGAAAAAAACAAACTAAAACAAACTACAGAAAGCCTGTCCAAAAGCCAAAAGCCAAGAAGACGAAAAGACAAAAGACAAGAAAACTAGTCTTCAGTTATCTTCTCCTTTTCTTGCATAGTCTGAGTTGCCTCGACTATCTTTTGTTGCTCCTTTGCCATTTGATCCTGGACCTTCTCCATGCCCTGATCTATACTGGTGAACGTACTAATTGTGGCCTTGTCATCATCTGGCCTAGCCTTATCCCTGTTCTGTCCTCCCTCCTCCACCAGCAAGCCCCTGTTCTTAAGTTTACCAGCAAGGGATTGGATGTTGTCATTCATCAAACTTAGGAGAGAAATCATTTGACTTGCCAGGTTGTGGTTGTAGCTTTCAAGATTTCTAAATCTCCTTTCATTTAAGCTTTCTCTGTTATCCTGGTCCTCCTGGTTGTCATTACCTGTCTTATTCTTAGTACTTTCCATCTGCGATACCCTTTCTCTAACTTCCTCCAGCTCATGGAAGAGCCATTTGATTGATCTAAAGTTTTCAATCATACTAGTGTGGGCATTATTCAAAAGGTTCATTCCAGTCTCCCTTGTGTTGTCTGAAATGGCCAGGATAGCTGGGTCTATGAGCTCATTGAGCCTAGGCTGCTCCAAGTTGTCCACCAGGATCTGAGGGTTCATAAGTTCCCTAAAAATCCCCATAGTAGTAGTCCTCACATTGAAATTTTTCTAGGCCTTTCTTCTATTTTTGACCTGCACTTCCCCCTCGTTCTCACCAGTGATGACATTCACTTTTTCCTCCGAAGGAGGCTGAGACTGGACAGAGGAGAGGGGAAGAGGAATATCATTTGTCCTCTAATTTCTAGTCTCCTCAACTCTCACTACCTCCCTCTTCCATTTTTTCCCAGGTTTCTCCTCTTCCAACTCCTCCTCTGACACTTTGTCAGAATCTTCCATATCCATTTCCTCCTCCTCCTCAGCATAACCCTCTTTTGCTTGAGCTTGGTCGTGATCCCTAGGGCCTTTCTTGCTGGGATGTGTAGCTATGGACTGTTTCCTGTCTTGACCTTTTTCTTCTTTCCTAAGGAAACATTCTCCTCCTCCAAGCTAATGCTCTCAATGTCATCAGAGTCTGAAGAAAAGCTGGAGCTGCCTTTGTCAACATCCTCAACTTGAGGAGGGTTATTGCATATAGACTGAGCTTTGAAATGCTCATGGATGAGGAGCAATAATCCCTCATGCAAAGCAGGGTTAACAGTGGCTTTCTTCTTGAAACTAGAGATTGCCTTGTTCATAGAAGTGAGAAGGTAAAACGGAATGGAAATTCTACTCTTATGGCAAAAATAATTTAAAATCACAAAATGGTGAGTTCTGACCCGATCAAACCTTGGGTTCAGGGTAACATAATCAATGAGGGCATATAAAACATACCTCCGGAACTTCTTTATAGTCTCTGTCACATAGAAAGACTCTTTCTTTACCAGCTTGTTCATCTCTGCAAAATTTTTCACGAACTCCTTGACTACATTGGATGAAAGTTTCTTGTCCTTGTAGAATTTGAAACCCTCCATAGGGGATACCAGTGACCTCCGCAACCACCTCCTCTATGATTTGGAAAGAAACCCCGTTCACCTTGACCTTGCCATTGTTCCACGAGTTCACCATGCTTTTGGTGACCTTAGGGTCAAAACCAAGGATTTTCTCGAAAAAATTCGCAACCCCACCCTTTTCCAATTTTTTCCAGACTTTGCCCATATTCTTCCACTTCTCCACTTCACCCGCCGACTCCTTTATGCTCCGTTCTCCAGTCATGACATCCATTTTTTCTTCAACTATTCTCATGAGCCCCAATCTCTACAAAAAATTTCCATCCAAGATTTTGGCTCTGTTTCTATTATTGGGTTTGTGATCATTCGCCTCTCTGATACAATAGCAAGTGAAAATGATAACGATCCTCCAAACGTGTTGAAATAACGAAAAAAATCCCTTGAGATTACGAAAACCAAGAAACTTATTATGGCTCGTGCCAACATCCAATCTTTCTTTATTAAACATGATAACAGTTAGATTGACCAATACTTCCGTGGATTTTCTCTAGCTCAATTAGTGACTTAGCCTCCATCGAAAAATCTTTTTCAAAATGCCAGATCATCTCTTTGTCTGCTCCCACCCCTTTGTTAGCGAACTAGTCAGCAACTAGGTTTGCCTCTCTAAACACATGAGTGACGTGGACCTTCTCAAATTTTGTGAGGGCGGCACGTGTCTCATCAATTATATTTGCAATCAACCACAAGGAGGGAGATACCATTAATATTGTTAATTATGTTTTTGGAGTCCCCTTCAAGCCAAAGTTTGGAAACGCCAGCTTTACCACACTGCACGCGGCTCTGGCTTCAACCAAATGGTTGGTTTGGGTTCCAAGCAAGAGAGAAAAGGCCGCAATCCCCTCTCCAAAACTGTTTCTTATAATTCCACCGCTTCCAAAGGGGCCAAGGTTGCCCTTAGAAGTGCCATCGAAGTTGGATTTTGACCATCCTTTCGAGGGTAGAATCCATCTGGCATCCTGTCTTTTGGGATTCCTATCTTTTTCTTTAACTATCTTCTTGTCCCCTATATCAAATTCCCCCTCCTTCATCACCTGAAGGTTTTCTTTTATGTTTTTCAAAATCTTCCTTCCCAAAATTATTTTCGGCTCCTCTCTGTCCCTGAAAATTTTGTTGTTCCTTTCCTTCCAGATGCTCCAGCAGAAGTGAGGCAAAAACTAGGCATAATTATCCTGTCGGCCTGCAATTTTACAAAGGCTTTTCCAATGACTAAACAAGTCGATAAGGTTATCCGGCTAGCACCAGAGAATCTCCATTTCCTAATTAAGAGAACTCCACACCTCCCTAGCAAAGTCACATTGAATGAAGATATGATTTCCCGACTCAGACTAGTTTTTACAGAGCAAGCATCTGTTGGGCATAACATGGCCTCTCTTCATGAGATTATCTTGCGTTAGGATTTTGTTTTGAAGGGCCAGCCAATACAATATGTTGATCTTTGGAGTGAGGCCCGTGAGCCAGGCATCTGCCCAAGGGGGTTTCTCATTTAAACCCCAGAGAGAGTTGTAGCTAGAAGCAACAGAATAACTTCCATTGGGATTATCCCTCCAGACCAACTCATCCTTATTATTACTAGGGATCAAAGCGTTAAGCATAGTCATTATTGGTTTCAAATCCTCAAAAATGAGGGAAAGGTCTCTCCATTCCTTACCAACCCTATAATTGCTTACTTTAAACCCATATAGCTCCATGCATTCTTGCACCCATCTCTCAAATACTAGGTTGTTAGAAAGTGGGCCTTGACATAACCACCTATCAGACCAAAACTGAATATCCTCCCCATTGCCTAGTTTCCAAGAGACCCTTGCCTTAGCCAGGTCCTTGGCCTTCAGGATTCCATTCCAAATAGTTGACCCTTTAGGGATGTCCTCATTAAATAAAGTAAAATGAAGAGAGGGTCTTCTGAGGTATTTATTTTCCAGACTATCTCTCCATTCACCAATGTTATTGAAGATTCACCATATTTGTTTTGCAAGAAGCGCCTTATTGAGATGGGTAAGCTTTCTAATGCCCGAACCACCATACTTCTTGGGGAGGCAGACCTTCTCCCAGGCAACAAGAGGGTACCTTTTCTTTCCTTCAAGTCTAGTCCATAGAAAGTCTCTTTGGATTTTCTCCATTTTCTCTGCAAATTTCACAGGAATTCCAAAAAGGCTCAGAGCATAAATGGGAAGGTTCTGAAGAGTGGATTTGACCAGTAAACATTTCCCAGCCTAGCTGAGAGAGGCACCTTTCCATCCAACAACTTCTTGTTGAATCTATCTAGAATACCATTCCAGAAAGAGTCAGGGGGAGAGAAGTCCAAGGGGAGCCCTAGATAGGATGAAGGGAGAGAGCCCACCCCACAACCAAGGATTCTGGCAATTTTCCTTTGTTTGACTTTAGGGGTGTTAACAAAGAAGGTCAAACTTTTTTTCCAGTTAATCAGCTCTCCAGTCCCTCTGGAGTAAGTATCAAGAAGCTCTTTCAAAGTCTTAGCTTCTTTCACAGAAGCTTCCCCCCCATTATAGTGTCATCCACAAATTGTTGGTGAGTGAAGAGGACATTTCTCAAAGAAGGCTTAATCCCTTTAAGACTTCCTTCAGAATTTTTACATTCAATAAGCCTCCCAATGCATTTAGCTAAAATAAGGAAGAGGATAGGAGAGAGGGGGTCTCCCTGCCTGAGACCTCTAGAAGGTTTAAAGAAATTAGAGGGGGCTCCATTAATCAGAACAGCAAGAGAGGAGGTAGACACCAATTGAGAAATGAGTTTACACACTTTATTGTCAAAACCAAAGGCCTGAAGGACCTTCCCAAGAAAGGACAAGTCCACCTGATCATAGGCTTTTGAAAGATCCAGTTTGAGCAACATACCTTCCCACTTGGAAGCTTCTAAAGAATGAATAACCTCATGAACCATCAGCACTGAGTCCAAGATTTGTCTCCTAGGAACAAAGCCAGATTGTTGCTGCGTATGATGTTATTGTTATTCTACTATAACAATAGATATTATTTTTCTATTATTATAATAGGATTTATATAACATAATAATATAATGCTTAAAATTATTATTATAATGATATTTAATTTTCTTTACTTATAGTTATTTGATAATATATATTAATTGATTTTTTTAAATAGGTTAGTTTAAATTATTGAATATTTATTAATAAATTAAATTAAATATCATTATAATAATTCTTATTTTAATTTAATATACTTTATTAATTAAATTAAAATAAAATCATATAATTATTAAATGTATAAAGTAAGTAAATGAATGGAATATATGCTTGAGTTATGGTTAAGTTAGGATCAGGCAAAGTTCATCTTTTAGCCAAGGAAGACTTTTTCAGTCAACTACTTGTTACAAGGAGCTGATTTTCAATCAAGGGGTGATTCCATTTTCCCATGCATTTCTTGAGCACTTACATGTTATTTTTTGTAAGATATTGAACATTCAAGACTAGTTATCATATAGATCACATGGGGAGGTCTTTTTAGGCATATTTTACATGGAGATGAGCAGTTTGACATATGATTTTTGTGGCTTATTTTTTACATCCATCCTAGGTTTTTGCATGGATTTTTAGCAAATAGAGGCAGTTTTTAGTTGGGTATCTGTTGTACTTGATCTTAAGAGAAGAATTGATGGGTTTCTTCACACTTGGAAGGAGTTTTGAGTATTATTTTCTATCCATTTTTCTCATATCTGAGTTAGGCTTTTTTTATCCCTATTTATTTTATTTTCACCTTATTATGAGGTCTCTTCTTTTTGGCTCATATTTTTTGCACATTGCAAATTTTTGAGTTGATTGTGAGAGCACTTTGTAGCAAAGATTTTTTAGCATTTATTATACAAATTCGACAATTCCTTCTCATTGATTCTTCTGCAATATTATGGACCTCTTCTTCTTTTTTTGTGTTTTTCCTTCATTAAATTTATATTCCTTATTGCATATTTGAATCTTGATACTTTGAATTGAAGGTCTTTTTTTGTGTCCTTGTTCTTTTTTGCAGAACTTTGGTAAAACCTAGGTTTTCCTTTCAAAACAAAAGATTTTGGGTCCTTGCATAGAAACACATTTGTAATTGTAATTTTGTCTGGATATTGTAAATCATTTTTATTATGGGTAACTTGTGTTGATTTAATTGAAGTTGAATATAAATGATTGGTGTATCACCTCATTTAGGTTTAATATTTATTATCAGTACTCACTTTTCATCCCTTTTCTCATATAAGTTTAGTTTTAGGTGATACCAAAAAAGCACCCAGCCTTTCAATCCTGGAGATTCACTCTCACCATAGGATTATCCATAGGCTAAGAGTGTTTCCATATTCCAACAGGCTAGCTATAAATTTCATCTATTGGTTATATATTTTAGATTTGATAAACTTTATAAAAGTTGTTTGCACACAATTGATTCGCACCCCCCTCTCCCTACCCCCCAATTGTGTTGGTAGAATTTACTTTATAACAATTATTATTAGAGAATCATGTCCTTGAAGTGAACACTTAATATCTTAAGGAGATCCATGACTATATTCAGAAAGAAAGTTTGAAATTTGATGGAGAGAACTGTGATAGTTGGAAGGAGGAAATGAAGACTCATTTTTTATGCATGGGAGTTGATTAGTGGTTGATTACAAGATAAATAAAGATAGTGGTAGATGAAATAAATCTAGATTCATGTACACAACAGGATAAATATATATAAATATATAATATATATGCTAGAGAAACATTATTGTCAGCTCTTTTAAAATCAAAATATGTTGAGGTAAAAAGATTACAACTTGCACATGAAATTTGGATTAAGTTCCAATATCTTTTTGAAGGTGATTTATTTGGAAATAAATATAAACTTTAGAATTAGAAAGATGTGTTTGATAGTGCTAAGATGTAGGAAGATGAATTAGGAAGAAGGTATTTTCTAGGATATCTGAGAATGTTGTGACAATTAAAAGTTGTGATGGAGCTATCATTGAAGATGATGTTGTGTGGAAGATTCTAAGATCTTTGTAGCCTACTATTGAGAATAAGGTACAAACTATTGAAGAGATTAATCCTATTATGCATAACTTTAAAAAAGAAGGACTACTTTCAAAGTTACACACATTTGAATAGATATTGAAGTAGAAACAATAAATAAGCGAGACAAAGACTTCTTTCAATGTACATAAAGACAAATCTACATTAACCAGGAGTATGAGTACAAGTGGAGATTATGCTAAAAATGGGAAACTAAGAAAGAAGAAGACAAGAAGATTGATGAAGGACTTGCATTACTCATAAAGAGGGAACCTAAATGTATGAAAGCTTTTTCTTATTGGATTTGCAAATATTTTGATCATTTTTTATATGAATGTCCTAAGAGGGTAAAGAATACAAAACGTAAGAAGCCCTATAAGTCAAAAAATTTAAAGGATTGCTTCTTTTCTTACAAAGATGATGAATTTGATTTCAAAATGATAAATTTCCTAGAAAATGATGATGAAGATGATGAACTTCAATTTGTTTCTATTAAGGAAGAAATTCCTATTAAGGAATTGAAAGAAGAGAAGGAAATAATATCACAGGTAGCAAAGAAAAAGATTTATTAGATCACAAATAGTTTATTCTCTCATCATATGACAAGATATTTGAATTTTTTTTTCAATTTAATAGTTAGTATACAGGAGTAGTTAGAGTTGGAAATAATGCACCATGTCTTATTAAAGGAAAAGGATTTATTACTCTTGATGATAAAACTAACACTTAGGATGTCAATTTTGTTGATGGATTGAAACACAATATTTTAAGTGTTGGACAACTTTTTTCCAAGGGATATCCATTGCAATTCACAGAGAAGTATTGTATAATCAAAGATAAAGATGGTAAATTGATTGGAGAAAGTACAATGAAAAGAGGTAAAAAAATTCAATTAAATACTATTGAGATGACATGTCTAGTAGCTAAAGTAGATGATAGTTATTTATGGCATAAGAGATCTTGCCATATTAACTTTAATAACATTGTGAAGGTAAGTACAACACATAAAGTAAGAAATTTTCCTATACTTTGTATCTATGACATGCAAGGATTTGAAGTTGTATGGTGGCTCTCAAACAAACCTAGTTAAGCGGCCCTTGCAAGGTGCACCACAGAATGGAAGATTCAAAGGAGTAGAGGCAAGAGTGTCAATATCCAAGAATCACAAGTATGCAATGCAAGATACAATCTAAGCTAACAAGGATGAAATATCTACAAAAACCCCTAATTAGACTATGTGAGTTAAGCTAATGTGTGAAGGAAATAAGCTAAGAATGCAAGTAAAGTGAGTGAAAATGTATTCAAGAGTGAGTAAGAAAAATAAAAGAATGATAATAAAGTGCAAGCATAAGGTTTCAAAGATTGGGGAGAGAGATTCCTTTTAAAGAGAAATGGATGATAAAGGTTAAGAAGCAAAATCAAGGGTAGAGAATGAGTCTCATGTTGACTTTGTGCACAAGAATATCAACTAAGCAAGATTAATGGATATGTTTAAGCAGAAAAAAATGTGTTGAAGGAATGTTGGTCTCAAATTGGTTTTGACAATTGAGTGTCAAAACACTTAGGAAATTTCTATTTTGATGCCAATTATAATATAGATGTTGAGCTACAGTATGTGTTGAGCCAGAAATTCATCAAGTGTTGAGCTATTCAGATGCCGAGCAGATAGACAATGCCGAGCAAGTTTCAACTACTGAGTGACAATTGATGTCGAGCCAGTATATGTGTTGGGTGAACTATAGGTGCCAAGCAAGATAAATTTTCTATATGTGTCGAGCACTAGTAATCAACTGGTGCCAAGCATCAGCAAACTATAAGTGTCGAGTGACACAATATTTTCATATGAGTTTGTGCCTTCACAAACTCAGATGAAAATCATGTTGCATGATAGTTAATTACCAAACTTATAATTCTAAAGATAAGATCGAATCTTTTGAATTTCCTATGTACTCTACATGCAACCAATAAATAATTCTAATGCTAAAGAGGCAAAAAAAGATGAATCTCAATCATAGTTTCATACCTAACCCTAAGTCATGAAACCTTTTTAAGAAGGACAAAGCCTCATAATTCAGTTGTCGAATCTAGAAGAGAGAATTGTAGAGTGGAATTGAGCGAAGAGTAGAAGGGTAAAAGGTGACTTACTGAAATAAGGGATTGACATATCAGTTAAGTAGAATAGAGCATCAACACTTCGAACAAAAGAGATATCAGATCAGAAAGGATCAGATCAAAATGTACTAAACATCGATCTGAAATCAGCAACTAAAGATTGTAAGTAATTAAATCAAAACATTCTACTATAATTTCTAGCCATTGTATTAGGAGAATGAAAATACTATGATGATAGGTTTATTTACCAGCCATATTGTAAATCCTTTAACAGGGATTCCAAGTGAATGTTTGTAAAATCCTTTAGATAGGTGCACTTTTAACAGGGTGTTGATCCTTTGATAAGGCAGGCCTCTCACAGGGCAAACCATTGATGATGGTCAAAACATTGTAGCATTAACCAGTTACATATTGTTGTAATGATAAGTTGTGGGTGTCATCCCCACCCCAATTTTAACTTCTCATTTTGAAAGGTTTCTAGGTGATCAAATCTTGTGTTATCTATTTTCATGCATGTCTTTACTTTCATGTTTATTAGATATGTTACATGCATGTGATTAATTTCAATTAAAAATTTTAGAGGATAAAGTTTGTTACTTATGATTCACCCCCATCTCAGAAGTAAATCTTCTCACTTGTGAATTTCAACAATTGGTATCAGAGCTTAGTTCTAACAAGGAGAAGCCTTACAGCTTGGAGAAAAAGATCTAGAAATGAAAGTCTACAAATTTGTGAAGATCATAGAGAACCAAGAGATTGAAATACATCTCATTTTGCATTCTCTGGAAGTAGGGAAGAATTGAGGAAATACCTAAAGAGAAGAAGAAAGATTTTCATAGCTAAGAATGTGTAGTGCCTACCCCTAAGTTACTTTTTTTTTCTATCATTGCCGAACTCTTTTAGGATAGTTTTATGTTTGATGATTAGTACTATTATTTTGGAGATTATCAAATATTGTTTTACATTCAGTTTATTATATGATGAGATTACTTGGTACTCTATATTTCATGTATGTATGATGATTATTCAGTGTTTTTAGTTATTGATGATGGTTAGTTAGATGGTTTATTATCACATGTGTTTTCTTATGGATACTTACCCCATACTTGCATGTGTATGGTGTGTGTGTTTGTTTTCTTTATGTATGGCATTTCTAATGTGGTTAAGGAAGGGAGTTGTAGTCACCTGCTAGTCGGGATCTACATGATGCACCACTTCCTGCCATTGCCTATTTAGCTTAGAATATTATGTCTATACATGCGTGGATTTTATGCAGGTTGCAGGTACTGGGTATTGACTTCCTTGAATTGCCAGCATGAGCGTACCCTATCACATTATCTCGATGGTAAAAGAGAGGAGATAAATTCTTAAGTCTGAATCCCAAACCTTTAAGCCATTTGTCCTAATTGAAAATTAGGACAAGTATCTAAGTCAAGTACCCTCTGAATGCGTCAAATGATGTTAATTCATGATTATAACCTTTTTGTTTGATTTGGTATGTATTTTGCTATGATGGGTTTTTGTATGTTGTTTTATGAGTCTTTGGTGTATTTTCTATTAATTTAGTCTAATTAAAAGATTAATTAATGATTTAATTTAATGGAAAATTTATTATGACATTTTAATATTTAATTATATTTAATTAATTGAGAAATTAATTAAATAAAAAGAATTAAATTGGAAGTTTAAAAGTTATAAGTTTAAATTTAGAATGTGATAATATTTATTTAATTTAATAATAATATATTTACAGTTCATTTTTAAATAAATACTAAATATTATTGTTATTTAAGTTAATAAATATTTTATCAATTAAGTTTCTAAAATAAATTAAAAAGTGAAAGGATATTAAATTATTAAAAAAATTTGAGATTGCATGATGCGTGCATGAGTTTAAAATAAAAGAAATTAATTAAAAGGATAAAACATGTGGACTTAATAAAGATATTTTAAGAAAGCACGTGCATGAGAATTAAAGTAATAAACTAATAAAAAATAGAAGTCAAGTGAATATTAAATAAAGTAATTTAATAATTCAGTTAACATGCATGAAAAGATAAAAGAAAAGATAAAGGAAGATTAATTTGGAGTTGAGTCTGGTAAGCACGGAGTTCTCCCGAGTGAACGTATAGTTAATTCTCCAATTTAAGGAGAGAGAACTCATTATCACTTGAGGGTTCATTTTCGAAACACACACAAATTTTGGAGAGAGTAATTATAGAGACAAATTTTGGAAGCAAATTTCAAAAGGAGAATTCTAGGAAAGATTTTTAGAGAGAAGTTCTTGAAGAAGCAGCGAATTCTCTCACAATTTTCGGGGATTGCGTATTAGCATCAAGCTCAAGTAGGGTCTTGTACTTTGACTACTGAATAATTACACAATTATCCTTTCCTGTCTTCTTCATGATTGTTAAAATCAAGTCTCTGAATTTCATTGCATGAATCTTTTATGCTTTGGTTTTGAATCTATGATAAGTGCATTGTTATAATATGATTAAAAGAAAAATAAATCAATTAGAAAACCCTCATTTTCTAGATTAAAGAAAGTAGGATTAAATTTGGGAAGGGTTCAAAATTAAGATGAAATTCTAAATTTAAAAAATAAAAATTGAATTGTTGATAATAATTTCTTTATCAAAGTAGAAATGAAAACAATTTTTAAAAATATATTTAAAAAAGAAAAAAAATTAAATTAAATTGTTTGATAAATTTTTACATATTTATAATAAAATAAATAAATTTAATTTTAAAAAGAAAATATCTAACAAAATAGTAATATTAACAAAGTTTTTATATATAATAAAAAAGAAATGAAATGGGGAGGGGCAGCTTAACCACCCCCTACCCCTCCTTTATGCTGATGGCGGCATACATTTCCACACAGGCCCTGCATTCCCAGAGTACATACCTGTGATGCAGAGGGTATTGTTAAATGGTTGCACAGCTAAGTTAATAAGCCAGTAGCCTACAATCATATTAAATCGCATATCGCTTGCATGTTCATGTTAAATTTGGAGTATTTTTAAACTTTAATATATATGATGCCTTTTTAATATGGTTGTAACTCGATTTTTGGTTTAAGATTTAATAATATAAATTTGCATTTAAATTTTATTAAATTTTAATTATTATTTGAATTAATATTATTTATTTAAAATAGTTTTAATATTATTTATAATTTTTATTAATAAATTTTAATCTATTAACTATATTATTATCTATAATATTTTATTAATAATTTTTATTAATATTTAATAAATTAAATATTAATGCATCTTAATATAGTTTTTGTAAATATTAATAAATTGATAATTAATGAAGATATTAATGTAAGTGTTTAGACCAATAATTATTAATTAATTTAATTAAAATTAGTTTAATGATGGATATTGTTTAAGAAAATTGTAGAATTATACTATTGATTTAAAATATGATGGGAGGGTAATTCTAGTTTTATTCGAACAAGTGAATGGGGTCAACCTGTAGGGTTAGCTAGAAATCTTTTGAACTTGAATCATACCTTGAAACTAAAACCGAAACGTTACATTAACTGAATAATATATTATCAATCAAACCAAATTATGAGATTGTGATATTTTCTATGTGACTATTCTATTGTCTATGTTTTGGGGTTTTTGGGGTTTTTGGGGTTTGTCCTAGTGTTGACCAATTTTAGGTTGTTACCAAAGGCTTGGGGGTTATGCAATTGTGATGATATGATGATTTGTTTTCGATCTTTCTAAACCCAACCATGGTGATGTGTTGATATGCTCTATGATGGATGTTTTTGCTAGTTGTTATTGCTTTCCAATTTCCTTGTGTGGAGCTGAGGTGTATGTTTATGAGATACCTGACTTAACCATTTTTGGATCATCGATCAGTTATATTTGATTTGCCTTGCAGTCACTTTGAGAGGACTGAAGTGTTTGTTTTACTCTTGATGATGTTATGTTGTGACATGTTTTGACTTGACCATTTTGGAGCCTTCAATCAATAATGTGATCTATTATTGGGATACTTTCTGGTTGCTCATTGGAGAACCATTGGATATTGCAATTTATCATAGATGCCTTTAATTGTTGATAGAGAACTGTTGTGATCATTATGATTATTATTTGATGCTTATCGGTTGCTCATGGAGAACTGATGTGATTATTCTGGCTAATTTTTTGATGCTTTCCAGTCACTTGTATAGGGCTGAGGTGATTTTGTGATTTGTGATTTCATGAACCTAGGGTAGGTTATCTATGTGTAGTGTCGGGAAGTGGCTTGCAATGGGAAACGGGGGCCCTAAAGAGGCTCTGGGGATGACTCATTGTAAGTTGTTTTGTTTAATAAGTGATAACATTTACACTAAATGAGAGTAAAATAAACCTAATAAGATAATTGTATGTTCTCTCCCATGCCTTGAGTGCTACTATAGACTAGGATGGGCTAGAGAGAATGCTTGGTTATGACCTTGCATTCCATAGTGTGCCTCGTCAGTATGAGAGGATAGTATTGGCCGCAGGGATCACTAGGGACCTGAGATTCCCATGAGATTATTCAGGGATTGCTTGGGTAACTTCTATGTGACTTTTGCGATGACACTTTCCCACTTACATAGTAGATTTCCTGTGTGTATTTGTGGTGCCTCTAGGTCTAGAAGTCGGTCTTTGTGTTGGAACCTTTGAGTTAGTATACTTTTAGGATTTCCTGGACTTAGAGAGTACTTGTGTTATGTGATTTGATATCTTGTTTGGGACTTGAGACTATCTCCTTAGCACGGTGGGAGTGGAACATTTAGGTTCCATGTGGTCAGGTGGTAGTGCTTTTTCACTCTTACCATTTGAGATCCGTCCATTGCTACCATGGCTGGAGCTTCTTAGGATGATTTTTCATCATGTTTAGGTGATGATATCTACTTTGGAGGATCATCTTATGCTTTATTCTTGCATGTTAGATTTCTTTATGCGTATGTGGTAGCATGTTAGATTTCTTTATGCATATGATGTACTATGTTTTAGGAGTGACATCCTTACTACTATAGTATCGATGATCTCTTCGATGACTTGGGATGTTACACGCGGGGGATGGCTAGGGCCCACGATGGTCTAATGATGCTATTGACGATTGGGAGGAACTGCGCACTTAGTTGTGTTTTATGATGTTGTATCTTTATGATGGATAGATGTACCATGTATGTTATTAGTTTCAATTACTTTATTGCACTTGTATCATGGATTTGATGAGGATGATGTATCTTTATTTTCTACATATTTATATTCTTTTAGCCTTTCATACCTTGTGACATGTACAGTGGATGATTGAGCATTCTGAATTTCATTTGCCAAGAGGCATTCGGAACAAATGTATATTATGGACATTGGACTTTTCATTATTCTTTCATGTGGATATGGTAGCTATTAGAATTAGAATTAATTAAATTTAAATGTGACTCAATGTCTTGGGATCCTTAAGAAATGTAACCTGTTGTGTATGTTTACAATTGATTGTATGTTATTGCTTCTACTACTATGTGATTGATGTGAATGATTTATCTTTCTTGTTTTTAAAAAAAAAAAATGGACAAACTTAGTAAAACTTTAGGTTAATTCTTTTGGATCCCTTGGTGGGGCATTACAGAATGACACACAATACAAGGAGATTGACATCTCAAAAGTGTTTGCCAATGGAGATTCTAAGGAGTTTGATGCAAAAATTGAAAACCTGATGGAGAAGAATAGAGCTCAAGTAAAAGAGATTAGATCTCTCAAGATTGAGCAAAATCACAAGCCATGATGCTTTATGAAGTGACTATATAGAAAAAGAGAGTCATTGAAGATAAAGCTATGATAGAAGGTGACAAGAGAAACCTTGCCAACAGACTAGAGGAAAAGTCAATTGAGCTTGCAAGGGTTTCCAACATGTAGCTAGATGCCCTAAGCGAGATGGAAAATGCCCATCATGAGTTGAATATCAAGGACATTGAGATTTCCACACTAAAGATGCAGATTGAGCAACTACAAAATGACTTAAGAAGAGAGAAGGAGATTGCAAAAAGCTTCAATAAACCTAATGAATCCATCAAGTACTTTGAACAGCTACTAAAATCAGCAAGATCCAACAATGACACTTCAGGACTAGGATACTCCAACACTAAAGAAGGAGAGTCGTCTAAGACTATAGAAGAAAGAAGTGATAAAGGTAAGAACACTAAACCCACTTTTCATTTTTGTGGTAAAAAGGGACATACCTCTAATGTGTACAAGATCAAGAATGCTAATCAGCATGACAAACCTAAGAACATGGGTCACTATCACAAGTGCAATAAGCAAGGACATCAGGCACATGACTGCAGGACTAGAACCATAAGGACACCAAGATTTGAAGGTGGCTGCTACAATTACAAGAAGTATGGACATAGAGTTGTTGAATGCAAATCAATGCCTATGTGATCACCAAATCAACCAACAAAGACAAACAGTCATGGACATCACTACAATTGGGACTAGAACACTAGGCAGAGTTATCACTACTGTCAAGAATATGGACACATTCCTAAGAACTACATAAGAGCACACTTTAGTGGCAACTATAATAGGTGGTTGAGTCAAACCACTTGTTTTAGCTATTTAAAGATAGGACACATCAACAAGTATTGCCCAACTAGGTCAAAGGCACCCAACTTTGAGTTCAACAAAGGGAAAGGAAAAGTTGATGTTGAACACATCAGAGGATGAATAGGACATGGAAGAGAAGAGATGGAAATAGCACATCCAATGGAGGGATCACTTCACCCAAAAGGTCAAGTGGTCACACTTCATCCAACTAAGTAGAAGAAGGTGTGTGGGACTGATATTTAATGCTTTATCATACATTAGTTCCAAAAATAAATCAATAGTGAAAAGGATAGATTAGCATGAATAGAGATGCAAAGTTAAATTTTTGATAGTGTTTCCAAGTAAGGAAAGTTGTCTTCAGGTGCTGAGTAAAGTCTTAGTATCTGTCAAGTTTTCTGGCAAAGTCAGTAGAAGCTGAGTTAGCAGTGGATGTCGAGTGAAGGGTAATTCCTATTGAAGATGAGTAAGGGAAATTCTAGTGTATGCTAAGTGTTGGAAAGTCAATGGAAGCTGAGTAAAGTAGAATTGCATAAGAAGCTGAGTGGATAGTTGTATAAGCACTAAGCATTAAATGCTATGAAATGAAGGGTATAAGGTTGAGTTTTAGATCATTTTCATTATCACGATCACAGTGAAAGAATGAGAAGAGTGCAAAAAGGATTTCCAAGTAGAGTTTGATGGATTTGTAAAGATTCCAGCACTGATTTAGCATCATTTCATCAATTTCAAGGTATTTACACTTGTGTCAAGCTATGCAGTTACGAAATTTCTTTGTGTACAAACCCTAGTTTGAAGAAATGGCCTCCAATTATAGAAAACCCTAGGATAAAGAGTCATTTGAAGTTTAGTTAGTGAGTAATGAAGTTAAACAACCTGATTTCAAACCTATTCCTGAGGTTGCTTACAAGAACAACCCTGCCAGAGCTTTCTCTGTTATTTCACCGAAAGTTGTAATGGTGCAAGATGTTAGGAGATGTTATAATTGCAAGATTGGTGCTATTGGAGACATGGAGATTCGAGAAGAATATGATAAGCTATGTGAAAATGGGGTACTGAAAAAAGAGTTTCAAATTGTTGAGAGGAAGGGCTTAACCTATGCCCTAGATTTTTGTATAGTGTTTAAAATTGAATGGATAAGAATTGTACTCAGTAGGATACATGATGGATGTTTATGGTTGGAGGATGGACCCATTAAAATATCCAAGACAATTATACATAGGGTGACTAGGTATCCAACCCTAGAACAGCCTAAAACCCTAAGAAGTGATTCTAAGGAAGCAATAGAAAAGAACACCAGGGCTAAATGGAACAAAAGAGGGATGATCATAGACACAATTAAGGGTCCTCTTGTTGAACTTTTTGTTAGATTCATATCCCACAAATTTTAACAATCAATCCCACTCAACAGTGTTCCCTATATTGCAGTAGATGTTGGGTATAAAATTGTAAAGAAGGATCACACTTATGATCTGGGAGAACTACAACTACAGCAAATCATGGAAAATTTGGGAGCTATAAGGAGATCCAAGAGTCCACAGTGCAAATTTGGATCAATTTTGATATGCTTATTCTTCTATGTATAGAATGAGTTCCCCTCTTTGGAAAAGTGAGCTAGAAAATAAATAGATCAGTGGCAGTGCAAGTCAATGAGTATATAGAACAGATGGAAGAAAATTTTGAGACCATTATGATCGGTTACTTCAAAGATTACAAGAAGTCAATGAAACAAAGACCAAGGATACCAGTCTCTCTTGTGGAGCAACATATTAATGATATTTGTTTTCTTGTGGACATCGATTTCACCTACATCCAAGCGGCAATACCAAGGGTAAGATGGCTTAGGCCACTTGGATATGAAATCAATATTGATGAGGCATTTGCAGCAATCACAATATTGCTTGCAGAAGACATTGACAAAAGTGCAAAGCCTTTTGGCACTTTTGATGTTGTTAAATTGAAAGTTGAAATGGAATTGAAGACTACCTCTATAATCAAGAAAAAGGACAAATTGGTGAAGAAGCTAAAAGCTAGATTTGGAGAAGGAGTTGCAGAAGAAGAGGAAGAAGAAGATGAAGAAGAACAACAACAACAAGGCCAAGAGCTGCTTGCATTGACCCAAGGCATGGGTGAAGATGCTGAAGAAGTAGAAGGTGTTAAGGAGGAGTAAACAAAGAAGCACCAAGACCAAGACCAATGAAGAGAAAGGCCCAAAAATGACCCACAACTCAGCCCAAATGCAAGAAAATAGCTAAGCCTAGCCCAGAAAAACCTACCACAAGGGTAGATATAAGAGCTACAACAAAGGTGACAAAGGAGCAAGAAAAAAAGAAGGTCATAGAAGAGGGAGGTCCAGACAAAAAGAAGCTAAGAAGAAAATATGTGGCACCCCCTGAATCAAATGAGGAGAGAACTGAATCAGATGACAACAGCCAGTTCAAAATGATAAGTCAAACCACTAAGTCTGATCTAGAGAATATATGTGACAATATTAGAGATAATGTAGACTTGTATGAATTAAAAAGTATTATTTTAATAATTTAAGTAGAGAGGAACAAAACATAGTTGAAGGATCTGTTTATACTATGATGGAAAAGTTCAAGAATACTCCACTTGAACTAAAAAATTCTATCCCTAAGGAATTATATTCAATTGTAGAAAATAAATGGCATTATTTCCTAAACATGGAAAAAGAAATAAGAGGGTCAACATTGGTTCGAGTTGTTCCTAAACTTACAAAAGGGAAAATTAGCAAAGCAAATAAGAAACATGGCAGCAAATTTGCACCCAAGTATAGAGCCTTCGGTATATTACAGAATAAAATTGAGGATGTTATGAAGAAGTCCACTCTAATGTGGAAACTAATATACGGCCTCACAATAGTGAAGGAAGGACAAGAAGATCCCTTTGAAGGGAGAAATAATGGAGAAGAAGAGGAAAATGATAAGGAAGAAGAAGGAGAGAAAGAAAAGGTAGATGTTACAGTGGAGAGGGAAATACAAAAGGATGATACGACAACTGATGAATAGCAATAAACAAATCAAAGTGTGCAAGACACACAAATGCCAACTTCAAGTCCTCTACATGTAACTCCCACACCTATAGAAATAATGACAGCACAAGATGTTCCTGACACTTCTAGTTAGAACATAAACCCACTGACTGTCAAGTACCTTAAAAAGATCCTTCACGAGACCACACTACAAGCACAACTATTTACTAATCCAGTCTTGTTGAGTGTGGAAGAACTACACTAAGTTGTAGTTGGTATCACAAAGGAGAAGGATAATCCATAAGAACCACCTTCTCATATCCAAACAATTACAAGTGGACAACCCCAAGAGCAAGCTGCATAAGATACATCAGCTAAGGTTGACTCCACAATGCCAAACACTACAACTGTCGAAGAGAAAGCAAAGGATCAAATAGGATAGATGGATGCCTCTGTCACTATAGCACCACAACAAGGTGCACCTCCTCAAATAATAATAATTGATCAAGGCATAATAGAAGAGGAGGAGACCCCTAAGGAGAAAGAACAAGAGGCAATACAAACACTGATAAATTTGCCTACAACAGGAAATCCTACATGAACAATACAATAGCCAAGCACTGAAGTAGTACCACTCCAAATTTTAGCACCAAGCTTGAGCTCTACTAAGGTTGCAAGGGTATTTCACTATGGAGACCCTACTCTTGATGAAGAGATAGTCATTCGTAAGTATGACTATGCAACAATGAACATAGATCAAATAAATGAAGTACAAGAGGCACTAGAGAAGAAAAAGAAACAAGAGATACTCAAAAATGAGTATAAATAGAGGCAAGCTTTGATTGAGATTAAATACATCCTTCTAGATGCATTCATCTTGCAAGTACCTAATGAAACCAAGCCAATTATGGAGCAATTATCCAGCATAGTGGACCAAGTACAAAATGAAGACCTAGATACTAATGAAAAATTATTAGAATGGTCTGAAAGGAAGTTCCAAATGAAGGTAAATGAAAGAATATCTAGTGAAATAGCACTCTCCTAGGTAGAGCTAGCCAAAAAGATTGAGAAGGTAAAGAGAGTATATGAGAACATATTCTCATTGTACTCCAAATTGTGTGATCTCTCAAATTTCACACAAGAGACCAACCAACAAATAATGAGCTTGGAGAGGAACCTAAAAATATCAAGCATGCACCTATCCAAGGATCTAGCTCAGAGTGAGAAGCATTTTCAAACTTTTCTTCACACTCAAAATAAATTAGTTGTGCTCACAGTGGATGAGGCTAACATAAAGGCCAAATTGATCCAAATACAATCTTCCATCACCCCTCACATGGAAGTTTTGTAGAGGTAACTAGCCTATGCTGAAAATGTGTAGAAGAAAGATCCCAATCTTTCTATACTAGAAGGCCTAGTTCACTTTGCAGCTAAGACAGCCATCCAACTTAGGTCACTGGACATTGCACTAGACAAGTGGGATGCTACTCTCAAGATTGTAATGGAGGTAAATAAATCCTTTTTGGCTAAGTATTCTATTAATGTATAGAACCCTTTGACATAAGCGTCAAAAAGGGGGAGATAAAATTTTGAGGGAGATAATAAAATTTTGAGTTTTGAGGAGATAAAACTAAGGGGGAGATGAGGAGATAAAATTTTGAAAGTAAAATAATAAAGCCAAAATGATACAATAACTTCAAGGGAAGATGTGTGAAAGGGGGAGCAAAAATAGAGGAGAACAAATATCACAGAGTAGATAGGGTAGAAAGATAAAGCAAAACATAATCAGCATAACACAAATCCATCATAAGAATTTTTGAAGAGAGAAATGGCACATAATCTCAAGGGGAGTTACAAGTTTGAGGTATAAAGTCTTCACAAAATTTTGATCACTTTTGAAATTTTGTACATATGCCAAACATAATATATATTATACTCGAAGAGATCATATTCATAATGTTTAGTTAAGTGTTTTTGACACTCATGTCAAAGGGGGAGATTGTCGGTCTCAGATTGGTTTTGACAATTGAGTGTCAACACACTTAAGAAATTTCTATGTTGATGTCGAGTATAATGTAGATGCCAAGCTACAATATGTGCTAAGCTAGAAATTCATCAAGTGTCAAGCTATTCAAATGCTGAGTAGATGGATAGTGCCAAGCAAGTTTCAAAAGTTGAGTGACACTTGATGTCAAGAAAGTATATGTGCCAAGTGAACTATAGGTGTCAAGCAAGACAAATTTTCTATATGTGTCAAGCACCAGTAATCAACTAGTGTCGAGCATTAGCAAATAGTAAGTGCCGAGTGACATGATATTGTCATATGAGTTTGTGCCTTCACAAAATCGGATGCAAATCATGTTGCATGATAGCTAATTAACATATTTCAAATTCTAAAGATAAGATCGAATCTTTTGAATTTCCTATGTACTCTGCATGCAACCAATGAAATAATTCTAATGTTAAAGAGGCAAAAAAAAATGAATCTCAGCTGTAGATTCATACCTAATGATAAGTCATGAAACCTTTTTAAGAAGGAAAAAGCCTCATAATTCAGTTGTTGAATCTAGAAGAGAGAATTGTAGAGTGGAATTGAGCAAAGAGTAGAAGGGTAAAAGGTGACTTAGTGAAACAAGGGATTGACAAATCAATTAAATAGAATAGAGCATCAGCACTTCAAACAAAAGACATATTAGATCAGAAAGGATCAAATCAGAATGCACTAAACATTGATCTGAAATTAGTACTTGGAGATTGTAAGTAATTAGATCAAAACATTCTACTATACTTTCTAGCCATTGTATTAGGAGAATGAAAATCCTATGATGATAGATTGGTTTAACAACCATATTGTAAATCATTTAACAGAGTAACATTCCAATTGAATGTTTGTAAAATCCTTTAGATAGGTGCACTTTTAATAGGGTGTTGAGACTTTAACAGGGAAGTCCTCTCACAGGGCAGACCATTGATGAAGGTAAAAATATTGTAACATTAACCAGTTACATATTGCTATAGTGATAAGTTATGGGTATCATCCCCACCCTGATAATCAAGACAAATTTTCTATATGTTTCAAGCACCAATAATCAACTAGTGCCAAGCATCAGCAAATAGTAAGTGTCAAGTGACACAATATTGTCATATGAGTTTGTGCCTTCACAAACTTAGATGCAAATCATGTTGCATGACAACTAATTAGCAAATTCCAAATTCTAAAGATAAGATCGAATCTATTGAATTTCCTATGTACTCTGCATGCAACCAATGAAATAATTCTAATGCTAAAGAGGCAAAAATGAATGAATCTTAGCCATAGATTCATACTTGACCCTAAGTCATGAAATATTTTTAAGAAGTAAAAAGCCTCATAATTCAGTTGTTGAATCTAGAAGAGAGAAATGTAGAGTTGAATTAAGCAAAGAGAAGAAGGGTAAAAGGTGGCTTAGTGAAACAAGGGATTTACAGATCAATTAAGCATAATAGAGCATCAGCACTTTGAACAAAAGAGATATTAGATCATAAAGGATCATATCAGAATGCATTGAACATTGATTTGAAATCAGCAATTGGAGATTGTAAGTAATCAGATCAAAAAATTCTACTATATTTTCTAGCCATTGTATTAGGAGAATGAAAATCCTATGATGATAGGTTGGTTTAACAGACATATTGTAAATCCTTTATCAGGGTGACATTCCAAGTGATTTTTTGTAAAATCCTTTAGATAGGTGCACTTTTAACAGGGTGTTGAGACTTTAATAGGGAAGGCCTCTCACAAGGTAGACCATTGATGATGGTCAAAATATTGTAACATTAACCAATTACATATTGAAATAGTAATAAGTTGTGAGTGTCATCCCCACCCCGGTAATCAAGATAGATTTTCTATGTGTCGAGCACTAGTAATAACCTAGTGCCAAGCATCAACAAACAGTAAGTGTCAAGTGACACAGTATTGTCATATGAGTTTGTGGCTTCACAAAATTGGATGTAAATCATGTTGCATGATAGCTAATTAATAGATTTTGAATTCTAAAGATAAGATCGAATCTTTTGAATTTCCTATGTACTCTGCATGCAACCAATGAAATAATTCTAATGCTAAACAGGCAAAAATGGATGAATCTTAGCCATAGATTCATACCTAGCCCTAAGTCACGAAACCATTTTAAGAAGGAAAAAGCCTCATAATTCAGTTGTTGAATCTAGAAGAGAGAATTGTAGAGTGGAATTAAGTGAAGAGAAGAAGGGTAAAAGGTGACCTAGTGAAACAAGGGATTGAAAGATCAGTCAAGCAGAATAGAGCATTAGCACTTCGAACAAAAGAGATATCAAATCAGAAAGGATCATATCAGAATGCATTGAACATCGATCTGAAATAAACAATTGGAGATTGTAAGTAATTAGATCAAAAAATTCTACTATACTTTCTAGCCATTGTATTAGGAGAATGAAAATCCTATGATGATAGGTTGGTTTAACAACCATATTGTAAATCATTTAACAAGGTGACATTCCAAGTGATTTTTTGTAGAATCCTTTAGACAGGTGCACTTTTAACAGGGTGTTGAGCCTTTAATAGGGTAGGCCTCCCACAGGACAAACCATTGATGATGGTCAAAACATTGTAACATTAACCAGTTACATATTGTTGCACCGATAAGTTGTGGGTGTCATCCCCACCCCAATTTTACCTTCTCATTTTGGAGGGTTTCTGGATGATCAAATCTTATGTTATCCATTTTCACGCATGTCTTTACTTTCATGTTTATTAGATATGTTATGTGCATGTGATTAATTTCAGTTAAGAGTTTTAGAGGATAAAGTTTGTTACTTCTAATTCACCCCCCCCCCCCCCCCCCCAAGAAGTAAATCTTCCCACTTGTGAATTCCAATAGAGAATTAAATTTATTTTGAAAATAAATCTTCCACACATAAAATCCCTCCATGTGTAGATAAAATTGCTTTTCTTTTTTTAAAAAAAATAGGAAAATGTCTTTTTATGTGCAAACTTAGGAATAAAGGGACTTTGGGGATTTTATCTAATTAAAAGGGGACAAGTTCTTTCAATTAAATAAAAGAATTAGGATAAGGTGCTCAAACCACATGTTATAATTGAATAAATAGTAAAGTGATGATTTGATAAAAGATGAGGTATAGATAAACTATGCAAAATTTTTGGAAGGGGGGCTCATTGTCTAGAGGACCATTTTTTAGTGATTATAGAAGTACAAAGGGATGTTTCTTGGATACTCTTTAAATTTCAAGGAATATAGATATTTTAATCAAAGATTGAAGACTGTTATTGAAAGTACTAATTGAAAGTTGATAATTTTAGAATTCGGGAAAGGATACTTAGTTATGATTCATATAAGGATACAAATACAAGGCCTAACAATAAAAATGATGAGCATGAACTATTTTATAAAAATGACAATGACTTACAGGAAAAAAAACCAAGAAAAGAATGAATAACTTAACCTAGATTGAAACCTAGAGAAGAAATTATAACATAACAAGGAATGCCAAGGTATGTTGCAAGGAATCACCTTGTAAATTGAATCATTGGAAGTACAAATGAGGGAGTGATAAAAAGGAACAAATTAAGTGAAGAGTTATGTTTGATTTCAAAAGTTGAATTTAATACTGTAGATGAAGTTTGTAAAGATGAATCTTGTATAAAGGTTATGAAAGAATAACTTGGGAAGATTGAAAAGAACAAGACATGGGAATTGGTCCCCACATCTAAAGATAAGAAAATCATTGGCACAAAGTGGTATTTTGAAACAAGATGACTGAGCAAGGAGAAGTGGATAAAAACAAAGAAAGGTTAGTATGCAAAGGTTACTGACAAAAAGAAGTAATTGACTTTGAGAAAATTTTTGCCTCTATTGTTAAACTTGAAGCAGTGAGAAAATTTTTAGCTTATGCATCCATTAAAATTTGGATCTTTAGCAAATGTACTAAGCACTACCATTATATTTGGTATGTGTTTTCCAATTTTTTGCGATCTCTTATTCATATATAAAATTGATTAAAGAGTATAAATGTCCCTTCATGACACATGTCTATTCATTAATATAATCACAATCTTATAGTTATGTTATCTCTAATATATATATCTTGATACAGTTTATCTGAGAGAAGCTATAAAACATCACACTCCCTCTTAGCTAGAGAGGATAAAAACATGGCATATATTACACCATTAGTAATATTAGGAATGACATATTTTCAAGGATATCTTTGATTAGAAGATATTCAACATTTTGATATCATGATTATTGGTCTTCCAGAATATCAACATATGATATTCGCCAGTTACTCAAATAGGGTTTTGATATCACATCCGATATCATGAGTATTGGTGTCCCAGAATATTGACATCCAATATTCATGAAGTACTCAAATAAGTTGTTATATCACATCTTATATCATAGGTATTGGCCTCCCAGAATATCATGCAATATTCACCAATTACTCAAAAACAAGATTTGATATCACATTTGATATCAAGAGTATTGGCCTCCTAGAATATAAATGATATTCACCAAATACTCTGAGTAATGGTCTTTCATAATGTTGAGATTCAAGACATTCACCATTTACTCAATTTATTTGATCTCATAATACAAGGTATTGTAAGATCATCACCTTACAACAACTTCTACAAATACAAGTGGCTTCATTTGGAACTTTTCACTTCCTCATGATGTATATGGGAGGTAGGTCCATTAAAATCAAATAGCTACGAGGCATATTCATAAATTACAGTCCTCATGACTGCTACAATTTATTGATTGCTGGAGAATCCATCTCAAAGTGGTTTTTTGCCTTTGAATCAATATAACTCAGATCATTGAAGATCGATTGGATCATATCCTCTATTTCAAGGTTCCCTCTAATGAAATAATAGGCTCCCTCTAAATCTCAATCTCCCTCTTTTTCCTACAAGAACATTCTTAGAAAAGGTCAAGGCAACTAGCTCTTATAGTACATATTGAATCAATATAAGATCTTTTTCAATAGGATATAGATAATTATAAAATGTCATACTTTGAAAATGATCTTCATTATTCCAATATAATTTTCCATTTTTATAATTATAAATCCTCATTATAATCTCATTAATTATTAATATTTTAAATCAAAATAATATGAATATTATAATATAACCACAAAGAAATAAACATTATTATAATAAATTTACAAGTACATTCCTTGCCTCAATGGTGACATGGCTCTTAATGTTATTGACAACTTAATTTACCTTTGGGATCAGTGCCCAATACTTTTACCACCTTGTACTTAACTGAATGGGTGAGTGGCCTAAAGTCATTTAATAGACCCTTGACAAGTATTTGGCATTAGAGATAAATGTAAAGACACAAGCCTTATATCTCCTAGTCCATCAACATCTATGTGGCCCCTCCTTTTAATTTGGGATATGCAACATGAAATGTTTGACCATTGATCAACGATTATGCCTCTATTCACCCTTTTTTTTTAATCTTTCTTCCACATGGCACAATCTTCCTACTTTTGACATTGGGTCTCCTTCTACACAGGATATAAATTATTAGTCAAAAAAAATCATGTCCTATGCTTTCCACGAAGGTAGTGGTGTTGACCAGATATTATTAACAGGTTGTATTCCCTTGATAAAGCATTGCTTTCATAAAAATATTTTTCAAATGTGGCAATGAATTTGTTCTATGTGAATCATCACATCTCTGTTCCCGTATGTAATGTGTGTGACTTTCCTAATGTGTCTTCCTCTTCATTAGGCTTAGGCTTTGATCCACTCAGAGGCCACAAAGGTAATTCCATGTTGGTGTGCACCCTTATTATATGCCAATTATTTTTCTTGTTCCTTTTTTAATGAAATGTCCAACTTAAGGATCGACATAGTGGCTTACTTCTCTTGGCACAATGTGGATCTGAATCAAAATGCCAATAGACATAAATGGAGTTCTTTATTGGATGCGACATATGCCCTGGTACATTTCTCTTTCATTGAATCTATCTCTAGAACTATAGATATAAACTATCCAAATGTATGATAATCTAGGAATACAAATTTGATCTATAGAAACTGCTTACCAATGGCAGTTACTATCAAAGATCTTTTACATATTTTTATTTCTACAATTTTATGGCCACAGTCAAGATTATTTGTAGATATTGTGGTTTTGATCTAAGATTTCTATTTTAGTAGTCGATATTAAATTTCACACATTTTCTTGCAATATTTGGTTATCCTCTTTTGTGAGGTTTGTTGGAAATATAAGAGGAGCAACTAAGAGGGGAGGGGTGAATTGGTTACTAAAAAAAAATTCTAGATCCCTTACATGTCAGTACAAAATGACCCTGTGAAAACTTAATTCTACTGATGCTTGATAAACATACAAAAAATGTTGTATCTTGGTAAACATTAAGAATGCTTGGCAAATACTTAACATGAAAATATTAAGATGTTATCTATGATTACTATTGATTTAACATAGTTGCAAACACAAAAGAAAAATAGCATGAACATATTTGACACAATATTTAACATGGAAACCCAATTTTGGGAAAAAGCATCATTTGCAACTAGTTACTGATTTTCACTCTTCTAAAGTGAGCCTTATTAGGAGTCAACTCTGTTAAAGGTTACAAAGCACACTATTAGGTGTGATCCTATTAGAGGATTTAATCATCCTATTAGGAGTGGCCTTATTAGAGATCTTTAGACAATTTAATAGAAATGGCACCTTGTTAGAGGATTTACAAATAGTTGCTAAGCAAACTTTGTTAAGAGATTTAGATCACTGCTACAATGGTTAAAGTAATAATAACATGGCCCGATTTTGGATGCAACTGAATTGCTAATTACATATCTCAATTTTGGCTTATACTTGATCCTTCTTGATTGAAAATATCTTTTTGGCTTCCCAATGATATTCTTCTTATCCTTCTAATTCTCTTCCTCTTATTATCACCAAATCTTGAATTATATTCCATGCATTCACACATTCTAATTCTCAACTTGACCTTATATTTATATTTTTCATATTGTCAAGTCAGATAGAATATAACTTAGAACAATTAATATTCAACTCCTCAGTTGGGTAGAACCAATAGACAATTCAATTGAGCTCAATATGTCAAAACAATAAAATCCTTCATTAGCCAACCCTACTTGGTAGACACTAAATTAGAATATTTTTCCTATGTTAACTAAGTGAACTCAATAAATATTGTATACTCACAAAGTTCCTTTGATAGCCAAGTGAGCTCGGTTGACACTGGTTCCATCCAACATTTCCTTCATTAACCAAGTGAGCTTGGTTAACACTCAACTTTCGCAAACTTTCCTTTGGCACCCAAGTGAACTCAATAGATATTGTCTTCTAAACTAGGAAAACTCTAGCATGCTTGGTAGACACAAAAAATTATCTTCAATGCCTAAGTGAGCTCATCATATACTGATTGGTAATGATATGATATTTTTTGTAACATCAAAGATAATACACAATTAATTAATCATTTCAACAATCTCCCTCTTTCGCATTGATGGCAACACAATGTGTCATAATACAATGAAATTATTAGAGAAATAATAAAGTAAGGAATTATCCTTAGTCTCATTCTGATTCTCATCCATGAGTACTCCCTCTATCATTGTGAACATTTTTTGCCTTCAGTTTCTCCCTTTGTCATAAAACTTTTTTCTGCTACAACTTCTTCTGATACCAAATTCTGCCTTTGATATCAAACCAAGGTTATTCTCCCTCTTTGACATCTCTTTCTCTTTTTTATTACAAAATTTCTATGAGATATGATAGAAGACTTCTCCCTCTTTGACATCTTATGCCAAAGACAATGATCAATGAATATCAATGTACCTCAAGTACTAATTCATTTGCAATATGCCCTTGTCAATATTGTGCCAATTAATTGATCTTCAACATGCTTTGGTTGATGCATCACTAAACTTAATTTAGTGAGCTTCGGATAGGGGAATGACCCCTGGCTTACCTCTTAGATACAGAAATGCATCCTTAGGTAATCACTTAGTGAATATGTCTACAATTTTTTCTTTTGTATTTACATATTCCAATCTGACTTCTTTATCTTGTACCAATTCTCTCAAGAAATGATATTTTATAGTAATGTGCTTTTTTTGTGTATGCATCATTGAATTCTTTGATATATTGATTGCACTGGTGTTATCACAGTATATGACTACTAGATCCTTGATCTTTATCTTCATATGTGCCAATAGTTGTTTGAACCAAACAATATTAGAACAATTGACTACTGTTGCCTCATATTCTTCCTCTTTTGTGGACTAAGAGATACAATTTTGTTTCTTGCTTGTCCAAGGCACTAGTCTTTTACAAAGAAAGAATGGTCCACCACTTTTTTTTTTTCTATCATCAATACTTCCTACCTAATCAGCATCTGTGAATATTTTTAAGTCCAAATTGCCTCTTATTTTGTACCATAAACCATATTCTTTAGTACCTTTCAGATATGTCATGATTCTTTTGATTGCCATCATGTGATTTTCTTTGGGATTTGCTGACAATCTTGCCACCATACTGACTGCTAAAGCAATATCAGGCCTTGTATGCACCACATAGTGCAATTTTCCAATCATTGATCTATATGTTGTCTGATCTACTTCTTTGGAATCATCATTTTTGGAAAGCTTATGTCCAATAGACATAGGGGTTCCAACTGTTCTTGAATCTTCCATTCCAAATTTCTTTAGTATCTCCTTGATATATTTAGATTGAGTAATGTAGATACCATCTTTCTTCTATTGAATGTGCAATCCAACGAAGAATTTTATCTCACCAAACATAGACAATGAAAATTCTTTACTCATTTCTTCTGAAAAAGCCTTGCACAAGTCATCATTTCCTATGAATAAAGTATCATCAATAAATATTTTTGCCAACACAATCTTCTTGTCTGGTCCTTCTTTGATATACAAACTATTTTTCTCATTTATTCTTTGAAAACCAATCTATATCAAGTAGTTATGAAGTCTTTCATACCAAACTCTTGGAGCTTTCTTGAGACCACATAATTCCTTGTGTAATTTGCAGACCATATTATTTTTTCTAGGATCTACAAAACCTTCAGTTTGCTCAATGTAGACTTCTTCATCAAGAATTCCATTCAAGAGTGCAAATATTACATCTATTTGATAAAATTTAAATCCTCTGTGTACTACATATGCTAGTAAAGTTTGAACACCTTCTAATCTTGCAACAGGAGCAAAAGTTTCACCATAATCAATACCTTCTTCTTGAGAATAGCCTTTACATACTAACCTTACTTTGTTTCTAGGAACTTTTCCATCTTCATTCAGCTTGTTCTTGAATACCCACTTGTGCCAATTACATTTTTATCCTTGGGTCTAGGAACATGAGTCCAAGTTTTGTTATTCTCTATCTGTTTTATTTCTTGATTCATTGCTTCAATCCAACTTTCATTATCCAAAGAATATTCAACATTTCTAGGTTTAAATTTAGCAAGTAAACATGTACCTTTTAGTTTGTTTCTTGTCACTATTCTATCTGATTTGTCTCCAATGATCTGATCAAGTGCATGATGCCTTCTAACATATCTTGCTAACACAATTTTTTGTATTTGGAGGGTGTTTCACTAATTTCATCATGAACTTCAGTATTAAGCTCGGGTCCCACTATCTATGACTCAAGTCCATCAAACTTAGATTGCTTGAGCTTGGTAGCCTTTGACTATGATTTGAGTCCTTAAGACTATGACTCAGGTTGCATTATTTGCAACTTGCCAATTGTTGGAGATTTTGGGGACTTAGGAATTGAAGCCTCTTGTCTACCAGATAGATTTGGCAGGGTATCATGTTCATAGTAAAAAAATCTTTAGTAATCTTTAGGCTCTTTGTTTCTTTCTCTTCACTCTTTACTGCAAACTCATTGATTCTCACATGTGCACTTTCTATGATTCTATGAGTAGACAAGTTCAAACACTTGTATGCTTTACTTCTACAGGAGTATCCTAGGAATATGTATTCATCACCTTTGACATCAAATTTACCTTTTCTAGATTCTTTCAAGATATAAAATTTACTACCAAATACCTTCAAGTAATTTACATTAGGTTTGTAGCCATACCATAGTTCATAAGGAGTTTGATTTGAGTTTTTCTTCAGTTGTACTCTATTCAAGGTATGAATTGTAGTACTAATAGCTTCATTCCAGTATTTGATTGCAATATTTTTTCTATCATTAGTGTTCATGCACAATCCATGATGGATATGTTCCTTTTTTTAGCTATACCATTCTACTGAGGTGTATCAGGGGCTTATACGTGTCTTTTAATTCCTTTTTAGTGCAGAATTCATTGAATTCATTGGAGATGAATTCACCACCTCTATCTGATCTTAAACATTTGAACTTCTTTCTTGTTTCTTTTTCTACTCTTGTTAGATACCACTTAAATTTTTGAAAAGCTTTTGATTTTTCTTTTAGATACATTGCATTCATCATTCTAGAATAGTCATCAACAAAAAGAATGAAAAAAAAATCTCTATTGTAACTCTCTATTGCAATAGGTCCACATAGGTCTATATGCATAAGCTCTAAGACTTCATCAAAATGCTAGTTCTTGCTTTTGAAACTAGTCTTTTACCATGTTTCCTCAAGATAAGAATGCCTCTTACTCTTCTGTGTTTTCTTATCTTAACTAGATTATCAAAGTTTACATGACATAATCTTTTGTGTCATAACCAACTTTCTTCTATGTAAGTAATAAAACATGAACTTTCATTGAGATCAAGATAAAATAGGTTACCTTTTTTTGTTGTTGCCAGATCCAACTAGATTTCCTTTTCCATCCAGCAGTTTGTCCTTCCCATTCATAAATTCTACCTTGAATCTAATTTTATTCAATTGTGCCACACTCAGTATTTTTTTTTGGTCCTTCAACACAATAAGCATTATCACATATAAGTTCATTTTTCAATGAGATACATACGTTTACTTTTATGCAACAAGTTTCATTGTTTCCAAATCTCACACTACCACCATAATAATATTCCATGTGCTCAAACTTTATTTTGTCTCTAGTAATATGATGTGAATAGCCACTGTTAGTAATCCATTTATTATTATTTTTAACATTAGAGATAAGTGTCATCTTATCTCCTTCATCATCAAATTCATCTTTTACAACAATATATTACCATTTCATCTTCACTATTATCAAAATCTTTAGCCATAAAATGAAATTTCTTATCTTTGTCCTTGTAGGCTTTGAATTCCTTCTTGCCTTTGTACTTATTATTTTTGTTTTCATCCTTGTTGTCTTTGTTTGAGTAGCTAGTAGCAATGTGACCAACTTCTTCACAAGAAAAATAGATCAGAGGAATCTTACCTTTGTACTTTCCTCCGTCTTTGGAATATTTTCTTACAAGTAGGGCTTCAACAACTTCAAGATTTTTGTCAAAACTTTCTTCTTCTTCTTCACCTCCTAATTGATTGGCCTTTGATTTCTTACTCCTTTTCTTGAGTGAGAGTTTAGCTTCAAATGCTGACTCAATACCTTTGGATCTAGGAACATAGTTATCATACTTATCCAACTTAATAGCTATCAATCTTCCAACTAGAGCATCCAAAGTTATATTTCTATTTTCACCACATCTCATCCCTTGAATAACAGATACTCTAATTGCATAAATAGGAAGGAGGGTTTTGAGAACCTTTCTTACAACTATTTTGCCATCAATGTCTCCTTCAGATGCTTTGATTGCGCTCATACTTTCTTTGATTATCTCAACATATTTTACAATATTTTCATCTTCTCTCATCTTCATCTGATCAAATTGACCTCTAAGACATTTAGTTTTAGCTCTTCTTGCATTATCATCTCTACCATAGATATCTTTCAGTTTGATCCACACTCCAAGAGTTATAGTACAATCTTTTACTTCATCACATTCAGCATAATTAAGAGCAGATGCAATATCAATCATCATGATGTTATGATTTTTCTTTTCAGCAATATCATCAACTGATAATTTTCCAATATGAGTCTTGTATTCAGTGTCAAGATACTTACAACCTAAATCATTGATAGTTGCTAGATGTAACCTCATAAGTCCTTTCCATACTGCAAATTTGTCTCAGTTCAACTTGGGAATCTCTCTTCTATAAGGCATCTTGATCTTTAGCTTAGGTCCTTGAAACCTTCTCTGCAAGTACCAAAAGCTCTGATACCAATTGTTGGAAATATAAGAGGAGTAACTGAGAGGGGAGGGGTGAATCAGTTACTAGAAAAATAAATCCCATATCCCTTAGATGTTAGTATAAGATGAATCTATAAAAAGTAATTATGTTGATGCTCAGTAAACATATAGAAAATGTTGTAACTCGGTAAACATTGAGAATACTCAGCATATACTTAACATGAAAATCTTAAGATGTTATCTGTGATTATTATTACTTTAACATAGTTACAAATACAAAATTAAAATAGTATGAACACATTTGACACCAAGATTTAATGTGAAAACCTAATTTTGGGAAAAAAATCACCAATTGCAACTAATTATTGATTTTCACTCTTTTGAAGTGAGCCCTAATAGGATCCAACCCTGTTAAAGGTTACAAAACACACTATTAGGTGTGACTTGTTAGAGGATTTAATCACCCTGTTAGGAGTGGCCTTCTTAGAGATCTTTGGATAATTCAATAGAAATGTCACCTTGTTAAAGGATTTACAAATAGTTGTTAAGCCAACTATGTTAAGAGATTTAAATCACTACTACAATGATTAGAAAGTAAAAATGGCATGACCTAATTTTAGATGCAACTAAATTGTTGATTATAGATCTCAATTCTACTTATACTTGATCCTTCTTGGTCGAATATATCTTTTTAGCTCCTCAAGGATATTCTTCTTATCCTTTTGATTCACTTCCTCTTACCCTCATCAAATCTTCAATTATCTTCCATGCATTCACACATACTAATTCTCAACTTGACCTTATATTTATATCTTTCATATTGTCAAGTCAGCTAGAATATAACTTAGAATAATTAATATTCAACTCCTTAGTCAGCTAGAACCAATAGATAATTCAATTGAACTCAACATGCCAAAACAAGAAAATCCTTCATTAGTCGACCCTGCTCAGTAGATACTAACTTAGAAATGATTTTCTTATGTTAAACAAGTGAACTTGGTCAACACTGTATACTTGCAAAGTTCCTTTGGTAATCAAGTAAGCTTAGTTGACACTTGTTCCATCCAACATTTCCTTCATTAATTGAGTGAGCTCAGTTAACACTCAACTTATACAAACTTTCCTTTGGTGCCCAAGTGAACTCAGTAGATATTGTCTTCTGAATTAGGAAAACTTTGGAATCCTCAGTAGACATAAAAAACTATCTTCAATGCTTGAGTGAGCTCGTCATACACTGACTAGTAATGATATGAAATTTTTTGTTACATCAAAGAAAATACACAATTAATCAATTGTTTCAACAAGGTTGACCCAAGGATGTTACTTGAATTGGTAAATAAGGAAGGTGCTTCTAAAACTGTCACTAAGATGTTTTTTGTTGGGCTTTCCCCAACTATAATTTTAATCTTACTTGATCATAGTAGATAAATCAATGTCCTCAAATATGGTTGAAATTTTTTATATTTTATCTACTTTGGGCAATCACAAGTTATTTACTTAGTTTCCTTAGACATTTGCATGCCACTACTGCATGATATATCATGAGTATTGGAATAAATCTGGTAACATTTCATCAATGAAGAAATTTGAAACCATGTCTCTGATACTATGTTAAAATTTGGATCTACTGCAAATGTACTAAGCATTGGCATTATATTTGATATGTATTTTCCAATTTGTAGCAATCTCTTATTTATATATAAAAGTGAGTAAAGAGTAGACATGTCCCTTCATGGGACAAGTCTATTCATTAATATAATCACAATCTTATAGTTATCTTATTTTTAACGTGTGTGTGTGTGTGTGTGTGTGTGTGTGTGTGTGTGTGTGTGTGTGTGTGTGTGTGTGTGTGTGTGTGTGTGTGTGTGTGTGTGTGTGTGTTGACCCTATGGCAAGACATATTGTCAATTAGTGCCAAAACACTTATTCACCTTGAGAAGTCATTAGTGATCGAGTTGCCAAATAGAAGTGTGTTTACTGAGCTCATGTATGAACCAAGTTGACAGTATCTACCAAGCTCAAATGTAAATTGGATCAGTTTAACATTCTTGTTTCAAAATGAAAAGAAAGTAGGTAGAGTAGTCTAAACCAAGCAAGCTAAGTTTGTCAAGTGATCAGTATGATCTAAGCATCTAGTATCAACCAAGTACTAGAGTTAGTTGAGTTGGCAGTGTTGCTCGAGTGTCTACAATATCACCCAAGTAAGCTATTGAACCTAAGTCTCAGCACTAAACTGACTTGGTATTTATTTTTGAAACTATTGAAGTGTTATTTTATCTAACTTTTTAATGCACCTAGATGGATATAAATATAAGTTACATTGATTGTCCAAATGAACAAGAAGGATGAACAATGAATTGAAGAACATTGCATAGAATTGAATATGAAAGATCAGAGTAATTAGAAAGCTACAAATAGTATCAAGGAAAGGAAGAGGTTCATCTATCACAGTCAGGTGATCAGTTCACATCAAAGGATATTACTTAGAAAACCAAGGTGCATAGCAAAGATCAATCCATTGATTCATCCTAATAGGTGCATCAGTCTAAAATCATCTGACAGGTGGGTCTAATAGTCCTTTGCAAAATCTCTTAACCAAGTGCATTCTTCATTGTATTGTATAAATCCTTTCACAAAGTGGACCTAACAGTCCTTCTTACTCTTAATTGTTGTACATCACCAAAATTGATTAATTGTAAGCCCTAATAGGCCAACTTTATTACTACAATAGTGAAGCATTATGGGTGTCATCCCCACCCTAGTTTTACCTTCTACTTGGAGGGTTTTTGGTTACCAAATATTATGTTATGGTGTTGTTACTTTGTGCTTTATGTTCCATGCATGCAAGTAGATTACATAATATAATAAAGAGGGATTAAGTGAATGAAGTTTTAAGTGGTTCCTGATTCACCCCACCCCCCACTCACTTGGTCATCATTACATTTCCAAAAATTGGTATTAGAGAAAGCTTATCTTATTATAATTTTAGCATCTTGAGAGCAAGGATCAGAGACAATGAAAGTGTACAAGCTAGATAAATTGAAAATGAAAAGATGGATCTACATATGGGCATGGAACAAATCAAGAAACTGAAGAATCAACTCTCTATCCCTGAAAAGAAGAAAAGAATTGGTAGCATAGATGAATGATAATCTATACAATGAAGAAATAATTGAATATATTTATAGAGAAATAAGTTCATATGAAGTGGATGTAGCTATAGAAGATCTACTTGGAAGGAACCTCATTTTGCAAAAAGTCATAAAATTGAAAAGAGAATAGGAAATTCATTCAGTCAAGAGATGTGAAGTTATGGAACAAAAGAACAAATTTGAACATGACAAAGATATGGTAGAAGAAGACAATATTACTCAATACCATACTAGAAGAAAAGGACAATGAAATCCACTAGCTATCACTACATCAAGCATATATGATAAATCAGTTGACTAATACAAATCAAGAACTCATCAATATAAGGATAGAAAATGATAGACTCATAAATTATCTTAGAAAAACAAAAAACAAAAAAAAAACAATGAAAGAATGATGAGATCACAAGAAAGAATGGATCAGTTGGATGAGCTATCTCAAAAAAGACACAAAGGGAAAGCAAGATTGGGCTACACTGAACAAGGAGAATCATCATAGCAAGGAGCTCAAAACAACAAAAGACCTACATGTAATCATTATGGAGAGTTAGGAAATACATCAAAAAAAAATTGGAGCAATGGAAAGTCAAAGTTTAATGGTAAATGTTATAGTTGTAACAAGAAAGGACATAGAGAAAGTCAATGCATAAAGAAAACTAAGTTTGAAAGTAAATGCTTCACATGTAACAAGCAAGGTTAGTAATCTTCAAAGTGCAGAACCAAGAATTGGAATCCTACTGAATAGCTAACTAAAGAAATCTTTGGTTGGGATTACAACACTTGGTACAAATGTTATCTATGTGGAGAATATGGACACATTGGAGCTAACTACATGAGGACTCACTTCAAAAAAATGAATCCTGCCAAAAGATGCAATGTATGCAAAGAACTTGGTCATCTAGAAAAGAATTGTATGAACCTAGCTATAGTTGAAGATGAAAAGAAAATAAAAGTTGATAAAATAAGGACTCAAAGAAGTAGCAATGTGTAAGGAAATCTCTAGAGAAGTCAAGCCAAAATAGTGAAGTTATTGAAAACCAATTTAATGAGTTGGGGGATTCAATCACCTTTGTATAAGTATACAAGGAGACTACTAGGAGACTACTAAAGATGTAAACAAAATCATATTCTACATCAGGTCTAGTCATGCAAACAAGAAAGTCCAAATTCGTATAACATCTGCACTGCGACATATGGAAGAATCATGTCAAGTCTCAGTTATAACCAAGTTATTAGTCCTTACCTTGCTACTCTTCAAGTGTAAGCAAGCAAGGTCAAACTCAACCGATTCATTGACTCAATCAAATGCAGTCAACTAGTCTTAACGGATCTTCATGGTGTAATCAATTTTGAAGATTTCACTGAACCTTCTTCACCTACCTAAGTATAAAGAATTAATGAGGCCCAAAAAATTCAAAATATGATAAAAGGAGAAATCAAATATGTATTTATTCACCACAAATTCAGATATCAAATAGTGTAGAGCATTCTTTGAGCCCCTCAGAGATTCAGAGTGAATTTGTTGTTCAAGGAAAGTTGCAAGAAAAGTTATCATCTAAGATTCTTCATCAACTAAGTGATATGGCAGCTCATCTAGAATAAAGGTTAGGAAGGGTTTTGAAATGTTGGTCAAAAACATAGATTGCATAGCACACAACTTCAAGCTATATCCCACAATTGTTGAATAGAAGGATCCACAAGGAGCACACTTAACCATTCCTCCTAGGGTACTCCTCATTCATGATTTAATGTCATTTTATAATTGTTCAATTCAATAATTGGATAATTTTAAGTTAGATCAGGCATATAGTGGATTGTGTGACAATGAAGTGTTGAAACCAGAACACAAGCATCTAGAAGTTAAGGGTTTGACCACATCATTCATGTGACAAGGAAATTTTGAATAAAGTGGATTGGGTTTTTATTGAGCCAATTCTATGACATGACCTTCTAGCTTGAGCAACCAATTCCAATCACCAAGAAGATGATACATCATATCACTAGTTACCCAATGATGGAGAAGTCTAAAACAACGAAAACCCTAGGACGTGTAGAACTAGCTAAGCTAACCCTAGCTAAATGGGATGACAAAGGCATGAAGTTGAATAACATAACTAACATGGAAATCAAGTTTGGAATTCATGTCATAGTTCACAAGATTTATAGCTCAAGCCAACCAAATAGTGTGCCTTGAGAAGCTGTTGACCTAGCATATAATGTTCTGAAGAAGAACCTATCTTTTGACCTCACCAAGCTTCAACAAATTTAGTTGAGTAAGAACATGGAGAGCATCTGAGCCTCCAAGAAAAATTCACATAAGTTTGGTTTATTATTGGTGTGTTTATTGTGTTATGTGCAAAAATTATTTCTATCAAAAGGAACTATTATATGGAAGGACACCCTATGCTATATCAAATCAATAATTTCATAGATGAAATGGGTGATAATTTTGAAGGCATCATGGATGCATATATTGAATTTTTTTAAGAAAGGATGAAATATAGGTTTAGGATCCCTAAACAACTGGTAAATGATTATGAAAAAGATATATGCTTCTTGCTTTACTGTGACAAAGTCCATATTCAAGTAGTCAGACCTAGGATTGCATGGGTAAAGCCATTGGGCTATGAAGTTAACATTGATTAAACAAGGAACATCATTAAAGCCCTTGTCAATGAACTAATAGATCCCAAGGCTACATATTTTGGAACTTATGAGGAAGAAAAGAGAAGAATCTCACTTTAGATTCATATCCCTCAAATCATGAAGAGGGGAAATAAAAGTTTAGAAAACCTCGAAAAGAATTTTGCTAAATATGATTCCCCTCTCATGCTTACTAAGGGTAAATGTAATTATATAGAATAGGAAGAAGAAAAGGAAGGTAATCATGAAGAAGAAGAGACAGAGGAACCTCCACAGGAGAAGGCAGAGACACCAGCAAGGAAATTAGCAAGATCCTCTACTCTTGTGATCATTTCCACTAAGCCTAGGAAACCAAGAAAGAAATTAAGGCTTGAGGATGAGGATGAGGATGAAGATGAAGATAACACTCCTATAATATCTCTAAATAAGTCACCACCTACCTTTGAGAAATAATCAAAAATAATAAGGGAAGGAAGTGGAATAGCAGGATTCAAATTCTTTCAATATGACTCTAGAAATAAAGAGGAATAGAAATAGATTGAAGAGGCATTAGTTGAGAAAATGGATAGATGGAATTATGACCCTACTAAACTAAAAGGTCATGCTCTTGAAACCTTACTGAAATTTGTTTCTCACCATTGGGAAAATGTAGTCAAGATAGAGAAGGACATTAGAGAATAGACTCTAAGGAAGCTCATGCAAAACCTATCTAAGAAAGAAATGAAGGAGGCAATGTCTAAATATGAAAACAATTAGACTCCTAGATTCAAAGCATTTCAAATTGTGTCAAAAAAAATTGAGGATGTTGTACAGTTTATGTCCAATATTTGAAAAACCATTTTTGATATTAAAGAAGAAGGATACCAACTAGAGGTTCAAACTATTAAAGAGTTTGATCCTGAAAATATTGCAATAGAGGTCATGGCTTCTCTCTTGACCACTCCTTATAAGTCAGCACCTAAGCTACAGCCTACTAAGTTGAACCCAGTTCAACCAAGTAGTGAAGTAAAGATCATTACATCTTTATCAAGTTCCTCTCCAGTAACTGAGCAACAGGCTCTAGGGGCATCAATCGAGCTTCGGCCAAGGAAGGATTAAGTTGAAAAAAGAAAGGAGATCATACCTTCAGTAACTATCAAGGTTAGAGGTAAATAAAAGATAGTTGATGATATTGATCTAGATGAAGAGATTGTAATCCCAAATTAGGACCAAACTATTCAGTCTACCAAGAAAATGGACATATTGGGAGAACTATGGAAGAAAAGAGCCAAGCATCAGATGCTAAGGGAAGAAAGTGACAAATACAAAGTCCTTGAGGATATCAAAGAAATATTTTTGGATGCACTGTCTATAGAGGTAAATGAAAAAGCTCCTATCATTGAAAAACTAGTTGGAATTGTACATAAGTTCAAAGAAGATACAGATGGATAGGAAAAACTCCTTCAAAAAGCTAAAAGGAAGTTTGAAAATAAAGTGCTAGAAAATGTAGCACACAAAATAGCTATTGATCAAGTAGAATTGTCTACTTTAATTTCTACATTAGAAAATGTTGTGAATGATGTTATATCTTTATTTATAAAGTTGAGATTAGGTCAAACTTTACCAAGTAAATAAAGGATAAACTAGCTAAGATTGAAATGGACTTGAAGGCTAGTGCCAGTTAATTGACACTCAAACCGAGTTCCAGTTAAAATCATTTTTGCAAAAGTTAGATTTTTGACAGATATTCAGGCAAAATTATCAAGAGAAGAAGCCAGAATAAGGGCAATCCTAGTAGACATTCAGAGTATGATACTTCCCCATATGAATATTATGCAAAAGAGAATGGATCATGCAAAGATACTAGTTAAGGATACAAACCTTTATGTGGTAGAACACATGTTGGAGTTATTAACAGAGCTTTAGATTGATCTGCACATCTTAAATGTATTGCAAGATAACTAGAGTAAGACTATGTCTTTGATTTTGAAGGTACATCATGATTTATTCTCTCATTTTGGCATAACCTTGTAAATTTTTGGCATTTGTAACAAAAAATAAGGGGGAAAGCATATACATATATGTATATGCATATAAAGCAGAGATGTGTATAGGATAGAGGAAATATGTACAGCGTATAGATATGTAAAAAGTAGATAATTCAAAAATAATTTTGAAAAATAAAAAAATAGAAAGTTGTAAACAAGTTACAAAGTTTTCAGTTCAAACCAAGTTGTAGAACAAAGTACACACAAAGTGGGAGTTTGACTGAAGGATTTTGATTTCAAATTTTATGCATGATAAGTGTTTTTGTCACTAATGCCAAAAGGGGGAATTGTAGACCCTATGGAAAGACATATTTTCAATTAGTGCCAAAACACTTAGTCATCTTGAGAAGTCAGTAGTGATCGAGCTACCAAACAGAAGTGTATTACCAAGCTCGTGTATGAATCAAGTTGACAGTATCTATTGAGATCAAATGTAAACCAAGTTAGTTTAGCATTTTTGTTTTAGAATGAGAACCAATCAAGAAAAATAGTGTGAACTAAGCCAGCTAAGTTTGTTGAGTGATCAGTATGAATTGAGTATCCAGTATCAACTGAGTGGCAAAGTTAGTCAAGTTGACAGTGTTGCCCAAGTGTCTGCAGTATCACTCGAGTAAGCTATTGGACCTGAGTCTCAGCACTGAGCCAATTATTTTTGAAACTATTGAATATTATTTTAGCCAAATTTTTCATGCAACTAGATCAATATAAATATATCTTACTTTAATTTTCCATATGAAGAAGAAGGATGAACAATGAATTGAAGAATATTGCATAGAAGCGAATATGAAAGAGCAGAGTAATTAGAAAGCTACAAGAAGTATCAATGAAAGGAAGAGACCCATCTATCATAGTCAGGTGATCAATTCACATCAAAGGATCTTACTTAGAAAACCAAGGTGCATAGCAAAGATCAATCCATTAATTCATCCTAATAGATGCATCAGTCTCAAATCCTCTAACAGGGTGGACCTAACAATCCTTTATAGAATCTCTTAACCAAGTGCATACTTCATTGTATTGTATAAATCCTTTCACAAAGTGGACCTAATAGTCCTTCTTACTCTTAACCATGTAGATCACCAAAAGTGATCAATTGTAAACCCTAATAGGAAAACTTTACTACTACAGTAGTGAAGCATTGTGGGTGTCATCCCCACCCCAGTTTTACCTTGTACTTGGAGGGGTTCTGGGTTATCAAATATTGTATTATGGTGTTGTTACTTTATTGCTTTATTTTCCATGCATGAAACAAGATTAGATAATATAATAAAGTGGGATTAGGAGAATGAAGTTTTAAGTGGTTCCTCATTCAGCCCCCCACCCCCCTAGTCACTTGGTCATCATTACATTTCTAACATACACACACACACACACACACACACACACACACACACACACACACACACACACACACACACGTATGTATGTATGTATGTATGTATGTATGTATTGTATGTATGTATGTATGTATGTATTTATGTATGTATGTATGTATCATATATAAATATGTATCTTTGCTATAGTTTATCCAAGAAGCTACAAAACATCAACAACATCTAACAAAAATTTCAATGTATATCAGATGGATGTTAAGTCAACTTTTCTAAATGGAGAAATTAAGGAAGAATTTTATTTTAAGTAACCTGATGGTTTTCTATATATAGAAGATAAAGATATGGTTTTTAGAATACAAAAAACATTATATAGATTAGAACAAGTACCTAGAGCTTGGAATGCAAAATTGGATAAAAATTTGCATAGTTTGGGATTCAAGAAAGGTAATATAAATAATAATATGTACTTAAGGAAAAACATAGAAGGATTTCTGATTATTATTGTACTTTTTGATGACATTAACTTTGGAGCAAAAAATGAAGCTAGTGAGAAATTTTTAGAAGAGATAAAGAATGAATTTGAGATAAGTATGATTAGTGAGATAAAATACTTCTTGATTTTGAAAATGACTCAAAACAAGGATGACATTTTTATATTAAGACTAAGCATCTTAAGGATTTGTTGAAAATTTTTGGCTTAGAAATTTGTAAGCCAATTGGAATGCCTATGGTTATTTGATGCAAAATATCAAGTAAAGATGAGTCTCCTGGTGTGATACAAATAAGATATAGATTTATGATTAGAGGATTGCAGTATTTGGCACACACAAGAGCAAATAAAACTAATGTAGCTGGGATTGTGGCAAAGATTTTAAACAAATCCTAAAGAGACACACCAGCAGTAAAGAGGATATTTAGATACTTGAAGGGAACATTAGATTATGGATTATGGTATGACATATCACATGATTTCACTTTATGTGCATACACTAATGTAGATTGGGATAGAAATATAGATGACATAAAAAGTACAAGTGGTGGATCATTCTTCTTGGGAGGAAGATTGGTTTCATAGAAAAGTAAGAAATAAAATTGTATATCACAACTGACACAGTACAAGGTAGAAGAATTCCCAAAAGAGATGTCCTAGCCCCCAAAAAATAACCACACATTGGAAGCACAACAATAATGCAAGATCTAATATCAATTTACAATAATTTATTCATAAAATAATTGATTGCATGCAATGTGTCAAGCTATAAGGTCTTCTCGGTTACGGCCAAATACAAAGCAAGTAATAGTTCTACAAGATCCCTCAAGACCCAATCCAAACACTAGCTATTCTAGATCCACACCCTGGTAGAAACCCCCAAGGAAGATCTCAACTTGTGCTCACAAGCCCACCAAGCAATCTCCTTATTTTCCAAGCCGCAGCTACTAGCTCTTCTCAAAATTCACTCCTCTACCACCTCCTCCTCTTCAAGATGGATGAACACTGACTAAAGATGTCCCCACAACCCTTACTTAGATCAATCTAAGCCACAAGTTAGACTAGAACACAAATTAAATACAAATACATAAATTAAATGCCACAACTTGGCCTACAACAATAATAAAATGCCCAAAATTGATATCCAAGTAAAATTGTGATATCTCCTACATATGATTGAATTAGAACTCACATTTCAAACTATAGTTAGTAATCTAGGCCCTCTTCAATTCTTGATATTTTCATCCTCTAACTCTTGGTGAATAAATAGTTACACAACCTATAACAGGTACCAAATTCCTAAGCAAGGCCAAGCTCCATAGACCATGTCGAGCTACCAAAGACCATGCCGAGAAACCAAAGACTATTTTGAGTTCCCAGACCATGCCGAGAAACCAAAGACCATATCAAGTCCCCATACCATATCGAGCAACCAAAGACCATGTCGAGCTCCCAGAACATGCCAAGCTCCCAGACCATGACGAGCTCCTAATGTATTTTAGACACCAATATCTACCGAGCTCCACAACACTTAACCAAAATCCCTCCAAACATGCAAGATTGCAAGCAAACCCAAGATGCTCCTGCATAAGACACCCTAGGTTTGAAAAAGATTTTATAGTAATTAGAAGAACATTTTCTAGGATTTCCTCCAAGTCTTCAACTTGTACATTCTTGCCCTTATTTTTCTTCTTCTTCTTCACATCCACCACAGGTGTTCCATAGGTATGCTTTCCATGCCGATCTCCAACCTTCTCAAAATCTACCAACTCAACTCAACTGCCAATACTTAGGTTCTTCCTACCAAGCTCTTCATTCTACAAAGGAATCGGGGAAAACCTCCTACCACCTTGCTCAACAACAAACACATTCCTAACACAATCATGTACAGCCCTACAATCATACTGGCAAGGTCTACCAAGTAATACATGACAACTGTTAATATACACAATATCACACAACACTTGATCCTTATATTGCCCAATCTAGAAATCAACAAGGCACTGCTTCCTCACTTCCAAAGCATGCTCACCTTGTAACCAACCAATCTGATAAGGATAAGGATGTCCCACTCTCTTCAAACAAAGTTTCTAAACCATCTCTTCAACAATAAGGTTATCAATACTATCACCATCCATAACCACCTTGTAGATTTTGCCACCAGACTTACAACAAGTCTTGAACAAACTAGTCCTCTAACAGGAATCCAATGTCCTCTCACCAATTAGTACTCATCGATCCAACAAGCTCTCTCCTTGCTCAAGATGACTATCTGGGACTGCATCCTCATTCACAATAGTAGTTGTCCTTATAATTGGACATTCAAAAGATCTATGCCCTTCTTGGTCACACTTGAAACAATTCAGTTTAACTTGTGTTGAGCTATCTTGCTTCTGCTTCCCTCGGGAACTACCTTGATTCTTCCTCTTTAGTTTCTCCTTTGCTCTCAAAGCATATTGATAAGCATCCTCAACTAAAGAAATATTCAGCATACCAACCTCATCCTAAATATTGAATCTCAAACCATTAATGTATCATGCTACCTTTTCCTTTGACAATTCTCTATGCCCAGACCAAATAGTCAACTTGTAGACATCCTCGGTATAATCCTTCATAGTCATATCCTTCTATTTCAGATTCTACAACCTTTTAAACAACTCAAGTTCATAATCAGTAGGCATGAACTTAGCCTTCAACTTAGTCACCATCAATCTCCACCTAGTGATCTTCATTTTACCTTCCTCTTCTCTGTCCTTTTGTAGTTCGTTCCACTAAAGATCAACATGTCCCTTCAACTTAGTTTGTGCCAATCTTACTCTAAGTGGATCTTCAATATCCTCAAGCTCAAAGTAGTCTTCCAATTCACCAATCCAATTAATCAGGTCTTTAGGATTCAAAGTACCTGAGATCCAGCTCTACTAAATTGACCAACCCTATTTCTCATAGGTCTCTCCACACAATCAGTTCTAGCCTCGGCACTTGATCCAGTAAATTCAAATTCTTTAGTACGTTCCTCATAACCATCTTTAGTACCCATATGCCAAGGTACACCAGCTATAGAACTTATGATCTCAGTGATCATATCACTCTTCATCAATGTCATCTCATATCTGAAAGTGGCTTTAATCTCCTCTGTTTCAGATCAAAAATCTACTTTAACCTTCTTAGAGATCTTTTCTTCCACAACATCACTAAGATCATCAATAGCCCTAGGGTCCAAACTTCTTAGAGGTATCTTTCAAGATTTTTGCGAACCCTAATAAATCCCCTTCACAAGATCCTAGTGCAAACTGCCACAACTTCAGTGATCTACCTACACACTTAGGAACAACCTTCACTCTAATACCACCTAACATAGTACAAGACAGGAGAATCCCCAAAGGAGATATCCTAGCCCCCAAAAAATAACCACACAATAGAAACACAACAATAATGCAAGATTTGATATCAAGTTATAATAATTTATTCATAAAATAACTGATTACATGCAATGTGTCAGGCTATAAGGTCTTCTCGGTTACAGCCAAATACAAAGCAAGTAATAGTTCTGCAAGATCCCCCAAGATCTAATCCAAACACTAGTTTTTCTAGATCCACACTCTGGTAGAAACCCCCAAGGAAGATCTCAACTTGTGCTCACAAGCCCACCAAGCAATCTCCTTATTTTCCAAGCCACAACTGCTAGCTCTTCTCAAAATTTGCTCCTCTACCACCTCCTCCTCTTCAATATGGATGAATAGTAATTAAAAACTTCCCCACAACCCTTACTTATACCAATCTAAGTCACAAGTCATGCCAGAACACAAATTAAATACAAATACATAAATTAAATGCCAAAAGTCAGCCTACAACAACAATTAAATGCGCAAAATTGATATCTGAGTAAAATCACAACATCTTTTAGCTCTGATTGAATTAGAACTCGTGCTTCAAATGATTGTTAGTACTCTAGGCCCTCTTCAATCCTTGAAATTTACATCATCTAACTCTTTGTGGAAAATTAGTTACATGGCTTGCAATAGGAACCAAATTCTTCAGCAAGGCTGAGCTCCACAAACCATTTCAAGCAACCAAAGACCATGCCGAGTTGCTAGACCAAGCCAAGCAACCAAAGACCATGCTGAATTCCCAGACCATACCAAGCAACCAAAGATCCTACTGAGTCCCCAGACCATGCCGAGCAACCAAAGACCATGCCGAGCTCCTAGTGTATGTCGAACACCAGTATTTACCAAGCTACACAACACTTAACCAAAATCCCTCCAAACATGTAGGATTGCAAGTAAACCCAAGATGCTCCTGCATCAACAATCTATAGCAAAAATAGAGTATGTTGTAGTAGAAAATAATTGCAGTTAGAGTATTTGAATGAAACAAATGTTTCAAGATATAGGTATTGAGTTTCTACAACCTACTAGCATTTACTATGATAACACAAGTACAGTTAGTATGTCAAAGAATCTATTGTTACATTCAAAACTATTAATCCCATTGCAATAAAATATTATTTCTTGGGAGAGAATGTAGCAAAGAAGGAGATAAAATAGGAGTGTGTTAGCATAAAGGAATAGATAGCATACCTAGTTACTAAACCTTTGGCTAAGGACACATTTAAGCATTTTAGAGGCATTCTTGGGGTTATGCCCCAACCTTCTTCATGTTAGTTGGTGTAGGATTGTGCATCAGTCTAGTATATTTAGAGCTTATTCTTAGATCTAGATGGTATGTTTGGTGATGCTTCCTTTAGGGGAGCAGTCACATTTTTAACAAATTTATTGAGAACGCTTTAGTAATGTAATGTATAACATTGTCTTTTGGTACTTGGTGAGCATTTTTAGGTTGTCTTGGAGATGATTGAACTTCAAAATTTGGCATTATGCCACATTTGTCATTAATGTTAATGAGGGATAGTAATACATGAAAAATATTATACATCTATCAAGGAGAGTAACATTGTTGTATGGGGGATATTTATGTATGTTTAGGAGTATTCAATTTCTATTGATGTGAGTAAAAAATTATTGATATTAGTGGGGAAGAAGTTGCATTTTTAGTTTGGTATTTTTGGCATATGGGTTTTTATCATGTATTATCATCAATGTCAAAGGGGAATATTGTTAGCTTGAATGTTGAATACTATTCCTTTGGAGGACTTTGTTGGCATGTTTATAGAAATAATTGATGTCTTATGTGCTATAATCATGACTTGGTTTTTCATTGATGTCAACGTATTGGCTTTCTCTATAGAATAGTCATAGTTGTATATAAAATTTTATTCAGCACAATTAGCAGTTATAGAGTTATGTTTTGTAGGGTTAGAATCATGGTTGGGGATATGTATTTATGATGCATCTAATGTATATGGAAAGCGTTATGGATATTTGAGCTAGTTAAAAGAGTTTTACATAGGACAGGTTGGAGACCAACATGTAGGAAATAAAGTACCAATGTTTGAGTCATACCTATTTTTTGAGTTGTCATTTTGCACGATGTTGAATGGAAGGGATTTTTACAAATCCCTCTCTTGAAAAGCTGATTCAAGATCGCCTCCGAGGTTTTGGGTGGTCTTGCAACCTTACTGTAATCTACTCAATTGAAGATAAATGTATTTGTTCATGAGGATGCCTTTGGTGGTTCCTTCCAACCAATTTGGATAATCTGTTTGATCTATTGTTGTTTGATAAAGTAACCACAAAAGAGATATATTTTTGGTATTTTCTATTTTATAATGAATGCAATTTATGGATGCAACTATATGAATTTCTATTTTAACCAAGTATTAGAAAACAAAATAACAAATATAGGGTAACAAGAGATTAAAAGAAAATAACTTAAATGGGAAATTCATAATAGGCATAAACCATAGTAACAACACATCTGTGAATTAAATCATTGAAATGATTGGGTAAGAAACCAATAAAATTAGGAGTAGTGCTTCCTTAACTCCACTGATGCAATTGTCAATGGAACTCAATAATAACCGAAAGATATTTCATGTTTCATCAAATTGCAAGGCCACGAAAAGTGTGCTCATGCAAGACAAAGTGTTATGCAAAAATAAAATAGGTGATCTTTTCTCCAACTTGGTACAATAGTGAAATTCGTTAATGCCAAGAAAGCACTAGAACTAGAAGATCACACAATCATAACAACACAATAAAACCATTGGCCCCATTATTATTCATGAACATGGACTCATAAAAATAATACATTCTGACAAGAATAGCTACACTCAGAACGAGAGCACCAATAACATATATTGTTGCATCAAAATAATGGCTTGGAATACATATTACATCCATGTATTTATAAGAAATCATCCTCTTCCTTTTTGTTAGGAGTGAGAGCTCTTAAAATGCAAACTCATGCTAAAAATGAATAAAACAAATCTAATTATATACAAACTGACTCTTTGTTTATCTCCATTAATGGGTGCATGGGCCTTTACATGACACAAAAGAATAAAAGAATGAGAAGACAAGAAGAATATAGCTACAATATGATCTAGGATTCTTTGGAAGTTCTAAAAATGGAAGCTCAACCTTCTCTGGGTGTTTCTATAGTTGATTTGCCGTCAAAATGTGTTTCTGACTTACTAAATGCTCTAAATTAGGAACTAGCAATTAACTATCGGTGCATTGCTTCTTACTCAAAAATGTTGGTGTACCTCTATCAGAAGTGCATCTGTGCACCTTAGTGACAGGTCCAAAAAATCCAAAATTCTTTAAGTGTCAAAACTACATTTCCAACATCTGGGATTTCTTCCCCTTTAGACCAAAATGATATCTAGATATTTTCTCTTAAACTTTGCTATTATTTCTACCACTGGGGTAGCCTCTTGAAAATCCAAAACTCCATATTTTTGTTTTACTAACTGTTGATAATTACTTACTTCAACTTGAGTTGTCGCAAAATCCTTAAGCTTTGTATCGAGATCTAGCAATACCTCTTTAGTCTTGAATGTTTGTCTTATGTGTGTTATCTCTAGAATTTGTGCCTCAATTGAAAAACTAAAATTCTAGGATTCAGTCACTTCAAGTAACATGAAAACACTCCTAGGTAGTAAGAATTACCAGAATTAGGAGTGAATCTCTGGGTTATAGGTTGATTCCTTATGATATTTCACCTATTTACTTCTTTAGATAGAAAATTAAACCTAAGAAGGAAAGGTATAAAAGGATAACTTAAAATTAAATGTTGAAAATTAAGCTAAGGTGATAAACTAGAACATTAAGATGAGACTATTGCAAGATTGACATGATGAAGCATGTCTAAACAGTTAGGGTAAGCACAATCTTTTGACTTTAGAACATTCACACATAAATATTTCATAAGGAGGATATACTTTAGACAAGATGGTGAAGGGAATGATAGCATTCACAATTCCACAAAATTTGAAAGAAAGCACAATGTCACAGATTGTGACCTATATGAATACTCCAAATCTCACTTCCAGATAAAGACCGAGACACAAAACTTAGGGATTAAAGACCAATCACAAAATTTATATTGTATTGGTACTTTAAACAAAAAAATGAGACATAAGAAGGGCTTCTGAATTGTTCCTTTATCTAAGCTTCAAAGGTAGTTCCACAACATTCATCTAGACTAACTACAAAGTAAAGTGATATGTAGAAGAAAGCACGAAGGATTCTTAAGAAATCTCAACAGCACTATTTTTTCATAAAAAATCCAAATTCCAACCCCTTTTCCATGTCTTGGAAATCCTTATAAAGAGAAGGATTCAACTAGCTTCAAATGTGTGGGCACATGTCAAAAGACTGTTGAAAGAATCAGAGATATTTTAGAAAGTTACACTTTACATTTTTTTCTACATTCTTTGTATTTGGGTAAAACTAGGAAGATGATCATAAAAATGTTGTAATTGTAGATGGAGTAACTAAGAGTGGGGGGGGGGGGAATTAGTTACTACAAAAACAAATCCACAGATCCCTTAGATGTCTTAAATAAATAGTTACTGTTGATACTCGGTAAACACTGTAAAAATGTTGTAACTCAGTAGATTAACTTGTTACTGATCATCTAGCATTCATAATTATTAACATGCATGCAAAAGTAAATAAAATGAACATGAGAGACACTAGATTTAACGTGGAAACACAATATGGGAAAAACCACCAAGTAACTAGCTACCAATTTTCACTCTTCTAAAGTGAGCCCTGTTAGGAGCCAACCCTGTTAAAGGTTACAATACACACTATTAGGTGTGACCCTGTTAGAGGATTTAATTAGCCTGTTAAGAGTGGCCTTGCTAGAGGTCTTTAGAACAATTCAACTAAATTGTCACCTTGTTAGAGGATTTACAAAAATGGCTATTAAACCAACTCTGTTAAGAGATTTTGAAATCACTGCTACAATGGTTAGAAAGTAACAATGAATTGACCTGAATATGATGCAACTAAATTTGTTGATTACAGATCTCTATTCTCCACCAATAGATCCTTCTTGATCAAATATAGCTTTGCTTCTCCTCAATGATCTCTGATCATCCTTCAAAATTCGCTTTCACAATAATCAATCCTTCTTCACATTTCTCACATCAAAATCATCACATGCTTAGAATTTGCAACTTGACCTCTTATTTATGCTATTCAGATTATCAAGTCAGCACATTCACAAGTTACATTTACCAATAAACCATACATAAGTTGGCTACAAATATTATATTAAACAAATATACTTTATTTCACAAAACAATGAAATCCTTCATTGGCCGACCCTGCTCAGTAAGCACTACTCCAGAAAAAAATTCTTGAGTTAACCAACTCAACTCGGTTAACACTATAAAATCTACAAAATCCTTTGGCTACCCAGTGAACTTGGTAAGAATTGATTTTCCTTTGCTAACCATGAGAGCTCAATAAGAACTATTTTATGCACTATTTTTCTTTGATGACTGAGTGTGCTCGGTAACAACTATCTGCACAAGGTAAAGTCTGAAAATGCTCGATAGACACTGTAAACCTTCTGAGCTTGGTAGACTTAGTCTTTTGCCTTGCTGACCAACTGAGCTTGGTAGACTCTATCTGATAACTGATATGACATTTGTGTAACATCAAAGACAACACACAATTGAACAATTGTACCCAACAATCTCCCTCTTTGGCATTGATGGCAACACAACATGTCATAGTAGAATGAAATTTGAAAACAAGTCTTCATTGATAGAATGATTTACCTTATTTTATTTCAATCCACAAAACTTCAATAATCTCCCTTTTTCATGGTAATCTCTCCCTCTTACATAAACTCTCCTTTTTTTTTGCAAATTTCATAAAGATATGACAGTAAACTCTCCCTCTTTGACATCACATACCAAAGACAACATAACTTCAAACTTAAATGAAATTCAATGTACCTTAAGTACTGATTCATATGCAATGTCTTCATTTCTTTGCTGCATCAACTAATAGATCTTCAATTATGTTCATGTTGATGCATCACTAAAACAGTATTTTAGTGAGCTTCAGATAGGGGAATGACCCCTAACTTACCTCTTAGATACAAGAATGCATTATTAGGTAAAGGCTTTGTGAATATGTTAGCAATTTGTTCCTTTGTATGGACATATTCCAATCTGATTTCCTTTTCTTGTACCAATTCTCTAACAAAGTGATATTTTATAGCAATATGCTTGGTTTTTGAATGCATCACTTGATTCTTGGATATGTTAATTGCACTTGTGTTGTCACAAAACATAACAATAGGTTCTTTTATTTCTTGCCTCATACCTTCCAACAATTGTTTGAACCACACAATGTTTGAGCAGTTTACTACTGCTGCAACATATTCAGCCTCTGCTGTGGACTGGGATGTACAGTTCTACTTTTTACTTGTCCAAGAAACCAACCTCTTTCAAAGAAAGAAAGCTCCTCCACTTGTACTTTTTCTGTCATCAACACTGCCTACCCAATCTACATCAGTGAACACTTTTAAATCCAAATTTTCTCCGAGTTTATAACATAATCCATAATCTTCAGTTCCTTTTAAATATCTCATGATCCATTTGATTTCCATCATGTGATTTTCTTTTAGTTTTGTTGAGAATCTTGCTACAATTCCTACTACAAGGGCAATGTCTAGTCTTATGTGCACTACATACTGCAACTTTCCAATCATAGATCTATCCAATGTCTAATCCACTTCCTTTGATTCATCATCCTTGGTAAGTTTCAATCCAGTACACATAGGAGTTCCAACTAGTTTGCGATCTTCCATACCAAACTTTTTTAGTATCTCCTTGATGTATTTAGATTGAGTGATGTAGATACCATTCTTACTTTGATGAATTTGAAGACCAACAAAGAATTTGATTTCTCCAAACATTGACATTTTAAATTCTTTGTTCATTTTTTCTAAAAATTCTTTGCAAAGATCATCATTTTCTGTGAACAAAGTATCATCTACAAATATCTGTGCCAAAACAATCTTATTATCTAGTCCTTCCTTTATATACAAACTACTGTTATCATTAGTTCTTTGAAAACCAATCTGAATAAGATAGTTATGCAGTTTTTCATACCATGCTCTAGGGGTTTGTTTCAGACCATACAATGCTTTATGGAATTTGCAGACCATGTTCTTCTTGTCTGGATCAACAAAACCTTTAGGCTATTCAATGTAAACTTATTCATCCAATATGCCATTGAGAAATGCTGACTTGACATCCATCTGATAAACTTTGAATCCTTTGTAAGCAGCATATGCAAGTAAGGTTCTGACACCTTCCAATCTTGCAATAGGAGCAAAAGTCTCTCCATAGTCTACACCTTCTTCTTGAGAGTATCCTTTGCATACCAGTCTAACTTTGTTCCTTGACACCTTACCATCTTCATTAAACTTGTTTCTGAATACCCACTTAGTTCCAATCACATTTTTGTCTTTAGGTCTAGGTACAGGAGTCTATGTTTTACTTTTCTCTATTTGTTCTATCTCTTCATTCATAGCTTCAATCCAAATTTCATTTTCTAATGCATCTTTTACATTTCTAGGTTAAAAATTAGCAAGTAAACAAGTGCCTTTCAACTCACTTCTTGTCATTGTTCCTTCTGATTTATCTCCAATGATTTAATTTGGTGCATGATGCTTCCTGACATACTTGGCTAACATAGGCTCCTTGCCTTTTGAATGGCTTGCATTGTTATCCTTCTGTGCTTCAACTTCTGGTTCTGGTTCTGGTTGCTCGGGCTTAGTAGGTGTTGATTCGGTAACTTCTGTTTGCAACTCAGGCTCTTGCAACTCGATAGGTATTAGCTCAGTTTGAACTTCCTATAACTTGGTTACTGAAGACTCAGGAGTTGAAGATTCCTGATTATAGGTGTATTTGGCACTGTATCAGGTTCAATGTAAACAAATCCCCTATAGTCTTCATGTTCCCTTTTGCTTTCTTCTTCAGTTCTTTCTGGAAACTCATCAACTTTCACATGTGCACTTTCTATGACTTTGTGAGTAGACAAATTCAAACATCTATATGCTTTACTTTTGTAAGAATATCTCAAAAATATTCCTTCATCACCCTTTACATCAAATTTACCTTTTCTAGATTCTTTCAAAATGTAACATTTGCTTCCAAATACTTTTAGGTAACTTACATTGGGTTTGTAGCCATACCATAACTCATAGGGGGTTTTGAATGAGTCCTTTTTCAGCTATACTCGGTTCAAGGTATGAACTACAGTGCTAATAGTTTCCTTCCAGTATTTGATAGCAATGCTCTTCTTAATCATTAAGGTTCTTGCACAGTCCATTATAGATTTGTTCCTTCTTTCAACTATTCCATTTTGGTTAGGAGTTCGAGGTGTTGAAACTTGTCTTTTGATTCCCCTTTAAATGCAAAAGTTATTAAACCCATATGAAATGAATTCACCACCTCTGTCAGACCTTAAACATTTTAGTCTTTTGCCTATTTCCTTTTCTACTATGGCCAAATACCATTTGAACTTTTCAAATGCTTCTGATTTCTCTCTTAGGTACATGATAGTCATCATTCTTGAATAATCATCAACAAAAAGAATGAAATTTTTTTCACCAGTATAACTTTCAATGCCAATAGGTCCTCACAAATTAGTATACACAATTTGTAAAATTTCTTCAGACTGATAGTTATTGCTTTTAAAGCTAGTCTTTCCCATTTTGCCAATTTGACAATTCTTGCATAGACCAACCTCAAGTTTCTTTATGGTAGGAATGCCTCTTACTTCCCTAAATTTACTTATTTTTACCAAGTTTTCAAAGTTTACATGACATAACCTCCTATGCCATAACCAACCTTCTTCAACTTGAGCAATAAAACGTGAACATTCACCAAGTTCAAGATAAAACAAGTTACCTTTTGTTTGAGTGCCTAATCCAATCCGTTTTCCTTTGCCATCCAGCAGTCTTGCTTTTCCATGCATGAATTCCACTTTGAATCCATTATTGAGTAGTTGTACCACACTCAATAGATTGTGCTTTAGTCCTTCTACCCAATATGCATTATCACATACAACTTCCTTGGTTAGTGAGATTCTTCCTTTTCCTTTTATACAACAAGGTTCATTGTTACCAAATCTTAAATTGCCACCATCATAGTCTTCAAAATGTTCAAACTTAGTTTTATCACCAGTCATGTGATGAGAATAACCACTATCTATAATCCATTTATCATTTCTACTCACATGAGAAATGAGTGCCATTTCTTCATCATTATCAGATTCATCCTTTACAACTATGTAAACAATTTCTTCTTCTTCATCATCATTAGAATCATTAGAATCTTTAGCCATGAAACATGTTTTCTTACCTTTATCTTTGAATGATTTGAAGTCTTTATTGCCATTGCACTTATGACCTTTCTTCTCATCCTTGTTCTACTTATTTGGGCACCTAATAGCAATATGTCCAATTTCTTCACAAGAAAAACAGATTAGAGGAACCTTACCTTTGTATTTTCCTTTGCCTCTTGAATATTTCCTTGCTAGTAGAGCTTCAACCACCTCAAGATCACTGTCTGAACTCTGTTTAGATTCTTCATCACTATCTAACTGAGGATACTTTATTTTCTTGCCTTTTTCTTTGAGTGAAATCTTGTCTTTGAATGTTGATTCAATGTTCTTGGTAGTTGGAACATAATTATCATAGTTGTCTAGCTCAAATGCAGTCAATCTTCCAACTATGGCCTTTAAATTTATCTTATGATTTTCTTCACATCTTTTTTCTTGAATTGTAGAGACTGTGATTGCATAAATAGGAAGTAGAGTTCTAAGAACTTTACTTATAATTGTCTCCTCCTTGATATCTCCTCCAAATGCTTTGATTGCACTAACACATGCTTTAACTCTTTCAACATATTTTGCAATATTTTAATCCTTTCTCATCCTCATTTGATCAAATTGTCCTCTCAAACTTTCTGCTTTGGCTCTTCTCACATTTTCATCTTCTCCATAGATCTCTTTCAACTTGTTTCACATTACAAAGGCAGTTTTTCAATCCTTGATGTCATCAAATTCTTCATAACTTAGAGCAGATGCTATATATATCATCGTGTTGTTGTGAGTCTTCTTTTCAACAATATCATTGACAGATAATGTACCAAAAGGTTCTACATATTTTTCATCAAGGTACTTCAGTCCTAAATCACCAATAGAAGCCAAATGAAGTCTCATCAATCCTTGCCATGCTGAGAAGTTATCCCTATTAAGTCCTGGAATTTCCCTCTTGTAAGACATTCTGATCTTTACCTTAGATCCTTGAAATATTTTCTTGAAAGCACCAAGTGCTCCGATACCAATTGTTGGAATTATAGATGGAGTAACTAGGGGGGGGAAGCGGAGAATCAGTTACCACAAAAACAAATCCACAAATCCCGTAGATGTCTTAAATAACTAGTTACTGCTGATACTTAGTAAATACTATAAAAATGTTGTAACTCAGTAGATTAACTTGTTACTGATCATCTAGCATTCATAATTATTAACATGTATGCAAAAGTAAATAAAATGAACATGAGAGACAACAAATTTAACGTGAAAACCCAATATGGGAAAAACCACCAAGTAACTAGCTACCAATTTTCACTCTTCTAAAGTGAGCCCTATTAGGAGCCAACCCTATTATAGGTTATAATACACACTATTAGGTGTGACCCTGTTAGAGGATTTAATCACCCTGTTAAGAGTGGCCTTGCTAGAGGTCTTTAGAATAATTCAACTGAACTGTCACCTTGTTAGAGGAAAATGGCTATTAAACCAATTCTGTTAAGAGATTTTGAAATCACTGCTACAATGGTTAGAAAGTAATAATGAATTGACCTAAATATGATGCAACTGAATTTGCTGATTACAGATCTCTATTCTCCACCAATAGATCCTTCTTGATCAAATATAGCTTTGTTGCCCCTTAATAATCTCTGATCATCCTTCAAAATTCACTTTCACAATAATAGTCCTTCACATTTCTCACATCAAAATCATCACAAACTTAGAATTCACAACTTGACCTCTTATATATACCATTCAGATTATCAACTCGACTCATTCACAATTTACATTTACCAATAAACCATACATCAGTCAACTACAAATATTATATTAAACAAATATACTTTATTTCACAAAATAATGAAATCCTTCATTGGCCGACCCTACTCAGTAAGCACTACTCTAGAAACAATTTCTTGAGTTAACCAACTCAACTTGGTTAACACTATAAAATCTACAAAATCCTTTGGCTGCAAGTGAACTTGGTAAGAATTGAATTTCCTTCGCTGACCATGAGAGCTCAGTAAGAACTATTTTATGCACTATTTTCCTTTGATGACCGAGTGTGCTCAGCAACAATTGTCTGCACAAGGTAAAGTTTGAGAACACTCAGTAGACACTGTAAACCTTCTTTGCTAACCTTCTGAGCTCGGTAGACTCAGTCTTTTGCCTTGCTGACCAACTGAGCTCGATAGACTCTATCTGATAACTGATATGACATTTGTGTAACATCAAAGACAACACACAATTAAACAATTGTATCCAACAAAAAATGCTAGGTGGTGCTTGTTGCAGGAGTTCTTTTAATTGATTCTATTTTCCTTTGTTGACTTTCATCATGAAATTCCTCGATTACATCAGCTAATAGAATCATGATATCTTCAACTATTCTTAGCACGTCAATTTCTTTTCTAGGGTCGTTCAAAATATCTAATCATTTCTTTCAAACTTCCTGCTCTATTTTATCCGAGATCAGATCTCTGTATTTCCTTTCTCTAGCTCTTGCAGCTTGAACCTATTGTTTTTCACCACCTTTGGTCAAACTCTTAACTAACTACCCAACAAGAGCCATGTGTCATTATTTGATAAGTTAGGCTCACCACCTTTTTGCATCCTCATAGCTATACTTCTATTATGACCAAGTTGACTCCTAATGACATGATGTTATGATCTTATGATCCATGTCACATGTCAACACTTGATTGGTTTAACCTCAAACTTGCTTGAAAGTGGGACATTTACACCACGTATCCCCCTCTTGTTGTGTCTTTTTGGGTAACCTTCTTGCTTCTTTGGTTAGCAAAATAACGACAGCCCTCAATCAACCTTCAATCTGATGGTGGAAATCAATAATTACATCAAAACTATGTTGGGACCAATAGGACACATGTCCTATTATCACTATGTTGCATGAATACTCACAATGCATCTTTTGTTAGGGACAAAGTGATAACCATAGATCCCCCATTGATCTGACAGTCTTGATGCAATATCTTTTCCATACTACATTTATATTTGTGGCAAATAAAAACTTGACAACTTGAACTTTATTGAAAGCAACCTATGAGAACTCCCTACGAAGGCTAGTCCTACAACTTTCCACGTGTCATATTGTCATTATGTCACTATAGGTAAAAATTATGCAACTCCACAAAGTGACATAATGACATCCATTGATCCTAGGGAGATTAGACAGCTGAACAAAACACCTTTTCTTTTCTTGTGCTCATATCTACAACAAATAAGTAACTGATAGCTGGAGCCTCGTATTGACAACACCCTTATGTAACTTCTCTCATGAACTAGTCCCACATATCCACATGTCACATAATCACTTTTTCAGTATGGATAACATCCTTTCTTCTTTGGTTAGTGACAAAGCAATAATCGTAGATCCATCTTTGATTGGACAATTAGGAAGATGCATGATCCTCTCTCTCGAAAGTCAAAATAGGACCCATAAGACAGGTGTCTACTTGTCATTATATCGCTATAAGTAATGACCTTGCAACTTCGCAAAGCAACATAATGATGACCCTTGATCTATTAAAGATCAAGGGCTTTCATGATCTCTAACTTCATGACATAAAATATAACCCACAAAAGCTTAAAAGGTTTTAATAAAGTTTGGTCGTAAGAATAAGACATTGTAATGATTTGTTCCCTATATTCACTTTGTTTGATGGTTTTCTTCAACTCGCAATTCAAATTTTAGACCCTTGAAATGGTCATACATTGCATGGAAGTCTGTATACCCAATTGAAAGGAAGAAGGAACAACCATACATGGGTTTGAGGGGGTTGTATGATGATGATGCAGATGTCGTATGGTGATGATGCAGATGTTGTATAGTAGGTGATTTGTAATGGTCGTACAATGTGGGGTCAGAGAAGAATGGCATACAGAGGATGGAGATGGAGTTGGCCATATGGATGAAGGTCATCCGGTAGGAAGAGGGATTCGTATGGTGAATGGGGATGGAGTGGGTCATACGAATGCAGATGTTGGAGGGGTCGTATGGAGATATGTTGTACACAAGCAACCGTTGGGTGGTCGTATGGTGGTCTTGTGAGACTATACGATGTAGGAGGGGCGAATTGGAGGGGGAAAATGGGGGATCGTATGGTGTACGGTAGCAACTGAGTGTGAATGATGGAATTCATAGGGTGATACAGAGAGTCTTTGCAAACCACAGATAGTGAGAACCAAATACAGATAAACAATAAAGAAAATGCATAGAACAAGAGTAGATCGAACCAACACAATAGATATTTTCCAAAGATGGTGCTCTGACTTGCTAGATCCAAGCAAAGTAATACATACAACAACGAAATAGGGTGAGACTTGAATCTCACCGAAACCACACGAGCTAAATAGGGAAGATCTTTCCCTTTTGAAATGGCGAATTATAGAGAATTCCAAAGGGAATTCATAGTATAGAGAAAAATAATCCAAAAACATAGCTACAAACTTCCTACAAGCTGTGCTTAAATACTCGTAGGGGAATCCTTTCTGAGGGTGTAGAAAGATAGTTGATGGCGACACAAACTATGAAAACAAAATAAAAATGGGTCTGAGATACATTAAATCAATCGACCTATTACAAAATATTAATTTATTATTTATTTTATAATGGGGACATTACAGTCCTCTCGTCCCAAAGTTTGCTTGTCCTCAAGAAAATGCAATGTAGGGTGTTGCAGAATGTTCTTGCCTTCCCACGTTGTGTCGTCCAACGATAGGTGTTGCCAGTGTACCAAGTATTCCTTCACAATGTGGTTCCATAGGGTCTTTTTACGTACTTTGAGGATCTTAGGAGGTTCTAAAATGAGCTTTCCTTCTTCATTGAGTGGTAAAAGGTTGGTAGCAACTGTGACATTTTGTCCTATGGCTTTCTTTAGGCAAGAAACATGGAATACATTATAAATGTGGCTTCCCTCCGAAAGTTGTAGTTCGTACACTACTTCTCCAATGCAATGGACCACGCAATAGGGACCATAAAATTGTGGCTTCAATTTTTCCTTTCATGTTCTCTTTAATGAAGACTCTCGATATGGCTAGGGCCAGACATAAACCAAATCCCCCACTTTGAAACTCCTCTCTATCCTGCATCTTGGCGTACATCTTTTGTTGGTTTTGTGCCCGTTGTAGGTTTTTTTTCAAGCATGTCTTGTCCCTTCTGAAGCCAGTCCCTCACCCTTGGAGTACGAATGTCACTCAGAACTATGTTGATGAAGGAGAGGGGTTTGTACCTATATAGAGCTTTGAATGGTATTGTCCCAATAAACATGTGATATGTGGTATTATAGCAGTATTCCCCCAAATGGATCTATTTTACCCACGCTCATTGTTGTGTCGAGACATAGTTCTGAAGATAGCCTTCGAGTCATTTGTTCACAATCTTGGTTTGACCGTCCGTCTGCAAGTGGTAACTCGTGCTTGGCAATAATTCTATCCCTACCATCTAGAACAATTATGTCCAAAAGATATTGACGAATCATCCATCTCAATCACTAACGATGTTTTGAGGTAACCCATGTAGCCGAAAGACTTTTCTAAAAAATAGATCGACAACTTGTGTAGCTTGAAGGTCTAAGGAGATGGCGAAGAAATGTGCATACTTTGTCAATCTATCAACCACCACGAAGATACAATCCTTTCCGTTCACCTTGGGAAGACCTGTTATGAAGTCCATTGATATACTTTCCCACTTATGTTCGAGAATTGGCAAAGGTTGCAGCAGCCTGGCAAAGGTGAGTTGTGCCTTTTTCGTTTCACTAAAATGACCCCTTCTTCATTTGATCTATTAAAGGTGCGCTAAGCTGAGAGAATCCTTTAATGAATCTCCTGTAGTTACTGCATAGTTCAAAGAATCCTCACAAATCTGTGAGTGATTTTAGGGGAGGCTAGTCAAGGATATCCTGAATCTTCTCTTGATGTACTTGAACCCCATATTTATTGAAAACATGCCCCAAGTACAATATTTATGTCATACCAAATTCACATTTGAACTGCTTGGAAAACAAGGATTTTTTTAGTGGCAATTATTCACCAATTGGTGAATATGTCCCAATCGGGCTATAGAAATTGGCGAAAAAAAACACTGTATACTAGTTCATCGGGTCGCCCAAATTTTATAAAATACTCATATAGTGGTCAGAACGTTCACCACTATTATTGCGTAATTTTAGTTTGGTAGTCAGGTTCTTCGCCCATATTTCTCTTTAATGTTTACTCTTATTTGCCACAGAATTAATTGAGTGTCTCTTTCAACGATCATCATTCGCCAAATTCTCATTTTCCTATGTGAAATTTTTATTTGTCCTAGGACCCAATTTTCCATGCATCACACACAATGGGGTCCCAAATTCTCACCCTATTCGCCCACTCGATTACTTGAAATTACACGAGGTTCGCCAAATATTAGTTCTTATCATATGTAATGGTCAACCCATTCGCCAAAATGAAAATGGTTTATCTGTCATTGTCTATTTCAGATAAATGAGTTTCATTATTGAAACATGCTGAAAGAAGGAGCCTTCTTCATAGTATTGTGATCAGTAGAGAACCGGCGATGACGACTACAAGTCCATAGTATTTTATTGCAACCTTAATTTGATGGAGATGTCACAATCAAATTTAAATAGGAAGAGGAGTAGGACTAATGAAGGTGGAGATTTCCAAGAGCAGCCAACGAAATGCAGAAATATATCTTCATACTTTGGCGGGGTTAGATGCAACAGTTTTGGTCAAAGTAAGGAAGGTACATCATCAGAGGAGCTTGTACAATCTCAACCTACATAGGAGTCCATTCAAAAAATTGGGGAGCCTAATAAATCTAGTGACGGAGTTGCAGAACCTGATATCTCTAATGAAGATGACCTTGAAGAAGAATATCCAGTAAATAACCAGTACTAGGACGAATCAATCGACTTTAGTGATGATGATAGTGCAATTAATAGTAACACTAAAGGGAGAGGAAAATCGAAAGAAAAAATTGATCGTCAATGGGAGATGGCCAGGAGATTTAAATTTGATTGGGCAACAAAGTATCCATTCATTGAGCCCCTGGGCAACAAAGTATCCAATTGTAGGTGAGCCACCAGTAGAATGCAGAAGTACAATTTGTAGTTGGAAGTATAAAAAGGAAAAGCGGTTGCAGCTTAAACTAGACACCATAGAGAAACATGTTGGTAAGATTTATGAAACCTCAACTGTAGATGGTAAGGAGATAAAAGTGGTAAGCTATAAAACAAAGGAGCAATGTCAACATAAAAGGAATGCCGAAGAATATTATATGTTTCAGAAATTTCAGACGAAGACTGGTGAAGTTCAAGGTTCTATTAATGTTATTTTTGCAAAAGCAAGTGAACTAGAAGAATGTGGAAAAGCTGTTCAATTAAGTAATGTTTTCCATATTTTGAGCAGAGGGCGTCCAATGACAGACTATCTAGAAATGAGTGGTTTGTTACACTTTCTAAAAGTTCCTAACTATCCTGTCAGTCATTGGTCAATAAATAGTGGATGGGAATGGGCAAGTTGTATTGCGCAGGTTGAAACAGAGGATGTATAAAGAAAAATAAAAGAGTCAACCTTTATTGCATTCTCCTTGGACAAAGTTACGATAATAGATAATATGTCATGGGTATGCATGCATGTTTATACTGTACAGAATAATGTTCGCCAACCACATCTACTATCTATTGCTAAATTAAGAGACAATGCGACAAAAGAAACTTTATTTCAGTTAGTAAAGAGCAATTTAATTGAATATGGAGCTATGGATGAATTGACAATAGCGAAGAAGTTGGTCTGTGTTGGAGCGGATGGAGCTTCAGTAATGCAAGTTCAAAGGAATGGTCTTTGCACAAAGATGCAGGCTTCTTGTTCACCATATATTTTTGCCATTCACTGTATGGCCCATAGGATGAATCTTGCTTTTAGATTTGTGAAGAAGTTTCCTTCAGTAAACAAGGTTGAAGATTTAGTAAGAGAGTTGTATGCATATTTTTGTCAAAGTCCCAAGCGTTTTAGGGAATTTCAACACTTTGCTGATGGAATTAACGATGGAAGCAAGCTTCTAAAAGATGTTGATACCAAATGGATCTCTTTGGATGGACCAACCCATTGAGTATTTTCCGAATATCAATCTTTGATTGGACTAATGTACGAAAATCAGGACAATGCAGAAAATCAGAGATGTGGCGACTTGCTTCAGAGGTTAAGCAATATAGAGACACTTTTGACTTTGGCATCTCTTCTTCCCATGCTAGAAGAAATGAGATTAATTATGAAAAAAGCCCAGCAAAGAGCCATGTATATTGTAGAATATGCTCAGTTGCATAAAATGTCATGTTGTGCCCTCGATAGTCTCTATCGTACTGACCTAAATTTATTCGATGATAGATTTAATCACTGGCAAAAACTAACAAATTTGGACGATCCTGATAATTATTTAAAGACCGTTGAAAATGGAGATTTATGTGTTTGTGTAAGGGGATTTCAGATACCAATGTACTACCGTGCCCCAAAGAAGCGAGCTACAAGAGTTACAAGGGAAGAGTTTACCAAGATCATCGAGTCTATAACATCTACTACAAGGGACATAGCCTATAGAGTTTCCTCTAAAATAATATCATGATTCCCATATGATCAACTACTTGAGGTCGTGGCAATTGTGTTTCCTCAATATTGGTCCTTCAACAATAAGGAAGATTATCATAGAAGGTTGTTGATTTTGATAAAGGAATTTTGCAAATCTATAGAATTCAATGGAGTGACTATCAACAAAATATTAGATGAGGGTCTTCTTAGACAGAAATCAGGCACCTTTGCAAGGACCATGAAGCATCAATATCAATTAATGTGTAACCCACATGAAGAGGGCTCGACAATAAAGCTTTGGACAGAACTAAAATAGAGCACATTGTTGCATGAAGAAATTTATGAGTACTTCAAGCTTGTTGATCTATGTCAAACCATCATATTGGGTTCTGATGTAGGAGCATCCAGAGGTATAAGGGCAATCCTATGTCACCCAAAAAAAAATGTACTTAGACTTAGTTTTTGTTTCATGTCTTTACATTTTTGGATACCCATTTGGCTCAAATAAAGGTTCCAACTCTCATAGTTCAACTATTAGTGCATTTGAAAATCTCGAAAAAATAGGAGCATGTATTTAGGCCATCATTTCGGTAAACTAGAAGGTGTGAATTGGCCAGATGAATGTAATCATGATTTAGAGCATTCCAAAAAAAGAATCAGGTCAAGAGGCCCCACGGTTTGAAAGTTATTGCAGTTTTTCGGGTTTTGGAGACCTCCTAAGAATGCTTCAAAGTTAGGTTTGGGGCATTAAATGACCTCAAAAAGGGTCAAAAAATGAAAGACAAGCTATGCTTGTCCATAGGGCTATAGAGCGCTTCGAGAGCTTTTCGAAAATGTAAACGGTTTGTCAATCGGAGCTACGGTTCAAAAGTTATGCCTCCCGAAAGTTCGGCTACCATTTCTGGATTCTTCTAGATTTGCACCGACTTCTAACGCAGCTTCTGGAACCTTCTATTTTGTTGGTGGATGCCTACTAGCACTTTCTAGAATGTACTCCTAATCCTTAACCCTCTGGGGTCTATTTAAGGAGATTTCTGGCATGGTAAAAGGCAGTTCGGATTGGAGCTTGAGAGGAGGTGCTAAAAGGAGAAATATTCTCCAGATTTATGCTATTGTAAGCCCGTAGGGCATGTTTTGAAGTTTATTTTCTCTGCACTGTTTGTACTAGCTTATTTTCTCAGTTAATATAATTCCCCTTTTCTATTGTGTCCATTCTGTTGTTGGGTTGTGTCCCCATCAAGTGGTATCAGAGCGAGTTTTCCTGAGTGTGTAGATAGAGCGCCGACTGTGAGGCAGTTTGCACCAGGACTGTGTGGTTGTGGGATCGAGTTAGAAGATGCCTCCATAAAGAGAGTGTGGCGGAAGGGCCAGAGCTATTGATCCTAAGGAGGTCAGAGCCCTCCAGAGGCAGGTACAAGCATTGCAAGAGGAGCTTCGTAGAGGAGCAAATGTTGCCGCAGGTGACAACAGTGAGGATGACAATGAAGAGGAAGTAATGGGACCAGAAGAGGAAGAAGACGGGGAAGTTCTGAATCCTGTAGAGGAAAGGCTTTTTAGGGCCATTACTAAGTTTGGGAAAAGACCTACAATTGAAGTGGGTATATTTTCAAGAAATTTGAAACCAGATGAGTTGATCGATTGGATCAATGAACTGGAAGAATACTTTGAGTATGAGGATATAAGGGACCCAGATAGGGTTAAGTTTGCAAAGGCCAAACTGAAAGGCCATGCCAAAATCTGGTGGCAAGAGATTCAATTGGAAAGACTTAGAAGAGGAAAGGAGAAGATCACAAGATGGGATCGCATGGTGGACAAATTAAAGAAGCAGTTCATTCCTGTGGACTACGAGCTTGATCTGTTTAAGAAGATGCATGGGTTAAAGCAAGCAGGAAGATCAGTCCAAGAAGATACAGAGGAGTTTTACCGACTCTTGATTAGAGCGGGGCATGCAGAAGCAAATAAGGAGAAGGTTGCTCATTATATCAATGGGTTGCGACCTAGCATCCAGGAGGAATTAAGTCTAGTAAGAATGATCAGCGTTGAAGAGGCATACCAGTTTGCCCTACGAGTTGAAGAGAAGCTAAATAAAAGATTTGAAGGAAGACAAAGAGGGCGCAGTCAAGGAGGAAGGGGAAGCGGTAGATCATCTGGAGACCGCAATGAAACTCAAAAGAAAAATGAAGATGAGGGTACTAGTAGGAACCAGAGGAATGAGGGTTTCAACCGCTCCCGTGATCAAGACTTTGGAAATCAAAGAGGAAGAGGTAGAGGACATGGACAAGGAAGAGGAGGCTTCCATGGTACCTATTTCCATTGCAATGAAGAAGGTCATCGTGCCTTTGAATGCCCTCAACGACAAGGAAGGACAGATAGGAGAGCTGAGGGCCAAGCTAGGGTTGCTCATGTGGATGAGGATGCACAATCATCACATTCAGAGGATGCAGAAAGAGGAGAGACCTTGGTAAATGAAAGAGTCCTACTAAGTGGCGAGAATGAACCAGGACAACGGAGGAGTTTGTTCTGTACTAGATGCAAGTGTGAGGATAAATGTTGTGATGTGATCATTGATGGTGGTAGCACTGATAACTTGGTATCAAAAGAGATGGTCTCTAAGCTGAAGCTCAAGAGGGAGAAACATCCCTAGCCCTATCGAATTTCTTGGGTAAAAGAAGATCATAAGGTCCTGGTAAGTGAACAATGTTTAGTAAAATTTAAAATTGGGAGTTACCATGATGAAGTTCTTTGTGATGTTATTTCGATGGATGTTTGCCATCTATTGTTGGGTAGACCATGGCAGTTTGATAGACATGCAATACATGATGGACATGCAAACACATACTCTCTGACAAAGGATGGAGTTTGCCACAAATTGAAGCCTATGAAAAAGGAAGGTGAAAAGGTATGTAGCAGTGCTAGGATTTGTCTTGTTGATGGAAGGAAGTTTTTAGATGGCATGAAACATCAGCGTATGTGCTATGCTTTGATTCTTAGGAAAGATAAAGAAGGTAGTAGTGAAATACCATTTGAAGTTTCAGATTTACTAGGGGAATTTGGAGATATTATCTCTGATAATGTTCCAGATGGATTGCCACCAGTAAGGCAAATCAGTCATCAGATAGATCTGATTCCAAGAGCTAGTTTGCCCAACAAGGCTGCTCACAGGATGACTCCTACTGAAATAGAGGAGCTAAATAGACAGGTTCAGGAGCTGTTGAGGAAGGGCTTGATTCGAGAGAGCCTGAGTCCATGTGCAGTACCTATAGTACTTGCACCAAAGAAGGATGGAGAGTGGAGGATGTGTATAAATTCTTGAGCTATAAATAGGATAACCATCAAGTACCGGTTTCCTTTGCCAAGGATGGATGATCTTATGGACTGCTTGAGTGGAGCTCGGTACTTCACAAAGATAGATCTGAAGAGTGGCTATCATCAGATATGGATTCGAGAAGGAGATGAGTGGAAAATAGCCTTCAAGACCAAGGAGGGTCTTTATGAGTGGTTAGTCATGCCCTTTGGATTGACGAACGCCCCAAGCACCTTCATGCGGCTCATGAATGAGGTACTTAAGAAGTTCTTGGGAAAATTTGTTATTGTCTATTTGGATGATATTTTAATTTTCAGCAAGACTTTGGAAGAACATTTACTGCATATTCGTAGTGTCCTTGAAAGGCTAAGGGAAGAGAAACTGTTAATTAATCTAAAGAAGTGTGTCTTTGCAAAAAGGGAGTTAGTCTATTTGGGATTTGTTATATCACCTGAAGGTCTCAAAATGGATCCAGAGAAGGTAAAAGCCATCTTGGAATGGCCTACTCCAAGGTCTGCTACTGAGGTAAGATCATTTCATGGTCTGGTTAGTTTTTACAGGAAGTTTATTAAGAATTTAAGTGGCATATGTGCACCTCTAACTGATACAATAAGAGGGGATACAAAAGAGTTCAAATGGACTGCAGTAGCTACGAGAAGTTTTGAATTGCTGAAGGAGAAGGTGACTGAGTTGGCACTTCCAGATTTTAGAAAAGTATTCCAGGTGGATTGTGATGCTAATGGTAGCACTATTGGGGTTGTATTAAGCCAAGAAGGTAAGCCTATTGCATATTTTAGTGAAAAATTGAATGATGCAAAGAAGAAGTATTCTGTTTATGATCAAGAGTTCTATGCAATAGTTCAGGCCTTAAAGAAATGGAGGCATTATTTATTGCCAAAGGAATTTGTTTTGTATACTGATCATCAGGCATTACAGTACCTAAATAGCCAAGGTAAATTGAATTAGAGGCATATGAAGTGGGTAGAATTCTTGCAGAGTTATACATTTGTGTTGAAGCATAGAAGTGGAAAATCTAACAGGGTTGCAGATGCATTAAGTAGGAGACAATTGTTGCTTACAACAATGCAGGTTGAAGTAGTTGAGTTTGATGAACTCAAGAATTTGTACCTCGAGGATCCTGATTTTGCTGAAGCATGGAAAGCTTGTAAAGAACCTGTTGCTGTAGATAGAACCAAGTGGTTAGACTATTTGATTCAGGATGGCATGTTGTTAAAAGGTAGTCAATTGTGCATTCCAAGGAGTTCCATGAGGGAAAATCTGATTAAGGAGAAACACAGTGGAGGGATGGCAGGACATTTTGGTCGGGATAAGACCATTGCCATTCTTAGAGAACATTATTTTTGGCCTCAAATTACACAGGATGTGAAGAAGTTTGTACAGAGTTGCCAGGTTTGTCAAGTTGCCAAGGGGTTTAGTCGAAATACTGGCCTATATCAGCCACTGCTTGTTCCATCAAGGCCATGGGAGGACATAAGTATGGATTTTGTTCTTGGATTGCCAAGGACACAAAGGGGTAATGACTTAGTATTCGTGGTGGTTGATAGGTTCTCCAAAATGGCACATTTCATTCCATGCCACAAAACTCATGATGCTATCCATATTGCAGACTTGTTTTTCAAAGAGGTGGTAAGACTACATGGTCTTCCAAGGAGTATAGTTTCTCACCGAGATACTAAATTTGTGGGGTATTTCTGGAGGACATTGTGGAAGAAGTTGAGAATAGACCTAAAATTCAGTTCCACGCATCACCCACAGACTGATGGTCAAACAGAAGTGGTAAATAGAAGTTTGGGCAATTTGCTGAGATGTTTAGTTGGAGATAAGCCCAAGGGATGGGATTTGATTCTACCACAGGCAGAGTTTGCTTATAATAACTCTGTAAATAGGAGTACTGGAAAATCACCATTTCAAATTGTATATGGGAATAGCCCAAGGACTGCACCAGAATTGAGGAAGATAGAACAAGGGGAGAGGACAAGTGTTGAAGTTGAGGAATTTGCTGAACACATCAAGCGTCTACATGAGGAGGTTCAAGCACACATTATCAAGATGAATCAAGAGTATAAAGCTAGGGCTGATCAAAGGAGAAGACATAAGGAATTCCAAGTAGGGGATCTAGTCATGGTGCACTTATGAAAAGAAAGATTTCTAGTTGGTACTTACAACAAGCTGAAAATGAAGAAATTTGGCCCCTGCAAAGTTTTGAAGAAACATAACTCAGGAAATGCATATGAGGTGGAGCGACCAGATGGTATTCACATTTCTCCCATTTTCAACATTGCAGATTTAACAGAGTATCATGATGATGGTGCAGATGAGGAGCTGGTTTTAGAGCCATGTCCAATTCCTGCTTCTAAGAAGGAGGAGATAGAAGACATTCTAGATCATCATGTGGGTAGGAGTACCAGAAACAAGCAGTATGAAGAGTATTTGGTCAAATGGAAAGGACGGCCGATCGAGGACTCAACTTGGATTTCAGCAGCTGAGGTTTCCCATTTGGGATTTCCTCTACCATCCATAAAGTGACAGGGTCACTTTTCAATCTACCCTGGGTGTCTGATGCAGGAGCATCCAAAGGTATAAGGGCAATCCTATGTCACCCAAAAAAAATATATACTTAGACTTAGTTTTTGCTTCATGTCTTTATATTTTTGGATACCCATTTGGCTCAAATAAAGGTTCCAACTCTCATAGTTCAACTATCAATGCATTTGAAAATATCAAAAAAATAGGAGCATGTATTTAGGCCATCATTTCGGTAAAATAGAAGGTGTGAATTGGCCAGATGAATGTAATCATGATTTAGAACATTCCAGAAAAAGAATCAGGTCAATAGGCCCCACGGTTTGAAAGTTATTGCAGTTTTTCGAGTTTTGGAGACCTCCTAAGAATGCTTCAAAGTCAGGTTTGGAGCATTAAATGACCTCGAAAAGGGTCAAAAATTGGGGAACAAGCAAAGCTTGTCCATAGGGCTATAGAGCGCTTCGAGAGCTTTCCAAAAATGTAAACGGTTCGTCAATCGGAGCTACGGTTCAAAAGTTATGCCTCTCGAAAGTTCGGCTACCGTTTCTGAATTCTTCTAGATTTGCACCGACTTCTAACGTAGCTTCTGGAACCTTCTATTTTGTCGGTGGATGCCTACTAGCACTTTCTAGAATGTACTCCTAATCCTTAACCCTCCGAGGTCTATTTAAGGAGATTTCTGGCATGGTAAAAGGCAGTTCGGATTGGAGCTTGAGAGGAGGTGCTAAAAGGAGAAATATTCTCCAGATTTATGCTATTGTAAGCCCGTAGGGCATGTTTTGAAGTTTATTTTCTCTGCACTGTTTGTACTATCTTATTTTCTCAGTTAATATAATTCCCCTTTTCTATTGTGTCCATTCTATTGTTGGGTTGTGTCCCCATCAGGTTCAGTGGAGGATGAGAGAGTTTTCAATGCTTTGGGCTTCCTAAAATCAAAGCTAAGAAACAAACTAGACAAGAATTTGGAATCATGCTTGAGGGTATACAAATCTAGGTATGATGACAATACTTTTCCTTATCAAAAAGCAATGGAAATCTGGAAGAAAAGATGCAAAGGAAGAGGGGTGGGCAACACCATTAACCAATCTCCTAAAACGACTCCAAGTGGGACAAGTACAGTTGGCAGTGGCACTGGCCATGGGTTTGTGAGTCATAGAAGCGGAGGTCAAAGTGAACTTGAAGTTGAAGAAGACACAAACGAAAATGAAGAGAACAATGAAGCAACTGGACTACCAGAATTGGATGATGATGACGACATAGAGATGAATTAGAAAATTTAGGAAATTTCTGCTAAATTAGCAGTGGCAACCAATAGGTATTTTTTGAACTTATTAACTACTATATGATATCCTATCATTCAATGTTCATTTTAGGAAAGCAAGAAATTAGAATGTATTATGTTTCATCATTAAAATTTGAGAACAAAGAGTATTATTACTATAGAGTGTAGTTTATATCATGTCATCAATGATCATTCATATTTGAATTCGAAATTCTTGAATGAAATTTTGTTTTCTATTTTATTCATTTATTCAACATACATTGAATTGGAAAACATGAAAATTAGATAGAATCATAGATTCAATTCCACAATTAATAATTATTAATGGTTTTCATTTGCAATATTCAGCTAATATGGTACAATTCTTGTAAGCCAATGACCCTAAATTCCCTTTTATAGAAACAAGGGAGCAACAACAGCTTCAGGTCAATTTGCCTAATGTGAAGTCTCAAAATCTAAATCAGTAAGACATCTACAAGTCTACAACGTCTCTATAACTTTAGTTGTACATTTCTACATTTAACAGGCCGATTTAGTAAATTAGCAATTTAGCATAGGCAATAGCATCTACAAGACTGCAACATTGATCTTGTTCAAAAAACAAAGTTCAAACTTGTTACTTTAAACTCAATTCTAGAGTCTAGATTGTAGTATGTACGATAATATGAAAGATATTCATATATAGTAAAGATATAGAGATGATTGAAATTGAAAGTACTTTCACATACAGACTATAAGTTTTTGTAGTGTGCTCCATTCTTCTTCAGTTGGAAGGGAAAAAATTTTGGTATTATGGTAAATGGCATGCATTCTCGTCAGCATTCCATACTTGGAAGAGCGAGTTTCAAGCAATGTTCCTTCCATTAGTGCATGCAAATTTGTGAATGTTTTGATGCACTTTGCAATGCCTTCATGTGTTTTGTCCTGAGGAAGGTTGCCTAAATCAGAGGTTATTTGGTCCTCCAACTTTTGTTTGTAAACTTCTCTTCCAACGAAACTCGTTGTTGAGAAATCAAGTCCAGGACTCGGTAAACCAAGAGATATCAATTTGGCTATTTTATTGTTCATCTTGGCAAGCTTTGGCCCAAATAAAGCAAGAACTTCTTCTGCTTCTGTTAGTTTTTGACACTTATGAAATACAGAGGTCACCTTTATTATTGAACCAATGCGGTCCTGAATTCCCTTGCTTGCCAAATGCCTATCAGCAGTGCTGTTGATTTCTTCCATAATCTGCTTTGTAGTTTTTTGTCTCTGACCAAAACTTTTGTTCTCCTCAAGTTGCTCTTTCAGCTTCCCAAAAACATCTGTAAGAGCTTCGTAGAGTTCGAACCAATCACACAACCTATTAGCAGAAGTCTTTATTTTCCCCTAGAAGTAATTTTTTATTTGCTTTATTGTATTATTTACATGGTCATTCAAACCGTTTTCATATTTTTTAATAGTTTCATTTGCCTTCTTTAGGTCTTCTTTCATTTTTGAGTACTGGTGTTCACTATGTTTTCTTATTTGCTCTACTTTATTTTCCCACCCTTTTGCTTTCTCTTCCCACTCTTTTGTTTTTACCCTCTCATTTTCCAATTCTTTATTTAACTTATTGTTTACATTTGCAGCATTCTCCAAGTTTCTATATAACTTTGTTGAAGAGTCTTTTTCATCCTGAAGTTTTTTTTCCATTTTTTCCAAATTTTCCCTAAGAGTTTTCAGTTTTGCGTCCATTTGTTCTTGTTGTTCAATTGCTTCTTTAGAGCCAGAGGATGAATTTTTTATCCTTTTTCTCTAATTCTTTGCACCTGTTTACTGCTGCTTTCTCACTTGCCTTTACATTTGCCAAGTCTGCCTTTAACTTATCTATTGTGCCCTGAAGCTTTCCTTTCTCTCTCTCCAACTTTATCACTGAATTGTAGACCACTTGGTTGGTCATTTTGGACACATTTATCTTGTCCACATTTTAAATTTTGGATAAATCCATTTGGAGGGTGCTAACTTGAAATTTAGATGGATCTAACTGACTCTTTGGTGGATTGTTATCTCTAGCTAGGGGCATAACAACCATGAATTCCATCATATCTTTATCTGGGTCATATGTGGGAAATAACCTATTGGTTGCAGGTTCTGCATCATGAGCTACAGCAATTGCTTCCATCTTCATTGTCTTACTATTTTGTCTATTCTTGTTTTTTGATTTTTCATAGTTAGTTACAAATTCATAGAAACAAAAATCAAGATTTTGTGAGACAATTGAATGTTTGAATGGTGAAATAGCAGTAGAACTTGCACTGATGTACGAGCTTCCACCAATACCATGAGGATAACCAACACCTAGACCCATTAGTGGGGTTTGCAGACTGTTCTGAGGGTTTTGTCTTGAAGGATGGGCAATTGTTGGACTCACAGTCACCATTGGCATTGTTGTACTAGTAGTACTACTAATACTTGTCATAACCTTCTACTTCTTTACACTTTCTTGATCTCCGGGACCAAATTTTTTTGCATCTATATACAATGTCCTTTTCGGACCACTAGTTGTAGTTGTACCCATGATATCTACAACTGTGGGAGTGACAGTTGATTCAGATTGAATTTGAGTGCTTGGAAGTGGAACTATAAATGAAGTAGGAACAAATTTAATTAACTGAGATGAATCCAATGTGGATCGAATTGACTAAGTTGATGGTTGATCTCCATGCCCAAGGCCTGGTTTCTGACCATGTTTTTGTGCTACAGCTGGTGGTTGAGGTGATAACCAAACCCCTTCTCCACTGGGACCCAGACCACCAAAACCTTGGTAGCCCATTTTTTCTACAATTTCTGCCCCTTTGCTATATAGAAGTTTGGTGGATGCATCAACTCCTCTCTAAATTTGTATACTGGATGAGGGATTCAAAGTATCTTGGTCATCGTAATCATCATCAGTATCACTGTGATGTGCTTCAACTAGAGGCTCCTTATTCCACAATTCGTCAAACATTGTATCCTCTTCAACCTCATCAAGATCTGCAGAGGTCTTTGGCTCACTGAGATTCTTCCTCATTTCCCAAAATTGAGAAATTTTGCTTCGACTCCATCCAACATCTATACATTCATTCATTAGCTCTTTTGGAATAGGTTTTGTAGATGGTTTATCAGCTTTCTTGTAGAAATTGGATGATTTCATGCCCTGTACTTTTCCTTTCTGTTTGTGCAATGCCATTATTTGTGATGACAATTCCTGTATTGACATATTATTTTCAGCAGCATATTTCTCCATCTATTTTTTGACCTTCTCCTAGGAGTCCATGTTTTTAAAATTTTCAATCAAAGGCATACTTTCATGTTGATATTTGCTTGCAGAAGTCCCAATGCCCTTAGGCCTTGCTCCAATTATGTTCAGTGGATCATACTGCCAGTGAATGTCAACATCAAATTGAAAAATTGAAAAAAAGGCTTCTGCCACTTTGAATCCTCTTCTCTCAAATGTGAACCCTCCAAAGGAGAATGGCAAGGAGGGAAATATCATTTTCTTTTACTAACCATGAAAGAGTACATCTGTGCTCTCCATTTGTCGTACATATTCCAATGCAAATACCCTTTTTGTTACATGTATTGGAAGTTTGTAGGGTTCTACCCATGAACCGTAAAACCTTAACATAGTGTACTCTTCCATTAAGTACCAATCAGCCAATTGTAGTTCACTTCTGAGTTGAATGCAATTTCTACAAGTAACATGCAATCTAGGCATTGGAGTGCTTGTAATTTTATGGTACATTGGTGCCAAAAAGAAGTCTACAAATTTGTTGTAGTTCCTTTTGTTATCAATCATCCTTATCTGAGGTGTCCACTCATATATTGGATTTTGGCCTTGAGTTTGACTACAAAGCTTATTTGCCTCAAATAATGCACGATGCTTTGCTAGGAGAAGATAGCACAAGTAGGTTGTGAATCTAAATGTCTTCTTTGAACCTCTTTGAATCATTAGTAATTGATCTTGAATGCAATGAATAATGTGCTCAATAAAATGATATCTTACTGGTTCTTTTTTAAAATGAATATGATAAAGCATTTCAAGAATGTTGGCATCCACTTGTTTGTTACTATCCAATCCCAAAAAAAATGCTAGCAAGGAAATATTGTCCTATGCCCATGGCACAAAAAATTCAAAATCTTGAGGCATATGATTTGGACTCAGCCTACAACCACTTGTTATTCCTCTGATATAAGAATCTCTCTGTTTTGCATCTAATTTTTCATAATCATCTGCCAGCTTTCCCAAGTCAATATGTACGTTTGACTGTTGTTGTTGAAACCCTAGGTTCAACAAACTAGCAAATTCACTCTCAATTATGGACAAAATTTCCTCCTGAGTAATTTTATTCACAATTGATTTTCTATTTTCATCATAATTTTTGGCGCAGAGCATAACAATTTCTGGGCAAGGGAATACTTGAGGTAATGCCATGTGTGCCGACCTAGCTACTCACGGTGCAATTTTATTTGCAGTTGCATTTACACTAGAGTTAAATGAACAAAATTTTGAAGCCTTATTTGGATCGTTCCACTTGTTTTCAAGTGTAAATCTTATCTCCATTATACCCTTATTTCCATGAATAATAGGATCATGTATATCATGGAATAAATCACTAAAACTTGGTGTTTTAAGCATATTGTAGAATTCTATTATTTTGCCCATCTTGTTATTCTTGGTATTTGTTTTGCCCGTCGTGGTAAATATTTAAACACATCTACAAGCCTACAGGGGTGATTCAAAAGTAAAACCTTACAAACTAATTTTTTATATATAATATAAATGGTAAAGTTGTAAATCAAGAGGCTTGAAAAAATTAAAATGCGGGATGTTAATTTTTGGGATTTTAGTAGTTACACTTACCCGTTCACGTTCACGTTGCCCTTAGTTTCAATTTTTGCAGAGAGCTGAGAGACTGTAGTTTTTTGCTTTCCTCGGACCACAATCCTCAACCTAGAAATTAAGAATCCCTAACTTTGTTGCGCTGTGACTTTGTAAATTGCAAATTTCAAACTCTAAGTTCTAACAGACTAACACCAAACAAACCAGACCTATCAACTATCAAAAATGAGATGAGCAATGATGAAAGAAGTAGCTCAATCGCCTATAAATAAGCTTGGTGGGCAGGGTGTCAAGGACTATTAATTTTTGTAATGCATGTGAAGTCACTTAACTGATGGAAAAGGCCAATTGTAATTAAGACTAATAGTACTACTGCTAGTGGACTGTGGCATGTCCTCTAATGCATGCGAAGCTGCTTAGCTGATGGAAAAGGCCAATTGTAAATTATAATTAACAGTGACAAGACATCAATATACTATCTCCTGCAACTTAAGTGATACACGTTGGACAGAAATGTGTCACCATTCCGGACACTTGAACAAGGTTGAGGCTTCATTCCAGACATTTGGTCCCGAAATAAACCTTCAACCGTTGATATATTATCATCGGACGGTAGTCTGAATCATGTAATTAATAATCTATATGTAATTAATGTTTATCATTTAAATAACTCGAGCTTTGTTCATTTTAATTTTTAAATTTTTGTCTATAATCTACATGTAATTAATGTTTATCATTTCAATCATCCGAGCTTTGTTCATTTTGTATTGGTAATAATAATAACATATCTTTTAGCTTATTATATATAGTTATAGATAAACTAAATTGCAATGGTATTGGTAACTGTCGATAAAAAAATATCAGAAATTGGCTATACAATTTGGGAAGTGGTGTGTGGTTAGTGGTAGCGTACTAGTGAGAGAATGTTGCTATCACTAACATGGCATTTAATTCTTTTCGGGTACACTATACTCCGTAGACAACTTACCTTGATATGTGTCAACATTCTGGTGACTACCTCGACAATTCTTCTTCCTTCAATAAATGTTGGCCGAAATTAAACCTTAGCCATTAATCTTGGATCATCAGACAGTTTGAGTTCTCAAATAATACATTTAACATAATTATAGTGGTAGTGGCAAAGATTATGCTTCCATAATGTACAGTCAAACAACCACATCTTTAAACCATCACTTGCCACTTGCCACTTGCCAATAATTTATGTAAGTTGATATGTTAGGTTAGGCTACTTATTTCCCATCTTTTGAAAATAGCCATACTAACTATAACTTTCTGAAAACCATTCGCCATAACAAATAAATTAATTCAATTATTTAGAAAATAATTTTGCATTTTTTTATAAAAAAGGTATCGGTTATTAAAATATTCGCCAACCAATATCCATATTTCAAAATATAATTCGCCATCAATATTAATAATTTTATTAAAAACAAAAATTATAATCGCCATTATTTTATAAAAATTGTCTAAACTATTTAAAAATTCGCCACCAAATATCCATTGATTGACGCATAATTCGCCAACAATATTAAATTTTTTTTGGGAGGGGGGGGTTCCTTAAAGTTATCCCTATTGGAAAATAAGGACCATTCCTCCATGATACTTAGAACTTCATTCAAATGCTTCAGGTGCTCCTCCCATGTCCTGTTATAAATAAGAAGATCATCAAAGAATACCAATAAATACTTACACAATTGTTTGTTGGAGATACAATTCATGTATGATTGAAATATAGCAGGAGCATTGGTCAATCCAAACGGCATGACCAAAACCTCATAATGTCTATAGTGACAATAGAAAGCTGTTTTCTCCACATCTTCTTCCCTTGTGTGGATCTAATGGTATCCGGAACGAAGATATATTTTTGAAAAATAGACCGTGCCATGCAATTCATCCAGCAACTCATCTATCCTTGGAATGGGATATCTATTCTTTATTGTTTCTTTGTTGAACGCGTGGTAGTCCCCACACATGTGCATCGTCCCGTCCTTCTTTTTGACCAATACTATAGATGATGCGAATGGGCTAGAACTGGGATGGATTCATCCTTTTTCTAGCAGTTCCTAAATCGTTCTTTCAATTTCATCTTTGAATTTCTTGGGGTAGCAGTATGCTGTGTTTATGACTGTCTTTGCTCTTGATTCCAACTCGATAGTGTGTTCAAACCCCCGATGAGGTGGTATGCCAAGAGGAATATCCATGAAAACTTTATCATGTCTACTTAAAACATCCTGAAGTCCATTATTGTGTGGAGGTGTACGATGCCCCTTTATAGGTTCTGTTGAGATAAAACAATGTGCAGCCCACACAACATCATCATGCCACAAAAATGCCTCCATCTAATGCGCAGAAACTTCCTTCAAACCTTCATTTGTCATTCCTCAGAGGACAACCTTCTTCCCATCAACCACAAAAGTGAAGTCTATCAATTTGAAACTCTAAGTGTATTTGTCAAGTATCTCCATCCACTGTATGCCAGGAATAACTTCCATGTTAGCTAGGTCCACTACGAAGAAGTCCTTAGTCACCATGTGATTCTCCATTGTGATACTGAGCTGAGGAACAAGGTGCGTGCAAGGTAGGAAAGTCCCTCTGGCTACCTTGACCTGAAAGCTTGCATACACCTCCGTAGGGAGACTTCTTCATTTTACCAAGGATGAGTTTATGAAATCTAGAGTAGCTCTGCTATCTAACATCACCGTGACTCTTTGTCCTTGAAGGGTACCCCATACACCAAAAATTGTGCACCTCGGGCTACCGTCCAAGGCAATGGCTCCTCTGTGCTGTACCAAAGCAGTAATTCTCTCCGTATGGTTTAGATTGACCATGTTGGTGTCACTGTGGAGTTGGTTATCTTTGACTAACATTTCTTCCTATTTGTGTTCATCCTTATCACCAAATACGACCCCAATGTAATGGACCTTCCCCTTCCTTAGGCATCGATGGCCAAGCTCCCAAGGTCCCTTGCAATTGAAACACAATTTCTTCCTTCAGAGTTCCTATCTGGTAGCTTCATCCAATGATGGCTTCTTTGGCGAAAGTTTGTTCCTCAAAAATGTCGATGGTTTAGAATGTGAGAAACATCAAGAGGATGAGGATGTTACCGACGATGATGCCATACTTTGTGCTTTACTGATTACTTCTGACAGGGTGGCCGGATTGAATCCCTTCACCCAACCTTTCGGAGGTTCTATCAGTTCGTCCATGAAAAGTACTACCTACCTTCTTTAGGAAATGTCCATGACCAAAACAAAGAGTTTATAAAATTTTGTAATGAACTGATCTACTAATCTAGTTTATCTCAATTACGCCAAATCTTTGAAATTGAACTCTGGATCTTTACCATTGAATCGTTCTATTAATCTCTTCGTGAATTTTTCATAAGTCTTTATTTGACCATGCCCTAATGTGATGGTGTCATGGTGCCACCATTCATGCACAACTCCCTCCAAGTGCAACGCTACAAATTTGATTCCTTCTTCTAGCATAGGATCCAGCTAGAAGTAGGTGTCAGCTTTCATTACCCACGCTTGCACTGATATGGAACCTGATTTGTCAAATGGAGACAGATTTACCTTACTCAAATTTTTTCTAAGATCATTGTTAAAGTATCCTTTGCTTTTGCCTCCCGAATATCTCATTCTTAGATTTGCATAATCTTTGTAGGATATATCTTCTTCAAGTTTTGCATTCTTCCAATCTTCTCTCATCTCTTCAAAGGTTGGTTGTCTCTCTTCATGTTGTGCCTCTATCCATGGTGGAAAATTTGACATGGAAGGTTGAGAGCATGTTAGCTAAGGGTTTGATTTACCCAACACTGAGTCCGTGTTATGATCACTTGGTTCTCCAGATATTTTGTTCTCTGCCAACTTCTTGAGAGTTTCTTCCATGAGTCACTGCATATCAGTGATCTGTGCCTAATTCTTGGCAAGCTCCCTCAATAGTGCCACAAGTTTGATAGTGGCGAGTTCCCATTCTTTAGCCATTTGATCAACGAAATGTGTCCTTCTACTCTTTCGGCTATAAACTCTCATTCACTATCCACGAGCTGGTAGGATCGAAATACTCTGATACCATTGTAATGATTCATTCCCTATATTCACTTTGTTTGATGGTTTTCTTCAACTCACAATTTAGATTTTAGACCCTTGAAATGGTTGTACATTGCATGGAAGTTTGTGCACCTAGTTGGAAGGGAGAAGGAACAATCGTACGTGGATTTGAGGGGGTCGTACGGTGATGATGCAAATGTCATTCAGTGATGATGTAGATGCTATATGATAGGTGATTTGTGATGGTCGTACAGTGTGGGGTCAGAGAAGAATGGCATACTAAGGATGGAGATGGAGTTGGTCGTACAAATGAAGGTCATACAATAGGAAGAGGGAGTCGTATGGTGAATGCGGATGGAGTGGGTTGTACAAATGAGGATGTTGGAGGGGCCGTACAGAGATATGTCATAGACAAGCAGTCATTGGGTGGCTGTACAATGGTCTTGTGAGACTATATGATGTAGGAGGGACAAATTGGAGGGGAATAATGGGGGGTCGTACAATGTACGATATCGATTGGGGGTGAATGATGGAATTCATAGGGTGATACAAAGAGTCTTTGCAGATGACAGATAGTGAGAACCAAATGCAGATAAACAACAAAGGAAACACATAGAACAAGAGTAGATCGAACCAACATAATAGATGTTTGCCAAAGATGGTGCTTTGAATTTCCAGATCTAAGTGAAGCAATACATGCAACAACGAAATAGGGTGAGGGTTGAATCCCACCGAAATTGCACGAGCCAAATAGGGAAGATCTTTCACTTCCAAAATGGTAAATTAGAGAGAACTCTAACAAGAATTTGCAGTACAAAGAAAAATAATCCAAAAACATACCTACAAACTTCCTTCAAGCTGTGCTTAAATACTCGTCGAGAAATCCTTTTTAAGGGTCTATAAAGATAGCCAATGGTGACACAAACTACAAAAACAAAATATAAATGGGTTCGAGATACATTAAACCAATCAACCCGTTACAAAAGATTAATTTATTATTTATTTTATAATGGGGACATTACAAACATGTGGATTCAACAGATTAGAAAACCTAGGAATATAAAAGATAAAACATGGTAAAACATTTTACATATCCCCCTCAAGTATGCATGGCATTTAATGAACCAATAGAAGAACATGAAATATGGCCATCACCCTAAAGAAAAGATTGGCCAATATTTCTAACCATTTTTTGTATAGCTATAAAAATGGTAACAATGTCTTCATCTGGCGAAGCATCTTCAAATGTTCCTTAGAATTGTTGGACTATTGATTCTATCTCAATGAGATTGGTCTTAGACTCATCTTCAAAAATATCAAGGCAAGCAGTGTTGTAGTACCTTTCTACTTCCAAAATTTACTCTTAAATCTAATCCTTAAGCCTTTGGATCCCTGTATCTAATCCTTCCATTATCTTATTTCCTATTGATATCTTCTCAATCCAATCATTAAGCTTGTCTAGCTCCTCAATAGTATATACTTCCATTAGCATACAATACTTTTGGCCCTTTATTGATTTCAACGTCTATAAGTCATTAGCCTAGGTATGTACTTTGTCCATTAGCCCAAAATCTTTCTTCACTATGGAAGCCAACTTATCAACACTTGAATGTATATGGTGCAATAGGTTCAAGTTACCTTATATTATCTGCACACCTTTCTCCTCAAAATTGTCATGTCATTTCTGACATGCTTCCAAAAATGGGTTTAACTAATCTACCCATGTTCCTCTTCTCTCCAATGTTGCCCCAAGAGAAATCTCTAGATTTCCTTGTCGATGGGGCCCACAACTTCATTTAAGTAGCCTTTGAGTAGCTCATTTTGTTTCTGCAGAATTATCAACTCAGACACATCCTGGTCCATATGACTGAACACCTCCTTCATACCCTTAGTGATCATTACCTTAGCTATGTCTATTGTGGGTCTTCCCAACATGACCTCCTTGATCTAATAATCCTTACAAATGATTGTATGTGCAAGTAGTTCCTAATCTTGGTTCTTCATGATGAAGGCCAATGTTCATGCTTCACCTTTAGGTGATTCAGTCTGTTGGCTTCCTTTACTACTTCCTTCATTCCCTCCTTGGTGGTAAGGTCCAGTTGCCTTTCTTAGCAAAACATAACTTCCCTCTTCAGCCATGTTAGTTGCATGCCCATAGGAGAAATGTATTTGATCGAAGAGGTTGTTGCTACTATAGGATCCTTTCCCTTATCAGTTCCCTTTGAAGTCTTTTCCCGTCAACAAATGTCTTCAATTCAAGTACCTATGTCTAGTTGGGCTAAGGTCCTAGCCTCTGTATCTTGAGGAGTTTTTTTGAGGCTCTTCTTGTATTTTTGTTTCCTTATATACTTCATTACCATGCACTTTTTGGGATTCCCCTTCCTCAGTCACCTGTTCTTCTTCTTCTTGGGTAGGTGGACAAAGTGGAGCCACTAAGCCTTTATCCAAAAATGCCAAATTTTGAGATGGTGGTGGTGGAACACCCAAAGGTCCTTGAGGTAGAGGTGGTAATTGATTCTAATCCTCTCATAAGGGTTGATTTTTGGGAGTATCTTTATTTTCTCACCCACCATCTTAGTGCCCACTGGAATGAAGTCAAAGTCAAAGAGGTCAAAGACATCAGGTTCTTGACCCTCCGTATCTACTATCCATTTTTGTTTCCCATCTTCAGATGTTGATACCTAGATAGGCTTGCTTGGACTAGATGGAGGTGACATTGTGGAGCTTCTTCTCCTCTCTTCCTCTTTTGTCCCAGCTAAGCAGGTTCTTTGGCTTAAGGGGACAAATTGAATTTACTCCCCTTCTTCTTTTTCTTCCTCTACTTCTAGGATTGTTTTAGGCACTTATGGGGATGAAGTGTTTTTCTTCTTTAATCTCCTTCTTCATTCTCCTACCACATTTGATTCAATCCTTGCCATTTTGGGAGCTGGAGGCACGGGGGGGTGGAACGCTTCTTTCTCTTGTGTGGCCACTAGTGGTACCCTCTATTCTTCTACCTATTCTAGCTCCAAAGGTGCATGTGGCTCTTGTGCAGGCTCTTGAGCTAACTCTTGTACTTTAGGCTCAGCTTGAGGCTCAACTTATTTAGTTTTTACTTGTCCCTATGGAGGCAATTGTGCTTGACCTATCTTTTTATTTTCGTTTTTAGGAACTATTTTCCTCGTATTACTCCTATCAACTTTGAAGTACTCAACATCCCTCTCATGTTGGTGTACCATTTTCATCCTTACTAGGGATTGAGCAGGGAAGGTTGGCACTATGAATTTTGCACCTTTTCCTTTGATTGGCCTTGCAATAGCCTATATGGGTATAGCTCGAGGAACTGGATCCATCCTAAATGGCTTCTTGATCCATTCCTTTGTCAGCTAGACTATATGTCTAGCTAGATGATTTATATTTGCATTCCCATCCCCCCTATTTCAGTGTTCATTATGGGCTAGTCACAGACCTTATCCCTATTATATAATGGATCCATGACATCTTTAGTATCCTTCTTTGCGACCTTGAGGGGAATCTTCATCTTTAGCACTTTTCCTACTAAGTATAGATTTATTCTACAATAGTTGCATATGCAGACATCGTAGTCATCTATAGCATTCATCCAATGATCTTCCAACGCTTCCTAATATACAAATTATTTCCCTACCAGGTGTTGTACCATCCCAATACTATCAAAATATGGGTGAAGAGATTTGTATTCTTCCAGGGGATATTGATCCCTCTCAGAGTCAAAGGTGGCAATATCCTTCTTTTGCTTCACCTCAAAGGTACCAATTGTGATGGGCCAGACCCATGTCTTCTTATGCTGTCTTTTCACTCTATCAGATGTAGATGTGAGTTGGCATGCAATCTCCAGCATAATGAGCCTATCATATGGGTATCTTGGGAGCTTCTTTTGGGCACAAAAGAGTACTAGTTACCTGAAGATAGGTGAAGGTTTTAAATTGAATATAGTAGGTGCTAATTTTAGTGATCTTGGTTATTGCCTCTACTAACATTATTTTGGTGTAATCACCTTCGATGAACCTGATGATTACAAAGATGAAACCATCATTCACTAGCCTATATTCCACACTTGGCACTGGGAGGTTCTTCTTCACCAATTATGGATATACCACAAAAGGCCAAGCATTTTCACCTTGCATGCTTAATTTTCTGTAGAGGCCTAGGTAGTCTATGGTTCTTGCCACCAGTAAATACACCATATATGATGTCATATAGAATCACGGGTCAGCTTTGATAGTTACTAATTGCTGATCCAATTTGTCACTTAGGATGGTATCCTAATCAATTGGCATCTTTGTCATCCTGATGGTTTCAATAAAGTGGACCATCCAGGTTTGAAAGTGTCCTCCTGCAGGAAGTCCCATAACTTTTATCAAAAGCACAATTGCATATCCAATGTCATCCTTCATATACCCCTTTGTCATATCAACTTTATCGACTTTGTGGCCCACTAGTGTTTTGTCTATTAGGAAGGAGGATTGCACTATTTCCTGTGCTTCTTTCAAATTATCCTTATACCAACTTTCTGACACATGATAAGAAACCTATAAATATTGATCCTCCCTTGGGAGATGGAATACTTTCTCAATGTTCCTAGGTCAGAGGTCCATGACTGTCTCTCTTGTAAGACTCTTAATGACCTTCTCTTTGGTCACATAGTGTTCCACAAGGGTCGTTATCAATTCAGAGGATTGAATTGATGTTGGATGTGATGTCGTGTTGATAAGGTCTAACCAAATAAGTGTTGACACCATTGTAGATCCCTCTTTAGGTTTGTTGCAGATCGTGAGGAACACTCCAGTCTATATGTCTAAGTTATGTATCTTTGATCTTGACATGTCCATCTTGAAACCTTGATTTTCTTGGTGCCCCCTGGTACTTGAATGCTACTGATTTCCAAGCAATCTTTTTCGCCATTAAAGGGATGAGGATGTCATCTTATCTACACAAGAGAAATGCAACATTAGTTAGAAATTCAAAATCAATCAAAATATAATTAAAACTAGTCAAATCCCCTGAAATGTAGTCTAGCATACCTAGCACACCCTTTTAGGTGTGTAGGTGCACTATTTATGACTTTGAATAGTCATTTATGCATCATTGCACACCTATACACATGTGCACCTATGTGAGATACACACATGTGCACTACACAGTTGCAATGGGGGGAATGACATAGATTTAAGCTTTTTGTGAGCACATAGGTGCACACTTTGTGGAGGGGCGCATGTACGCACCTTGTCATGCGGTGGAATTAGGTTTTTTTTATTTTTTTATTTTTGGTAAGTCCTTATTAGTGTTGGAAGGTGCACATGTGCACACCTTCATAGGAATCTTAGGTTAATTCTTAGTTTTTTGTTAGGTCTTGTACTGGTGTACGAAGGTTGGAAGGTGTGCACATGTGTACCTTCATTGAAGGAGTCGACCTTGTTTTGTTAATGCAAGATGGAGAGCAGCAGAGTATTAGAGGTTGGAGCTATGTGGAGGTGTAGACAGTAAGGGGACAAAGAACAAGTGAGAGGGAGAAGGGGGCCTGGGGTCTTATATAGACCCACACCTAGTGCACATCTCTATGGGTGCACACCTTCACAGGTGTGCACCCTCCAGAGGTGTGTACATGTGCAAGTGCGCATGTGTACATCTTTGAAAGGAGATGTAGTACACACTTGTGCATTGGGCACACATGCACATGTGTGCAATTGCTCCAGTGCATACTTAAAGCACTTTTAAGCACAAAAACTCAGTTTTTCTCCTGCTTCTAATTCTACAAACCTCCCAAATCAAGTACAAGGGTTTGACCTAGACTTATGGGGGAGTCTAAAAGAGACTCAGACTCTAGACTAGGAGCCTGGTACGAAAAAATTACCAGGGGGTCCCCATTTCTAGGAGAAATTGGGTGTGCTTTGTGAGACCACAACACTATTCAACAAGATTGAAACTTGTTTCACAGGCTTGGATTTTGTTTGCAGGTATGTGTACGATGATATGTTTGAGATGGTAGATCAGTAAATATTTGTGAAAGATAATGTATGGGTTACTCTCTAGAGACTTACTTTTGGTTATATCGTTTTGGGAAATTGTATAACATGTAATGTAATATCTTTATGAGGTTCTATATTCTTAGTGTACATTAGCAAAGCCTTAAGGATGACTTAATTAGTTTCTTTATATAAAGGGAAGATGTTTTCCTTGGTTGTATTTGTTTTGTTGTATTAATTGTGATTGTATGCAAACTATGGATACAAACTTGTTGAGGTCAGAGCAAAGGATAATGACGATGATGTGTTGAAAACTTCAAAGGAACTATATTGGAAAGATAATTTGGTGTGTCATTCAATTCACCCTTGGATGTATTATACTGAGAATTTTTATGGGAAGACAATTTTGAAGCAATTTTGGTAGTAGGTTCAATTGACTTCCTATTAGCTCCTAACAAGGTTGAAGCAACTCCTAACAGGGTTGGAATCTTCTAATAGTGATTCAAATTCTCCTAATAAGGACTCATATGTATTGGTTTTATTGAATTGACTCCCACTAGAGTCTCGTATTTTTGTAAGGAACTTTAATATTAGTACATCATCTTGTGGCCATCATTCTCACCAAGGTTTTCCCTTTGATAAAGGAATTCCCTACTTCAAATATATTGTGTCACTGTGCATGGTTGTTATCACATGGTTGCTATATATATTGGTTATATATTTTGGATTTGATAAAAAATTAAGTACACAACTGAATCACCCCCTCCCCCCAATTCACTACCCATCCCCTACCATTTGTGTTGTTGGACCTTACTTTTAACATTGGAACCTTCTGAAATATCATTGTTACACTCCCTCAACTTACCATGCAAAACACATAGTGAATATTTCTAACTTGCTAGTATATCTATCATGTTGAAATTAAAGGTATCTATTTTATGTTGTAGCCAATAGCTTCCATGAATTGAGTTAGGATATATTTAGCATTTTTTATTAAGGAAAATAGGTTTTAATGGGGCCCTGAAACCCTTACACAACATAAGATAAACATAAAAAATAATGCTCAAAGTATCAATCACACTAAAAGCAAAATACTGAAACAACCCCCCCCCCCCCCCCCCCCCCATAGATAAAAGAAAAAAAACCCGAAAAAACTAGGGGAGCAGGACAAAAAACTAGGAGAGGCCAAAAAGCCAGGAAGGCTACTCAAGTGATCTCTTTGAGTATTTCTGCAGCATAAATTTCTAGCTTAGACATTCTTCCAGCCATCTCCTTCATGTTAGATAGATCTTTGTTAGGTTCCTAGATATCCTTCTTCTTTGTGCTAGATCAAGTTCTCTTCCTCAAACTATCCTTAGGAGACCTATCCTTGGCATTGTTAGGAGAAAGATCAACCTCTTTGTTGGCCCTGTGTTCTTAAGCTTTGTTAATGAGCACCTTTATGTTCTCATTAGCCTCTTTGAGAATGTTGTAGCTTTGATCAACAATATTATGCATAGAGTTCTCCATGGTTTGGACCCTACTCTTTACGTCCTCCACTCTGTTATCCATGTCCTTTTCCTCCTCAATTTTCATGTTCTACAAGTTGTAATCATCCCTCTCCAAACTGCTCACTCTATATTTGAGCTCCTCAATTTAATGGAAAATCCATTTGGTAGTGCATAGCTATCCACCACATTATTTTTAGCATTGTTGAGTAAATCCATTTGAGGATTTTCCTTAGTGGTGTCACTTAAAACCACAAGGACTAGATCAATCAACTCTTCCATTTGGATTTTTCCCTCTTTATTCTCCTTAACCATAGTTCCAATTACTTCTTTATTTATCCCCATCCTGACAAAAATGATATGAAAATTCCTCTACACCACATTCCTATCATTGCTCGTAATTATGCATTTGTAATGGTTGGATTTCAATTTCTCATACTCCTACTCATGCTCTTTCCCATCCCCCTAATTTTTATCCCCCTCAACACTATCCTTCCCCTTCCCTTATTTTTCCTCCTCAAAATTGCAAGCTTTCCACCTGCAAGTGATCCCCCAACTTCCAAACAATCTACCCCTCCATAACCTTTATGAATGACATCTTCTAACCAAATATCCTCATAATGATAATCTTTGGATTGCAAAGTATCTATAACTGTAGGTATCACAAGTCCTATAAGAGTAAAAGTACTATCATGTTTGGGATCTCATCCAATCTATAACACTCTTTTCCTACCCCTGAACGTCTTGACTTCACATTCCTCCCCTCTATTGGCCAACATTTTTAATGGTAATGTTTCTCTTATCACCCGTCCTCTCAATGTCCTCCCCTTCTTTGAGATATGTCTGCTCTTCCCCTTCAACACTGTTGCCCTCCATGTCCATGCACTATGCTCTTTCATTGTAGTCCCTATCAGAAGAGATTTTGAAACCTTGTTTAGGTTCGGTAATTACTTTTTTCTCCTGTCTCTTCATTATAATACTTTTTTTTTCCAGTATTGCGTTGTGGGGAGGCTTCCTCCTCCATGTCCGAGTGCATCTCTTGGCTATCCTCAATATTTGAAGGCATATAGTCCTCTCCTAACTTATTTGAATCATCTATGTCCTTCTTCCCCACCTTCATATTCTTAATTTGTTTCCCCATAGACCTAGCCTTAAAAAATTTGTAGATTAATAGCAAGAGCCCCTCGTGGAAAGTTGGGTTGCTAGAGTGTTTCTACTTATAGTCATTAATATTCTCATTAATAGATGAGTAAAGGTAGAAAGGAATAGATATGTTCACCCCATACCTAAAATGGTTGAGAAGCACAAAATGGTGGGTGTAGAGGTGGTCAAATCTCGTGTCAAGGGAAATGTACTTGATTATAACCTCAACACAAACCTCCACAGTGGCTTAATGGTGCTCGGTAGGTAGTAAGTGCATTTCTTCATTAAAGCCTTATTTTCCTCCAAATCCTTGGTGAATTCAACCACAGCTTGTCCTGGAATCTTTCTATCACTATAGAATTTCTTCCCCATGATGGGACTACCAATCACCATAGAGATAACGTCCTCTGTCATTGTGAAATCCACTCCATCAATCTTAACAATCCCCTCATTCCATCTCTTTACCATGCTTTGCGTAACAAAGGGTTTCTACCCATGGACCCATTTAATGAAATTTGTAACTTCACCTTTTTTTAGAATGCTCCACACCTTGGAGCATTTATGCCACTTTTGAGCTTCATCCTTAGATTCCCTCATGTGTCTTTCCCCCACCATTATTTCTTCCTCTTTGCAAGCTTTTTTCCTGGTATTGATAATCTTCAAAGCTGGACTATCCTTGGCATCAGTCATTTTCTCGAAATTTCTTTTCAAATTGTGTACTTTATGCCCAAAATCTATCTTCAAAGTGACATGATGGATATTATTGATGTGAAAAGTACAATGGCTTTCGTACTTACACATCATATTTCTACACATTTTACATAACTCATAAACAATCATAATGAACGTTTTATGATTCCTAATCTACCTAGGATCCTTTCCTTTTTCAATTAACTCATTAATGTCTGGTAGAAAATTATGCCCATCTGTCTACTTTGTCACTTTATTGTTCTTGACTGTCCAGTTGGCCAACCTATCAACCACTTGATTGGCTTCCCTATACTCGTGTTGGAAGATTGAAATAAGGAACTTATGTTAATTCTATTTGGAAGTTATAATGAATTAATATAATTAAGGAGTAATAAGTGGTTTAATTTGGAAAAAAAAATCAAATCAAATTACTCTAATAAAGGGACATTACAATGGTATCAAAGCATGATCTTGCCATCCTAAAGGGTTAAAGTTGTTATACAAAATTTATTCATGATGCAAAGAGAAAAATGATAACTCAAATATAAAGTGTTTAAAATTTGTACAATTACATTTGAAGAATGTAATTTGGATCTATATGCATTAGGCTCATATAGTCTTAATACAAACTTGAAAGGGAAATAAAGACAATTAATATAATATAATATATATGAACACATAGATATGATTTAAGAGATCATTTAGAGAACATAGAGTTAAGCATATAACAATCAAGTTATCCATGAGCTGCTTCATTCTTACAGTAGAGAACAACAAAACTAGTAATAGTTGGATTGAGAGACAAGTCATCAGTCTAAGTCAGAAAAGAAGATACACACATAGAAAGAAAACTAATGAACTCAAGTAAACTTTACCCTAATCAATTCAAGAATTTGTAAACATAATACTTAGAGAATCAATATCAAGATATATTATGTATCAAATCTAACAAATATGAAATGGTGATACATTACTATAGTGGGAATTTAGTGAAGGCATTTTATTTCAAAGCTAGTAAGAGAAATATTCATAGACCCAATTAAGTGACCAAAATATATCATCTATTGTGATAAGAACCAATTGATTAAAAAATATATTGACAAATAATAGATATCATATCATATCAGGATTGGTTATGGGTAACTAAGTAGAGGACTCCTTATTTACATCAAATTGGAAATAAAGATTAAAGAAAGGACATTCTAAATTAAATGCTATAATTCATAGTATGGGATTAAGGAAGAGATGTACATCTCTGAAGGACAATATATATTGTTAAGGAGAAAAAGGAAAAGAAAACACATATGCATAGGTAAGGATGGGTACACCTAGAATGGGTATCCATAAGGCCTACGATGAGAAGAAACTCTCCTAAGAAGGATGGATAAATCAAGATTGATTATCCATAAGGTCTTAAGGAGAGGAAGTAATGTGAGAAGATGGTGCTTGGTGGAGAGTGGTTATATTAAGTCAAGCCCTAGGAAGCACTCCCCTAGGAGCTAAGCATCCGATCACAACCTCTCCTTGAGAAAGGGGTTAAATTGGGAATTAGGATTTTATATTTTATAGATTAACAAAGATTGAATAATATTTTACTATTAATTTCTCATACATGTTTTCTCATTGGAGTACTAACATCTCATGCAAATCTATCTACCAACAAGCTAGTCACCTCCAATTTGGGTAGCATGAACAATAATCTAAATTGAGTATATTATTCAGACTTTCATGAATAAATAGATTTTGTGAAATATCTCATTGACCTTGGTTTATTTCAAATTATAGGAAGGAGTCTACCAAATCTTCTATCATATGTTTGCTTCATGTTTTCATGCATCGTGTCTTCGTGTGTGTGTATATATATATATATATATATATATATGAAGACTTGACCAACATTGGAATGGAATAATTTATCTTTTTGGGCATTCAAAAAGATAAAACTCATAAAACATAAGAATTTGGAGAATGGAGAGTCAATCTTGTAGCAGTCAGTGAACCAGAGAATAAACAACAAAGATAAAGTTTCAATTAGGACTTCAATCAAGAGAATAAAGGATAGCTATAGTAAAACAATCAACAATAGGGACATATATGCTATTCAAATTTATAAAGTTTCACTGATGCTACCAACTATTGGGAAGGAAAACTCGTTGATATAGAGATAGACACCATTGACAATAACACAATATGTAAGCATATTAATCTGAAAATGCATAATCCTATTAGAGAAGTTTTACAGACATTCCTATTAGAGCTACTAAGGGGAAGTGCCTAATAGAATTAAAATATCAAGGAACATAATTGCATAAGGAAGCATTAGATCAAAGAACATCTAATAAAGAAAGGATATCATGTATTCAAGTAATGTATAATTTACAGGCAACAATTAATTTTTATGTATCTAGTAGCAGAACATCTTGGGAAAAGTATACACTACGTACTACCATTGCCATTGGGTGGATTAAAAACACATAGGGAAATAATTATTTGACTATGCAAATCATATTATACTCTAGAAGTAATTATATCACGGTAAGGGGTCAGCAAGGATTTTTAGCAACTGCAACTTAAGAGGTAGTAAGATGCAAGAATAGATAGGGAGAATGCCAGTCTTGAAATTTTTAGAGGTGGATATTCTCTCTCTCTCTCTCTCTCTCTCTCTCTCTCTCTCACACACACACACACACACACACATTTGTGTATATATATACATACACACATATATATCTGTGTGTGTACATGTGTGTGTGTGTGTGGATATATGTACACACACACATATACATACGTGCATAAACAACTTGCAATTCAATAAGGATCCCAAGCTCAAATAAATAGAGAACCCAAAAAAAACATTTTATGAGAGGAGAAATAATATAATTTCAGTCTCACGAAGCTATAAAGTCACCATTAAAATGTAGGCACATAAGGACAAACAAGATCATTAACATTCAAATTACATATTTTGATATAAGAAAATATGTATATTTATTGAAAGATTGAGATAAGGATCTTATGTTAATTCTATTTGGAAGTTATATTGTCAAAATATAATTAAGGATTATTGAGTGGTTTATTTTGGAAAAAATAAATCAAATCAAATTAGTAATTCTCTAATAAAAGGACATTATAATTTCATTAACAACTAATGCTTGAGTTCCCTATTTTATTTTTAATTTGTTTTGTAGTTTTAATTTGAAGGTAAACCAAGGATGGTGGAATAGACTCCATAACTAGCCTGGGTGATCTTCAAGTCCGTGACTTGTGAGAAATAGAAAGATGAAGGGCTCTTAACATATGAAGCATCATAGTGCACATAATTTACAATGTAACATGTTTAATTATTTTGCACGGTCTCCCAAAATTCACAAGGGGGAGCGAGTTATATTCTAGATAGATGGCTTAGTTTCCATCCACAAGGGTATTTTGCTAGTTGAAAGGGATAGTTTTTGGTATAGTCGAGAAAGCCTGCTATCCTCGAGTGCATGTTTCAATGTTTGGAAAAATCCAAAGTAGACTTTTTATACCATTAATATACTCATTAATAGCCTTTTGATGCACTTTACCAATTTGAAAAATTCTTTTAGTTTCATTTTTTAAATCAAACTATTTTATTAAAATTAAAATTAATTTTTTTTTATTTTAATATATATTATTCTTGAATTTGAATAATATCATTGTTTTAACTCTCCTCACCCACCCCCCTCCCCTCTCCACACACAAACTTCCTATCTCTATCTATATCTCTCTCTCATTCATACAAGCACACTCCATATTTCTTCCTTTATTTGAATCTCCTTTTCTTCCGTCTCCCTCTTGCTTCTCATTTATTTTTTCCTATCACCATCTCTCTATCTCTTCCTAATCACTCTTGTATCTCACTCCATATGTCTCTTGATCCATAACACTCCCCCCTGTCTCTCTTATTAAGTCCATTCCTCCATCCATCACTCTCTAGCCATATTTTTCTTTTAACTTGGATCACTTCATCTCTTTCACTGTCTCTCTCTGTCTCTCTCTGTCTCTCTATATCACCCTTTATCCATGTATCTCTCTCTTCTTATCTCCCTCTCACTCTATATATTGAAATCTCCCCCTCTTGCGACCCTCTCTCCCTTTCTCTCCCTTTTTCTTCCCCTATACACCCTCCTCCCATTCACCTCTCTCTCTTATTTTGTTTGCCTTCCTTTCTCTTTCCTAATTATCTCTCTCTCACCATGTCTCCCTCTGACACTCACCCTATTAAGGCCCCTATCGATCTCTCCATCTCCATATACTCATCTCTCTTTCTCTCTCTTTTCATCTATCTCTAAACATGCCCCCTCTCAATTCCCCATTTCAGATCCTTATAAGTGGATGTATAGTTGATCCAAATGATCACTTCTTCATTAATACTTTTATTGCACAAGCAACACCATTAACTAAATGACCTACCGATTGATCTCATTTACTACATAAATGTATGCAAAAACAAACCAAACATTTCTTTGAATGCCATCTCACAAAGACCTTAAGTATACCCATTTGGGCACAAAGTGCTATTGCTAATTCCAAAAAGAGAATTAAAACACGACCAAGGACATACAAAGGCAATGTTAATGAATGTACCATTTATTGTAATTATTAACTAATAAAAATCCTTTTTGGAAAAAATTAACAAATAATTACAATAGATGTTACATTCTTGGTAGAGAGGCTTGACAGTTTAGATTCATTCCAATGCTACCTGCATGATATGATAAGATATAATATGATAGATTTTAATGACGTCCACAATGCTAAAGTAGCCTATGGGACCCACAGAATCACCCCCTCAAGGCAGGAGTGAAACTAATCTAGCTGCAAAGTTTTGGTTTACTTGTCTCTCCTTCTCTGAAGTTTGATAATTAGAGTCGTTGTTCTCTTCACTTGATCTTCTTCGAATAAGTAGTTGAAGTCCTTGTTCTGCAATATCTCTATGTAACCAGATTTGATGTCATTGTATGCGAGGCAATCCTTGACAAAGTGTTGCTCCGTCTCTACTGCTCCCATATTAGAGAAGTAACACATTCTGTCTGCCCACTCTTCCTTTGGAACTTGCCATCTACTAGTTTCACATCACAACTGGTGTGAACTTGTTCTAAGTTGTGCCATCAACATTTTTGCTTTCCAATTAATAGGTGTTCTTATATAGGCCTTTTCACCATGACTAAAAGTGGGCTTAAATTCTTTAATGGATTAAGATTTTTTCCACCCTATGTGCCTTGTCCATAAAATATTGCAAAATTTTTCTATGACAAACTTCTTTATTTCTTTAATGTTATCCAGGCAAGTATGGATGTTGATATCCCACTTTCGCATCCATTTGTCATTTTGCTTCATCCATGTGCTTTTTCGTCTGACAAGTTTTTCCTCTATGACTAGCTTCGGCTAGCGATGTGTTTCTGGACCTTAGGTTTTCTTTAAATAGCTTAGCGTCTAGACCAATGCTATGACTTCTAACGGAAATGAGCCCACCTCCACTAATAAGATCTCATACGGCACTGTGGACTTGACCTTAAGATTGCATGTGATGAAGTGTTTTTGAATTCTTTCTACTTGTTGCCATTTCAGTTCGAACATACTATTGCCCCACACTTCGTATCTGTATAGAATAACCAGAGAGACCAACAAACCAAAAAGAGTTTTCATGGTCGTCCAATCCCATAATTTCACATTCCTGCATCTGCTTTGTAAACAATATAATGCCTTTGAGCCCCCTTGAATCCTTTTTGATCTGCATGTATCCCAATTGAGTTTGTTATGATAATCTATGCCCAAGTATTTGTACTCCTCCACAATCTCAAGAGGGTTACCCTCAAATAGGAACTCGTCCTGTATACCCTATTCTTCTTCAGTGAGAAGATCATAACTTTGGTTTTGTTAGCGTTTACTTGCATTCCCACTTCATGGCAAAAACTTCCTAGTACTTTCAAGTGGCCTTTTCAAACCTTTAGTTGTTCTAGCAAGAATAATTAGATCGTCTACATATAAGAGCAATCTTATCACAAAGTGGGCCAGCTGTACCCCCTCCCCATTGTTCTTGTTTATTTATTCTTCTAACTTGTCTATATAGAGCCCAAATAATGTTGGAGATAGTGGACACCCTTGCTTAACCTCAATGTTGCTGCCAAAATCCTCTGATAGCCCTTCCATTGTTTTGATTTTAGCTTTGACCTGCTCATATAATCTATGAACAACAGGCCTAAGTTATTTTGGAACTTCCAACTCTTCCATTCTATCCCAAAGTTTGTTACACGACACTATGTCAAATGCTTTTTTAAAGTCCACAAAACAACAAAAAGCCTTGGCCCCCTTAGTGTCCCAAACTTTCTCTATCAAATATTTGAGAGTGATGCCGTGATCTATAGTAGAGTGTTTTGGTCTAAAGCCTGCTTGCCCTTTTGCTTTTTTGCCTTCTGTTTCAGCCCATTTGCTGATTTTTTGTTCTACCATGCTGCTAAATAACTTTTCGAAGAGTGGATTGATCATGATGGTTCGATAATTAGAAGGGTTTTTATATCTCCACTTTTGTGGAGTGAGATCACCACACTTGTTGTCCAATTTATAGGAAAGCCTTCTCTATTAATACTACTAAAAATCTTAGTGGTGTGTGATGCGATGGTTTTTGCACCCCATTTTAAGTATTCGGCTTGTAGCTCATCTATATCATGTGCTTTACTGACAACTAACCTCCTTATGCCTTGAATAATGTCCTTCTAAACAAATAACTCACATGTAGTCTTAGTTACCATGGTTCTATGTTCTCTTAAATCACCCTCGTAGAGGGTCATAACATATTCCAGCCATTTGGTTTCTGCGATGTTGTTCTCTACCTGTGTATTTCTCTGCTGAAGCTCTTTCCAAAACTTCATGGGGTTGCTTTTACCAAGATTAATCAACTCTATTCTTCTCATGTTCACATACTCCTCTTTCTTCTTTTTAATTGGTTGATCATATTCCTTTCTATTTTTTCTGTTCATGTTCTTTTTCCAATTTCTTTTTGCCATTTTGCACTCCTCATCGAACCGTGGATTAGCCGAAAAAGTGTTCTTGGTTTCTCTTGTGGCCTTATATCTTTTACACTCATCCAGGGCTTTAATGATAGTAAGAACGAGATTATCATTGTCCATGGAATGTTGTTTATCAAATTTGAGATGCTTTCCTTGAACCTTAGACAATTGCAAAAGAGAGTCTTGAAAAATATTATGGTTTTCTTGTGTCATTAAAACTTTGTCGGTCAGAATCATCTTCCTTTTCTGTAAAGGTTTTGCGATAATATGTTGGTCTTTAAATTGGTGTACCCTTATCGAAATTGGGTTATGGTTAGATTTTCGCTCCATGGGGCAATTTTTTATCTCAAACTTAATTATCTTTGCAACATAGTCTTGCGAGCATATGCCATAATCTACAACACTTTGCCCATTGTGCCTTTTGCATGTGGTTCCACTCGATTTAGGCCATTTTCCTATACCATTGCATATGACCATGTTATTAAACAACACAAGCCTAGTAATTCAACCCCAAAGTGATCAACTCTCTCCGTGCTATCTTGCGATGATCTTTCCCATTTTTGTGGCCTTTCTTCTTTTAGCCAAACTGGATCTATGCTTTCATTGTAACTCTCCTTAAGATTGAGAGTTCGGTTGTTTGTTGTTCTAGCATTGAAATCACCTATTATTGTTACTTCCCTAACATAAATAAAGGCTGTTATGTCTTTTTTGAGTGCAAAACTGGTCTTCTCGATTCAATCTATGCTTTTAATACATTTTTGAGCCTAGAGCCACCACCATTGCATGAAAACATATCGCTGGGACGACAGACGGCAGACAGAAAAATTACAGTCGAAGGGTATTGGGGCATGTGGAGGTCGCGGTTTCGAATCTCAGAGGGGAGTACAATAGTGTGTACCAAGTTTTGTTGGGGGTTTGACCGAAAGATCTCATAATAGTGGGACCAGGGTAGCAGACACAAGGAAATAACAAAAAACAGCGTGGACGCTTCTGTAAGAAACAGTGGGACTAGGGCAGCAGACACAATACCAGACAGGGTTCAGAGCCTAGGTAGGCCCGTTTGCAAAGGTAAAACGAAGACTGGGGCCCAGCCCACAGCAAGATAGTGGCAGGCCTTAAGCCAGGGGTTTCAAGATGCACTTTCTGGTTTTGTTTTATATATTTGCTCTTGTTAGCTTTTGTTTCGCCCTTCTTTCTTTTGATCAATGGAAAAACAAATTGAGGATACACAAATGAGAAAACAAACGGTGGATATGCAAACCATGGAAAAACAAACCATCTCATTGGTAAAAAACGGTCAAGAAATTATGGTACACTTTGAAACTAACCATTTAGGGCAAGTCAAAATGGCATCACTTGGCAAGACAGAAAAATATATCTGGGTCAATGTTAAACAGTTCAAGGGCATTTTAAAACGTAGACTTGCTCGTATGAAAGGGTCACATGACAAGCAGAAACACGGGCAAAGATTGCATAAACAAGTCAAAATGTGCCCTCCTCCACACTTAAGTGGTGACAGTCATCTGTATGGTAGTAATAACTTCGATGAGTCTGTCAGTTACAGCCCTACCTCCACACCTCTCGCTTGGTGCCCAGATCTTTATGTGCAAGAACTTTTGAGGGCCAAGAGGAGGTTGGAGCTCCTAGAGGCTAAGGAGCAAGAAAGTTACCGCAATATACAGGTGCTAATTGCAACAAATAAAACTCTTGCAGATGATAACAACACTTTAAAAGCTCAAATCTCAACGCTGCAAGAAACACTTTTAGCCGGGAAGCTTGAATGGCAGAATATGAAGGATGAATGGAAAACCCTGAATGTGACATTGGAAACAAACAAGGTCACAGCAAATACCGAGTCATCTCATAATAAGGAGAAAACGATTCTTCACACTAGTTTGCCAGGAAAGGCAGATGGTGAAGAGAAGAGAAGGAGTTTTGCAGAAGTCACCAAAACTTGGGACAAAAACAGCAAACACCCTGATATGGCAAGAGAAGAGGCAAAGATTCGTGTGAACATGCAAGACAAAGAGGTCAAGGAAAGGCAGCTTAGGGCATCCAATATAATTATCAAGGGGATAAAAGACTATGGGGAAGGCAAACATACCCTTGACCTAACGAGGGATTTCCTACAAGATGTGCTGTTGTGGCAAGGACAAATCTGCCAAGCTTGGAGGGTTGGCAAACCACACGTTGAGAGAAATAGGCCAATCAAGGTAGTCATGCTCAGCATTAGCGACAAACAAAATCTACTTAACAAAAAACAGCTCTTGTGGGGTTCTCGCTTCGTTTTAGAGGAGGATTTAACTATGAGACAACAAGTAGAAAGAAGGATGGAAATGGAAAAAATCAGAACAGCTAGAAATGAAGGAAAAAGAGCTTGGATGTTCAAGGGAAAAGCAGTTATTGCTCATTTTGGCCACCGCTACAATGAAGGGCAGCAAGAAGGCAACAAAGGTGCAACAACAAACACCTTAACAGGCAGCGATACAACAAGATCCATAATCACACCTAGCGATAATAACTCAACTTTGAGTCTTTCGCATCAAAATAAATAGCAATCAAGCTTAACCCAGGCGTCCTTAAGTTTAGTTTGTTGGAATTGCAGAGGTTATCCGTGGAGACGTGGGCCTGGGTTAGGGCCTATTGCGGAAGGCAAAGACATTATTTGTCTCATAGAGACACATGAGCATGAGGGATGTAAGACCCCATTGTTTGAAGGCTACTGGAAGATGGCAGTGTGGAATGAGGCAGCGGGAAATGGTAAAGGTTATGGAGGTATAATGGTTCTAGTAAAAGAAAAAGAAGGTCGTGTCATTCAGCTGGAAAAGACTGATTCTAATAAACAATTTATATGGCTCAAAATCGTGGAAAATAACACTCTTCTCAGGATTGCAGCTTGTTACTTTGCTCCACAAGTATCTAAAATTTATAAAAAGTGTGGTTTAGATCACAATGACCCTTATGCTACGTTAAAGAAAGATGTTGCTGTTTTTTCACAACGTGGGGATGTCCTTCTCGTTGGAGATTTCAATGCTAGGACAACAAATTGGCAAGCAAGTATTTTCAGCTCCGAAGTAAATGATAACCCTATTTGGCTCACAGAAGAGAGAAATCATCCATGGGATAGAATATCCGAAGATGCTAAAGGCTGCAATCATTTTGGGGAAGAATTGATCACTTTGTGTGGCACATTTGATCTAATAATCTGTAATGGTTTGGCTAGATGGGCTAAGTCGGGCAATTTCACTTGCAACACATACAACGGGGCAAGTGTGGTAGACTATGTAATTTGTTCGCAGCATTTGTATAACAATATTGAAGAAGTTGAAATTGGAGAGCACATTTGGGATCTCAAATCAGATCATAGACCACTGTACGTAAATTTGTATTGGGCAAAGGATAGACGGATTGGGGCAAAAATCCAAGGCCCTCAACACCCACCTTCTCAGGGCAGAATTTTGTTAACTTCAGAAAATAGTAACACTTTCAGGGCTACTCTTGAGGAACTTTGTATGGGACACCCTATGTATAAGCATGGTGTTAATAGTCATGATTTATCAAATCTGATTCACAAGGCTCTTTCAAAATGCAAGAGAGCAAAAAATAGAAAATCTGAAACTAATTGTTTTCCAGCCAATGCATGGTTTGATAAGGAATGCAAGAGGGCTAGGAGAAATCTAAGGGAGTCAAATAAAACTAACCTTGACATTAAGACCTACAAACAGATCCTAAAGAAGAAAAAAATCGATTTTATGTCCACAAGGAGAGAGGAGCTAATTTTCTTGGGCAGAAATAACCCCAAACGTTTTTGGAAAGAACTCCAACCAAGGAGGAAGCAAACTGAAAATAATATTCCTGCCACCCAATGGTTTGATTATGCTAAGAAACTTTATGAACAAGAGGGTGGAGTGGGACGGCCACCTTTGGTCAATGATACCACAAATATTTTTATTGTGCAAGAGATAGAGACAGGGATTAAGAAGTTGGGTGGAGGCAAAGCAAAAGACCTTGTTGCGCTTCAAGCTGAATATTTGAAGTGGGGTATGAAAACTCTTGCACCGCACATCACTGAAATCTTCAACAAAATCTGCCAGGAAGGGTTTCCAAAAGATTGGACAATCAGCCTTGCAATACCACTTTTTAAGAGTGGTGATGTTAACAATCCCTCCAACTACAGGACTATAATGATCAATCCCCTCTTTGCTAAACTTTTTGACAGTATGATAGAAACTAGGATCAGCAAATGGGTAGAAGAAAATCATAAACGTGCTAAAGGGCAAGCTGGTTTTAGGCCAAAGCACTCGACAGTGGATCACTGTGTCACTCTGAGACACATTATTGAAAAAGAGTGGGAGAAAAAGGAAGAGGTTTTTTGTTGCTTTGTTGACTTCAAAAAGGCTTTTGATACCGTTCCGAGAGACAAGCTTTGGTTGAGGATGGAAGAATTGGGGATTCCTAGGCATCTCAGAGCTGCTGCTCATAGGATGTACGAAGAGGTGAAAGTCAAAATCAGAACTTCAGATGGCATTTCAGAATGTTTTAGGAGCGATATCGGGGTCAAACAGGGCTGCCCTTTATCCCCTACTTTATTTGGTTTATATATCGACAAACTGGAAGAGTGGTTAAACACGCAAGAGCGTGAAGGCATTCAGCTAGGGGAATTTGTTATAAAGCTACTCCTATATGCGGATGACCTCATTTTAATTGCCAAATCTGCTTGTGGTTTGCAAGACCATCTATCTTCTCTTGAGCGCTTTTGTAGAATGGTGGGGATGCAAGTCAATATCAGCAAAACCAAGGTTATGATTTTCTCTAATAATAAAAAACAGCATCAACATGAATTTTATTACAATGGAAGTGTTCTCGAAGAAGTTGCGGAATATAAATACCTTGGCATCGATTTCAACAAAAAACTAAGCTGGTCTAGCTGCAGGTATAAAAGGACATTAGGTGGATGGAAGACTTTCTACGCTCTTCAGAATAGGTGCCGTGAAGCGGAGTTGTGGGATTGGAAAACTATTCAAACCTTGTTTGGTCTTCTTGTGCTGCCAGTTGTTCTTTATGGGTGTGAATTATGGGCCAACAACACTACTATAGCACAATGGAAACAAATCGAAGGAATCCAAAAGCGCTTGATTACAAGCAAGTTTAAAATTAAAAGCACTGTTCCATATGACATCATGCTAAGTGAAATGGGGGCTGCGCCTATTGAGGCACTTGCTATGGTTCGCCTTTTAAGCTATCTAAAAAGAATCGAAAAAATGGAAGAGGATAGATGGCCGAAAGTTGTCTTTAGTGACACACTATGTAAGCGAAAAAGGACATAGATGCAACAAAACATCAAGTGGATGAGTAAATGGAATATTCATTTCAATATGTGCTCCACAAGTAATAAAGAAATAAAGGTCTTTGTTATGGAGAAATTCTACAAGAGAAATTGGGGAAGCGAGATTGGGAGGAAGAAACTATATTATATAAATGAGTTCAACCCCACTTGTGATCAACTCGAAAAAGTGTACATAGGAGCCAACATTTCTTGGAGAGCTAAAATTCTTATTGCTCAGCTGAGAACCAACTCTCACCAACTTCGTTGTGAGACCGGGCGTTGGAAGAGGCCAAAGGAGGCTTGGGAAGAGAGAATTTGCAGATTTTGCAATTCTGGGAAAGTGGAAACTGAACAACACTTTATTCTAGAATGTGAGGCCTACAAGGATAGCAGGGATAAGTTTGCGGATACTATATGTGACAGTTCTTGGCATAACCTGTTCAACGAAGAGTACATTGAGCAATTGGGGGGGCTCATCATTAGTCTACACAAGAGGCGAACAACGCTACTTAAGTCTGCTTGAGTTGTCTTGCTGTCCCATAGGCTATTTTTGGCCTCGTGGACGTTAAAATTTTATCTATCTATCTATCTATCCCTAGACACAAGCCACTGGGACCCACTAGGCTTGAAGCTAGTCAGCGCTATTGATGGTGCTCCCCATTATGCCCGTTGACTCAATAATTATCTTGTCAATTTGTCTCCGTGTCTGCCACGTAAACACCACGTAGGATCCATCCGGATAAGGGTAACGTTGACGGTCAGTGCTGAACAAAACCACTTCGTTTCGGAAGACGAGAAACTGCTAGTGGTTTCGAAGTTGAAGGGTGAACAGAATTTGTTTCATTCCTTTCTTCCTTTCTTCACGCCGGGCAAGGGTTTGTGGGAATGTCAGCTACGGATCCGTATATTTCTCGTATTGATTGTCATGTTGGAGAAACGAAGTGAGGATTTGCTTGGCGCGTCTGTGAAAACAAAAACACAAAGTCTGTGCAGCAAAGAAGATTTTAAAAGATACTGTAATTAAATTCTGTAAGGAGGAATGATGACAATGGAGCTGCAGATTCAGGTGGCGCAAGCAGTTAAAATGTTGAATCATGATATACATTCAGGCAATAGAGTGGCTGCCAATCAATGGCTTGTGGAATTCCAACAGACGGATGTGGCGTGGGAAGTGGCTACCACTATTCTTGCTTCGAATTCGCCTTTCCCACAGGATTTGGAAGTCGAGCTCTTTGCCGCGCAGGTTCTCAAAAGAAAGGTAGGGGCATTTTCTTTAAAGTTTTGTCTCTCAACTGGATAATGTGAATTTTTGAGTGCTCCGATCAGGGTTAGAATTATTACAGAAAATCTAAACTGAGTATGGCTTCCATGCAACTTCTTTCAAGAGCCCGACGGAAAGCTCAAGAATATAGTTCTCTTTGTAAGCTTATTTGGCTTCCATGCAACTTCTTTCAAGAGCCTCACGAAAAGCTCAAGAATATAGCTCTCTTTGGAAGCTTATTTTCATCCGCCTTTGTCTCTTGCTGAACCGAAGAAATAATGTTGATTGTGAGAGTAGTCTGAACGAAAGAATGAACAAACGAAATAAAACCTTTTGGTAATGCTTACCAGATTAAAAGGTCTCTAAGGCCACCATGCAAACATCCGAATTGTAGAGGATATAAGATCTATTAAGCAAAACTCGAGACATCGTGGATTATTTTTTCGAGGTTAAATCTTGTTCTATTGATTTTGGTCAGAAACTTCCCTCCAATGTTAGTCCAACTGGGTTTGATACATTGTTGCTTTCTTTCCTCGAGATCGAATTTTCTTCTGTTGATTTTTTTTCAGGAAGGCCCTTATTTTTGCTAATTATGATACACGTGTTTACTACGATCTAGTCATTTGTAACTTTGTAGTTTGATAAAGTTTTAGCAAGATATTGTGCAGGATTGTCAAAAACGGCATCTCTGAAACGGGAAAGGCATTTTTTGCATCTTTTTAATTGGCTCCAATGACAAGCCTGAGGTTCTTCTATAACCATTTCGTTCTCATCCCGCAGCTATTGAATTTCTTCTGTTGCTTGTTCTCAATTTGGCATGTAGAAGGGAGTTTACATCCTGTTGCTTATCAGAAGTACTAACTTCTTTGCGGTGATCAAAAATAATTTCCTAGAAGGAAACATCTTTGGAACTCTGTAAGATTTGTAACCCGAGACGATACCTACACTATGCGATTAGAATTACACTACATTGTTTCCGTGCATAAAGTTGGCAAAAAAGACTGCCATAGTTCAAGAAGTGCCACATTGTAGAGAACTTCATCGTCAAATGATTTGGTTGCACATATGAGACAAAGACAATATTTCTAGTTTGATTCTCCTAACCAGTTGTATATGGTTGAGGGTGACATATTGTTTTAATACTTGACCTCTTGAAAACATGTATTAAAATCAGTTTCTTTTGATTTACATTGTTCAAAATGAAATGCACAGATGTTTTCTTCATCGATAGATGTGAGTGGAAGACATGGTCTTCTTCTGGGAATGAAGGGGAAACTACTTGTGGTTATAATTGAGTAGGGATGTGTCTTTATGATTTCCTTTTCCTTGAATTACATGGATGGCGATGTCTGTACAAAATACTTGACAGGGAAGTCAGAAATAACAATATGATATTCACAAAATGGTAATCTCAACAAGTTTTCACCATAAATAATAAGGACTCATGAGAATGTCATTAGCCTTGGACTAGCAGATCAAACAATACTACTTTGTCATACACATAAAAGGTTTATTCAAAAGTGATTGCAGAAATCCTTAAAACGATCATATGAGAATTCATGACATAAATCTCCACTTACGGGTATTCACCAGCCAGCCATTTCATCATGGAACATCAGTCCACTTTTGTGCTTGAATGCTGGGGATAACTCTCCGCACTCTCCTCGTCGAGGCCCAACTACATGATGCCGCATGTTGCTACAACAGTTCTTTACCATGCACCAGATAGAAACTTGGTCTTTATGTATTGAGCTTCTATGAATAACATGCAAACTTCCACTGTTGTGACCCATACAGTTCCAGACATAGCCAAGAATGATAAATTGTTTGTGGTGACCACCAATAGCTGTTGACATTTAGTCAAGTTTGTTATTAGTGACAACACTTATGCAGATTCTGTATGGCTACCGAGCTCAATGAGCAGTTTACAGTGTTTGCCATGTAATTCAGTAGCCACCGAGCACTACAGTTTATACCGAGCATTACAGTGGTTACCAAGTGAATTTAAACAGTGCGAAGTCTAACAGTTCAACCCGAGTAGTTCTGTGGTTACCGAGCTTTGCAGTTTCTACTGAGTTAGTAGTTTATGTCAAGCGAAGTCAGTGTTAACTGAGCTATATGGAGAATAGTGTTTACTGAGTGCAGTCGTGGAAAACAGGCAATTCAGTTTATATCGAGTTACACAATATCTACTGAGGCACCAGTGTATATTGAGTTTGAGACTACGTTGAAGTGATTAGTATGGACCGAGCTTCTACTTCTAGCAAGAGCATGACGATGCCGAGTAATGACAGTGGATGCTGAGTATCAAAACTTCACCAAGTCAGTCTTCAGAACCCGACTATCTACTTATGGGCCGACTTTGTAATATTGGTGTTAACTTGTATGATGGCCAACTTTGTTATTATGTGAATGAGATTAATATATATGTAACGTATTGTATCATTTCCAAGTATGATGATGATATGTAGTAATAAGAATGTAATGTGAATGTAAGCATGCAAATGTGAATCAACAACAGAGTAAGTGTATTGTAAGGCCATATCAGGAGCAGTAGAGTCATATCTATCACATGAAGGTGATCAGTACTTCAAGGGATCTCAATCAACAATTCAATTGTAATTCAAAGATCTACTGTTTCATCCTAATAGGTGAATCAACTCTAAATCCTTTAACTAGGTAGACTTAACAATCTTTTGTTAAATCTCTTTACCGAGTGCATACTTTATTGTATGTTTGTAAAACCTTTAACAAGGTGTACCTAGCAGTCCTAATTGCTCCTAATAGGGCAGATTATTAGAAGTGATCAATGTAAGCTTTAATCGGCCAACTTTATGTTGCAGTATTGAAGTTTTGTGGGTATCATCCTAGTTTTACTTTCTATTTGGAAGGTTTTTGGGTCACCAAATTATTGTGTTCATGTGTTACAAATGTTTTATGCTTTTAGTTTCTCATGCATGAAGTTAGATCTGTTATGATGAATTGAATGGTAATTGGGTTATACAATTAAATTCTGAATTTGTTAAAGTTTTGAGGTTACAAATTCACCCTTCTCCTCTCAATAACCTAGCTAGTCTTGAATATTTCCAACAATAGCACCCTCAATACATACGTGGCTCCATAGGAAAACTCACAATAATACTCAGTAGGATGAATGCACTCACAGGGGAGATCGAATTGATACCAAACCCACGTTGTTGGAGATTGTTTGCAAAGATGGTGCCAAAGTATATGTTGGAACGTCACTGGCTTAGCATGTCAATATTTACTATTATGTTCTTTTTCTATTCTTGCACTCACTCTTCCAGATGATGGATCGCTGAGTGCCAAAGTATACGTTCTTTTTCTATTCTTGCACTTTCTCTCCCTGATGATGGATCACTGAGTGTGATCCATAACGTTGATGCTAAAAACACACACAATCGAATCCAGAAATATACTCACATTTACTAACGGATTGAGGAAATCTGATAATGTTAATGTCAATATTCCTTTTGTAGGAATAATACATTGCTGGCTCCAAATTGGGTCGACAACCGCCATAAAATAATCAGAATGCTAAAATACTATAATCCCCTTCCATACAAAAAACAATGAAAACCAAAATTCTCCATCTTTAGCTCGAGTTTGATCCTGGATGAACTCACTCAACTAGATTGGGGTTTCGTCCAAATCTGTAACTATCCCGAACAGGATATTTACTGGTATTACCTTTAAACAATACACTCAGATATGAACCTTGTAGATAATTTCCGGCACATTCAAAGAAACCAATAGAAATTCCAATCAAATCACTTTCCTCAAGTATAACAATCAGATTCGAATGAAAGCAAAGATGGAACACAATGCTAGAATTAAACCAGAAGTTTCTCCAGATGAAAACAACCGTTATTTCACAATAACATTCAGAAAATCAACATGCAACCATGAAGTACAAACTGTATGATAAAACCAGAAACTCTTATAAATTCCTAAACAATGATATTGCCTTTTACATCCGCAATATAACACCCGGCAACTAAACGTTATTGTATTATTCAATGGCAATACAATAACCAATACATAGAAAACCAATCCTAAATACAGAATTCCACAGTCGGATTGGAATGAGAGGAAAAGAACCTGTAAGCTCAATGAGACACTTGTGATGATATCTCTACGGGCAAATGGGTTTGCGTCCACTGCCTGCCTACACGAGGGGCTACGTCCTCACACGGGCTGAAAGCTGAAGCTTTCCGAAACTCTCCAAGGGAGAAAATTGAACTGAATAGCAAAATCAAGCATATCCAACAATGAGCCACTTCCTCCTTTTAAAACACAAACCAAGACTCTTCGGCTCCTCTCTGGTTTCGTCTTATTCCCTGGTGGCTCTTCAACTTCCCTAAAGCATTTCGTCTTGTTCCTCCTTGCCCCTTTGTCTTTAATATAACATTAAATCGACCTTTTTAATATTTTGAGCCTAAGTCTCAAGGTCAATTTAATATTGCATGTAATAATACTTCAATATTTTCTAATGTTCCAAAAGGGAACATTACAAATCTCCCCTCCTTAAAATTGCTTGCCCTCATGCAATTCATACTAGGATCCCATACGAGTCTGCAGGCAGCCCTGTAATCCAAACTGAAAACAATGTTGGCCAAATTGCGAAGTCAGATGTCTCTCTGCAATCTATCTCTCAACCGAATCCCTGGATCCCATATAACTCTCTGAAAAAACTCAGCACCTGCACCTGTAAACTGCTCATCATTGATCAACACCATGACCACAATAAAATCCTCATCCAACCAAAGATACAACCAGCCAACACCTGGATCCCCGATCAACCAATACATTGTGTCAAACCTGTCGCCACCTGAATCCCAAAACAATCGAACCTCACATTCATTTGCCATATAGAGGTAAAAATACCTAGTAGCGTCTATAACACAACATCTCTCTACAGCTTCCGCTAAACTCCCATGGATTTGATAACTAACCAAACCATCATGCCAACTGTCACCATAGTCATCCTGTAACCATGTATCCATAAGAGAACTTTGTGACATAGAAGTAGCAAACCATGTTGGATACATATCAGCATGATGTATAACTGCCAGTTTCCCCTGCAAGTAATTCCCCACAAACAACTAAGTCGGATGCTTGCAGCTGCTAATCCCATCTTCCAAAGATGGTGAATACCCATCCCACAACAGATGGTATAATTTTGGAACTAATCCACACCGATGCATCATTAAGTCTTTCGTGTGTGGGTCAAAAGAAAAATGATGAGCATTCCCCATTGTGTATTTGCGGTAAAATGCTCCAACCTCTGTCAATGGCTCATCACTAAAAGCACTTGAATCAAACAACTGATCCCTCTGAGTCTGAAAATCGACAAGCCGGCATCCAAAATCAGCTGCATGGACTGAAGTGATAGATTTGCTTCCAGGAGATGGAAACAAATCAACATGAGAGCTATACTCCCATCCGGATGACACTCTGCAAATGCCTTGTGTGGATGACGAAGTAGTGTCGTGCACTACCACACAATTCTCAGGAGAATCCACCATTGTGACACAAGAGCTACCAGTAAACTGTCCTGTATCAACTGTCACGACACTAACCTCGGGAGAACTCAATACAACCAGTGGTTCTCTACTGTTCTCCATCAAGGTACTCATCCTAGCTGAAATCTCTGTAACCATATCTATGATAGATGTAACCACATCCCCACTACAACCCGTGGATATAAGATCCTCATCAACTGCCTCTGTATGTAACTGTACTATATTTGCAGCTGGTGGAGATTGTGCCAAACTCAACTCCTCTGTAAGCTTCTCAATCTGAAATTGTGACACTTGAAGGGCCAATTGAGCACTCTGCAAAGAGTCCATAGTCACTTCAAGCTCATGAGTGAACTTATCAACCTTCTCCTCGTTTCCCTGCAATGCATCATAACAAATGCAATCCCACTCGAGAAGAAAATCTCTATCTGCAAGTAGTTCTAGGTAATTTTGTTTCATCATTCCAATTGCTTCTCGGAGTGCATGTATCTCTGCAAGGAAAAAAACACTATCACCATACTCATCTGTCAAAGGAGTACTCCAACCACAGGTGGCCAACATTTGACAAGCAACATCAAAATGCTTAACGGTTGTGGCAACCATCTTGTCATTAACCTTCAATTGGCTTGCTAAATGATGATCCCTTGAGACGAAACATATCCGCACAAATCTTCCCATTTGTCATCCGTGCTGTGATATGAGGCTGAATCAAAGTCACTCTCCATATGATCAGCAGCATCGTGTATGCTATCATCTAGGCACACCTCAATATCTAGGGTTCTATTGCTATGCACCTCATAGGATGGCTCATCCGGCAGGGTAGAAGCTGCTGATAAAACAATATCTTCACGCACTTCCACTTCCAGGGTGACTGCGTGTCCATCCACATCATGATCTTGGGATTCATTGTCATCAAATGAATTTTCTGATTTGTTTTCTAAGGTCTGATTTTTGCCCTCTATAAGGTCAGCTGTATCATGGTCACTAACTGCTGGGAATTCATCATAGATGCTTCTAGATACTATAGAGGCCTCTTGTTCCTCTTTCTCTTTGTTCTGCGATGTAGTCCTCTTAATCATGGAAACCATACATCGTGCCACTTTATCTAGTTTTGCAGGGTCTGAAATCAATGCATTCATCTTTTTCTGATTTTCATCCAACCTTTTCAAACTTTGTTTAAGCTTCCCCATATTCTGGTCCCATTGCTTTTGGGTACTTGAAGTAAACATGGTTAACTAACTAATTCAATGTCTAGCTCACTGTAATAAACTGAGCTTAAATTCTGTAATCAGAATGTTGAATGTTTAGTATGAGAGGAATTTGGTCAAACAGTTCACAGCCCCACTAGACCCATCTTGAACCACCGTATAAAACTCAGCTAATTCTGATCAGCAGTAAAGATCTGGAACTGTTGTACTCGGAAAAAATAAAAATGCTTGTCTTTAACAACTTTCTAAACTAGAATAGAGATTCAGTACCATGACAGAATGAGCCTCCAAAATACATAAATCTGTGAATGCAGTACCAAATTCTTTCCAGCAGATCAGCTCAAAAAATCATTTTCATATGTTCATATAACAGCTGGATCAGGGTTCACCACACTAGCCTCTAGTTGAAATGTTTCATATTCAGAACACTTCAGTTCCTGCTCAAAGTGCAAATTTGAATGCATCCGAAGACACCATCATGCCATAGAAAACACTTCCAATAAAATTACTTCCTTCATAATTAAAAGAAAGCTCCATAGCAAAATACTGGCTAATTAGATAAAGAAGCATCCACAGAAAACTCTGAAAAACTCAGCTTTGAGAGCCATTATAAGTCCTAACAGGATCCACTATGCCACTCTTCTTAAGGACTCTTACCTTCTCCAACACTGCTGCCCACTGGAACTGTTTATGCAATATTTGATATGGTCTCACACGTTCTCTTCTCTGCAAACACTAGATCCAATCTGTTAATTTGCACAACAACTGGCTCTATTTGAACATTTGAAACTGATGGAATCTGTATGATCTGATATCATTAATGCAGTCAATTTACGCTGCAACTTCAAAAGCCAACACGTTTGGTGAAAAATGTATATAATGACCAAGCAAAAGAAAACAAATCCAACACCCACGTTTTCTTCCTGGCCTATTCTGACTGTCAGGTAGCTATGAAGTTGGTTGGCACCTGAAAAAGGGCAAGAATGGATAATCAAAATCACTGCTAGACTGTATTTGAATGCCTCTCCGGTCACAACTTTCTGCCTGCAAATCGTATTGTAAAAAGGCACTCCACTGTATGATAGTACTTCTGCCGATAATTCCCAGAAAAATAATACGAAAGGGATTCAAAACTCCCTACAACATACAAGACAATGCTGACGCTAAAATCTGGAAATTCCCGTATTGAACAACTGCATCAACCACAATTTCCAAAAAAATTGCACACACTTCCAGCATATAGGTATTCGTAAAATGATGCAGGGCCCTTCCCTTCCAATTTGAGATTGCCGATCTCTTCCGTTTATTCCTCAATAAAACACATGAACACCAATTTTTGAGGGAAACTACAGATGTAACACATGCTAAACAGGGAGACTGTTGTTTTTTCCTACCCTGATCCACCCTTCGCATAAGTTTCTGACAAGTGCCATCAACAGTACTGTTAAAAACTCCCGTGTGTCTGCGGCACTCATTACTGGTTCTGTCTTCCTCCTGCCAACTGCGGTTGCCAGAGTTACAGAATGTTTGCAGGAAATCTGGCCAATTCAACTGCCATTTAACATAGCTTCCACCTGTGTCTTATTTCCTCTAAGGTTCGGTTACCAACTGAAGCACCGCTGGCGTATTCTGACAGAGTTTATTAAAGTATCTGAAATAACGGCAAATGGGAGTTGTAAGTGGATGCTCTTAAGTGCAAATAAGAAACCATTTCATGCCACGTTTCTCCCTGACACCTTGACAATGATATCATTTTTGGCTTAAAGGCAATCTAGCGGAATGTGTCACAATTGATTAATATTTCACCAATGCTTTTTGAAACGCAACAACACCTGTAAGACTTTCCTTCCAACACTACGGCAACAGTTGTCGGTTAATAATCCTGGTGCTGATATATGACTCCCGTCGTCTTCCTTGGCGGAAATAATTCACGGAAGAAGCGTTACCAAAAAACGCTTGGAGTTCCCATCACGTCTATGACATAACCAACTCCTTCCAGCAAATCGACAACTTGGCTCAATTTTTCGTCTTCACATACTTCGGTTGCTAAATCTTACTGATGATGTATTATTATTTTTGTCCCTGCAGTGCGTCGAACCTGTATGCAATTTCCCACTTCCTTCAAAGAGAATGCACGAGAAGACTGTATGGTCCACGGGATTGGAGATTCAAGCCGGAGACACTGTAATAATCTTGACTAATATTCAACAGCAGAATTCTAAATCCGACTAACTGAAAGACCTTCTTAAACTAGTCGGATGCCGTGTTGAAAACCTGCTAATCCCAAACATGTGGTTGTTCCTTCACTCGAACTACCTCAGACTGTAGTGATGACGCCCGGTATTGAAGTTGTTACTTGACGTGACTCGAACTGTCTGCTATGGCCGTGGTCGTCCAAACTTAAATATCAATACAAACTAATGAATTTGCTGTATCAAGCCTAGCGTCGAGATTTTCCACTGAAACACTTCCTACGGCTGGACACTATCTGTAATATACATACATATATATATATATATATATATATATATATATATATATATATATATATATATATATATATATATATATATATGAGGAGAAAACGTCCCAACTGAATATAAGATTGAGATTTCACTATTAAACCCTGATGCTTCACTTTAAACTGTTGTCATTCTCGGACATTCCAAACAAGGAGTCGGTTTCTTGAAATTCTAATGTCCGCTCTCATCTGGTGTCATGACAAGTAGTGACTTGTTTTATGGAACAAGCCAATACTCCCAGCGCGAATAATTTCTAGGATTATTAGCAGCTATTTCCTCCCAATGAAATTTATTTTACTTATTCCTCAATGCTGCTCAGGTAAACACTATAGACCATTTGATTTAGGGGCCTGCAAGTTTATCACTACTGACAATCGAATGTTGCGGAAATCAAGCTTCCAGTTCCCGGACAAGAGTATGAAAAATCTACAAGATGAAAGAAATCTTTTTCTAACTACCGAAGGTGCTAGAAAGGACTTTGAAATTTTACTGACAGTACATGTATTCCTGCAAGCAAACTGAATAACCCAATAGTTGTCCCTGACCAAAGCAGTTTTCCCCCTTTATATTTTGTAAAACCTCAAAGGCTGGCAGAAAAGCCGGCTTTGATACCACTGTAACTATCCCGAACAGGATATTTACTGGTATTACCTTTAAACAATACACTCAGATATGAACCTTGCAGATAATTTCTGGCACATTCAAAGAAACCAATAGAAATTCCAATCAAATCACTTTCCTCAAGTATAACAATCAGATTCGGATGAAAGCAAAGATGGAACACAATGCTAGAATTAAACTAGAAGTTTCTCCAGATGAAAACAACCGTTATTTCACAATAACATTCAGAATATCAACATACAACCATGAAGTACAAATTGTATGATAAAACCAGAAACTCTTATAAATTCCTAAACAATGATATTGCCTTTTACATACGCAATATAACACCCGGCAACTAAACGTTATTGTATTATTCAACGGCAATACAATAACCAATACATAGAAAACCAATCCTAAATACAGAATTCCACAGTCGGATTGGAATGAGAGGAAAAGAACCTGTAAGCTCAATGAGACACCTGTGATGATATCTCCACGGGCAAATGGGTTTGCGTCCACTGCGTGCTTGCACGAGGGGCTACGTCCTCACACGGGCTGAAAGCTGAAGCTTTCCGAAACTCTCCAAGAGAGAGAACTGAACTGAATAGCAAAATCAAGCATATCCAACAATGAGCCACTTCCTTCTTTTAAATCACAAACCAAGACTCTTCGGCTCCTCTCTGGTTTCGTCTTATTCCCTGGTGGCTCTTCAACTTCTCTAAAGCATTTCGTCTTGTTCCTCCTTGCCCCTTTGTCCTTAATATAACATTAAATCAACCTTTTTAATATTTTGAGCCTAAGTCTCAAGGTCAATTTAATATTGCATGTAATAATACTTAAATATTTTCTAATGTTCCAAAAGGGAACATTACAAAATCTGAGACCTTATGGTTTGCGTCTTAAGGTGGATATGGTCGCAAAGACAACTTGAATCAAAGTTTTTGAAAAGTTTCTTCAACATTCGAATGACTAGATCCACATGACCTCCCTCTTGAATACCTGACAAGTAGGGGCATTACAACCTTGACCGTTATGCAATCGCTCAAGGAAGATAACAATGCAGCCAAACTTGGACTATGAATCACTAAAGATGCTTCAAATTAGAGCGCTACATAAGACTTCCATCAAGAGGAATCCAATAATAGAACTGTCTGTAATGGTAAACTTAATAAAGTTGACGCTTAAAATAAGGAGCATTAAAGTAATAACATTTATGTTTTTGTCAACATTCTAGGATTCTGACACTACTCAATGTTGTGTCCCGCTCCTTTCGCTCTCGCTCCCATCTTTGCCTGTGTTTTTGTAGGGTTTGAAACTGCGGCTTCTCTCACCCATTCTTTGGCGAACAATGGGGTTGTTCGTGCCAAGGGGGTGGTCGGTCCCTTTGTTGTGGATCGGGGTGTGGGTTCTGCTTCAGTGGCTTCTGCTAGGGAGGCTCATGCTGCTTTGCCTCGGGGGTTGTGGGAAGATCGGCTATATTGTATGCTGATGTGGGTGCCTATGAGGCAGGTATTAGGGGTCAAGTTGTGAAGTTGGGGCCCCAAGATGCTGTGCCTGTTGCTATAAGTAACCTGATTCTGATTCATCTAGAGTTTGAAATAGTTGATGAGATTTCCACATATGTAGAGGACTTCTCTGCCACAACTGCTATTTTTTCGTTTTAGGGGATTTTGGCCCTCTTTGTTGGATCTGCATGCTTGGATATCCAAATATTGGGAGTCTATCATTTCAGATTTAGTTCAAATATACCCTGTGGCAATGGGTTTTTTTATTGTGAAATTTGCTATTGCTAAAGATAGAAAGGCCATCCTGTGTCGTGGTTTCTCCTGGGAGGAGAGGTTCCCCTTGATAGCTAAACCTTGGTATATGGATTTTAACCTGTCGACTGAATCCTTTAATAAGATTCCTCTTTGGGTTAGGCTGCTGAATCTTCCCCTACACTTATGGCTAGATTCTGTCCTAGAGATCGTGGGGGAGGCCCTTGGTGTCTTCTTGATGGTTGATGCCGCATCTTCCAGTGTGTTTCGGATGACGTATGCTCGCATTCTTGTGGAGATAGATGTCTCCAAGGGGCTTCTTGAAATGATTAAGTTGACCTTTCCAAATGGCTCGTGGATTCAACTTCTTGATTATGAGGGTATTCCTTTCAGATGCAGGAAATGCCATAAGATCAGCCATCTTGCTATGAGATGCTCCTCTGAAAAGGCTAAATCAGGAAATCACTTATTTGGTGGTTGGGGGTTCCAGATGATCACTACATGGTTCAGAAAGTTTCCACTATTGGGGATGGTTTGGATGCTTCTTCTCAAGAAGATATTTCTTTGGTGAAGGATTCTATTGTTGTCTCTGATGTTTCAAATGATGTCCCTTTGGCAGTGACCAAGAATGTTGCAGTAGTCCCTTCTTTGGCTACTGTAACTGTTGATTCGTTTGCTGCCCTTCTTGCAGCTCTGTCTCAGGACAGTCCTGCTGTCCCTTCTTCTGCTGTGGTCTAGAAATTGTGTGGTGGAGTAGTTTCTTCTCCTGCTGCGAGGGTATTGGGGGTTGGTTGCAGAGTTGATGACCCTGCATGGTAGAAGGCTGCTAGGAAGGTGGAGGATAGACGGACAACAATTAAAGGAAAAAAATTCAAGCCCTCTACTCCCTCTACTCCTTCATTTGATATGTCTTTACGTTCCCAAAAGACAGGACCGAAAGGTAAATCTTGAGGCTTGTTTTTTCTAAACTTGTTGCTCGCCTGTCCTTTTGAGGCTGTCCCTTCTTGTTTGGCTCTCTTGGCCTTTTTGGCCGTTGTTTCTTTGCAGTTTGACATGGTTTAGGACTTAAGGACTTTCTTTTGTAACCATGGGGTTTTAGGCACCTGTTTCAAAACCTGTTTTGGTGGCAGAAGTGTAATGTGATATCTGTGAGGCCACCCTGGACGCCTAATTTTGGTAGGTGAACTGTTTCACCTTTGTTCAGTTGTATCTTTTGTTCGGGCTAAGTTGAAAATGTTATGATTTGTAAAGGGATTCAGCCTATTTTTCTTAATCAAAAACATTTATGTTTAGGCTCCACACCATCCCTTGCTTAACAACCTTAGCCCATCGAGATGCAATAATAGGCTAAGCGTATGCTCTAGTGGTCACTCCAGGGAAGGGGACATGATAGAATATTGAGTTCACTTGTGCTTGTAGTAGAATTCATTAATGCAACTCTTGAAGTCTATTGCCATTTCTGTTGCACAATATACATGGGTGCAGGAGGAACTAGCGAAGTAGAAACGTATCAACCATCCCAACAATCATATATTAGATAAGGCATATGAGGAGTTTGATGCAGGCACGGATGGAGGGAACTCAATGAGATTCGTTCAAGCATGCAGCAAGAGTAAACACAATGGAAACAAGAACATGGAAGAGGGAGAAATATACCATATCCGCCTATATTCAATGGGAAATCAATTACATTCAGTTGGCATCACACATGCCCTCTTACATTCCAAGCTACAACAAGCCTGCTTGATTACAATTCCGGTTAGAGACCTTAGATCCAATTCTAAAGATACTTATCCCTTGATCTAATGAACTCCCCTCAAGAGATACATTACAATATATAGGCATCACGACACACATGTTGGCCTCAAGATTAGAAACATTCCCCAACAGTAGGAAACGTATTAGAACAAATAGGTATAGTCTCAAATCATAAGAAACTCGAGACAAATCGTTTGAAAGTTTGTAGTTCTATATTTAGGTCCTCACACAATCCAAGAACACAGCTAGAAGTGCCACCAAAGATTGCAAGCCATAGATCTCCATCGCAAATCCAAATTCCAAGATCAGGTCCATAAATAGGTAAGAACATGCTATCCAAGAGAGAACAATTTATAAGTAGAGCAACACCAATCCAAATAAGCTGCGAACCTAGGAACATTATCTAAGATAGGTCCTGGATATACTCCAATCATTGCAATGGCCAACTCTACCATATGCAGAACCATTGGATTGATCTTCTAGACTGTACAAACTAGCAAAATTGGTAAAACTGGAAACATAATGCTGTTGGTTGATGCAAGATTGCTTTGAACCCAAGATACTCCTGCATTAGACACTTGGAGTTGATAAGAAAGTGAGTCTCTCATGTTGATGCCTGAGAAGAATCAAAATGATCCAATTCACCTTGAGAAATCCTTGAAGAATCTTCTCTTGGTCTGTCCTTCTACTTGATCAAATACTCTTTACCTCTTGGACTTCTTTCATCTCTGCTGTTCAATACTTTCTATATCTTGTCCAATAGCTTCTTAGGATACTGCTGCTTCAAATATGAATCATCATCCGAATTCCCATTGGCTTCATGATACTCATAAAAATCTGCAATGTTTAATATAGATGAGATATCCATATCTTTAGGTAACTATACTTCCTAAGCTTTTGGAATCAAATCTCTTCAAGATCTTACAAGGTCCAAACTTTTTTGTCTTCAATTTGTTATAAGTCCCAATCGGAAATATTCTTTTCTTGAAATGAACCATAACCTCATCTCCTACTAAGAATTTTTTATGCCTTCTAGTTTAATCAACCTTCTATTTAGACTTCTGATTCATATTTTCCAAATGATGCTTGACTCCTCATGGAATGACTATGAAGTTCACAAAATCCTTTGCTTCAACACTCTTCTTGTCCTCTTGTGATCTCTTAACTCCAAAACTCCCTTAGGACTTACGTTAGTAAATACTCCGAATGGTAGCTTTCTCGTGCTTCTGTTTACCTAACTGTTATATGCAAACTCTACTGCAAATACCAAATCCCAATTACCAGGCTTATTTCCAACAAATCTCCTCAACATAGCTCTTAAACTTTTGTTTACAACCTCTCTTTGTCCATTGATTTGTGGACGAGAAGTAGAACTAAACTTCAAATTAGTATTCAATTTCCTCCAAAGTGTTTTGCAGAAATACCCTACAAACTTGCAATCCTTGTCTGAAACTATACTCCTTGGTAATCCATGGTATCTTACAATCTCCTTAAAGAATAAGTCAGTTGCATGTATTGCATCCAATGTCTTCTTAGAAGGAATAAAATGTGACATTTTAGAAAAGCTATCCATCGCCACCAATATGGAATCATTACTTCTTTGTGTCTTCGGTAATCAAGAAAATACGTGTTAATATCCTCCTAAGGTTTACCAGGTACATACAATGGTCTATACAAACCCACATTCCAATTACTAATCCATGGTATCTTACAATCTCCTTAAAGAATAAGTCAGTTGCATGTACAACATCCGATGTCTTCTTACAAGGAATGAAATGTGACATTTTAGAAAAGCTATCCACCACCACAAATATGGAATCATTACTTCTCTGTGTCTTCAGTAATCTCAAAACAAAATCCATGCTAATATCCTCCCAAGGTTTACCAGGTACATACAATGGTGTATACAAATCCACATTCCAACTAAACTACCCTTAGCAACTTGACAAATTCTACAACTCTGAACAAATGTTATGACATCCTTTAAAATCCATGGCCAATAATATTTCTCACTCACCTAACTTACTATCTTTTCAATGCCAAAGTTTCCTACAAGTCTTCCACTTTGTTTCTCCTTAATCAGATTGTCCCTCATTGGTCCTCTAGGTATGCATAACATAATGCCCTTGAACAACATTTCATCTTAAAGGAAATATTCCAACCACTTGCTTCGGTCAGCTATTACAGGTTCCTTAAAAGCCTTCCATGCTTCAACAAAATTAGGATATGTCTCATAGAAGGTCATTAATTCATCAAAACCAAGCACTTCCTTTCTCATTTCTGTTAACAAATTCCTTCTATTACTCAATGCATCAGCTATTCAATTTGACTGTCCACTCCTATGCTTTAACACAAAAGTATAACTTCGCAAGAACTCAACCCTTCTCACGTGTCTCTGATTTAATTTTCCTTGACTACACAAATACTACACAAACTCCTTAGCAATAGGTAATGTCTCTACTTCTTCCAAGCTTGAATTATGGCATAGAACTCTTGATCATAGACCAAATATTTCCTCCTAACATTGTTCGACTTTTCACTATAAAGGGCAACAGGTCTACCTTCTTGACTTAACAAAGCTCCAATTGCATTCCCACATTGCATCATAGTGCACTTAAAAGACTTTGTTGAAATCTGATAAAGCCAACACTAGTTGTAGCTCAAAACTCCAGTTTGCTCCATGTGTCCATTTGAAATCCTTTCAATCACCTCTCATAGTTTTTGTCATAGGATTACAAACCAAACTAAACTTCCTAATAAACTTCTGATAAAAACTAGCTAATCCATGAAATGATTTGGTGTAATATCCCTTGCAATTCTGATTTCTTAACCTAAGAATTTCATCAAACACTTTGCACACAAGGGATATATTGCAGATCTAAATTCTTACTTCTTTCTAAATGCCAAACTTTTAATAAATATGCTTGCAAAGAACTCCAAAACATCTAACAATGAAGATGCAATTGTTTTTGTATTTTTCTGATGTTAGGTTTTCATCTTTGGGGCAGAGAAGAGGTATATTGCCATAGTGCATAGTGGTGAATAATTACTTGCACATTATGTTTTTGGTGTGTTCCTTATTCACCACCCAACACACATTATATATATATGAGATGAAGAGGTGCATCTTCCAAAAGACATGACACTTCAAATGGGACCAATTAAGCTTTCTCACTTAATTTAATTATCATATAATAAAATAATATATTTCATATTATTATTATATTGCTATTAAATATGTAGCCACTCTTGGCTTACTTTTGCATATTTAATTATTTATTGTTGATCTTTGTCATAAAGGCCACAAACATTAACACCCCTCCTTGGATTTTCAGAAGAAGATCAACCAATAGATCTCAAGTCTATAAAAGACCCCAACTTCTCTATCTTTACAATTGGTAGAGGTACCAAAAACATAACTTCAATAGATCTCAAATCTATTATATATCCCATACATCATCTCATGATGTAAAACGCATACAGATCTCAAAGGGTCTCAAAGTCATCATCATATGCTCTTAAGTATTAGTCTCTTGAGTTTAACTGACTCAACCGATATCAAATCCATGATATCAAAAGCATTGGCCGAATATCAAGTCCATGATATTCACTAAATGCTCTGAGTGGTGGCTTCCCGACATCAAGTCCATGATGTCACAATGTACTCAACTTGTGGATCCAAGATCCATGAGTCACAAGGACTCAATTGACATCAAATCCTTGATGTCACACATACTGGTATTCGAACATTAAGTCCACCAAGTACTAAATTTGACATCAAATCCATGATGTCACCCATATTGGTATCCGGACATTAAGTCCACCAAGTACTAAATCCGACATCAAATCCATGTTGTTACCCGTACTAGTATCTAGACATTAAGTCCACCAAGTACTAAATCCAACATCAAATCCATGATGACTCCTGCACTAGTATTCGAATATCAAATACATTATATTCACCAATTGCTCCGAGTACTAGTATCTAGACATTAAGTCCACCAAGTACTCACCCTTCCGTCGGGAAGACTCAAACCGTAGATTGTCACTATCCACAAATCATAAAAAAATATAATCACGTAGATGAATTTAGCCACGTATGCATACAAACAATATAGTCTACGCTATATTCATATATCAAAGAAATGATCATGCAAGATATCCAAATATCTCAATTATAGACTTCAACTATATAAAAGAGGTTAGCCTTTGCTATAACATAGCCAATGATCATAACAAACGAAACTAATAATGTAGTCTAGGCTAAATATAGTCTTGGCTAAATACATAGCCCATAAAAATATATATAAAAGAAATGCTTATACATATAAATCCCCAAAGGAAGAGTTTATAATGCAAAACTAGATGAAAGTAGGCCCATATATAAGCTCCCTCTGAAGTTTAGGTTTAACTACTTTTGGTAGAACTCCCTCTCAATGTGTACACTGAAAGGTTCCCTCATTTTATCTAGCCAAAGTTTATGGATAACTTCTCAAGGGGTTACGAGTCATTATCAAACCATGAGAATTTTTAGTTTATGTCATTTGCTCCAGATTTATCTCAGATTTAATGGTTTAACTAGTTTTAATTCTTTAACTCATACTCATAAATGAATATAATGTAATATCCTTATTGACATTCAACCCTAAACAGAAAAATATTCTGTTATGTTTAGAATGCACTTGGAAATGATTCCCTTTGACATTTGGCGGCTTCCTCTATGCACTTTGATATCAATCTTCCTTTTCCTTCTGACACAACTTTGACTAGTGGGGCAGGACCTTTATGACTTGGATACACCATTCGGCTTCTATGATTTAAATCAATATTTGACTCCTCAAACATAATCCAATGCCCTTATTTACATTTTAGGTGCAAATAAATATGTGACTTGGGTCCCACAAATGACATGACCCATGGAATGTTCATAAAAAAAACCCATCTTGGATCGTTTCAAATTAGAAGACAAATTTATCTATTCCATCAAATGAATATTTAATCTCATCTCGACGCTGTTAGAATGAGACAAAAACAATATATCACATTGTTTCTTTCTATCTCCCATAATACTTGCTACAACCGTCTTTTCTGATTAATATTTCTGCATTCGATACTTGTCATCCGTTTGATTTCAAAGTTCTGTAATCATTCCACCTAGGTGTGTGCCCAATAATTTAAATGTCTTGACTTGTATTATTTCCAATAACCATATAGTAGTGGTGTCTAATTTGGATATATTAACCTGCAACAATAATTATGGTGCGTTGACATATCATATTCTTCCAGGCAATATCACAGTTCTCCTTGAGTGTAGGCGATAGATATTTTTCTGCCGTTTCTGATCTGCCATATGTAACTTGACCAATCTCTCTTTTATTACTTGTTTATATTTATCTCCGCTATCAACTTCTCATCCTAAGGGTACATAAAATTGAATAGGGTATATATCAATTCAACTAGGAGTGTCAACACGTATTTTCCATTGTCATGCCTCTGCCCTCCATGCAATTCCCGAGACTTAATCTCTAGATATGTTTACTTAAGGGTCTTTGTATAATGCTCACGAGGTCTTTGAATGTTTGTAGTTTGTCTAAGTTACACCTTTATGATCTTGGTCTAGGATCTACTTTCAAGCTTTTTGGGCTTTATAGAAGGAACTAGGCTTTGATACCATGTTAAGTTTTCATCTTTGGGGTAGAGAAGAGGTATATTGCCATAGTGGTGAATAATTAGCACATTATGTTTTTGACGTGTTCCTTATTCACTGCCCAACACATATAATATATATATGAGATGAAGAGGTGCATCTTCCAAAAGACATGACACTTCAAATGGGACCAATTAAGCTTTCCCACTTAATTTAATTATCATATAATAAAATAAAATATTTTATATTATTATTATTATATTGCCATTTAATATGTAGCCACTCTTGGCTTACTTTTGCATATTTAATTATTTATTGTTGATCTTTGTTGTAAAGGCTACAAACATTAACATTCGAAACATATAACACTAGTTACAAATGAGAAAATATGCATCTACACGAATAAAATATTAGGACAACAAATTTTGATTGTTACATCCCAAATTTTGACCTAGTTTGATATAATTTGGCGAAATGGTAAGTTAGTTGGTCGTTATGATTTCAATTGTAGATGACATGTTAGTTGATCGTTAATCGCAAATTCATGAAATTAGGAGGAAAGGTTAACTGTTATGATTATTTATGATTATATAATTTATAATTTAATTATGGAGAAAATTCTTGCAGGGAGCATGCTGAAGGGGTGGAAGCATTGTCAGAAAAGAATTAGGCAGGGCGTCACCATCACTGGGCAGACAGATAGAGGACCTAGCGACTTGGAACAGAATACATCTGTGGAATCGCATGAGTTATTTTAATAAATAGTTTAATTATAATAATTGAGTTGTTTAATAAATATTTTAATTAAAATAATTAAATTATTTATAAAACGTATCTTGAAAGATTTTAAATTATCTTTTGTCGTAGTATTTTTAATAATTGTTTATAAATATTCATTTAAATATAATCAAATGATGTGGCCTCATTATTATTTAATGATTTAATAGTTGTACATTATAATAATGTTTGAATTATAATAATTGTATTATTAATTTATTATAATCTTAGAATTTTAATCTTCCAATTCTTTCCAATTTCTTATCTTTTCTTCTATTCTTTTCTTTCTTTATAGTCAAGTTAATATTTGGAATCCGAATGGTCATCTTGGGTTTTCATAGGGGTTTTCTTTTAACTGATGGAAGTCGTAAGAACATTTAATATATTTATATGAAACCTTTAAACGTATATGGACATCCATCCTTGCTTGCTATTCGATAATCTTTCAAACACTTTTGACTAGATTTCCGAATTCCTTGATCAGTATTTTGAGCCGTCTGAACCCTGTCTTGTCCTTATTTTTATTTTTAATTTGCATCGATCCGTACCAAAGCTATCCACTGTGGAACTTCAAGCTTTGAAGGCAGAATCACCTAAGCAGAGAGGCTGTCTCAGACCACGGTGACAGAGGGTCATGCTGCATTTTCATCTGTACCAACGTTCTGGGTTTATTCATACCTGTGTTCATTTCTTTTGGTGGCACACGAATGACTTTGGAGGGCATGTGTTTCATTTAAAGAAGACTGTGAATTGTCCATGAACCCTGCGTATGAGTTTTTGACCCTTGTGATCAAAGTAGGAGGCCCTGCGTTCAAGTTGGGATGTGCTGGAGTGAATTGGGAAGATTGCTGTAGCTGCATGTGGAGTGAAGAGATCCAGTTGGGCAGAATTCTGCACTTCTTGTGATACTGGCTCAAGATTTTGAACAGGTGCAATCCTTTAATTAAAAAAAGATGCACTACTTTCCTCAACATTTAGTGGCAACAAATACAAAGTCGATAAATAAAATTGTTATACATCTGTTGCTTATCATTATCAGTCTGGCTTTGTTTCTTTTAAGTTTGCATGTATATACATATTTCAAAATTCAAAATAAAACCAAATACATCGTATATAGAAATAACAGAAAATTGTGCTTCAAGTATTCGATGAAATGTCAACCACCGGTTGTGAAGAAATCTGAAGTTTGATTAAACTATTTTCATTTGGAAAAAAATTACAAAGACAAAGTACTTAAATGAAAACCAATCAGACGGGAGTCATAGATTTCAACGGTCTGAACTGACTTCATTATCTGGAACTGCTAAATCTAATCCAGTCTTGGCAGCATATTCACTTTGATAGAATCACAGACTTCAACAAAAGAAAATTCAGGCCAAGGTTACATTTGGGTATTAATTGAACATTAAAGAGCTCTTTACATAACAAAGTATATGTTGACCCAGCCATTAATCATAGTATGTAAGTACATTTATCACTTGCATTGATGTAATGTTAATACTATAGATTTGTTTCTCTTCCTAATTTTGCCTTGATCATGGCAAGTGAAAGTACAGAAAAACTTAGTGTGAAACCATAATCAATATATCGATGGATGTTAAATTACACAAACAATTTTGAAATATCTAAAGATCATAATTAAGTAATCACAGATTGTGAGATGCTGGATGCATGTAATCCTCTCAAATAATTGACAGAGCCGTCTGTTTTGAACACCTGAGACTCACTCGGCTGTGTAGCCAAGAAGATGGGTGCTGAGGTGTGAGAAAGGAATCATCAATAATATGAACCAGTAACAGTTATGACATTTCAATATTTATCATTTAATATGAATTAATTAATAGCTCATGCATATTTCTGTTATGGTGATCTCCTGCTGCCAAGTCGTATGGCGTGTTATTTATCATGATGCCTTGTGATGATAAGATGTTACCTGCCAATTCCGGATAGGGAGGGCCTTTCTCGATAGAGATCGTGTGGGGACATATGATGGTCCGAGGTTGGGTCGTTAAGCCCCTAACAATGCTTCACCTCTCTCAAGATGTCGGATATGCGTCAGACATAGATAAGCCAAGCAATCGATTGTTTATCAGAAACAGGTAATATCATTTTAATTATGAAGAGGTAGGATTATATTGAAGTATTTCATTGTTATCATCATTTTACTTTGATATGTATATGAATAATAAATATAAGTATACTTTTTGATCCTGAGATACTGTCATAGTTAAGTAATCAGAGGAAAATGAATCTGAAGCCTTAAATGATTTGAGAGATGACTGGAACTCTAAATCATCCGTGGTATTGGAAGCCCTAGTTGAATCCGTGGTATTGGAAGCCCTAAATTGAATCCGTGGTCGTGGAAGCCCTAAATGAATCCGTGGTATTGGAAGCCCTAAGTGAGATAGTGGTATCAAAAGCCCTAAATGAACCAATGGTAAACAATGCCCTAATTGATACAATGGTATGTGATGCTCTAATTTAAAGTATTTAATTTGATAGCGGTTATTAGATGATAGTTGTCATATGAAATTGTTATAGTGTATTTGTGGACAAACTTGGGTGGTTGCAGAAGCATCCCTAGTTGTTTCGAACTCAGTTTTCCGAGGTATGTGGTTTTTAATTTCTGTAGTAACTTAATTTGATGGTTCTTCAAGTATTTAGTTAAGAAATTTTGTTTAACGGATTTTAATGGTAAATCTTATTCACATGAACAAGAATGATATAACCGCTTTCCTATGAAATGAAATAGTAACTATATTCCTTGAGTATGTTGAATGTTAAATTAGACCCTGGAAAAATTGGATGTTACACTGATGTAAAACTCTGATATAAATCAGATTACAAATGATTTCTAGATTCTTGAACATGCCCTAAGATATTCAAATCTATCCTCCATGCAATGCAAAATGAAATGGATAGGAACCTAGAAATCGCTCAAGAAATCTGGATTTTACATGTAGCGAGTCACTGTAACAATATCCAACTTATTCCTCCAATTGTACTCCACTATCTGGCCCTAGGCCACAAGTTCTGCACAATGAAAAGACTGATTTGTCTTCTCCAATAGCTGCAACCCTTTGGAAGATCTTTCACCAATATGCTCGAATAGAACACCTATATGATGTCCTCCAAATACCAAATTCACTGGGGATTTCACCAGCTTAAATGGAGGCACACAAATGAACTCCGTTCTCCAGTGGCAAATGTTGAAATCCTTACTCAGAGCTCGAAGAAATCAAATAAATGAAATGAAATGAAAGATTTTTTAATGACGTCCACGAGGCCATAAGCCTAAGGGACCCGTATAGAACTCCTAGTCAATCTGATGCGATTTCTCTAGCTTGTCTCTTTTGTTGTGAATCTGCATAAGTAAAATGGCCCCCTTGAGGAGTCTTTGTTCTTCGAAAAGGTCTTTTATGTTTTTCACTTTTATCGTTTCTTTGTGTTGGCTGCGAATGTCTTCGTATGCTGTACAATCCTTTAGATAGTGCCATTCTATTTTCACCACACCCTAACAATGAAGCTCTCGCCTCTATTTATTCTTTTCCTTCACCCTTCTAGAAAGAAATAAAATATTATTTAATTGCACTCTCTAAAAGCTTCCCCCTTTCCAATACAATAATTAGTTGTGCTTTTAGAAAATTAAATTAATTAAATATAAAGTCACCTTTAGATTTATTTATTTATGTATTGACTTTAATTTAATTTATTTTTCCTGATCTCTCCACTTAGCCTTCGGAGAATGAAAGGCTAAGAACTCCACCGAGGGTCTAAAAGTTTGGGGACATTACATCTGGCTTCCCCAACCCTCTTCGGTGCAAGCCATTCCAAAATTGTTTTTTTTTAGTATCCATCTTCAAACCTTCAGCTGAAATCACAAATCCAAGATATAACATCTCTTCTTTCATGAAATAACATTTCTTGATAATGATCAACATCTTTTCTTCATTCAATCTCTACAATACTTGCTTGAGATGCAACACATGTACTCACTTACTCTTATTGAAGATCAAGATATCATCCATTAACACAATCACAAATTTACCCAAGAATTTCTTCAACACTTCATTCATTAACTTCATGAAAGTACTAGGTGCATTAGTTAAACCAAAAGGTATAACCAACCATTCATACAAACCTTCATTAGCCTTAAATGCAGTCTTCAATTCGTCATCTTCTGTAATTCTCATCTAATGATAACCACTCTTCAAATCAATCTTAATTAATTACTTTGCTCCACTCAAACAATTCATTATGTCATCCATTTTAGGTAATGGAAATCTATATCTTACTATGATCTTGTTAAAAGTTGTGGAATTAGTAGACATTCGCCATTCGCCATTCTTCTTAGGTACCAATACTGCAAGTATTGCACAAGGACTCGAACTTTCTGTAATTAGACCTTTCCTCAACAACTCTTGTGCTTGCCTATTCAATTCCTCATTCTCTGTAGGTGCCATTTGGTGTGGTGCTTTGTTTAGAAAACTTGCTCCCAGAACTAGATCCATATGATGATTGATACTCCTAATAGGAGGTAATCCATCAAGTACATTATTTGAGACGATGTCTTCAAATTCTATCAATAACTCTTTTATTGCCTTAGGTTGTTCCAAAGTAACGAGAATCAAAATCGTGTCGGAATTGGCACGGCCGAATCGAATTGCGAATCGGGGGTGAATCGGCAAATTTGAAAAAACCCTATAAATGTAGAGATTTTAACAATTTAAGACTTATTTCATGCACCTTTTATTGAATATAACTTAAACACACTATAACATCATCAAATAGAAGTTAAAACTTAACATACATAAACATGAAACGTAAAATCCATCACATACGTAACTATGTTATCATTATGTACTAAAATGTAAATTGTAGGCTAGCTGAAGTAAATAAAAATCAAATGATCATAATGATTCAAATCATAGAATGTATGTAAGATGAAATCATGAAGATCTATAAGACATCAAATCATAAATGTATGTATAAATCTAAGATGAAGATCCATGAAAGTTTGAAACGTATGTCTATCAGTGATTCAGTATCACTATCAATATCTATACAGTGTAAACAAAATATAAAAACAAGGCTCTAGCTCAAGACTCATCATCCTCATCATCATCCTCTAGCTCTGTTGCAGCCTCAACCTCAGCCTCTAAGTATCTAGTGTGCCTACGAGAAAGGCGTCTAAGGTAGGTCCTAGAGGACTGCCGAGCCATGTCCCTTGCATGGGCAATGGGCTCATGAACAACATCGCTAGGGCCTGTGTCTGTGCGTGCGCATGTGCGTCTACCAATGCCTGAACGTGCTCTAGTTGCCTCCTCTGCCCTGGCCACAGCCGCAGCCTCAGCTTTTACATCTACTTGGTCAACCCACGCGCGGTCTTCCTCAGTGAAGATTGGTTCCACAGTCTCTGTGATCCACTCTGATTTTGGATCAATCTCCTCCAGAATGATTGGAGAGGAGTCAGCGCCCAAAATCTGTTCGATCCTAAGACGAAGGTTGTAATGAACGAAGACAAGATCATTCAACCTCTGCACTGTCAACTTATTTCTCCTCTTCGATTGGACGTGCTTGAATATGAACCAACTGCGCTCACATCTAGAAGTGTTGCTCGACTGACTCAGAATATGAATGACAATTTTTTGAAAGTTTGGGGTTGTGGCCCCAAACATTTGCCACCATCTATCTGAAATAAGGAAAAACAAAAACAATTAGTCTCATTTACAAATTACAACTCTAAAATTAATGCATTATATAATCAACTTTAAGTTTAGAATCTAGAGTCATGAACATTGAATATATTATTTAATTTTACCTAGCTGTAGTGTTGTCTGAGCATTTATGGCCATCCTGCCAGAGAAAAGTGGCCCCTCTTTATTGTTGAACTGGTCTAGCTCAACAATCGCAACAGTGCTATCTTCATCGCTACGCAACCTCTGATCACTGTGTATAAGCTAGTGAGAACCTCCGCATTCGCCTTAAACTCAGGACGAAAACGAAATGCTGGATTCAGATAGTAAGCTGCTGCATGGATGGGTCGATGGAGCTGATTTTGCCATCTCCTATTGATGATGCCCCAAATAGGGCCATACCTCTCCTGTACTCTTGCATATTGGGCTCTGATGGCCTCCTTGGCCCTATCCATGCCCTTATAAATGTAGCCCATAGAGGGCTTCTCCCCATCAGCAGTTCGTAGCAAAGCTACAAGGGGCTCAATGACCTACATATAAAGTAAAACAAAAAATTTGAGTCAAAACTGAAATATAAAATAATATAACTTAAAGTAAAAGTAAAATACTAAATGTTAAATTGCAATAAATTTACTTTAAGGATTTCTCTAGCGAGTTTCCAAAAACCATCCTCATCAAATATGCAATCCGCCACATCTATCCTTGCAGTGATCGTAGCATAGGAAGAGGAAATCCACTCCGGCCCAACAAACATGCTCCTCAATTCATCCCTTGATATCAACAAGGACCGCAGGGTGATGAAATTCGAGGCAAACCTTGTGATACTTGGGCGAGCTAATTCCTTGCCTCTTGTGTACTTCCTCATTGTGCTAAGGACAAATGAATGATTATAAATGAACTTGCATATGTTTTTTGCCCTTTCCACGCATGACTTGACAAACTCAAGTTTGCCAATTTCCTCTAACATGAGGTCAATGCAGTGTGTTGCACAAGGGGACCAAAATATAGTGGGGTGCCTCTCCATCAAAAGTTTACCTACAACAATTTTAAGTCAAATAGAAATTTAAATTTCAAAATTCAAATAAATTTATTTTCAAAACTTGAAAAGTTAAAAGTTTACCTGCAACAACATAACTTGCTGCATTATCCGTCACCACCTGGATCACATTTTGTTCCTCCACCTCTGCTATGACTTCCTCAATAGCCTCACATAAGTATGTGACATTTTTTACATGTGTGGAAGCATCAATGGATTTGATGAACATGGTATATCCTACAAGTAACAAAACAACGAATTATAATATTAAATGGATCATCAACAAATTAGCATTCAACAAATCAAAATTTACAATCATGTATGTAGGAAAGTAGAATGATCAAATCACCTCCACAGGATACAAGAAAATTGAGAAGTGCTCTATTCCTCCTATCTGTCCAACCATCAGTCATGATGGCTCAACCCTTTGCAATCCACTCCTTTCGGTTCTCCTCGAGCTCAACCCTCATGTCCTCTACCATCTCATCCAAGAGGTATCCGCTCAACTCAGCCTCAGTTGGGGCTTTAAATCCTGGACCACAAATAGCAACTGCATCTATCATGTTCTACCAATAAGGAGTCCTATCACAAATAAAAATTTAGATGTCAAATACTCAAATTATAAAACAAGTAGATATAATTAAAGTTTTGCTTTCACTTTTAATTTTAACTTTAAAGAAAACAAAGAAAAAAGAATTAATTACCTGGCTGCAATAAATGGAATATTGCAAAAGTACCAAAATTTGCATATCTCCTTTCTGGCAACATCATAAATCTCCTTATTCAAACCCATGCTCTCAAGCGTGGGTTAGGACCCAGGAGTAGTGCGGGGCACAAAGTAACTATCCATTTTGTTTTTCCGCACTCTAGGCTGCAATAGGTTGGTGTGGGACTGTGTCTTAGTATGTGACCGACTAGCACTAGCACTAGCACTAGCACAAGCAGAAGAACTAGGATAAAAAGGAGGCCTAGAAGAATCCTCTCCAACACAACCTACGGATGCGGACTCTGATGCAGATGTGGATGTGGCCGTGGATGCGGGAACATGGGAGCCAATACCCCTTAACCCTTCAAGTTGCATTTTCCTATTCGCTTTGTCTTTTTCAATTTTTTCGAATGCCATTAAGCAAGTGCATTTTGCCTCAGGAGTTTGGTAAGTGCAAATTGTAACATCGTGTCTAGGTATAGCAGCAATGTGGTATTTCAATCTATAAATACCTCTAGAAGTTATTTTTTCTTTACAAAACATACATTTTGTTTGATATTTGGTTTTTCTAGGAAACTCTTCGTTATATTTCCAACATTCATCTTTTTTACCCATTGCGAATTTGCGAAAAATGAAAGCAAAGGCTGCTGCAATAATTTTTTTAATGTAAAATATCAAAGTTTGAAGCTAATAAAAGCTACAAAACAAAAAACCCTAGTTTGCAACTTAGTAAAAATAAAGAACATTCAAGATTTAAACTAAAAATCTTGAAAACTATAAAAATTTAACAAAAAATGCATAATACACTAAAAATTTAAGAAAAAATGCATAATGCACTAAAATGCAAAAAAAAAGGAGCACTTACCTCTTGCAAATGAGTTGAGGAGTGTTGATATTGGCTCCTTAATGCTCCCAATGCAATTGATGGCCTCCCCAAATGGACTGCTGATCTCTTTGGTGCTCTTCCTTCTTGCCGTTTAGAAATCTATGGCTTTTCTTTTTTCTTCTTCTCTCTCACTTTTCCTCTCTTCTACTCATGCTTAACAAATAGAAGGCCCTTTAGGGTTATAACAAAGAGAATAGGTCAAAAAGAACGTAAAAAAAACAAGTTATTTTTTAAAAATTTACAACTCCATACTTTTCTGGCCGCGGGCGATTTCTTGCCGATTTTTTCATCTGATTCATGCGATTTTTTTGATGAATCGCCGATACCGGCGATTCATCCAAAAAAATTGGGTGTGGCAATTCCCGACTCCAAAAAAATTGCCCACCTTGAATCTTATCGCTGAATCGCCGATTCACGCGATTTTCGAGTGATTCTCATTACTATGGGTTGTTCATTCATTATTGCCAAATCAGGTTTCTTCAAAATCAAAGCATAACACATACTCTCTTTCTTCATATTCCTTCAACCAAGCAAACACTTACTATGGTATAATTTTCATTCTTAGGATCTCCGACCAAAGGTAACAATACTCGCCTCATCCCAATTGCTACTATGGTATACCTATTCAATCTACCATCATGTATTGCTTGTCACACTGCCATGGTCTACCCAACCCAACAAGGTATGACAACAATCCATCGATATAATATGACCAAGAACTTCATCATGATAAGATCCAATTTTTGATTTTACTACACGTTGTTCACTTATCAGTACCTTACCTTATGATTATCCCTTATCAATGCAATCTGCTATGGCTTTGGATGTTTCATCCTTGGTAATTGCAACGTGGTAACCACATCCTTAGATGCTAGGCTGTCTGAACTCCCACTATCAATGATGACTTTGCGACACTTTCTTTGCATGAATGTCATGCGTTGTGTCCCAAGCCCTTCCTATGGTTGTGTTTAGACATGTGATTGTAAGCTAGCTTGCAGGAAGCTACAGTGATGAGTGAATTATAAAGTAAGAAGCTAGAGCATAAATATTAAATAGTGAATTGTTAGCACAATGCTAGAGAGATCCTCAATAAATAGAAGTAACAAGTGTATCGTCCAAAGTGATTAGGTAGCATAAATAATCCAACACCATACGATTTAGTCTCCAGCAATAAACATTATTCTCCTCTTAAATGCTTATATATAAAATTTTAGTTAGCAATTGGTTTCTTTTTCCTCAGCACTTGTTTAAAATATTCTTGTTATATATCTCTGCTTGAAATAATTAAGGAGATACAGAAATTTTTTAGGCCATGGTTGGTTTCATGACAGTCGTAAGAAGATGTGAGAGATTAAGTAATAATTAGTTACTAATTTTGTAGTTGAATATTTTGTTCTGGTAGGTGTACTTGTTAACTTGGTCAAAGTACCATCCCTGTCATCAAATTTAAAAAAGAAAAAAAAGAAAATGTGGTTTCCATTTTACCAAGTGTTTTAGTTCATGTGTGTTCTTAACCAATGAGATGGCTCTGTATGGAAACTTTGAAAAGCTGACAGATGTCTCTCTTACACAAATTTTGTTTTTGACAGATTCAGAATGAAGGAGTTTGTTTACAACCTGAAGCAAGAAATGCCCTTCAAACTGCTCTTCTTTTGGCTGCAAAGAGATATAGCTTGGGTCCTCCTTCGGTACATGGCCATTATCTTACTTTGTGATGCTGAATGCTTAAGGATATATTTTTTTTTTTTTTTTGGGTATTTTCTAGTATTTAAGGTCTTTTACACCAAAGTTTTATGTCAGTGATGATTCACATTAAAGTGGACTGTAGGGTTTCAAACTCAGTACTTGTAATGGTTGATATCTCTGACTTGTTTTTGCATAACAGCTCTTAACTCAGATCTGTCTGGCATTATCAGCACTTGTTCTCCGATCAGTAGAATTGAAAAAACCAATTGAGCAGTTATTTGCAAGTTTGAATGAACTACAGGGACAAGGAAGTGGTAGCAGTGCAATTTTGGAGTTGCTTACAGTATTACCTGAAGAAGTTATCGAAGACCAAAAGAATAATAGTACAGTGAATTCAGCTCGAAAGTGGCAATTTAGTCAAGAAGTATTTACTACACCACCTTTTGTAGATCTTTGCTTGATGTAAATGAACAATTTGCATATGTCACAGGGTTCATATCATGGCTGGGCTCTACTTTGATTGTGTGCTGAGAAATAATTTGGAACGGACATTTTTACTAGATTTTTTCTTAAGATTAGTATATGTTTTAAAGTTTTTGAGTCATTATATTCAAGCACAATGCTTTCTGAAGTACCATCCCTTGTTGAATCCAATGGAAGCTTTGAGAATGAGTGGAATATAGTTTGTAACAGAAAACTCTCAGAAGGCATAGACCACCTCAGTATTTCTGTTTTGTGTATGATATAAGTTGCCAATTCAGGTTCTGCTTCAGGTAGGGGTATGTGGGTACAGCAATATTTTTCCCCTTAGATTTGGGTTTGGGTTCTTCCATACACACACATTCATGCTAAAGTTTATATATACATATTCAAACATCAAAGTTATAAATATAATTAAAAGTTAGAATACTCATTAATCCATAGTTGCCAATAAAATACCTCAATATATCATATTCATTACGTTTGAAAATTCTAATTTTGAAGTTGTAAAATGTCCTTACGCAATTAAATTTCAAATTACAAACCATAATTAATATCCAATGCCATATTCATCTTCATCATGATCAGAGGCATCAAGGTCAGCATTTGGCTCAGCTTCATTTGAACCATACTGCATTAGATTGCCACTTGCACTAGCTACATTTGTGTCGTGTAAATCTGCCTTTCGTTCATCTTTAGAGACTTGGATAAGTTGTACAATTGTGGCATCTAAATCAGCACACTTAAGGAGTATATCCAATTCCTTGTCACACTTTCATTGTAGTCCAGTTGCTTATGTGACAATAGGCATAGTTTGGAGTGAATGTAGACCAAATCCTTTGCTTTTGTTGCACCCAAATGATTGTGCATGACCGAGTCGATGAAAGAGTATGTACTTCAATTTTGCTCAGCTGAAGAATAATTTGCAAGTTGTTGAGTTTGCGTACAGCATTTAGTATCTAATTTAATAATTCATTGTTCTAGATAAAGAATAAGTCAAAATATAAATCTATAAAATAAAAATATTTAAATATGGTAGCATCATGATCAAACAAAAAATGACAAAATAAAATAAAGAATAATATATTTGGTAAAGAACTTCAATTGCAAGAGGCTACAAGAAAATGGAGCCTTCACAATGAATAACCACCACCTTATCCTATATTAATCATGACTAGCAACAATGTCATGATATTTGGTAGATGCAAATTGGCCAATCTCAGTTAGGACAATATTTTGAGTTTCATCATCACCATATATCATTCTAAATGTAGCTTTGTAGTCTGCAACAACCTCCACATTATTAGGATATTCTTATGTTCCTTAATGGTCATCATAGTTAGTTTTTAGTTTGTTAGGCAATTTCTATTTTCATCTTTAGTTCACAATTGTTTCGTTTAGAAACATTGTCTTTGTAAATCTATATTAGGAGCTTTCATCTCCTTTGTTTAATACAACATCTATTTTCCGTAACATTATCTCAGAGTGGGTCGATGGGATATTGTAAATTTGGCAAAGATTTTAATAAAAATTCAAGCATCTTCTGATCTAGATTTTTTTTTGTGATTTTCTAAAATATTTGTTGGAGGTCTTTTAAGATTTTTGCTGAAAGTCGTGAGCCTAGTTGAGGGTTTTAATTGTGCAATTGCTTGTTTGAGAAAAATTCTTTGATTTTTGAGGGTTGCATGTTGCTTACACGTGCTTTTTGTAAGTTGCACATTGCTTGTGTATGTTGTTTACCATGCGAAATCTTGTGTTTTAGTCACATGAAGGTTTTCATAAATTTTTCCCTTACAAATATTTCTAATGGGGTTTCATATTTTTTCCCTTAAAATTTTTTTGATGGGTTTTCATAATTCTTTCCCTTTAAAACATTTATGACAGTTTTTCATAATTTTTCTCCCTTCAATTTTTTTGGTGGGTTTTAAATAATAGTCCCTTGATTTTTATTTATTTTGGGTTTATAGTTTTTTCCTCAAAAAAAAAAAGGGTTTGCTCCTGTCAGGGGGGTCTCTTTGGTTTTATCATTTTTTCCCCCTAAAAAACGGTGTCTTGTATGCTGATCCCTAACTTCAATTTTGTGCTAGCTTTCTGTTTGGTTTTTTGATTTTATCATCAAAAATGTTTCCTAGATTGCAAAGTCGCATTGGATTTCTTGGAGGGTTTTACCGTGTTTTCCAAAAAAAATGATAACTTTTAATCTTGGTTTTGGCAAATATTTCCTCAAAAGTCATGATTTTTTGCAATTTGTTCTAGGGCATTTTGCTCTTTTGCAAAGTTTGGAGGGTTTGCCAAATTTTTTTTTTTTAAAAAAATGTGGCAATTGTTCTTGGTGTGTGTCTTTGGCTACAAGGAGGGACAACTGTGTTATCCAACATCAAGTTGGGCATTTTTGATGATTTCTAGTTAGAAGTTTTGCAGATTTCGGGAGGGTTGGTGGTAGATTCATCTCAATGGCAAAGTTAGTGATAGACTCGTCCCTTATTGTGGAGCATCTTGAAGGGGACAACTTTTTCTCTTTATTTTGGATGGATTTTGGCTGCTGTTGGTCTTTAGTTTTATTAGGTAGTTTCCATTTTTCGTCTTTAGTTTACGATTGTTTCTTTTAGAAACATTGTGTTTGTACATCTATATAAGGAGTTTTTTTCTTCTCTGTTAAATACAACATGAATTTACGACAACACACATCTCTATAGGGTGCCATCCTCCTTGGTTGTGCAAGCATATCTTGGCCATAAAACTTTGGCGACAAAGTGTATGCTAAGAGATGTAAGGGGGTGGTTATCTTGTTCCTCAGCAATAATTCATTCCACAACTTCGAAAAATCTATTTGTAACTTCCTTGGCCACTATTATTCTTTTTATATTCTACACCATGGTGTCCATGCCATCATAAAAATTCATCCAAACATTGGCAATTATTATCACTATACATGATCATGCTTATGATGGGCTTGGTGAAATTCAAAAACGTATTCTGCTCAATCCCACCACTCATCGTCAAGGATCAATGCTTTTACTTTTTTCTCTCTTTGAATGTTTGACTATAGTACTTAAGGTCTCTCACACCTTCACAAGTTATTTTAAGACAATTATGTGAGATGCGAATTGTGTTTCAGCAACCCAACATGGCATAAATAATACATATCATGTCAATTATTAAAAAATAATGACTAAAAAGAAATATAAATTATCCTCAGCAAGTCCAACTTGGAGAATATCATGAATATGGTTTGTGACATATGATGATTAGCCATGAACATTTGAATCTCCTCGGGCTTCGTGTAAACTTGTTTGACTCATTCAATTTGTGTGCGAATCTTTTGCATGATTAAATTAAGTGAGTGGACTATCCATGGTGTCCAAAAAATGTGATTGGATGTGGTCTCCACCATAGACCCATCTGCCCAACAATTTTTTAGCATTGTTTGTTATGACTTGGACAACATTTGTAGGCCTCTCTATCTCAATTGATTCTACGAGGATATTGACAATGAAACTTGCATCTTCCTTTTGCCCCTCAAAATTCACTACTATAACATTGATGAATGGCCTATTTTTGAAATCTTTCAATCAATAACATTTGATGGACACACTTGTTTCTTACCATGTCTCTTTGATCACTCTCAATTGTGCCTCTACTGAAGTTTTCTCCATTGTCAATAGGGTGGTTCACACCTTTTCGAACCTGGGACTATCATAATCAGGAGGTGTATTGGAAAGGATACTCAACATATCCCGTCAATAAGGTGATATAACAATGTTGAAAGGAAATCCATTCGTATAAATGCAATGAGCAACATTCTGATGTGCAACTTGTCTGATTTTATTTTTGAATGCCCTATTCAATGGGCCTTTTTTTGTGTAACAATTTATGGTTTAGAAGGTGGTGGCAGTCAGCTGATTTTTCCAACCCACTCGGAGGTCTCCTTGAGCTTGTGTTGGCAAGGGGATGATTAGTCTTTGCTTTGTTGCTTCTCAAGTCTGCTCCTCTTGATCTTTAATCTATTGTAGGGTAGACCCTTTGACAGCCTTTTCTTATTTGGCCACTAGCATCTATCATTTTTTTTCCAGGGGTGGCACATATTAAGTTTTCACTCAAAAGTATTAGCTTGAAAATCCTATTTTGGAATGGTTACACCACCAAAGATAACCCCTAGCACTAAGTATTTTCTTATTTTTTGTTGCATAATCCCAAAGTGGTGAAGCTGCATCAATTTTAAAAGGGCTCTCTTGGGAAACTGAATTTGAACTTCCTCTTCCAGCCATTGTGTTTGAATAACGAACCTATATTGGAAAAGAAAACTCAAGAGATCATTGAATAAAATTGAAAAATATCGGCATTATAACCCCTTAATATGCATACAAAGTTCAAAGAAGTAATCAGAGCTTCTAATTTTTTTAAAGACAACTCGATTTTAAAAAAAAAAAAAAACTTGAAGATTTTTGAAAAGCTCATCTTAAATTTTCCTTCAACTTTTAATGTAAATCTGCCTTCTCCAATGTTTCTTAAGGCTTTTGTGTGTCTCTCACTCCTCTCTACTGTTGACCTTTGAAGGAAAATGCAGCAATTGTCAAACCAAGTTGAATTGATGAAAAATGCATGATGGATGAATTATATGACATAAAATGAGAAAACAAAAGATTAATAGATGGTAATTAGGGTTGTGAAAAATTGTTTTTAAGGATTGTGGGGCCCCCATTTTGGCATCCACAGCCAAAAAATAACAGACAAGACCTTTGTATTTGAATTGACCATGAGCACTTTGACAACACATGATAAAATGGTATGAATAAAAGGTGTCATTGAGAGGAAGAAGAGCAAAGCGAAGACTGATTTCATACCTCACAAAAGTAATGCCATTGAGCTTGAACAAATGTTGCAGTAGACCCCAACATGGTTAGGGGTAGATCATGAAATCAAACAGTCCATCAAATTGGTGGAGCAACATCAGTAAAGAAGCTCGCTAATAGCAACCAACTCTAGAAATCCATGAGTATAATTTTGAGTTGAGGTAGAAGAGATGGCCAAAGTATAACCTGAAGCCCTAGCACTAAACCAAAATTAAAAAATGCCACAAACTTAGGAAAAATAATCTCTCTTATGAAAAATGTGTTAATCTAACTAGCTAAGTCAGGTTGGAAGCCCCGACAGAAGAGATAGAGCTAAGGATAAGCTGAAGTGAAAGCCAGAATCTTGAACAAAGAAATTGAAACATCCAATTGATTTCAAAGACTAATTATTCCACCACTCATGAAAATGAGTGGGTTGAAGTTGGCAGGTAGCTTCCCTTTTCTGAAAAAGTAAATGATGGGAATCTATGTTTTGTAAATATTTCAAATTTTGTAATTAGTTTAATGTTCTGCATGTACCAATTTCCTGGAGCCATGTTTGACTCATTGTTCTTTTCTATTTATATATGCTATTACATCTTCAACTTTTTACATCTATCCAATCTTGGTTGCAAATGTTCCCGAATGGCATAGGTCAAGTTGTTTTTGGTGGCTACTTTTGTGGAAAGTTTTACTGTACTGGCATCCTTTTGGAAAGGAGGAAATAATGGAAATGCAGGGCTACTTCTTGTCTGTGAGGAGTATCTAGTCTTTCTTGGATTTTGTTGTTTTCTCTCCTTTGCTTTCTTGCTTGTTCTTTCTGCGGCTACTGTTTGGTGCTCCCGCTGCTGGCCGTGGCCTTGTTGTATGTTTTCCAGTCCCTTAGACCCTTGCAATCTCTTGTTGGACATTAATAAATTTATCTTATCTCTTGTCAATATTTCTATTACTGAAACTGTTTAATGTCTTGCATGTCCCAATTCACTGAAGCCATGTTTGACTGCATGTAAGATAAACTACACTAAGTGCATTAGTCTTTTTATGTATTTTATCACATCCTTATGACTTTACATCTATACTATCCATATACTAAAATTATCCTTTCTTTTTTTTCAAAGAATTTTGTAAGGTTATAGTTGCGTTATTTTATAATGTAGAATAATTGTAGACTTTGTATTTCATGTTTTTATTGAATTATTCTCTTTGATGACTAAGAAGTATGCCTCACAGACCTCCTTGAAGATTTAATATATTAAATAATAGATTAGTGCTTTCATTATTAGCAGGTGATTATTCCCTCTCCGTCCACTGAGTTTCACAAAGAAGGAAAAAATAAAAAAATAAAAAAATAAAATAAAAAATATATATAAAGGGTTGTGTCCTATATGGTGTAGTGCTGCCTCATTCAGTACCTCTTATTTCAAAGATGTAATGATAGTTGTATATAAGCTCTTCTTGTATGGTAATATTTTTTGCCCCTCATTTTCTTTTAGCTTCACAATGTAAATAGAAGCTCAACTTCTGGAGGTTATCATTCATGTATATGTTTTTCCTTGTTCCAGTTTTGTTGACTTATCTTTTTCTTTGTAGCTTCTCTCACATACCACAGCTGTCCTTGAGTTTCTACTGCACCAGACCGAAGCAAATGTTGAGGACAACATTCAAAGGCATGAGAAGAATCGCAAAATTTTGCGATGCTTTCTAAGCTGGGTGAGTTCATTAATTTCTTTTTACAATTTTACTTTTCAATGCTGGGTGAGTTTGTTATTTGAAAAGAAATCCAGATTATAGGATGTTTAGTAGTTACCACAACTTGTAGCTATTAATATCTGTTGAATCATTAATATTTTGGAGCTGTGTTCTGCTATGATTAGTTACACGTGTTGCAGTTAGCCACATCATTTTATGTTTTTATATTCACCTTGAAAGTTTAAAGCAAATAGTGGCAGACTGTAGTTTCTATAGATATCTAGTTGATATCATCAAACTGATGTTCCTTTTTTCAGTCAAGAGTTTAAAATATTAATTTCACACATATTACTTATAGTTTAATAGATTGGATGGTTTATCACTAGTAATTTGGTTATTATTATTAAGATATTGGACTGTTCATCATTGGATGCAAGGGACTTATATCAAAGGATCTTAGGCAGTTTATTTACTGGAAGCCTGGATCCATTTGTTTTCATATCATTATCTACCATGTTGGCATACATCAGAGTTAGATAATTTAGTTCGTCATTTTGGCATCAGCACATTTTGGTTTGTTATTTGTTATTTAGCATGATCATTGTCAGATACCTTGGTGTTGCTCGATGCTGTTGGTTGGCCAACTACCAATAAGTTGCTGCTTATATTTATTGTCCTCATTCTAGTCTCAGTATGCTCATCTTTCCCACACCGAGAACTTGGAGATTGGAGAGACCTAGTATTCGAGTTGATTGTTAAATTTGATGGATTTGAACTGACCACCTTGCCAGTGACATGATAGTGGTACCGGAGCTAATCATTTTCATGCAGAAAAAGAAAGGTAAAGATCAACCAAGGGAAGGTCAATAGAATCTAGCAACTGTGATGAAAAAAGAAACGATGACTATGGCAGAAGATGACTCAGATGAGGCACGGTACACTAATTTTGTTCAAGGGGTAAGAACACAGTTGCCAATGCATCAAATCTGCAACTTGAAATAGAAGAAACAATTTAAGAACTACAGTATAAGGCTCAGATATTGCTTGTGCTGTGCAATAAAACGACATAACATGAGTGCAACACATTCGAGTAAAAATGCTAGCTACATTGTGAGTTACTCTTTGATAGAAGCCGTGGAATCCATAGAAATCACAATATAAGATTTTACATGGATTGCCAACTAGAGAAGTGGCATTCTAGATGCAACAATCAAGAGGCTATACATTTCACAACATTATCTAAAACACATAAAAATATAATAGAGATTATGATTCTAATAATCGTTAACTGTACCTAATTCTCTTGAATTTTCAGCAACCAAAACTGGAAAGTCAGATAATTAACCATAGAAAAAATGGTTTTGCCAGTGAAAGTACTATTTCTGTATTGCAAGATTCTGTTTAAGGGTAGTCTTAGCTTCGTTTAAAATCTCATCTACAACCAATGCCAGTCAGATTCCAAATTGATTCACTTAAGTGCTATCAAGAGTAGATAAAATATTACTAAGGTCAAAGATTACATTAAATAAATAAAGGTCAAAGATTACAATAAATAGTCAACTTTATTTTATTCCTATATCAAACTACAAAACTCAACCTTCTTTGTGACTTGCCATTATTGTATCTTAAATTTTTGAAATTGGGTGCAAAATTAAGTGATTTACTGTAATCCCATATTGGTAGGATACCATTATATTCTCGATGTTCAATGGTAATTTTTTAGTACCATATTTAATTCATTGGCAATTATCATCACCAATATCTTGTGAATATTATTGGTAGAGAAATCTAGTAGGTGCATCGACAATAACCATCACCATATCTCGCCAATAAGGCAGTATAACAAGTTTGAAAGTGTAATTCCCCATTTTGTGAGCATCAAAGTGATTTGCCCTTGTAGGCTAAGTCAGATGGTTAGAGGGCTCCCAATTGACAAAACATGAGGCTCTTTCCCTTTTGGAGTACAAAAGCGTTCAGGATTTACTCTTTGTTTGATTTAGTTTGGTACACTTACTATTTATAGTAAGTCATCTATCCAACATTCCTATATTTGGCAAGGTACCTAGACTGGCCTCAGTTGGAGTGATGACCTTTGGCACCTTTGTTGATCAGATATTCAGGGATATAGTAATTATAGTAAATCAAAGCTTGCTAGAGATGGACATTTGCTAATTTTAGTAAGGCACCTTCGTAAGTAGTGAAAGTAGTGAGTTACCTCTTGATTCTGATGGAGTTGAGGTATAATATCTTTGGAGCTATGACATTTTAATAATTAATAAAATAATACTCTATTAATAATTAATTAAAAGTACACATCATAAATTTATTTAACGATCATAAAGTAAAATTCTAAAGTGCATATGAGGTTCTTATGACATTCAACTTTTGGGGGGAGCAATTGTAGAGACTTTGATTGCAATGCCTCCTCAAAGAGATTTTGTGGTAGGGTTTGTAGGGAGGGTTCCAATCAGCTATTTGGGTCAGAGATTGGAGCTATCTCTTGATTCTTGAGTTGTTCTAGTAATGAGCTATTGATAGAGATTGGAGTCTTTTACCATAACTACATAGTGAGGAGTGTCATCATTTTTCTTTTGATCTACATGTGGAGGACTTGTTGATTCGTCGATATGGACTTGCTCTGGGTTTTGTAATCCTTTGTGGAATGGGTATATGATATCTTTAGTAGATGGAGTTAGTAGTTGCAAGGTGGTGGGGAACTACTTAGAATGCCATCACATCCAAGGAAGTTTAGTAGAGGGTGGATTCCACATCTAGGGAGAATTGACATAGTGCAGTATGAGATTCAATATAGGAGATGCTTCTAGTTGCGCTTATCTTCATTGTACAAATAGATGTGAGTCTTAGTTGAATTTGGACCCAGGTGGTGGTAGGTTTAACACTACAGGTTGGATGGGTCCCATTGGAGTGCTTCACAGTTGTTAGCATGGTGATGTTAATATTAGATTGGCGTAGTAGAAGTCTGAAGTTATTGCTCATGGAAGGCTTCTATTCTAGATTTGGGATCTAGGTATATTTGGTTGTATGCTCTTCAGTGTGTTGTGGATTCCTCTGTGTGCATCGGGGTTCCAGTCCGAGTTCGCTAGGGAGTATTGCATTGTGTACATGGTGTGGGTTACTTGCAGTTTCACTTTCGATTCTCATTGGCCCTTGCAAGCGAAGTCAAATGGTTAGAGGGTTTCCAATTGGCAGAACTAGAGGCTCTTTCCCTTTTGGAGAACATAAGCATTATAGATTTACTCTTTATTTGGTTCAGTTTGGTACACTTACTATTTATAGTGTTATATCTATCCAACATTTCTATATTTGGCAAGGCTCCTAGACCAGCTTTAGTTGTAGTGATGACCTTTGACACATTTGTTCATCAGGTATTTAGGGATTCACTAATTATAGTAAATCAAGGCTTGATGGAGATAGATCTTTATTTATTTTTATTAAGGCATCCTGGTTAAATAGTGAATGCAATGGGTTATCTATCAGGTATTTAGGGATTCACTAATTATAGTAAATCAAGGCTTGATGGAGATAGACCTTTATTTTTTTTAATTAAGGCATCCTGGTTAAATAGTGAATGCAGTGGGTTACCTCCTGATTATGATAGAATCAAAAAATACTATCTTTGGTGTAATGGCATCTCAATTATTAATAAAGTAACACTTTATTGATGATTAATGAAAAGTGCACCATTAAATGTTACTTGACTTCATTAGTAAAAAGGTTATTTAATGATCATAAAGTGAAATTATAAAGTGCATATGGGGAATAATGTAAAGTGCCAATTTAAAGGGAGATATAAGTGATTATTAAAATATACTTAATATTATTTTGTTGTGCACCAAATGGAGGAAAATATAATAAATCATTATGTTTCTATAATGTCAACAAAAAACAATTGTTAAAAAATGTCCAAGTTGGATTTAAGTCATGTAAGGAGTATAGAAGCTACTCGATGATTGGGATTGAAAGTTATAAATGCATTCAATACGAGGGAAAATTGATTCAATTGTGCATTTGTTATTGGTGAATTTGATGAGGAGTTGTGTCAAGGTTTCCGGATATTAAGAGTTGAAAGAATTGAAAATTGTTATAAGTTTTTTTGCATTTTGAACTGGTGAAACTATCCAGTGAGATTGTGCTTGAGGATGGCATAATTCAATACTATCACAATGTTTCAATTTTAAGTTCGAACTGAAGAAGAATTTCAGTGTTTAGTTTTGGAAAATAATCTACAAGGTTCGAAGCAATCAATTGCAGATCATATGGTTATAAGTTTTTTTGCATTTTGAACTGGTGAAACTATCCAGTGTTATATTGTTAGAATCAAAAATTGTTATATTGTTATATGGTTATAAGTTTTTTTGCATTTTGTTTGCATTGTGTTAGTATCAAATTGTTATAAGTTTTTTTGCATTTTGAACTGGTGAAACTATCCAGTGAGATTGTGCTTGAGGATGGTATAATTCAATACTATCACAATGTTTCAATTTTAAGTTCGAACTGAAGAAGAATTTTAGTGTTTAGTTTTGGAAAATAATCTACAAGGTTCGAAGCAATCAATTGCAGATCATATGGTGTATGAGAACTTTTGTTTAGCATTTGAGACCAGCAATTCACCAAGAAGGGCCAAAGTTTTGGAATTGGGTGCGTTTTTACATCATTTGCAAGCAGTGGCTATTGTTTATAGGTCTACGATCAACTTTTCTGGCAGTGATAATCTTTCTAAGGGCTGTGTATTAGTTGCAAGGGCCAGTGTATGCCTTCCAAGAGACATGTTTTGATTGCTAGAGCCTTTATTTAGGGAATTCAAGGCTCCATTGTTAGAGATAGAGCCCAGAAAATTAAGATAATAAACAAGAATAAAGAAACCATATAAGAGATACAATCAACACTAGAAGATATACTAGAAAAACCCTTCTGGAATGAAGGGAAAAACCCATCTACACTACAAAATGTCATTTTATTGACCATAAAGTATCTAAGTGTACAATGTCTTTCACTAGATGCGATATATATAACACAAGAGAGACTTCACTTTATAATAGGTCTCTTGGAATTTCCAATAGTATAACTCTTTATTATAAATACAACTCTTTGTATTTCCATGCCTTAACGCATGATGAATGACACATGTCTTTATAGTTAATATTACAATTATCATAAACGTCCTTTTTTGCTGAAGGTGACTATAACAGAATCAACGCCTAGAGATAAAGATTTCTATTGCAGATACAAACTCCAACACTCCCTCTTAGCGAGAGAGAAATCTTTAGCTGAACAATCACACAAGGCTGCAACCAAAATGTCAATGATAAAATCTAATCACATAGATCTTATAAAATTTCATGGAATCACTCAACATGAAAACCCTGCAAGAAACACACACAATTTTCATCATGGATTTTCTCAATATGATGTCGTCATGGAATCTCTCAACATGACACTAAGAGAACAATTTGCTCATTGCTAATAATGATGGAATCACTCAACATGATATACTTGTAACAATTACTCATAATAATGGAATCAATCAACATGATTGATCTACAAAAATCACAAGCACCTTTCATCATGGACTCACTCAATATGATGCTGTCATGAAACATGATAAGTTAATGTGGTTTACTACCAACATTTTCTACAGACTCTCTCAACATGATACAGTTATGGATTCTCTCAACATGACTTCCAACTCCCATCATGGAATCTCTCAACGTGATGACATCATGGACTCTTTCTACATGATGCTTACTATGAATCTCTCGTAAATGAAAGAGTTATCACTTTGCCCTTATAACTAGCATTAATTTCACATGAATATAAACTCATAGTCAACAAAGAAAATCATAAAAAGAGTCTCAAATACCACAAGCATTAAAAGCATGTATAAGAAAAACATGTATACTATAAAAGACTCCCTTTGAAGCTGAACATCTCCCTCAAAAGATCATTGTTGTTGCATCTTGCAACCAATAGAGGTCAAATCAGCTTATCATATAGATCAATTAAGGTCTATTTTGATCAATGCAATAAGATTTTGAAGTTCATCTGCCCCCAAAACAACATCCTTAACTTATTGATTCTTGTTGCATCCTGCAAACAAGAGAGAATAATAAAATCAATCCATCATGAAGAGATATAAAAACTGAAAAATAAGCACTAGTTCAACCCTATAATAGAAGTTCAAATAGTCATAGGATACTTATCTGAACACGTAAAATATGAGTACGGTGCATAGACGCATAGCATGCCATAACTATCTGCACAATAAAATAAAATTGACAATAATTTGTCTTCTAAATTGTGCAACATAGGGTAGCCACCGTAGACATCAAGCGCAACACAAGAGAATGAAAACTATATTGATTAAAGTGGATACATCTATAGAAGATGTTGTTACCAATATGAACAGACTCATACATAAATAAAAAGCGTTGGTACCAAGAACAATACAAGCGATGATCTGAGAGATTGCATTGAATAAAAAATGATGAAACCGATGGGGGAAGAAAAAGAACCACCATCGCACATCCATAAATGAACAAATAAATACCAATGAAGATTGCCTGCAAGGCTCAACGAACATCCATGATGCCACATCATCACCCAAGCCTCTGCCTTTTGCCTCTACTGAGACACCAAAAAGTTACAAAGATTATCTCTTTAGAAAGCTCCGCCAATAAATATATGAGAGCAACGAATCAATAATCAAATGTACGCTCAACAAAAAATGATTATATGAACATGGGGTACTTTCCTTGATTGTCGTTTCAGCATTAAGAAGAAATAAACAAGCTTAATCAATGCATTTGCCTGCCTTTACAAGATGAAACTCATGCATAGGTGGTAGTCATGGTGGACCAAAAAGGATAACGGAAAGATAGCGCACCATCTAGCCAAAATAAAATATGCTCGATATAGACTTGAAAAGATCAGAACCACAAAGAGAATCCTGGAAAAACAACAAATGCCCCCGCCAAACAAAATACACAGAAAATGACAAAAAAAGGTAAAATTCCAATAAAGCTTGAGTAGGAAAAAAAAAAAATTTGCAAAACAAAGGCAACGGTGCCAAGTCATCCTAGACAAGAGAAAATGACGAATGGTACAATACATGGAAGGAAACGAATTAGAACTAAATGAGTAACAGTGAATAATCTTTTTCGGCCCTCCAAAATGCTCAACTGAGCGAATATACTAAGATACACGAGCGAATCACTGGCATCATAGGTAATAAATTCTATGATGGTTTCCTCTGCAATTACAAGAGACAGTTTCTTATGCAAGTTGCAAGACATGTAGATAAACAAACTCGAGTGTTTCTGAGTCAAAATGCTCCACACTCGCTTCTACTACAAACATGAAAGGACGATAAGAGATGATAAATCATAGTAAGAGACTTCTTCAAGAAGTTATGAAAAATTTCAATACTCATACATAGACCCGAAATATTTGCTTGGATCACACCCAAATCTAACAAACATAGCCCTCCATACACCAGGCATACGAGAGGAGGAATAAAAAAATACTCTGCATATGAAAAATTCTCATAAATGAGAGATAACAAAATCAAAGTCTTCAATAATGATGAAGTTCGATTAAAAACAACATAATGAATAACCAACTGCAATGAAGAAGCTGACAAATAGAATGAGCCAAAACTAATAGATAAGGTAATGACCAAGATAGAAAGACAATCATGAGGGGAGATTCACTCATTGCTGATATCAAATAGCTTTGGCACCATGTTAGAGATAGAGCCCAGAAACTTAAGATGATAAACAACAATAAATAAACCATAAAAGAGATACAATCAACGCTAGAAGATATCCTAGGAAAACCCTTCTAGAATGAAGGGAAAACTCAGCCACACAACAAAATATCATTTTATTGATCATAAAATATTCAAGTGTACAATGCCTTTTGGTAGATGTGATATATATAACACGAGAGAGACTCTTCACTTTATAATGGAAAGTCTCTTGAAATTCCTCACAATATAACTATTACAAATCTTCATATTTCCATGCCTTAACGCATGATGAATGACATATGTCTTTATATTTAATATTACAATTATCATAAACATCCTTTTAGCTGAAGATGACTATAACGAAATGAATGCCTAGAGATAAAGATTTCTACATTCATAATCATATTTGGGTTTGGAGTATTTCACATGGATGCAAAATAGTTATAGGTTTCTTATATATTATTTTTTTCAAATAAATTATTCATGTATGATATAAACTTCTATTTATTCCATTGGTAAAAATTGAGAAAAGTCATTTGCAAAATTGACATATTTGGGTTTGGAGTATTTCACATGGATGCAAAATAGTTATAGGTTTCTTATATATTATTTTTTTTCAAATAAATTATTCATGCATGATATAAACTTCTATTTATTCCATTGGTAAAAATTGAGAAAAGTCATTTGCAAAATTGAGTTTGCAAGTGCATAGAGGTAAATGGCAATTGAATGTCAAGCTTGTTATATGTTTTCCAATATTATTGTTGAAAACAAAGAAAACATATATTCTGAAAATACGAAAAAATTATAAAGTTCAAAGAAGAAATTGTTTCCAATAGTGTTTGTCAGAGTCAAAACCATAGGGGTTCTTATAGTGGTATCATAGTGGTTTCCTGCCATCTTGTTGCGGGTGTAAATCATTGAGCTCACATGTTTGATTTCGAGTAACCAACACCCTTGCTGTTGTTTCAGCTATGGAGAAAGTGAAGAAATCGTTTAAACAGGGAAACCAATTGAATAGCATGATCATTTATGGATATTGAAAAACCTGGAGAAGATTATGCAAACTAAAAAAATGATGGATGAATTGCTTTCAAATGCGGTAATCATAGATAACTAGCATGATATATGGCTTCCATTTTTAAGGGGTTTACATCAAGACAAAAATAAAGGGAAACAAAAGGTCTCTGTAGGTGATGTGACTAGAAACCTAGACATTGAATTTTCAGCAGCTAGTGACACGTATGTTGCTGATGTTATAGAGAGTTATTATCAGACTTACATTAAGAAAAATGTTGGGCAGAAGATACTTCATGATGAAGATACTGCAATCAAGATGGCGGGCCCATGTCATGGAGAGGACTTGACATGTGTTGAAGAAAGCAATATACTTCTTTGGAGATGAAATAAATGAAAATTACACTGTGATTTGAATCATTTAATTATAGATGATTTAAAGGGAAATATATATCTCGCTCTGATAAAATGATTTTAAAATTATAAAAGGCATGTTTAAGTAGTGGGTCACATGTTTTCAACAAGTGAAATTGTATTTTTCATCTGTGAGACAAGTCAAACCTGGGAGATAGAAAAAATGTCTTGTCAATTTTGGATGTCTCATTGATAAAGATGAGTTGCCCTAGTTTTGAAATAAAAGGGATACATTAGGGTTTGCAAGTAAGGATTACAAAGAAGGCCACCACAAAGAGATTTCACCTCATTGAGTTTTAGATGAACCTACTGATAATCAAAGAGGACTAAAGTTATTTGACACACCTTAGTAATGTTTTGCTGCAAGAAACTAAAGTCTGGGTGGACCCCACCAGATAATTCTATTTGCATTCATGATGTGAGACTTTTGTTTTACCATTGAAGAAAGAAATAGAATGCCTCCCTGATGTAATCATATGCAAGCTTGTCATAATCAAACAATCTTGATAGACCAACAATATGAAATTGTATCTCCTTGATGGAATCAAGACAATGGAATTCCACTCATGATTGAAGAAACAAATTGAAAGTCCCACTGCAATGAATGTGTCACCAATGAAATTTGTCATGTAACAAAAAATTAGGGAATTTAATCAATGTCTCTCTGTGTTGAGCATCCTTTAAAACTTCAAAACAAATACCATCGACAAACATAAAACAATAGTTTGCAGCCTTTGCAAGTGCCCTTCATGCCCATGGCAAAATGGAAGTGATCAAGTTTGATCAGATTTTGTAGTTGCAAGTGCTTGAATAGAGATTCATGTGAAGTATGAATTAAAGACAATGCACCATGAATTGTTTGATCAATTTACTCGCAGATAGAAATGGGTTCGTTGAAATGTGAAACCCTCAAATTCAATTAGTAGATGAAAACCTTCATTTTGTAGCCCCTTCTAGTATCCTCTCTACGTGTGCCAAAATGGAAGTTTGAGAACAAGCATACATGCATCGATTCAAGCAAGATGGAGGAAGATTTTATGGGCATTGAAGATCGAAGTGCCATGGTAAACATTAAATAATAGTGGAAGCTGTGGTGATTTTGATAAAGACAATCCAATAGCCCTTGGTAGTTTCTTGCCTGCCAATATCCAAATGGAAAATTTTGAACAAGGTATATAGACAAATATTGATGCATAATAGAAATGAAATTATATCAGATTTTGTAGTTGCAAGTGCCAGCTTAGACATTCAAGTGAAATGTGAAACATAGACAAGGCGTGGAAATGATTTGGCTTGATACTCCTAAGGGATTTCATTCCATGGAATACAGTGATCGCAAGAATTCTTGAAAATAGGCTTTATAATTGGAAATGTTTTGGTGGATATGTACTATTGTCCTGCATTTTGTCACCACAAAATCTTGGTAACAGCACAACTTTTTCAAGCTAGTTTTGCGTTTCTCTAAGCTTGAATTTGATATTCAATTGCTTAGTGTTGATTGATCTATCCATTTCAATTCGTATATCAAATTGTTTTATTGAAGGCCTTCGTCAAGTCTTTTTGTTTTGCTTTTTGTTGAACCTTTGCTTGATTTTTGAATCCTCCATCGTCCGTTCTTTTCTTTTGAGTTTGTGTTTGTTTTCAGTCATTTGGTTTTGCTCATGTCATGCCTTTCATTTTTCCCTTCGATTTGATGTAACCAAGAGGTCAATTGGAGTTGTCAGTCAAAAGATATGTCCATTTCAGTGCTTCAAAAGTGAACCTTTTAGGTGCAACAACACGAATTAAAAATATGATGTTATATTTTCAATTCGACTTTCACTTTTTGAAAGATATATTCACTTTTTGCTATGTTTTTAAGTTACTTTAATTTTAAATTTTTAACTTAAAGTGACTATAGTGCACTTTATCTTATAATTTTAAGTTGAGTTACTTTTTAATTTTTCACTTAAAGTAACTATATAACTATATAGTTTCAGTTTAATTTTTGATTTTAAAAATCAAATGTTTATTTAAATGTTACTTTAAAATAATGTTTATATGTTATATTTCAAAATATGATAAATAAATATTGTTTTTGACCCATTTTCTAATATTTTTATAATTTTAAGTGAATTAAATAACTTAAAGTCTTCATAAGTGGACATTTTATGTGTAATAACATGTAAAATCCATCAAAAGTGGACATTTTACAAGTCACTGCATATAAAGTCTACTTTGGTGGACCTTTTTGATGTCATTACATCAAAAGTTCATTAGAAGTGGACCTTTTTGATGCTTTTGCATCAAAAGTGAAGTTTTCATGCTTATATATCTAAAAGGTGAGTTGCATTTTAAAATATGCTTCTTCCCCCAAAAGGTCCATTTTTACCTATGAGTATGTTATAAAATATGTAAGTGACCCAAAAAGGTCCGATTTTGAAGAAAGACATGTTTTAATATATGTATTGACCCTCCAAAAGTCCGTTTTTGAAGAACATGCTCTTGCCCTCCAAAAACTTGATTTTGATCATAACTTGAGTTTTCCTCAATGGATTTGCATGAGATTTGTTCCATTGGAGGCGTTTTTGGTTGGCAATGATTTCTCTTGCTTCTAAAACGGATTTATTAAGCTCACAAACATTTTTGAAAGCTTCATTCTCGGGCATGTTTTTGGAGAAATCATCAAATAAATCCATTTTTAATGCATGTTTTTCCTCCCAAGTAAATCGATTTGGCATATTTTGGAGGTTACTATTACCAATTTAACATACCTCTTAAATTGCTATGTTATATACTGAGCTAAGTGTGTTTTAGTTGCTGAGAATACATATTACAGAATGGAAAGAATGCAGAAAGTAAAGTACAGGAATTAGTGAACAAGATTGATCACTTTTATTCAAAATACAAGTACCAAAACAATATATTTTTTATTGAAATATTCAAAACTGTTTTGATGAGGTACAGAGTGTTCAAGTTTTACACAATACTTAAATACAACGCATTCAGATATCACACAAGCATCCTCAGCGGCTAACATAATATCTGAATAAACACATTGTATAAACAGAAAAATACTGAAGATAAGAGGAAAGACATCCATTGCCTGAACGAAAGATATGTTGTGCTGAATGTTGAAGGGTTGAGCCCGCATCTCCGTTTGGGAATAGCCCTGCAAAAATAAAAGAAGAGAAGGGTCAGTTCATATGAATTGAGCAATGGAGATCTTTCCAGTCATCTATACTCTACTGTTCCTACAACATGGTTATTCAGATACCTATATTAAAAGACAAGAAGGCAAGAGAGAAATCTGAAAAGTAAAACATGTTTATGCTAATGAGTTTGTTTCATGTGCAGATACAGGTATGAAGTTTGAGGTTGTTGAAGGATCTTGCATAAATTACACGCTTGAAGCCTTTTGACTGAATCATGTAGGGGCCAAGACTGAAGGACTGAGGAGGCTATCGAAGGGACACACATAAATTACAAGTGTGAAACCTTCTGGTCAAATCATGTAGGGGCGAAGACTAAAGACATGGAGAGACTGTTGAGGGGCATACATAAAATACAAGTTTGAGATCTTCTAGTTGAAACATAGTAGGAGATTGAAGACATGAGTAGATTGTTAAAGGGACGTACATGTATTACATGTATGAAACCTTTCAGTCAAATCATGGAGGGCATATGGTATTCTTAGTCTACAGGTTAATGGAATTGGATCTTTACAAGTATACGGGTAGAAAATGAAAAAAGGGTGTCAAACAATAGAGATTTTATGGAAAGATTTGGGATATGTAATGAAACTGAATGAAGCTACAGGAATTAATGCAATAAGGCGGAATGCAGAAAATGGAAATATTATTTTTACAGCAGTGAACATTAATCAGACGTGAAAGGGAGTCCACACCAGCAGTAGTCACAGCTATAACATAAATGGATAAAATGCATACAATCTTGTTAAATCAGATACTCAGTACATGTGCATAACATAAAGATTTCATGAATATTCCAAACCAGTGTGCAGATTTTCATTCATGGCAGAAATATTTGGAACCACCAAACAATTATTTTCAGCAAATAAAGAAGAGTATCTTAGCTACAACAAAAGAAGCCTGTAATACCACAGAAATATGTAGAAAAACATGAAGATGCCAAGGATGGCTCCTATTTAAACAGTATGAAAGAATAATATAGGTATGGCATCTAATAAAACCCATTTCAGATTTGGCTAGCTAATATCAATAAAGCTCACAATATGGAGTCTAAATCTGAACGGATTTGCCCATAAAATAGCTCATGCCATCAACAGCATAACAATAACTCTCATGATTTATAGCAGCAAATACTTATGACCGTTATTTCAGAACAAAAATAAAAATGGTGATTAGAAGTGCAATCATTGTGGTAATGTAGTCATTAGTCAAAGCTATAAATTTTTATGGAATGTTACAAGGAAGAGTTTTGAGACCACTTCTTATTGTGAAAAATGAAAGGTTATGCATATCCAGACAGCAATTTGAAAACTTCAAGAAATATCATAGTGTCAAAAGAACAGATTATTAGCATAATAGGATGTCGGCAGGGATGTTCTCCATGTTTAAACCTTAACTATCCAAGATGTATGAATATGCTCATGAGAGACACAAAGTGATCAGCAAATGCTCATGACAGTTATTCCATAACAGAAATCAATATGGTAATGGGGCTGCTATATTTACCACATCAGGTGTATCTGTAGGAAAATTTCAATAAGAAATTGAATCAGGCTAGGTTGGCATAAATATACCAATGCCAGTTCCATTGCCATTTTTCTCATTTACAAATGCAAGGCAGCTGGCTGCTGCAGAAACAGGTATACCCTTGTTTGAAATCTCTGTAACTAAAAATGGGGATCTCAAGTACAAACAGCAGGCAATTTATTTACAGCGTTCCAAAGAGACTTCAAGTGATTCTCTTCCAGCATTAGAACCTCTAGATGCTGATCTTTTGGCTTCTTCAAAAAAGTTCACTTGAAGGAGATTAAAAAATATCAAAGCTTGGAAACTTTTGCAGATGTGGAAAATAGAGACAAGAGTGATAACAAAGATAGTATAGATAAGCGTAATTGTGTTCTAAATTATCTAAGAGATAGAATACCAGGTATAAAATTCAAGGGTTTTGGAAGTCATTGCACCTGAATGGGTGGACATAGATGCAGGGATATTTGAACAATTAATACAGGAGGTTTTGAAATCAAATGAGAACTCACCAAGCAACAACAACTGAACCAAAACCCTTAGGAAACACATCCAAGAAAACATAGCCAGCCATGAAAGGAGCAGAACTGAAGAACCAGCAAACATAAATCCTTGAAAACCCAACAACCACGTCCAAATCTGCAAGAAAGAATGGCATCCGCAACTAGCATAACAACTTATAGCTCACACCAAAAAACATGGCTTTCAATATTCACACCCAGAGGAAATCCGCATGGAAAGAAACCATGCTTAGAACCAGCTATTAAACAAGCTCACGTTAAGAGCCCTCAAGCAAACAATAAGTATAACAGCCACGACCATGAAAATCCGCTGCCAAAGAGGAAGCCGTCCAAACTAAAAAAAGAACCCAACTAAAGCATGGCGAATTCCCACAGAGAAGACTGCAGATAATGGCGTCCAAAGCATGGAGAAAAAGCAGATAATGGCGTCCAAACAAGAAGAAAATCGCAGGTGAAAGAGGATCCACAACTAGGGTTTTTTGAAACCCCATTCTTCCTTCCTTCCATGCGTGAGACACTAAATGAATCAAATAAAACAATTTCGCCCTTTTCTGCCTTTAGCTTTTAATCCCTTTGCTATATTTCATAAGATTTCGGGTCCATGCAATAGGGTTGAAGTGTTATTTATTTTTGAAAACTCCTTAATTCATAAAACTTAAGTTTCATATGCATTGGATTTTTTATAATGCCAAATATCATAATCCATTTATAAAATACATATAAAACTTAAAATAAATAAAAATATTTTATAAGCCTTATATATATTAAATGAGTGATGTATTATTAATCATTTTAATATATACAATACTTGTAAAATATATTTAATATTCCCCTTATTATATTTATTAATACTGATGTGTTTAAAATTAATAGATATAACATTAAACATGTCAATATTAATAAATATAATAAAAAGAAGTTATGATTGCAAAATTAATATATCAAATGGTTACAATTATAAAACCTTTGATTTTATTAATTATATAAAGGGAATTAAGTGGAGTTAATGATTTTAAAATGCTAAATGCAAAGGGACAAGTTTAGTGGCTATTTTTTGAACTCCAAAAGAATATTTATTTAACGCTTTCATAAGGAGCTATTTTTGGAGGCTAAGGACAGTTCGATTTTCTCATGTAGTGATGGAACAAAATAGTGCTATTTTTAGTGGTTTATGGAGCAGTTAAGGCTAGTGTTGCATGCAGTTCATGATGAGAGCCTGTTTTATGCATATTTGCATAATTATGAGGAGTTTTACATACTATATTTTTGGGTTATTTGAAGGATCCGAGTTTGGGTTTTATGCATGATTTTGAGGGGCTAGAGGCAGTTTTCCAGTTATCTATCGGTTGGGCACGTGGTTGAGAGCAGTTTTTAGAGGCTTCTTCATAATTTTTATCATTTTTGACTGATTTTTTCTAGGCATGATCTTGGAATCCGAATTAGGGTTATGAGTTCTATATATTGTACATTCACCTCATTATGAGGGATCTTCTTTTAGATTCAAATTTTTGCAAATTGCAGATTTTGAATTGATTGTAATAGCAAATTTGTAGCAGAGGTTTTTTCAGCATTGGTTATAGAGATTTAGCGATTCCTTCTCATTGATTTTCGTGCAATATTGTGAATTTTTATTTTAATGTTGTGTTCGCCTTCATTTAAGTTACATTCCTTATTGCAGATTTGAATCTTGATACGTGTGATTATAGGTCTTTGTTTGTGATTATTGTTCTTTTTGCAGAAAATTGGTAAAATCTAGGTTTTCCTTTCAGAGAAGAAGATCTTGGTCCTTGCATAGAAATACTTTTGTGATTGCATGTTTGTTTGAGTATTGGGAATCAATTGTGTCTTTCATAATTCATGTTGATTTTGATTAAAGTTACATTCAAAACCATCGGTGTATCACCTCATTCAGGTTAGTATTCATTATTTGTCATTCACTTCTTACCCCTTATCTGGCGTATAATTTAGGATTAGCTGATCACTATTTAGGAATTGGCCTAGCTTCCGGATATTCATCTCTCGTTTTAGGACAACCCACTACCCGAGAGAGTTTCCCTGTTTCTATTGGATGGCTAGATTTTGCATCTTGCTATAGGTGCAATCCTGATTGACAATAGTTACATTGCATTGTGGTTCACATTTTGGTGTTTAATGATCAAAATGTTTTGATCCGTCATCATGAAGGAAAACGTTTTTGCCAAAAACGTCTCACAAGCATGAGAATCCAAAAACGTTGTATTATGGAGTATGAATAGGGCATGTTTTGGCATCTCCTAACAACTTCTCCTTGTTTGCTGCCCCCTTCCATTCAATTTTGGAAAAGTTTGAAAGATTCAAGTGTTTTTGAAGAATTTTTCAAACATTGAAGCATCTTTTTCCTTTATTTTTGGCACATGTAAGTGGACTCTTTCTTTCTTGCTTTAAATTCATTCTTATCTTGCTGATTTTATGCATATAATTACTTGATGGTTGCCACTTTTTAAAATCTTTGACATGGAAAGTGCATTTTTCCTTTGAAAATGAAGTTTTTGTTCATTTTCATGTTTTTGGTTCTTTCCCAAGTCCCAATTTTGAATTTGAGTGTTGAAGTGCATTGCCTCTTGGTATGTTTGAGTCACTTTCCAACAGTACGTTGTTTCTTTTGTGTTTGCTTGCCAGTTTTCTCCATTTGGGAAAATTGCAAGTTCTTTCCCAAGAACTTGTTGTTGTTTCATTACATGTGAAAGCATTATCGCATTTCACATTCCGTTTTCATGTCATGACATCTCACATTTCATCAAACAAATGCGATTACATGTTTTTATCTCATTCACCATCCACATATGCATGTATTCCCATTTTCTATTTCCATTTTCACCCATCTCACTTTCTGCATTTACATCCAAAAGGTCCTTTTTTGATTAAAAGTCACTTTTTGAAAAGTGAAAGAGATGTCATTTTCATCTCCCATGTACTTTGACTTCCCCTTTTCACCAAAAGTGACTATAAAACTCATTCTCTCTCTTCCATTTTCCATTTCCATCCCTCCATATGCATTTGTGCCTCTGTGAGCAAATACATATTTTTGCATTTTTCCATGCTATCCATCTCATCCTTCATTTGCACTTACATGTGAAGTGCATCCTCCACCCGCATTCACATCTCATTCCACCTTCTTTTTCATCGTTACATTTTGCATTTACATGTATTCATTTTTCATGCAAATATGTCTTGAAAACACTTAGTCACCTTTTGGAATCAACAATTTTCATTTGCACACATTCCCATGCGTTCTACCTTCACACTTTCCTTTCATTTCATTCCACACTCCACTGCATATGCATATGTTCTCTTTTAAAGTCACTTTGTTGGATTTGCAAAGTCTCCAATCCATTTCAAACCTTCATTGCTGATCCAGAGTCAACTTGTATGGAGATTCCTTCTGATGATGCAATTGTGTTTTGGGATTTTTGTGTTGCAGCGCAAGCACAAGATATGTCTTCGCCATCCGAATCTAAAGGCAAAATGAAATATCAATATGATAAGGAATTGGCTCATGCAGCTCCTTCAGTCATATCTATTTTGGATAATGTAATGGACACAAAGATTGGTCATGTGGATGTGGTTGATTTTCTACAAAGAGTTGAAGCTGCAGCTAGTCATGAAATGAAGCGTATTAAGAGAAGCAACATTCATTTGGTGTCCACGTTTCCCATGGCGGCTATAGAACTTGATTTCATTCTTGGATGTGCACGACGGTTTACTCCCAAGACGAAGACTATCAAAGATGCTGACGGCAAGGTTATCATTAGCCTTGATCCTGAGGTCATTGAGCAAATTTTCAAGGTGCCACATAAAGCAGAATGTGCTGATTTGATGAAAGACTCATCATTGGCATGTTGGAATGAGCAGAAGGGTAATAATCAGAAGTATGTCAACCTTTACTGGTTAGACAATAAGAGAAGCAACTTCTCTAGATCGCCAAAGACCGTTCATTGGTCAAACTTCAAACAAGAATAGAAGGATCTCATCATCCTTCTCAGTAGGATTTGTGGCCTTAAAGATTCTACTGATTTTGAGCCATGAATGTACAAGTTCATGTTTCAAATTATGGAGAATAAATAACACATCTTTTGGGGAGAACTGATCAGTATTGCACTCTGCCAACAGATATGCAATGTGGGAACATTAGTGCCCTTCTACATGAATTCTTATCTTGTTTACATTGCTGCTGCCATGGGAACTTTTTCTGGTCTCTCTACCAAGGGAGATCGTCTTCAAGTTCCTATTTGGGATTCCTATGACCAAATCACGTTGGCAAATAGCAAATTCCATTATAGAAGAGTCCAAGATGCTTTCTTTGCCATTTCCAGTGCTTGTTCTATAAGCAGTTATCTGTTGAAAGAGTATTTGATGTAGCATGGGAGAAGGTGAACCAATACGGCTGTATTTTTTTTCAGTTTCCCACTTTCACATATTTGAGAGTTGGATATTTCAAAGGTGAGCCGTATACCTTACCTAGGTATGCTATAGATCAAATTATTTTGATGGTGGTAGCTAGATAGCTCATGGACGTGTAGAGTGATCAACATACTTTGCATAGGCTTGTTTTTGGCATTACCTCAACTAAACCGTTGGCTATTGACAATTATTCGATCATTTCAGTTCCTAAAGCAAAGAACATGGAAGCAGAGTTACAATTGATCACTTTGAAGATGTTCAAAGCCATATGCGATTTTGACTCCTGAGAGATGAATTCTCAGACGAAAAGAGCCTACACTCATGTTCATCGCATCGAGGATATCTGGAATGATATGAGGACAAAACTTGACATCATGAAGATGGACTACTGCAGATTAGTCTTGCAGTAGATAATTGATTTTAACATGTTGGAAATCCCTTCAGATTTCCAAATTGAAGATGATGGCAACATCCTTGATCCGAAATTTCAACGAGCTGGCTTTGATAAGAAGTGTCCTTTTCCTATTCAATGGCAACAAAAGGAAGGTACGTCTATCATGGATAGATTTCAATCCATCTTGGTAATCACCAATAAATGGTTGAAAAGTAAAGGCCTTAAAAGAGTAAATCTTAAGATGGGCTTGGATTGTGGAAGTTTTGGTCCTCCTGGCAAGAAGTCACAATTGAAAATCATAGGGAAAGATGGTGCCTCATCTTCTGATGCTAAGGGTTCCCTCAAATTCAAATTGAAGGGCGGAAAAGGAGGTAATTCATCTCAAGTTCTTGAACCTATTCAAGAATCAATGGAAGAATTAGAAGAGGAACTGGAAACATAATCTGATAAAGGAGATTCAGATGAGAACAGGAAACCACGATCGTATCTCCTCCAAAGCCTACACAAGCTTGTACATCTTCTATACATAAAGAGGCTTTTTTGCAGGAGGTTGATGATGATGTGGATTCGTTCTCCACCATTTTGACTCCTTCCATTCCTATGTTGGAGGTTAATATCATGGCTCTTCCTATTTCCTCTGCTGCTCCTCACGTCCCTGCACATGAATAATATGATCATTTAACAAATATTTTTGAAGATTTTCCAACTCTTACCAGTGGTCAAGTTTCCCAACTTGATACATCTTTGACAGGATTTGAGCTTTTCATGATGGAGTCTTCTCAACGTGTTCCTATGCCTTCAATTGTGCAAATTGAATCCTGCTCCATTACAACAGAAATACAATCAGGATCAATGCCAATAGTTTCCACTGTACCTGCTTCTGTGGATGAAAATTTCAGCTTGCTTGCATGGTTGAGCAAAATAACAACGAAGAGGAGGAAAGTAGTTGTTCCTCCAGACAATCTTCTTGTTAAGAAGACCAAATCCAAATCTTTGAAAGACAAGATTGCTTCCAGAATTTTGGTTGATTCTGATAAAACCAAATTTGTTGAAGTTGTTGCGCCTTTGGTAGATAAACTTATTGAGGAACTTATTCATTCTGACTACAAGTTTACTAAGGTTGAAAATGGAAAACAATCATGTTTGGGTTGTTTGCAAGATGCTCAAGATGCATTGGCTAATGTATCAAAGAGTAGTCATGAACTTTGGGAAAAGAAAAATCTATTGAAGTAGGAGGTCTCTTGTCTAAATGAAATCATTTAGAAACAATCTTCTCAGAGTGTTGTTATGTCTCAAACGTCTAAAGAGAGAAAATTGATTGAAGCCTCTAAGTCTTGGATACAGGAAATCATTTCTAAAGAAGTTCGAGCTATTACACAATCATTTGCAGTTCTTAGGTGTGTCAAAGAGATGAATGAAATGTAGTGAAACTTAATCTGTTCTTTGACTCAAGAAGCAGATAACTTGAAGGAAATTCTTGATGATTGGAATGAAATGATAAAATTTGATCTGGATGCTATGGTCTCATGCGACATTCTTCTGTCAAGTGAAAGGTTCTTCATATTTCAAGGACTCATTGGTTACAAGGAGGAGACATTGTGGAAGCTGATCACAAAGTTGTAGGTGGCCTTTGGAGATTGTCAAGTAGTTGAAACAAGTGTTACTTGTGATTTGGAACAGATGTGATGCTGTGTTACTGATGATTTTGGTAATCTTATTGCAACAGAGAGAGTAAATTCAGAATATACAATCAGGATCGATGCTGATGTAGATTCTGAAGATTTTGGTTCGCACACGATGAACAAGTTTCTTTTGTATAAGTCCTTGACAAAATACTTTTTAGATACTACAAAAACCAATTCCAAAGTTGTGCAATCAGCATATGAAAATGCAGTGAGAGTAGAAGCCATATCAAAGACTATGGAAATTGGTGATCTTCCTACAGTGCGTGACATCATTGTCAAATTCAAGGCACTGAGAAATAATCTCTAAGATTGTTCTTTTGTTTTTATTTCATGTTAGTAGTTGTAAAGGATGCATTACATGAAAAAGTGTAATTACATGCAATGCGAGTTACATGTATGTAAAAAGGATGTAATGCAAATTGCATGTGCAATTGCATGTAACCCTTTATTTTCTTTTGTAGAGTTACATGTATGTAAAAGGATGTAATGCAAGTTGAATGTGCAGTTGCATGTAACCCTTTATTTTCTTCTGTAGTTAGACTAGGGCAAAGTTGGTTGAGTTGCTTCCACTTTTTTCTCCACCTTTTTTGCAACTCCTGTGCCTGTATAAAGGAGTGCCCTCTTGTTGTAAAATCATTATTATCTTTATGCAAGAAAGCTCTGGAGAAATTGTGCCAGCAAAACTTTGTTTGTGTAAGCACTATTTTTGAGAGAAAGTGAATACAAAAGAGCATTTGAGACTTAACTTTGATTAAGTGAGATTGTTATTTGTGTGAGTTGTAAGCTTTGTCTATAATTCATCCAAGTTATCTTTGATTCATATTATCTTGTGTTATTGATAATTGTATCTCATGAATTGAATAGAAAAGACTTAAGAAGCAAATGGAGCTAGAGCTTTGACTAGGAGCAATTGTGGAAATATATAGCTAGAAGCTTTCTCTGTAGTTTATACTTCTTTCTTAATTCACAAAATTAGTTAAGTTACTTTCACTTTTAGGAGTCTTTGTGCCCTATTTGTAAAGCTTTTCATATAGAAGTACGATCGGACTTAGAGCCAAACCGGTACATTTTCAGCTAGCCTTTGAGTTAGTGAAGGTTTATTGGTATCATTGTCTCCAGCTCTTGATAGGAGTGTAGTTAGATATTCACTCTGCCCATTACTTGCTCCATGAGTAGGTGGATTCTTTCTTGAAAGATAACAAGAAAGGATATTGGTAACACCCATTTTATAAAATCTCTCGACTTCTTGCTTACCTTGAGTTGATCTAAGGAATGGTGAGAAGGGGGAGCCTTCCCTTTAAGGTAGGAGAGACTCTGTCTCACATACTGTGGCTGGTCATCCTATTTTGCGACTAGAGTTTTACCCAAAATTGTCGGTTGCAAAATATCCACCCAACATGTACACAAAATATAGAACTCACCAATGATTGTATCATCTCAAAGAATAAATATTTGTAGACTTCCTCAAAGATGTGCCCTCTCATGGAGTCAATCACAAAATGTGTGCAAAATGCAATTTTCTAAATTGATGAAGCAAATCCTAGTGCATATCATGTATGGATACATACTAAAGACATGTATGTAAAAGGATAATATACAATGTTCAAATAATAAGGAGGTTGATAAAAGAATGATCCCTGGACTTAAATGGTCAGATTGAAAGCCATCAAAGGGGCAGTGGTCATGATTAAGTGGAAATGCAGTTGTTACATCTTAAAACCATTAAAAAATTGAATTTGTTTGTCAAATAAAATGAAATAAATATCAGAAATAATTACATATTTTTAGTAGAATGAAGGGCAAGGTGAAATGAAAGCATAGAAAGACTGGAATGGAAGACACAATAAAATAAATAGTTTAATTTTGATTTACAAATTTTCCATTGTGTAGGATAATAAGTATTGAGAAGTGTGTAGGTCAAGGAGTGGAACCATTGTTGCTAATTGTTGGAGTTTGTAGCTGGGATAGAGATCTTTATGTGTTAATACCGTTATGGTCACCTTCAGCTGAAAAGGACATTTATGATATATTGTAATATTAAATATTAAGACGTGTCATACAACATGTTTTGAGGCATGGAAATACGAAGAGATGTACTTGAAAGTGGAGAGTCTCTCTTTTGTTATAAATATAGCATGAAGCGAAGAACATTGTACACTTGAACATGTTATTATCAATAAAGTAATCTTTTGTTGTGTGGTTGGGTTTTTCCCTTCATTTTAGAAGGGTTTTCCCAAGATATTTCTATGTGCATCTTGCATCTTTTCCAGTTATTCATTATTGCTATTTAACTAACATTTTGGGCTAAACTTAACATGGTATCAAAGCCAAAATTTGAGATGCTCCATGGTATCAATTCTTGTGCATTGTATATGTTGATTTAGCATCGTGAAGAGCTCAATTGTTATCTTTTGTTTATTAAATGGCTTCGTTCCATATTCTATGCGCTTACTTGGTATGTCAAATTAATATATTGGCTTTATGCATGGTGATCGGGAGCTCAATACTTGTGTGATCTTTCAAGAGCTGATTGTTTGATTATTTATTATGAGCAATTTGATCTTCTCTTGTAGGGGAGAGGACCCAGTACTTGAGCACCCTAACTTCGTGCTTATCAAAATCCTGTGGAAATTTCAAAAAAATCCTAATTTTTTGCAGCAGCTTACTTGTAAGTCATCTAGTTATAACTAAGGTTTCAAGTCCACATTAATTATGATGCCACATCAACATGTTTTTTGCCAAGTTGTGTAAAACAACCCAAATAAAAAGTGAGACCAATGGTTGTGCAAACAGGGTTCTTATACTCACAACTGATTCATTGGTTGTTTTATATAACTAAGGGTACATTTCTTTCAATTATAGGTAGTTAATATTGTACTAACAACTTTAAAGTCACAATTATTGGTACAATATTGTCAAAAAAATTAGGTATTAAGATAATAAAATGAATACTAAATCATTAAGTGTGGGTATCAAATGAACAACTCCTATTACAACCATTGGAACGTGCTCAAGTATTGGGTCCTCTCCCCTATGTCGCCAATAATTGTAGCATGCGTATGTTGTTTTGCCTCTTTTTGGCATCACATTTTTGTGAGATGGTTCGTGTTTTTTTCTTTTGTCTGGACTTTTCTTTTCTTAGTTCGTGAACCTTTATTCACACTGGCAGTCCCATTCCTGTTAAGGGTAGTTGTTGACAATCTCTTGATTTATCATTCTCAGCCCTATCCTAATCGTGGTTTCTCCATTTTTCTTCCTAGACCCTGGACCCTTGCCGCCAAATCTATTTTCTGGAGAGCTTGAGATAATGCTGTTTGTGTTGATTTATCTATTTCGTGCCTATTACCTTAGCAACATTTTTTTGTATTTTTGTATTTTTGTATTTTTGTATTCACAAGCGGGCAAGATTATTTTTTGACAGTTGAAGTCAATTATTTTTGTCTCATATGGAGGTTAAATCAAGTTTTATATATTCGAAGAATGCAAAGTGTCTTCTCCCCACATTTGTCTTTTTAGCAGCTGTCTGTTGTGGTCACCTTGAATCATACCAAGGTCCATTCAACGTTGAGTATGTTCTAGTATCGGGAGCATTTGAAGTTAATGTTTTGTTATGTGTTGAACTTTTAGTGTCTCCAATGTCAGGAGTTGATGCTAGTGCCATTTTGAATTTGTATTGTCTCCATTCCCACCATGGTGATTATGATTTTGATGTGTCACTCATGACACACTAGAAATTTTGAAGATGAGCATTCCGTATTTGTAACGACATCATGTTTGTAACCGAAGTCATTCTTATTGTCATGTTGGACGGTGATCATTCTGAAGATGACAGCTCTTTCGTTTCTCAATATTTTTTCTTTCTTTTCATCATTCTATCGGGAATCAAGTTTCCTTTCAGGTCCGATGGTGTGTAGAATATCAGCAATTGATATTGTAGAGTGATTCCTGCCATTCGTGCAATGTTATTGATTGTTCATTTGTTTGGGCATCCTATTATATTTGTCTCTCATTCTTCAGGGGCATCACTCTGATTGTTCAATCTGCTTTGTATTATTCAGGTTAATTTGTTTCTTTTGAATAGCTGACCTCTATTCTCGTTATATTTTGTGCCTCTGTGTGGCTTTACAAGTTTGACTATGCATGTGTTAGTACTGCATTAGAGTTCTGAGTGATGAATCGAGAGTCCCATCTTTGTGATCTGATGGAGATCAGAAGGTCATCACGTTGTATCCAGAAATACATTGCATGACTGTTTGAGTTATTCATTCAAAGTAATAGCACCGTGTTTTGTATCTTGAGAGTGCTTGCTGTAACATATTTGTTTTTCTGACGGATGCATGCCTGATGTTATGATTTGTGAAAGAACTCGTTGCTATTGAAAAGGGGGAGTTTTGTTAGTAGAGCGTTCTTGTGGGTGTGATTATTACAGGCGTTCTCTAGTCATTATCGGATGTTGCTGACGAAGGTTGTGAAGGACTCACAAAACCATGGAAATCTTGTTTTTTTAGCAATGAAAACAGATAATTAAGTCCGATTTCAAAGAAATTGAGCATGCTGTGAATATAGGTTTGGAACACACACTGTGGGCTTACTTAGTGCAAGCCTTCTTCAAGCTTGCTACAATGGCCGGAAACTATACCTGCCAAAAGAAAACATCTAATTGGCTGATATAGGGGCTTTGGACCTGGATGTTGGAGATTCCGACTAATTGATGTCTGTCATTTGGCAAACTCTTAAGAGTATTTCCAACTATATGCAAAATTCTGGAATGCGTGCAGGTTGTAGAGATAAGTATTGTATAAAATTGCAGAGCTAAGCATTGTATGACTATATTTTTTCAAGGTTACCGGGAGACAAGGAGACTCAAAGGTCTCTGGAACTGGTACTGCTACTGGTATTGGTATGACTATTTTTCAAAAATAGGAAACAGGGGTATTTGGAGATGGAAGTGTTTTTTATAGTTTAAAGTCTAATACAAAATACAAAATAGTAAAACTATAAAATTAAAGGCCTAGGTAAATACTAATAGCACTGTCACTTTAATATAGAATCAAATAGCTCAAAACTCACATAATCACATTACTGTATCTCATAGTCATATCTGATTTCTGAATATCACATACAATCATCATCATATCAGATTAATAATAGCTGAGATTATCATTACATATTCAAATTTTAAACTCAAAAAATACAATTTGATCCTAAATCATTGATATGCAAACAAAAATGAAAAAAAAAACATAGTACTGTAAATAAAAATCTGAAATGTATCTAGTATCTAGTATGATGATGATAGTATAATCTACTCCACAAGGTTGTGATCATCCATCTCAAGGTCTTCAGCTATCATGCTCTCCGAAAAATTATCACTTTCCATGTTGGATTCCATGTTATTATGTGAATAAAATTTAAAATATTTCTAAGTATTGCTGGGTGGGTTGGATTCTAGAATAAAAATAAATTAGAAGTGTTCCTATTTTTTTAAGTTATTAAATAAAATATTAAAATGATTTTCATTGGTTATAATTTTTGCATTCAAAAACAATAAAGCGTGGGCCAAAATATATCAAATAAATTAATATTATATTTTACATTAATTTTTTTATTAGGAGACTTAGTGGAGACTTTACTTTTTGGATTCAGAGACTCAGATTCTCCGGGAGACTTCGTCATTTGAGGTCTCTGGAGATGCAATAAGTTTCTGAGATGTGTCTCTACCTCCAAGATACGTCTCATGGGAGGGAGATGAGTCTCCCCATAACACTGTACTTTTTTAGTAGTATGCAATTTGCTTTGGTCTCTCTGATAGGATGACCTCATGAGTTGCATTATTTCTTTTGGTTGTATAGGATGCAACAAGAAGAAATGGGGATATTGCATTGATGATTCATATTTGTGCTTAGAGGGAGCTTTTGATTCAAAGGGAGATGTTCAACCTCAGAGGGAGGTTACATCACTATCTTTTGAGTTGATCGAACCCATCCTTGCTGAGAGGAAGTCCTTGTTGAGAGGGTATTTCAGTCATTATATACATGTTTAATAATGAGTTTACATGTTGTTAATGAGTTTCCTTATATGTGATAAGTTATTAATATTATAGGATATTGAGACTCTTGATGGAAATGAGTCTCAACTGTGATTTTCCTTCTCGTTAATAATGAATTCTTATTTATGTAAAATAAATTAAAGTTATAAGGTCAACCTGATAACTCTTTCACTTATGAGAGAGTCATAGTGAGCATCACGTAGAGAAAGTCCATGATGTCATCACTTTGAGAGATTCGATGATGGGAATTGGAAGTCATGTTGAGAGAGTCCATGACTGTATCACGTTGAGAGAGTTCGTGATAAAATGCTGGTTGTAAATCTAACTTGTCATGTTGAGAGATTCCATGATATCATCTCATTGGGTGAGTCCGTGATGAAAGTTGTATGTGATTTTTGCAAGTTTTTCATGTTGGGCGATTCTATGATTACGAGTAATTGTTATAGGTCTATCATATTGAGTGATTCCATGATTATCAACAATGAGTAAATTGTTCTCTTAGTGTCATATCGAAAGATTCCATGAGAACATCGCGTTGAGACGATTTGCAATGAAAGCTGGTTGTGTTTCTTAGGTTTTCATGTTGAGTAATTCTATGAATTTTATAGGATGTATGTGATTAGATTTTATCATTGATATTTTGGTTGCAGCCTTGTGTGATTGGTCAGGTAGAGATCTCTCTCCAGCTAAGAGAGAGTGTTGAAGTTTGTAGCTGCGATAGAGATCTTTATCGATGGGAGTTAGTAATGTGATGGTCACCTCCAGCTGAAACTGATAGTTATGATAAATTGGAATATTAAATATTAAGACACGTGTCATACAACATGTGTTGAGGCATGGAAATACAAAGAGTTGTATTTGAAAGTGAAGAGTCTCTTTTGTTATAAATATAGCATCAAGTGAAGAACATTGTACACTTAACATTTAATTATCCATAAAGTAATCTTTCTGTTGTGTGGCTCAGTTTTTTCCTTCATTCTAGAAGGGTTTTCCCAGGATATTTCTGTGGGTCTCTTGCATCTTTTCTAGTTATTCATTATTGCTATCTAACTTATATTCTGGGCTAAACTTAACATTAACAATCTTCACACATATAGTGTGACCTTGGGTTGATATGAAATGAAATTAATGCTGACATATAAAAACATGTTCTCTTACTAGGTAAAAGCAAACACAAATATGATGAGAGGTTGGAAGCATAAACATGTGATGGGGATGACTTCATACATAAAAATAGATACATTAATGTGAAGACAATGGGCATTTTGGCATAATATGAGAAATTGTTTCCATCTTAAAAAGTAATTGTGCATATTAATAAAGTTTCAGTACTAAAGGTGAAAATATTTGGCAAGGTGCTTTGGTGTCAAATATAATATAGAATGAACAAATTAGTTATTTCAAGTGAATATGAAGTAATTCTATGTGGACAATCCGTGGTAATGAAGGCTAGGTGAAGTACTTTTACAAACAAGATAAAAAAATTTGATTTTCATTATGCAGGGGTGTATTGCAACATCATTAGTGTTTTGACTGGAAGGGTCAAAACATTTTTACAAAAAATGTAAAGTGGTTGAAAATAGAGATTGTGCACATGTGGAACTCTATTGGCAAAAGAGGAGTCATGATAATTATCAAGAATAATATATTACAACAAAGTATTTCTCAATTTCTGAAATATATATAACGTGAAGACCAAAGGTTTAGTTAAAGTGAAATTATAAAAGGGAAATTAGGGCCAAAAGGGGGCAGACGTAGTAATATATTTTATACTAAACATTGTCTTATATTTATAGGGTGGTAGCGAAGAAAATGCATAATATATTTTTCTTTAACATATCATCAAGTGTTCATTAATTTTAATATAAAGATATCATTCAAATCATCTCCACACTCATGTTGTCCTTATCATATGAACTAGTAAATCAAGTACACAACTGATTTGCCGTGGCACCTTAATGCTTATGTTTATCTTTTTTGGCTGGTCTTTTCAAGGAAGAGTTGAATTCTATCGATTAGGTGCTGTGATTTGGAGGAACAAGTTGGACTAGTAACAAGGGTTTTATGATTGACATCTTTGTATGTTTATGCAAGGCATTAAGAACATACTTAGTATTTCAGCAAGGCACAAGACAAAGTAGTGCTGAATAGTTGGAGTTTCCAAACATTAGATAAGCAGATAATTATTGTGACCTTGGATAAGGCACAAATCAATACTTCATTCCATAGTTGGAAAATTCTCACTCAACAACAACTCACCAAGCCCCAAAAAAATTATTTGGAAAAAAATTGGCCAGTTTTAAAAAAAAAAACTTGGGGAAAACTCGAGAACTTAAAAAATCGCTTAAATTTAATTAAAAATATGTTTTTCTTACAAAATTCAATGAGAAGATGCATGTAATGAGTTAATTAAAGAGAATAC